>JAQPPZ010004624.1:275000-1632083 GCA_028583015.1 Wollemia nobilis
TTTAATTATTGTCGACATCAAACCACATAAGCCAAAGACTATAAAAAGGGGGCAAATATTTCATTATGTTTATCCATGCAATAATTCGTGAATCCAAAGGAAACATCGTGCGCTGTGGTGTTAGAGAAGATAGAAGGAAATTCATGTGATCTAAACGCTTTGGAGGGTAAGCTAAAGTGTAAATGCATGTGGCGCATGTCTAGTGTATCCAAAGCAATGGTTAGCACAGTTGGCACGTGAGGAAAGAGTTAAAGTGTTTGTGTGGCAAAGGTTGGGATTTCGAATTCCCATGATGTTTTTTTGAGGAAGGTTTGTTTCATTTTTTTGAGCATTGGGTTTTGTGGAGATTGTATAGTGAAGAGTCTGTGCCTTTAGAATCGTGTAGGCGTGTGGCCCAATGGCTATGAGAGTGCAGCGGTAGTAGTGAGGTCATGGTTTCGAGGCACAGCAAAGGCGACATCATTATTTTTTGCATGTGGGCCAAAGGAACTAAGGTAAGCATTAATTTTTGGTTTAATTAATATTAGCACCAAGGTTTGTGGAGTGCGCTAAGGCCACGTGAATAATTGAGCACCTTGGAAAGTAGGGAGTTATAAGGTGTTTAGAGTTTATATTAATTTTTTTGGGCATTTAAAATTAATTAATATTGGAGTGATAAGGATATTGAGGTTTTAATTTCTGAATATTATTTTTGGGAATTATAAAGGAACTTCTCTTTTATTGATTGATTTGGAGTTATTAAAGAAAGTTGATTTTTATGTGTTGAGAAGTAATTGGACAAGTTTGGAGATAATAAGGTGTATTTGAGTTTTGTTAATTTTTGTAATGGTGAATTTATTTTGAGGGAATTATTTGAGTGAGAATATTTGAGTGAAGATTTTTGCTATCTAACCTTTGAGATTGGCAAAGAGGGTGATTGTGATTGAGACAGGTTTTGAGGTCAATTATTCATCAAAAAAAAGGTATGGGCACATCTTCCTTGTGAGTGAAATATTATTGGATTGGATGTTGTGAATGCTAAGTTGGAGTGAAAAGGATTGTTTGATAAGCATTGTTGGAGTTTGATGTTTGAGACATCCAATGTTGATTGATTAGGGTTTGTATAAGAATGAAAGTATGATTGCTATGTAAATTGTTTGATAAGCATTGTTGGAAATATTGAGTGAGCCTTCATGTTCATGATTAGGGTTTGTGAAATACCATGAGTATCATTGTTATGTGAGATTGGTTTATAATATTTTTTAGAACTATGCTTGAACTAGGGTTTGTGAAAGAACATGAGTATCATTGTTATGTGAATTTAGAATCATCTTGAGTCAAGTTTGAGTTCCATAGTGTGAGTTGTTGAAAGCATTGTGAAACATTTGTTTAGGGTTTGTAAGCAAGCTTTGTTTCATTGAGTGATTGGTTGAGTGGAGTTGATTGAGCATAATTTATTGAAAGTGTTGGAGTGATAGTTCAAGTTTTGTGAAACAAATTGTTCTTTATTCTTAATTGATTTGAAGAGAGTTTGGAAGTGATTGAGTGTTGTGTGAGTGTGAAACATATTGAGTCTCTAACCATTCTCCATATGTTTCTATGGTTAAACAAGAAATTTTGAAAGTGATTAAGTATTGTTGTGAGAGTGAAACATATTGAGTCTCTAACCATTCTCTATATGTTTATATGAGATTAAAACAAGATTCTGTGTGAAACTTGTTTGTGTGATTGAAGAGGTTTTCTATGATAGATTGAGTTGAGTTGAATAAGCTTTTGTGAAAGCTAGAGGACATATTTGAGTAAGTCCTAGAGTGAACTTTAGGACAGAGTTAAGCAAGCTTTTGTGAAAGCTTGTGAGAAGATTTGAAGTAAGTCCTAGAGTGGACTTAAGGAATGAGTTGAGTAAGCTTTTGTGGAAGCTTACAATGCAGATTTGAGATAAGTCTTGGTGAAGACTTGTTGAGAAGATTGAGCAAGTTCTAGTGAGGACTTGTTGAGAAGATTTGAGGTAAGTCTTGGTGAAGACTTGTAGAGAAGAGTGAGCAAGTTCTTGAGAGGACTTGTGGATAGATTTGAGGTAAGTCTTTGAGAAGACTTGAGAGCAAAATTGATTGATTGATTTGTTCAAGCTTTGTGGTAAGGCTTGAGGCAGATCTGAGTAGAGTTGATTTGTGATTGGATCAAGCTTTGTGTTAAGGCTTGAGGACAGATTTGAGGATAGAGTATGGTGTAGATTTGAGGATAGATTTGTGCCATAGCAGAGATAGATATTGAGCAAATTTGTGCTAGACCGAAGGACTATGTTTAGTGTAGATTTGAGACAGATATTGAGTAGATTTATGCTAGACCAAAGGACTATGTTTAGTGTAAATTTGAGATAGATATTGAGCAGATTTGTGCTAGACCGAAGGACTATGTTTAGTGTATATTTGAGATAGATATTGAGTAGATTTGTATTTGTGCTAGATCAAAGGACTGTGTTTAGTATATATTTGAGATAGAGATGAGATCAATATTTGGAGGTGATAGAGCAGAGGATAGTAGTCTCTAGTGGATAGAGATCCATTAGCCAGGGTAGTGAGGATAGAGGTCTTTTGAGTGAGGACATGAGTCTTCAATGGAGAGAGATCCACAAGCCAGTGTAGTGGAGGTAGTAGTCTTCTAGAGGATCACCAGCCAGAGTAGAGGAGAAGGAGTTCTCCTATGGATAGAGTTCCATGAACCAGTTGAGGGGATTGGTGTCTCCTATGGATAGATATCCATGAACTTGATTAGGGGATTGGTGTCTCCTTTGGACAGAGGTCCATAAACATTGTAATAGGGAAGGATTCCCAAGATATTTGTTGAGAAAATTTTAGTGAAATATTTTCTCCGTGGACGTAGCCCACATTGGGTGAACCATGTTAAATTGGTGTCTCTATTGTGTGTGGTGATTTGTGCATTGCTTTGATTACTACTATTGATATTGCCATTGATATATTGTATAATATTATTTGGGAAAGAAAAGTAAAAAGTGGTCTTATACTGTTCACCCCCTCTCAGTATAAGCTTGTGTTCTTCAATTGGTATCAGAGTGGGTTCCTTCGAAAGAGTTTAACAACTTGAAGGAAAATCTTACAAGAACACAGATGGATTCTCAGAATGGATCTTCAGGGAATTTGGCACCATTGTTCGATGGGAACAATTATGTACTTTGGAGTATGAGAATGAAGATTCACCTAATGGCACTTGGAAATGAAATATGGGAAGCAGTTGAGAATGGATACATACCACCAGCTACTCCACCTACAGATAAATATGGTAAGCTCCTACAACTGAATAATTCAAAGGCAATGAATGGAATTTTAAAGGGTTTGCATGAAACAAAGTTTATAAAGGTTATGCATTGCAAATCAGCAAAGTAAATTTGGGATAAGTTGAAAGGTATATATGAGGGAGACAAAAAGGTCAAAAGGGTAAAGTTGCAAAATTACAAGAGAACATTTGAAGACCTAAATATGAAGGATGAGGAAAACATTGTTGCATACCTACTTCATGTGGATGAGGTTGTTAACTCCATGCAAGGACTTGGGCTCAAGGTTGAAGAAATAGATGTTTGTGATAAGATTTTAAGGTCACTCCCAAAAAGGTATAGTGAAAATATTTCAGCTATAGAAGAGTCAAAAGATATTGAACTTTTGACAAGGGATGAATTACATGGAATTCTCATAGCTTTTGAGATGAGAATAAAAGAGGAACCTATTCCCCAAAAAGAAGCAACCTTCAAAGTTACTAAGAAGACAAAGGGTAAGAAGTCAGATTCAAGCAATGAGTCATCCAGTGATGAAGAAGCAAATTATGGCAGAAGGAACAAGGACTCGAGAAAGTATAAAGGTACGAAATTAGTTAGATGTTTCAATTGTGGAAAATATGGTCACTATGCATCTGATTTTCCAAAGGCTGGAAATAGCAATGATGAAGAAAAACAAGATCATAAGAATAGGGAAACAGGAAAACACAAGTACCAAAAGAAAAGTAGGGATGGACAAGGCAAGCAAGGAAAGAAGTTTTTCCAAAGGCATAAGAAGATTTTTTATGTAGACAAGGCAAGTAAGAGTTCAAGTGATAGTGATGGAAGCTCCTCAAGTAATGATGAAGATGAAATTCTATTTTTGGTAGAAGAAAAAGAAGTGGTTAGAAATAGGTCACCAATGATTATCAATGTGTTTTAGATGTGGTAACTTTGGTCATCTTGAAGATAGTTGTACAAGGAATGGTTTCAATTTTAGTGATGATGAATATGAAGATACACTTGAAGGTCCAGAAGAAGAAAATCTTCTTATGGCAATAGAAGAAGAAGGAAGTGCTTCTAGTGGAAATAAATCAGAAAGGAATGAAGATGATCCTAAAGGTAAACAAATAGAGGAAGAATCAGAGAAAGGAGAAGTTGATCTTGAGGGTGAGCTTATTTCTGCCCTTGATGCATTAAGGAAGGTAAGAAAGTAGAACTCAAAACTCAAGCTTCAATTTCAAGAATGTGATGAAGAGAAAGGAAAGTTTATAGAAGATCTAACCAACTCAATAGCTAAGACAAGGAGATTTAAAGAAAAGTTAGAAGCAAAGGTTTTAGAATGTGAAAGGTTAGAGCATGAAGTAGCTTCACTAAGGAAGGAAGTAAAAGAGTCTAAAGACAAGTTACACAGGTTTGGGAGAAGCTCAAAGAACTTAGATAAGATTATCAAGGTACAAAGATCTTCATCAAACAAGATAGGACTTGGTTTTGAACAAGAACAAAGAGAACAAGGAGAGGAGTCAATCTCAAGCTCCAAAGAAGAAGAAGCTTCAGAAGAGGAGAGTGTAAGAGAAAGTGAGACTTTAGAGGATGATTTGGATAATAGAAAGTTCAATAAGAGAAGGAACAATGCACAAATGAGGAACATATGGAATAGGAAGCAACATAGGGTAAAAGAGACTAAGAGACCAATGGGGTCAAGTCAAGGTAGTTTCAATGGATGATGCTTCTCATGTCATAGGTTTGGGCACAAGGCTACACAGTGCAGGACACATGAAAGATAGGAATATGGAAATTTTAGAAATAGGCATCTCTTTCAAGGGTATTGCTACTCTTGTAATCAGTTTGGTCACAAGGCAATAAATTGCAGGGTTCATGACAGGAATGGATATGGCTTCACCAGGAGAAACCCCAAGATATTTGCACCTTTAAGGAATAACAACATTAAGTGTTATAAGTGCAATAATTTTGGGCATATAGCCAAGTGGTGTAGAGCAAAACTTCCAAAGACAAGCAAGAACAGGAATAGTTAGAGGAATCAGAAGGATCAGTTGAGGAAGAAGGTGGACAAAGGTAAAGATCAGTGTATGATGGGAGTAGAGATACTCCCACCCCAAAATTAACCACCTCAAGAGGAGGTGGGGGAGGGGCTAAGCTAAGAGTCTCATTCTTAGCCCCAAGCCCCAAAGGTGACCCTTTGCCATTGATGACAAAGGGGGAGAGATTTGAGTTAGGGGGAGAGCATTCAGTCAGGGGAGCAGTTTCTCAGGGGAGTAGAAAAGAAAGAAGTAAAGGAAATGGTAAAAGGTAAATGGGTTGCCATCAATGACAAAGGGGGATATTGTTGGAAATATGAGCAAGTTTTGTTGTCATTGATGTCAAGAGTCAATTTTAGTGAGCAGTGCAAAAGGAAGGATGTCAAGAGTCAGTTTAGGTAGCAGTGCAAGAGAAAGATTGCTTCTAGGCCTAAGGGAAAATAATATTATAATATCTCTTATTATAATATTCAATGTGGTCAGATAAGGTCTAAAGGAGCAATAGGAAGGCCCAAGAAAAATAATATTATAATATTTTATTATAATATTAAAGGTCCTAAAGTTATTAAATTAATTATAATAATTTCATTATAAATTAATTTATAATTAATTTTAACCCTAAGGTTATTAAATTAATTATAAATTAATTATAATAATTTTATTTTAAATTAATTTAACTAACCCTAAGGTTAGGGTTATAAGGGAAAAGGTTTAATTATCTTCGACATCGAAGCGCATAAGCAAAGACTATAAAAAGGGGGCAAATATTTCATTATGTTTATCCATGCAATAATTCATGAATCCAAAGGAAACATCATGCGTTGTGGTGTTAGAGAAAATAGAAGGAAATTCATGCGATCTAAACCCTTTGGAGGGCAAGCTAAAGTGTAAATGCATGTGGTGTTTTTCTAGCATATCCAAAGCGTTGGTTAGCATAGTTGGAAACTGAGGCAAGAGTTAAGGCATTTGTGTGGCAAAGGTTGGGGTTTCGAATCCCTGTGAGGAAATTTTGAGGAAGGTCTATTTCATTTTTTGAGCATCGGGTTTTGTGGAGATTGTATAGTGGAGTACCTATGCCTTTAGACTCGTGTGGGCATGTGGCCCAATGGCTATGAGAGTGCAATGGTAGCACTAAGGTCGTGGGTTCGAGGTGCAACCAAGGTAGTGTCATTCATTTTTGCACGTGGGCCAAAGGAACTAAGGTAAGCATTAATTTTTGGTTTAATTAATATTAGCACCAAGGTTTGTGGAGTGCGCTAAGGCCACGTGAATAATTGAGCGCCTTGGAAAGTAGGGAGTTATAAGGTGTTTAGAGTTTATATTAATTTTTTTTGGGCATTTAAAATTAATTAAGATTGGAGTGATAAGGATATCGAGGTTTTAATTTTTGAATATTATTTTTGGGAATTATAAAGGAACTTCTCTTTATTGATTGATTTGGAGTTATTAAAGAAAGTTGATTTTTATGTGTTGAGAAGTAATTGGACAAGTTTGGAGATAATAAGGTGTATTTGAGTTTTGTTAATTTTTGTAATGGTAAATTTATTTTGAGGAGATAATTTGAGTGAGAATATTTGAGTGAAGATTTTTGCTATCTAACCTTTGAGATTGGCAAAGAGGGTGATTGTGATTGAGACAGGTTTTGAGGTCAATTCTTCATCAAACAAAAGGTATGGGCACATCTTCCTTGTGAGTGAAATATTGTTGGATTGGATGTTGTGAATGCTAAGTTGGAGTGAAAAGGATTGTTTGATAAGCATTGTTGAGTATTGAGTTTGAGACATCAATGTTGAATGATTGGGGATTTTTGTGAAAGAACATGTTGAATGCTAGAAATATTGTTTGATAAGCATTGTTGGAAATATTGAGTGAGCCTTCATGTGCATGATTAGGGTTTGTGAAAGAACATGAGTATCATTGTTATGTGAGATTGTTTGATAAGCATTGTTGGAAATATTGTGAGAGGTTCAAGGTTTTGCATGAGTGCTTGAACTAGGGTTTGTGAAAGAACATGAGTATCATTGTTATGTGAATTTGGAATCATCTTGAGTCAAGGTTAAGTTCCAAAGTGAGAGTTGTTGAAAGCATTGTGTGAAACATTTGCTTAGGGTTTGTAAGCAAGCTTTGTTTCATTGAGTGATTGGTTGAGTGGAGTTGATTGAGCATAGTTGATTGAAAGTGTTGGAGTGATAGTTCAAGTTCTGTGAAACAAATTGTTCTTTATTCTTAATTTATTTGAAGAGAGTTTGGAAGTGATTGAGTGTTGTGTGAGTGTGAAACATATTGAGTCTCTAACCATTCTCCATATGTTTCTATGGTTAAACAAGAAAGTTTGAAAGTGATTAAGTATTGTTGTGAGTGTGAAACATATTGAGTCTCTAACCATTCTCTATATGTTTCTGTGAGATTAAAACAAGATTCTATGTGAAACTTTTTTGTGTGATTGAAGAGGTTTTCTATGATAGATTGAGTTGAGTTGAATAAGCTTTTGTGAAAGCTAGTGGATATATTTGAGTAAGTCCTAGAGTGGAATTTAGGACAGAGTTAAGCAAGATTTTGTGAAATCTTGTGAGAAGATTTGAAGTAAGTCCTAGAGTGGACTTAAGGATATTTAGTAAGATTTTGTGGAAGCTTACAATGCATATTTGAGACAAGTCTTGGTGAAGACTTGTTGAGTAGATTGAGCAAGTTCTAGTGAGGACTTGTTGAGAAGATTTGAGGTAAGTCTTGGTGAAGACTTGTAGAGTAAATTGAGCAAGTTATTGAGAGGACTTGTGGATAGATTTGAGGTAAGTATTTGAGAAGACTTGAGAGCAAAATTGATTGATTGATTTGTTCAAGCTTTGTGGTAAGGCTTGAGGTAGATCTAGCAGAGTTGATTTGTGATTGGATCAAGATTTGTGTTAAGGCTTGAGGATAAATTTGAGGACAAAGTATGGTGCAGATTTGAGGATAGATTTGTGCTATAGCAGAGACAAATATTGAGTATATTTGTGCTAGACCGAAGGACTATGTTTAGTGTAAAATTGAGACAAAATGAGTTAGACAGACATGTAGCAGAGTTGAGACAAAGATTGAGTAGATTTGTGCTAGATCGAAGGACTGTATTTAGTGCAGATTTGAGATAGATATTTAGCAAATTTGTGCTAAAATGAAGGACTGTGTTTAGTGTAGATTTGAGATAGATATTGAGCAGATTTGTGCTAGATTGAAGGACTATGTTTAGTGTAAATTTGAGATAGAGATTGAGTAGATTTGTGCTAGACCGAAGGACTATGTTTAGTATAGATTTGATATAGAGTTGAGATCAAGCTTTGGAGGTGACAGAGCAAAGGATAGTAGTCTCTAGTGGATAGAGATCCATTAGCCAGGGTAGTGAGGATAGAGGTCTTTTGAGTGAGGACAGGAGTATTCAGTGGAGAGAGATCCACAAGCTAGTGTAGTGGAGGTAGTAGTCTTCTAGAGGATCACCAGCCATAGTAGAGGAGAAGGAGTTCTCCTGTGGATAGAGTTCCATGAACTAGCTAAGGGGATTGGTGTCTCCTGTGGATAGATATCCATGAACTTGATTAGGGTATTGGTGTCTCCTTTGGATAGAGATCCATAAATATTGTAATAGAGAAGGATTCCCAAGATATTTGTTGAGAAAATTATAGTGAAATATTTTCTCCGTGGAGTAGCCCACATTGGGTGAACCACATTAAATTGGTGTCTCTATTGTGTATGGTGATTTGTGCATTGCTTTGATTACTATTGTTGATATTGCCATTGATATATTGTATAATATTATTTGGGAAAGAAAAGTAAAAAGTGGTCTTATATTGTTCACCCCCTCTCTTAGTATAAGCTTGTGTTCTTCGAACATAGGTCTTCAAATAAAGACCATTCATTGGAATTGGAAGATCTCGACCATCCATATCCTGAAGATGATATGCATTTACCAAATTTATTGTAGATATCTTAAATGGACCTTCCCAGATCATATCAAACTTGTGGTGCTTCCTCAACTTGGATTTGTTCTCATTCCATTTAAGAACAAAATCTTCCACCTAAAACATGTGCTCTATTGTTTTTTTCCAAACCATTTTTGCATCGCTTTAGTGTTTTGAGTGAAATATTGATATGCCTTTTCTCTTTCTTCTTCCAACTACAATAATTGAGCCAACCTTGCGCTCATTGGGTCAAACTCATCATATTCTCCTTGGAACATCTACAATGTCTGAAGCACTGGAATCTTTATGTGAGTGGGTAGGATTGCTTCTTTCCCATACATGAGGGAATCAGGAGAGGCTTTAATAGACTTCTTCACTCATATCCTATATTCCCACAAAGCCTGATTCATCAATAAATGCCAAATCCTTTTATTTCTTCCCAATGTCCTTTTTAAGATTTGCAGCAAGTTTTTGTTGGTGGATTCGGCCAAGTCGTTCCTTTGCGAGTAATAATTGGATGATGTCTTGAGATAAATCTTGTACTTGCTTGCAAATTCGATGATCTTGGCCCTAATAAATGAAGTCTTGTTATCTGTTACAATAGCATTTGGGACACCAAAATGGGTAATCAATCCTTCAAGGAAGGAGATAATTGTAGCCTGATCAACCTTCTTAGTTGGAATAGCCTCTGCCCACCTGGTGAAGTAGTCAATGGCTATCAGGATGTATTTATGCTCAACTGACAAGAGAGGGAGGGTCTATGAATCCAATGAAGTCTAGGCCCCATTGCTAAAATGGTGCTTCCACTTGAATCGATTGTAGGGGCAATGCTCCTTTCTTGGTCCTACCAACATACCATTGATAGTTATCACAGTTTCATCTCACTATGTATGAAACTATGAAAAGGATGGGCCAAAAGTATCCAGATCGAATGATCTTCAAGGCCATAGGCCTTCTTGCATAATGGTCTTCAGACAGACCAAAATGAAACTCTTCCAATATTTTCTCCTTTTTAGAATTCTTTACACACCTAAGGAGCACTTCGTCCACATTCTTATGAAATAGCCTACTTAGCAATAGGACATACTTGAGTGCTTGCATCCTGAATCTTTGACACTATGAAGCATCAATATATGATGGACATTTCTTTGAGGTAAAAAATTTGACAAGGTTCTCTGTCCAATCATGATCACCTATAATTTGATTTGCATAAATTCTTTTTTAGTATCCTCTTTCTGTACTATAACCAATGATTCAAATACTGTGCTCTTGGCTAATTCTTGGCAGAGAGCTCATCCATAGATTAGATTTGTTGGTTAGATATCCACATCATACTCTTGAATATTTGAGACCCAAATCGCTCTTTTGTCACCCAATTCTCCTTGAAGAATGAAGTTTCTGACATCTGGGTGTATAACATAAATGATTGTTTTACTGTGTGAGGCAAAGTGCCATAATTTCTTCAAGGATTTCATCACTACATACACATATTTTTTAATAAAATTATACTTCTCTTGGTGTGGCATAATAACTTGGATCAAAAAGGCAATCGGCTTTTCATCTTCATCTTCTTGTTTCTATGTGAGGACGATGGCATAACTCTCTTGTTCACCTACTGTATAGAGAATGAAATTCTTTGAATAATTTAGGTTAATTGATACTAGCACTTGAGTGATTCTTTCCTTGATTTCCTAAAAGACTATCTCCTCTATTTAGTCCATTTGAAATCTATATTCTTTTTCAAGAGCTCGATCATGGGTTTTACTACCTGAGCAAAATCAACTATGAACTTTCGAATGAAATTTATCTGGCCGAAGAATGATTGCAGGTCCTTCTTGTTAACTGGTAGAGGTAGTTTCAAGAGTGATTCGATCCTTGTGAAATCAATCGCCAGTCCTTCTTGTGAGATCATATGACCCAACAATTTTCCCTCTTTGATATAAAATATGGACTTTTTGGGTTAATGAAAATCCCAAATTCTTGATATTTTTTGAACACCTGCCTCAAATGAGAAAATTGTTCTTCTCTGTGATGCGAGAACACAATCATATCATCAAGGTCAATCACAATAACTCTGTTTAAAAACTCATAGAAAGTGACGTCCATGGCTTTTTGAAAGGTAGCACTAGCATTTGAAAGAACGAACGACATTTTTTGATAGGCAAACATGTCCCACTTGGTAGTGAACGCCATTTTGTGCTAGTCCTCATATTTTAACAAAATATAGTTATAACTAGAGAAATCATATAGCAATGAAAATAGATGTGCTCTAGAAACTACATGGAGGATTTGATAAATCTGTGGTAGAGGGTAGTGATCTTTTAATGATGCCTAATTCAGGTTTTAAAAATCTATGCACATATGAATATCTTCATTCTTCTTTCAAACTAGCACTAGGTTAGCCATCCATGTTTAGTGCTTGATTGGATATATTATTTTTGCTTCCAGCATCTTTAAAAATTCTACCTTCATGAGCGCTTCAATTTTGGGATTGGCATACTGTTGCTTCTATCAAAATGTTTTACTCCCTCCTACAGTTCAATGGTATATTGGATTACATTCTTTTCATATCCCTTCAAATCATGATAGCTCCATGCAACGGCATCAATAAATTTGTAACACAAACTCTTGATATCTTCCAATTTTGTTGAAGTACAATCAGTTTCAATTTTGATGATCTTCTCAAGCTCTAGCTGCAACTCCTTATATTCCTTCGCATATACCTTGATTTTATATTTCTCAGCCCTATCATTTTGGTCAAACAAACTTTCCAACAAAATCATTCCCCTGGGAATGTGATTATTCTTCAACTAAATCATTCCATCCATTTCTTCTTCGACAAGTACTCTATCATCTACACTTGCAGCTTCCTTAATCATAAATTCTTGTCAGGGACTAAGGGTCTATAAATTACCCTAATAGTCTTGGGTTTCCTAACTACTTTCTCCATGGGAGAGTAATTAGTGCCAAGGGAAGCTAAAATATATGTATGTTTGTTCTACTCTCATGAAATTGCTTGGATATTCAAGGCTATAAATGACTCAAAAAAATCCCATACCTTGTTGTGATAGTCCTTCAAGTAGTGCTGCTTGGAAACACATTTGTTTGTAGTCTAGTTGACAATGAGCTCAGAATATCCAAAAATTTGTAGTTGTTTTATGCCCAATTTCTTAGCTATCTTTAAACCAAGATACAACATATTTGGTGATATTATTCGTGCAAATCTAAGTTAATCTATACGAATAGGTATTTTGCATACTAGTAGGAGAAATAAGAACAATACCAACCCCTGCACCATTTTTACACCTTCTACCATCAAAATACAAAGTCCATAGCTGATCTACCATAGGGTCTGGGGAATCAAGGACCTTTTCTTCAATGTGCTTAGATCCAGTTATAGTGTAGAAAATGATGCCAATTTTAACCATTGCATTGAAATCCATGAGTGAAAAATCATCTTCAAGGTGGAGCTCACCAAGTGCTTCCTCCATCAGGTCAACTTCTTGTAATTCTTCAGTCATCATATTGACTGCACCAGTGGGATTTTCTTCCTCTTCTTCCAGTTTCTCTATATGAAAAGTAGAGGGCTTCCCATTATAGATGTGGATTATTCCCTTGAATAGAATCTCCAAATTTGAATAGTCAAAGGAAAGGTACACTCCTAGTGTCATTGTGAATTCCCTCAAGATACACATGCTAAAATATGGTTCCAAGTCAACCACCACTACTTCTTGAATAACAGTGATTTACGATATAATATGTAGAACAATATGAATATCTTTGATTACTCCCACTATTTTGATTGGGGTTGTTGAGCATTTGAGGTGTTGTCATTTTTGTCAACACTTCTACTTTTTCTCCTAGTTGGCATCCTATTCATCATGGTGATTATGCTACAGTTTGAGTAATGTTGCAAAATGTTGTGTGTATTTGAACACACCTTTTACGAAGACTTTGGAGGTATAATTTGTAGTTATTGCATATCTTATTTCTCTTGGTTCTATTTTTATGGCACATTTATTTATGTAAAGGTGATATAAGGTTGCATTTGTATTTTCTATGTGCCTTGGTGTTATATTGTAACATTCAACATTTATTTATTTCCACTATGTCATCTCCAAGTTCCTTGGAATGTGTTCCAAGACTTAGGAATGGAGGGAAAAATGATTTTAATTATTTTATAATGCATCATAAGGGTTAGGAATTATTTCCAATATTTATTGGAATTTATTTTGTGGTGCAAAAATGGAAATATGCTAATTGGGGTGTTCAAATTGTTGTGGGGCCCACTTTATGACATCTGTCATAGTAGTGTAAGGAAAGAATATTTTGCTGCCCTATTTTTGTGGGATTTTGGAGATATGGGATGTGATAATTTCCAAATTAGTGTTTAGACACTTTAAAATATTATTTTGGTTGTGTAAGAGCATCTCCACTTTTATTGGCAGCTGGTGAGTGTGTGTAGTGGTGCTGGCAACAATTTCTTTTTTGGCAAATTAGAAATTTCCTCAACTTGGGCATGATTTTTTGAGTGATTTTCTACTCATGGTTTTGGAAAACATTTATGGTTTCTCTCCATATCATTTCTCTATAAATTTAGTGTTTGATATGGTGGTATGATGGAGTTTTTGTTGAGAGTAACAGGTTGCTACCGAAATGTTGCCAAAATTTCTATAGAAGACATAAGTGTATAGATTTTAGCATGCAGGTTTGGGAACATATTTTGGATGGAGATAGAATAATTTTGATATTTTTATTGTAGGTTTTAGATCAGATTTGATAGAAAATAATTTTGCAGTGGTTGGATGCACAGTTGATTTGCAGTAGTGTTTTTGGTTTTGAGCTTGCAGGCTTGTTAGAGCTTGCTTTTATTGGAAGCATTTTTATGCTTTATTTTTCATCATATTATTATTATTTTGATCTGATATAGGTGTTTTGCAGCCCTCATTCTGTTGTGGCAGAGAAACTTTAGTGTATTTCATTTTGAGGCTTGTTCTATGCAGTAGTCATAGCAAGCATTTCTCTTTGGGAGGTCTTTTACCCTTGTGGTTTTCCTCCGACATATCATGTGTTGTGGGTTGTTTCTCTTGCATATATGTTGCTACTATACATGAGTTTATTTATGTTTTAAATCATATTTAAAATTGGAAATTAAAGTTTTAAATTGCACAAATTCACCCCCCTCTCTGTGCCATTGTTATACTAACAATTGGTATCAGAGCCTAGTTGTCCTTTTAGTAGCTTAATCAGCTCGGATTGATTCCTGGTTCACAATGGCTAATAGGGATGTCAATACTGGCAAGGTGCCATACTTTTATGGGAGTTATTATGCATTTTGGAGTTACAATATGATGGACTATTTGGGTTCTCTTGGTATTGGTGTGTATCTTTCAGTTAAGAATGGTTATGCTTTTCCTGCTACAATTCCTAAGATCTTGATGCAATCAAAGAATATGAAAACAATATGAAGGCCAAATATACTATCACAAATGCTCTTACACCAAGTGAATTGGTTAAGGTTATTGTTTTGCAAATAGCAAAAGAAGTATGGGATAAGTTGCAAGTTATTCATGAAGGTAATGACAAAGTTAAGGAAGCTAAAATTCAAATTTTTAGAGCTCAATTTGAGAGTCTCCGAATGGATGAGAATGAGGATATTTCTGCCTACATGCTTCGTGTGAGTGAGGTGATAACTTCTCTTAGAGGTTTAGGAGAGACTATCACAGATAGTATTGTTGTGAAGAAGGTTCTTTGTTGTTTGACTTCAAAGGTTTCTACAATTAAAGAAGCAAAGGACTTAAACAATCTCTCACTAGATGAACTACATGGCTATCTTATTGCATATGAGATGAGAGTTGGTTGTAGCAAGTCTACTAAAAAGGAGAGTGCTTTCAAAGCATTCAAAAACATGAAATTGAATCCACAATCCGATGAAGAGAGATTCTCCGATGAAGAGCAAGCAAACTTTGTTCGAAAATTGAAAAGAGGAAAAGGGAAATACAATGGAAAGTTACCATTGAAATGTTTTGATTGTGGGCGCATTGGGAATTTTGCTTCAAAATGTTCTTGCAAGGAGCACTTATATGATGATGGTGAGAGTCACAAGAACAAGGAGTACAAAAAGAAAGCTTCAAGATTTATCAAGAGATTCTCAAGGAGAAAGGTTTTGATGACACATGAAGATAGCGATTCTTCATATGAGAGCATAGATGATTCAGATTAAGAGGCCACTGAAGTCTTATTTATGGCTATTGAAGACAAATCCAATTTAAATGCCAACAAAGAGGATGATGAATCTGAAATTGATTTTTAGGAAGAGCTTGCAATAGCATTGGAACAATATGAAATTGAGAGAAAGAGAAACAAAAGGATGAATGAAAAGATCAAGGAGCTAAACAAACTCAATGAAGACTTGTTGATGCAACATGAAGAGTCAAAATGATTTGCTGACCAAAATATTTCAGATTTAGAGGAGTACAATAATATGGCTACAAAAATGATACAAGACTTAAAAGTTCAAGTTGAAGAGTCCAAGAAAATAATAGATGATCTTAAGAATCGGGTATGTGAAAAATCTGATTTGTGTTGCAAACTAAAAGAGGAGATTGTTACTTTAATAAAGCAACTTGAAAAGGATAATTTGGATTTGAGCACTAATTTTAAATTTCATAAAATTTCTAATCAGCTTGATGAGCTTATTGGTAGTCAAAGATACACCAAAATCAAGTTTGGTTTGGGGTTTGATGAAGGTGAAAGTTCATATGTTGCCAAAGATGCAAAATCAGTTGGTGAAAGCTTGAAGAATGAGAAACCCATTGTAGAGCAACCCCAAGGAGATAAAAATAAAGAATAAAAGGTCTCAAATCAGACCAACAACAGAAATATTCCTTATCATACCATAAAGACCAACAATGATGAGTTTCAAAAGGTAAAATATCAAATGGGAAGAGCACCTAGAAGGAGTTTCAATTCATGGCATCAAGTTCAATACAAGTATACAAGTGCAATACTTATGGTCACAAGATGATGGATTGTAGGATTAATGTTAGGCCTAAGAGGTTTGTTAGTCATAACTTATTTACTCCTCTCATTGATTTTCATATTGAGTGTTACAAGTGTAATAACTTTGGTCACATTGCTAGAGATTGCAGAACTATTTTTGTGACTAATCAAATGCAGGATAGAAGTAGCAACAAGCCTCCAAATGTGCAAAACAAGAAATCCATGATGCATAAAGACCATTTTCCCAAGAATTCCGTGAGGTATGAGGAAGATAAGAAATCAGAAAACAAGCCCAAGATGACATGGGTTGAGAAGGGAAAGTCAAAATAGGAAGACATTACTAAGCATGATTCATTGATTGTTCAAACCGCTTTCAAGGCACAAAGAAAGGCTACATATTGGATCATTGATAGTGGATGCTCTAGTCACATGACTGGAGATAGAAGGAAACTTACAAGATTGCAATATTATGATGGTGGTTCAGTAAATTTTAGCAACAATAATAATGTAAATATTATAGGTAAAGGTATGGTCAACATCAACAATGGTAAAATCACTTCTCATGATGTTATTTTTGTTGATGGCCTCAAGCATAATATTTTAAGTGTTAGCCAAATGTGTGATAGTGGCAAAGATGTGATTTTTAAATCATATGGTTGTGAGATTAGATGTGCTATGAGTGGTAAAATATTGGCAAAGGCTACAAGAACTTTAGGAAATTTGTACAATATTTGTAGTGCAAATGAGAAAACATGCTTGGTTGGACAAGTTGATGATAGTTGGTTATGGCACAAGAGGCTTGTCCATATTAAATTTGATAGCTTGGTTAATATCAGCTCCAAGAATTCAATAAGACATCTTCCAAAGTTGACTAAGCCAAACAATAGCATATGTGCATCATGTCAACAAGGCAAGCAAACCAAATCACACTTCAAAACTAAGGAATATTCTACAACAAGGCCTTTGGAGCTTGTGCATACCGATGTGTGTGGTCCTATGAGGACTAAAGGAACTAATGGTGAGAGTTATTTCATTTTGTTTATTGATGATTATTCTAGACTAACATGGGTATCTTTCATGAAGGAAAAATTAGAGGCTTTTATTTGTTTCAAAGTGTTTAAGGCTATGGTTGAGAATGATACAGGAAAGAGGATCAAATGCTTGAGATCCGATAGAGGTGGTGAGTTCACTTCTAGTGAGTTTGATAATTTTTTTCATGAGCATGGTATTAGAAGACAACTTTCAGTAGCAAGAACACCTCAACAAAATGGGGTGGTTGAGAGAAAGAATAGAACAGTACAAGAAATGGCTAGAACAATGCTTAATGATTCACATGTTGCAACTAGATTTTGGAAGGAAGCAGTGCATACTATTGGCAATTTTGGGTACCTTGAGTACATTGCCTTTGCTCAAGTATAGTTGTTGTCATTGATGTCAAAAGAGCTCTTGGTAGTTGTTGTCTTTGATGTCAAGGAAGTTCTTGAAGCAATTTGATTAGTTGTCTAAGTATGTGTTTTGATGAAGGTTTTAGCTGATCAACAAGTCTCCAAGAAAATCAGAGTAGCCCAGTTGCCAAAAAATCCAAAAAAATATAAGTTAGAAAAAGGTTGCAGGCTGCTGGAAAAACTGTCGTAATTTCACGACATGTTTGAGGAGAGAGAAAGCGCTGGAAAAATTGTCATAATTTCGTGACATGTTTGAGGAGAGAGAAAGTGCTGGCAAATCTGTCGTGATTTTGCGACATGCAGGAAGGCAGAGGCAAAGCAGGGAAAAGTGTCGCGATTTCATGACAGGTTGAGTTGGCAATGTGCAGGTGGCGAAAGCATCGTGATTTTGTGACATGTTCCAGTTTCGTGAGCAATTGGAAGAAAAGTGCTTAAGGCAGCGAAAGCGTCGCAATTTTGCGACATGTTCCAGTTTCGCGAGCAGTTGGAAGAAAAGTGCTTAAGGCAGCAAAAGCGTCGCGATTTTGCGACATGTTCCAGTTTCGTGAGTAGTTGGCAGAAAAGAGCTTAAGGCAGCAAAAGCATCGCGATTTCGTGACATGTTCCATTTTCGCTAGTGCAAACCGAGGAAAGGTTGAAGAAGCAAGAAGTGTCACGATTTCACAACAAAGTTGATGATGATGTCAACAAAAGCAAATGTGTCATGATTTTGCAATAAGAGCAGTGAGGAAGGTCTTGCAGACTAAAGTGTCATGATTTCATGACAAGAATCATGATGATGTCAGCAAAAGCAAATGTGTCACGATTTCGTGACAAGAGCAACGAGGAAGGTCTTGCAGACTAAAGCGTCACGATTTTGTGACAAGAATCATGATGACGTCAGCAAAGTCAGGGAGTGTCACGATTTTGCGACAACAGGCTCAAGCAAGGTGTAAGGCAGACTGTGGTGTCACGATTTCGTGACAGCAAGCTAGCAAAAGTGTATAGCAGGTTGTAGTGTCACGATTTTGCAACAACAAACCAAAGAAGGCACACGACAGGTAGTAGTGTCACGATTTCATGACAACAAGCTAGCGAAAGTGTACGACAGGCTATAGTGTCGCGATTTTGTGACAACAAACCAAAGAAGGCACACGACAGGCAGTAGTGTCGCGATTTTGTGACAACAAATATTACAAGGTGTACGACAGACAAAGGCATAGCGATATCATGACATGTTTGAGTTTCGCATTGGGAAAGCTACAAAATAGCAAAGGCGGTTGAAGCCAACGAAGTTAACCTTTGTCGAAGAAGTGTAAGGTTGTGCAGCCGATGATTGTTTTAAGGATTTACAGTCGACTAAGATCATGAATTTAATCATGAATTATTGCTATAAAAGGAGGACTATTTTTGAGATTCAAGTGTCGAATGTGTTGTGTCATTTTTTGCGCAAGTGAAGTCTGCTATGCGCAAAGAGCAGTCATATCGAATCGATCGAAGTGTGCATTCGTAAGTGTGACCTTCGCAGAAGCAGAGATCAGGAAGAAGAACGATCGAGGAGAAGCAGACTGTGCGAAGAAGGTGCTGTTGTGATTACACATAGGTGCACAAATTGCTGTGCGATAGAAGTGCTACAGTATTTCATAAAGACTGTGTTGCTGTCTTTTCATAGAAACACGCGAAGTCTATGCTACTATGTTTTTGCAAAAACAAACAATTTAATTAAGTGTTGTTGTATTTGCACAGTCAGTGAGAAATTGATTTTGACCAAGTGCAAAAAAGAATAGTGGAAGAGGACATAATTGTGCTAGACCGAAGGACTGTGTTTTGTATAGAAAAGAGGACCAGCTTTGCAGTGACAGAGTTGAGGACAGAGATCTCCAACCAGAGCAGGGAAGACAGGTGTCTTCTGTGGATAGAATTCCACTTGCTAAAGGCAGAGGAGGTAGAGGTCTTCTAGAGGATCACCAGCAAAGCAGAATTAGGGGAAGGTGTCTCCTTTGAGCTGAGGTTCATAAACATTGTAATTGGGAAGGATTCCCAGAGGTTTTTGATACAACTTTTAGAAGAAAAGTTTTATCCGTGGATTAGCCCACCTTGGGTGAACCACGTAAATTGTTGTGTCTCTTTGTGGATTGCATCTTGTGCATTGTTTTACTGTTGTTATTACTGCTATCTTATTCTACATGTTAATGGTTTGAAAGCTATATTGATAGATAAAGTTAAAAGTGGTCTTATACTGTTCACCCCCCTCTCAGTATAAGCTTGTGTTCTTCAATTGGTATCAGAGCCAGTGCCTTCGAAAAGTTTAATAGCTTGAAGGAAAAGTTTGCAAAGAACACAATGGACTACTCAAGTGGCAATGCAACACCTATTCTGGATGGATCAGATTTCGGTCTGTGGAGTGCAAGAATGAAAGTCTATCTTATGGCTCTTGGTAATGAGGTATGGGAAGTTATTGAAGATGGGTACACCATTCCTGCAAATGGTCCTTACACTAAAGAAGACAGGCTTCTACATCATAGCAACTCAAAAGCCATGAATGCTATCTTGAAGGGTTTACAAAAGGTAGATCTCACCAAAGTTATTCACTGCAAGACAGCTAGTGAAATGTGGAAACAATTGCAGGTTGTTCATACAGGTGATGCAAATGTTTGAAAGGCCAAGTTGAGACATTTTAAAGGTATTTTTGAACAACTCAAGATGAATGATGATGAAAAAATTAGTGACTACATGCTCCGGATGGATGAAGTTGTTAATTCTATGAAAGACTTAGGTCTTGAACTTGCTGAAAATGATGTGTGTGATAAGATTTTAAGATCTCTTCCTAATAGATTTAGTGAAAATATTTTTGCTATTGAGGAAGCCAAAGATTTAGATAAATTGAAAAAGGATGAGCTCCATAGTATTCTTGCAGCATTTGAGTTGAGAACTCAAGTGAAAGTTGATGTAAAGAAAGAAGCAGCTTTCAAAGCTACCAAGAAATCAAAGGGCAAACTGATTCAAGAAAGTGATGAGTCTTCTAGTGAAGAAGAGGCATATTACAGCAAGAAAGGCAAGTTTTCCAGAAAGCACAAAAGCAAGAAAAATATAAGATGTTTCAATTGTGGGAAATTTGGTCATTATGCTACTGACTGTACTGTTTCCAAAAATGAAAGTGATGAAGATATACAGGATGTTAAGAGCAAGGATTCTAAAAAGTATAGGTATTACAAAAGGAGCAAAGATGAGTACAACAATCACAAGAAAAGCAAAGATGAGTACAACAATCAAGGAAAGAGGCATTCTCACAAGAATAAGAAAAGCCTCTACTTAGACAAAGCAAGTAAGTGTTCTAGCAGTGATAGTGAAAGTTCTTCTAGTGATGATGAAAATGAGATGTTGTTCATTTCAGAAAAAGAGGAAGAACCGAAACATAAATTCATTATCATGAAATGTTTTAGATGTGGAAATTTTGGGCACCTTGAGGATGATTGCAAAAATGATGATTTAGTTGCTAGTATGTATGAGGATGCTTTAGAAAACTACAATGAAGATGCATGTATGGTTTTTGAAAAAGGTAGCACCTCTAGTGATAAGAAAACTGAAAAAGGCCATGATAATTCAAAGCACCATGAAATAGAGGATCTTGAATGTGAACTCAATAATGCTCTTAGTGTTTTGAAAAAGGAAAGAAAGAAGAATGATAGACTCAAGATTAAATTAGATGAATGTTGTATGGAGAGAGATGAACTTATAGAAAATCTTGAAGTCTCTATGGCTAAGTCACAAGAACTCAGTAATGAGTTGGATTCTAAAATTCTGGAGTATAGTGAGTTAGAACAGGAAATGGCTTCTCTGAAAGAAGAAAATAAAGATTACAAGGATAAGCTCTACAGATTTTAGGATAGCTCCAAGAAAGTTAAGTCTCTCATCAAAAGTCAAAGAAATCCAACAGATAAAATAGGTCTCGGTTTTGTTGAGCCACACAAAAAATAGGTTGGGGAATCCAGCAAGAGATTTCAAAAGGAAGAAAGCTCTGATGAAGAAAGTACTTCAGACCATAAGTCCATGAGTAATGAATGCACAGAAATAGAAAACAATATTCAGATTGAGAAGAAGAAGTTTTCGGGACCCATGAAGTCGAATAAAAGAAAATTTCATGGCACATGTTTTGCATGTCACAGGTTTGGTCACATGGCTGTACATTGCATGACTCAAGTGAAGAAAGTAAATGACAGTTTCAGGAGACGTAATTTCTTTCAAGGGTATTGCTATGCTTGTCAACAATTCGGGCACAAGGCAATTTTTTATAAGGGAAATAGTAGGAACTAGGTCAATCAGAATAGGCGGATTCAAAGAACAACCATGCCTGAAAGAAATAACATTGTTACTTGCTATAAGTGCAACAATGAGGGTCACCTAGCTAGACAATGTAGAGCTGATCTTCCGAGATACAGGAATAGAAACAGCAGTATGAACAAGTCCAAGGATCAAAGCATGGATAAGAACAGGAATGACAATAGAAACAAGAAAAATGATATGAACAGGTTCAAGGATCAAGGTATGAAGAAAAATAGGAATGATGAAAGGAACAGGAACAACAGTATGAACAGGTCCGAGGATCAAAACAGTAATAAGAACAAAAATGTTGAAAAAGAATTCAAGAGAAGGCCCGACAAAGAAATAGTAGACATTAATGATGATGAGTGTCTAATGGGAGTTTCACTCCCAACCCTATTTTAAATCACCTTAATAGAAGGTGGGGGAGGGATTAAGCTAAGAGACTCATTCTTAGTCCCAAAACCCCAAAGGTGACCCTTTGCCATTGATGACAAAGGGGGAGAGATTTGAGTAAGGGGGAGAGATATGTATAAGGGGAAGTGCTTCAAGTGAAGAGAAGAGCTTCAAGTCAAGGGGAGCAAAAACTTCAATTATAGAAGTCCAAATTGATGGATCCGTTGGTTCAGTTTTGGCTCTTGAGATATGTTTTTAGTTAAGGGTTGCCATCAATGACAAAGGGGGAGATTGTTGGCAATTTTGGGTACCTTGAGTACATTGCCTTTGCTCAAGTATAGTTGTTGTCATTGATGTCAAAGGAGCTCTTGGTAGTTGTTGTCTTTGATGTCAAGGAAGTTCTTGAAGCAATTTGATTAGTTGTCTAAGTATGTGTTTTGATGAAGGTTTCAGCTGATCAGTAAGTCTCCAAGAAAATCAGAGTAGCCCAGTTGCCAAAAATCCAAAAAAAGATAAGTTAGAAAAAGGTTGCAGGCTATTGGAAAAACTATCATGATTTCGTGACATGTTTGAGGAGAGAGAAAGCGTTGGAAAAACTGTCACGATTTCGCGACATGTTTGAGGAGAGAGAAAGCATTGGAAAATCTGTCGTGATTTCGTGACATGTAGGAAGGCAGAGGCAAAGCAGGGAAAAGTGTCACGATTTCACGACAGGTTGAGTTGGCAGCGTGCAGGTGGCAAAAGCATCGCGATTTCGTGACATGTTCCAGTTTCGCGAGCAGTTGGAAGAAAAGTGCTTAAGGCAGTGAAAGCATCGCGATTTTGTGACATGTTCCAGTTTCGTGAGCAGTTGGAAGAAAAGTGCTTAAGGCAGCGAAAGCGTCGCGATTTCGCGACATGTTTCGATTTCACGAGTAGTTGGCAGAAAAGAGCTTAAGGCAGCAAAAGCGTCACGATTTCGCGACATGTTCCATTTTTGCTAGTGCAAACCGAGGAAAGGTTGAAGAAGCAAGAAGTGTCGTGATTTCGTGACAGAGTTGATGATGACGTCAGCAAAAGCAAATGTGTCATGATTTCACGACAAGAGCAGCGAGGAAGGTCTTGCAGACTAAAGCGTCATGATTTCATGACAAGAATCATGATGATGTCAGCAAAAGCAAATGTGTCACGATTTCGCGACAAGAGCAGCGAGGAAGGTCTTGCAGACTAAAGCATCATGATTTCGTGACAAGAATCATGATGACGTTAGCAAAGTTAGGGAGTGTCGCGATTTCACGACAACAGGCTCAAGCAAGGTGTAAGGCAGACTGTGGTGTCGTGATTTCATGACAGCAAGCTAGCAAAAGTGTACGACAGGCTGTAGTGTTGCGATTTCATGACAACAAACCAAAGAAGGCACACGACAGGTAGTAGTGTCATGATTTCATGATAGCAAGCTAGCGAAAGTGTATGGTAGGCTGTAGTGTCGCGATTTCATGACAACAAACCAAAGAAGGCACACGACAGGCAGTAGTGTCACGATTTTGTGACAGCAAATATTACAAGGTGTACGGTAGACAAAGGCATAGCGATATCGCAACATGTTTGAGTTTTGCACTGGGAAATCTATAGAACAGTAGAGGCGGTTGAAGCTGATGAAGTTAACCTTTGTCGATGAAGTGTAAGGTTGTGCAGCCGACGATTGTTTTAAGGATTTACAGCCGACTAAGATCATGAATTTAATCATGAATTATTGCTATAAAAGGAGGATTATTTTCGAGATTCAAGTGTCGAATGTGTTGTGTCATTTTTTGTGCAAGTGAAGTCTATTGTGCGCAAAGAGCAGTCGTATCGAATCGATCAAAGTGTGCATTCGTAAGTGTGACCTTCGCAGAAGCAGAGATCGGGAAGAAGAACGATCGAGGAGAAGTAGACTGTGCGAAGAAGGTGCTGTTGTGATTACACATAGGTGCACAAATTGCTGTGCGATAGAAGTGCTACAGTATTTCATAAAGACTGTGCTACTGTGTTTTCATAGAAACATGCGAAGTCTATGCTACTATGTTTTCGTAGAAACAAACAAGTTAATTAAGTGCTGCTGTATTTGCATAGTCAGTGAGAAATTGATTTCGACCAAGTGCAGAAAAGAACAGTGGAAGAGGACAAAATTGTGCTAGACCGAAGGACTATGTTTTGTATAGAAAAGAGGACCAGCTTTGCAGTGACAGAGTTGAGGACAGAGATCTCCAGCTAGAGCAGGGAAGACAGGTGTCTTCTGTGGACAGAATTCCACTTGCTAAAGGCAAAGGAGGTAGAGGTCTTCTAGAGGATCACCAGCAAAGCAAAATTAGGGGAAGGTGTCTCCTTTGAGCTAAGGTTCATAAACATTGTAATTGGGAAGGATTCCTAGAGGTTTTTGATACAACTTTTAGAAGAAAAGTTTTATCCGTGGATTAGCCCACCTTGGGTGAACCTCGTAAATTGCTGTGTCTCTTTGTGGATTGCATCTTGTGCATTGTTTTATTGTTGTTATTACTGCTATCTTATTCTGCATGTTAATGGTTTGAAAGCTGTATTGATAGATAAAGTTAAAAGTGGTCTTATACTGTTCACCCCCCCCTCTCAGTATAAGCTTGTGTTCTTCACATACAACAGTATACACACAAAATAGGTGCATGCTTAGAGTTCATAGCCTTATGACACCCTATGAACTATGGATAGGAAAGAAAGCTTCAGTTAAGCATTTCAGAGTATTTGGGTCCAAGTGCTACATAAGGAGAGATGAGTACAATCTTGGCAAGTTTGAAGATAGAGCAGATAATGGGATTTTCCTTGGCTACTCCACCAAAATCAAGGCTTATAGATGCTTCAAAAATAAGCTTGGAAAAGTGGTAGAAAGTGCAAATGTGAGGGTTGATGAAGGACATGTTCCCAAAGTTGATCTTGAGGAGTCTTCACCATCATAGTTTGAACCATATGAGGAAGGAGAAGTGCAAGATGAAAACAAGCAAGTTTCAGAAGGAGAAGAACAAAGTGAAGCTACCAAGTCACCTCCAAAATACATCAATAAGAATCATACAATGGATCAAATCATAGGTGATACAACACAAGGTGTGCAAACAAGGAGAAAATTGGTAAGACCAAATGAGCAAAGTCACTTTTCATTGTTATCATAAGTTGAGCCTAAATCTTTTATTGAAGCTTCTAAGGATAATAGTTGGACTCATGCTATGGAAGAGGAGATTAATCAAATCGAAAAGAACAACACTTGGAAATTGGTTCCAAGACCAATGAACAAAAATGTAATAGGAGCCAAGTGGGTGTTTAGAAACAAGCTCAATGAGGATGGCAAAGTTGTTTGAAATAAGGCAATATTAGTGTGCAAGGGGTATGCTCAAGTTGAAGGTATTGATTTTGATGAAACTTTTGCTCCTGTTGCTAGATTAGAAGCCATCCGAATGTTTCTTTCTTTTGTTGTTCATAAGAACTTTAAGGTTTATCAAATGGATGTGAAATATACTTTTATTAATGGCAATTTGGAAGAGGAAGTTTATATGGAGCAACCTGAAGGATTTCAGCTTGGGGATGAGAACTTTGTTTGCAGGTTAAATAAGGCTTTGTATGGGCTCAAGCAATCCCCAAGATCAAGGTATGCAAGTTTTGATAAGTATATTTTGCAACAAGGCTTCCAAAAGGGTAAGGTTGATAGCAACTTGTACTTCAAAGTTGTTTATTCCCATCATCTAGTGATTGTTGTTTATGTTGATGATATTATTTTTGGGGGAAGCAAAGATAGTATGTGTCATAAATTTTTTGCTGCTATGCAAAGTGAGTTTGAGATGTCTATGATTGGAGAGTGTCTTATTTTCTTGGTCTACAAATTTCTCAACTTGATAGAGGCATTTTCATTTCACAATCAAAATATGTCAAGGAAATATTGAAAACGTTTAACATGGAGGATTCTCAACCTGTGAGTACACCTATGGTAACCGGATGTAAGATAAGTAAGGATGATGAGTCTCCTCTTGTTGATCAAACACTCTATAGGTCTATGATTGGAATTTTATTATATCTAACTGCTTCTAGGCCTAATATTTTGCAAGTTGTTTGTATGGTTGCTATATTTCAGAGTGCACCCAAAGAAACACATGTGAAAGTTGTTAAGAGGATTTTCAGATATCTCAAGGGGACTATGGAATTTGGATTATGGTATCCAAGAGGAAAATACTTCACACTTAGAGCCTACACAGATTCAGATTGGGAGGATTTTTTGATCATCGGAAAAGCACTAGTGGTGGTGCTTTCTATCTTGGTCACATGCTTGTTTCTTGGCATAGCAAGAAGCAAGACTCAGTATAACTCTTTACTGCTGAAGCTAAGTATATTTTTGCTGCCTCATGTTGTACTCAAGTGCTTTGGATGAGACAAATACTTTTAGACTTGGGTATTCATATTGGTGAGCCTATCTCTCTTCTTTGTGACAATACTAGTGCTATTAATATTTCCAAGAACCCAGTTTTGCATTCAAGGACTAAGCACATAGATATAAGGTATAATTTATTGAATGAGAAGATTTCTAATGGTCTGGTTGCTTTGTATTTTGTGCCTACAAAGCAACAAGTTGCTGATATATTCACTAAGCCATTGCCTATGGAGACATTTGAGCATTTGAGACAACTCTTGGGATTTGTTTCTTCTCCATCTCACTAGATATTTTTTTTGGTGTAAATCCTCAGGGGGAGCTTCTTATGGTCTGATTTTATGCTCCTATTTCTGATATTTCATGTTCATATTTTCTTATGTATGCTTGAGGATGATGGTTGCAGAGTTTGGTGTTGTTCGGGTTGATCGGTTGTTGCCTAGTTGCTTGGCAACTTCTTGCAGTTTGGTGAGATTTTGTTGGGTATCTCTTTGATGTTGTAGCTACTATATTTTCATGTTGAATATCAGTTCATATCAGATATATATCAGTTATTTTCACAACAGCAAGGTTTAGTATTGTTTGATGCATTCTATGGTACCTGGTTGTAGTGTTGTGCGAGCTAGTGGCACTGTATCTTGTGTAGAACTTCTTTGGGGTATCTTGTAATCTTTACCATTGATGTTTTCATCACTACACTCTGTTATTTCATATTCACATCAGTTTCAAGTGTCTTGGTGCTTTGGTTCATGGATATTTGTAATGTTTATCATGTTTTCAGATGCACTGGTTGCCCTTTGTCATTGATTGTCAAAGGGGGAGAGAGTTGGATAATCTGCTTCTTATGCTCTTTGCTTTCAGATATTTATGGTTGGTGTTAGGGGGAGACATTTGATGTTGTTTTAGGTGTGATATATGTTTAAGAATGTTGTTGTAGACACCAAAACAGCACCAATCCGATTATGTGACCGCAAACACTGATCGCTTTGACAAACACAGCCCCCAGGGCAGCCCTCAGAGGTCAAACAGTGGTCCTAACCACTTCCATAGCAATTTTGTAAGGTCAAGAAGCAATTTGGTACATTTAGACACTTTGCCCAGCACTCGTCTCACCCAGGGACGATTACTAACTTGCAATCGTCTCACCCAGGGACGATTGTTGTAATCGTCCCACCCAGGGACGATTACCAAGTTTAACGGGCAAAATGACAAACGACGCCAAGTGGCAGCCTAGAATAGTCGCTTGATGACTCCCGCCTTGCACGCGTGTGTAGGTGGACAGAAGGGCCGTTAGAGGACTCGTCACAAGAAGCAATTATGAAAACACAAGTCAATGGAGGACTCCCCTCCCTCATGAGGAGACATGACTGCCACATGGCGCCTATGACCAACACATGGCGTTTGTGCTTCCTTCCCAAAGGAGACCCCTTGGGTCTATAAAAGGTGAGACTTTTCTCACCCAAAACATAGAGGTTGAAGGAGTTTTCAAGCAACGAAGTGCTGCCGAGTTGGAGACCCACTTGCATCCCTTTTGGTTCACCTTCCCACATCCACCAATCTCTTTTGCAAGGGAGGTTGTTGGGTGGCTTTTGGAAGCTTGAATCCGACCCAAATCCAACACATGGACACCTGAACCAACCAATTCGCCGACCCCCCACTCCTAAGAGATTTTGGGCCCATCCCAAGTGGATTGGTGCCAAAATCAAGTTCCATCGGTGGGCTGCCCACTTGGGCACCCCGCACCTTTTGGATTTAGTTGTAGTTCATTTTCTCGTCATTTGTTCATATTCCATGTTATTCTCTCGTTGCTCAATAGTTCAGAATCTTGAATCTTGATTTCAAAAGGTTTTCATCGAATATTATCATGCTTTTGTTATTTTGGTTGTCCCACTGACTTGCAGGTAACAACGTCCAATTTCTCGGTGATGGAGGCCAAATTGGGAGAATCCGACCATCTGGGTCGTCCCAAAATGGCCCCAATTACATAACCCCTTGTTTGCAGGCGTTTTGTAGGTCTCGAGAATCGACATTGGAGCAACGGCAGGTCGGCTTCTTCAACACAATATCAATCGTCCCTGCAGGGGACGATTAACAGCAGCAATCGTCCTTTCGGGGGACGATTAACAGTAGCAATCATCCTTACCAGGGACGATTACCAGGTAAAAGCAGATTGGCCGGCTGTCTCAGGGGCAATGGCCTTTTGGTAACATTTTCTGTCTTCTGTCAAGTTTTCAAGCCATTTGGACTCACTGTATTTACTGTTTCAGGCAGATGTTTACATGCATATTTCGTTGATTTTAGAGAACGAACCCCTTTCATTTGCAGCAGGTGCTACTGACATTTTCATTGTTTCTTTGATTGCAGGAAAAGCAATCGGAGGTGAAGAACTTATCCACATCAGCGACGGAAGCATCTTGGCCCGCCCATTGCAATCGTGGGCACGCGGGAAGAGGAAGACTAGGTCACACATTGTAATGAAGACAAATTTAACGCTCCTAGCCCCCAAAAGGGGAGGAGACGTCTATGTAACCGAGGATAAGATATTTGAATAAAGAGGGCTGTGATTTCTTTACATCTTGTCTTTCGTTTCCAAGTTGTCTCCTTTCTCTGTTTTAGTGCATAGGATCAAAGCGTTACATTTTCGTCTTATGTTGCATAACTAGTGTTTCCTTTGCCCGTAATCTCGTGCTTTCATGGCGATCACGGTGGGACCCCGTCCCCTATTTTTAAAATCATAGAAACCGATTGAATTTTTGTGTTTGTGCTTGACAGTACTTTTTTTTTCTTGCAGATCGTTAATCGTCTCTGCAAGGGACGATTTCTGTTCTGGAAATCGTCTCACCCTGGGACGATTGTAAAATCGTCTCTGCAAGGGACGATTTCTGTTCTGTTAATCGTCTCACCAAGGGACGATTTTCTGTCTGCAACTTTTCAGAGCAAAAATTCAGAGGCAACTGGAGCAGGCAGAGAAGAGGTAGGGATTTTCATCATCTCTGTTGAAATTTTCTGTTTCTGTTTCTGTTTCTTTGACTGTTTTCATTTTTAGCTTGCATTGCTTAGGAAAAGTCATTCATGCATGTTTCATTTTCGTTGGATAAAATGAACCTCACACACTCCACGAAACAATTTTAAACCAAGGAGCCGGTCGTAAGACCCCAGCCCTTGATCAAGACCATTGGTGGATTTAATCACCACCTTGGCTTGATTTGCATACATTTCCCGATTGTCAACCGTTGTTAGGCGTAAATCCCGACGAAGACAGACCGAGCGTAGCCGGGGTGATTCCCATGCGCGCGAGGATAAGTTTTCTATGGTAGGTGCCATTAACAGACAATCCCCTTCCGTACCGCCTACGTACCACGTACCTTCTCCTCTCACGTACCTATAGTCTCCCTCTCGTAAGGGCGGGTATATAGAGAGGTTGGTATATCGGCCTGGCTGGTATATTGAAGGGGCGACCTTTTGGGAGTTATAAGAGCCTACATGATGCATTTAAACGTTCTACAAAACCTACAAAGACAAAACAAAACACCAAAATACACTAAACCAGTCTAGGGCACACCAAGAATCCTTAAAAGAGATAATCACGGTTTTGTGAATGTGTGTGTTTAATTCCGTTTAGTGTAGACAAAAAAAAAAATCATTAAAAACAAGATAAAAATCTACTTAGATAGTGTGGACGCACCGCAATGGTGTACACCCGCAGCCAAGCCCAATCAAGGGCAGCAGCTCCGAAAGGTACACAAGAAGCAGGCACAAGTCGCCTTCGCTTCGCTCCTGAGGATTTGGTCATACCGCCTTATCGGTCTAACCTACAAAAGAATCCAATTCAAAATCCTCGGTGGGGTATGCCCATTCAAAGCAGCCCCTCTCGAAAAGACGCCCTACATGCAGACCTTAATGTAAACAGAGAATCGCCCTCTCAAGCTAGACATGAGTGGCCACAGCGCGATGAAGCGCTAACGGGGCACACTGTCCATTTGGAGGGACAACGTGGATATGGCGTCCCTTCTTTACCTCTCATCATAACAGAGAGACCAAATCCAGAGCGTAGGGCTCCTTACACAGGGCGACCTAACTCCGCCTGCCCCTTACGCACCTATGAGAGAGAATATGAGGAAGATCATCGCATTCCTCAAGGACAACAACATACAACGCGGGAACCTTATGCTTCTGCACCAGCCGGATATCATAATCACCCCTTGAGGCCGTAACCTCGAGCACATACCGCCTACCTCGACAGAGGGAAGCGACCCCTTGAGATTTTAGAGCATCAAAACCGAGGTAAACCCATAGGAGGAACATTTGAACCTTCTGAACAAAATAGGGTAGATCAAATTGACCCGGCTGTCGCCAGATATACCACCCGTCAAGCCCAAATCATGCGGCTTAAACAAAGTCAGCAAGAGATAGAGTATCAATACCGCTTGGATAAAGAACGCATGCAACGTGAAGCGGATGAGTTACAATATGAAATACTTGAGAGAGGGCCAACCCCTCGCGTCCAAAGAGCCGAACAACATGAGAGGCATAACCCTTTAACGCAGGACGGGTCTCCACGACCTCGTCAAGCTTTGCCTCCGAGACCTCATAGACATGAGAGGGAGGCTACTCCTCGAAATGATGATGGGTACCTTCAGCGGGGACTCGATCAAGGTCAGAGGTTTCGCCTAGAAACTCCTCAAGAATTTTATGAGGAGTACGAACCAGAGATAGAACATGTTGAAACTCTCCATCAAGGCAGGAGGGCTGCCATTCGGCCACCCCTCCATAGGCCCCCAGCTTATCATAACGTACAACGGGAGCAAGCAAGAGAGGAAGAAATAAAATCTTCCGATGCATACCAAGCGCTATTGGAGCGTTTGGAGTCTGTGGAGACAAAAGCTGCTGGGCATCAAAAACCCACATTACGTCTACTCCGCAGTAATCCGGTGCATCCCTCAGTGCCTACACCTCTTTACCCCGAACACTTCAAGTTGCCTCAATTGGCGCTTTTAAAGGTGAGGAGGACGCACAAGAGCACGTTACAAGATTTCTAAGCCAGTGCTTCGCAATCCAAGATAATGACGCGTTGTCGCTTAGAACATTCATAACCACATTCGTAGGCCCCGCCTCGGATTGGTTCACACAACCGCCCAAACACAAGATAAGCAGCTTAGATCAGCCTAGTAGATGCGTTTCTTGAACGCTTCGCCTTCAACACAAGGAAGAAGGCATCACTTAGTGATCTTGCTAGCCTTAAACAATTTGAGGAGGAAACAATGGCAGCGTACGGGAACCGATGGAGAGCTTTGCTTTCTAAGTTACCCTACCGTCCTCCCATGTCGGATCTCACGCAAATGTTCGCAAAAAGTTGCTTAAAATCAATCTCTGGTCTATTGTTGCTGCGACAATACGACAACCTAGAAGAAGCTTTGGCCCAAGCCAGACTTATAGAAGAGATTAAGATAGGCGAAGGCGCAATTGCCAAGCCTAAGAAGAAAGAGTGGAACAAAACCACTAAAACCGGGACAACGCAACCACAACACGTCGTAGTCAATCAAGTTGCGATAAACGTTCCCGCGCCTGTGCAAGAGACGCAGCCCCAAAGGGCTAATTACTAGGAAGTGACTCCTGCTTACGAAAGAGATAACAGAAGATAGGAGCAGTATCAGTAGCGTCGCCCTAGGCGACAATTCACCCCGTATGCGGAGTCTAGGGACTCCTTATTTGACCGCTTGTCGCCGGCAAATTTAGTTACTCTGCCATAAATCCAAATTTTTGACCCTAACATTCCCAAGCCTAGGGGGTATAGGGAGGAATTGTATTGCAGATTCCATAGGCGCAGAGGACATGACCTAAATGGGTGCTGGAAATTCAAAGAACTAGTCCAGGATTTGATCGACAATAGAACATTGGTCGTGGACAACCCCATCGCACCAAACAACCAACAAATGGGGGTATTCAAGGACCCCTTGCCTGCCCACGAGGCACAGACAAAACCGCTCCAGATTAACGAGGTGCGACAAGATCTTCCCGCGCAAGGATTTGTGGGAATGATTAGCATTGTAACAAGGAACAGAAGATACCCAGCAGTTGCCCCCGAGGTAGCCGCGAGGGAAGTTCTGTCGACATCGCAGCCTCAACAACGCCCAACGCAGCTTGCCTCCGCCTAGACCCGAGGTCACGATACGGACCAAACTCACGCAGAGTCTGCGGACCACATCGGCTAGGCTGTCCATCTACGAGCTTATCCAACAATCAGCTCCCCATAGAGAAGCTCTTATGGACATTTTAAAAGCCATTGAAGTACAACCCCACGAAGCAAATTCTTTCAACGCCTTCGTGGGACATGTGAAACAATGTACGGAGCCTCGTCATCACATTCGGAGAAGACGAGGTCAAAACGATATCAAATGACATGGCGGATCCACCCCCGCACGTTATCGCGTGGGTCAACGGGATCCCGTACAAGAGAGTGCCGATAGATACCGGCTCGTCCAAAGAACATTATAACCACTCGCAGCGTTAAAACATTTAAAACCGCCACCTCTCACATCACCGCTTCCACGTACACACCACGAGCTTTTAACGATGCAATTTGCTCGACAACGGCACAGCTTGTTCTCGCCTATCCAGGTAGGACAAAAGTCAATACCCACACCGTGCCATGTGGCCGGAAGGCGAAATGGCTTATAATATACCGCTAGGGCGGCCTTGGATCGGGGACATGAAGTGTGTCCCCTCGATCGCACACCAGCTGCTTGAAGTATGCCTATGAAGGGCAAATACATGTAGTCCCAATGGACTTAGAGCCCTTCAAGTATTGCAATGCGGTACAATTCATACCTCAATCGACCCTCCCATCAACGCATTTGGATTTTCAATTAAATCCATCTAAACAGGGTCCGATACCGCAGGTACCACTGGTGGCCAACAAGGCAAAATCCCAGCCAGGTGAGACTTCATCACCTACTCCTTCATCATCAACGCCACCTATCGTGGCCCAACAGAAGGACAAGGGAAAGCAAATCATGGAAGAGGTTAAGCCTCTAGAAGAGGGGTTGCCCACGATTTCAACGATATCAACAGAGGAAACACCCAACACAACACAAACCAAGACTCCTGAACAACCAAACATGGAATGGACTCAGGAAGGACTACCGCTTCCTCCTACCCAATCATCAACAATCACCGTTGAGATGGCCAGTACGGGCCTGGGGGAGTACTTAGTGCAAAACGTTGTGGCAACCCCCACATTGGAGTCGAAGCAGGACATGGGAAGACCTCGCCTTCCCATAGGGACAATTGTTCCACTAGGCTACCCTCCCAACCAGACGAATTTTGTGTATGGGGGCCTTGATCATGGTTCTGAACCATGCGAACAAAAGGAAACAGATGAAGAGCCTTTTGTCGAAAACATCAATTATCTGTCGAACCCAAAATTTGCCCTAAAATATCTCGAACAATGCAATTGGCATGGGTATGGGCTAGGCAGATATGAGCAAGGGACGCGAATCCTTTGCCAACCAAGATATCAGATGCCATACGACAAGTCAGGAGTGGGGTTCAACCACCCCTTGCCCTTAGACATCTTGGTTGAAAATATGCAAGGCCTAGAAATAGGCAACAAGGGGGGATTGGCACAAGACCCGTACGCCAATCCAAACACAGAATACACATTGGGGGACTATCTCCCATGGTCTACAAACACCCCTGGAAATAGCAATAATCCCTCTCCTTTGCTAGAGAGAGGTGAAAGTTCAGAGAGCAATCCTCAAAGAGAACAACAACGGCTTCCGGACATTTTTCTGAAGCTGTTTCCCCTAGAGATTCCAGATGAAACGACACAATGTCAAGAGAATCAGGTCCCTCCACCAAGAGTGGAACAACCACAATGGGACCGGATTAACTTACTGGAACAAGAAGAGTCCTCAACGTCACAAGCAACAGATGCTGAAGAGGATGAACAATTTTGGATCTATGAAAGTGAGTCAGAAGACGAGACTGAGATGGACTATCTCAGACATGCACGACGACATCATCGCGCTTTAACGCATGAAGATCTAATGGGACAAATGGGCATCCTATTAGGACATGAATGGCACGTAGACCCAGCGAGGTGGGACCAAGTGTTAGACCTATGGCTCCAAATTCAAGATGAGCATCGTCCACCTCGAGATCCCATCATGACAGCAGTGCCGAGGGAAGACCCCGCCTTCCTTTTCACACATAGAGATGAATTTGCACCTAGAGAGGATCCATTCGTGCCCGCTCCCGTAGAGCCGGATCCGGAGTATAGGGAACATCTAAAAGAATCAAGTCATCACACCCGCGGTTCCGGAGACCAAATTCATTCCATCCACATGATCTCCATTGATTTGACCGCACCCATCCGCAATCTGATCGATCCATCATAGCCATTGCATCTAGACATGGATGCCATCGACTGGGATCGCGTCAATTCACCATTGTCACCATCATAGTACTGGCCTTTCGGTGAAATGCTTCATTTCACCCCAAGGACAACTCAAGATATTTTTCAAGCTGAAGAGGGACCCGAGGTTCCAAACGTAGATCTTAACTCAACTGATGATATCCATTTGATCCCAACTCCACATCAGTTGGAGGACGGATCCCACATGTCAGTCGAGGAGACGACTGACGTAGACATCGGCACAGATCCAATGAATCCACGGATTCTCAAGTCGGGGGTAAGTCTTTCCCCCGAAGAGCAAGCCGATTACATTGCCCTTCTTAAAGAAAAGAAGGAGGTTTTTGCATGGTCGTACAAGGATATGCCAGGACTAGACCCGCAGCTAGTCATGCACAATTTAACGCTTGATCCGAAAATCAAGCCTGTAAAGCAAAAACTAAGAAAGATGCACCCAACAGTGGCCTTGATGGTCAAAGACGAATTGCAAAAGCTGTTGGATGCACAATTTGTCATCTGCGTGGATTATCCGCCATGGCTGTCCAACATGGTTCCCGTCAAGAAGCCCGACGGGAGGATTCGCATATGCACCGACTTTCGAGACCTAAACAAAGCGAGTCCTAAGGATGATTTCCCCTTGCCAAGCATCGACGCATTGGTAGACGCTACAGCAGGTCACGAAATGCTCTCCCTAATGGACGGTTTCTCAGGATACAATCAAATTCGTATCAATCCCGAAGACCAACTCAAAACGGCATTCACAACGCCTTGGGGGACATTTTGCTATAAGGTCATGCCTTTTGGCCTTAAAAACGCCGGCGCTACATACCAACGTGCTATGACGTATATCTTCCACGATTACATGCACAAAACTTTGGAAGATTACATGGATGATTTGTTAGCCAAGTCTCTCTTGCGCTCGAATCATCTCGGTGACTTAAGCAAGATTCTCGATCGCCTCATAGAGCATAAGGTCGACCGAATCCCAAGAAGTGCGTGTTCGGCGTCACATCCGGAAAACTCTTGGGTTTTATAGTCTCAAAGAGAGGCATCGAAGTGGACCCAAACAAAGTCAAGGCAATCCTTGAAATGGCTCCCCCAACCACTATCAAGCAGCTAAGAAGTCTGCAAGGAAAGGTCGCGTCGATTAAACGCTTCATAGCGCAATTATCTGACAAATGCCGACCAATGAACAAACTATTGCACAAGGGGGTCACATTTCATTGGGATGACGAGTGCCATCAGCCTTTGACGAAATCAAACAATACTTGGCTTCGCCACCGGTATTGGCACCACCTAGACCAGGAGTGCCGTTCTACTTATACATCTCACCATCGAGGTGGCACTGGGCGCCATGCTAGCCCGTAAGAATGAACATCACAAAGAATAGGCTACTTACTATCTTAGCCGCACCTCGGTCGGGCTACGAACTTAACTATGCATACGTTGAAAAACTCGCTGGCAAGTGGTGTTTGCTACCAAAAGGCTACGCCACTACATGCTCGAGCAACACTACGTATGTTGTGTCTAAGGAGAATCCATTGCGATACATGATGAGTCGTACTTATCATAGTAGTCGCACGGCGAAATGGATCATGTTGTTGACGGAATTTGACATTGAGTTTATTGGGCAAAAATCTATCAAAGGACAAGTCATAGCCGATCAACTAGCAGAGGCTCCTCTTGAAGACGATCAGCCTCTAGGCTATAGAACTACCCGACGATGGGGTCTTCCATGTCTCGTAATCGCCAGATTTCGAAGAGCCCGAGTCTCGTGCCGACATAACCTTATTCTTCGATGGTTCCAAATGTGAGCAAGGGGGTGGCGCAGAATCGTATTCTTCACACCGCAGGGTGCTCCAATGCCCCCGTCATTTAAATTAAACTTCCAATGCACCAACAACAATGCATAATATGAAGCCTTGCTCCTAGGTCTTCAAACAGCAATCGCCATGAACATCAAAAGACTAAACATCTTTGGTGATTCGCTGTTAATCGTCAATCAAGTCAAAGGGGTATATCAATGCAAATGCCCAGTTCTGAAATCCTATAAAGCCCTCGTGGACAAATTCCTGGCAAAACTTGAGTGGTATGACATCGAGGCACTCCCTCGATCATCGAATCATTTTGCGGACACAATGGCCTCCTTGGGGTCACTAATCCCGCAAGACCTTTCCGGTGACATGACAACTATTCAAGTCAAAACATTATCGCAACCCGCGATGGAGCGTGCAAGCTCAGACTTGACGCCAGGAGTCCACATGATCCAGATCGAACCATCTTCGGATAAGTTCTTTCGAATCCGAGATAGTCTGAAACGTGCCAACCCGGGGTCCTTATTTTCCCCCACTCCCATTGATAGCAACACAACGCTATTCTTACAAGTTCTATCCCAATCAACATTTGTTAGGGAAGAACTTCAAAAGGGATTGGTCTGTTCATACTTGTCGAGGTTTCTGATCAACAGGATTGGTATTTACCAATTAGAGACTACCTCAAGTTAGGTAATATTCCCTTTGGATTGACGCATGCCGCAAAATGGACATTCAAACAGAAAGTGGCAAAATATTTCTTGATAGGAGACATTTTGTATCGTCGCAGCCTATGACGGAATTCTCCTTCGTTGCTTGGACCAAGAAGAGTCCACTTGGGCAGTCGCCCAAGCGCATGACGGTACATGTGGCGGCCACTTTAGTGGTATGGCCATTGCAAAGCGCATTCTTCGCATGGGCTATTATTGGCCATCTTTAGAGCAAGATTGTTGCGCGTATGTCAAGAGGTGCGTAAAATGTCAACATCATGCCAATCTGATGCACGTACCTTCCCGTGCCTTACAGACAATCCAGTCTGCTTGGCCATTTTCATAGTGGGGCCTCGATCTAATCGAAAAGATCTCCCCGCATCGTCAGAGCCGTCACACGTTTATCATAACGGCCACAGAATACTTTACCAAATGGGTGGAAGCAATTCCGTTAACCTCTACGATAGGCCCCCGCATTGCGGAGTTCATCTTGCATCACATCATATGTCATTTTGGTATTCCATCCAAAATAATCTCGGATAATGGGCCATCATTCAAGAACAAAGACGTGCGTGCTTTGACCACAAAGTACAAAATTCAGCACAGCTTTTCAACACCCTATTATCCGCAAGCAAATGGGCAAGCAGAGGCATCAAACAAGACACTAGTTGCCATCCTTAAAAAGACCGTCGCAGACAGTCATAAGGATTGGCACATACAAATCCCACTTGCACTTTGGGCTTATCGCACTAGCATTCGGACGCCAACCGGGGCAACTCCGTTTTCACTAGTGTATGGCTCTAAGGCAGGCATACCTCTTGAGTTGGAAATACCTTCCCTATGCATATCAATGCGGGAATTCATCGATGATGACACCGCACGGCAGTCCGATTAGACCAACTTACGTTGCTTGACGAACGACGCGTTAATGCTCTTGAGCACTTACGTATCTATCAAGAGCGGCTTAAGAGAGCTTACAACATGAAGGTTCACCTAAGAGACTTTCGGGTTGGTGATTTGGTTCTGAAGGAAAACCAACAAAATTCTAATTTGCCGCCCCACCTGAGGGATAAATTCATGGCAAATTGGTTAGGTCCTTATGTCATTGATAGCAAAATAGGACCTGGAACGTACCCGAGCTAGCTTCTCTTGATGGTATCAAGGAAACAGAACCCTTGAATATCAATCATTTGCGACCATTTCATATCTAAGAAAGCCATATACCAAAAAAAAAAAAAAACTCCAAGGATTATCGCAATCTCTTGGTCACTCCCCAAAAAGCTCCAAGGATTATCGCAATCTCTTGGTCATCCAAAAAAGCTCCAAGGATTATCGCAATCTCTTGGTCAAATTCAAAAAGCTCCAAGGATTATCGCAATCTCTTGGTCACCCAAAAAGCTCCAAGGATTATCGCAATCTCTTGGTCAAATCCAAAAAGCTCCAAGGATTATCGCAATCTCTTGGTCAAACCCAAAAAGCTCCAAGGATTATCGCAATCTCTTGGTCAATCCAAAAAAGCTCCAAGGATTATCGCGAATCACTTGGTCAAACCCAAAAGCTCCAAGGATTATCGCAATCACTTGGTCAAAACAACAAAAATACATCAAAAACAACAAAAAAATTTCAAAAACAACAAAATACATCAAAAACAACAAAAATTTGCATCTCATTTCTACGCATTCTCAAATTCATCAATTGAGAGTTTTCTCACATCTCATCTTCATATTCGCCAAACTCAATTCATCAAAAATACAAAAATATGTAGCTGCATTAAGCATTGCATTCATACAAGCCATCTTGTTCCCCACTGCTCCATTTCATAAAAACAACAGACACACCATGCATTGCTTCCACCACACTAGAGTCATGGTCTTTTAATGTATCACGAGTTTTCGTAGTTCAGCCAAAATTTTCCTCTTTAGCCATGTAATGTATCAAGTCGAACAGATTTTACGAAGGTAGAGTCATACTTGAAATACACCTTGATACGTAACATCCCAACACAAACTAAACACATTAACAATTCCGAGTTATGTGAAAGAAAGATGAACCGCACAAGAATCTAGGTCACCATAAGCGAAACGGTTATCTTGCTCATCCCCCGTGCGGATGACCCAAAGAATGCTGAGAGTTGGCAAAAGGACAAGCATCACCCCTACCCAATTCCCAAAAATCCCTAATCTCAATAGTTGCAAAAAAATCAAAAAATTTGCAAAACGTCAAAACATCAAGATTTGACATCCTACAAGGCACACATCAAAATGCACTAAGAAACAGTGATTTTTATCACTCCAATCCCTTGCTCAAAAAAAAAAAAAACAAATCAAAATAAACAATGATCTTATCACTACAAACGAGCAAGTATCCTATTACAATTGAAGAAAAGAAGGGAGTTGAACTTGAATCCCTGGAACTCTCAAAGATTCTAAAGGTCTTCTCGCATGACGATATATCCGTCACATTAACTTGCGTACAGATCAATGTTTGCATGTGGATAAGCTAGCTTATGACATCCTAGAAAACATCGCGGATTAATCTAACTAAACATAACAAAGGAGTTAGTGGAGCTAGTTAGGTGATCCTCAGTACAGGTTCGGTTGAAAGCCCATCTGGAACTGGCGGTATCCTGATAAATACCACATAAATGAACTCAATGGCACACACAGGGATGTGAAATAGCTTGGTCAAAAATAGGTCTGATTCATACCTTGTTCAAAAATCATGTAAGATAAAGTACAGCGTGGCTAGAGAGCTAGAACTGTCTGAGTCTCGTAAAAACTTAGCTACATTTCTAAACCAACTGCGCTACTTTTCGTCTTTGCAATACCATCAAAAAAAAAAAAACCACATGTATACATACAAATTCATGCATCACAACAATCGCCTAAAAACAAAATAACAGAGTTCTAAACAATCTATGGTGCCATAGCCAAACATCACAAATCCCATTCATCCATTTCATCTCTCGCATATCACATATAAATCAAAAACATTTGCAGTCATCATAGCATATGCATCCATCAAAATAAATCAACATAATACATCCATATTCATCAACCATCATGCACAAGATCAAAAAAATATCAAAACAACAAAAACAACAAATAAATGCAACACAAAAACAGAAAGCAATAAACATTGCTAGACAAAAGTGCTCTTGCACTTAACCTCTTGGCATAGCAAACCATATCAGTTTACATTGTCACTATCCTACTCCCTAAGAAGGCTACCATACCGACCGCTCCGGAAACGATTTAAATTAACCCAAATGGGTCCCAAAACAAAAAAACATTGCCGACACAAGTGCTCTTGCACTTAACCTCTTGGCATAGCAAAACTGATATCGAGGTTTACATTGTCACTATCCTACTCCCTAAGAAGGCTACCATAGCCGGACCGCTCCACGGGAAGACGGATTGTCGACAATTTAATCCCCAAATGGTGTCACAAAAACAACAAAAACAACAAAACAAGCAACATAAAAACATAGCAATAAACATTGCCAGACACAAGTGCTCTTGCACTTAACCTCTTGGCAAAGAAAAATAGATGTCGAGGTCCAAATTATCACTCTCCTAATTCCCCAAGAAGGCTATCATAGCCGGACCGCTCCACGGGAAGATAGGTTTTCGATGATTTCACCTCATTATGACATCACCAAAAGGGTTAACACCCACCAAAAATAGGTCCAAATGTTGGAAAAATTGCACACGCTTAACGGTAAACCCTCTAAAGGCACCCTTGCACAAGTCATCTTGGGTCAAGCGACTCGTCGCTTCTCTCACAAAGGTCATTCCCTCATCGATTCGTCGCTTGAGGGGGTAGTCACACTTAGTCACCAACCAACAATCACACACCCAATTAAGGAAAACGACATGCATTCAAAGAATCATTGACAAAGACAATCACGCTCCAGCTTGGGGCAAGTAAAAAGCAACAATCAAATCAATCAAACACTTGGCATTTCGTGAATCATGAATACAAGGTTCCCCCGAGGTAAAAACGCCCTTCGCCTATTCATGACCGATCAATGTCTAAGTTCAAGTCACACCTCACCAAAACAGGTTAACACTTGAAATCAAATTCCTTAGCTCGTCAGAAGCAAGGATTCAAGAATGCATGCCCTTTCCATACTTGGGGCATCAAAAGTTGGTTAGGTTACCAAGAAACCCTAATCATTAGTGCTTTGGTTATCTATTTTTGCTCAAGGATCGCGTCACCCGCAAGCGCTTCCCAAAAAGGGGCATCCGTAGACACCAAAACAGCACCAATCCGATTATGTGACCGCAAACACCGATCGCTTTGACAAACACAGCCCCCTGTGGCAGCCCTCGGAGGTCAAACAGTGGTCCTAACCACTTCCATAGCAATTTTGTAAGGTCGAGGAAGCAATTTGGTACATTTAGACACTTTGCCCAACACTCGCCTCACCCAGGGACGATTACTAACTTGCAATCGTCTCACCCAGGGACGATTGTTGTAATCGTCCCACCCAGGGACGATTACCAAGTTTAACGGGCAAAACGACAAACGACGCCAAGTGGCAGCCCGTAGCGGCCGCCTGATGACTCCCGCCTTGCACGCGTGTGTAGGTGGACATAAGGGTCGTTAGAGGACTGTCACAAGAAGCAATTATGAAAACACAAGTCAATGGAGGACTCCCCTCCCTCATGAGGAGACATGACTGCCACATGGCGCCTATGACCAACACATGGCGTTTGTGCTTCCTTCCCAAAGGAGACCCCTTGGGTCTATAAAAGGTGAGACTTTTCTCACCCAAAACATAGAGGTTGAAGGAGTTTTCAAGCAACGAAGTGCTGCCGAGTTGGAGACCCACTTGCATCCCTTTTGGTTCACCTTCCCACATCCACCAATCTCTTTTGCAAGGGAGGTTGTTGGGTGGCCTTTGGAAGCTCGAACCCGACCCAAATCCAACACATGGACACCCGAACCAACCAATTCGCCGACCCCCCACTCCTAAGAGATTTTGGGCCCATCCCAAGTGGATTGGTGCCAAAATCAAGTTCCATCGGTGGGCTGCCCACTTGGGCACCCCGCACCTTTTGGATTTAGTTGTAGTTCATTTTCCGTCATTTGTTCATATTCCATGTTATTCTCTCATTGTTCAATAGTTCAGAATCTTGAATCTTGATTTCAAAAGGTTTTCATCGAATATTATCATGCTTTTGTTATTTTGGTTGTCCCACTGACTTGTAGGTAACAACGTCCAATTTCTCGGTGATGGAGGCCAAATTGGGAGAATCCGACCATCTGGGTCGTCCCAAAATGGCCCCAATTACATAACCCCCTTGTTTGCAGGGCATTTTGCAGGTCTCGGGAATCGACATTGGAGCAGCGGCAGGTCGGCTTCTTCAACACAGTATCAATCGTCCCTGCAGGGGACGATTAATAGCAGCAATCGTCCTTCCGGGGGACGATTAACAGTAGCAATCGTCCTTACCAGGGACGATTACCAGGTGAAAGCAGATTGGCCGACTGTCTCAGGGGCAATGGCCTTTTGGTAACATTTTCTCGTCTTCTGTCAAGTTTTCAAGCCATTTGGACTCACTGTATTTACTGTTTTAGGCAGATGTTTACATGCATATTTCGTTGATTTTAGAGAACGAACCCCTTTCCTTTGCAATAGGTGCTACTGAAATTTTCATTGTTTCTTTGATTGCAGGAAAAGCAATCAGAGGTGAAGAACTTATCCACATCGGCGGCGGCAGCATCTTGGCCCGCCCATTGCAATCGTGGGCACGCGGGAAGAGGAAGACTAGGTCACACATTGTAATGAAGACAAATTTAACGCTCCTAGCCCCCAAAAGGGGAGGAGACGTCTATGTAACCGAGGATAAGATATTTGAATAAAGAGGGCTGTGATTTCTTTACATCTTGTCTTTCGTTTCCAAGTTGTCTCCTTTCTCTGTTTTAGTGCATAGGATCAAAGCGTTACATTTTCATCTTATGTTGCATAACTAGTGTTTCCTTTGCCCGGAATCTCGTTCTTTCAGTTGCATTTCTTGGTTTGTGCTTTATAGGCTTTACATGACCTTCTTGTTGCCTATTTCATGGTCTTGGTTTTTGTAGTTTATCTACAGATTATTTGGTGTTTCCAATAATGCCAAAGGGGGATATTGTTGAGCATTTGAGTTGTTGTCATTGTGGTCAACACTTCTACTTTTTCTCCTAGTTGGCATCCTATTCATCATGGTGATTATGCTACAGTTTGGGCAATGTTGCAAAATGTTGTGTGTATTTGAACACACCTTTTACGGAGACTTTGGAGGTATAATTTGTGGTTATTGCATATCTTATTTCTCTTAGTTGTATGTTTATGGCACATTTATTTATGTAAATGTGATATAAGGTTGCATTTGTATTTTCTATGTGCCTTGGTGCTATATTGTAACATTCAACATTTATTTATTTCCAATATGTCATCTCCAAGTTCCTTGGAATGTGTTCCAAGACTTAGGAATGGAGGTAAAATTGATTTTAATTATTTTATAATGCATCATAAGGGTTAAGAATTATTTAAAATATTTATTGGAATTTATTTTGTGGTGCAAAAATGGAAATATACTAATTGGAGTGTTCGACTTGTTGTGGGACCCACTTTATGACATCCGTCATAGTAGTGTAAGGAAAGAATATTTTTCTGCCCTATTTTTGTGGGATTTTTGAGATATGGGATGTGATAATTTCAAAATTAGTGTTTAGACACTTTGGAATATTCTTTTGGTTGTGTAAGAGCATCTCCACTTTGATTGGCAGCTAGTGAGTGTGTGTAGTGGTGCTGGCAACAATTTCTTTTTTGGAAAATTAGAAATTTCCTCAACTTGGGCATGATTTTTTGAGTGATTTTCTACTAATGGTTTTGGAAACCATTTATGGTTTCTCTCCATCTCATTTATCTATAAATTTAGTGTTTGATATGGTGCTATGATGGATTTTTTGTTGAGAGTAACAGGGTGCTGCCAAAATTTTTGTAGAAGACATAAGTGTATAGATTTTAGCATGCAGGTTTGGGAACCTATTGTGGATGGAGAGAGAATAATTTTGATATGTTTATTGTAGGTGTTGGATCATATTTGACAGAAAAATAATTTTGTAGTGGTTGGGTGCACGGTTGGTTTGCAGCAGTGTTGTTGGTTTTGAGCTTGCATGCTTGTTAGAGCTTGCTTTTACTGGAAGCATTTTTATGCTTTATTTTTCATCATCTTATTATTATTTTGATTTGATATAGGTGTTTTGCAGCCCTCCTTCTGTTTTGGCAGAGAAAATTTAGTGTATTTCATTTTGAGGCTTGTTCTATGCAGTAGTCATAGCAAGCATTTCTCTTTGGGAGGTTTTTTACCCTTGTGGTTTTCCTCCGACATATCATGTGTTGTGGGTTGTTTCTCTTGCATATATGTTGCTTCTATACATGAGTTTATTTTTGTTTTAAATCATATTTAAAATTGGAAATTAAAGTTTTAAATTGCACAAATTCACCCCCCCTCTCTGTGCCATTGTTATACTAACAGGGGTCCTGTTGGTCATCAAATCTGCCTAGGAAAGGATTTTGAGTAAGTGTATGCGCCCTAGACCTAGACCAACATTGAAAGGCCGAAGGGAAGAGATGCCCCTCATGCCAATCTCCGGAGAAAGGTCGGATCCTATACTAATCTACTTGGGTGTTTGAAGATAAGAGTGCAGGAAAGAGATAAAAGGAGTTAAGGTTAGAGAAATAAACAAAAAGGGTTAAGGGAAGAGAGATCGGTGATTTAAGGTGGGGAAGAATAGGAAGCACGATCACTAACAGACAACTCGAATGGAAGCAAAGAACACCAAGAATAAACGAAAGAAACGTAATATCAACCTTCCTATGTATCCTCCAGGCGAGTTTCAGGGTACAGTCCCCGATCGCACACCGGACGCAGGGTTCAGCTTTCTCAATATGCAAACGAAGACAGACAAAAGAATCAAGCACAGAAGGCAGCATAAAAGAAAACCAATATTACGCTTTTCCACTCCTATGTATCCTTCAGAACGAGTTTCAAGGTACAATCCCCGATCGCACACCGGACGCAGGGTTCAACTTTCTCAGTATGCAAACGAAGAGAGACAAAAGAATCAAGCAAAGAAGGCAGCATAAAAGAGAGAAATCGAGCCCAAAGCTCTTTAGTATTAATCGTAGGACATCAAGTTACAACAACTTTCTAGCAGATAGTTCCCCCCATTTTTCCCTTACAATGCCTGGGTTTTTATAGAGGACCCGGGCCTCTGAGTCATAATTACATAGAAGAGAAGAGTACGCCCTCGAGCCCTGAGAATCGGCTCCCCGAGGCTCTCGTGACCGAGTTTTCAAATCTGTTACCAAAACTGGCAACTGCAACCGGGTCAACCATGGAAAGGTGCATTGATGAGCCATCTAGACGTCCTTGGTCTCCGGGTGCGGTGCTCGAGTGGCCGCCATGCTCGTCGGGCTCTCCATCATGGCTTGATACTTCATTTTTGATTGCCCAAAATGAGCAGCGGGCTTGCTGGGCACGAAAATTTGCATTTATGAGGCACTTGATCGCCTCGAGAAAATACCCAGCTTGGAATGCATGCCCATGAAGCGCTTCGCTAAGTTTTCATTCACCACTTCGCTTCGCAATGGTTCTGGGCCGAAGCAAAACTCCTCCTTGGATTATACTTCGCAAAACTGAGCTTCGCAAAACTGCTTCGGGGATGGTTTGTGCCGAAGCATATCTCCTTCGCAAAATGGTCTTCTTCGTCCTTGCTGCTTCACTGACAAAACTGCTTCGCTGATGCCTTGGAGAAATGCTTCGCTGCGATCTTCTTTCAAAACTGTGGTTCGGGAAGGTTTCGACCGAAGCAATTGTCTTCAAAAAATGTTGTATCCTTTTACTTCGGGTAGAAGTACTTCACAAAAAATTAGCCGAAGCAAATGCTTCGCAATGAGCTTTTGGCGAAGTAAAATGGTTCGCTGATGGAGGGGCCCGAAGTGAGTACTTCGACAACTTTATGGCGAAGTACTTTCAATGCTCCTTGAGTTCTGCTTCGCAAAAAACCCTTCTCGAAGTAATGCTGGAAATGCTTCGGGTGCGAAGTAGTTTCATTCTGTTTCTTTATACTCCTCTTTGGTACACCGCTTCACAGAAATCTTACCCGAAGTAGCTTCTGAAAATGCTTCGGGCCCGAAGTAGATTTCTTGCCTTTGCTTTTCGGCAAAGTTGTTCTTTCGAACGCTGCCTTTGTATTCTACTTCGGTGATACTACTTCGCAAAAAACTCCACCCGAAGCAGTGTTGAAAATGCTTCGGGTGCGAAGCTCTCTTTCCTTCTGAACGCCGCTTCGCTCAACTTTCGCCCGAAGTAGCTGTTGGAAGCGCTTCGGGCGCGAAGTAGTTTCATTCTCTTTTTCTTGTGTTTTACTTCGGCGAAAACTACTTCGCAAAACTTTTACCCGAAGTAGTGTGGGAAATGCTTCGGGTGCGAAGCTATTTTATTTCCCTTCGACGAAGCTCTTTTCTCTAGCTTGTTTGGCAGCGAAGTTCTTTCCTTTCTACTTTATGTACAAATGGGTGGCATTGGAAGCCAAAATTGCTGCAACTTTTCAAAATAAAAATAACAAAGCAAAAACTTTACACAACACTATACAAAACTTGTTTCTTTTCTACCCCTTGAGAAATGTGACAAAATTGTCAACATTCTTGGCGGCTCGCGGGGCAACGAGCTCGTCTCGGTGGGAGGACCCTTTAACTTTGATCCATTGGGCCAGAGTCTTTTCCCGATCCTTCTCCTCCTTCTTCCTCTGGGAGTGCCTCTGCAGCTGGTTCTTGTTCTCCCTCTTCTTCTGCTTCTTCTTCCTCCTCTGCTCCTTCGTCTATTGGCGTGGCCTCCTGCTGTGGTGATGGGATAAGGCGGTCACGGATTTTCTTTATAGTTCGACGAACATGAGCCCAGACCCCTTTTTGAAATGGTTCTTGGTCTTCGAGTGCCTTGACCAGAACATGGAATCGGTCAATCTGCCCTATGTCGGCGTGTTTGATTCTTGCACCTAGGTCATTCAGGCAAGTCACGATTTTGTAGTGTCTCAGGATGAAGTCCGTGACCTGTCCCTCCGTGACCGGCTCTTCCCACTCATCAATTTTGGAGACGTCACTTTCAAAATGGAGCCACGCCGGCTTTAGTTCTTCCCTGGTGAGAAGGTTCCCATCATCATCTGTGAAACTCAAGAAACCCAAAGAAGAAAGGTCTTCAAAGTAACTCATTGATGTGCGCTACTCCTGCTCAAATATATCAAGGAGGTCTTTCGCCTTTTGCGCTTTCTTCACCTTGGAGAAGAAAGCGCGAACAGTGGCTTGGGCAGTAGACCAATCCCTAGCCGTTCAACTCATAGCAGTGACCTGTAGGTCTTGATATCTGATGCTTTGAACCTCAAAGGCAAGCTTGAGTCGCTTCTTAATTTTTTGAATCACCTCGTCCACCATTGGTCCCTTCTTAGCGATGGCATGCTGAGCTTCGGTGACATAAATTAAAATTGACAGGGCACTGGAGGCCCGAGATCTGAAACCTTTGAGTAGGTGAGAGCGGATTTCCTTGATCCTACCTTTGTCGAACAGCTCCAGATTTGCCTTTTGGTATAATTGCTGTTGGGACTGCAAGATCTTGCTCTCGAGCTCTTTGGATTTTAGCTCATTTTTGGCCTATTTTTGTGCTTGTTGCTCGGCCGAAGTCTGCAATTGTAGAATTTGTTGTTTGAGGGCATGTGTTTCCTTTTTGAGCAATTTGCCCTGCTTCTATGAATCCTCTAGCTCAGAGCGAATCCTAGCCAACTCTTCTTCCAACTTGATGTTGGCATTTTCTGCTTCAAACCTGCGCTGGTTGGCAATGTTTGCATGTGCTCTGAAAGTTTCGACCCTGACATGCATGGATGCGGATTCGTCATCTATATTTAAATGCTCCAGGTCCTTGGTTTTCTCCTGGTAGTCGTAATCAGCTGGAGTCATTTCATCCAGAGGCTTCTGGACCTTAGGGACCTTTCTCACCTTATGCAACTTTTCGCCCTTCAAGTCAAAAACCGCACATTTTTCAACTTGGGCCAGAGATTTCCCTCTTTTCTTTCTTGCCTCCTTTAGCATCTTCTTTGTATTCTGTCGAGCTAGGAGTAGCTTTTCAGCCAAGGGGCGCTCCTTTATTGAAGATAGGTCTGTTTTGGAGAAGGCCGAATCTCCAGCCAAAGGTGTGAACAAATATAAAGAACTAACAGGGAGAGGTTCGCCTGACGACTCGGGGACGGGTGTAGCAGGGGCTTTGGCGAGCGGGACTATGCTTTGAGCTATGGGAGAGTGGGCTACGGGGCTTGGTGTAGGCGAAGTGGTTTCAGTGGGCTTATCCTGGTCAGATGACTCGGGAGGAGTGGGGCTATGCAAGATTGGGCTGGCGATGGGCAGTTTCTGAGTGGGGGATTGACTCTGTGGGGAAAGGAGAGACTGATGAGGGCTTCCACTCGAGACTGCCATGGATGTGTCAGAGACCGAAGCGAAGGGAAGAGAGTGCGTACCTACGTGCCCTCCTGGAAAAGCGGCTATGGTAACTTCTTGTGTGGTTGGCTCTTGTTCCTCTTGGGCTTCATCACTCTCGACCTCCACAACTTTTGCTTCGGGGTCTTTCTCTTGTTGGAGGAGTTCCTCCACATCAATGATATCTATTTCGGGGACCATCTCAGCACTTGGTGCCCCTGCATCTTCAATGTTTGCTTCAACCGGGCCTGATGCAGGGGATCCAGCAGGAGTACCTGAAAGTTTAGTGCGAGGGCGCTTTGGATGGCTCGGAGGCACTTGCACTTGCTCTTGTCTTTTCCTTTTCTTTCTCTCCAACGGTTGCTCTGCCTCTTCGGCACTTGTATCATGAACTTTCGATGGCCCCTGTGGTAGTGCTACAGGCGTAGCTTCGGTCCCTACTTCCTTTTCTTTATCTGAAGCATCTTTAGCGCCTCCTAGGCTTTCGCCTGACCCTGGGGTGGCCGGTGGAACAAAATCCACAAAGGATATAGACTTCCAGGTTTCGACATTGGTGTCATAGAGAATCGCGAAGTCTTTATCCGAGGCTAAGAGTCCATAAGAATTCACCTTTTGACGGTGGACTCTCATTATCCACCATTCCCGAAGCTTTTCCTCGCTCCAGTATTTTACCTCCTCCTTCAAATCGTCCCTTGCTTTTTTCCAAAAGGTGGAGCCTGGAGTCGGGAGGGGATGTTGATCAGGGTCGTACTTGACCTCTATAGGATAGAACTCATGCCATGGAGGCAATGTCCTCATCCTTTCTAAATGCCACTCCAGATATTTTCCATTGGGGTTGTTCCTTTGTTCCACAACTTCGGGGTGAGGGCAGATGTGGAAGTTCTTGAATTTTAAATGATCCTTCATCACGCCCAAAGGATCGTAGAGCCACTGCTGAGGAATCTGGAGTAGGCCAAAGTAGGCAAGCCTTTCTTCCAGGAACGTGCCCTGTTTTAGGGCAAAGACTTCGATTACCCCCATCCTGAAGGGGAAGTCACAAGTATGTGCCCACTTTCGACCGTGACCGTATATTGCATTTGTAGAGTCACTCTGTCGAGCGACTTCCAATGCGAACTGATATTCAGAGGGGTAGACTGGTAACAGGAAGGGCTTCCCAATGAAGTCGAACATGCGAATCACCAGTCCCTGTGTCAATTGGAAGACATCCCCCTTTTTTCCCAACACCACTCTATCTCTCAGACTGAGGGGTACCCAAGGAGAAGAACCTTTCAACAAATGCATGGCGGGTCCCAAAAATTGCTGATTAAAAGAATAATAGGACTCCTCCTTCAATAGGAGGGAAGTCCATTGATACACTAGCAGAGGATTTCCATCCTTGCCGCTTGGAGAGATGGCGATATGAGGAAACCGCTTATGCACTTGGTAGAAGTACAGCCAGACAAGAAAAGAACAGGGTGCGAAGTACTGGCCTATTGTAGAATTCTTCATGTTGGAGAGCCTTGTATGTAGGGTTCGGGCCACCCATTCCACCCAATCAAAGAAAATTGGGTTGGTGTTCGGCCTTGAAGCGTCAGGGGCGTAAAACTCCCCTCTTGAAATGCATTCGACCAGAGACACCTGCCAGGGTTGTACTAAAGTATCCGTTGACAAGCCCGCCACCCATGCAATGATAGAAAAAATATCTATATTTTTGAAGGCCTCCAAGGGTAAGGGCATCTGGGGCAGCTTGTTTGAAGGCAGCCCGCTCTTGAGATTTTCTCGCAAGAATTTCAATATGTAGCTGTTGGAGGTGAATCTCTCCATTTGTTCGTTTAGGAGGACATTGCGAACAGAATAGCCCTTGGGTGGACCCTGCTGCGGTGCGAAGGCTGCTTGCACATCTTCCTTCAAGATGGAAAATAGTTTGTGTCCCGAAGCATCTAACACCTGCCTGGACGTAGGTTGGTAATTATGTGCAATGGCGTATATCAGCTCGGGACAATGGTGAGCAGGTGGGGTTAGAAACCAGTAGATCTGGGAGTAATATGCAGTGGCTCTCTTGTTTTTTGGTGTGAGCCTGCTTGTCATGAATTCTATGGTGTGTCGAAGATCGGATACACCCTTAGAGAGCTGTGTGTCTCGGATTTTCTCCCACCCATCAATTGGTGGCTCCACAAGCTGTTCTTCCTCAGAGTCATCTCCCTCTTCCATTGGCTGCTTTTCAGGTCGAAGGGGAAGATTTAACTTCTTTGGAGTGCACTTTTTCTCTTCCTTCCCCTTCTTTGTCTTTTTGGGGCCTGCAACTTCGGGCTCTTTTCCCTTCTCCTTAGAGTTTTTCTTTCCCATGTTGCTAGTGATAGCGGTAGGGTTCTTGATACAGAGGGCTTTAATGTGAATGGCCAGATGCAAAGGACGGGAGGGTTGTAGAGTATCTGAAAGCTCTTAGTGTAGTTCTAACTGATGGACAAATAACTTCCCTCTTGCCAAGAACTCACTTTTATAGCCTAAAAAGGCAACCACCTGAATTTATGGCACCTACTAAAATTAAATTTGTACCTCGAACGGAAGAGATTACCGTATTCTTAAATCGATCCTACAACGACGTGGTACACAAGGCTGCATGCTTTGATGATTACACTTTGTACTCGAGACGTCACCCGCTGCCACCTCGTACCTTGGTGTGAGCTTTTCTTCTCTTTTTCTGACTCGATCATCTCGGGCAGTGTTCCACCACCCTTTTGCCTTAATTTTGTCCACTTTGTACTCCTCTCAAGGCCATTGTTGGCATGTTTTTCGAGGCACATTTCGAATTCTCCACCTCGCGCGTGTTTGGCTCGACGAAGAGAAACTTGATGCTGAAAATGCTTCGTGGCGAACCTTTGGTTCGGACTATTTTTCGATGCTTCGGGCCCGAAGTACTTCTTCTTCCCGTGTTGCCGCTTTGCCTTCGAGGGTCGCCGAAGTTTTCCCTTTTGAAAACTGCTTCGCAAAAAATTTGCCCGAAGTAGCTACTTAAAATACTTCGGGTGCGAAGCTCTTTTCATGCCTTCATTCGAATTTTGGTTCGGCTTCCTTTCGGGTAACATGCTTCGCAAGGAGCCTCTTATAATCCACTTCGCAAGAATGTTGCCCGAAGTAGCTGCTGAAAATACTTCGGGTGTGAAGTTCTCCTTTTGAAAACTGCTTCGCAGAATTTTTGCCTTTGGTTACCTTCTTCGCAGCGAACCTTTTGTACTTGCTACTTCACATCAGAAGTCCCCGAAGAAGATTTGGAAGTGGTACTTGGCTTTGTGATCTTGGAAGAGAATGTATATACAAATGCAAATTATATACGGAAGTATATATACACACACACACACACATATATATATATATATATATATTATTTTATTTTATTTTTTTTTTTGTAAAGAGAGAAATTGTCTTTAGCGATGAAAAGTCTTCAGGTGAAGACCATTGATAGAGATCGGCATAACTTGTCCATCTGCATCTTTGAGGATGAATGAATTGGCCGAGTTTACCTTCATAATTTCAAATGGCCCATCCCAAAAGGCGTCCATCTTGTCATGATTCCCAGGCTTGGCCTTCCAAGAGTCCCACTTCAATACCAGGTCTCCCACATTGAATGTGCGATCGGATGACTTTTTCTTGAACCAGTCTCGGATGACCTGAGTATGCTTAGCGAAGTCCTGGTATGCTTCTTCGTGATCCTCCTCCAGTCGCAGCAGCTGAGCTAACCTATTCTCCATCGGACTAACTCCATCTTCTGCTTCTAATAGCCACAGTGCAGGGATCTCAACATGGATGGGTAAGATGGCCTCCTTGCCATAGACCAGAGCATAAGGCGAAGTTTTGATTGACCTTTTGATAGAAATCCGATCGGCCCACAAGGCCCGATCTAGAAGGAGATGCCAAGTCCTTTTGTTCATCTCTATGAGCTTCCTTAGCATTCTCAATAGAGTCTTGTTGGTGGATTCTGCCAAGCCATTGCCCTGTGGATAATAATTGGAGGATACTTTATGATATATCCCATATCTGTAGAGGAAATCATTGATTTTAGCACCTATGAAGCCAGGGCCATTGTCTGTGATGATTGCTTTGGGGATGTCAAACCTGGTGATCAATCCTTCCAAGAAGGTGACTACAGTCTCTTGATCTGCATGTTTGGTAGGAATCGCTTCAGCCCACCTAGTGAAGTAGTCTATTGCTGTCAGGATGAACCTATGTCCCGCGGAGGAATTTGGTGATACGACTCCTATAAAATCCAACCCCCATTGTTGAAAGGGTGTCTCTACTTGTATCGAATGAAGGGGCATTGCAACATTTTTGTTTTGGTCGATGAACCTCTAACACTGCTCGCATTTACGACAAACTACGAAGGCATCGACAAAGAGTGTGGGCCAATAATAACCCGCCCTAATGATCTTTAACGTCGTTGTTCTTCCTGCAAAGTGACCTCCCGATAGTCCTGAATGGAATTCTCCCAGGACTCTCCTTTTATCATCGTCTTTGATGCACTTAAGAAGGACACCATCAATGTTCCTAAAAAATAGGCCTTCGAGGCACAGAGTGTATCTGGAGGACCGCATCCTGAAATGTCTTCGTTGTGATGCATTTAGATGCGAAGGACACTTTCTGGTGTTGAAATAGCAGATTATCTCACCGACCCAATCCTTCTCGTCTTCTTCGTGGTTAGCAAAGCATTCTTTGGCTGGTAAGTCATCCCTCCGAGATTCTGTCACTTTGGCCGCCGTGCTCTTTGCCAATTCTTGACACAATGCATGGCCACGAACCAATTTTGTGGGCTTGATCTCAATGTCAAACTCCTATATTTTGTTCACCCAACTAGCTCTTTTACTTCCCAATTCTCCTTGGATAATGAAATTACGCACATCGGGGTGAATGACATAAACTATGACTCGGCTCTGAGAGATGAACTGCTTGAACTTCCTTAGTGATTTCATTACTGCATGCACCTGACGCTCTATGAAATTATATCTTTCTTCATGGGAATTGATCACCTGACTCAGAAACATGATGGGACGCTCCTCGCCATCTTCTCCCTTTTGTGTCAGGACAACAACGTAGCTCTCGGGCTCTCCTATAGCATACATGATAAAATCCTGACTGTAGTCTGGATTGATCAGGACCGGTGCCTGAGCGATCCGGGCCTTAATATCTTCAAACGCCTCCTTTATTTCCTCCATCTAGCTAAATTATGTGCCCTTCTTCAGGAGTTGGGACATTGGCTTGATGACTTGGGCGAAGTCGGGGACGAACTTCCTTACGAAGTTAATCTGGCCGAAGAAAGATTGAAGTCCTTTCTTGTTTGCTGGGAGCGGGAGCTTCATTAGAGCCTCGGCTCTATCAGGATCTACAATGAGCCCCTTTTCTGATATCGCGTGTCCCAGCAACTTTCCTTCGTTGACTACGAATATGGACTTCTTTGGATTAATTGAGATGTCGAACTCTCGATATTTTTTGAAAACTTATTGTATATGTGTGGGGTGGTCTTCCCTTCTTCAAGAGAAAATAGTCATGTCATCTAGATAGATGACGATAACCTTATTTAGAAGCTCACCAAAAGCAAGATCCATTGCTCTCTGGAAAGTAGCCCCAGCATTTGAAAGGCCAAACGGCATTCGCTGGTAAGCGAATGTCCCCCACCTAGTGGTGAATGTCGTCTTGTGTTGGTCTTCGTCCCCGACCCAAATTAGATTGTATCTAGAAAAACCATTGAGCAGAGAGAAGCATTGAGCTCCAGCCATCGAGTGCAAAATTTGATCGATTTGTGGGAGAGGATAGTGGTCCTTGAGGGATGCCTGATTTAGATTGTGAAAGTCTATGCATAACCTGATATCTCCATTTTTATTTCTGACTGGGACCATGTTCACTACCCATGAAGAGTGCTTTATGGGATATATGATCTTTACCTCGAGCATCTTCAAGAGTTCAGCTTTCATTAGGACCTTGATCTTAGGATTGATCGGCCTCTGCTTTTATCGGAAGGGTTTGACCCCTTTCTACAATTCGATTGTGTGTTGAACCAGCTACCGATTATATCCCCTGAGATCTTGATAAGACCAAGCAATTATGTCTGGATACCTCCTGCATAGATTCTATATCTGTTCTATCTCTTCTAAAGTGCAGTCGGTTCCAAATTTGATCGCCTTTCAGGGCTCAAGCTCCAAATCTCGATACTGCTTTTCATTGACTTTGATCATGTGAGAGAGAGCTTGGTCATTTTGATCAAAAATGCTTTCAAGGGTGATTAGTCCCTTGGGAACATGATTATTCTTTAATTGAATCAGCCCTTCACACTCTTCTTCATCAGAGCTTCTATCTTCGACTGTAGCGGCTTCTTAGATCATGAAATTTACAATATGCTCATTGTTGTCGAATACTTGCCAATGCAGATCTTTATCTAGGATAGCGGGCCTGTAGATCATCCTCATAGCTCTGGGCTTGTGCACCATGTCTTCTGCTAGAGATTACTTGGCTATGATGGATGCCAGGACATCGGCATGTCGATTCTTTTCTCGTGGGATTGACTATAGATTAAGAGACTCGAATTGGTCAAGCAGGTCCCATACCCTGTTGCAGTATGACTTTAGATAATGTTTCTTTGAGGTACACCTATTTTTGACCTGGTTGCATACCAGTTCAGAATCTCTGAATATTTGGAGGTGCTTTATGCCTAACTTGTCAGCTTTCTTAAGTCCTAGGCATAATGCTTTGTATTCCACTGCATTGTTAGTGCAGCTCCATGTCAACCGGTAGCAATACTCTTTTTGCTCTCCAAAAGGTGAAACTAGAAGAATCCCTACCCCAACGTCGTTTTTACATCGGGCGCCATCAAAGAACAACTTCCATAGTTCTTCCTGGGCACTTGTTCTATTCCCTAGTTGGGAGTGATTTTTAGGCTTGGCAATGACATAACACCCTATCTCGGTCTCCACCATGGCGTTGAAGTCTACCAATGAGAACTCATCTTCATAACTTAATTGTGCAAGAGACTCCTCGATCAGGTCTATCTGCTCTATTTCCTCTACTAGTGCATTCACTAGTTCGCTACTTTCTTCTTCGGACATCTTTTGCACAAGAAAGGAAGAAGTCTTTTCATTGTAAATCTTCACCTTCTTTCCTTTGAATGGAACCTCTAGGTTATAGTAATTCATAGATAGATACCCGCCCAGTTTAGTCATGAATTCCCTTGACAAGAACATACTAAAATATGGCTCCAATTCGACTACAACTACCTCTTGTATGACTATAATCTAAGGCATCTTATGTAGCCAGATAGGAATGTCCTTGATCACTCCCATGGTCTTCATGGGAGTACCATCCAATTGGAGTACACCCTGACTGCTTCGCGTATACTCCATTCTTATTTCTTTGCAGACTGCTCTTGGCATTACTGTTGTAGCAGCCCTAGAGTTGATCATGCAATTATGCACAATATACCCTTCCATTTGTAGGGATAGGTAGAACAGAGGTGGTCTGTTCTTCCCCATAATTAACGTGGATAGGGTCTATACCAAGGCTAGCGGTGCTACCTTTTTTACCTTAATTGTCTTTAATGATTCCTGCAGCAAGTCTACTTGTCCAAGAAGTTGCAGTGCATCGTACAGGCTGATCTTGGCTAGAATCTTCTTCAATTCCTCTACAATATTGTACGCCAGGGATTTAGGTGCTTCAGGCTCCTTTCTGGGCTCATATCTTGTGCGATACTGCTCTGTAGATTCCACCCTTTGTCTCTTAGTCAGTGAAGGAAACTTGAGTTTTTCCTTAGCCTGTTCCTTGGTTTCTACCTGAGGAGGTTCGACAGAGATCTTTTGAGCCTTTTCTTTGATTGGTGAAGGTGGAGGAGCTTTGCTCGAGGCCAAAGTAGATGATTGTCCTTTCTTAGGTTGAACTTGCTCTTTTGTAGGAGCCAACTAAGTAGCATCCGCTTCTATTGTCTTTTTTCCCCTTTGGGTAAGTACTGCAACAGGCTCCTCCTCGCCAATTGCTAGGTTCTTACTCATCTGCCTAATGACATTCACTTGACCGCTGTGACTACTGTTTGCCAATGTTTGTACATAGTGTTGGTGCAGGGTGCAGGTATTCTCTTCATGTGGATCATTGCACATAGAGCACCAATATACATAATTGGAAGTGCTCAGAGCTTCATCAATGGTAGCATTTCTTGCCAAAGCCTTCCCTTGCTGGACTGCTTGGTCCTTGGTAAGCGCAGGCATAGGATAAGGTCTTCTCGGTAGGAATTCCTACTATGCTCGCTTCTTTACAATGGTCATGTCATTTGACAACATCTGAACTATAGAGTTCAGAGACTGCATCTCTTGCAAAATTTTAGTCTGTATATCATCGGCTTTTGGAACGAGCAGCAATGAAGACATTGTCGATATTGGAGGAAGAGCAGGGTGTTGAGGTGGTGTTGGCAGCACAGGAAAAGCCGAAGTGACCATGGGTTGTGAAGTTGAAAATGTAGGGAAACAAATTTGTGGGGCTGTGATTTGAGACATGACAGGATTCGAATTCCAAGATGAAATCGGGAGTGCAAGGGTTGTGGAGATTTGTGAAGCAGCTGTGCTTGCATACTAGAATTGTAAGAATTCGAGAAGTATGGGCATTGGCATCCTTTGTGGAAGCTTGCCCACAGCTATCAAATCCATTTCTGCTCTCTTGGCTAACTCATACAACTTGAGAAAAGTATTAACGTTAGAATATCTTACCATGAGACTGATATTAGGATTGAAATCCCAAAGGAAATAGAGTGTTGTAGCTTCATTAGTTGGTCGAAGGCCAACTGGCACTCTTTGCCAGGTTCGAGCTAACCTAACATTGAAATCTGCAATTTCTTCTTGCGAATGTCTCTTGATCAAAGTGAACTGATGCAAAAGAGAAGTAGGATCGAAAGACTCGTTGAAGTTTTCCATCATTTGCCCAGCTAACTGGTCCCATCCCATAATGCTACCATGTGGTAGATATCTGTACCAATAGAGGAGTTTTCCTCTAAGGGAAATAACCAGAAGCTTTACCATAATTTGTTCCTCTGTAATGTCATGGATCGCCGCCAGAGATATTATGTCCTGGATATGCTCCAGAGCAGTTTTCCTAGTTCCATCAAATGTTGGGATCTTCTTTATGGTAGCAGGCGGCACTTTTCCTTGCCCTGCTAGATTCAGTGGTGACAAATAATCCCATGTTGGGCATAACCTAGGCAGTTGTGGTTGCTGCATTTGTTGTTGTTGTTGTTTTTTTTGCTGCTATTCCATACTTGCTCTTGGATTTATTCTCGAAGCTCCCCCTTGACTGCTAATAGGAAAACTAATAGGAATAGAGGGGCTAGGACGCTTTGGAGAGTTGGGAGGATTGGGAGGAAAGCTAGATGTTGTACTATCAGAAGTTGAGCTTTGTCTGCCAATAGAGGATGTTCCTTGTAGCAGGGATTCGAGGGTGATCAACCTTGATTGTTCCCCAAAAGCGTCAATATCTAGCTCAAATAACTCGGTTTCCTCTCCTTTATTCTTAACTCTCCATCTCGTTTGCATGAAGGCACAGAATTTTGGTACTGGTCTTTACGACTTAAATATTCTTGGGTAAACAGAGTCGCCAGATGCTAAGAGTCTTTCAGTAATGAGGGCATTGGTCCTCACTATCACTTATCGGGTCACACCGAGAACTAGTTTGAACTATTGGCCCCGGTGAAGACGGGTTTGAGATTTAAAATATGGGGCCTTGACTGCTTATGGATCTTACTGAGACATACACAGTCCATCCCACTGGGCGTGCCAAAAACTATTGGTCACAAAATCTGCCTAGGTAAGTATTTTGAGTAAATGGATGCGTCCTAGACCTGTACCAATATTGAAAGGCCGAAGGGAAGAGATGCCCCTTGTGCCAATCTCCGGAGAAAGGCCAGCTCCTATGCTAAACTACTTGGGTGTTTGAAGACAAGAGTGCGGGAAAGAGATAAAAGGGATAAGGGTTAGAGAAATAAATAAATAAGGTTAATAGAAGAGAGATAGGTGATTTAAGGTGGGAAATAATAGGAAGCACGATCACTAACTGACACCTGAATAGAAGCAAAGAACACCAAGGATAACAGAAGAAGCGTGATATTGATTTTCCTATGTATCCTTCAAGCGAGTTTTAGGGTACATTCTCCGATCACACATTGGACGTAGGGTTCAGCATCCAACATACAAACGAGAAAAGACAAAAGAATCAAACATAGAAGGCATCATAAAAGAAAGCCAACATGACATTTTTCAACTCCTATGTATCCTTTAGAATGAGATTCAGGACACAGTCCCCGATCACACATCGAATGCAGGATTCAACATCCAACATACAAACGAGGAGAGATAAAAGAATCAAGCACAGAAGGTAGCATAAAAGAGAAGAATTGAGCTCAAAGCCTTTTAGTATTAATCGTAGGACATCAAGTTATAGCAACTTTCTAACAGATAGTTCCCCCCCTTTTTCCCTTATAATGCCTGGGTTTTTATAGAGGACCCGGGCCTCTGAGTCATAATTACGCAAAAGAAAAGAGTATGCCCTCAAGCCTTGAGAATTGGCTCCTCAAGGCTCTCATGACCGAAGCATATCTCCTTTGTAAAATGGTCTTCTTCATCCTTACTGCTTCGCTGACAAAACTGCTTCGTTGATGCCTTAGAAAAATGCTTCGCTACAATCTTCTTTCAAAACTGTGGTTCAAGAAGATTTTGACCGAAGCAATTATCTTCAAAAATGTTGTATCCTTTTACTTTGGGTAGATGTACTTCATAGAAAATTAGCCGAAGCAAATGCTTCGCAATGAGCTTTTGGCGAAGTAAAATGGTTCACTAATGGAGGGGCCCGAAGTGAGTACTTCTTCAACTTTATGGCGAAGTACTTTCAATGCTCCTTGAGTTTCGCTTCGCAAAAAACCCTTTCTAAAGTAATGTTGGAAATGCTTCGGGTGCGAAGTAGTTTCATTCTGTTTCTTTATACTCCTCTTTGGTACACCGCTTCACAGAAATCTTACTCGAAGTAGCTTCTGAAAATGCTTCAAGCCCGAAGTAGATTTCTTGCCTTTGCTTTTCGGCAAAGTTGTTCTTTCGAACGCTGCCTTTGTATTCTACTTTGGTGATACTACTTCGTAAAAAACTCAACCTGAAGTATTGTTTAAAATGCTTCGGGTGTGAAGCTCTCTTTCCTTCTGAACGCCGCTTCGCTCAACTTTAGCCCAAAGTAGCTGCTGGAAGTGCTTCGAGTGCGAAGTAGTTTTATTCTCTTTTTCTTGTGTTTTACTTTGGCGAAAACTACTTCGTAAAAATTTTACCCGAAGTAGTGCGGGAAATGCTTTGGGTGCAAAGCTATTTTATTTCCCTTCAGTGAAGCTCTTTTCTCTAGCTTTTTTGGCAGCGAAGTTCTTTCCTTTCTACTTTATGCACAAATGGATGGCATTGGAAGCCAAAATTGCTATAACTTTTCAAAATAAAAATAACAAAGCAAAAACTTTACATAACACTATACAAAACTTATTTCCTTTCTACCCCTTTAGAAATGTGACAAAATTGTCAACAGGTCCCATCCAATTGCAATACTCCTAGACTACTTCTTGTGTATTCCATTCCCATGACTTTGCATACTACCTTTGGCATGATAGTAGTAGCAGGATTGGAGTCAATCATACAAATATGCACTATCCACCCTTATATTCTGAGTGACAGATAGAATTAAGGTGGTCTATTCTTTCTAGTGATAAAATTTGATAGCATTTGTGTTAACACTATCTAGGAATAACTTTTATTTGGGTCTTTTGCAAACTTGAGAGAATCCTACAGCAGGTCAACTTGCCCAGGTAACTGCAATACATCATATAAACTTATTTTTACTGGAATATTCTTCATCTTTTCCACAATGTTAAAATCAAAAATATCGTGAGCCTTTTCTTCTTTGCCTGCTCATACTTGTTTCAATATTGTTGAGTAGCTTCCACCTTTTGCCACTTTGTCAATGATGGGTACTTGAGGCATTTTTTGGCTTGCTCTTTCACTTCATTTTGTTGTTGAGCATCTATAGGTTGTGAAGTTGATGCCTGTATCGCTCCAAATTTTTCACACCCTTACCTTCAGGCTATAGGATTCATGCTCGAAAGAGGGATGTGAAAAATATGGCATGGTACCTCGGACTAAGAGGCCTTGCGAAGGTCCCGCCTCTCGGGGGAGGTGTATTATGGTGATTTTTCAACGGATGGTGGGTTCACCAGGAAACATTTAATGGTAGTTTCCACACCTAGGTTGGGAATGTGTTTTATGTGTTTAGTTTTATCCTTAAACATCCATGTCCTAGGTTTGGCCAAAATGCGTCTAAGTTATTCTATATGAAATGCAGATTTAAATGAATACAGAGAACAAAATTAGGACAAAAAACAAAGAAATTAAGCAAGATTAAAAAGTCATACCTGATCCGGATGTCTGATGAAGATTCTAATTTTTGAAGCAGTTAGGATCATCTCTGATTTGACAGGATCGTCTGCTATCAGACAATATCATCTGAGATCTGACGATTTCGTCAGACGAATTCGTCAAAGACCTGCAAACAGAGAAATAGGTGCAAAACACAGAAAATATAACTATGATAACAGAGGGAAACAATGTAAAATGACAATAACAATATCAAGCTAAAAATTGTAAATAGAAAAATGAATGCATTATACCTATTTAATGAAAATTATAACTTAATTATGCTTTTGATCTAGATGGGTGAACTCCAAAATGTAGGATAACAAAAAATAATAAATAAACTAGCTAATTGCAGAATAAAACAGCAGATTGAAGAGAGGAAAATGCAAACTCTGGGCACTGATTGCCCCCAATGTTGACTGCAGTCGAAATCGTCTCGCATTGGTATGAAATCATCTCTGATTTGACAGGATCACCTCCGATCTGAACAGGATCGTCTACGACGATGTAAGCTTGCTCCGGCTGAAAAATACTAAGGTACTTGTAACAAAATTTGTATAGAACTAATGCAAATAGCAATTTAGGATGTCTTAATGCGTGTGAAGTCAATTTATAGGAAATATCATCCATGGGGGTGCTAAGGGGAGGGCTTAGGATTAAATAGACTTAGGAGGGAGGTTAGGAGGTTGGAGATCATCCCTATTTGGGAGATCTCCAATGAGGAGGGTCTCTAACGGTGTAGACACGCTTCTGCCCGAATTAGAGATGTTGTTGGAACAGAGACTAATTGTGAAAAATTAGTTTTGGGACAAGATCATTTGGATGTCCTAACCCAGAAGAAATCGTCCGATCTGAGGTGATATCGTCTGATTGGCAATGATATCATCAAACAGTCAAAACAAACTCTAAAAATGGCACAAAAAAGGAGGAAACGGATTAAGCGACGATTTGGGGGCAGTTTTGGAGGTTGAAATTTGAATTTGAATTATTTACTAGAGTAATTGTAATTATTGCTAAGGTTTTACTGCGCCAATTTTAGAGTGCTACATTTTGCCCCCTCTTTAGCAAATTTTCTGAAGAAAATGCGTTAAAGATGAGTTTTTCTCGATCTACGAGAAAGCAAAAATTATTCCCATTTTTAGAAGATGATTCTTGGTCGAATCGTACGACAGCTTACTATGGTGCCCCCTCCGTGTTTTTACCCAAATCGAACGTTTGAGGTAAAAATGCGAAAAAGCAAAATTTGAAAATGTTTTTAATTGTGTTTTGAATAAAATTAAAAAATAGGGTAAAACCCTAATTCATTTTTACTGTTCATTTTTCTGGTTTTTAGAGCTCTGCAAGCAAAAATGGTGGAGACAACGCACAGATCGACAGAGGTCCGGCACGGGCTACGGGTAAGAGTCTAAACTTAGCTTAGAATGTTTTAAGTGGAATTTACATGCTTTTCAGGTGAATTTTGATCAATTTTTGAGCATCACAACCATTTTTAGGCCATCGACGTCGTTGGGACAAAATTGTCCCGATTTCGACGAAATCGTCTCAAGTTCGCCGATTTCGTCTAAGGGCAAAATCAATGAAAGGGGGACGATTTCATCAAATTAGGGACGATTTCGGCTTGCGATATCAGAGACGATTGTGCTCAAATTGGGGATGATATCATCCAATTGTGGATGATATCATCAGTTGTATAAAATTGAACTTATTTTAACTTGCATTTTTAATTAATGATTTTTATTGTGTTGTTGTTTATGTTGCAGAGGTTTTCTAAAGATCAGAGAATGAAAATATGGGGGGTTGAGAGATGACTTGGCCGCTCTATCATAGGCAGATCAGGATCAGCTAGCTCAGGCCGGCTTACAGCATGTGGCAGAAATGCCACAAGTGTCTACAGACATGGGGCTATTGACAGCCCTGGCAAAGAGGTGGTATCCGAGTTCTTCTTGTTTTTGGTTACCCATAGGGAATATGACTCCCACATTAGAGGATGTATGGAGGATTCTAAAAATCCCTATACAAGGACGATTGATCACTCCTGCGGCTAATCAGGGCCATGTTATGATGCGGTTGTGTGGCGATCTGAGCTTCGCCCTAGAGAAAGGTGAAGTAAACATCGAGGCGCTATGTCAGATGCTTGGGGCATCCAGACTCACACAGGTTTTGGCCTAAGTGGTAGGATGATGCAGGGGTAGCTGATGGCTACGATGCCTGTACATAGGCATCGACCCTCCTCGGATGACGAGGGCTCAGGTTCTTATTCATGTAGTTGTGCATTGGATAGGGAGGCAATGCCAGGCAGCTATTGAGGCAACCCAGGGTCACAGCAGGAGAGAGCAGAGGAAGCCATAGGTGCAGGAGAGGCCACGACAGTGAGAGAGGAGGGCAGAGAGACCCCCTTCTCTATAGAGAGAGAGGCCACCATCACCCAATAAGGGCAAGGGTGTTGAGACTGGGGAGAGTAGCGAGACAGCGACTCTTCGAGTGAAGACAGTCCGTCTCCAAGCACAGATGCAGACCTTGCAGGAGGAGGCTGCACGACACCGAGCTGAGGTGACACAACTCAAATATGAGATTGCACGCCTCAGAGCATAGGGCAGAGGGGCAAGCATTGGGGAGCTAGCATGGGCTATTGCCCAAATCACTTTCTATTAGACATTATACTACCAGATAGTGCCAGAGGAGGAGATATTACCAATGTCAGCTAACATCACAAATCCGATCAGGATTGGGTCATCGAGGACTTCGTCTCGATCGACGACTAGGACTCACAGTACCACACATACTGCGATGGGGCCACCTCATCCACCTCAGGGTAGGGGAGGAGATGAGGCTGAGAGCTCAAGGGGTTCTCGAGGCTAGACTACTGCACGACATTGTACATATTGATATGATAGCATTTATTATTTTTTGATAAAGGATTGAGTATGTCGAGGTACAGATTGTGGCATACCAATCCAATTTTTATATGATATATATATTGTTGATATATATAGATGAGATATTTTTTGATCATATGACTTGTGTCTTATGTATTTTTATGATGCTTTTAATGTTTTGATTGATTGATTTGATGATTCATGTAATTACATTATTGGAAATATTATGGTTTTGATGTCATGCTATAAGATTTTAAATGAAATAATCTAATGTAACAAATTGGTTGTTTGTGATGTAATGTGATAAAAGATAAAAAAAGACTTCTAACAATAATTTCAATGGACATTATCGCTATTATAGACCATTTCATGGAGTCGCCGCTCACTTGGTCGTCAAGCTAATCCCAATATAGAAATATTGTTAAAAGTAAAAGAGTGCTTAAGAGACTGTCTTAATACTTTGGTGCAATGGTGCAAATGATGATGATGACGGTTTGTTTTCAGATTTTTATAAAAATAGTATGCATGAAATAATGTTAAAATGATTTTTGCTAGGCATAAATTCCTAAGTGTGATAAATTTTTTGGATAATTCCCTAGGAATTATACCATCATTACAAAATTGAAGGTTGACATAATGACATGAAATAGTGATAATATGTATGCTTTTTGTTAAAAGACATAATTGTATAATAGAATGATTTAAGTCATATGGTTTTCATGATTTTTAAATAAATGGGGAATAAAAATTGTTACAATGGTTTGCGCTAGGCATAGCATATGTAGGTATAGACTTATACCATCATCGCGAAATCCAAAAAGATAGTTTTATTGCATGGTTGATTTTTTAATAAACAGAAAATATGAAGATGAGGACTTACGCTAGGCATAAAATTCCAATTTTGGTGTGGGAACTATACCATCATCGTGAAAGTCAATAATATATATATATATATGTGTGTTTTGATTGTATGGTTTTGAAAGAAATTTTGATCTTTTTGATTATGCATGTAGTTGTCTAAACAACTGTACTTGAAAGAAGAAAATGAATTATTCCAAACAATTTGCAAAAAAATATTTCAAAGTACTTTAAAGACAAAAGTTAGATTTATAAGGAATCCCATGTGCATATGTGAATTCATTTCCAATCTTGATTTATCATAATGATACACAAAATCTCTCAAATATAAAATGTGTGTGCAATTGCTATGTTCATTTATCAATTTTGAGCAAGATAATATGATACAAGTGATTTGAATGAACCAAATAAGTGTTCATTAACCATGATGTAGATGCATATAACCATACCAGACTACTATGTAAGTCGGATTATCAAGAGCTAGCTAATCCATAAGCAAACATAGGTCTATACAAAAGAAGGTCACTAATGTGATAGACATATCGCCACGCTAGGAGTTACCCAAGGCCAAGCAGGTTGGGCACAAACCACCTTGTTGAGTGGTGTTTTCACCCAATTGTGAAAGCACACTCTCCGATAGGATCCGAGTCCCAAAATCCTCTGCTTGCAAAGAAATTACAACAGATAATTTCTCCAAGGTTCCTGTTATGCTAACTCTTTGTATATCAATGATGTTGTTTTAATTTGAATGCTGGGAATACCTTAGGGTTACAAGTGGATATTAACAAGGGGCACTGTGGTTTATTTCAATTTGAATTTGCAATGGACTCAAAGTGAATAAATCTAAGAAATAAATATATTTTGATCCTGAGCTTTGATGGATTTTCAGTTATTTATTTGAATGACAGTAATTAAAATGCAAAAAATAAAATAAGGGTTTGAAAATAAAAAAAATGCAAAATGAAAATGAAGCTAAACTATGTCCAGAGTGCGACCATCTTGATTGACAAAACTAAAGATGATGAGGTTTATGCATGCAACCTAACCTATTGAACCTGCAAATTTACACAATCTAGATAAGCTAGGTGCGGGTTTCTGGGGTTTTTAATGTAATTTCAGATTTAGACATTTGAATGAAGCAACCAAGAACACTTGCATTAAACTTCACCTAAAATCCTGGAAATCTGAAAGGGAAGATAAAACATTAAATCATGCATGCAAAAATGACTCCTTTCTCATCAATGAGATGCCAACTCTCTGTATTTCTGTATTAAAATGGTATATCAGTTGCAATTACAGAATGTTCCAGGTATGACAAATCCAGAACAAATGAAGGAAATTGCTCCAAGTGCAGGCCCAGAATGGCTTGCAGCCCTTGTCTCTGCAACTCTGCTAGCAGCAATTTCCAACCCTCTATTCAATCTGTGCTTCTGATTTTATACTATCTGGCACGGCTCTTCGATTCACCCTGTGTCGCTTTGTTTCACCTCTCAGAATGCGTCTTCAAATTCCCCGCCTTTTCGTTGCTTTTGATCTTATGTGTGCTACCGAAACGTTCGACATTCTTTGTTACATGAAACATCTTTGTAATCCTGACACCTGTATGCCACGTGTTCTGCATTTCCAGCATGTTTCATAATGGCCCCATGTAAATCGCAACGTCCTTAGGCATGCAGCTTGCTCCTCTACCAGCACAGCGAAAATGCGACGTGATATTGCGACGTTTTTCGGCCAACAGCCCTCTTGCATTTTTTCCCAGTGAAAACGCAACATGTCGCGATATCGCAACACTTTTCTACTCCATACACTCTCGGTCGCAACCTGTCGTGATTTTGCGACGTTTTTTTGTTCTGTGCCCTTTCGCTCGATTTTGTCGTGATTTCGCGACCATTTTATGCTTCATGCCTTTTTGCTCAATTTTGTCGTGATTTCGCAACCATTTTGCGCTTCATGCCTTTTCGCTCGATTTTGTTGCGATTTTGTGATGTTTTTGTCTGGCGGGCACGCTTTCTCAAAATTTGCATGATTTTTCTACCATTTTTGGCTTATGAGCTTTGTGTCGGTTTTCGTCGCGATTTCGCTACACTACCGGGCCCTATAGCCTTTGGCTCATTTTTGTTGCGATTTCGCTACACTGTTGTGCCTTGTTGCCTTTGGCTCGTTTTTGTCATGATTTCGCTACCATTTTCTATTTCATGCCTTCCGCCCGCTTGCAAGCCATGAAAATCAAACACGTCACAATTTCACGACGGTTCCGCCCACCTGCTGCTACTGACTGTGTTGACCGTGATTTTGCGACATGTCACGATTTCGCTACGCCTTTCTATTTTGCCTTTCTCTCTCCTCTTTCGGTCGCGACGGAGCAACATGTCACGATTTTGTGACACTTTTTCATTTTTTCTTTCTCTCTCCTCTTTCAGCCGCGACGAAGCAACATGTCGCGATTTCGTGACACTTTTCTATTTTCGGCAGCGATCGCGCAACACGTCGCGATTTCGCGACACTTTTCTATTTTCGGCAGCGACCACGCAACACGTCGCGATTTCGTGACACTTTTCATCCTTGTGCAATTTTGCCCCTTTTTATTGATTTTTAGCATCTGGGTCACTGAGATTTCCTGTGAAAGCATGCAAAAAAGGTGGGTCCCCAATTTTGGGGTGTGTTGTGGATCAGCCATAACAAATGGTGACTCTGTTGTCAAATGTTCTTGAGCATTTTAGTGAGAACCCAACCTAAAACATATACAAACTCGAAAACATGTGTTAGCACATAAGAAATATAAACAAATGCCCAAAGATCAGAAGTACATGAATCATCAGAATCATCAAGTATTAGCTCAGTGTGTGCAATGAATTTCATTCCCTATCGTTTGAAACTGATCAACATTCCATAGTCAGTTTTACATGAATGCATGTGAGATTGTGAATGATTTGTGTAACCTAATGAATATGCTAGGAGATTTTGCTTTTATAAAAGGCATAGTCTTTCTTCTAGTATTATGTACAAACATTCAATATTGCCAAACCCTCTTAGGATCCACTAATGAATTGTTTTATTATATCCCAAAGTTGGTTATGAGTCCCTACTATCTTGAACCCATGTGCAAGTGAATGTGAAATCAGAACTTTGGGGAATCAGACTCCCAACCTAACCAAGATGGGAGTTTAACCCTATCCTTACTATTCTAATTTAGAGTTCATTACCTCACTTTGAGCAAAATAATTTAACCAATTATGGAGGAAATGGTCATGCTAGTCTAACCCTTTGGACAATTAGTGGTCTTTTTTAGACAAGACATGTTGCCATGCATGAGCACACTTAACCCCACAATCCAAAACTTATCTTCATTTCCTTGGACCTTGGGGATGACTACCCATATTTTGTAGAGTATAAGTAGTACGATCCTTCCAATCCAAAATAAAGATGAGGTGGGAAAAATTAATTTTTTTTACTTCTTGGACCTTGGGGATGACTACCCATCCTGGCTAGGGACATGTAGTACTATCCTTCCAATCCAAGCTTTGGATAAAAAATGGAAAATATTAATTTATTACTTAGACCTTGGGGATGACTACCCATCCTTTGCAGAGGACAAGTAGTACGATCCTTCCAATCCAAGAATTATTATGAAATGAGACATAAGAGCTTTGGGGAATCATATTCTCAACCTAAGCGAGATGATAATTTATGCCCTATCCTTACTACTCCATGTAGGTCAAATCAAAGCTTTGGAGAATTGGATCCTCAACCTAAGTTCGATGAGGACTTAACCCTATCCTTACTACTCTGATTTTAGGCTTTAAGCTCTATGGAAGTGGTCAAAACCACTGTTTTAAGGATCATGTTGCATAATAGGATAGACATGAAAAACATCTTTCGCCCAACCTTTTCTTCCAAGTTAGGTTTTGATCATTTTGCTGAAGATCCTTTTTAATGTATAAGACGTGTTTGGTTCTAGATATCTCAAGACTTAGTTTCCAACCTTAGGATTTTTCTTACATTTATGTTATAACACAACCCTAAGAAGATTTGACATACTTTAATGATTTGTACCTAAGATGCATATGCAACTAAGATGGAATGTATATGTAAAGTGAGATGTAACATGAATGCATTATCTCTTGAATTGCAAATGAAATATTTGCCATACAAAACTGACTACTTCATGCATCACAAACTTCAAACGATATAACTTAAGATGTTTGTGTTACTTGTGGAGCTTTTACAAGACAATTCCAATATTTCATAAGCAGACATAGGTCTGTACAAAAGAATGTCACTAATGTGACAGACATATCGCCACGCTAGGAGTTACCCAAGGCCAAGCAGGTTGGGCACAAACCACCTGTTATGGGGCTTACCTCACAGTTTTTAAATAATTGAGAATCCCAGGGATTCAAGCTCATCAACCCTTCTTTTATTTTCAAAGGGTAGAGAAAGGGATTTTATTGCTTTTGATTTTGCTTTCTTTTGCTTTTTTGTTGCTTTTATTTTGTATTTTTGCTTGATAATGTTGTAATGATATAAAATAACATTTTTCTTTTGCTCTTTTTCTTGAACTTTGCTTTTTCTTTTTGTTTTATACTAGGGATACTTGCTCGGATTAGCTGTAGAGCAAGGGATTTTTATTCTGGGTAGGGGTGAGCTTGTCCTTTTGCCAATTCTCAAAGATTATAGACCTTGTGCATGATAGGATAGCAGGGGAAACTTTTCGCTCAAGAAACCACTTCTACTATGTAGCAAAGCATGGAAATTACAAATATAATCATTTTATTGTGGAAAGATGTGCTTGGTTTAAGTAAATAACAAGATCAATTCTCTATGCTCAAACTTTATTTAATTGAATTTTGTGGACTTTGATATAAGAGAGATTAGTAATCATGCCAAATAAAATCAAGATATTTATTTTATGTTTGTGAAAGTGAGGGATTCCAAATAAATGCTAATTTATCCAAAATAATTTGAAACATATAACTGCAACATTTGTAAGAACATATAAATATAGATACTGTTTTGAGAAGCTTTGAGAATGTTGACTCTCTCTTTCTTCTTTATGTTATTTTGGTTTCGAAAGAGTCAAGAATATTGTTGTTTTGATTTTTATTATTTTTGAAAGAATTAACAAGTGCCATAAATAAATATAACAAATAGTTTTGAAGATTTTGATGATTATGAATGTTTTTGGTGTTTTTGAATTTGAAAGAAATACAAAATAGTGAAATATTTTAAACAAATATATACAAGGATGAAATGACCAAATTTATACATAGTAACGTTTAAGATGCAAAATATTCATGGGTTCTTTAAGTTCTTTACCATCTAAGGTAGATAATTTGTATGCTCCTGATTCAAATTTAGCAGTGATAATGTATGGTCCAAGCCATTTGGGCTCAAATTTACCTTTAAGGTCCTTAGTTGCATTAGTATTTTTTTGATTTTCTTTTAAAACAAGGTCGTCAATCTCAAAAGATCGATGACGAACTTTTTTAGCATATGATCTTTTAAGCTTGTTTTGGTAGGCATGAAGATGCTCCAAAGCATTGATGCGTTTTTCATCTAGGAGTTCCAGCTGACTGAGTCTGCCAGTTCGATATTCATCTCCTAATTTAGTATCTTGAAGTAGTAGAGCCAAAGAAGGAACTTCTAATTCAAAGGTAAAAATAGCTTCAGCGCCATAAACCAAAACAAAAGGTGAAGTTCCAGTGGGGGTTCGAACACTAGTTCGATAGGCCCACAAGGCTGGATATAACTGAATGTGCCAGTCGTGGCCAATTTTATTGACCAATATTTTAAGAATTTTGATTAAGGTTTTGTTAGATGCTTCTGCTTGACCATTACCCTGAGGATAATAGGGAGTGGACCAACGATGTTGAATCTTATATTTTTGGCATAATTTTTTAACATCTTTATTTTTGAAACAAGTTCCATTATCAGAGATGAGATTTGCAGGAATTCCAAATCTACAAATGATTTGATTAAAAATAAATTTAGAGACTTGTGTGCTAGTGCAAGAAGCTAAAGGCATAGTTTCAACTCACTTCATGAAATACTCAATGGCGGTTATGATGAATTTGTGTCCATCAGATGACACAGGATTGATTTTGCCAATAATATCTAAACCCCATTTTGAAAAGGGCCAAGGAGATGAAATAGCCTGCAGTTCTTGTGCAGGCGCATGGACAAGGTCAGCATGTTTTTGGCCCTACCATGGGCTTCACTCAAGGCCAATTTGGATTCTTCTAAATTCAAACATCTTAATAGGATACCTTCAAAATATCTCCTATATAAAGTATTGCCAATTATTACAAATCGACTTGCTTGTCTATGTAATAACCGATGCTGGTTTCTATTAGAATTAGCAGGGAAAATCCATTTTGGAGAAAATCAAATATATCAATATACCAAGGTTCAGGAGTAGTTTCATTGATTAGAAACACATCCAAAGGTTCTAAGCATGACTTATTTGAAGCGGGTTCCTAAATTCGATGAATAATGATAGTTGCATATTCGTCATCTAACTCCAAGGATAGGAGAGATGCAGTTGCGGCCATAGCATTAGCTGCACGATTGCAAGTTCGAGGAATAGCTTCCAAGGTAACGTGATCAAATAGAGACATTAGTTGTAAAACATAGGCCTTATATGGGCACATTTTATCATCTCTGGTCTGATAAAATTCATTAATTTGGTTTATAACAAGTTGAGAATCACCAAAAACTAACAGATGTTTAATTTTTAGTGCCAATGCAGCTCGTAATCCAAGGATTAGAGTGTCATATTTAGCAGTATTGTTGGTGCAAGCAAATTTTAATTTGAAGGACAGATGAATAAGATGTTTTTGTGGGGATATTAAAATAATACCCGCACCAGCCCCACTCATGCATCGGGCTCCATCAAAGTATAAGGACCATTGTTCAAAATGGTCTGCCTCTAATTGAAGGCATTCATCCAAAAACTCAATGATGAGGGGATGGGTAGACTCTAAGGGTGCAGCAGCTAATTGATCTGCTATGATTTGACCCTTAACAGACTTTTGTCCTATGAATGTGAGATCAAACTTGCTTAGAGCAAGGACCCACTTGGTTGTGTGACCTGATAAATAAGGTCGACTCATGAGATACCTTAAGGGAACATATTTAGTAATGACATAAGTTTTCTGACTAAGTATATAATGGCATAATTTTTGTGTGGCAAACATGACTACTAGACATATTTTCTCTAATGTTGTGTAGCGGGTTTCATAACTGACGAAGGTTCGACTAATATAATAATTAGCACGTTCTCTTTTCTCATCATCAAGTTGAGCTAACATAGCTCCTAAGGCAAAATATGAAGCTGAAATATACAGGAGAAATGGGCGATCAGGTTTAGGCGATAAAAGCACAGGTGGGTTAAGGAGGTATTGTTTGAGAAGTTCAAAAGCTTCTCTACATTCGTTGTCCTAATTAAAAGGGACATCCTTCTTAAGGAGTTTAAGAAAGGAACCGGTTTTGTCCGCCAGCTTATTGATGAAGCGACGGATGGCTTGAAGCTTACCTTGTAAACTTCGTAACTCAGATATATTAGTAGGTGTGGGCATATCAGTGATGGCCGCAATCTTAAGAGGGTCGATTTCGATACCATGTAAATAAACTCAAACCCCTAATAGTTTACCGGACTTAACTCCCAATATGCATTTGGCTGGATTTAATCGAATGAGATATTCTCGTAATCGATTAAAAAATTTCTCAAATCATCTAAATGATTATTTTCATTAATAGAGTGAGCTATAATATCATCTACATAATCATGTAGGATATCATGCATCATATCATGAAAAATATAAGTCATAGCTTGTTCATAGGTTGCACCTGCGTTCTTTAAGCCAAATGGCATCACTTTCCAACAAAAGGTACCCCAGGGGGTAATAAAGGCTATTTTAGCCTGATTTTTAGGAGCTATCCTAATCTGATTATAACCAAAGAATCCATACATTAAGGACATCATCCCACTCTCGATAGTAAATTCAATGATTTGATCCATGTTTGGAAGAGGAAAATCATCTTTAGGGCATGTCATGTTAATATCTCTAAAATCTGTGCAAACCCTAACTTTGGTAGCTTCTTTCTTGGTAACTGGAACTACATTTGAGATCCATTCAGCATAATCAATAGCTTGTATAAAAACAACACTCAAGAGTTTTTCTAACTCCCCTTTGACTAGCAGAGCCACTTTGGGATGCATTTTTCTAAGTTTTTTTTTAACAGGTTTAGCATCCGGATGGACTACTAGATGATGCATGACTACATAAGGGTCTAGACCTGGCATATCTTCGTATGTCCAAGCGAAAACATCTTCATACTCTTTAAGGAATGTAATGTATTGTTCTTGTTTTTCTTGACTTAATTCTGATCCAATATTGATTATGTGAGGATTATCCTCAATTCCAATGTTAATTTTAATGACGTTTTCTACTTCCATGTGTAGATCTCTTTCAAAATTAGGTGGGGCGGGTGAAACACCCAATTCTTGTAATTCTTATAAGGTTAAGTTGGATAATTCATATTGAGGATTAGTGGTCTCAAGTTGGGCTATAGTTGGTATAGAACCATAAAAATAAAATCCATTGTGTAACATCTCTTCAACGGAGACATCGTGGAAGATATCTCCTTCCAACTCCTCATCGGAGTTAGCAATCATTTCAGGGTAAGCTATGGATAGCATGTTACATGTAAATGGCTGATTTTTTAGAGGCAAATCATCATGCCTATCCAAATAATCTTGATAACATATGAGTTGATCATCATCTTCAAAAGGAAAGGGTTGACCCTTACTAGGAAATAGGCCCACACCACAGTAGGCAGGCCATGGTTCTACCTTGAAAGGTTCTTTAATGCCATTTTGTAAAGGTACCAAGCCTTTCCATTTATATCCCATTTTAAGCATTATGGGTTTAGCTTTAATATATTCATTGGTAAAATAACACCGAGCATATCCCTCATGATGAGTTTTAATGTTTCGAGGGATTCTTCCCCAGTCATATCCTTTATAAATGAAGGCACAACTCCCGACTTGGTAAGTACTTCCCATAGGTTGTGGGAGGCCCAAAGTACGAGGAGATGGTGGCAAGTTATTTAAAAGAATTGAATCTTGCATGAAAGCATTTGTTTTTTTTTATATTAAGGTTGTGGATAAATCTGGTAAAAGTTCATCAGAAAGAGCATAAGATGTAGAAGGATCATTCCCTATATATTTAGATGTGGAAGGTATGATAGATGTTGATAATGTGGAAGTGTTAATAGATGGGTCTATAGGTTTTGAAATTATAGGGATAGAACATGAAGGATTGGTCGTGGATTGAAAATATTTTTGAGGTTCTAGAGTGGTTTGTTTAGAAGATTGTTGATCTATATATGAGGATGAAATTAATGGAGGGGAAATAGGTGAAGATATGGGTGTGTGTTCCACAGTTTTAGATGAAAAATAAGAATTAGGATGTGTGGATGATAGAGCAGGGAAAAATTGCACTCCAACAGAGTTCCCGCCAAAGCACACATATCAAAGGGTCTAGGGTCACCATGGATAGTGACCAACTGATTTTTAAATTCGAATTTAACACATTGGTGTAAAGTTGATGGGACAGCCTGCATTGCGTTGATCCAAGGACGACCCAAGAGTATATTGTACGATGCAGGGCAATGTGCAATAAACACAATGGCATCTAGAGTTCTAGGACCAACTTGCAATGGGATGGTAATAACTCCACATGTTTCTTGTGTTTTGTCATTGAAAGCTTTGATAATCATGTCAGTTTTTTTCATTTCATCACTTCTAAAGCCAAATCTTTGGTAGAATTCAAAAGTGCAAATGTTTAGAGATGAACCATTATCAATCAAGACTCGTTTAACAGCTACATCTCCAATTAGAGCGATGATATATAAGGGATTATCCTTATGTAAATTGTGTTGTGGGATATCTTTATCCCGAAAGTCAATACAATCAACTTCTCGAGTGATGATAGTATTGGCCATGGCTTCGAGTTGAATGTTTTGAGGTACCATCATTTGGCTTAATGTAAGCATCAACTCATCCCTATGGGTGGGAGAAGATCTTAATAAATCCAAAAGGGAAATTCTGGATGTAGTATTGGATAATTGCTCATTAATATTGTCAGGGAGCATGATTCCCTTTATTGGGATTTTTCAAAATGAATGGAGCTGATCCATCATTCTGAGTTTGATCTTGTTGAGAGTTTTGAGCCTGTTGTCGGGTAACGACTCCAATGGTACCTACAATGTTATATTGAGGACGCTAAACTAGTCTCGATTGAGCATTTATGGCTTGTTCATTTGGGAGGAATTGATTAGAAGAGGGTCGAGTAGTAACTCTTCTAGGAAATGATTCTTCTAGAACCATAGCATCTGTGATGGGTTGAATAGGATCTGATTCATTTTTAGAACTATTTGATTGGTTTGAAGTGATGTCCATTTCACTTTCAGTATCTGATTCCATATCACTAGAATCTGGAGTTGGAATATTATGTAGGGGCCTGGTCGTAACCATGGATAAAGTTGTGTCAAATATTTGAGGATCAAGATTCAGTAAATGTCCACTAATGGTCCCTACATATCGGGTAGGAGGAGGAACATTATGATGTTCAATTTGATTGGCCACTTCTTTACCATGTCTTGGTAAAGGGTGTTGAAATATGTCTAATGATTGATTAGCATTTTGATTTTGATTTTGGGGAACGTTCTTTTGAGGATTATTAGGAGCATTTTGTTTAGGTTGGAAGGCTTGCACCTCCATTTCATTATTATCAATCAGATCTTGTATTTTATGTTTCAACCTTTTACAAGCATTGGTAGAGTGTCCAGGTCCTCTATGAAAATCATAGTGTAAGTCAGCTCTGTATCCGGGTATAGTTGGATCAGGTTCTCAGATAGCTGGTAATTGGATCAAACCTCTTTCAAGTAATTGAGATAAAATAGTTGATAACGGTTGATTCAACCTAGTAAATTCTCGAGGAGGTTTATCAGGCAGTTTCAATATAAATTTTTTTGTTGTTTTCGTTGCATTGATATTAGCAACATTTTTGCTGTCAGTGACTCAGTCATCGACAACTTGTTTGTTTTTATATTGATTTCTGGATGTTTTCTCATCATCTTTCTTCCTAAGTTGGCCTCTCCTAATGAGGGCATCTTCTAATCTTCGAGCTAAATCTATAGCTTGATCGAAGGTAGTTAAAGTAGCAGTTGATAGCTCATAAGATATTTGTTCTTGTAAATTATTAATAAAAATGTCTAACATTTCCCTATAAGGTAGCATAAAGTGCAGTTTTCTCGTCAATTGCCTCCATCTAGCTAAGAAATCGGCAAAACATTCATCCTTGTCTTGTTTTAAGTTATATAAATCTTTAATGGTTACATGCCTCTCGATGTAGGCACTAAATTGATGGACAAAATATTCAGTTGTTTCTTCAAAGTTTCTCAAAGAATGAGTGGGTAATTGATAGTACCACTCTAATGCCATTCCACCTAAACTTTTTGGGAACATTTTTAATAATAGCAAATCATCATGTGATATATCATGACATGCTATCCTAAACATGCAAAGATGCTCTATGGGATCTTCGGTTCCTTTATATATATGCAGGATGGGCATGGGAAAATGCTTAGGATAAGGTTGCGCTACAACTATGGGATCCAAAGGTTGACTACATATCTCTCGATAATTGTATGAGGGATGGTAAGGATCTATCTGGTCCACGCGAAGCTAACTGTTTCACCATGGCTTCCATATTACTAGTTTGCCCACCATATTGGTTCGATAGGGCATTAATATGGGATTTGTGAGCATATGATGGAGGAACATGAAGATTATATGCTATGTTGCTATTGTGCAAATTGTTGGTAGGAAAAGTGTTATGAAGGAATTTTGAAGTTGTATTATGTTGTATTCCAGATTGTTGAAAATTGGTGTTTGACTTCATTTTAGGTTTTTGTTTACTTGAAGCATATTGATCAATAGTTTGGCGAAGTAAAGCGGTGGAGGAAGTTTTCTTTTGTGTGGGAATTATTTTAGGCTCAATAACAGGTTCCTTAGGAGGTTGGGTAACCTTGTTTTTGGCATGTTTTTAATCATAGTGACCATATCTCTATTGGATGGTCCAGCCTTATCACTTTCTTGATCAATGAAAGACAAGGGATTAGTGCGCACATCAAACATATGTTCCATGGTTGCTTGAGTGTCACTAATTTGCCCTTTATCCATACGAACTGCCATATTAAGAACACCAATGTTATTATGGAAAAATTTCCAAAAATGATCTACGTTGTCAAAAGCAATAGTTCCATCTGGAGCTACTCTAGGGGATGAAGATCCATCCTCTTTAAAATTTTCTTCTTGTTCATTGTCTTAACCTAGGTCATCTTCTGGTTGATCTAGAGTTTCTCCTTCCAAAATTGGATCTTCAGGAAGGACATTTGGGTCTCTAGTTTTATCTTCTAACCAATCTTCTTCTTCTCCTTCAGTTTGTTTACCATTCCTAAGTTTAGGCATTGTGCTTAATTTTAGATTTCAGCAAATATATATATATATATATATATATATATATATATATATATGTGCAACAAGCTGAAGAGGTATATATTAATTATATACCTACTACAATACTTAAAATGAAATGTTTTGGTTTTTGTTATGTTTTTGTAATAATATTGTAAATATAACAAACAACACAATAAATTCAAGAAATAATACTAAAAGTAATGAACTAGTTTTCTATAAACAATTTATAAATATCATTAATGGGCTCACCAAAAATATTTTTTGTTTTTGTTTTCAAAAGGTTTAAAATGCATTCACGTCGGGTTCACCAAAAATGTATTGCTCCAAATTTTTCACACCCTTACCTTCAGGCTATAGGATTCGTGCCCGGAAGGGGGATGTGAAAAGGATGGCGCGGTACCTCGGACTGAGATCGGACTGAGAGGCCTTGTGAAGGTCCCACCTCTTGGGGGAGGTGTATTATGGTGATTTTTTTATAGATGGTGGGTTCACCAGGAAACATTTAATGGCAGTTTCCACGCCTAGGTTGGGAATGTGTTTTATGTGTTTAGTTTTATCCTTAAACATCCATGTCCTAGGTTTGGCCAAAATGTGTCTAAGCTATTCTATATGAAATGCAGATTTAAATGAATACAAAGAACAAAATTAGGACAAAAAATAGAGAAATTAAGCAAGATTAAAAAGTCATACCTGATCCAGATGTCTGATGAAGATTCTAATTTTTGAAGCAGTCAGGATCGCCTCTGATTTGACAAGATCGTCTGCTATCAGACAAGATCATCTGAGATCTGATGAATTCGTCAAAGACCTGCAAATAGAGAAATAGGTGCAAAAAACAAAAAATACAACTATGATAACAGAGGGAAACAGTGTAAAATGACAATAACAATATCAAGCTAAAAATTGTAAACAAAAAAATGAATGCATTATATCGATTTAATGACAATTATAACTTAATTATGCTTTTGATCTAGATGGGTGAACTCCAAAATGTAGGATAATAGAAAATAATAAATAAACTAGCTAATTGCAGAATAAAACAACAGATTGAAGAGAGGAAAATGCAAACTCTAGGCACTGATTACCCCCAATGTTGACTGCAGTTGAAATCATCTCGCATTGGTATGAAATCGTCTTTGATTCGACAGGATCACCTCTGATCTGAACAGGATCGTCTGCGACGATGTAATCTTGCTCCGGTTGAAAAATACTAAGGTACCTGCAACAAAATTTGTATAGAACTAATGCAAATAGCAATTTAGGATGTCTTAATGTGTGTGAAGTCAATTTATAGGAAATATCAGCTAGGGGGGTGCTAAGGGGAGGGCTTAGGATTAAATAGGCTTAGGAGGGAGGTTAGGAGGTTGGAGATTATCCCTATTTGGGAGATCTCCAACGGGGAGGGTCTCTAACAGCACAGACACGCTTTTGCCTAGATTAGAGACGTCGTTGGAATAGAGACTAATTGTAAAAAATTAGTTTTGGGACAAGATCATCTGGACGTCCTAGCCCAGACAAAATCGTCCGATCTGAGGCAATATCGTCTGATCGGCGACGATATCATCAAACGGTCAAAACAAACTCTAAAAATGGTGCGGGAAAGGAGGAAACGGATTAAGCGGTGGTTTGGGAGCGGTTTTGGAGGTTGAAATTTGAATTTGAATTATTTACTAGAGTAATTGTAATTATTGCTAAGGTTTTATTGCGCCAATTGTAGGGTGCTACAATGCCTTCATATTTTCTTGAGCTTCCTTGGGTAGTAGATCTTTCAACAGGACAAAATCCTATTGCTTTGTTGTCAACTCATATGCTTTCGTTGGTGGCTACATTTTTCATTCTGTACCTTCTACTCAGTAGGGACTTTTAGAGGTTCCATTTTTGCCAAATCTACAATCACTGGCTTCTTTCCAGCCCTTGTAATAACTAAAACTTGCTCCAAATATGGGACCATAAAATTATGATCTACTTCCATTATCATATTAACTTATCCACCGGTAGAACTTTTTGCTAATGTTTGAACATAATTTAAATGCACCATACACGTGTCTTCTCCATGAGGATCATTACAAGTGGAGCACCAGTATGCTCTCTCTAATGTATTGGTTTCTTCATTTGTCAATATAGTTGTGTTCCTTTTGGAGCCCTTACTATTGTTGCTTGCTCCTTGGTAATCGACGATGTTTGAAATCTCCTTGATCAAAATAAGCTTTCACTTATTTCTTCCTTACTATGGTGATTTCATTTGACATCGTTCTTACAATCGAATTAACAGATTGCACCTCTTGTAATAGCTTCATGTAAGGATCAGTATTTGAAGGTGTAGGAGGTGTCAGTAAAGGTAGAGATACTGATGGAGCAGGTAACAACAATAGAACTAGTAGTGCTAGTAGCATTGGGAAAGGAACATGTGTTGGCAAGTGTGGTGTTATTGGTGTGGGTAACTGTGAAAAGCTTGGAGCAGGAAGTTGTGGGATAGGAATTGGAGCGACTTGAGGTGGACCCAAGCTCCATGAGGGAACATGGTAAATAGAAGGAATGGGTTGCAAAAATGCACTTGAATACAAATATTATGGAATATCAGTAAGAATGGGTATGGTTACCTTCAGGGGAAGCTTACCTATGGTGATAAAATCTGCTTTGGCCTTTTGCACCTACGTGTATAGATCTGGGAATGTATTCATATTGGACTACCAAACAACCATACTAATATCATAATTGAATGCTCTAAGGTAGTAAAATGCAGCTTGTTCATGCATAGACAAAAGACCATCAGGAACTCTTTACCAAATTCAGGTGAATCTGACATTGAAGTCCACTATCTCCTCCTACGGATGTCTTTGGATCATTATAAATTGATGCAGCAAGGAGAATGGATTAGCTTACTCATGAAAATTCTTGATTAGCATTCTACAAACTGATCTCATGTGGTGATAGTAATGGGCAGTAAGGATTAGTACTAGTATAATAACTTTCCTCTAAGTGATAACACCAATAGCCTTACCATAATGTCTTCATCTGTGATGCTATGGATAGTCATCAAAGAAACCACATCCTGAATATTCTCATAAGTGGTCTTACCAGTACCATCATAGGTAGGTAAAACCATCAAAGTTGCTTGAGGGACTAGGTTTTGTGCTTGTAAATTTAAGGTTCTTGAGCTATTCCATGTTAGGAACTACCTTGGTGGCTATGGATGCTATGGTGGTGGGTTCTGAGCCATTTGAATTAGTGTATGAGGTTGTGAATGTGGGATGCTAGTAGCAGTACTAGTTGGACTTGATAGAATAGAAAATACACTATCTATCTATGAGGATGTTGCAAATGATGTATAAGGTAAAGGAACTAACCTAGGGTGTTCACCTAATCTTTTGGTATCAAGTTCATAAAGCTCAATGGGATTTTCAAGATTTTTGACCTTCAATATTGTAATCATGAAGCACAACTTTCGTTTCCTTCACGTTCAAAGGTTTCTGGGTATAATTGAGTCACCATATGTTCTAAATATACATCATGAAGTTAAATATCAAACCTCAATACTATTGAAAGTGGAACTTTTGGTGTCCCACCAAGTATGCCAAAAACTGTTGATCAAATATCTGCCTAATTATACAAACATGCATTTGTGCACCCTAGACATGGCTAACATTGAAATTTCGAAGGAAAGGAATGTCCTATGTGCCAATATCCAAAGAGGGTTGGCTCCCTTACTAAATCCTATACTGGTTTAAGATAAGGGTTGCATGAAATAAATTGGAAATGATAGAAAGAGATGGGAATTATGGCCACATGCTGAAAGTGTAGGATTAGGGATAGACTAACAGTAGGAAATCCACCCAAGCATTGAAGCATCATGTAATAAAAGAAGGTAACAGGATTTACTTATAACCTTATAGTATAACCTCTAAGATCGCATTCCAGAACTCACTTTCTCACCAGTAATTTTCAAATGCAAATGCATGATTTAAACTTAACAACAGACAAGGAATATGAGCATAACATAGAAATGCATAAAATAGAAGGAAATAATGCACAAGATCACTTGCAAATTCAGAAGATAAGTATCTTCTATTGAATTAGAAAACTTGAATAGTTTTTTACAGAATGTCTAACCTCCTTATTACATTGGAATGCTTAGTATTTATAGAGGATTTCATCTCTTTCATTAAATGCACATAGAGACAAAATGTTTACAGATAAGGAACCATAGTGAGAAAATTCCTTCTCAAAAATACTGAATATTCATCCTTTTGATATAGTGATCCATATTTTAAGGAAATTCCTCCAAGAAATCAGCATCTTTGGATGTCGGTGCATGGAAAACTGCAAGGCTTGGTCATTGACTTGATATGTTTGCCATCCTTGAAAATATGCTTCTGCTTGGAAATCATGAAAATTACCTGGTGATTTTAATACTGCTGCTCCCTTTGCTTGAGATCCACAATTTGAATTTCTCCTTTCTCCAATCATTCCATGCCCTCCATTTGCCTATCTTGGATGCTCTCAAAAATCATTGATAGCAAAATTTAGCTGAACTAAGCGATGAGCAAATGCACATTTACTCTTTCAATCATGTACCTTGGTGGAAAGGGTACCTTTATCAATTTAATGGATTGTATTCCCTTCCTAATCATGACAACAATCATCCTTTTTCTCCCAGGTGAAAGCACCTTTAACAACTGCCTTGTTCTATTTAAAATCTATGTTCACCCCCAAAAGAGGTGAAAGGAGCCATCACCCTCCTCTTGGAGTGAATGCAAAGTTGACTATTAAAAATCACTCCGAACTTTGTGACTTTCACCCACTTCACCATTCATAGTGCGTTCACCCCCGAGAGAGAAAAATAGAGATTTTACCCCTCAACTGGTGCAAACCCGCTATTGACTTTTCAATAGTTTGCTCTTAATGAAGTTTACCCCAATTTTGGACGAACAAATCTTTCACCCCAACTTTGGGTGAATGCATCCTTTTAAAAAAATTGTTGACTTTGGTGCGAAGTTCATTATAACTCAAGGTATTTCAAAGGATTTTCACCGAATATATCTTCATCTAACAAAGGTATCCGTTGAGCGCATCTCTTAAAATTTTTGGAGATGTTGACCCCAAAGTGGGGCGAATGAATATTTCACCCCAACTTTGGGGTAAACGCGATTCTTTCTACATTTTGACTTCGGGCGACTTCAACACTTAGCCGACTTCAAAACTTCATTTTTTAATTCTCTTTCACCCCAATGAGGGGCACAAAGTACTTTCACCCCCCAATTGGGGTGAACGTGTTTTGCCGAAGCTTGTCATTCACCTTTTATTTTACGTTTACCCCAAAGTGAGGCGAATAAGTCTTTCACCCAATTTTTGAGGTGAATGTGATTTTCCATTTTGATGAAGCTCCCATAATATATGCACTTAATCTTTGAGAACCTTTTCTACAACTATTTATGGGTGATTTCTACCGAAGTCACAAATCAGTTCTCCCAGCCATTTTTATTTAAAAAACCCATTACTTCCAAGCCAAAAAAGGATGCATGAAAATAAAGAAGGAAAAATAAAACATAAATTACAATATATTACATTGGCCAAAATTTTGTAACATAATATTAATATATTTTGTCGTATTACAATAAAAAATCCATCAAAAATTTCTATGTGGCATAATGTCAAAATTGCCAACAAATGGGTTTGTGTGCATGGACCACCCCGCATTGACTAGATCTTCCAACACCTACACACCACCAAAATACAAATCAGTAGGACCCATTTCATGAGAAAGTGTAAACAAATAACCTATAAAAATGCATTCAAGTGTCATCAAAACAAGATGAAAACATAGAAAATAGTTTTTTTTTTTTTTTTTATGATATGTTGATTTGCAAGTTGTTGGATTTGGTTATTAAGTAAGACTGTCTTGATGATATTGATTGCAAGACCATCCTAATAGTATTTACTGGGATGGTCAAATGGAAATTTCCTCCAAAGGGTATCTTTTGCACTCTTCCAGGAGCCTATGCTCTAAATTTAGTGTTTGTTGAAGCTATGACCTATACATGATTTCACAAAATACGAACATGCATGGAGAGGCACACGATGTCTGTGGTTAGCAACAAAAATTCTTGCACTTTATGTTCTAGCTAAAACCCGACATAGTTTTCCTATAATATTTTGTGCTTCTTTGAAAAATAAAGGGAATGAGCATCTATTTATAAGTTTACCCAAGGGTGAGGATCATGATGAGGATGAAGCAACATGGTGGATAAGTAGCATGGTGAGGGAAGGGATGAATCTTGAGCATCTCCACTTGGATGCAAGGATGGCTAAATGTACAATATTCCTTATTTGTACCATTAGCATGTTTCATTAATACATTTGGAGTGAGATATTCCTCACCCACCAAAATGCACCTTTCATTAAGATGCATGAGTGGAGGAAAACCTCACCTAAATGCATTAATGAAGCATGGATATGGAGGAGAGAAGGGGAATTAATGCCAACTAGGGATGAGATAAAGTTAATGCTAACTATGGTGAGGTGGACCATGGGTTAGGATAAGGGGATGTTCTAATTATGACCATTGGTTAAACGTAGGAGGGGGCTTAGGATGATTAAAAGGTGCTAGGACTAATTTTCCTAAGATTTGATATGGTTTAATAGCATGAATTAAATTTATTAACATATTGACATGGGAAAAATATTAGCATGACATTTTTAGGTGTATTTTTTTGCCTTTTTTGTACTGCATTATGTGTAACCATGGTGTAGTGTAAAAACCTATGACACAATATGAGTGGATTAATTATGGCAAGGATGAATTAACGATAGATAATGATGATGGCCAACCAATACCTTTAGCATATCATAACGACAATGGATGGGGTGGATGTAAGATTACCTTAAATCACAATCAATGTAATATGTCCCATTATGGAAGGGATAAATATCCTTGACACTTTACTTTTGATAGATTAATAAATTCATTTGATTTAGCAAGCTAACCACCAAGGGTAAGTATCCTCATGATATGAGCATCGATTAGATAAGTGGACTTACTTTTCCACATCGATGTAATGAGTTTATGAATAACCATACAAACATTGATATGGAGCCTACTAAATCAGGCTTGAATTGGAGTTTGAGTTGAGAAGAGAAATTCTATTTTTTGTCCCAAAAAAGGAGGGTTAGTTATAGTCTCAGGAAAAAATCTTAGACATGTGTGATTCTAGGATTGAGTGTGTGGGTATTGAATTTGTTCAAGGTGACATTTTATGGGTAATATCTACCCCTTCATGCAATGAGTTGAGGGATGAATAAATGAAAGGCAATAATAAAACACTTGACCAAAAATCATTGTGCAACACAAAGGTTAAATTGGTAGGAAAAAAATGATGAAATTGCGGGGGAATATGCAAGATCATCCTGATGGTCCCTTTAACGATCTTGCTATGCAATACTATACGAACAGTCTCATGTGAAGGAAAATAAAAGGTGCACAATCATGCACAAAAGTTCATTTTGTGTTGCATGACCGATAAGACCACGAAAAGAGAGTGATGGGCAAGAGGAAGAAAGTGACATGTGATGCTATCAAAATTAGTATGATATGGAAAATAATGGCATGGGACAAAAAGGTGGCAGGTGGGTAGGACAGGTTAGAAAATTTCTTACCTAAGTTAATTTCAAAATTAAAAGGAACCCTAGGCATTTGTGTGTGTGTGTGTGTGTTTTAAAACACTCATAGTATTCTTAGGCTAGAGTATATGAAAGTAAAAATTCATAAATGTATATGTGAACTATGTTGTTTTTGTGTGTTTGTGGGATATTTTTTTTTGTCAAGGTTTATGGTTGTTATGGACTTGGGTTTGTGATTGTGGTTTTTTTTTTTCAAAATTTTGTGATCTTACCAAAGTTTTTTTGTAGGGGTGGCTCCCTTCATAATTTTTTTGACAAGACTATCCTAATGATCTTGTACGAAAAAGGCCATACACGTATATATAGTCTTATCCATAAAAAATCATACAAACGATCTTTTTGTGTACAATTTTTTTTAGTGTTGTTTTTGCTTGTTTTGTTTTTGTGTTTTGTTGTTGTTTGTTTTTATTTTGTGTTTTGTTGTTGCTTTTTGTTTTTGTGTTTTGTTGTTGCTTTTTTTTGTTTTTGTGTTTTTTTGTTTGTTTTGGATGTGTTAGTAACTGGGAATGTAAATTCAGAGGGTTATACGACCATGAAATAAGTTTTCATTCTTCCTCAAGGATTTGAGGAGAGAGATTACATAAATATATTGGTAGTGGCTATAAGTTATAAGCTCTGCGGGAGTGGCTTGGTTAGAGCAGGTCATAGTGGATTGCACATATCTAATAGCATTATATGAGTAATGGGATCCTGACTAAAGTACATTTCATCTTCCTAGAAAGGAAGTAAAATTGACCTTAGATAATATCTATAGGATATACCATATACCTATAGAGGGGATCACTATTATAGCAGTAGACTCCAAGCAACAAGCAGGAGTGATGAGGAGATATTTTTGGGATGGGTGGGAGGATGTTAACATCCACAACAATGACATTCAGTATGAGGATTACTACACCTCTTGGATGTTCATGCTATACCACACCCTAGCCATGCTACTGATCTCGAGCTTCATTCTACCAGAATTCTCAGGACTTTGGTTCCATGAAACCTACTTGAGAGTGTTTGGCACATAGCGAAGGATGTAGTCATGTACACATGAGCACCCATACTATTAGCACATACTTATTGGGAGTTATATCAAGGTAGTATTCATGGGAAACTAGGGTTGAGTTACAATTTATTAGTGTAGATTTAGGCTTAGGAGCGTAGAGACCCCAAGGACTTCCCTATAATGCCCACCACCACATGGGAGAAGATGTGTCATATGCCTTGAGGTAGTGATAGGATAAGGAAATGCATGAGATAAGGGCACACAAGGGGATAATGGAGCACTATCAAGGGGTTCTCATAGGACTTAGGCTAGAGGACATCATATGGTGACCTTTGAGAGGTGGTCTAACCTAGGCGAAGGAGGTAGAGTAGCTAGCCTAGATGTGTAGGGCATGATGGTTAGTTGGTCGCAAGACATTTGTGGTAGAGTACTTCTAGTTCACTAGGGGATTATGGTAGTTTAGAATTACATAGGGAGTCTCAGATCCTCTTATCATATAGTAGAAAATGAAAAAGAGGGTGGATTTATACCATACATGGAACTTCTAGTAGTGGAGCCAGACGAGATGATATCTATACTAAATATAAATGGCATTAGTACAAAACTTGAGTATGACCGATGGTGGTCAACACAAGAGTGGTATCGTAGGGAGGTGGAGGATGAAAGAGTGAAGGTATCAAAGGAGATAGAGGTAAATAATGATGAGGTGCTACTTAGGCAATGAAGGTATTAAGTGACAAGAGATGAGTTACATCCATCAAGGACCATAAGTATAGATACAAATACAATGACAAAGAGTGGGGATGATAGAGGCTAAAGAGGTAAAGAAACTCGCAATAAATATGGAGATAAAGAGGATGGGATCTCCAAAGAGGGAGGCATTAGAGGAATAAGGGACAGAGGAGGAGGTACCACTTAGGTGATGGAGGTGCTAAGGGACAAGAGATCAGGTAGGTTCATCATGGACCACAAAGGTGGACACAAAGATAACGATAGAGAGTGGGAGGATGGTAAAGGCTACAAGAGCAAGGAGACTCACAATAGATATGGAGATAGAGAGGATAAAGTATCCAAATAGAGATACATCAGAGAGAGCAAGGACAAAGGAGGAGGAGGTACGACTCAAGAAATAGAAATACCAAGGGATAAAGGATAAGTTAGGTCCATAAAGGACCATAATGGTGGGTACAAAGGTAGTGATAGAGAGTTGGGGGATGAAAAATATTGTAGGGGTAGAGAGACTCATAAAAAATATGGAGATAGATAGGATAAAGTCTCTAGAGAGGGAGGCATAAGAGGGAGTAGGGATGGAGGTACCTAACATAATAGATGTAGGGATACTTGACACAACAAATATTAAGATACCAGACACTGCTATGGAGTTGATGGAGTTGGAGTTATCTATGGAGGAGATGGAGATATTGAGAGATAAGGTGTAGTAGTTGGAGGTAGATCAAGCTATATGGGCTCTCGAGAGGATGGGATTACTGGTGGAGCATGATGTAACTATAGTGGAGAGGGATACAATAGTCATAGATTAAGATAGATTGATGGTGGAAATGGACAGCCTTTTGGTAGAGAGGAAGTACATGCAAAGATAACTAGAGGTAATAGCTATAACATAGGATAGGATGAGGGTTGATATGGTGAAACTATGAGCAGAAAGGTATGGAAGTATAAGCATAGCTAGTAGCAATAGAGAGAAGTGGAGATGAGAGTAAAGTTCATAACCTAGCTAGTCATGAGAGAAGGACAAGGTGTGATTACATGATCAGTATAGAGGTCATAGCAGGGTAAGGCATCTATAATAGCATGCTAGTCATGGGAGAAGGATAAGGTGTAGTTATATGATGAGATACTATTGTAGTAGAAGTTTCTTGTACCCTCACACATAATTTTTGCATCCCAATAGAGTCACAAGAGCACAACATCAATGGTTCTAATAGTCCCTCATTTTATAGAGCTAGTATTATTATAGGTAGCACAACCAATGACTTCTCAGATGAGTGGAAAATTTGACAAGGGGTATGGATAGGAGAGGAGCAGAAAGACTCTTAAGGGATAAAAATAGTGACCTTTGATTGTTATGCATACTTTTTAGTGTGGCATATGGGCCATTTTTATTGTATATTATGTATGATGAATGGATATGCATACATAGATGAGATATGATTGTAGAGCCCTAGGGGCAATTTTGATATAGCCCAAAATGGTATTGATGATGATGATGTATATTATATGAGTGATATATATGATGATTGTGATTTTATGTATATGATGTGATGTATATGTGTTATATGATTTTGATGATTATGAGAGAAGGATGCATTAGAATAAATAGCTATCGTATGTTAGAATAAATATATGTGGTATATTCTTAGGGGATAGATGATTATGCATCTATGTATGTGCATGGAATAGGCTAAAATGTGTTAATATAATCATCATCAAGGTTTAGTGAGTAGGCATCTCACAAATTACAATCAATGACACCTTAGTGCTAAAATAACACACAAACACAACATAAGATACAATAACCATGATGAAGACAATACCTAGGGTAGGATGGAAAATATTACATATAAGGAACAATGTACGAAAGTTATAAACAATGAACAATAACAAATGTAGAGTGAGATAAAGTGAGACTAAGGGAATATGTACATTGTATGATGGATATTCAAGATGCTTGTCACTCAAATATCCTAGGTATTTTGAATCCAAGAAGTATTTCAAGATACTCAAACACACAAGGTGTAATGATCAAACTCATGTAATGTTCAATCAAATATCCCATTAAAATATAGATAAACCTAAAAAATAATAGGCCAATCATGGACTGAAGTGTGTGTAGTGAAATTCACTTCCTATCTTGAGTAATGTTGGAATAACCAATTGTGACACGAGCCAATATAAAATTCGCTCATCTGCAAGCAGTCAGAGGTATATACAAAATAAGGTTGCTAATGTGATATACATGTCGCAACTTAGAGGGTATACCCCACTACTAGTCATGCATAAATAGCCCTGATGGAGGTTATCCCCATAAAGCTTCAACGTAGCTCCATTGACAGCTAGAAGTCTATAGCCTCGATGAAGGCATCTAAAGTACTTGAGGAAACAAATATTAATTTTTTTTGCTTTTCTCTTGTATATCTTTCTCATTTTTTTTGTAACTTGATTTTTGGATCCTCAGGTTTGAATTATGCGAATGATAGGATGAGCGATAAAACTTTTTCTTTTATGGCTAGACAACTTTTGGCATTGTCTTCCCAAAACTCAAAATTTGATTTATGTGTGATAGGTGCTTGGTCCAAGAGAGAACTCAAGTTAGCCAGGGGAGGCCTAACATATCTTTATAACATAATGATATTTGACAAAGCATGAGTAGAACACAAATATTTTTTGAATGATAGAAACAAATTTAATTTCCAATCACCCAAAGAAGAATGATTGGATAAAACATAATTACCATTGGGAAAACTAGGACCTATAGATAAGAAAAATACGAAACACAATAAAAATATAAGTGTAACACGAGTGACAACATAAGATATGTTGATAAGTGATAAGAGGACATGAAATAAACAAAACACACCATAGACATATGGAACCAATATGTACAACATAGAGGTCATTGATTAATTACACCAATAAAGATTATAAAATGCATAATTGCCTATCCAAAAGGTGACTAAATTAACACATTAGGAGCCTTAGTGTATTGAGGAATGCATGTGATGGATGGATGCAATGCAAATAATGATGAAAGAATAGTGAAAATGAAGAAAAGCATGAAAATGGATAAATGAGAGAATTGAAGGTGGAACAAAAATCAACTATTACAAACACAATAGTGGGTGAGGAGAATCAACTTCCCCATATGAAATAAATGATGGTGAATGTGGGTTGAAGAAATAAAATGGAGTAGGAAGAAGGAAGAAGAAAAATAAATAGAGAAAAACATGAAAGGATAAGGAAGAAAATGAAGAGGGGAAGATAAAATAACCAACCAGAGGTATGTAGCTGCTCATAGTGTGATCATACAACAATGATATGGGACAAAGGAAAGAGAAGAAATAAAATAAAATAGGAAATATTGGGGAGAAAAGAGAATAAAATGACCAACCATAGGTATGTAGCTTCTCATAGCATAACTGTATACAATGTTGTGGAATAGAGGGAAGATAATGTAAAGAGAAATGAATGAAGCAAAGAAAAAAGAAGAGACAGGATGATGGTGGATTGCATGATTATCATGGATACTGATGGTATTTGTTTAAACAAAGAATGTATAAAAATATAAGGCAAACTAAATACCATTATGTATAGAATGATAAAATATGAAGGATGTTGATGGGTTTGGGTTCCTCTATCCCTTCAATAGTAGCTCTTGTAAGTACTAGAACCAAAATTTTGTTTGATGATGTAAGAAGCAAGCCAATTGGAAGTAGACTTATCACATAAATGTCTAGGAAAGTTTGAGTTATGTTTATTTGCCTTTAACACAAGGTCATCGACTTGAAAATCATGCTCATGAACATTATTATCATAGGCACGTTTGATCTAATCCTGATAAACATAAAAATTCTCAAGAGAATTAAATTTGATGTTCGTCAAGCAAAGTAAGTTGATTAAGACGAGCTTGGTGCATAGTGTCATATTTGATGAACTCTTAAAGTATGATTCATAATGAGGGGATTTCTAGCTCAAGAGGCATAATGGATTCAATGCTATAAACCAAATAAAATGGCATTGCCCCAGTTTGTGTGTGAATGCTTATGCAATAGGCCCAAAGTGCTAAAGGAATTTGGGTATGATAGTCCCGATGGGATTCTTTGACTATCTTTTTCAAAATTACACAAATGGTCTTATTGGTAGCTTTGGCTTGGTCATTACCTTACAGATAATAAGGACTCAAAAATATGTTGAATGTGTTATTTATCGCAAAGCATGCAAACCTCCTTATTCTTGAAAGGTGGATCGTTATCTAAGATAATCTTGGATGGGATGCCAAAATGATAAATGAGGTGATGCAAAATAAATTGAGCAATTTGAACACCAGTCATTTGGACAAGAGGAACTCCCTCAACCCACTTGGTGAAATACTTAGTAGTTGTGATTATGAAGGTATGCTAGCTGAATGAAGTTGGGCAGAGTTTTCACACCAGTTTGAGACCCCATTGTGAAAAGAACCACAATGACTAAAAGGGCTACAAGGCTTGTGATGGTACATGGGTGAGATTGGCATGATGTTGGTATTTGACATATTTATTGACATATGTGCAACAATCATGTTCCATGTTGGGCCAATAATACCCCATAAGAAAAATATGCTTTGTAATGGTAATTCCACTAAAATGGCCATCACAAGTACCATCATGAGCAGCAAATATGATCCAACTAGGCTCACTTGGTTCAAGACACCAGGGAATAATACCATCATAGCTTATGTAATAAATAATATCCTCTCATGGAATATTGTTTGAAAGTTTGATTTATAGCCTGAGGTAAATTGAGGGGAAGAACACCAAGCTTAACATAATATTTAACTTGAAAAAACTAGGCACTATAGGACTTTGCGTGAACAAAATGGACATCTAGTTTATCTGATGTAGATTTATTGGAAATAGCTAAATGATGAAGAGTGGTGACATGAACATGAGTAACCTTATCATGTGGGTTTTGAGGGATAAGAAAACCAAGAAAGGCCATGGTGTTAGCAAAATAATTTGCATACCTAGGAGAAGCTTCTATATTAAAACAATCAAAATGTGACAACTCGTATACAACTTGCTTGTACTACTTGAGGATTACACATTTACACTAATAAATGCCCTTAACTTGATTAAAAATGAGAAGGGAATCACCAATAATTTTGATATATTTGATGTGCATAGAAAGTGTAGTCTTAAGACTAATGATAAGGGCTTCATACTCAATGTTTTTTATGGTGCAATGGAAATCAAGTTTAAATAAAAAAGGGATGGGATTCCCTTATGGTGTGGAGAAAACAACTCCAACACCTCCCACTTTTTCACAATTGGAACCATTAAAATAGAGTGTAAGGTCAACATTATCTTTAGGTTCAACATATTATTTAAGTCCAGTGACATGGAAGATAGAATCATTAGGAAGCTCTCTGATAAGAGGTTTATCATCAACAAGGGGAGCTTTTTCAAGTTGACCGGCGATGACCTAACCTTTAATGGATTTCTAGCTGATGAATTCTAAGTTGAATTTTGTTAAAAGCATAATCCATTTTGTACTTTGACTATTATTGTAGGTGTGATCCATCATGTATCATAATGGTTTTTCCATAGCAACAACATAAGTGGTATGATTAAGCATATAATATCAAAGTTTCTTAGTGGTAAAAACTACTGCTAAGCACAACGTCTCCAAATGAGCATATATAGTTTCATAGCTTACCAAGGTTTGACTAATATAATAAATGGTCTACTATTGATTTACCTCATTATTTTGGTCCAACATGGTTCCTAAGGTAAAATTAGTTGTAGAAATGTACAAGTGAAAAGGAACACCTAGCCTAGGTGGGAACAAAACTAGTAAGGATATAAGATATTGCTTTATGGTTGCAAAAGTATATCGACAATCTTTGGTACATTAGAATACGACCCTCTTTGCAAAAGTTGATTGAAAGGCTTGCATTTATTTGATAGTTTTGCGATGAAGCGATGAATCGCTTGAATCATGCCTTGCAAGCTTCACAATTGCTTGAGATTCGTAGGGGGAGGTATCTCTATAATGGCGTTGACTTTGGTGGGATCCACTTTAATACTGCATTGAGAGACTATAAATCCCAAAAGTTTGCCTAAGGTAATATTAGAGACACATTTCTTAGGATTTAGCCCAACCTTATGATCTAGAAGCCTATTATTGGTATAAAAAATTGACATGTTGATCATGTGTTTTAGATTTAGCTAATAAATCATTCATGCAATCCTCCATAAATTCATGCATGTAATCATGGAAACTATAGGTCATAGTGCACTAATATGTAGCACCTACGTTATTAAAACTAAAGGGCATAACTTTGTAGCAAAATATCCCCCATGGCGTTGTAAAGGATATTTTGTGCTAATCATCAAGATTAACATGAATTGGATTATATCCAAAAAAACCATCCATGAGGAAAAGTGTTTCATGATCAACAGTGGAATCAACCAAAGTATCAATTTTCAAAGGGGGAAAGTTATATTTGAGACACACATTTTTGAGATCACAAAAATTGGTGCATTTGCATATCGTCCCATTAGGCTTTTCGATAGGGACGATGTTGGATACCCACTCTGGATAGTCAATGGAGTGAATAAAACCCACATCTAAGAGTTTTTACAAATCTTCTTTGACCATGAGAGCAATTATGGTATGCATCTTTCATAGTTTCTACTTTATCAGTTTAGCATTGATGTCGAGGGTAAGGTTGTGGACCACAATATTAGGATCAAGGCTAGGCATATAAGTGTAGGACCATGCAAAAATATCTTTGTACTTAGTTAGAAGCCCGATGAAATGCTCTCATTCATCAAGGGATACACTCTTTCTAAGTTTAAGTATGTGAGGATGGATGGGGTTAGAATTGATATCTATGTCAATGGTGTCTTCCACAAGCATGTGGGAACCATCCTCTAGTTGGTGAGGTTTGGGGATAAGGTGCAAATCATTCACAACATTCTTAGTTAAGATAGGTTCATCAAAATTGACTTCTATTTTGAAAACAAAAGAAGTAAGAGAAGGAGAGGGGGAAAATATACATTGGATTTATGGATCAGTTGCTATGGGGAAGGAAATCAAGAGAAGAGAGAGAAGAAGAAATATGCTCAAAGTCAATATAACTGAGATCAATACTAAGAGTGTGGTAGGATAAACTACATAGTGAAGTAGGGTGAAAAGATCAACAAATATCATGTTCATCATAGGATAATCATGAGGTGGGTGTATAGATGTGCTAAAGGATGAATTTGGCATGGATGACTCTATTGGTAGAGGTAAGAGTTGGTAAAGGATAGGTGGAGGATGATTGGTTTGAGTCAGGGGTTGACCACACAAGCGAAGAGGGTGATGGGGGGTGGGTTGACCATCCGGATGCTCTAGTGGAAGAAGCATCAAAAGGATATGGATTGAAATATAGAAGATATGAAGGAAATAAATATCTTATCAAGAGATAGTGACAAGAATGATGCGAGAAGACACTTCAAAACTATTAGAAGTAATCAGAAGATTATCGAATTGCTCATCATTCTCATAATTAAAAGTGTTGAATAGAAAGATTTTAAGCATCACAACTTGGAGCTATTCAATAGGAATGAGGTGAGCATAGTCAAGGTCAATATATACATCAACATTATCTTGATAAATATTAAGATTGATACAAGCAAAGTCTTCCTCAAGGGGACAACTATGTGACCCATGAGATAACCAAGGTCAGATTTATCCTTGGAAAACTAGTAAGGGGGATCAATGACATACCATGGACCCTACTCATAGTAACCAAGGCCAAATCCTTGTCATTGGAAATTTTGAAAATATCATATAGTGAAGAGTTAGACAAATAGTTTATTCTCACAAAATGGTACCTCGCGTGTTTTGGGTACAATTTTGTCAAAGGAGAAATCTACTCTACCATACATAAAATTGGTATGCTTTGATGAGGAACCAATAGGGACAACAACATCGATAGTCAATGGCACATCATGAGGATGACCAAAATCCTTAAGGAATTCTATGTGAGGAGGGGATAAAGCTATATTTTGGACAACATACTCCCTCAAACCAAGACTAGCTAAATGAATCGACACATGGGATGACACCTGACTTGCAGGTTGAATGGGAGACCATAAACTTGTAGTATTCAAAGAAGAGGATGCATCAATCAAGGAAGACACAAGAGTGGATTGGTAATATGGTGTAGAATATGAAGAGGGTGTTGGTGAGGGGGAATACATAGTAGCCTATCCACTGGTATAGGAATAAACATGGGGAAAATGATTTGTAAGATGAGAATCAAACTAGGTAGCATGTTGTTTCTAAGAGTGACACTCTTGAGGAGTAGGTGATGGAATGGATGAGGTTGGAAGATAAGGTGAGGGAGGTTGAGAATATGAAGAAGGGGAGGATGTGGGACATAATAGGTATAGAAGGTAGGTGAGGTAAAATAGGAAAAGGGGTTGGAAGAAGGGAAGGAATAGTTGAGGATACACGAACATGAGTGATAGAGGAAAGCACAAATGAAGAAGCAATTGGAGAAGGAGGTTGAATAGAAGGGATAAGGGTAGGGTGCATTTAGGAAGAAGGAAGATAGCTAGGTGGAGGAGGATAGTAGATGAGCTATAGGGGGTTGGTTGATTGCGATGAAGATCAAGGTTGATAAATGGGAATAGGATGGTTAGCCATGATGAGAACTCACATGATGGAAGACAAAGGTGTGGTTGGATAGGGGTAACATATGGCACATTGGTAGGGGTAATATAGGTATATGGAAGGGTATGACATTGTGAAAGGGTGACCATGTTGCAGTACTTGAAATATTCCTCATCAATGGGTATGCAATGCACCCAACCATCATAAATATATTTCAAGCAGTGATTTAGGGTAGAGGAAACACACTACATTTTCTTGATCCATGGTTTCCCTAGGAGCACATTATATTGCATTTCACCTTCAATGAAATGCCATAAAGTAGGTATGGTCGTCACACCAACTGGATAGGAAGGATGATTGTACCAAACGTTGAGCACAATGTTTCATTAAAGGCTCACAAGGTAATACTAGAGGTGACAATATGGTTGTAGGGGACTTTAAGATGGGATATAATGACTAAATAAATGATGTTGATATAATGACTAAATAAATGATGTTGATGGAAGAGCTAGTGTCAATGAGAACATGCTTAAACATTATACCATCTATGCATGACATGATATGCATAGGGGTATCAACCCCTACTCCCTCAAGAGTTGTAATCTCATTATCATAAAATAATACCCACAAAGCTAGCAAAGGTATTTGGATTCTTTATTTCAAGATCTATAGATTGTAATATAACATTTAAAAACTCATAATGAGCTAAAGACTACTGGATTAGTTCATAGATCGATAACTTAGACCATGCCATTTTTATACTGTGAATAATATGACTTTGTAAGGTAACAACGGGCCATGGAGGAGGATCCCCTAGCACATGGGGAGTAGTAGATGAGTTGGGTGCAACTAGAGGATCACAATGTTGAGGTGGTCACCCAAGGGGTTGTTTGTTTCTGTTGACAATTTTGTCACATTACACAAGGGGTAGAAAAAAATCAAAAAATTTCCTTTTGTAAAGTGTTTCTGTTGTTGCTTCGAAAGCATTTGTAAGTGTTGTAGCAATTTTGGTTTTCAATGCCCCCCCTTGCACATAGGATGAAGAAGAAGAGCTTCACTGCCGAATAAGCCAAAGAATATAGCTCCACAAAAAGAAGAGAAAAGTGTCGCGATATCGTGACATGTCACGTTTTTGCGGCTTAGAGCAAGAAGGCAGAGCAAGCAAGAAAAGTATCGCGATATCGCGACATGTCCCAATATCACGGCCAAAAGCAAGAAGAAAGTGCAAGAAGGAAAAGGTGTCACGATATCATGACATATGTTTTCGTGGCTCAGAGCGACAATGAAGAGCAAAAGGAAAAAGTGTTGTGATATCGCGACATGTCTTATTTTCGTGACCTGGAAGCAAGAAGATGAGCCAGAATGAAAAAGTGTCGTGATATCGTGACATGTCGCATTTTCGTGACTCACAACACAAGGAAGGGCAAGAATGAAAAATTGTCGTGATATCACGACATGTCGCATTTTCGTGACCGACAACGAGAAGGAAAGGCAAGAATGAAAAGTTGTCGCGATATCGCGACATGTTGCATTATTGCGGTCAACAGCAAGGAGGCAGAGCCAAAGAGAAAAAGTGTCATGATATCGTGACATGTCGCATTTTCATGGCTCAGAGCGACAATGAAGTGCCAAAAGGGAAAAGTGTCGTGATATCGTGACATGTCACATTTTCGCGATCGACAACGAGAAGAAAGTGTAGCAAGGAAAATGTGTCGCGATATCACATGTCATATTTTCACGACCGTAGCAAAGAAGAAGTGCCAGAAGGGAAAATTGTCGTGATATCGTGACATGTTGCATTTTCACGATTGAAAGCATGACACAAGAATAATAAAACTGTCACAATATCGCGACATGTCGCATTTTTGCGACCGACACAAAGAAAGAGCGCCAGAAGGAAAAAGTGTCGCAATATCGTGACATGTTACATTTTCGTGATGCAAGAAGAGGAAAGAGTGTAGAATTAAAAATTGTCACAATATCACGACATGTCATGTTTTCACAGCTCAAAGCGACAAAGAAGACCAAATAAAGAAAAGTGTCACGATTTTGTGACATGTCACATTTTTACGACTCAAAGCAACAAAAGAAGACAAAGACATATAAGTGTCGCAATATCGCGACATGTCATATTTTCGCGATGCAACAAGAAGAACCAAGCTAAAGGACATAGAAATGTCATGATATCGTGACATGTTGCTTTTTTGTGATGGGCACGCGCTTCAAGCTGGGTATTTTCTCGAGGCGATCAAGTGCCTCATAAATGCATTTTTTCGTGCCCAACAAGCCCGCTGCTCATTTTTGGCAATCAAAAACGAAGTATCAAGCCATGATGGAGAGCCCGACGAGCATGGCGGCCACTCGAGCACCGCACCCGAAGACCAAGGACGTCTAGACGGCTCATCAATGCACCTTTCCATGGTTGACCCGATTGTAGTTGCCATTTTTGGTAACGGATTTGAAAGCTCGGTCACGAGAGCCTCGGGGAGCCGATTCTCAGGGCTCGAGGGCGTACTCTTCTTCGCTATGTAATTATGATTCAAAGGCCCGGGTCCTCTATAAAAACCCAGGCATTGTAATGGAAAAGGGGGGGGAACTATCTGCTAGAAAGCTGCTGTAACTTGATGTCCTACGATTAATACTAAGAGGCTTTGAGCTCAATTCTTCTCTTTTATGTTGCCTTCTGTGCTTGATTCTTTTATCTCTCCTCGTTTGTATGTTGGATGCTGAATCTTGCGTCCGGTGTGTGATCGGGGACTGTGTCCTGAAACTCGTTCTGAAGGATACATAGGAGTTGAAAAATGTCGTATTGGCTTTCTTTTATGCTGCCTTATGTGTTTGCTTCTTTTGTCTTTCTTCGTTCGTATGTTGGATGCTGAACTCTGCGTTTGGTGTGCGATCGGGGAAGGTACCCTGAAACTCGCCTGAAGGATACATAGGAAGGTCGATATTGCATTTCCTTCATTTATTCTTGGTGTTCCTTGCTTCTATTCAAGTTGTCTAGTTAGCGATCGTGCTTCCTGTTCTCTCCCACCTCAAATCACCGATCTCTCTTCCCTTACCCTTATTTATTTATTTCTCTAACCCTAACTCCTTTTATCTCTTTCCTGCACTCTTGTCTTCAAACACCCAAGTAGTTTAGCATAGGAGCCGGCCTTTCTCCAGAGATTGGCACGAGGGGCATCTCTTCCCTTCGGCCTTTCAATGTTGGTCCAGGTCTAGGGCGCATCCATTTACTCAAAATCCTTACCTAGGCGGATTTGATGACCAACAGTTTCTGGCACGCCCGGTGGGACCGACTGTATCTGTCTTAGAAAGATCCATAACCAGTCAAGGTCCCATATTTTAACGCAAACCCATCTTCACCGGGGCCAATAGTTCTAACTAAGTTCCCGGTGTGACCCGGTCAGTCTCACCTGATTAGTGGTAGTGAGAACCGATGCTCTCATTACCGAAAGACTCTTAGCATCTGGCGACTCTGTTTACCCAAAAATCTCTAAGTCGTAAAGACCAGTACCTAAACCTGTGCCTTCATGGCAAAAGTCCCCATGTTTTAAGGAAGCCCGAGTTGGTGAATCTCTGGCTTGCCCCCATCTGTCAAAATCACCTGGCTATTCTAACTGAGCTGAAAACCCAGATTCCTTCATCGTAGACGCCTTTTAAGCTGAAAGAAAATGTCCCAAAAAATCAAGGCCACTGCCATAATGGAAGAAGCACGTTATCCTAGTTGGAATGCCCGTTCCCCTCTGAACCTTCAGGGTTATCATAAAATTCCTAGAGGAGCCTTGCATACATTGGCGAAATATGATGGCACTAAAGGAATGGCCCAAAGGCACCTTGAAGACGTTGCTGCATTGGCGAACCTCCACAACATAATCCACGAAGATGTCATGGTGAGACTTCTGGTCATGTCTCTGGAAGGAGAAGCGATGCAGTGGTTCAGATTACTCGAATATGAAAGCATCTGCTCATGGAGCGATTTAGCATAAGCATTGATCAAGACATTCGACGGCTCTCAAGATCCCTCCCAGCTTTTGATGGATCTGTTCGCTATCATGAGAGCACCTCTGGAGAGCATCACGGACTTCAATGTCCGATTTTGCAGAAGTTGGAAGAGTATTCCAGTGGAGATCCAACCGACGCATGCCCAAGCTCACCTCTTCTATGTTCGTGCCTTTCACCCGGACATACGCCTTCTCTTACTACAATCAGGTGAACGAAGATTTCCTCAGATATTTGAGGAAGCAATACGAGCAGAACAACTCTTGTTCCTATCTAGAAAGTGGCAGTGGGGAGAAAACCCATCACTGTTCACTGCTCCTGGCCATCCTACGCAGTATTCATCATGGCAGACTCCTCGTACTGAGCATAGGTTTGAGATGCAGTCATTCGGAGCTCAAGAAACAAATTTTGCCCAAGAACAACAATGGGAATATGCAAGCTTTGACCCAACAATGAACAATGTGGCTGCTTGCAATCTCCATCAGGAGGTAGTCCAAGGAGAGCAGTCTCAAGCGGTAAGGCCTGAGAATGAGGAAGGCACCTTTTTGCACCCTTTTTGTATCCCAAGGGGTGAGACACAAGAACTCAGCCAGAATCCATTGAATGTGTCTCAAGAAGCAGAAGAAGAGGGAGAACCAGATGCAGAAACGCTCCCAGAGGGAGTGAGAGGAGAAGGGTCTGGAGGTGCCTCTGGCCCAATAGATCAAGGCTAAAGGTTCTCCCACCCGAACGAGCTCGTTGCCCCGCGAGCCATCAAGAATGTTGACAAGTCTTGTCACATTACACAAGGGGTAAAAACATTAAAAAAAAAAAAAAAAAATTCAGAATCTCCTTCGGGGATTTTTACCCAAAGTAGCAGTTGCGAGGAAGTAAAGGGCCGAACCAAAGTTCAAACAAAGGCACGAAAGAGCTTCGCACCCGAAGCATTTCCAGCAACCACTTCGGGTAGAAATTTTGTGAAGTAATTTTCAAAAGCACAAGCTTCGGTAGGTGGTCCTTGCAAAGCATGGCAAAGGATAAGTACCTCGGGCCCGAAACGTAGAAGATCAGCCCGAAGAAGAAGTTCACCATGAAGCATTTCCAAGTCCGACCCCAAACTTCGTCGAACCAATAATGTGCAGGACGGGAGCATTTAAAGCACGTCTCGAGAAATGTGCTGACTACCACCTTGAAAAGAGCTCGAAGCATACGAATTTAAGGCGAAGGTGGCGGGGCATGTCCCGAGGCAATTCAGTTAAAGCTCGCACCCGAGTACAAGATGTGCTTCCAATGCAAGGTGTAATCATTAGGGCGCGTAACTCCGCATACGATGTCGTTGGATAGCCAATCGGATGGTGCAGCAATTTCCTAGGCCACTAGCATAGGTTTAATTATGGCAAGAACCATAAATAGGGGTAGTTGCCCCTTAAGGCTATAAAGGGTAGGCTTTAGCAAAGAAAAGGTTATTTGAAAGTGCAAGATTGAAAGCACATTGCTTGTCCGCGAATTCTGCTGCCACTCGTCGAGAAGCTCCCTGACGTCGAAACAGTCTGCGTTGCTAGTGTTGCTGCCATAATCATACAACATGGGAAAGAAAAGTTCTACGTAGAAAGGAAAGGAGCCAGAGGTGACAGTGCCTAAAAAAATGAAAGGTTCGGAGGAGAAAAAGCAGAGACCTAAGAAGGTCAACCCGAACACCCGCCCAGAGAAGCAAGTTGTGGAAGAAAGAGAAGAATCCGAAGAGGAACAACTTGTAGAGCCACCAGTTGACAGGTGGGAGAAAATTAAAGATACAGAACTCTCAAGAAGCGTGGCCGAGCTCAGGTACACTATCGACTTTATGAGGAGTAGGCTCTCGGCTGACAACAAGAGGGCCACCGCGTATTACTCCCAAATCTATTGGTATCTGACTCCTCCTGTGCACCATTGCCCTGAGCTGATTTACGCTATCGCACAGAACTATCAACCAGCTTCCAGGCAAGTGCTGAATGCCGCTGGTCACAAGTTGTTCTCTATCTTGAAGGAGGACGTGCAAGCAGCTTTTGCACCGCAGCAAGGGCCTCCGAAGGGGTACACGGTTCGCAACGTCATTTTGAGCGAACAAATGGAGAAGTTTACCTCGAACAACTACGTGCTGAAATTCCTCCGAGAAAATCTCAAAAGCGGGCTCCCTTCAGGCAAGCTGCCTCAAATGCCCCTACCCTTGGAGGCCTTCAAGAACACAGATATTTTTTCCATCATCGCATGGGTGGCGGGCCTGTCAACCGATGCTTCGGTGCACCCTTGGCAGGTGTCCCTGGCCGAATGTATTTCCAGAGGGGAGTTTTATGCCCCCGATGCTTCGAGGCCGAACACCAACCCAGTCTTCTTCGACTGGGCAGAATGGGTAGCCCAAAACCTGCACACGCGGCTTACCGCTATGAAGAACTCTGGAGCAGAGCAGCACTTCAGTCCATGCTCTTTTCTTGTATGGCTTTTCTTTTACCATACACATAAGAATCTTCCCCATGTTGCAATTACACCAAGTGGCAAGGATGGAAATCCTTTGCCTGTATATCAGTGGACTCGCCTCCTATTGAGGTCGGAGTCCTATTATTCTTTCAATCAACAATTTTTGGGACCCGCCATGCAATTGTTAACAGGGTCCAGCCCTCGGGTGCCCCTCAGTTTGAGAGACAGGGTGGTACAGGCGAGGAAAGGAGATGTATTCCAGCTAACACAGGGGCTCGTGATACGCCTGTTCGGCTTCGTGGGGAAGCCCTTCCTGCTGCCTGTTTTCCCATTCGAGTACCAATTCATGCTGGAGGTCGCTCGACAGAGTGACGCAACCAATGAAATCTACGGCCATGGCCGAAAGTGGGCCCCCACCTGCGATTTCCCCTTTAGGATGGGGGTGATTGAAGTTTTCGCCTTGAAGCAGAACATTTTCCTGGAGGAAAAACTGGCTAATTTTGGCCTGCTCCAGATTCCTCAAAGGTGGCTTTATGATCCCATAGGGGTGATGAAAGATCACTTGAAATGTAAAAATTTTCATGTCTGCCCCCATCCCGAAATAATGAAGCAGAGAAACAATCCCAACGGGAGAGATCTAGAGTGGCATTTAGAAAAAATGAGGACATTACCTCCCTGGCATGACTTTTATCCCATGGAAATAGAGTTCGATCCTGATCAATACCCATTTCCAACCCCAGACTCCACATTCTGGAGGAAGGCCAAGGATGATCTGAAGGAAGAATTGAAGAACTGGGATGAGGACCAACTGAGGGAATGGTGGATAATGAGAGTCCATCGCCGAAAGATGAATTCCTACGGACTCTTGACAACGGATAGGGACTTCGCGATCGTCTATGAAACTAAGGTTGGATCTTGGAAGCCCATATCCTTCACCGATTTCGTCCCTCCAGCTACCCCAGGATCGGGCGAAAGTCCAGGGAAGACTGACGATGCCTCGGGAGTACAGGAGAAAGCTGAAGCTGCGCCAAGGGTACTAACGCAAGTGCCATCTGAAGATACAAGCATCGAAGAATCAGAGCAGCCATTGGAAAGGAAGAAGAGGAAAAGGCCAGAGCAAGTACAAGCGCCTTCGACCCATCCAAAGCGACCCCGTACAGGGCATCCGAGTCTGCCTACTGAACAACCTATGCCAGTCTCGACCGAAGCAAATGATGAAGATGTTGTGCCACCAAATGCCGAGACGGTCCCAGACATAGACGTTATCAATGTGGAGGAACTCCTCCAACAGGAAGGGGATCCTGAAGTAGAAGTCTTGGAGGTCGAAGGTGCCGAGGCCCAAAAAGGCCAAGAGTCGATCATGCAAGAAGTTACCATGGCCGCTTTGCCAGGAGGGCATGTAGGTACGCACTCTCTCCCTTTCGCCTCGATCTCTGACATGTCCACCATGGTCTCGGTTGAGGGTCATCATCAACCCCTTCCCCCCCTACAAGGCCAATCATCTCTCCAAGCATTGCCTATTTCTCTGCCTAACCCCATTCCACCCGAGTCATCCGGCCAAGACAAACCTGTTAAAACACCTTCGCCCGCCCACGCCACCGATCCTGCCATCCTCAGCCAAGGCGAAGTCAATATCTCAACACCGAACCCCGAGACCTAGGTTCCCATCATACACGGTGTTGTCCCGCTAGCCGAGGCCCCCGCTACACCTGTCGTCGAACCTTCTGGTGAGGCATTCCCCGTCAACCCTTTATATTTGTTTACCCCTTCGACTGGAGATCTAACCTCATTTGAATCCGAGCTATCTATAATAAAGGAACGTCCTCTAGCTGAAAAGCTACTTCAAGCCCGACAAAACATAGAGAAGATGCTGAAGGAGGCTAGGAAGAAAAGAGGGCTCTCTCTGGCCCAAGTTGAGAAATGTGCAGTCTTTGATCTGGAGGCAGGAAAATTGCACAAAGTGAAGAAGGTCCCTAGGGTCCAGAAGCCTCTGGATGAGATGACCCCAACAGATTATGATTATCAGGAGAAAACCAAGGACCTGGAGCACCTGAACATAGACAATGAGTCTTTGTCTATGCATGTGGGGGTCGAGACCTTTCGAGCGCACGCAAACATTGCAAATCAGCGCAGATTCGAAGCAGAGAGCACCAATCTTAAGCTAGAGGAAGAGTTGGCAAGAGTCCGGTCCAAGCTAGCAGACGCTGAAGAGCAGTGCAAGCTGATGAAAAAAGAAGCACATGCCCTAAAATCGCAAATAAACCAACTGGAATGTACAGCTGAAAATCGAGCACAGAGACAGGCCGAGAATGAACTGAGGGCAAAAGAGCTCGAAGGAAAATTTTTGTAGATGCAGAACCAGCTGTACGAAAAGGAGGGCCTAGGGCTGTGTGACAGGAGCAGAATCAAGGAGATTCGCTCGCATTTGCTCAAAAACTTTAGATCTCGGGCCTCCAGCGCTCTTTCAATTTTGGCCTACATTATGGAAGCCCGGGATGCCACTGCCGAAGGAGGGCCAATCATCGAAGAGATCACCCAGAAAGCTAGAAGCCGACTCAAACTAGCTTTCGATGTACAAAGCGCCAAGTATCAAGACTTGCAGGTCCCTGCGATGAGCCGAACAGCTAGGGACTGGTCTACAGCCCGAGCCATAGTACGCGCTTTCTTCTCTAAGGTGCAAAAAATGCAAAAGGCAAAAGACCTCCTGGATATATTTGAGAACGAACAGCGCACATCAATGAGCTATTTTTAGGATCTCTCTTCCATGGGCTTCCCAAGTTTCACAGATGATGACGGGCATCTCCTATCCAAAGAAGAGATTAAGCCAACATGGCTTCAGTTTGAAGGCGACGTCTCGGAGATAGACGGATGGGCGGAGCCCATCACAGAAAGGCAGATCATAGATTACCTCCTGAGATACTGCAAGATCGTGGCCTGCCTAAATGACCTGTATACTAGAGCCCAACATGCAGACATCGGGAAAATCGATCGGTTTCGAGTGTTGATCAAGGCACTACAAGATCTAGAACCTTTCTCGAAGAGTGCCTGGTCCCAGGTTCGCCGAACCATGAGGAAAATTCATGAGCGTCTTGCCCCTTCGCCGATGCAGGAAGCCGCTCCAGAGGAGGGAGCCGAAGATGAAGAGGGAGCCGAAGAAGAAGGAGAACGAGAACCAGCTACGGAAGCACTCCCAGAGGAAGAAGAAGGAGAAGGATCGGGAGAGGACTCTGGCCCAATGGATCAAAGTTAAAGGGTCCTCCCACCGAGACGAGCTCGTTGCCCCGCGAGCCGCCAAGAATGTTGACAATTTTGTCACATTTCTCAAGGGGTAGAAAAAGAAACAAGTTTTGTATAGTGTTGTGTAAAGTTTTTGCTTTGTTATTTTTATTTTGAAAAGTTGCAGCAATTTTGGCTTCCAATGCCACCCATTTGTACATAAAGTAGAAAAGAAAGAACTTCGCTGGCAAACAAGCTAGAGAAAAGAGCTTCGTCGAAGGAGAATAAAAATAGCTTCGCACCCGAAGTATTTCCAGCATTACTTCGGGTAAAAGTTTTGCGAAGTAGTTTTCGTCGAAGTAAAACACAAGCAAAGAGAATGAAACTACTTCGCGCCCGAAGCGCTTCCAGCAGCTACTTCGGGCGAAAGATGAGCGAAGCGGTGTTCAAAAGAAAAGAGAGCTTCGCACCCGAAGCATTTTCAATACTACTTCGGGTGGAGTTTTTTGCGAAGTAATATCACCGAAGTAAAATACAAGGATAGCAATAGAAGAACTTCGGGCCCGAAGCGCTTCAAGCAGCTACTTCGGGCAAGATTCCTATGAAGCAATGTGCCGAAGAGAAATACAAAGGAGAAGGCAAGAAAACTACTTCGCATCCGAAGTATTTCCATCAGTCACTTCGGCCAGAAAATCAGCGAACCATTTTTACTTCGGCGAAAGTCATTGCGAAGCATTTGCTTCGGCTAAGCTTTCACCCGAAGTGACGGAGGTCATAGAGAATGAAACATCTGCTTCGGCCGAAATCTTCCCGAACCACAGTTTTGAAAAAGGATCGCAGCGAAGCATTTCTCGAAGACATCAGCGAAGTAATTTAATCAGCGAAGCGGTAAAGAAGAAGAGACCCATTTTGTGAAGTAAATATGCTTCGGCACTCCTCAACCCCGAAGCAATTTTGCGAAGCTCAGTTTTGCGAAGTATAATCCAAGGAGGAGTTTTGCTTCAGCCCAGAACCATTGCGAAGCGAAGTGGTGAATGAAGACTTAGCGAAGCGCTTCACGGGCATGCGTTCCAAGCCGGGTATTTTCCCGAGGTGATCAAGTGCCTCATAAATGCAATTTTTCGTGCCCAGCAAGCCCGTTGCTCATTTTTGGCAATCAAAAACGAAGTATCAAGCCATGATGGAGAGCCCAGACGAGCATGGCGGCCACTCGAGCACCGCACCCGGAGACCAAGGACGTCTAGACGGCTCATCAATGCACCTTTCCATGGTTGACCCGGTTGCAGTTGCCATTTTTGGTAACGGATTTGAAAGCTCGGTCACGAGAGCCTCGGGGAGCCGATTCTCAGGGCTCGAGGGCGTACTCTTCTTCGCTATGTAATTATGATTCAGAGGCCCGGGTCCTCTATAAAAACCCAGGCATTGTAATGGAAAAGTGGGGGGAACTATCTGCTAGAAAGTTGTTGTAACTTGATGTCCTGCGATTAATACTAAGAGGCTTTGAGCTCAATTCTTCTCTTTTATGCTGCCTTCTGTGCTTGATTCTTTTATCTCTCCTCGTTTGTATGTTGGATGTTGAATCCTGCGTCCGGTGTGTGATCGGGGACTGTGTCCTGAAACTCGCTCTGAAGGATACATAGGAGTAGAAAAGTGTCGTATTGGCTTTCTTTTATGCTGCCTTCTGTGTTTGCTTCTTTTGTCTTTCTTCGTTTGTATGTTGGATGTTGAACTCTGCGTCTGGTGTGCGATCGGGGAAGGTACCCTGAAACTCGCCCGAAGGATACATAGGAAGGTCGATATTGCATTTCCTTCATTTTCCCTTGGTGTTCCTTGCTGCTATTCAAGTTGTCTGTTAGCGATCGTGCTTCCTGTTCTCTCCCACCTCAAATCACCGATCTCTCTTCCCTTACCCTTTTTATTTATTTCTCTAACCCTAACTCCTTTTATCTCTTTCCTGCACTCTTGTCTTCAAACACCCAAGTAGTTTAGCATAGGAGCCGGCCTTTCTCCGGAGATTGGCACGAGGGGCATCTCTTCCCTTCGGCCTTTCAATGTTGGTCCAGGTCTAGGGCGCATACATTTACTCAAAATCCTTACCTAGGCAGATTTGATGACCAACAGCTTTCTAGTAATTGTGTTGATCATTCCTATAAAAATATTGGTTGGATGGGATGCCATTCACATGATTAATTTTTTAAGGTATATTTGAAGAGGTTGAAGCACCTATTGGATATTTTTGTATCCCATGTTGGGGTAAAGTATTTTGATAAATACCAAGCTTTTGGTTAGAGGGAGCTAAGGAATTATCCACTCTTAATTTGCTATAATCAATCGTGTCTTGAACCAAATATTGTAAAGTGCAACAATCATTAATATCATGACCCCTTTGTTTATGGTAGATGCAAAAGTTATGTTCCTTGCACCACCTAGGATTCTCCCAATTGGGATCCTTAGGGTGAATTTTAGGAAAGGAAATCATTTTTACATCATATAGCTTTTGAAAAATATTTGACAAAGGCTCCAAAAGGGTCACCCAATCACAAGGAAGATGGTGAGGGTGTTAGGGGTGATTGGAAGATTGGTTGGAAGAAGAGATGGTGGTTGTCTGAACAAAAGTAGATTGGGGTTGAAAGTTAGTTGTTGTGATTGAGTACAATATTGTTGGGGGTTTGTGGGAGTACTCAATACTATTTGATTCACCTATGGGGTCTTAGATTAGTAATTGTTATTGCCCTTGTTGTATTTATTGTGGTAATATTTCTTTTAAAGATTAAGTTTCCCTTCTTGAATCTTTATTTCCTCAATGACTTTCGCTTAGGCAATGGCTTCCTCAAAAGAACGGTGTTGTTGAATTTGTAAGGTAGTGGAGATATATTTAGTACAACTCCTACCAAACATCTTTACTAACGTTAAACCAATTTAAGGCTTTGCCCACAAGATACATGGGGAAGGTTTGCAACATGATAAAATCACTACCATAGATTTCATAGGATAAAGACTTGAAGTTTCTCAAATGTATTTAAGATCTTCCTTTCCCTTGAATTTCTCAAAGTTAGGCATCTCAAACTGGTAAGGATACTAATGATCTAGAATCGATGGATGAATGAGTTCATTGCAAATTTTGTTATATAGGCATTTTGATATACATAGCTAGTTGAGTGCAATTCAATACTTTTAAGTCGGTTCATCAATTGTTGTAGCTTGGGTGAATAAGGAGATTGAGGTGCCTAGGTAGGGACAATAGAAGTAGGGAAATAGGAAGGCTCAAGAGGGTAGGGATATGGATAATAATAAGGATAAGTGGTATGATAAGGATATGATGGATGTGAAGGTTGGGGGACATAAGCCACATGGATCACATGGGAAGGAGAAGGAAGTGGTTGATATGGTGAGGGATATGGTAACTAAGAAGGTAAGCAGAAGGAGGAAGTGGATAAGATGGTGGTATACCCATTGAATGGGTTTGGGCTAGGGGAATTTGTCTATGTATTGGAAGGATGGATTGGGAACCTAAAACTATGAAGGTGGCCATGAATAAGGAGTATAGGAGGTTTCTAAGAAGGTGAAGTAGTAGGTGTAGGAGTCCAAGAAGGAGGTTGCATGAAATAGATAGATGGATTAGAAGAAGGTATAAAAAGATGCAGGGTAGTGAGGGGAGGTTGATAAGGTGGACTAGAAGCAATATGGAAAGGAAGATGAGACTACTATTGAGAAATGTTGACTTGGGCATACTACAAAGAAGGGTAAACATAAGAAAATTGAAGAGGAGAAGAAACTTGAAGAGGAGGGGAAGAATAGGGATAATAAGAAGGTTGCAATAAATAAGTATATGTAGGAGGAAATGAAGGTTGGGGTATAGAAGAAGAAACAACATATGTGCGAGCAAAAATAGGATTTTTGAGTGTAGAAAAGTGTGTAAAAGGAGTAAATTTGGAGGGTGTGGACTCTTCAAATGGAGTAGAAAGATGAAAGGTGATTGGAGAAACAAAAAAAAGTAAGATGAGAAGCCACCTGCATGCACATATTAGGAAAATAATTGGAGGGAGATAAAGTGAATGAGGGGGGAGGCCTAGAGGTAGGAGTTTGTGATGATGAAGAAATATGGGAAGAAGATGCATCATAAGGATTAATAGAATAAGGGACAATAGGCATAGTTCCCATGACTTGGGTTATGATAGAAGGAGTTCGAATGGAGAAGAGATGTGAAGTGTAAGAATAGGTTTGCTCTTGGGAAGAAGAGGGAAAGAATTGTTCAAGAATGCAAAGAAGGTACCACGAAACTCAAGGTGAATCCTTCAATGGAGGAGGTAAAAGAGATTGATATGAATGAGAAATGGTAGGTGAAGGTTGGGTGACATAAGCAACATACTGCTTATAAGCATTAGGCTCAAAATGAAGAATGTTCAATTTTTAAGAGGATGAAGAGGTTCCCTCACTAGGGGTCTCAAGCAAGACACTATGGGTGGCCTAGTGCAGTAGGCCTTAATCATAGTATGAAAGCTCATAATGGCCCACACTACTCATATATGGGATATGATGGAGAGAAGCGGTGATGGGTTCCTTCTCCGAATGGGTTAGAGGAGTCATGGAAGAAGGTAGGATCATCTCATAGGAAGCCATGGAATGTTTCTTTTATGAATGTAGGATCATATCATAGGAAGTATTTCATAAAGTCTAAAATTAGATTTAGTAAAAATGTTTTAGATTTTTATTAAAATTATCAACACCTTAGAAAGTTGGCAATTTGTTACCAATTTTTATTTGGTATTTCTGAATGCCTATTTAATATTCGTAAATTAAATAAAATTCTTAGTTGAAATTTAATTCCTTCGCATTGGTATAAGAGCCTTCTTGGCTCCTAACCTATGAGAGGGAATTTTCCTCATGGAAATTCCCCCCTCTTCCCCTTTCACAATTTAGTTCATATCTATATTTTGAACTTTGTTTTCTTTGTCAACTCTGTGAAGAATTTTCACTGCACAAACTAGATGTTTCATGCAAAGCATACTACAGATCATGAACTGAGATTTTGTGGTATTTTTGGCTATGAAGGCTAAGCCAAAACACTGTGAGGCTATGCTCACTCTTCAATACTTTTGAAGGAAGTGTTGCATGTACATTTCATTCATTGGCCTTTGTTGTTAAAAACCCACATGATGCCATATAGTGAAGGACATTAAGGCACATGTCCACATAACCCTACCAATGACGTCTACATTATAACTATCGATGCTCGACAATGTGAGGGTAGGTTTATTACCCCAAGATCATGAAATACAACACAACCTCACCATCATTCTTTTAGTGGTCTCCAACACTTGCCCTTTGGACTTTGGAACCTTTATCAAGTACACCTTTGATGAGTTCTAGGTTTTCATTAACCCTCTACTTGATTTAATTGTATCCTTATTTCTTAGCCATGTCAATTTAGGATCTACATTTATGTGCCAGTCTAGCCATGAGAAGGAGGAGAAGCAAGAGGTGTTGATAGTGGTCTAGTTGAAGTATTACCATTGACTCTTCCATTATTTTTGTCATAAACCCAAAGATTCCCACTCTATAGCCCACGACCATTGGTCACATAGACTAGTGGCCCAAATAACAACACTTGGAGGGCCCACTACATTGGCAATCCTCTTTTCATATCCCTATTGCACCATTGTTAAACATGGTACTCAGCATAGTGGACCCTAATTTTCTTGATAGTATCATCAATGAAGCTCCACCTAGTGGGCAATATGCCCACTCTTATGATAACTGACACCATGGCATTCTCCATCTCAATATTGATATGATGACCAATGGATCCCTTGATGTAATGGCTATGAGAATTTCTACCCTAATGAATTACTACCAAACATTCCAACTATTTGTGAATCGTTCCAGTTGATGGAAACATGAACATTGTTATGGTAGGTGGTGTGAGACTACATGTCTACAACAACTGGTTGTGTAGGTTTAGTTCCATGCCAAATGAAAACATCTATGTCATTTCTAGCTAGTCGATAACAATGATTTATTATTTAATAAAGCCCTTTGTTTCCCATGTGGTGGACCTCTTATGTGATTTTCCAACAACTTGACTACACAAGCCATTGGACTATTTGTAGATGAGCCATGCGGATGTGGTAGTTATAGCATCATTGTGATTCCACACTCTTCAAGGATTCTTAGGGCTATAAAGTTAGGCCACTAGGAATGTGCCATGCTATTTCAAATGTTTTATCCCACATATGTGGGGTTATAAAAATTTTGGCCTTCTAAAATGTTTTTGGCACCTTTGCTGGCTAGCTATCATTTTGTAGTTGACTTGTGGAAACCATTATTGTTATTTCCAGTTTATTGGTTGACTTTATGAATTGCATAGTAGTCGTCGATTGATTTTATCTGATTATATTGATCTCTAAAACCTTTAATTAGTCAAATATTGCAGCACCTTTGTACTTCATGGTAGTATTATTCATTTTGGATAATATTAATCGTAGTGGGCCAACATTTGGATGATATTTAATTTTTGGCAACATATGTCTAATTCCACATGTGGTGTGGGATTGGCTCTTGGCCTTTTTAAAAGCCCCTTTGTGCTAAGATACTATTAACCAAGTGCCTAGCCTAGGTTCTTGGCCCTTGCGGTTAACACTTTACTGCCATGTGTATACATTTGCTCTTGGCTCAAAACCATTAATTTGTGGACCCTGCTTGACCATGGCCGCTTATCATGATATTTTTGTTTCTTAAAATATCTATATTTAATTTTTAACAAAGGCAAGGTACCATTTAGAACACTACATATTCTATTCCATAAAAATATTCTCTTTTCAAATTGTAAAAGGCCATAAGCCTCTTTATTTTGTTGCTTGGAGAGCATTCCTTTCTTACACTTCGAGACACTTTTCTTTTGCAAGTATAGGCTTGCATATAGTCATTAGAAATATCTTTTCAGGACGGTTCCAATAGGACTATTATATTGCATTTTTTAGATGTAAAAAGCATTATATTAAAAAACAAAATATATTTTCACAAACAAAAAAAAGGTGGATAAACACGCCATGTGGCTAACACCATCAGCCAAAAAAACATCCCTGTCAATAGAGCAGGAACCCAGTTATTAAACACCCCCTTACAGAAAGAAACCCCTACAATGGTGAATACATAGCAAAATAAACTAGAAATCATAAATTATAGATTTGCAACTCTAAAATAGAAACCCTAAACTATAGAACTATAACTCTAGGCCTTACATCTACCAAAACTTTTAGGCTAGATCAATGTTTTCCCAACACAAAATTATTGGAAATTTTGGGCCAGAAGGGTGAAATCATTTTTTAAGTAAAGTGTCTTCATCTTATTTCCCTTTTTGAGGACTATGATAAGATCAAAACCACATAGAAGGGGAGGGAACTTTAGATTTTGCTTCCTTTGGAGGAACTATCAATTCCATTAATGATGGATCTGCATCCAACGACATATCCTCACTGTTGTTAACATACTCCAACACACTATAGTTGATACCCAACTGAATATTGATCATCTGAAGTTGCTTCTCTGGAGCATAATTTTCTTCTGTAGTTCCTCTTCTTGGGCTACAGGAATACCTGATGTTAGTTGGGGAAAATTTATTGGAGGACTCTGAAGCAAGCACTGTTGCATCCCTCTATTGAGACTAAGGAGCCTCAGTTGCAGGATCAAATTTTTCCTTTTCATATCCTTTTTTTATCGACTATGATACATGTGTTGACTTGGACTGTGTACCTTTAGAAGCATCCAAATGTGTATTTTTACACCCTTCCACAATCGTCCAACCATCCTCTTAAGGTTGAGGAGTGGGTGCACTCGATGTGGTGGGGCTCTACTTGTCCTTGTTATGTGGCATCAAGGGATAATATTTGATCTTGTGTGTTGAGGATTGGCATCAAAAATAAGTGTTGGGCAAATTAATGTAGAGGACCCATTGGGATAACATAGTGTCATCAACTTGTATGTCAATAGACTCCTTGAGATCTCGAGAAACATCAATCTCAACACAAACACATTTTTGAGGGTGTGCATGGAAAAAATTATCCGCCTCCACAAAAATGACATGCCCAAGAGGGGTTGCTATGCAACTAAGAAAGGGCCACAAAGGTAGAGGAAGTCCCAGGAATTCCATCCACATAGGTAATTTGGTAGATATTTTCTCAGTAGCAAAAAAGTCACGGGTCCAAGAAGAAAAAACAAGCAAAGAGCTTCTCATGTACCAAGGACCATGTTTGTAAATCACCTTAGCATGGGTTGTTTCTGCAAAGCAAAATAGAAAAATCCCTTTGTAAGGTTTTGAACCATTGTTAGCTTGACTCCATGAGGAGTCCAAGTTGTGTTAACCCAGGCCCTAAGGGAAGACTCATTAGGGATGTGTCCAATGAAATACTCGACAAGGGTGAGTGATTCTAAACTTTGACATGCAGAATCAACTTCAAGTAATTAAATAATTACATTAGGATAATGAGGGTTACCTTGTGGACCATTCTCAACACAAATTTGCATAGTTGAATGAGAGGAGCCATTATCACATGCATTCTCTTCTATGGTGCCAATGCTATGCATTGGTCCACTAGGGTTGGAGACCATAATGAAACTCAAAATCCTAGCATCCACTGCAAGCGCACAACAACCCACAACCTTCAGTCCTCATGTAACCTTGAATTCAAGTTTTTAGAGGTACTATCTTTCACTTCATTATCATGCTCACAAGTAGAAGTACTATCTTTTGCTCCACTGCAATAGTCGTAGAGGATCAACATGAGTAACACCTACTCCATAAGACCTATAATCCTAGCTGCTTATCTTGCATTTTTGTAAAGCATTACTTTGACCTATGGTGCACTAAAGTTTATATTGTCTAAACCTTATTTTATAAATAAACTATTGTAATATGGAGTGCATTCTCGGTTGAATCTGACACTCTTTCAATCCACCATAATATTTTGAGATGTTTTTAAAAACAATCCTTCCTTCATAAAGATATTTGACCCTTTCTATGTGATCATTGTTACCACATGGGTACTTTATGCATTAGAGTTGTCTTTGACCCTAGTATGCTTGTCTCTTTGTGGAATTTTTATCTATCAACACCACATCAAGCACCACTTTTGCATCAAATTTTGAATCAGTTTCCACTATAGCTTCTTAGCTATGTTCAACTTTTGAAGCCTTCTCAATATTATGATTTTGTAATAAGGAGTGTAGTTTGGTGGTACCCAACACTCCATTATATGCCTTGTTTTTTATCATAATGATTTGTGCCTTTTTCCTCAAGTGAACCTTATAATTAGTAATTTCCTATTTCACACTTGAAGGTTGCAGCAACTGGTTATCCATGCAATCTGGTAATATGGGAACATTACCATAAGGACACTGGAAGGATATTTCCTCCACTCTTCCTCCACTAACTATAGTTACAATATGCTTGCTTAATTTGCACTAAGTTTTGGGTGCATGCTTATGGTTCCTCATGGTTGGTGTGAAGAGAATTGACTTATTAAAGATTGAATGACTTTTGTACAAGGCCATTTTAAAGCATAGTAATGCTCATTACTACATGCTAAAGGTTTACCTAGATGCAATGTATCTCAAGATCCAATTGGGGATTCCTATTTGGAACTTTTTTGATCATGTGTTTTACTTGTTGATACTCCTTTTGATGGAATTTTGGTGATCTCCTTTGAAGCAAAAAACTTGTGAGAATAATTATGAATTATAAAATGAATAAAAATACTAAATAATTCTTACCACTTAAGGAGGGCTAAGTCCTTGTGAATACACAAATCAAATTCAAGATGAAAGATAATCACCAATAAATCAACCTACTTCTATTTGTAATAATAAATCAATGAATAAGTAAAACTTGGAAATATAACCGACTTGGCTATTGTTGCATAACTTTATTATTATTAACATAAACCATTCACCAATATGCAAAAATATCAAATCATTCATCCACAATACATTATCCACAATAACAATCCACAAATGAGAGAGAGATAGATAATACCCTTAAGGTAGGGAAACACCAATAATACTCCTTAAGGAAGGAATCACTCCACAAGTTCTCCCAAGATGAGAGGCCACTTAAGGAGGGCAAAGTCCCATAAGCCACTTCGTGGGCAACGATGATTACATAAGATTATTCTTCAATGATGATTACAATGACAAATATCTCTTCTTTATATATCCATATTCTTATTCTACTTTGGGGAGCCTACTACTAATATAATATTATATTATAATATAATATAATATTATAATACAATCAACCTTGGGTTATGTGTGGCCCATGCCAACCCTTATACAATATAATAATATATCCCCAAATATCTATTCCTAGGTACCCTACCATGCCACCCTCCTTACAAATATTTCATCCTCGAAACATATGAAGAAACATGATAATATGATTTGCTAAGCAATGTTAGCAACTGGTACCAATCTCGATCATCCATCCATCCAAGTGAAACACGTTGATGTTGGTATGCCATTTTGTTACTTGAGTATCCAAATCTGCTTCGTTGGCTCCATGCTTTTGCTGCTGTATTTTGATAACTTGAATGATGGGTCCACTTTTTCCTTGATGTTGATGATCCACTCTGAAAACTAGGATCACTATGCTTTCTCTGCCAAACATTGCCATAGTTGGTGCCCTTATGATTCCATGTAGAACCATAATATTGTTGCCTTGAACCATACCTCCAAGATTGTTGCTGCTCATGGTGGTGTGGATGGTGATATGGTGCAACCTTAACTTGATGTTCTACCTTCTTTGACTTCCCAACATTTGGCTCCATTGCTTTAAATTCTTCTACACATTGTTCTTTCATGTTCTCTTTGTTTGGTGTGTCCTTGTGCTCTTCTATCAAAGCTTCCTTGGACTCTATTACTATTATTTCCCCTGAATCAGTTGTTGCTACTTCTTCCATGGACTTTGTTGCTGCTACTGCCTTCTTGGATTCTATTTTAGGTTCTATTTGTTCTCTACAACCACTTCTTGATTTTCCTTGGATCCTTGCTCCTTAAGCTGAGAAATATCCTACAATGTTATCTTCTTTTTCCTGTACCATAACTTCATAAACTTCTTTTGCACATTAATGTTAATAGTACCCAAAGAATCTAACCAAGGATAACCAAGAACAATATCCTCATCATCCATCTCAATAGCATGAAAATCTGAATGTAAAACATATTTATCCATGGTGATCTTCAAATCTTCAAAAATCTGAACATTCTCACCCTCTAGTTGTATGTCCTTAATTTTTGTTGCTTGAACTTGCAACTTCTTAGCCAAAGCAATATTAATAAAATTATATCTGCTACCAGGGTCAATGGAAATAATAACCTGTTCCTTTTGAATGCTTCCATGAACCTGCAAAATAGACTTTTTAGATTCAAACAAATTCCTTTGTCCATTTTCTAATTTATCTTCTACCAAAGGTATGGTTTCCTCTGTCTGCATACTGACATCTTTTTTATCTTCCTTGACCTTTTCCTCTTTCTTCTTGAGTAATTTTATTTCTTTTTCATAGTCTTCATTCTGTTTCTTGAAAACTTCCCATTCTCCTTTTATTGCATTCCGCTCATTTTGAATTCCCTGTAGTTTCTTTTCAAAGTCTTCGATGACATCCCACATGCTATCTATCTTTTTATCCCTTCCTTCAAGTTTTCTCTTACAAATATCTAACTTTCTTTGTAATTGAATAGGTACCCATGTGCTCAAGAATGTTGGTTCAATTTGATCCCATTTGCACAAGCCTTTACCCCTAGTAAAGTTGTCTATCCATTGTAATGCTTTCCCCGTAAACAAATTAAAATAGCCATATTGTAACCTTCTTTCACTAAATTGAGATTTTACTATTTTCAACCACTCTCTCACATCAATATCATTTTCTCCATTAAACTTTTCCACTCTCACATCAATATCATTTTCTCCATTAAACTTTTCCAATGACATAGTTGATGCCCTAATGCAACTAGGGTTTTTTTGACAATATATATCATGCCCTAATGCAAACTAGGGTTTTATGGAAATAAATATCTTCTCACTGATTTGAAGCTAAAAATCCATAGAGACAACTAGATCTACAATTTTTCTTCCAAACAAAATAAAGTGCAACTGATTTGCTTACCCGAACTAAACAAATTTCATCTTTTGAAAAATTCATGACTTGAAAATTTGTCACTACCCTTGTTCCAGATGACTGACTTCAAAAGGTCGTATCTCCCTCAATACTACTCGGATTCCTTCATATGACCACTCATTTTAAAGCTCTTCAAATTCTACACAAACTGATCCAAGAATCGCCTGAATCGGATAAACTTTCATAGAGATATGGCTTCTGAAAGATGAGATATTTTTCCAAAAAAATCTACGAAATTCATCACTATCCTTGTTTCGGATGACTAACTTCAAAAGGTCGTATCTCCCTCAATACTACTCAGATTCCTTCATATGACCACTCATTTTAAAGCTCTTCAAATTCTGCACAATATGATCCAAGAATCGCTTGAATCGGATAAACTTGCGCAGAGATATGGCTCCTGAAAGATGAGATGTTTTTCCAAAAAAAATTGCCCTAATTTTACAATTTCACAAAAAATCCCCACTTTGCCAAAATCGTTGCTCTGATACCACTTGTTGCATAACTTTATTATTATTAACATAAACCATTCACCAATATGCAAAAATATCAAATCATTCATCCACAATACATTATCCACAATAACAATCCACAAATGAGAGAGAGATAGATAATACCCTTAAGGTAGGGAAACACCAATAATACTCCTTAAGGAAGGAATCACTCCACAAGTTCTCCCAAGATGAGAGAGCCACTTAAGGAGGGCAAAGTCCCATAAGCCACTTCGTGGGCAATGACGATTACATAAGATTATTCTTCAATGATGATTACAATGACAAATATCTCTTCTTTATATATCCATATTCTTATTCTACTTTGGGGAGCCTACTACTAATATAATATTATATTATAATATAATATAATATTATAATACAATCAACCTTGGGTTATGTGTGGCCCATGCCAACCCTTATACAATATAATAATATATCCCCAAATATCTATTCCTAGGTACCCTACCAGCTATATTGGTGTTGTAACATGGCTCCCCTCCTTGGAAATCTTTGTCCTCAAAGCTAGAAATGACTCAAAAATACTTTTTGTTTCCTATGTAGCATCTTCTACTGGTATATCCTACCATTTTATTAGGAATTCTTTGATGTGGCAAGATCAAATATGATGTGATCTACTTTGCAATATTGCTTCCAACAGAAGATATATATGTCCTTCTTCATCAAGTATTGGAAGCTCTGACTGAGAGTGTACTTTTTGTCCAATCACCTTTTTGAGACATGAAACATGAAATACTGGATGTATACAGGATGAGGAAGGAAGCTCAAGTTGATATGCCACTTCGCCTATGCGATGTACTATCTTGTAAGGACCATAAAATCTTGGAGTCAACTTTTGACTAGTCTTGATATTTAATGACAATTGTTTGTAAGGTTGCAAACATAAGAAAACCATATCTTCTATATTGAATTATCTTTCTAAATGATGTGAATCTTCTTGTTACTTCATACGATTTTGTGCTTAGATCAAATTTTCTTTGAGAATGTTAAGCATTGTCTGTCGGTGCTAGAACCAATCATCTACTTAAGTTACTTTGGAAGATCCTAGAATATAATATGCTATTGTTGGTGGTTTTACCCCATATAATGCTTCAAATGGGGACATATTAATGGAGTAAGGATACGAAGTGTTGCACCACCATTCTGCTAATGAAAGGTAGTGATTCCATTGATACTATTTATCTTGAGCAAAGCATCATAAATAAGTACCTAAATATTTATTAACAATTTTAGTTTGGCCATCAATTTGAGGATGGTATGCAGAAGACATGTTTAATTTGGTACCACTAAGATGGAATAATTCTTGCCAAAAATGGCTAGTAAATATGGGATCACGATCACTTACAATATTTTTGGGCATTTTGTGTAACTTGAAAATGGAGTCCATAAATACCTTAGCCAATTTGCTTGTTGAATATAGGTGTTGTAGGGCATTGAAGTGAGCATACTTTGAGAGATGATCCACTACCACAAAAATCATTGTTTTACCTTCATATTTATGAAGACCTTCAATAAAATCCATTGATATGTGTTCCTATTGACGGTTCAAAATTGGTAATGGTTGAAGAAGTCCTGGATATTTGATTGTTTCACCTTTGTTGTGTTGGCATAATTCACATTCGGCCACAAATATTTAGACATCAAATTTTAATCCTTTCCAATAAAATGTTGTTTTATCCGCATATATATCTTCAAAAATCTTGAGTGCCCTACTGATGGAGAAGAATGTGATTCTTCAAGGATCATGGATTTAATAATGGACTTTTGCAGAATGTAGATGCGATCTTTCTTTCTTAACACCTTGTCATTATATGAAAAATGAGGATGCTTGGATGATCCTAGAATCAAATCTTGAATAAATTGAGTAGTTTCAATGTTCACCAACCATTCTTCTTAGATCTGAAACACCCATTGAGAACAAGGACCTGAAATGGTATTGATAGAAACTTCATCTTCATATTTACGAGATAATGTATCTGCTACCATATTTTATTTGACCTTCTTATACTCGATAACAAAATTATATCCCAATAAATTTATCAGCCACTTGTTTTGCTTTTGATAGGAAAAGCATTGTTCTAGAAAGTTTTTGAGACTACTATCCATTTTTATGATGAAACGACTACTGATTAAGTAGTGTCTCTGTTTCTCGACTGCATGTAAAATAGACAATATTTCCTTCTCATATGTGGACCTTCCCAAATTTTTACCTAAAATTTATTTGATTTCAAATACCAAGTGATGACCATCTTGCATTAATACTGCCCCAATACCTATTCCCAAAGCATCACATTCAATAACAAATGGTTTGTGAAAATCTAGAGTTTCCAAAACTAGAGTAGTGCACATAGCTTCTTTGAGTGCTATGAATTCTTGAGTAGCCATATCCAACTAGTGAAAGGAATATTTTTTTGTAAGGATGGTGATAGGAGCTGCAATTTTACCATAATTGCAAATAAACTTAGGATAGTAACATGTAAGACCCAAAAAACCACAAAGTTTCTTGATGGTTTTGGGTAAAGACCAATCTTGAATGCTTTTAATTTTATTAGGGTCTACTTTAACACCTTCATGAGAAACTATATGACCCAAGTATTCAACTTCTTGAACACCAAAAGAACACTTGGAGTATTTGACAAAAAGTTTCTCCTTATGTAAAACATGAAGAACTTTCCCCACATGTATCAAATTATCCTTCCATGATTTATTGTATATTAAAATATCATCAAAGAAGACTAAGATGATTTGTGAATAAATGGATGAAATACATGGTTCATGAGACTTTGGAAGGTGGAGGGGGTATTGGTGAGACCAAAAGGCATGACTAAGAACTCATAATCACCTTCATGAGTTTGAAATTCGATTTTGGGAATGTCCTCATATCTTACTTTGATTTGATGAAAATTTGAACGTAGATCTGATTTTGTGAAGAATTTAGCACCATGCAATTCATCTAATAGATCATTTATGACAGGGATAGGGAACTTGTCCTTGATGATTATTTTTTTAAGGGGTCAAAAATATTGACACATATTCCAAGAATTACCTTTACGATAGGCCAACACTACTGGTGATGAATAAAGACTAGTTCTATGATGAATGACTCCATGTTCTAATAGTTCTTGGACAATATTTTCATTTTTTATTTTTTGAGGTTGAGGGTATTGATAAGGACATACATTAGGAGGAATAATTCTAGGGATAATATGTATGGCATGGTCATGAGATCGCTTGGGAGGGAGCCCTTTTGGTTCCTTGAAAACTTCCTCATAGTTAGCCACAATATCTTGAAGATCCTTTGAGGGAATTACCGCCTTATCTTGTGCTTGCACTTCCATGTAATTGATTTGAGCGATGAATCCATAATCTCATTTCCATAGTATTTTCTCCATGTTGTGAGAACTTACTACCTATGATGGTGGATTTTGAATTCCTTGGATTCGAATAGTATTTCCATTTTCTTTCCATTCTATAAATAAATCGTTGAAATTTGAAACTAACAGTGTTGAGTTGTTCTAGTAATTCAACACCCAAAATAACATCTAAACTTCCCAAACTCATAACGAAGAGAGTTCCCCACCATGTGTAACTTCCCATTTGTATTGATACTAAAGATGTTCTACCAATACATTGAGCATTTCATCCATTTGTAACTAAAACTTGAAACTTATCTTGATTGGAAGAATTAATTTTCAAATTCAATGCTTTAGCAGTCTTGATGTCAATAAAGTTATGAGTACTGCCTGAATCAATCAACACATTAATTTTTTTGTGCCTAATAAATCTTGGTACCTTAATTGTATGGTAAAAATTTAATCCCATGAGAGCATGCACTGAAATAGCTATAGTATCCTCTTCTGGTATTGTTTAATTATTATCTATTTGTTTAGCATACATTGGCGATTCTGTCTAATTGACATATTCTGCTTCATCTTCTTCATCATTATTATTGTATTCTATATGAAAGGTTTATCTTGGAACATATGCTTGATCTCTTGGATGATGATTGTGATATTTATAGAAAAAATATCGTGATGGTTATTCATTTTTGTGAAAGGAATTGTTATGGTATTGAGGACGTGTATTAGAGTCTCATCTAGAATATGTCCAATTTCAAAACTTCTTTTCAGCAAGCTTAGCAATCCTTATAGTTTCATCCAAAGTGTATATATCACGTAAGTCCACTTTGAGTTGAATATTTCAAAATATCGTACACTTCTGATTGGTGCTTGCCATAGAAGTATTAGGATTAGGTATTTTTACATGGATTGTCTTGAAACCTTTCAATTCCAATGACTATAATTTGTGCTTTGAAGTATATAATTTTTGGAAGTACGAACGATAGCATTGGAATATAATTTTGTAATAATATTGGATGCCTTAATTAATTAACTTTGGATGCGATGTTTTGAAGCCTTCAAACATATAGCTATTGATTATTTTATAAACCACCAACCTTACATTAAAACTTTAAAATCCAATTTGGCGATAAAATATTTAGTAAGGATGTTGGACCGTTTTAAGGTTCTGGAATGTTGGTAACCTTCGAATTAAATCTGCATGCAACTATGAATGTTATTCCCACACGAAGATGAAATTAATTCACCAGCATCTCCTTCGTTCGATTAATTTCTTCGAATCTTAAAAATCTGTGTCCTAGAATTGCACTGGTATGACGTTACGCTACCTTTAATTGTAACAATATTTTACAATCCTTGATGCTATCAACCTCTTTTTTGTTGTTCGGTCTGCTTTTTTTTTAGATTCTTGCTACGCTTCGGATGGTTACCTATTTAAACTTCATAGTGAGCGAACTTGAATATTTAGTAATAACACCACCTAAACCTTTGCATCGACTTTTTTTTTTACCGTTGTAATTTTGATGTGAATTTAATGTGAAACCAAAAAAAAATTGCAAGGCAAGAGTCCTCATGCACAAGGCTCTAATGAAAAAAGTATCCTTTATCTTTAACATACAATAATATCTTCTACCAAATTTTTTTTTACTACGGTGTTGTACTTGGCTGGAATATTTTGTTGGTTGCTCACAAATGGCTATTCCAAAGTTGCACTTGACCTGCTCTTCCCACTTTAGCAAAATTGTGGCTCTGATACCACTTGAAGCATAAAACTTGTAAGAATAATTACGAATTAGTAAATGAATGAAAATATTAAATAATTCTTGCCACTTAAGGAGGGCTAAGTCCTTTGCCACTAAGGAGGGCTAAGTCCTTGCAAATATGCAAATCAAATTCAAGATGAAATATAATCACCAATAAATCAACCTACTTCTATTTATAATAATAAATCAATGAATAAGTGAAACTTGGAAATATAGCCAACTTGGCTATATTGGTGTTGTAACATCCTTGGGTCTCGTGTACATCGTTTATCTCTCTTCTCTTCTGAACCACTTTGGAGGATTTAATTTTTGGGCACTTCTATGTGTAATGTCTTATCTTCCACTTCCTTGTAAAAGCATTAGAGTCCAATGCTTCTATGGTGGAGAGAGATAGTAAGTATATGAAACAACATAGCCTTTTATTTATATCATAAGACTAAAATGAGATTTAATAACAATCTTTTAGATTTTTATTAAAATTTTTGGCACCTTATAAAGTCGAAAATTTGTTACCAATTTGTATTCGGCATCTATGAATGCCTATTTAAGTTTTGTAAATTAAATAAAATTCTTAGTTGGAATTTTACTCCTTCATAGGTGATGACCATAAGCAATTAGATACCAAGCAAACAAACAAGCAAACAACAAACAATAAAAGGTAAAAGTTGTCGATGCACTAAAAGTGTAATTTGTGTTTGATGTTGCTTGAGGGTTTTTTTTTTTTTTTTTTTTTTGGGGGGGGTTGTGTATTGGATGTAACCTATCTCTAAAAAGCTACAAAATATGGAAAAATGTGATATCTAAAGGTGTGTCTATACACGCTCTCTAATGTACCCAAGAGTACATGGAGAGAAGCAGTGTATAAATGGCCAAAAAACTTCCTAAGGTGGGAATGGCTCATGATACCTAAGGGAAAAAATACTTCCAATATCCTTTTTAAGGGATATAAGAGGAAATATTATTTAAACCTACATTGGCCCAGTTGACTTCTGTTTCACCCTACCTAGAGTCCAATCGCTCATTAAAATGGTGTACAGGTGTTCTAACCTAAAACAAACTTTGTGTGCAATATCAACCCTATGTTGATAGTCTTGATTGCAAGACCATCCCTTAATTGATGGTATTACCTAGAAAAAATTTATGCTCTCTATCTCTATTGGATCTGATCTGGTGGTTTTACATAAGCAATTTGATGAGGTTTGTTGCAAAATTTGATAAACAAAAAAGTTAGAAATTGGTTTTGAAAAAAAACCAAAGAAAAGGTAATGATTGCTAAGAATGAAACTCTAAAAGTGATTTGAAATTAATAAAGAAAAAACATTCAATGAAAGGATAAAAATATATTGATTGATAGATGATTTGTGGGGAAGGAATGATACCTTTGGATACCCCCATGGTTGTTTATTTATCATAAGAAGGTACTTTCATGATAATGATTGATGATAGATTACTAGGAAGCAAAGGTTCTTACCTTGTGCTCACCTGAATGGATGTGTTTTGTTGTTGAGAACTAAAAACCTAACAAGATGGACCCTAGTTCTGATCTTGCAAGATTGTCTTGATAGTCCTAATTTGCAATATCGTCTTGATGGTCTTGATTTGCAATATCATCCCTTAGTTGATGGTATTGCATAGAGGATTTGGAAGTTAAAATGGGCTCTGATTTGGATATATTTTTATTGGTTTTAAACTTGCAAATAAAAATAGAAAGTACAAAATTTGAGCAAAATTAAGTAAAACAACCACTAAAAACACACAAGGCAAAATAGATAATGGATGATGATAAAATAATAGTTTTCAATTATATGAAATCAAAATGCCTATGTGATAAAGGGTTAAAGGGTCCCACCATAATCACTAAATATATCAAAGAAAACATGCCATTTTATTAATCAATAAAGATGTTACAATGATATCCTTTTCAATGTCCCTTTTTAGGCTACAATGAGGGTCCTCTAAAATCGAAGCCCTTTTTACAATAAAGGGTTTGGCATACAATATTCTTTCACCACTTCAAGGAGGGATGGGTTTGTATGTGCAGACAACCCTAATTTGAGTAGATCTTCCAACACCTACACACAACCAAAACATGAATCAATAACACCAAAGTCATGAGAAAGTGCAAGAAAATAACCTATGAAAATGCATTAAAATATCATCAAAACAAGGTAAAAACACAAAAAATATTTGTTTTCATATTTTTGAATGATTTTTTTATTTGCAAGTTGTTGGATTTGGTTGTTAAGCAAGACCATATTGATTATATTTATTTCAATACCATCCTGACGATCTTGCTTGGGATGGTTAGATCAAAATTTCCTTTGAAGGGTATTTTTTGTAAGCTTCCAGGAGCCTATGCTCTAAATTTGGTGTTCGTTGAAGCTATGACTTGCACACAATTTCATAATAGATAGGCACATGATGTTCATGGTTAGCAATACAACTTCTTATAGCATACATTCTAGCTAAAATCCGATAGAGCTTTCCTACAATATTCTATGCCTCTAAAAAAAGGAATGAGCATCTATTTATAATTCTACCCAAGGGTGAGGATTATGATGAGGATGATACATGGTGGACAAGTGGCATGGTGAAGAAAGGGAGGAATCTTGAGCACCTCCATTTGGATATGAGTATGGCTAAATATGCAATATTCCTTATTTATGCCATTAGCATGCTTCATTAATACCTTTGGAAGAGATATTTGTCACCCACAAAAATAGCACCTTTCATTAAGATGCATGGGTGGAGGGAATCCTCACCCAAATGCATTAATGAAGCATGGATATGGAGGAGAGAAGGGGAATTAATGCCAACTAGGGGTGAGGGAAAGTTAATGCTAACTATGGTGAGGTGGACCATGGGTTAGGATAGGGGGATGGTCTCATTATAACCACAGGTTACATAAGAGAGGGCTTAGGATGATTAAAAGGGGTTAGGATTAAGTTTTCTAATATTTTCTATGGTTTAATTAGAATGAATTAAATTTATTCAAATTTTGATATGGGACAAATATTAGCATGACATTTTTTAGGCGTCTATAGAATGGTTTTACTATTGTTGCTTCTTATGAATTGGAGGTATATTAGATGGACATGAAGAGTGTCTTTCTTTATAGAAAGCTTTAGGAGGAGATCTAAATAATATAGCCATCTAGTTTTGAACTTTATGATTCTACTTCCTTGGTGTGTCAATTAAAGAAGTCCTTGTATGGGCTTGAGAAATATCCTTGTGCTTAGTATAAGAAGACCCATTTTTTCTTTCTCAGTTGTAAATTCCAACAATGTGATGTAAAGCACAATGTCTATAAAAAACATCATAAAAGTCAATTTTTGGTGATTGTATTCTATGTTGATAATCTTATCATCATGAAAGTGTAATATCATTGATCAAATAGATGAAGTCATAACTTTATGACACTTTTGAGATGACAAATTTGAGTTTCTTTTATTATCTATTATGGATTTATATATATCAATCACCCTTCAAGATCACCATTTGTCAAGTCAAGTATACCTTGGATCTTCTACAACAATTTCAAATGGAGGACCACAAACCTATTCAAACTCCCTTTGCTTTTGGTTTGAAGCTTTGAGTGTATTACACTATTCATTTAATGGATGCCACCCTATATCAATCACCTATCATGAGACTTATCTATCTCACCTACAATCGATTAAACATTGCAATTATTATCAATTTTATTCCAAGTATATGCAAGTACCCCTTGGGAGTCAATAAACAACATTTAAGTGGTCCTTTGTTACATTTGAGGTACATATCAAATGAGTCTTCACTAATAATTTAAAACATCCCTAGTTTTAATAAGATTCTTCAATTAAAATTGGGCTAGTGATGTGGATCAATGACACTCCACCATTGATTTTCTCTTTTATCTAGATTTTGGTTCGATCTCCTAGTGTTGTAGATGATGGTCCACTATTTCTCAAATTTCTATTTCTCAATTTATTTTTTCTATATATTGTTGTGTTGGTAAAATATCTACCTAATCAACAAAACTACATTTGTGCATCCTAGATATGACCAACATTGAAAGGACAGAGGAAAGAAATGTCCTCTGTGCCAATATCTAGAGAGGGTTTGCTCCCAAACTAAATCCTACACTGGTTGAAGACTAGAGATGTAGGAAAGAAATTAGAAAATGCGGAAAGAGATGGGAAATATGGCCACAGGCCGAAAGCATAGGATTTGGGGCAGACTAATAATAGGAAATTAACCCAAGCATGAAATAGCATGTAATAGAAGAAAAGTAGTATAATTTACTTGTAAACTTGTAGAAACAACCTTCAAAACAACACTCCAACACTCACTCTCCCACCAACAATATTTAAATCCAAATGCAGAATTTAAATTTAATAGTAAATAAAGAGCATAAGCAAAAAATAGAAGTGTATAAAGCAGAATTAAATCACACAATCATAAATTCAAAGGTATGATGTCTTCTATTGATGCAAATAACTTGGAGAGTTTTCTCGTAAAATACCTAACCTCCTTTACAATAGAAATTTGATTAGTATTTATAGAGGTTTTTGCCTCTTTCATTAAATGTACATGAGAACAAAATGATGGCAGATCAGGAATAAAAGTGAGGAAATTCCTCCTTAAAATCATTAAAAATCCATCCTTTTGGGGCGGCGATCCACCTTTCAGGGAAATATTCCCAGGAAATCAACATCTTGGGCGTCGGTGCACAGAGAATTAGGAAACATTCAATATCTTGGAAACACACTCCCACCTTGGAAATCATGAAAAATCCTCCCTATGCATCTATACGACTTTCTTCTTCACTTGGGATCCACAATTTGAGTTACTCATTGCCACCATTATTTAATACCTACAAAATCTGGTGCTTTTGAAATTTTAACTATATTCCTTTTTGCCCTTTTTGTTCAAAACTACGTTCACCCTTTAGCAAGAATTATGTTCACCTCGACTTCTATTGTCCAACACACTTGTGTGATTCTCCTTTGAGAATGCATTTTCCCATGGGAGGGGTGAACGTGATAGAATTCTATCCCTAAGGTACGTTCACCCATGGGAGGGGTGAATAGGATGTTCACCCCTCAACCAGGGTGAACGTGATCGTGCTTCAATTTTTGGGTATGTTCACCCATGGGAGGGGCAAACGTGATTGCGTTCAATTTTGGGGTGCGTTCACCCATGGGAGGGGTGAACAGGATGTTCGCCCCTCAACCGGGGTGAATGCAACTTTGACTTGTCGTGCCACCTTTTAAACTTCCAAACTTCCCTTCTGTCACTTTTTGACATTTCATTCGCCCCAAGGTGGGGCAAACGGGGTGTTCACCCCATATTTGGGGTGAATGTCCTTCCATGTTTTTATCTCTTTGCGGTGCTTTCAAAATGTCTCTTAAGTCTTTTCAGCTTGATCTTTCTTCTTTTGTTTTATAAGCCTAAAGATGCCTTCATTTTTTAGTGGCAGTTATAGTATAGCAAACTTGAATCACAAATGGAGTTTTACATTTGTTTTATAAACATGTATAAGGTCGATGCTTAAAAGAATAGATATGTAAACAAAATAGAAACATATGAAATTGTTTGAAAATATTATCAATTACAAAACATACTACAAAAAAAATACCCCAACAAAATTTGAACAAAATTCCCAATGTGGCTAGGTGCAAAACTACCAATATTTATCCATCTCACGGGGTATCCATCTCGTATGGATACAAGCAATCCTAGGCCTTTATCCATTGGGTAATTATGGGGTCTTCTTTCCAGCAACTTTCACTATAGAAGACTTCCATTGTGCCTCCTCTTCATCCTTCTCTACTTTTTCCACTTCAATTGCTACTTTGAGCACTTCAGCTCACTCAGCTTATTCCACTGCTTTCTCTACCATTGTGCGCTCTAATTCTACCTACTCCTCTTGTTCCTTAAGGGTCTCAAAAATTACTTTATAGACCCTGACTACCTCCTCCCAAGCATGCATGGTGAATAGACATGGGACACTGAGTGACTCATAAACAAAACAAATATTTTGAACATCTATCAAGCTGAGGCACTTCGCTCGTTGAGCCAACTCATATAATGACAGCTCTAGGCACGTATGCTTCTACATCAGGGGAAACACCTGCACTTCTATGAGAGGCTCTTCCCATACATCAATCTCGGAGGTGTCTTTCACAAACTTCTTCTAGAGTACCTCCAATTATTCCATTGGCAAGGGTTCACCCCACTCATCTATAAATTTTGGAAATCCCAACTCAACAATAGTCTCAAAGTGAGACATGGAAATGGTATGCTCATGCTCGATAGTGTTGAGAATTATCCACCCTTCCCTTACCAGGTCCATTCTTTGGAAATAACTATGCAACATGACCTTGGCCTTGGACCAAGCATGATCCATTTCACTTAGAGGGTGAATACACAAGTTGGCATTAGCTAGGGCCTAGATCTTCACGACCATCTCCATATATGACTCAAACTATTCCTCCATATTATCAATAAATTGTTGCCCTAGTTGAATCTGTATGTGCACCTCCCACAAATAGTGCAACACCTGGACTGCTTGTGCGGCCAAATTCTCATAGTTTTTAGTTGAGCGAAGATGGGCCTCTTTGATGCTTTTTGGCGAAAAACTATTAGCTTGTGCAATCTTCTCTGCTATTTGATTCTTCATATCCTCAAGTTGTTGTTGAAGCTTATGCATTTCTATCCTAGCGGTATCTCATTCTTTCAGGTGCACTCCAACCTATCTAACACAAATATTCATTTTCAGTGGTCGTCTTCTCCTCCTGTACTCTGCTTTTTGCCAGGGCAATTTTGAGCTCAATAATTTTGTTTTCATTTTCAAAATATTTTTCCTTAAAATGCTCACCATGCAAGTACACTGAGCTCATATCAACCTGAATATTGCCCATATTTTCTACTGGATTGATCTTGGTGAAATCTTCAATGATAGTCTCACTGAGGTAATCATTGGGAAACATTTCCCCCTATAGCTTCTGGACCAAAGGAGTGAGCTTTGTCATGTGAGCCTCCATAGCAACAGGATCAAAGGTGACTTTCTTAATCGATCGAGCTAGAGCTAAGGCCTCCTTGCGCCTCATGCTCTTCAACCACTACGAAGAGCTCAAGTGTACCCTATTAATATTCTCCATGTCGGACTGCTTGAGGGCCACCTACACATTGGGTATTGTCTACAACTCCAAAAATAGGGTGAATGGAACTAGCACATATGAGCGACTAGGTTCAATGGGGGTGGATGTGATAGTGAGAAGAGGGGAAACTAAAATGGTGGTTTGGATAGATGAACCGGGTTCGGCTGTAGTTATGCTTACTCTAGGAGGAGCTTGCATACTTACAACCTCAATGGTGGTGGTGGCGGCAACAAAAGGGGAAGGGTGCAAAAAGGGATTCAACTTTGATGGATCTAAAAGAAATGGAGGACGAAGGAATGGGAATAGAAGGAGCAGTAGTGACTTTAGGGAAAGAAGAAGATGGAAGTGAAACGAATGTGGAAGGCATAAATAATGGCAGAGACACAGAGACAGATGATGATGAAAGTGAAATAGAAGGAAACAAAATAGAAATTACTGCAGGATCTATAGAAGAAGAAGAGGGAAGATAAGACATACCTTAGGGCACAGGAACCGTGTGATGTGGGGATAGGGGTGACTATGAAACTACTTCCTCTTGCTGTATTTTTGTCCTCTCTTCGACGTCCAGGTTCCCTTCACCATCCATGATTTCTATGTGAGAGCTCTCTGACTAATGGTCCTCCTCTTGGGCCATCAAAAATACTTGTGCGATCTTAGTTGGGAGCTCTTCCACTCGCGAAGGATTTATAATTATCGCTGGAACACTAGTAATTGTAGCAACCGCTACAACGGGAATTGTAGAAACAGTGGCAACTAAAACGACAACGCTGGTCCTTAGTCTCTTTACTACCTTAGGAAGCGTTGGTGCCTTCAAGACATTTTTCTTCTCTGGTGCAGGCGCCTCTTCCATATTTCGCTTTGTTTGCTGAGATCTCTGCTTAGACACATATTGTTGTTCCTCTTCCTCTAGAATATCCTCCTTAGCCATTGGATGTCCTTCTTCAGTTTCACCTTCACCACTATCAAAATGTTGAAAACTCTATGGAAAAATATTGGTGAAGGTGACAGGTTGATATGAATCGACATAATCATCATAATTTTTTGAAAACTGCTCATCTAACTTCAGCCCGAAAGGAGTATTTGGTTTCCCTCGATGAACTTGTATTATCCACAAATTCATAATTTTCTCTTCAATCCATACGGGCTTACTTTCTTTAACTTGGTTGAATAAACCTGAAAAAGGAATCTAAGTCTTATACCTGGCCGGATTATACTCTACCTCTTGCTCATAGCAGTCATGCCAAGGTGGAAGTGTCATCATTTTCTCAATGTGCCAATTCATATCAGGCCCATCAAATTTATTCCTATTCTTCTGAATATCTAGCCAAGGGCAACAATGAAATGACTTAGCCTTTATAATAGCCAAAAATTTACCCAAAGGGTCATACCTCCAGTACTGTGGTAGTTCTATCAAACCCAAATCTTGTAGCACTACTATCAGGAGCCGATTATGTCCAACTTGGCTCACCTCTATACTACCAAATTTAAATGGCATGTTGCACGTTGTCTTCTTCCTATGCCCAATTCCATATACATCATTTATGTAATCTGACTGATGCACTACCTCCATGGAAAAAACATGCTCTGTAGAAAAATAGGGTAACAAAAATGGCTTACCCATGAAGCCAAAAATTCTCACCACTATGCCCTGGGTAAGCAAGAAAATATCTCCCTTTTCCTGTGCGACTACTACATCTCTTAAACTCCACAACACTCTTTCACACACATCGCAAATAAACTCTATTGTCGATCCCAAAGACCAACTATTAAAGTTGTAAAATGACTCCCTTCTTGACAAAATGGGAGTCCACATATAAACTGGCAGGGGTTCGTTTTTCTCACCCACCTGTGTTACTACAATAAAAGGGAAGCGCCACTGTAGTTGAAAGAAGAAAAACCATACCAAAAATGACGTGTGCTTGAACGATATTAACTCCCCTATCTACATATTCTCCAATTGAAATTTTAGCCTCTAGGAAATAAAGTCAGCCCAATCAAATAAAATGGGGTTGTTGCCTTACCTCATGGCTATAGGAGAATAAAATTCAACTTTGCAAATACATTGTGCTAAGGCCGCCTGCCATTTATGCATAGTTTCATCTGAAGGTAAACCAACGACCCATGCCAACATTGAGTATATGTCCAAGCTCTTAAAATATAAAAGCGGCTTTGACAAATTGGGAAGCTACCCCATAGATGGCTCTTTAATTAGTTGAGTCTCCATAAATTGGTGCATTGTCACCGTGGAGACATATATATCTTCTTGTTCATCGTTATGTATTTTTTTATTAACTGCATAAGAATGGGGCTTCAATCCACAAGCAAAGGCTTCCCAAACCTCGTCTGGGGTGATGGTGAATAAAATCTCTCTTCTGGTATTTCTGACAACTTTGGTAAATGGGTCATAGAACTGGGCAATGAGCCGAACCAGCTCGGGGTAAGGATGAACTGACAAACATAAATACCAGAATAGCTACGAATGATAGGGCACTATTAGCCAGTTGTTCGATGTTACTCCTTGGCTTACCACCATTTCAACATCCTGCCTTAACCTCTCCACACCTTTGTGAGTAATGAGGCAGTCACCAATTTTTGCCATAGTGTCCTCATACGGGTCCAAATAGACATAGTCATTTTTTTAGCCCTTTTTATCTAGAGCCTCCTTCCTTCTTTTTTGACTTCTTAGGTTCTGTAGTCTCTACAACATCCTTGGGCTCCTTACTCCATTTCCCCATTATCTCTTTTTTCTGACAAATACTCTGAATACTCTATGGACACTTCTGTAGCTACAGTTTGAAATGTACAGTAGTAAAAAATTTAAAAGAGAAATAAATTGTAGGCTTTTTACCTCGTCATTTAAATAAATCATATCCTCAACTGTCATAATAAATGTTGAATTAATCTGAGTGCTTGTGGGAGATCACCTACATGGATTTACTCACCTGGAACCATTCCCTATGTTACAATAGTACTGCTTTCGATTCACTACTAAATCATTCTAGGAAAGAATGCCCTCCTTGTCGTGTAAATTTCTCGTAAACCATGCCCTGGCAACTCAATCTTGCTTGAAAAGATAAATCTACCACTTAAAAACTAATGCTGGATATTTGTTGCTCATCGAGAACATAAATATTTTGTAGGGCACACGTTTTTGAATTTAATTCACCTAGAACACCCTTTTACCTACGTTCATATTCCCTGATAGCTGCCACATAGCCAAGGGCGCAATTGCCTTTGTAATGTGCTCCTAAAAAATAATGTGCCCATTTCCTTCTTCGACAAAAATACTTGATGGGTGCTCATTAATATTCCCCTTTTCGGTGCCTTCAAAAATTAGGGCAACATGTCTCTTCTTTCTTTATTTTAGGGCGACTTCGAACTGCTTGAAAATTTCATGGTGAATAGCCTCCTTAAATAAACTCGTCTCCTTCACTACTTCACCCCAAAATTAGAAAATTAGATTTTCTAAAAACAAACTTACTTTCTTAAAAATGACTTTTCTCTTTTTGCTTTTCCTTCTTTGCCTTTCTATTCTCTAAATTTGGAGAAATCGTCTTTAAAGCAACTTTTCTCTCCCTTTTTTTTAACTAAAATAAACCCTTATCACTCCATTATTTATAAAGAAATGCATTCACCCAAACCAAAGGCGAACGACCCTTTCACCCATCACTCGAGGAAAACATGACATCGATCATACACTTATCTTTGTCGAAAATGACATCAAGGCTGTCAATGAGTTCACCCCAACCAAAGGGTGAACAATCGCGTCGCCCCTACTAGGGGCTAATGTGATTTTCAAATATCATTTTTTATTTGCACTTTTCTTCTCCAAATGGGACATCAATGTTGCCAGCGAATTCGCCTCTGCCTTAAATTGAATTGTTTTGTTGCCTCTTCCTTTGGGTGAACAAACTTGGGAGCGTCCGAATTTTTCTTTGCTTTTCTTCTTCTTCTTTTTTATATGTATAAAGACATAACAATAACATCCATAGTTAAAAATAAACAACATATTAAAAGGAATATTTACATATGTACAAGTGGGTACCTCATCAGGAATTTTTATTGAATATAGGCCTTCAAATGAAGACCATTCATTAGAATAGGAAGATCACAACCCTCTATATCACAAAGATGATAGGTATTTACCGAATTTACTACAAAATTTTGGAAAGGATCTTCCTAGATAGCATCAAACTTATGGTGTTTTTCTAGCTTAGCCTTATTCTCGTTCCATTTTAAAACTAAATCTCGTACCTGTAAACTACATTCAGTTATTTTCTTCCCGAACCACTTCTGTGTTTCTTTTATGTGTTAGGCAAATGCTTGATAATATTACTCTCTATCCTCCTCTAACTGCAACAACTGTGCTAACCTTGCACTCATAGGGTCATATTCTTCATCTTCATCTTGAAATAACTACAACATTTGGAATACCGAAAGCTCAATATGAGTGGGTAGAACTACCTCTTTTCCATAAACCAAGGTGTACGAAGAAGTTTTAATGGATTTCTTCATAGAGATATGATCCACCCAAAGCACCTGGTTCAACAACAAGTGCCAGCCTCTTTTATTACTGCCCATTTTCCTCTTTAAAATTCATAGCAAATTTTTATTGGTAGATTCGACCAACTCGTTTCCTTGCGGATAATAGTTGGACGATGTCTTCAAATAAATGCCATATTTGCTAGAAAACTCTATGATTTTGGCCCCAATGAATGGAGTGCCATTATCAGTTATGATCGAATCTAGGATGCCAAAATGAGTAATGATCCCTTCCAAGAAAGAGATAATAGTTTCTTGATCAACCTTCTTGGTAGGAATGGCTTCTGCCCATCTAGTGAAATAGTCAGTCATCGTAAAGATATACTTGTGCTCTATGAAAGAGTGTGGATCAATGACTCTGATGAAGTCAAGATCCCACTGTTGGAAAGGTGCTTCCACTTGGATTGGGTGTAGGTGTAGAGCTCCTTTTCTTATTTTGTCAATGTATCGCTGACAGCTATCACAATGCTGACTTACTTTATGAGCATCAGTGAACAGAGTGGGCCAATAGTAGCCTGCTCGTATAATATTCAAAGCCATAGGTCTACCTGCATAAAGACCACCAGATAGTCCAAAGTGAAATTCCTCCAATATCCTCTCCTTCTCGGACTCCTTCACACATCTGAGAAGAACTCCATCAATGTTCTTGTGATACAGTCCGTTGGTGACAAAACGTATTTGAGCACTTGCAACTTGAACCTCCGATGCTACGAAGCATCAAGACGAGTTGGAAATCTCCCAAAAGTAAAATAGTCAACCAGCTCTTTTTTCCAATATTTATCATTCATAGTATGATTTGCACAAATGCTTTTGCCAATGTCCTTTTCATGCACCACATATAATAACTCAGAGGGAGTGCTTTTAGCTAACTCTTGGAATAAGGCTCACCCACGAACTAGTTTTATTGGTCAAATCTCCATGTTGTATTCTTGAATTTTTGAGACCCAACCTGCTCTTTTATCACCTAGTTCTCCTTGGAGAATGAAGTTTTGAACATCAGGATGTATAACATAGACCACAATCTTGCTCTGGGAGATAAAGTGTTGGAACTTCTTCAAGGATTTCATCACTGCATAGACTATTTTTCAATAAAATTATACTTCTCTTGATGTGGTGCAATAACTTGGCTCAAGAAGGCAATCGACTTTTCTTCTCCATCATCTTGATTCTATGTCAATACTATAGCATAGCTTTCTTGCTCACCCACTGCATAGAGAATGAAATCTTTTGAATAGTCAAGATTAATCAAAATTGGAGCTTGTGTGATCCTCTCTTTAATTTCTTGAAAAGCTCATCTCCTGGCTTCCATCCATTTGAACTCAGTATTTTTCTTCAAAAGCTATGTCATAGGTTTCACAACCTGAGTGAAATCATCAATGAACTTGCAGATGAAATTTATTTGATCAAAGAAATATTGCAAGTCCTTTTTGTTAGCAGGTAATGATAACTTCAAAAGTACTTCAGCTCTTGTAGGATCAATTGCCAATACATCTTGTGAGATCACATGACCCAACAATTTTCCTTCTTTAACAACAAATATTGACTTCTTCGGATTAATAGAGATCCCAAACTCATGGTACTTCTTGAACACCTGCCTCAAATGAGCAATGTGGTCTTCTCTGTGATGTGAAAACACGATCATATCATCAAGATATATCACAATAATTATATTTAATAACTCACCAAAAGCGATGTCCATGGCCCTCTAAAAAGTAGCATCGGTATTTTAGAGTCCAAACGGTATCTGTTGGTCAAATATCTGCCTGATCATACAAACATGCATTTGTGCGCCCTAGACACAACCAACATTGAAAAACCAGAGGAAAGAGATGTCCCCCGTGTCAATCTCTAAAGAGGGACAGTTCCCTTACTAATTCTAAAATTGTTGAAGACTAGGGATGAAGGAAATAAAATAAAAAATACGAAAAGAAATGGTAAATATGGCCAAATGACGATTGTGTAGGATGGGAATATCCACACCAAGCTGAAAATAGCATGCAAATAGATGATCAAACAATAGAATTTTTGTACAAATTCCTACATGTAATATTCAGATCAACACTCCAGCACTCACTCTCTCACTTGCAATATTTAAATCCAACTTGCAGAATTTAAATCTAACAACAAATAATAAAGCTAACTGTGTAAAAGAAATGCATAATGTAGAAGACCACAATGCAGCAAGTCATTTGAAAATCCAAACGTTTTAATTTCACTATTATTGTAGAGAACTTGAAGTGTTTTCTTGCAGGATATCTATTTTTCCCAACCCCTTACAATGAAATTTCTCTTAGTATTTATAGAGGTTTGCACCTCTTTCAATGAATACATCAAATGAATCATCATTTCTTGGAAATCTTATTTCGGTAGACATGATCCTGAAAACGGTTTGAGATGATAGCATTCAGACACCGTAGCATTAAATTTGAGTCACCTTCATCTTCTTGGAAATCAAACATGAGCTTCAATAATTTACTCCATATTCAATTTGCTTTGGAGAGGGAGTAAAACCTTCGATAAGAAGTTCTTGAAAATGAGAAAAATGCTTCCACTTCGTCACCAAAATTAAATTGCAGCAGTTACCCAAAGCAAATCTTCAACTAGAAAAATCAAGCTTTAAAATTGTCGAAGATGATGGCAATTAATAATTAATATTTTCCTCATTTAATTCTACTCATGCTTCTAGAGAAATTCAATCACATGTGCTCAAAAACAAACATTCACCTTCAAAATATCTTCTCCACATCTATCATGACGTTCACCCCTTCTACCTGAGTGTAAGGGTGAAAACCATTTAAAATTCTCGTTGCCCGAACTTTATCTCTCAATGTCATTCACCTTTAAAAATAATGAATGGATCCATCATGAATACTTTAAAGTGACCATGACGAATATTGAAATCGTGTTCGCCCAAATGAGGGGTGAACACTACGTTCGCCCCACTTAAGGGGTGAACACGATGCATTCTTTTTATTCTCCCTTTTGTTTGGTGCATTCCTATTTTTGGGGTGCGTTCGCCTTTCTAGTGGACGAACATGACATTCACCCCTCCAATGAGGCGAAAAAATTTGCATTCTTCACTTATCTGATTTTATTTTGTCTTTCCTTCTTTTTTATATTCTCTTTTATTTCACTGCCTTCAATTTCTTACTGCCACTTTGCCTCTGAAGTGAAATCATTTTTTATCTTTTGATTACTATTGTGGATAATTTGACGAAGTGAATCTGAAGCGGATTTTCAAGTCACAATTTGGGGTTAATTTGTTTATTTTAAGAATGAAAAATTACATAAAAAAACTGAAATGACTGCAATGTTTTTAAACATTCTGAGCAAGATGTGGAATCATGAATTTTTTACATTACAGTCAGTGATTTATTTAAAACCAATGTGGCATGGTGTAAAACTGCCAATATTTTTGGTGGCTCTCGGGGTATCCAGCTCACATGGATGCAAATGATCCCAAGCCTTAGTCCATTGGGTGATCATGAGTCTTCTTACCAGCTTCTTTGGCTGGTGTCTTTGATGTAGACACCTTTTAGCTCTTCTCTTCCTTGACTTCCTTAGCGGCTTCAGCTTCAGCTGCTACACAGAGTATTTCAACTCGTTCTTCTTCTTCAATAGCCTTCACTGTTGCTTCATTTTTTGTTGTTGCTTATTCCTCCTGTTCCTTGAGGCTCTCAGAGGTAACCTCATAGACTATAACTGCTGCCTTCCAAGCCTCGATAGTCCACAATGAAGGATTTTTGAGTGACTTATGCACGAAGTGCAAATTTTGAATATCATCCAAACTGAGGTGCCTCGCTCACTGGGCTAACTCAAAAATAGAAAGCTCCATACGAGTGTACTTCTGCATAAAGGGCAAGACCTGAATATTTGTGATGGGCTCCTCCCATGCATCAATCTTTGAGGTATCTTCAACAAACTGCTTCCAAGCTGCTTCCAATTGTTCTTGTGGATACTGGCTACCCATAGGTAGTACAATAATCGAACTACTTCTGAGGCCAACTTCACACAATTTTGTGCAGAATAAAGATGCATCTCTTTGATGCTTTCACAAGAAAATCCTGTAGCTTGAACAAATTTTTCTACCAACTAGCTCTGGACGACCTCTAGTTTTTGGCGTAGGTTGTTCATCTCAATGCATGCTGCATCTCTTTCCTTTAAGTGCACGCCTACCTATCACCACAAATGTTCATTCTCTATAGCCATTTGTTCCTCCTGTGCTCGGCTCTTAGCCAAGGCAGTTTTGAGCTCAATGATCTTGTCAGTCTGATCAAAATACTTCTGTTTATAATGTTCACCATGAAGGGAAACTGAACTCATGTCCACCTGAATATTGCCCATCGTTTCCATAGGATCAATCCTTGTGAGGTCTTCTGTGATGGTCTCAAAAATAAGATCACTCGGCAACAATTCTCCCTAAGGTTTCTAAACCAATGAAGTGATATTGGTGATATGAGCCTCCATTGCAATGGGATCAAAAGCAACTTTCTTAAGAGGACATGCTGGTACAAGAGCCTCCTTTCGTTATTTGCTCTTTAGCCACTGTGATGAACTCAAGTGGGCCCAATTTATTTTATCTACATCAGATTGCTTGAATACCACTTGAATATCATGCAATGTTTGTAATTCTAAAAATGGGGTGAAGGGAATGAGGGATTCAAAGCGGTTAAGCTGTGAAACTAACGTGGTGGTTAGAAGTGGTGGGATAGAAACGATAGAATGGATGGGTGGATTGGTTTTAACCATAGTTACGCTTACCCTCAAAGGAGCTTGTGTACTTACAACTTCGGTGGAAACAAGTAGTGGTAATGGATAGGGAGGGATACAAAAATAGGTTCGGTCCTAATGCATATGAACTAAAAGAAAGGGAGGACGAAGGAAGGGGAATGGAAGAAGGAGCAGTAGTGACTTTGGGAATAGTGGATGAAGAAAGTGGAAAGGATATGGAGGGCATACCGAAGGGTGGATAAATGGACACAAAAACTAACGAAAGTGGAACTGACATAGTCACTACTTGCTCCAAGAGAGAAGAAGAAGAAGAGGGAAGGAAATACGTACCTTCGGGCGCAAGCACCGTGTGAGGTGGTGATAGAGGTGGTTGTGCAAAATCTTCTTCTTGTTGCTCTAGTGTTATCTCCTCAATATTTATTTGGGTCTCCACGACCTTCTCCTATGGAGGTTCTGACTGCTGATCTTCTTCCTATCCTTGAACCATCAGAAAAAATTATGCTACCTTTGTCAAAATATCAGTCGCCATGGGAGCATTAACAACTATTATCGAAACAATAGAAGTCGTAGTAACTGCAATAACTGAAACATCAGCAAAGAAAATAATAATGGCACCAGTCCTTGGTTTCTTCACCACCTTGGGAAAGGGTGGCACCTGTTGTATATCACGCTTCTTTGGCTTTGGTGATTTGTCTATGTTTTACTTTACTCACTAAGATCTCCACTAAAACACGTATTTTTGTTCTTCCTCCTCAAAGTCTCTTCTTCAACCGCCACAATAAATGCGGAGTTACTTAGACGTTGTCTTTGAGAAAATGTGAGCATTGATGCACTCGCCTAGTATTATGCCCAATATGTCCCAATATATCTTCTGATTCGCCACCAAATTAACCTTGGAAAAAGCATCCCTCTTTATCGCATAACTACATCGTAAACCATGCCCTAGTTGCAGAACATTGCTTTAAACAAATAAATCAACCACTTGAACCAATTACATGCTTCTTTTTCTCCCTCGAAAAATAAAACTTTTGCTAGCATAAATGCTTTCCAATAATTGCCATGTCTTGAGAGGGGCAATATATCCGCACTGCATTTCGAAAATCAAAGGGAATGTTTGCTTACTGAAATCTGCTTCTCCTTCAGAGCACTTTCAATGAATTTGGGGCGAAGGCTCTTGCATTTTTCATCTTTTCCTTTAGAAAAACATATTTTCAAAAAAAAAACTCTCCTCCCTTTTTGAGAAAACATCTTTCTCTTTTTTGGACGCCTTTGAAAAATCTTGAATGCACTTGATGACACCATATACATCCTCCTTTTTCTTTTTCTTTTTTTTTTTATCGACCAACCTTAAGGCGATTGTCCTCTTTTTTTTTTTTTTTTTTTAAGTTTTTAAATAAAAAAATTTAGTTCTTATTTTATATACATATTTTTTTATATTTTAAAACTTTAAATCTTAATTTTTATATTATTATTATTTATTATTTATTTTTTTATTGCTAAAGTATTAAATTTATATATATTTTTTTATTTTTTAAGTGTGGTCGCCCATGGAGATGGGCGACCATAGTTTTAGTTTTTTTTTTTTTTTAATTTAGTTTTAATTTTTTGAAGTTTTTTTTTTTTTTTTTTTAAGTGGACATTCGCCCCAATGGAGGGGCCTCCATTGGGGCGAATGCCCATTATTGCTTTTTTTTTTTTTTTTTTAAGTTTTTTAATTTTTAATTTTTTAAAGGTTTTAAACCCTTCCCATTAATTAATGGGAAGGGTGGGGGAGCGCCCAACATTGGGCGCTTCCCCTTGGATGGGAAAGAGGAGGAGCGCCCAAGATTGGGCACTCCCCTTTATGGGGAGGAGTGCCCTTGTTACATTGGGCACTTCCCCTTTTATTTGGGGGGAGCACCCAACTACGTTCGCCCCACGTTGGGGACACTCCCATAATTGGGGGAATTGCCCCAATATTGCGGCAAACGTGATGTTCGCCCCATGTTGGGGCGATCCCGATTTTGAACTTTTTTATTTTTATTTTTCTTTTGTTCTTATATGGGACGTTCGCCCATGGTAGGGGGCGAACGTCACCATTGGGTGAATGTCATTTTTAATTTTTTTTGTTTTTTTGTTTTAAAACTTTTAAAATTTTGTTTTATTTATACGGTTCACCTCCCTAGGGGGCGAACGCCTCCAATGGGGCGAACTCGTTTTTGTTTTTTTTTTTTAAATAATTAAACTTTTAAAAGGTTCACCCTCATGAGGGGCGAACGTGACATTCACTCCTCCAGTGGGGCGAACATTTTTCTAAGGGGAATGTAGACGCGATGTCGTCCCCCCATTTTTTTTATTGTAGTTTTTATTTATGGTCGCCCAGGGAAATGGACGAACGAAATTTTTCTTTTCTAAAGTTTACTAAGCAAAAAAAAATTCTTTTTTGCATACATATATATGGATAAATTTAAAAAAATAAATGAATATGTACATATTTACAAAGGTACCTCATTACGATTTCGTCACCGGATATAGGCTTTCAAATGAAGGTCGTTTATTGGAATTGGAAGCTCCAGATGGTAAGTGTTGGTTGAATTCACAACAGAGATTTAGAAAGGGCCCTCCCAAATAGCATCGAATTTGTGATGCTCTTTGGGCTTGGCCTTCTTTGCATTCCCAACTGTGGGCTCCGACACCATGCCCTCAACACTTTATTTATCAGTTGGTCTATTTACAATATTTACACAAAAATTTATGACATGATTGACATGCCGCCACCACAAACTTGGCTTTGGGTGCTTATCCGGTGAATCTATAATTTTTGGACTAGATATGATTGTACTTCAGGCAATATTTAAATTTTGGTTGTCCTCTTCCCAAATTTTTCTAGGTGGCAAGCTAGCTACAATGTGGCAAGTTATCATGCATACCAACACTTATACAATTACTGAATAATATGGCAAAAATATTTACCATATGGGAGCTTTCTTCGACTACAGGTTGCAGTGATGACTAAAATCAATATCGCCACTCTTGGGAGTCCACTGGCTATAGGATCTTGAGTACATGCTCCTCTAACCCCTTGGTGTGACAAAAAAAAAATCGACGATAGCCCTTTTGTCAAGATCTCCTCAGGACTAGTCTCCTGATGAGGTATGCTTATTAGGACACAAAAAGGGTGCAAAATATCATAATCAATCTCTTGAACCTGTTCATCTTCTTGGCCTAGCTCCTGATAGAAATTGCAAGCAACCATATTGTTCATTGTTGGAGTAGTGCTTGCATATTCTCTTCATTGGCCCTGGATGAGATTCGCCTCTTGTGCTCCACACAGCTGCATTGCAGGTCTTTGCACAGTTTGAGGGATCTTCCATTGTGAATACTATGCAAGACATACGGGAGCAGCAACTACCGAAGAGAGTGATGGAAAGGCAGTTTCTCTCTAGTGTATTTTTCTTGATTGGAGCAGGAGTTGCTTTGCTTGTACTGCTTCCTAAAATATTTGAGGGAATCTTTGTTCCCCTGATTGCAATAGGAGGAGGCCTATGTCCGGGTGAAAAGCCCAAACATAGAAGAAGTGGGCCTAGGCGGGTGTCGGTCGGATCTTCTCTAGAATTCTCCTCCAACTCCTCCAAAATTGGATATTGAAGTCCGTGATGCTCTCTAGAGGTGCTCTCATGATGTGCATCAAGAGTTGGAAGGGATCTTGAGAGTCGTCAAATGTGTCGATGAGCACTCCCGCTAAGTCATCCCATGAGCAGATGCTCTTACGTCCCAAAATTTTGTACCACTACAGCACCCTCCCTTCCAGATATAGGACCAAAAGTTTGATCATGACATCTTCGTGGGTTATGCCATGGAGGGTCGCTAGAGCAACAACATCTTCAAGGTGCTCTCAAGCCATTCCATCAATGCCATTGTATTTTTTAGAGTCTTCAGGGCACTTTTGGGAATCTCATGCCAACTTTGGATATTCAAGGGGCTAGGATAATCCCAGCTAGGATAGCATACTTGTGCCATTTTAGTAGTGGTCCTCAGAGATCATGGTTCATGTTGCTGAGTCGGAGTTTCCAGGTGAACATACTTTCTCCACTTTTTAGATCAAGGCTACTCACCAAACCTTGATTTCTCTGGGGTGTCTTCTTTTAGTATAAAATACATCCACGATCAAGAGATCTAGATCTTTAGCTCAAAAAATATTTCCAAGTGATTTTTTTAGATAAAAGCAAGTCAGAGATTCACCAAACTCGGGCTCCCTTAAACTACGAGAACTATCGATACAAAAATCATGAGTCCCATTGGGTGTGCCAAAAACTGTTGGTCAAATATCTGCCTAATCATACAAAACTACATTTGTGCACCCTAGACATGGCCAACATTGAAATACCAAAGGAAAGAGATGTCCCCCATGTCAATCTCCAAAGAGGGCTGGTTCCCTTACTAATTCTAAAATGGTTGAAGACTAGGGATGCAGGAAAGAAATTAAAAAATGCGGAAAGAAATGGGAAATATGGCCACAGGCCGACTGTGTAGGATGGGAATAGATTGATAGCAGGAATCCACACCAAGCTAAAAATAGCATGCAAATAGATGATCAAACAACAGAATTTTTGTACAACTTCGCACATGTAATATTCAGATCAACACTCCAGCACTCACTCTCTCACTTGCAATATTTAAATCCAACTTGCAGAATTTAAATCTAACAACAAATAATAAAGCTAACTGTGTAAAAGAAATGCATAATGTAGAAGACCACAATGCACCAAGTCATTTGCAAATCCAAACGTTTTGAATTCACTATTACTACAGAGAACTTGAAGTGTTTTCTCGTAGGATATCTATTTTTTCCAACCCCTTACAATGAAATTTCTCTTAGAATTTATAGAGGTTTGCACCTTTTTCATTGAATACATCAGAATCATCATTTCTTGGAAATCTTCTTTTGGTAGACACGATCCTGGAAACTGTTTGAGATGATAGCATTCATATACCGTAGCATTAAATTTGAGTCACCTCCATCATCTTGGAAATCAAACACGAACTTCAACAATTTACTCCATATTCAATTTGCTTTGGAGAGGGAGTAAAACCTTCAAGCAGATGTCCTTGAAAATGACAAAAATGCTTCCACTTCGTCACCAACATTAAATTGCAGCAGTTACCCAAAGCAAATCTCCACCTGGAAAAAACAAGTTTTAAAATTGTCGAAGATGATGGCAATTAATAATTATTTTTTTCTCATTTAATTCTACTCATGCTTCTGAAGAAATTCAATCACATGTGCTCAAAAACAATCAACATTCACCTTCAAAATATCTTCGCCGCATCTATCATGACGTTCGCCCCTTTTACCTGAGTGTAAGGGTGAAAACCATTTAAAAATTCTTATCGCCCGAACTTTATCTCTCCATGTCATTCACCTTTAAAAATAATGAACGGATCCATCGTGAATACTTTAAAGCAACCATGACGAATATTAAAATTGTGTTCGCCCAAATGAGGGCAAACACTATGTTCACCCCACTTAAGGAGTGAACACGATGCATTATTTTTATTCTCCCTTTTGTTTTGTGCATTCCTCTTTTGGGGCATGTTTGTCTTTCCAATGGGCTAACATGATGTTCGCCCCTCCAATGAGGCGAACGCATTTGCATTCTTCACTTAGCCAATTTTCTTTTGTCTTTCCTTTTTTTTTATTCTCTTTGATTTCACTGCCTTCAATTTCTTACTGCCACTTCACCTCTGAAGCGAAATCATTTTTTATCTTTTGATTGTTGTTGTGGATAATTTGACGAAGTGAATCCGAAGCGGATTTCCAAGTCACAATTTGGGGTTAATTTGTTTATTTTCATAATGAAAAATTACATTAAAAAACTGAAATGACTGCAATGTTTTTAAACATTCTGAGCAAGATGTGAAATCATGAATTTTTTACATTACAGTCAACGATTTATTTAAAACCAATGTGGCATGGTGCAAAACTGCCAACAGTATCCATTGGTAGGAAAAAGTGCCCCACTTGGTGGTGAAGATTGTTTTATGTTGATCTTCATCCTTCACCCATATCTGATTCTATCCAGAGAAACCATCAAGTAATGAGAATATCTACGCACCGACTACCACATGAAGGATTTGATCAATATGTGGTAGAGGGTAATGATATTTTAATGAGGCCTGGTTCAGGTTGGAAAATTCAACACACAAACAAATGTCTCCATTCTCCTTCCACACTGGGACCAGGTTCACCACCGATGTTGAGTGCTTGATCAGATAAATTATCTTTGCCTCCAACATCTTTAACAATTTTGTCTTCATGAGTACTTCTATTTTGGGGTTAACAGAGCGCTACTTTTTTCGAAAAGGTTTAACACCCTCTTGTAGCTCAATGGTATGCTAGATCATGTCCTTGTCAAATCCCTTTAAATCTTGATAGCTCCATGCTACAATGTCAGGGTATTCATAGCACAAATCCTTAATATGTTCCAATTACTCAGGCAAGCAATCAGTTTTGATTTTAATGATCTTTTTAGGTTCTAGTTGTAATTCCTTATATTCCTTCGCATCCACTTTAATCCTATGCTTTTCAAACCTATAATTCTGATCAAACAAACTCTCCAACGAAATCAAACCTCTCGAAATATGATTATTCTTCAATTGGATCATTCCCTCTCTTTCTTCCTCAACAAGAACTCTATCATCTGCACCATCAACTTCTCTAAGAAGAAAATTAACTATTTGTTCATCATTATCAAATACTTGCCAATAAATATTCTTATCTGGAACTGAAGGTCTATAGATCACTCTGATAGTCTTTGGCTTTCTAACTACTTGCTCCACTAGAGGATAATTTATGCCAAGAAAGGCTAGAATATTTGCATGTTTGTTCTGCTCCCAAGAAATCACCTAAATGTTCAAAGTGATGAAGGATTTAAACAAATACCATACTCTATTGTGATAGGCTTTCAGGTAATGTTGCTTTGACACACACCTATTAGTGGTTTGATTGACAATAAACTTGGAGTCGTCGAAAATCTGCAATTGCTTAACACCCAACTTTTTAGCCTTCTTCAATCCAAGGCACAATGCTTCATATTTAGCTACATTATTTGTGCAACTCCAATTCAACCTATAATAATAAGTCTTCTACAACCCCTTGGGAGAGATCAACACAATACCAGCTCCTGCACCATTCTTACATCTGGCACCATCAAAATACAGCTTCCATAACTAATCTATGTCAGAATACTAGGAATTAGATACTTCTTCTTTAGTTTGCTCGATCTTGGTTATTGTATAACAACTAATGCCTATTCTGATCATGCTTTAAAATCCATAAGGGAAAACTCATCTTCAAGGAAAAGTTCTCTCAATGCTTCTTCCATCAAGTCAACCTCTTCTAACTCTTCAGTTATCATATTAACTACACCTGGAGCTTCTTCTTCCTCTTCCAACTTTTCAATGTGAAAAGGTGATGGCTTTTCATTGTGAATGTGAATCCTCTTTCCCTTGAATGGTATCTCCAAATGCGAGTAGTCTAAGGAAATATATCCCCCCAACTTAGCCATGAACTTCCTTGAGAGGCACATGCTAAAGTATGGCTCCAGGTCAACCACTACCACTTCTTGGATGACTATGATTTGTGGCATGCTATGAAGGACAATAGGGATGTCTTTGATAACTCTCACTGTCTTGACCGAAGTTCCATCCAACTACAACACTCCTGGGCTACTCCTTGTATATTCCATCCCCATAACTTCACATACTACCTTTGGTATGATAGTAGTCACAATGCCGGAATCAATCATACAATTATGTACAATCCACCCCTTCATTATGAGTGATAAATAAAATGGGGGCAGTCTATTCTTTCCTATCGTTGAAGTTGGTAATGCTTGCACTAGGACTATTTGAGAAGGATCTTTCTTCTAATATTTAGCAATCTTCAAGGACTCTTGTAACAGGTAAACTTGCCCTGGTAACTGTCGTTCATCATACAAGCTAACTTTTACAGGTATCTTCTTCATTTCTTCCACAATATTGTAACTTGAGACGGTCGAAGCCTTCTCTTCTATGACCCGTTTGTACCTTTCCTGATATTGCTGAGTAGCTTCTACTCTTTGTATCTTTGTCAATAATGGGTACTTAATTCTCTCCTTAGCCTGCTCTTTTTTTTTATTCTGTATTTGAGTAGCTGTTACAAGTTGCAAAGTTGATACCTTAGTTTTCACCTTTTCTTGAGCTTTCTTAGGCAGTAAATCTTTTAATTTGACATAATCCTGCTCCTTAATTATTACACCAGCTACTTTTACTAGAGGTTGTCATTTTTCATCCTGTACCTTTGGCTCGATAGGCATCTTCAAAGGCTCGAGCTCAACTGGATCTACAGTTACTGGCTTTTTTTTGTATCTCGTAAGAACCAAAACTTGCTCTAAAGATAGCATCATAAAATTGTGATCAACTTCTCTGATCATATTGACTTATCCACCAAAAAAACTCTCTGCTAGCATTTGCACATAATTCATATGCACCATGCAGGTTTCTTCTTTGTAAGGGTCATTACACATTGAATACCAATATGCCTTTTTTTTGTTGCACTAGCCTCCTCATTTGCTAGCACTGTTGTGCCTTTCTCAGGGTCTCTTATGGCAGACGCTTGCTCTCGAGTAATCGATAGGGTTTGAAATATCCTCAATCAGAATTTTGCCTTAGCTTACTTCTTCCTCACCACCATAAGTTCATTTGATATCATCCTTGAGGCTGAGTTGTTATATTTTACCTCTTACAACAATGTTGTGAAATAATCAGGATAGGACAATGAGGGAGGTGCTGGAAAAGGTAGAGGTGTTTGCGGTGTGGGCAATGGTAATGGGGTCAAAGGCACCGATAATGCTAGGAAAGGAATAAGTGATGGCAGTTGGGGTACTAATTTGATTGTGCAATTATAAAAAACTTGAATTTGGGCATTGTGGGACAGGGATCAAAGCCATATGAGGTGGGCTTGAACTCCATGAGGGAACTAGATACATGGAAGGCATGGGCTACAAAAATACATTGGAATACAAATACTATGGGGGTTCAAGAAGAATGGGCATAGTAGTTTTTTGGGGAAGCCTACCTACAGCAATTAGGTCAAATTTGGCCTTCTGTACCTGAGTATACAGATCCGGGAATGTAGTCACATTGGCTTGTTGCACGGCCATACCGATCTTAATGTTGAACACCCTGAGGTAATAGAATGTGTCTTGTTCATGTGTAGGCCATAAACCATCAGGAAATCTCTACCAACTTTGTGCAAACCTAATGTTGAAGTCAACTATCTCCTCCTGCGGATGTCTTTGAATGATTATAAACTAGTGCAACAAGGAATATGGGTCAACTTGTTCATGAAAATTTTTAATCAGCAACTTCACCAACTTATCCCATGAGGTAATAGTACCAAGTTGCAATAACTAGTACCAGTATAACAATTTCCCTCCTAGCGACAATACCAACAACTTTACCATCATGTCTTCATCCGTAATTATGTGGATTGTAATCAAAGAAGCTACATCTTGAATATGCTCATAGGCCATTTTACCAGTACCATCATAGGTCAAAAATACCTTTAAATATGATTGAGACACTAGATTTTATGCTTGTAAGTTCAAGGTCCCTAAGCTAATCCATGCTGGGAACTATCTAGGTGGTTGTGGTTGTTGTGGTGGAGGATTCTGAACCATGTGAGGTGGTGTATAGGGTGGAGCTTGAGGAACACTAGTAGTAGTGCTAACTAGGCTTGTAGAAGTAGAGAATACATCGGCTAGTTGCGATGATGTGGTAGATGATATATGGGATGTATGAGGTAATGAAGATGTACGGCATAAGGTGGCTAATTGAGGATGTTCCCCTAGCCTTTGAATATCAAGTTTGTAGAACTCAATTCGATGATCTAGATTTTTGGCCTTCAATATTGTATTCATGATATATAGCTTTTGCTATACTCACATTTAGAGATTTTTTGGTGTAATCAAGTCGCCAGATGTTCTAATTCTACAGCACAAAGGTGAACATCAAACATTGATACTATCAAAAGTGGAACTTTTGATGTCCTATTGGGCGTACCAAAAATTGTTGGTCAAATATCTACCTAATCAAAAAAACTATGTTTGTGCACCCTAGATACGACCAACATTGAAAGGTCAAAGGAAATAAATGTCTTATGTGCCAATATCCGGAGAGGGATGGCTCCCAAACAAAATCCTACATTGGTTGAAGACTAGATATGCAGGAAAGAAATTAGAAAATGCGGAAAGAGATGGGAAATATGGCCACAAGATGAAAGCATAGGATTTGAGGTAGACTAATAGCAAGAAATTAACCCAAGGATGAAATAGCATGTAATAGACGAAAAGCAGCAGAATTTACTTGTAAACTTGCAAAAACAACCTTTAGAAAAACACTCCAACACTCACTCTCCCACCAGTAATATTTAAATCCAAATGTAGAATTTAAATTTAACAGCAAATAAAGAGCATAAGCATAAAATAAAAGTGTATAAAGCAGAAGGAAATCACACAATATCACTCGTAAATTTAGAATCTTGATGTCTTCTATTGATGCAGAGAACTTGGAGAGTTTTATTACAAAATGCCTAACCTCCTTTACAATAGAAATTTGATTAGTATTTATAGAGGTTTTTGCCTCTTTCCTTAAATGTACATGAGAACAAAATGATGGCAGATCAGGAACAAAAGTGAGGAAATTCCTCCTTAAAATCATTAAAAATCCATCCTTTTGGGGTTTTAATCCACCTTTCAGGGAAATATTCCCAGGAAATTAACATCTTGGGCGTCGGTGCACAAAGAATTAGGAAACATTCAATATCTTGGAAATGCACTCTCGCCTTGGAAATCATGAAAAATCCTCCCTGTGCATCTATACGACTTTCTTCTTCACTTGGGATCCACAATTCGAGTTACTCATTGCCACCATTATTTAATACCTACAAAATCTGGCACTTTTGAAATTTTGACTATATTCCTTTTCACCCTTTTTGTTCAAAACTACGTTCACCCTTTAGCAAGAATTATGTTCGCCCTAACTTCTATTGTCCAACACACTTGCACGATTCTCCTTTGAGAATGTGTTCGCTCATGGGAGGGGTGAACACAACAACATTCTATCCCTAAGGTACGTTCACCCATGGGAGAGGCAAACAGGATGTTCACCCCTTAAATAGGGTGAACGTGATCATGCTTCAACTTCTAGGTACGCTCACCCATGGGAGGGGCGAACGTGATTGCATTCAATATTGGGGCATGTTCGCCCATGGGAGGGGTGAATAGGATGTTCACCCCTGATTCGGGGTGAACGCACCTTTGACTTGTTGTGATACCTTTTAAACTTCCAAATTTCTCTTTTGTCGCTTTTTGACTTTTCGTTCACCCCAAGGCGGTGTGAATGGGACGTTCGCCCCATCTTTGGGGTGAACGTCCTTCCATATTTTTATCTCTTTGTGATGCTTTCAAAATTCTTAGTCTCTTTTCAGCTTGATCTTTCTTCTTTTGTTTTATAAGCCTAAAGACACCTTCATTTTTCAGTGGCAGTTTCAGTATAGCAAACTTGAATCACAAATGGAGTTTTACATTTGTTTTATAAACATGTATAAGGCCGATGCTTAAAAGAATAGATATGTAAACAGAACAACAACATATAAAATTGTTTGAAAATATTTTCGATTACAAAAAATACTACAATCAAAAATACCCCAACAAAATTTGAACAAAATTTCCAATGTGGCTAGGTGCAAAACTACCAACATGTTGGGAATTTATAAATGCTTTAGTTACTAATTTTTTAATTGTATTGGGTGTATTTTACTTCTTCTTGGCTGAAAATAATAGGGATGTTTTTTCAAATTCTTCATTTAGTATCAAAGCAACAAATCGATCAATGTATGGATTGAAAGAAGTTTTTTTTATCATGGATAACACTAATTCAATAGACAAGATTACAATTATTGGAGTATAAAAATGAGAACTTTATTGACAGCAAAGGACTTACGTAAAATATTGAAGCTGGTTATGAAAATCCAAAAGATTGGACTATTATACCAAATAATGACAAGTAGGCTATGAAATAAGTCAAGAAGAACAAGTCACTGGCTTTGTGCCACATCTAGTTTGTTGTAGATAAGATCCTATTCCCTATGATAGTAGGTGCAAAGTTAGTAAGAGATGCTTGGAATGCTCTATAGGAGGTTTACCAAGGAAGTGACCAAGTTAAAATTGTGAAATTATAGACCCTTAAAAGAGAATTTGAAAATCTAAGAATGTAGGAAGTAGGAGTAAGTGATTATTATGTTAGAGTGAAAGATGTGGTAAACAAAATGGCCACACTTGGTGAAACTATTGTAGAAGATATTATGGTGAAGAAGGTGTTGAGAACACTAACACCAAGGTGGAATCATGTAACAATTATAATTGAAGAAAGCAAAAATTTGGCTACACTTGAATTTGATCATTTGGTTGGATCTCTTATTTCTCATGAGAGACTAAGAGATACATTTGGAGAGAGTGAAGAGAAATCATTTGCATCAAAGTTGAGAATTTCCAAAAGTGATGGTGCCATAATTAGGTCGAGGTCATTGGTAAGGCCGAGGAAGAGGCCAAAATTAGGATTTACTAAGAGGAAGAGATAGGTTTGCTAAAATAAATGTCCAATATTATCATTGCAAGAGGTGTAGGCATTTTGAGAAAGAATGTAGAATTAAAGCTAGAAATGAAGGTACAAGAACCAATTATGCTAATGAGAATGAGGATGCTCCACCAAGCTATTTATTATTATCATGTGATAAAGCTGAAAATAGTCCTAAAACATATTGGTACTTAGATTTTGGTTGCTCCAATCAAAAGTCCAAAAATAATGATTTGTTCTCTACAATGGATGAAAGATTCAAGACCAAGATCAAGCTTGGCGATAATAAATCCTTAGATGTTGTTGCAAAAGGAGTTGTATAAGTGAACACAAAAGAAGGTAAGAAATATATCAATGATATAAATTACACTGCAAATTTAAAAAATAATTTTTTGAGTGTTGGAAAGCTTTGTGAGAAGAATTATAAAGTTGTATTTGATAATAAAAAATGCATCATTTAGGATAAAAATTAGGGCAATAGAGTTATTAAAATTGTCCCAATGTCAAAGAATTATATGTTCTCATTGAAGTTTAAAGATAAGAGTAGTAGCCTTGCAAATGTAGCATTTGAAGACAAGAGTTGGTTGTGGCATCTAAGGTATGGCCACTTGAATTTTCAAAGCCTAAAGTTATTAACTTCATAAGAATTAGTTTATGGTTTACCAAAATTTGAAGAGCACAAGGAGGTTTGTGAAGGTTGTGCTAAAGGCAAACATGCAAGAGAGAAGTTTCTAAAAGGTAGAACATGGAGGGTCTACTTTCCACTTTAGTTGATTCATTCCAATATATGTGGTCTGATGCTAACAAATAGCTTAGGTAAGTCATCATTTTCATCATATGTATTGATTATTTCTCAAGAAATATTAGGTTTATTTTTGGAAACATAAAGATGAAGTATTCAATGCATTCAATAGGTTTAAATCCCTCATTGATAATCAGAGTGGATGCATAATAAAATGTTTAAGGACTGGTCATGGAGGATAATTTTTCTCAAATTATTTTGAGTTACCGTGACAAGTTTGGCATTAAAAGACAACTTACTACAACTTATATACCTCAATGAAACAAGGTAACAAAAAGGAATAATTGCACCATTGTTGAAATGACAAGGAGCATATTACAAACAAAGAGACTAAATAGTGCTTTTTATGCTAAAGTGATTGCTATAGTAGTGTATATTCTCAATTAGAGTCCCACTAGTACACTTGAGAAGATGACTCCATACTAGGCATAATACAATGAAAAGCTCAGTGTCAATTGTTTTAAAGTTCTTTGTTGTTTAGCTTATGTACATAATTTTTATTATCATAGAAATAAATATATGCAAAGAGTGAAGCATGCATATGTGTTGGTTATATGGAAGAAAACAAAACCTGTATGCTTTATAATCCCATCACTAACAAAGTTGTTGTGTCAAGAGATGTATTTTTAATGAAGAAAAGGTTTTGATTAGCAGAAAAACATGTTGGTAAGTCCAACAAAGTTGTTAATAAATGTAGAGTTAATGAGCATCCCATATATGACTTAATTCCTCATTCAAATCAGCCAAGCAACCCCACATCAAGTTCTACGAGCAAGAAGGGTAAGAGGATTCTTAAACCTCATCCTCCAAGCTAAATGTTGGATACAATTTATGAAAGAAGACTTACAAGAATCCAAGCACATGAAACTAATCATGGGACCTCAATATTGCCAAGGATGCAAACTTATGGTGATGATGAAGAAGAACCAAAAGGTGAGACAATAAAGTATGCATTGTTATCACAAGCTAATTTTGAACCAATATGTTTTTAGGATACTTGTACTAATGATATTTGGGTATAAATGAATTCAATTCATAAGAATGATACTTGGGAGCTTGTACAACTTTCATATGATAAGAAATGTATTGGTACTAAATGGGTCTATAAGATCAAGTACAGGAGTGATGGTATTATTAAAAAATACAAGACAAGGCTAGTTGAAAAAGGCTTCACTCAAATATATGGCATAGATTATGAAGATACACTTGCATCAGTAGCAAGATAAAATACCAATTAGAATGATGATTTCATTGGTAGCCCAAAGGATATGGAGCATATATCATTTGTATGTGAAGAGTTCCTTCTTAAATGAGTACTTAGAGGAGGAAATTTATGTACAATAACCACAAGGATTTCAAGTCCAAGGTAAAGAAGACCATGTATACAAGTAAAGAAGGCCTTGTATGGCCTCAATAAATCTCCAAGGGTATGGTATCCCAAATTGATGGCTATTTTCAAGAAAGTGGTTTCATGAGAAGAGTAAACCCACTCTCTTCTATAAAAATCAAGGTAATGAAATTCTCCTTGTTTTTTTCTATGTTGATGATTTGATATACATAGGTAGTTAATATAAGATAAAATATGAGTTTAGGGGTGCTATGATGAAATAATTTGAGATGGACTTTGGGCTAATGCAATATTTCTTAGGAATTGAAGCACATCAAAGTAAAAATCAATTTTTTTTGTCAAACCAAGTATGCCAAGGATATGTTAAAAATATTTAGAATGGAAGAACGCAAACTTATCCCAACTCCAATTGCTCATGGAGTAGTTTTATACAAATAATATGGAGCTAATAAAGTGAACATGGCAGCCTAAAGAAACATAGTTGGAAGCTTGATATTTCTTACTCATACTAGACCATACATTGCATATGTTGTGTTCCTTCTTTTTAGGTACATAAGTGAGTCATCATAGATACATTTGAAGGCACCCAAGAGGATATTAATGTATGTCGGTAATACTAATTTTAGCATACATTATGATGCTTCTAACAATATTTATTTGGTTGGTTATAGTGATGTTAATTGGGGTGGTAGTTTATTTGGTTGGTTATAGTGATGTTAATTGGGGTGGTAGTTTATATGATAGGAAGTCAACATACAAAAATTATTTCATAGTTCATCACTTGGAGTTCAAATAAGCAAGGACCAGTTGCACTCTCTTGTACAGAAGCAAAATATATTTTTTTGACTTCAACTAATACACAAGCATTATGGTTCATGAAAGTTTTAGAATAAATTGGGGAGAAGCAATACCATCTAACAATAATATTTTGTGATAATTTTAGCACCATCAAATTGGCAAAGGATCCAATTTATCATAACAAATATAAGTATTTTAACTTGAAGTACCACTTAATTAGATACACGGTTCTTAAGAAAAAAACTAAGTTGAGGTATGTGAATACTCATGAACAACTAGTTGATATTTTTATTGGAGTAGCAAAATTTAGTGCTTGAAGCTCAAATATTTTCATCAAATCAACATAAAGGGGGAGAATATTAGCATTTTATGTTGATATTTCTAGATACCAAAAAAAAAGAGAAAAAACATGAAAAATAAAAATAAAAACATTGTTGAAAAAGAAGGGACAATACTTTTAGCCTTCCATGTCCTACCTTTATTCCCATTGTTTGAAAAGCATAAATTAGATGTATTGTTGTATTATTTTAATTTTACCAACAAAAGAAGCATTTTATAAAAAATTTATGAGAGTTGTTATAAAAATATTGTTGTCATGGATGTCTTAATGTTGGTTGTTGCTAGTTTTACTTGGTGCTTATTTTTTGCTATTGTTGTTTTAAAACAAGGGACTGCATTTTTTTGTTGTTGTAATTGTAAATGTTAGGACTCAATGGTTTGATACTTTGCATTATCAAATGATAGGTATCTAAATATATAAAATACTTATTTTAGGTATAAAAAACTTCCAACTAAACTTGCAACTATCCCTATCCTATAGTGCATGCATAGTCCTTGTGAGGGGTGGTTAAACCACATACCACTTCATATGAGCTATTATGTAATAACTCCTAACATACCACCCTTATTATATCATAGAAATAGCTCTATATAGGCTTCTAACTTGATGAAATATTCTAGGATGATGTTAGAATTTGAGAGAGAAATTCCCTCCCTTAATGTAGACTTTCTACTATGATACTTGAGTGTTGGGCTCCACAAATCATGCACTCCAAAAATACATTTATTAAAAACCCTCATTCAATATTTCTAATACTTATATAATTCAACACATGAATTATATGCCTCCTTTAATATCTTCAAGTAAAGTATGTGCTACCATGTATCCAATGTCGACTATTTAATTGATCCATTTCCAATTTTTGTCTTGCATATAATGGGAAGAAGGTTGTGTAAGGATTATTATATTGCTTTACCTTATTTTTCTTTTCATTTCTTTCATTGTGATAAAATCTTATATTCCTTGCAAGTTCTCCTTTTATCATAATTTCTTTGATATGATAAATGGGATGTATATTTTAAATGCAATTTTTAGCAATTCTATGTGCTTGTTTCAAACCTTTAAATGATCCCATAGGTACCATAGTTTTTCCTAAAACAAAAATATAGAAACCTATCAAGTGATATATAGCCTTTAGAGTTAAACCATTAGGGCCTAATAGTTTCTAATGATGTCTAAAAAATATTCCTTTATCCCATATTATTTTATCAATCTTGATGATATCACAGTGCATCTTGTCATTTAGTATCTTGATTTGTTTTTAGTGTCAGTACACTCCTTGAAAATATTTTTATGAGATCCTATGCTTTGATAAATATGCATGAATCCCTTCTTCAAGTTACAAAAATAGATCATGCTTCTTTAAATATTTTCTCACAATAGGTCATTCATCCTACAATAGGACTTCTTGGCCTTAAATGTATCCCATGGTTTGTCCTTGTAATGGTTGTTTTTGGATCTCAACAATGTTCCCTCTTTTTGAATTCTTGTCTTAGAGTGATCAACTAATGCAACATTTCTTGTATAACAATTTGGATGATTTGAATGGATCTAAATTTCTTGACATGTCATATGTTTGGTTGCTTTAGAGTCATACCAAATATTTGTGTGTTGTCCCAACTATGCTTGCACAACAAACACATGTTCTTCTTCTTGATTTCCTTGGCTACATCATTTTGATGTGCTTTTTTCAAATTTTGATTTTGGTTGTCTAGAGATGACTTATTTTGTTGTTGGTTCATTTCTCATGAAGAAGATCCATTTTTAATGGATTATTCTAGAATTACTTCACTATGTGACCATTTCTACCATAATTTTCACACATATTTTATGTGTGAAAAATATTTCTTTGAGAAGAATTTATTTGATTTTGATATCCTTAAGAGTTGCTTCTCTATAGGAAGTATTATGGAGGCCTTATACCTCTTATGAATGGTTGCTTTCCTTTTTTTTTATAAGAAGTAATTGTTCTTCTTCATCTATTGTATGTGAGGCCTCTACTTTTTAAAGTAGGTTCACAAATTTTTCAAATATTGGTTTTTATTTAGTGATATTTAATGTTGTCACAAGAACATTGTATTTTGATGTGAAAGATATCAAAATTATTGGAATTAATATTTCATCAAATACCTAGTTTTTCAATGCTTATAATGATGCTTGTAACTTTGAAATTCTCCTCATGAAATATTCATGTCTCTCTCCACTCTTCATCTTCAAGCAATAAAGCTCGCTCTGAGAAATAGAATTTTATTTTGATTCTTTACTTTAAAAAGTATTTACAACTTCTCCCATGCATCCTTGGCCATGGTTGAATCCTGAATATATACTTGTACTCCATCTACTACTCCAAACAGGGTGATTAATTCTATTGAAATGGTAGTGACTGTGATTTTTAATATGTTTTAGTCCCTCAACATGAGATGATGTTTATGTGAATTTTAATCTTCCAAAAATTTGTAAACAACGCTCATTGACTTGCTTTTCAATTTCTATTGAGACTTTGATGTCTATGTATTTCTAATTTCACCAAAGTTTGGTTCTTTGAATGTTAAGGGGATTTGTTTGGAAATCCTTTCAATATCTCCTAAGAAGCATCTCAATTTTTAGAATGCTTTTTCTATCAAACATGCTTTGAGTGTTTCATCTTCTAGATGAGCACTTCATCGTCAAGTGAGTATTTCATCATTTGGATAAGTACTTTTGATGTTCAGGTGAGCACTTTCAATACTTGAGTGATTTCTTTTATCATTCAAGTGAGCACTTTCAATGTACCATAAAATGATGATCAAACGAGTGCTTCATTATGCTAGCCAATGTTTCTATAATTGAGTGAGTGTTTTGTTGTACCATTGAATGCTTCTTTGTTTGAGTGTCTTATGAGAATATCTCGAGCAGTGCTTCTTTGTTCTAATTTCTCTAGATTAGGTTTTTTTATTTGTATCATGTAAGGCTTTAGGTTGGCTTCTCCTTCACTTACTTTTATATTGGACACGAGTCTTTGATCAAATTCTTATTTGTATTTTCAATCATGGGTGTCTTGCCTTATTCATTTTGCTAGAGAATATTACATTATTTGGTACAATGTGAAAGTACCCGCATGGTACCATTGTACATTTGTAAATATTAGAATAGGGTATGTGTTATTATATTAGGGTATGTGATTTATATTTCCCCTAAAGTATGTGTCTATGTGTAGGATGAGTCCAAGTGTCATGTGATAAGGTGTGCAAGTGTGTAGAATGTAAGAATATGCAAGTGTTATGTAATTAAGTGTGTAAGTGTATGCAATGTATCACCTAAGTTATTCAAGATTCATGTGTGTATGTGTCAAGTATACAAATGAAGAGTTACATGTATGTGGTAAGATTTAAATTCAAGACACATGAGAGGTTTGTCTTGTGTGTGGAATAGGAAATAATGCATCTTCTGAATATGTGAGGAGAGCAATAGTCAAGTATTGAAAAGTTATCTTCTAAGGTTAATTATAGAGACAAACTTCATGTATTGTATCAAGAAATGTAAGAGAAAATTGTATGAATATTGTAACAAAGATCTTATATATTTGATCAATATTATTGTGAGTTTTTATATTGAAACATTATTATTTTATGAATGTTATATTGATCTATATTGATCAAAGATCTTATTTGCATTAATATTTTGATTGATATTTGATCCTTAATATCAGGACCTATGATTAAATCTTGTTAAAAATTCATCACATTCTTAATGGTGCCAAGATTATGTGGTTCAACCTTTGCATAAAATTGGAGTGTATGTATTATGTTCTTAACTTGGATGTTTATACTTTATGCTTGGATTTGGAATACACGATCTACACATTCTTTTATATTTTTTCTTCCTCAAAATGTTTTGTTTTGATTCTTTAACTGTTCCTTTGATGAATTTACTACCCTTTACCATGTTCCCTTCGAATGTTTATCTCTTGAGTGTATGACCACACCTCTATTTTTGGCTTAAAAAATTATTTTAGTAACTTGATTTCTTCAATGTTGCTTTCTTGACTCTTAGTGAATTTATTGTAATTGTTAAGAAGCTTTAATGGATTCCTCGGTCTCTTCAAAGGGGTAATATTATTCTACAAGGGGTACTATGATCCTATTTCCTTTTGTTGAACTTGACCTTGTTGTTATTTACATATTATGACCTTACTGGTCTTTTGATAGGGTTGAGATCCTTTTTATTACTTAGAGGCTTTTGTCTCTTCATCTTTGATAGGGATTTTTCACCCTGAGACCCTTGATTCCAAAAATAATCTTCCATGTAATTTTACTTCATGGAGATGATGGTTACCTCTTCTTTTAAGTTTAACCTTTAACAAACTTCTAGAGGTTTATTTACCCTTGAAAAAATTTTCTCAATAAAGTGCTCCTTGAGCTTCTTGGGATCAAAACAAGATAAGGATTAGAAGGAGAGATGGATCTTCCTTCTACCTACTCTAATATCACATGTTAGAAACCAATGCTTCAATGCTTTGCATTATCAAATGAAAGGTATTTAATTACATAGAATACCTATTTTAGACATAAAAAACCTCTAACTAGACTTGCAACTACCTTTGTCCTATAGTGCATGTATAATCCTTGTGAGGGGTGTTATACCAAATACCACTTCACATGGGCTATGATGTAATAAACCCTAATAGTAAATTAAGGACTATATTTTTTATTTGTTGTTATAAAGTAGGGGACTACATTTATTTTTGTTGTATGTATTGCTAGAATTTTATAAATACTTCAACTACAATTTTTTAAATTGTATTGGTTGTATTTTACTTCTTCTTGGTTAAAATAATAGGGGTATTCTTTCAAATTATTCATAAATTACCTTCAACATAAGCCATTATATTTGGAAGATCAATGGGAGAAGGAAGATTCATAAAATTTCATACAATCTCAATCACTTTATGTCATGAGTTGTCAAATTATTTGAATCAACAATGAAATATTGAGCTTAGTTATTTGAAAAATAGATGTTGTGATGCCATTGATTGGTGGCTAACAACATTTAAATGGAGGGCATAATGTTCATTTGGTAGGTTATTTTTTATGACTAGTTAAAATTATATTTACCTCTTTTTAGAAAGTGAAGGTAGGGAAACATATTGAAAGTTCTTTTGATAGATGCAAGGAATATTCCACATGTGTGAAGTGGAAGAACCGATTTGTGTTTAAATTCCAAAGGCCTAGGTGTAAAATAAAATTCAAAATATCAATTTAGTGGATTGGATTATGAATAACTTAAGCATATATTTTTGCTTGGCAAAACACTTTTTATTTTCACCATTGCATGTACATATTTTTTGTAATTATAGGTTAGTATATACTTGTCATAAAGTTCTTTTCAAGCCCTATGTAGTTGTAGACATGGAAAATTGACCCACTTTAGTGGGAAATCTCCCCTGAGCCCTCTAGGAGACCCCTTAGACTTATCTAGGGCAAGGACAAGGCTTCTTCTCTCTATGTAAAATCACGCTCGCCCTTGATGGGGTACGATTTTGCATAGGTGAAATCATGGTCAGCCTTTACGAGGCGTGATTTCACCTTTTAGGATTTTATCTAAGGAAATCCTAATTCTTTGGGTTTGGCATGTTTTACGTCAGCCCTCTTTGGTTTTCCCGTCCATCTCACCTTCAAATCCGCTATATAAGGAGGGTTTGAATTAACTTTTCACACACTCTCATGCACAACATTTGATAATTAATTCTAACGATGATTATTCTTGTAAAGTGTTTTAGTTTTCGCTTATTGCTCTACATCCTTCTTCTTTTGCAAGCAATTTATATTTGGAGTGTGAAGTTTGATTGGTTTATTGTTGTATTGGATTACTAATTGTTGTTTCTCACTTTGGTGGATTTGTGTTGAAGCCCTAAGGAGAGATCAACTATTAGGGAGGTTTAAACCCTTTTGCTTGTTTCCTCGCTTTCTACCAGGTGAATTCACTCTGTTACATGCATGTTTTAGTTCACTGCATCTAATATTTATTATTTCACATTGATCTAAAATGTTTCGTCTCACTTCTACAAAATTGTGTTTGGGTACCTATGGGACGCGATTTCATCGGTGCGATATTGTGGTCGCCTATTACGGTGTGCGATTTCACCTAAGTTGTACCTAGGGGTAAATTGTCATTCCAAATTTTATACTTGCATTTTAGATTGCATCTAGGGCATAGTGTTGTGTTCTATTCTATGTTTTCATCATTTTATTTTGTTGTATCTTGATATGCTTGATTTCTTCCAAAGGTCAATTTATGCTTTTTTTTATCAAAGGGCATCTAAAAGGACCTAGGGGGCTTGACTTATGCACCTCCAAGAACTATTGTATAGCAGCCTAAGTAGGTCCCCTAATGCTAATCATATTTTTCAAGTGTTTGTTAAGTTATCTTGCAAGAATAAGAATTGTTGATATCATTGGATAAGGGATAAAAGCAAGGATAGATCACTAAATGATATAAGTGTTCCAGTTAATCTCTAGGTTGTTTTTTGAGTACCTTAAATTTTTGTTGTAAACTCTAGATCTGATTTTAATAGAAATATATTTAATTTATTTCTAGGCATTGAAGGATAAACACAATATAGTGTGCACGTAGGGTTAATATTTTTTGTGCATATTCTCTTGAGCCCTTGCTTAAATATTTTCTATCTTAAAACCCTAGGTTATAAAAGCATTCAAAGAAAGAATCATTCTAGGGTTAGCTCTTGTATTCCTTCATTCTATGTTTTTGCATTGTCCTTTATCTTTCATATCATAGATCTAGAAAGGCCAAATTTAGGTGATTGTCTTGAAATGAATACATCAAACATTCCTAAAATTCTCGTGGATTTGGAGCGTGTCCTTAAAGCCATTCCTAGTTAACCCTTCCACACCCTAGCACTGAGTGTCGATAACAACATACCCCCACAATTCACCTCAAGGCTCCCTCCTACGGATCCAACATTGAGAATTATACGCGGTAGGGTAGTTTTGCCCCTCTACATATTTGGTGAACCCAATGCCCCTCTACATATTTGGTGAACCCAATGTGAACACCTCCTTTATTTTTAAATCTTAATAAATATCATTAATTTTTTTGTATGGTTGAAGAATCATTAATAACATCTTTAAAAATATTTTTATGTGTGTTTGTTGTTAGTATTTCTCTTCTATCCTTTCACCTTTTCTAATGGCTCCTCTTCTTAGAAGTCAGTGAAAGAACCTTGAATATGATTATGTTCCTTCAAAATATGATCAAATTGATAGAGAGGATCCTAAAATAGATCCAAAATAACAAGATAACATTGAAACTGAAATGAGTTTTTATCCTTATGAAGGACCTAATGGTGGGTTTGTATTTTCATCATTTGAGCATATTTTGGGCTTCATGAAATCTAATAGGGATAAGATACTGAAAGGTATGGAATGGGAGGCTCATATTGAAAGAGGTGAGACTCCCACTCACCCTTCTAGTTGATCAAAATAACCCCTTGCCTAAATCAATGCATCTTGATAATTTAAGAAACTAGGCAATTGATACTACTACTACAACCACCAACATTGGAAGGAATCTACAATTCCCTCCAATTAGTAGTGTCACTCAAAATTATTTTCAATTTCTTCCTTAATCTTCTAATCTCAATACTTTTTCTTCTATTCCACCAAATTTTAGTTGTCCATTTTCACAAGGTGCCACATATAACAACATATTCATTCATCCAACTTGAGTCAAGCATTGATTCCTCAACACACATATATTCCTCCTTTAGGGAATTTGAGGATGATCCATAATAGTAATCTAGAAGTGTAGAATTTAACAAATATGGTAAAGTAGTTGGTTTGAAAAGTTGAGATGATTCAGCCTTCAAGTTTTACTTACAATTATAAGAAAATGTGTAATCAACCATTGGATCCTATTGTTGTTGCTATGCCTTATCCTAAGCATTTTCCTATGTCGGTTCTACCTATTTATAAGGGGACAGAAGATCCAATAGATCATTTAAGAAGATTTAGAATATCTTATCATGATCTCATTTATGATGACATGTTGTTACTCAAAATATTTCCTAAGAGTCTTGGTGGCATGGCATTAGAATGGTACTATCAATTTCCTAGTTATTCCTTGAAGAGTTTTGAGGAAATAGCAAAATTATTTGTTCAACAGTTTGGTGCCTATGTTGAAAAGGAAGTAACAATGAAAGATATTTACAATTTAAAACAAATTAAAGAGGAGAAATTTTCAGATTTCTTGGCTTGTTGGAGAAGTTTAGTTGGACGTTTAAGATATACTTTACCTCCAAATGATATGCTTGAGATATTTATTGGTAATTTACAAGAACAATAATATTATGCATTAGAAACTATTACTATTACATCGTTTTATCAAGCGATTGATTTTGCTCATTGTTACCTTTCCAATGATTATCGTGACATGGTTGTCATAGAAAGAGCTATGAAGGAACTTCTCTATGATTTTCATCATAGATATGACTTGCTTTCTAGAAATTTCTTTGGTAAAACAGTCCATGGTACACTTTTTTCTTATGCTAAGAAAGGTGACACACTTAGATTTTGTGTCGACTATCATCCTGTTTGCTTAAACTAAAGTATATAAATAATAATAATAATAATAATAATAAAAATAAATAAATAAAAACAATATTAAAATCACATCGATTAATTATTTTATAGCCCTACATTTGTATTTTCGTTGCACTCATCTACTTGTTCATACTACATTGTTGCTTATCATCTTTTGCATTGCTTGATTGACATTTAACACAACTTGCATGATTGAATGTCATATTTTGCATGATTGCTTGTTCATGACTACTTGATCATATAGATTTTGGAAATCTTGCCATAATGGCATGTGATGATACCTAGTTAGGTCATAGCTCACATGCATTGCACTTTCACTAGTATTTTGATGCCTAGTAAGATCCCCACGTAGGGATTCTTCTTCAGTATTATTTCTTGATTCTCTTTGCTACTCAAGTTCTATTTTTCTTGGTCCTAGAATTATAGATTTATCATATTTCTCAGGTCAAGGATGATAGTTTTATAATATTTCATTGTTACTTTTATGTCGCCTCTGGTTTCCCTTCTTTGTTTTTCTTTGCTTTGACAAGGATATATGTGCATTTATTTCTTCCTTTATCTTTTTCAAAGTCGTCTTCTTATACACCTTTGCACACACTCACCAAGTGTTTCATCTTTCAAACCCCTATCGAGGGTAGCACTCACCTAATATATTTTATCCTTATATTTCACCACACATGGGATAATTATACATCCTAGCAGGTAACTTATAGGATATGATCTCCTATAGGTTTATACTCCTTTTTTGCTCAGCAGGCTTAACACCCCATTATAGGTAAAGCTCCTTGGCCATTTTTAGTAGGCCTCGACATACATCCTAGTGGGTAATCACCCCATAGTAGTCGATTAGCGAGCAACCATCCATAGCAGTTCAGACTCCAACACTTCATTTTTTATGGTGAGTACTACACCCTTAGTGAGTTTAACTCCCCATTTTTGGTACAATTCATAGTATTTAATCACATTGATCCGTTGTGACCTATGTTGATTTAAAGACTATGCTTCGCCTATCCTTCTCTATTTCGATTGATTGACCTTTGGATCTTCTTCTTCGTCGTCTTCTTTTTGTCCTCTTTTCTTCCTTTTGTTTTATTTCTTGTTTTCTTTCATCTTATATTTCTTTCTTTCTTCCTTCCATCCATTTCATCCGTGCATTTCATATAGCCTTGCATTAAGATAGTTTTCATGCATAAAACATTAAATTAAAGAACACTTAATTAAATCACATGCACACACATTCACACAAAATATAAAAGAAGCAGTTATGTATTACTTGATGAGAAAAAGAGATATACATTAGTGTCTAGGTGGTGTGTCGTAGTCCAGTTCTGATACACTCAACCAATCTCAAGGGATGCATACCACAATCAAAATTGGTATGTCATCATAATTCCTAGCCCTAGCTCTGAAAGCTTATCTCCTCTCCTTCACCCAAAGGATGAGGTAGTCCAGGAAGTCACACACCCATAGATGGTAAAGATGATATTGTCTATAATTGAGACCGTGACCTGCTAACTGATTAGAAGGACAAATAAAGCATCGCTCTCTATCTCGTTGGTACCACTTGGAAGTACATGGTATCATAAAAGGTAGCCCACTGAATGGCCACCTCCAACATCTCCCCTACCCTTTGTAGCTTTGCCTATATAAGGTGAATCATGTTGCTATCCTAACTGCTCCTAATAACAACCATTCCTTCTTCTCGATCTCTCTGGCACTCTATGTCTATATGACTCACCTCCCCTCAAATGCGATTGACCTTTTTTTGAGCCACATCCCTCTCTATATCAGGGTACTCAATGAGCTTTGTAGTTCCTAAATCCTCTTGGACCTATCCTCCTAGAGCATGTCCACCTGTCTCTAGAGTCACCACCTATACCTGTAGCACCTTTGCCTCCTCCCTTGGATCCCCTCATCCCAAAGCCTGGTCTTAATCGACTGCTACTGATGTGGAGGCCTCTCTCGATCCTCTACTCGATAGTACCCCAGCCTCTATGGGGGCAACTCTAGATACCCTTACCTCCTTGGTCCCTATAGTGCTGGTGTCCTCCATCACTAGCTTAATCCAGACCCGAGCTTATATTTTTCTTGGAGCTGCACATCCCTACTACGCCCTCTTTATGGCCCTACGAGCTACCTCTCAAAATGCTCACTACATGCTCGAGTCCATCACCTGGCACCTCTATATCAAAACTAGCAAGGAGATCTTTCGAGGCATGACTCCTATGTACCATTACTTTTAATCGAAGGCCACTCCCGCATCATCCACCTTGGTATCTATGTAAGGAAGATTTTCCAAGTCCTCCTCTACCTACCTAGCCAAGTCAGGCTCACCTCCAACCCCTACTGGGTCCCGTAGACTCTTCGATACCAGTAATCCTCCAGGTCTGGGATTCCCTTCAAGATCTAAATTGCCTTAGGACTTGATCAAACTAGAAGACCTTTGGCTCCCCTCTCTCTATGGTTATCCATCTAGTCCTCCTAATCCTTGCTAGCTCAATCATATCCTCATACCATCCTGGTAATAGAATCTAGGGTCACCATATAATATTGGCCTCCCTCAACTCATATATTACTTGCCTTGCTAGTGGTAGGTTCTCGGCATAGTTCCTCATGACCCGCTCTAGGTATCTGGACCAATTGTATATTTTTGGCTACTCTAGGCTAGATAATGGTCCTAGCAGTGCATCCAATATTTACACCATTATGTTCTCTTATCTCCATACCTAGAGCAAATTTGTATAAAGTATCCTTGTATATTGCTTATACATGACATTGTACAACATCTTGTATAAGCGAGCCAGGACATATGGACCCCATGTAAACCAAACTCCCTAGTGTTGCATGTCTGCTACTACACCCACCATAGTCCATGGGAGATGTCACCTACTCATGTGGCACATAAACAATCTTACCACCACCCCATAAAGCACAATTGTCAATGGGTCCACCCCATATCGTCCTAATAGGTCATCTATGACTATGGTTCTCTCTCACACTTGGTGGGTCCAACAACCTAAAAATTCTTGCAAGGTCGTTGGCTGCCCTTGCACTCTGTAAATCACTATCCCTCTGATAAGTATGTGCAAGATGCAGCATATATCCTCTAGTGTGACGATCATCTCTCTTGTATGTAATCAAAATATCGACGACTCTGAGTACCATCTCTCCACTAGATCCATCAGTAGAGCCCTATCCAAATCTACTCGAGGTAGCCTCACCAGGTGGTCTAGCCCCACCACATCCAATGTGTCTCTCTCTGCCCATTCGATTGCCTCTAGCTCCACCTCAAAGGAGCCTACTCACCACTCATGGCTCTCAAGTACTCTAAGTTGCAATAATAACAATAACAAAATTTTCCATCAATTTAATTAATCAAAAATTAATTCTAAATAAAATAATTAAATTAAATTGAATTAAATTTAAAACTTTAAAATTTATTGCTAAAAATCAAGCTTTGCATTTTTAAATTTTAGCTTGCTTGCTTCTTTCTCTCTTCTCTTATTTCTTTTCTTGTTTATTTTTTCTTTTTTTTTGTTTTTTCTTTCCCTTCGACGAAATCACGCTTGGTTTTCTAGGACCACAATTTTTCCAAGGTGAAGTTGTGTCGTACCTTTCACAAGGTGTGATTTCATGAAATTATGTCTATCCCTTGTCGTCGGGTGTGATTTCATCGCTACCACCTAGGGTGAATTCACGGTCAGGCCATGAAATCATTCTTGGGTCGTATGCAGCAAAACTGTTGATTTTAGCGAAAAACTACCCAAAAACATGAAATTTTTTGAAATGCGAGGATGGTTTTCAATCCTACCTCTACTTGCTCTGCCTTTGCACTAGCTTTGCCCCTCAAAATCGTTGAACGGTTCACTGATAGCACCATCTCCAATTTTTCTCTAGAGTCCCATTTTTCTCTTTCTCAAGGAATGGTTGATATCATTGGATAAGGGATTAAATCAAGTATAAATCACCAGATGAGATAAGTGTTCTATTTAATCTCTAGGTTGTTTGTTGAGTGCCTTATATTTTTGTTGTAAACCCTAGATCTGATTTTTTTTTTTTGAAAAAAATGAAAACTTGTATTAATACAAAGACCAGTTACAAGCGGGAGAGAACACATCCCGACCCAGAGCCAAGAGCAACACAACAAGGACAACGCACAAAGGCAGCACTAGCAGCCACAGGGCAAAGAGAACAACAGGGCGCGAAAAGGCGACATGTCGCGAAAACGCGACATGTCACGAAATCGCGACAGTCACCCCCGTCACGACCGCGTCGGTGCCAACAGTCGCGATAACGCGACATGTCGCGAAATCGTGACATGTCACGATATCGCGACAGGAAGGGCCCTCGACAGCCGCCCGCAAAAGGAGTCACGAAAACGCGACGAAGTTTCTAAACGGCACTCATGCCACAAAAGGGTCGCGATATCGCGACAATTAACCACCCAACCGCTTAAGTGCCAAACGTGTCGCGATATCGCGACAAAAATACCATGCAGCTTCCATTTAACCAAACTGTCGCGAAATCATGACAAATTAACACCTTTGTTCTTCATCTTCAAAAGAGGCACGAAATCGTGACATAAACCCAACAAGAGCCGCGACAGCGCGACATGTCGCGATATCGCGCTAGAAATCCGCCAAAGGCCGCAAAGGCTCAACCTGTCATGAAATCGTGACAACAACCAACTCGAGGCCGCGACGGCGCTACAGGTCGCGATATCGCGACAATTTTCCTCCCAGCCGCTTAAGTGCCAAACGTGTCGCGATATCGCGACAGGATTTCCTTGCAGCTTCCCATTCTCAAACTTGTCACGAAAACGCGACGAAATTTCAACTTTGCTTTTCAACTTCAAAAAGGGTGCGAAATCACGGCAGGAACTCCACACGGACCACGATAGCGCGACCTGTCGCGATATCGCGACATGTCGCGATATCGCGATAGAAACCCACCAAAGGCCGCGGAGGCTCAACCTGTCGCGATATCGCGACAGCAACCAGCAAGAGGCCGCGACAGCACTACATGTCGCGATATCGCGACAAAAAATTTCCTTAGCATAAAAAACACTGCACATTATTTCAAAATTTGTTCAAGGCCTTGTCTAATCTCTGCATCCTCCACAGGCATATTACTATGCAGATGCATCCCAACCTCTCTCTCAGCACCCATCTTAGCAAGGAAATCAGCCGCTTTATTAAGAGATCTACTAGCATAAACAGGTATCACATCCTCTAATTCCTTCCAAAGCTCTTTAATTTGGGAGACCAGAATCCGTAGCCTCCAAGCTTTTAAGGCAAAGTTCCTCATGCAATCAAGAGCGCCAACCAGGATTTGGGAATCAGACTCAATGATTATCTTTCTATGACCCTGCTTGACGGCCCAGATGGAAGCAGATTTAATAGCAAAGGCCTCGGCTTCATTGTTTGTGGCATATCCCAGACCTTGCAATTCCCAATAGAGCACAGCCCCAGCATGATCACGGCAGATTACTCCACTTCCAGCATTTCCCGGATTGCCTTTTGCAGCTCCATCAGTGTTGATTTTGACCCAGCATTCTGGGGGAGGTTTCCAACAACTTCTTACCTGTCTCTCAAGATCAGCAGCTCTCTCTTCCAAAGGCTTAGAAGCAGGCTGATTTTCCTCCTCAGCATAGATGGCAACGGTTTCCACAACTTTGCTCCAGATGACCTGCCATATCCCATCCACCGAAGAGAAGGTTTCACGGAAAATACGAGCATTTCTTTCCAACCACACCTGCCACCAAATAAAAAGGAAACCAAGCTCCCAGCCAGTACGAAGAGCTTTAGATGTAAATCTACCTCTCTTCCAACTTTCCCATAAATTGGTCCGAGACAAGTCTCCAATAGCCTGAAGTTTAAAGTGGGAGAACCAACGATGCCAAATCTGTTGTGTGAAAGGACAATCAAACAGAAGATGATCCGCAGTTTCCTCATTCCTATAGCATAAAACACACTGGGAAGGACCAATGATGCCTCTGATTCTGAGATTGTCAAAGGTCAGGATTCCATTGTGCATCAGCTGCCAGGCAAAGAAGTTCACTTTCGGCCAGCCCTTGGGATGCCATATCTTCCTCCATTCTTGAACTGGAAAAGAGTGTGGGGGGGGCTCAGGAAGGATCGAATCATAGCCCTCCTTCACAGTATAAACCCCAAGGTTCCCAAAGCCCCAGGCAAGCTCATCCTCCTCATCTCTCCCAGTAAGAAACCGTTCTGACAAGAGTTTTTCCAGAGTTGGAGCCTGCTCCGGAGGGATTGGAATAGGCCATTCACCCAGCCGCTTAAACTTTTGAACCTTATACTCCCCCAATTGGCTGGTATTGAAGTAGCTCTCAATATTAATCCATCCCTTATCTTCAAGAGCTGATTTTAACGGATGCAATTCAGGAAACACAGCAAGGATAGGAGGATTCTGATCCCAAGAATCAGTCCAGAACCGGGCCTTCTCCCCTCTCCCAACTTTCCAGAACAATTGATCTTTGATAATGCGAGATCCGAGCTTGAGCGCCTGCCACACTAAAGATCCATTACCCTCCAAAGGAAAGCGGCCCAAGTCGTTGGGGTGAACAAGACCCAAGTATTTACTAGAGAGGATTCTGCTGAAGAGGGACGTAGGCTGGGAAATCCACCTCCAATACAATTTACCAGCCAGGGCCTGATTGTTAAACTTGGAGCTTCTTAATCCCAGCCCACCTTTTTCCTTGGGCTGGGTGACCTTATCCCAACCAACCAAGGCCCATTTCCTCTCTCCTTTGGCACCTTCCCAGAGAAAACTTCTAGCCACTTTGTCCAGCTCTTTCCAAATTGATGGAGGGGCAGCCAGAATAGAGAATTTATAAATTGGCATGGCCTGAATAACAGACTACAGGAAAGTCAGTCGGCCCCCATAGCTTAACCATCTATGAGACCAGTGATTCATTCTCTCTTTGATGCCATCCAAAAGGTCCTTCCAGAAATCAGCTTTCAGTTTTTTGAAATGCAGAGGAACCCCCAGATAAACAACAGGAAGAGAGGTCCTAGTGAATCCCAGGATCTCCATAACTCTGTCTTGTGACCTTTGATCAAGATTAAAGAAGACCACTTTGGATTTTGTTTCATTGATGACTTGATTAGAAGCCCGGAGGTAGACGTTAAGAGAATCTCTGATTCCTCTTGCTTCCCTGAGGCTGGCTACTCCCACCAAACCAGTATCATCCACAAACTGTAAATGAGTCAAAACTTCAGCCCCGATTTTAATTCCTATTATCTGTCCTTGAAGTCTTCTTCTCAGGAGGAGTCTGCCTAATCCTTCAGCCAAGATGAGAAAGAGATAAGGAGAGCAAGGGTCTCCTTGGCGGAGACCCCGAGAGGCTCCAAAAGGTGGCGAGGGAAGCCCCTTAATTAAAACAGAGTAGGAAGGCGTAGAGATACAGCTCATGACCCAGGCAATCCAGTCCTGAGAAAAACCAAAGGCTGCCAACATCTTGACCAAGAAGCCCCACTCTACTCTGTCATAAGCCTTAGACATATCCAATTTGATGAACATTCCTTTGTTACCTGAATTGTGCATAGAATGGATAGCCTCCTGAGCCAAGATCACTCCATCCAAGATCTGTCTCCCTTCAACAAAACCCCCTTGCTCAGGGGAGATTATATTCTGAAGAAGGGGTTTTAGTCTTTCAGCCATAATTTTAGTGATTATTTTGTAAATCACATTACATAAGGCAATAGGTCTGAAATCAGAAATGTGAGCCCCCCCTCTCCTTTTGGAATTAAGGTAATAAAGGTGTGATTTAGAGCCTTGAGCATTCTTTTGTTAGTTCGGGACTCCTCAATGACAGCCAACACATCCTCCTCCAGGATATCCCAGAAGGCCTGAAAAAACTCAATAGGGAAACCATCAGGACCAGGCGATTTTCCGGTGCACATCCCAAAGACCACCTTCTTGAGTTCATCACGATCAATGGGCTTAAGAAGGGCCTGATTCTCTTCATGAGAGATAATAGAGGGAATGCCCTCAATGACTTCATTTTGGGCTTCCACATCATGTTGCATACTTTCCTTAAAGAGGTTTGAGAAATACTCCATAGAGTGGGAGTGCATATCAGGGAGAGTGTCAAAAGAGTTTCCATTCTCGTCTTGAAGGAATTCCATGTTATTCAATTGTCTTCTAGCACAGGCAGAGCGATGGAAAAATTTTGTATTTCTGTCTCCTTCTAATAACCAAGTATTTCTTGCTCTCTGTTTCCAGTAGATCTCTTCTTGATTATCAATGTCCTCAACCGCTTTGCGTAAAGCATCATCCTCGAATTTAAGATGCTCAGAAATGATTCCTTCTCTGAATTGTTTTTGCACCTCATTCCATCTGGCCAACAAGGGAGCCCGTTGGAGCTGGAAATCAGATTTGTTAGTTTGCTTCCACTGTTTTAGTTTACTCTTAACAAAAAGAAGTTGTTTATGAAATTTGAACATAGCTGTTCCAAAAGGGAGACGACCTTCTTCCCACCACTGTGGAATTTTCCTTCGTAGGTCCTCTTTTTGCAACCAAAAATTTTCAAATTTAAAAGGTTTGTAATACTTCCCTGACATAGTCCCTCCCTCCAGCAAAATGGGAGAGTGATCTGAGACTGGGCCCTCCAAAATCTGGAATTTGATATTCCATCTAACATAAGCTTCCTCCGAGACCAGAAACCGGTCAAGCTTAACCCTCCTGTTGTATGGCTCTCTTCTCTTATTAGTCCAGGTAAAGTTTGTACCAGGGCCTTTGATATCAACAAGGTTAAAGGCCTGGACTTGGGCAATAAACAGCCGGTCCCCTGTATCCAAAACTGGGATGCCACCTTCCTGATCCCTGGCAGATAATTTGGCATTGAAGTCCCCAGCAATAATCCAATCAAAATCTTCCCGGGAGGACCTCATGTTTTGAACAGCTTTCCATTGAAACCGCTGACCATCGATGTTCTGAGCCCCATAGAAATTTGTAATTAAGACTTGTTCAGCTGTAACAATATTCTTAAAAAGAGATGTGAGGACACCCCTCCAGGCTATATGTTCTATTGCTATCCACGCCAAAGGGTTCCAAAGAGTAGCAATCCCTCCCGAGGCACCTAGAGCAGCCACAGCCATATGGCCAGCACCCCTCCAGATTCGGCTGACAGTTTTACTCATAAGGTCTAATGACATTTTTGTCTCCTGAATGAGCAGAAAGTCTGTTTTACTTCTCTCTAAAAGTCTTTGAACAACAGATTGATGGGTTCTACTGTTTAAACCCCTCACATTCCAAGATTGAATAATCATTGGAAACCTTGGGAGCAATACGAATCAATTGTTCTCGCCAATCCTCCATTGATTAGCTTATCTCCTTGCACTGCAATTAGATCCTTATTGGATTTCCTGCCCACCCCTTGGGAATTACTATTTTTCGACCTCTTCTCCACCTGGGTAATCCCAAGAGCTGGTCTTTCTCTGAACTTTTCTGCAATTCCCATGGTAACATCTTTGATAGCTGGCTGTACTGGGGAGTGGATTACCAATGCCCCTGGGTTTTCTTGCTGCAAAGTCTCAGAGGAGTCAATCACCTATTCTAGGACAGGGGTTGATGAGGGAGGAGCATGAGAAAGGATGATATTATCCTCAAGGTTCCCATCTGCTCCTTCCATAATTTGGTCTTCTTGATCCACAAGAGATTTGAAGATTTCATACCGGTTGGTTGGCTTGGGATGAGCTTGCTCCTTGCCATTTCTCTTTTTGTTTCTTCTTCTCTTCTGTTGTTCAAAGCCATCTTTCTGGGCATCAGAACCAGGGGGAATGATGGGTGGTTCCTTGACCGAAGTGGACTTACCCTCTCGGGGGCGATTTGACATTCCCTGTGGAGCATCCGCTTTGGTGCTCAAGATATTTGGGCAGAGCCTTGCCAAATGGCCATGCTTATGGCAAACTCTACATCGGAAAGGTAGGGCTTCATAGTCTAACTGTTGTATCCAGGAGTGTCCTGCTAACTCCAGTTCCATCTCAGCTGGTAGCGGCTGGCTAATATCCAATTCTACACAAATTCTCGCATAAACAACAGTGTTTCCTTCTATGGTATCCTTGGAAACTCCCAAATATCTACCTAGAGAGTTGCCTATCAGTTCAAGAATCTGCTCACCCCAAAACTCCATCGGGAGAGCATACAGCCGGATCCAAACCGGGACAGCCGTGGGCTCAATGCGAGGGTCGAAACCCGCTCTCCACGGTTGGACAAATAACCCTGCCGGGCCATGGCTCCTCTTCTCTGATTCAAATGCTCTGTTTCTATCCGATAAGGAGGAAAAACTAATAATAAAATACCCATTGCTTATGGGCCATAAGGAGTACTCACCGATAGGCTCCAGTTTTGTCTCACCCGGGAATGCAGAAAGTGCAGGGTGGGTCGGATGCCCATGAATTTGCAGATCAGATCATGAGTAGCACGGTAGTTGATCGTGTCCTCGACCAGCTCTGGTTCAATGACAATCTTCGGTCTGGACGCAGATTGCGGGAGACATCCATTGACTCTATGCACAGGAGAACCCTTGCCCGCATTCCTGGATAGCAGATGGTAAGCACTCCGCTGAGCATCGTCGGAGGAAGACGCAGGGTTTTCTCTTAATATCTCAGCATAAGAGGTCTTCTTCCCATCGAGAAAACCTGGAGGAGACCCCATTGGGCCCTCCCGGGGCAACGAAAGAGCCGACAACAAAGAACAACAGCAAACCCCCTGAGTCCCTGGAAGAGTCTTCCGATCAGAAACCCTAGAGCCTCGGCCGACGGCAGTTCAGAAGGTTTCCCGCCAAATCGCCAGAGCTCTTCCAAAAAATTAGTTTTTTTTTTAACCAACCAACCCTAGATCTGATTTTAATAGAAATATATTTAATTGATTTCTAGGCATTGAAGGATAAACAACATATAGTGTGCACTTAGGGTTAATATTGTTTGTGCATATTCTCTTGAGCCCTTGCTTAAATATTTTCTATCTTAAAACCCTAGGTTAGAAAAGCATTCAAAGAAAGAATAATTCTAGGGTTAGGTCTTGTATTCCTACATTCTATATTTCTGCATTGTCCTTTATCTTTCATAGCATAGATCTAGAAAGGCCAAATCTAGGTTATTGCCTTGAAACGAATACATCAAACATTCCTAAAATTCCCATGGACTTGGAGCGAGTCCTTAAAGCTTTTCTTGGTGAACCCTTCACCCCCTAGCACCGAGGGTAGATAACATCATACCCCATGGTTCACCTCAAGGCTCTCTCCTACGGATCTAGCCTTGAGAATTGTATACGGTAGGGTATTTTTCCCCCTCTAGAATAGTATAGTCTAAATTTTAAGTATTGTGAAGATTGAAAATGGTTGTTAATACCCTGAAGATGTTGCTCAATTTTAGTTGTTGAAAGGTGGCAACTATTCTAAATTTAATATAGTTAAAAATTCACCTTGAGTTCTAGGATTTGTGAGAAGTGGTCTTGGGCACCATGCAAAGATATAACACAAACCTTGATGAACAAAGAAAGTTTGATAAAGTAGATCCAAAATCATGTTTGATCATAGTGTTCATTGTGACTGTTAGGACCCCATCCTAATATTATTTTTATAATTCTCAATTACTTATTAAATAACCCACGTCCAATGTGGGAACCCACTTATATTTTTATTTTGAAATAATTTTGTAATGGTATGTGGCAAGACACCTAAAAAAGTGGTGTCCTTTCATGTAGTCAATATCAAGAATGTAACCGATGTTTGGTAGAATATTCTAGCTTGAGTGGCATTTTGCATGTAAGTCAACTCTTGAGCTTAGGGTTAGGGTTGCATGAAGTCTTTCTTTAAAAGATATGAAGTCATGTACAAATGTATATTTTTGCAAGTTAATGAAATATTGGAGGTTGCCCGCTCAAAGAGGCCTACGATTTTAAGTTATTTTCTAAGATTATTTTAATTTTGCAATTACTTTCATCATAGGTTATTATGTTATTTGATGCATTTTATTTATTTTACAGTATTTTTTTGTGAATTTATTTTCAATAGTAGGTTCCTAACAAGTGGTATAAGAGCGCTTTACAGTAACTACGATAATTCTTGCCTATCCACTCTAATTGTTAGGTATAATTTTCTTGTATTTTTCATTTTCTATTTATCCTTTATATATAAAAAACTAGCAAAAACACAAAATAAATTTAGTTTTTTTTAGTTGAGTAGGTTAGAAACCTTGTGTTGAGGATTTTAAAATATCACAGAGAATATATCATTATTGGCTAAGCTAGATAGCCCATAAAGCGTCTAGTGAAGTGGGGGGTGATCAGGCTCCAATACCCAGGCCTTAGACAACACTTGCACATGAAATTAAACTCTCATGTATCTTCAGGTATTTTTGGAAACCATCTAGGCTTAAACAAAATTTTATCCATTAGGAAGCTTTTTCAGCCTTGTATTATCCATAGTACACGAGATACAACATCAATAAATATTACCCTTGTGTAATGTCAGAGAGGTAGATAGTGTGCTCAAGGGTATGTGTGGAATCCTCCTTGGATAGTGGCCTAAAATATTGGTCCAAGCACTATTGTTCATCACTATGGTATAATAGAGGGCCTATGGGTATTACATACTCCTTTGCCTAGTGTACCGTGGTTCTATAAAAAAAAATCAACCTAAAAAAATATGAAGCCTCCCTATTCTGCTAAACCTACAAATTTTTCCCACAAAATGGAGAAAGACTTCCCTATCACAAAAAAAAATTGCATGCACCATATAGTCAAGATAGAGTATACAAGTATATGTGACAATTTGGAATTATTTTAGTAACATTCGGGTCAGTGGTAGTAACAATAAAAAATTATAGGGTTGTTAGTGATAGAAATAGAACCAACAACCAGTAATTAAAAAGTACAAAGAATCCTAGGATCAGTGTCTAAACAGTGTTAGTAATCATTGTACAGGTGATAGGGACAGAGATAGGATAGTGACAGGAGTGGTCATGTAGCACCCTAAAATTGGCGCAATAAACCTTAGCAAATAATTAAAATTACATTAGTAATAATTCAAATTCAAATTTTAACCCCAAAATCGCTCCCAAACCACCTGCTACCCGTTTCCTCATTTTTTGTGCCATTTTTAGAGTTTGTTTTGTCCGTTTGACGATATCGTCACCGATCAGACGATATCGCCTCAGATCGAACGATTTCATCTGGAGAAGAACATCCATACGATCTCGTCCCAAACTGATTTGTGCATAGTTAGCTTATGTTTCAACGACGTCTCTAATCCGGGCAGAAGCGTGTCTATGCCGTTAGAGACCTCCCCCGTTGGAGATCTTCCAAATTAGGATGATCTCCAACCTCCTAACCTCCCTCCTAAGCCTATTTAACCTTAGGACCCCCTCTTGGCATTCCCCCTGGCTGAAATTCCCTATAACACGAATTCTACATGCATTAGACTATCTTAAACCACCATTTGCATTTGTATTTTTCTAAGTTTGTTTGCAGGAACTTCATTGTTTTTCAACCGGAGCAAGCTCAAATTGTCGCAGATGATCCTGTTCAATTCGAGATGATTTCGTACCAATCCGAGATGATTTCGATTGCAGTCAACATTGGGGGCAATCAGTGCCCAGGGTTTGCATTTTCTCACTTTGTTTGTTGATTTATCCTGCATTTAGTTAAATTTGTTATTATTCCTTATTGTTCTGCATCTTGGAGTTCACCCATATAGCTTAAGTGCACAATGAAGTCATAATTTGTCATTAGAACATCATAATCTACTTGAATTTTTATTTGTGATTATCACCTTAGCATCTATGTTGCCATTTTACACCATTTTTCTCTATTAGAATAATTGCATTTCTGGTATTTTATATCTATTTCACTGTTTGCAGTTCTCTGATGAATTCGTCAGATCTCAGATGATTCCGTCAGATCTCAGACGATCCTGTCAAATTCCAGACGATCTGGACTGCTTCAAAAATTAGAACCTTCATCAGACATCTGAATCAGGTATGGTTCTTTAATCTAGTGTATTCTTTCTGTTTTCTGTCCAAATCTATTTTTTGTATTTATTTAATTTTTAATTTGCATTTTCATAATAGAACACTTAGATTCATCTGGCCAAACCTAGGACTTGGATGTTTAAAGATAAAACTGAACACATTAAACACATTCCCAACCTAGGCATGGAAACTGCCACTAAACGTTTCCTGGTGAACCCCACCATCCGTCGAAAAATCACCTTAATACCCCTCCCCCGAGATGCGGGACCTTCAAAGTGCCTCTCAGTCTGAGGTACCTTCCCATACTTTTCCCATCCCCCTTCCGAGCGCGGATCCTTTAGCCTGAAGGTAAGGGTGCGAAAAATTTGGAACGATATAGGTCAGTAGTTAGAACATACAAGGTGGTTGAAAATAAAATAGGTATATCTCTTCACTCAGAGCTCGGGTTGAATCCAAAATTTAGTAGACAACTCTACATTCTATTTCACAAAAAATTATCCTTGGTAGCTCCTGGTCAAATTTTGCATCGATTTCCCAAAATTGGCAATTTTTTATTTTTCTTTTTAAGGCCATAACTTCCCAATGGTTAGTTAATTTGACCCAAAATTTTGGAACTAGAAGAAACTCATTATTCTACACCAAATATCCTCAAGGACCCACCTGTGAATTTTTAAGTCCAAGTTGAAGAAATTACCCCAACATTGACTTGCACCAAACTAGGAGATCACAAAAAGTTAAAAATCAGTGTATCTCCTCACTGAACGTTCAAATCGAGCATCCATCAAAGTGGTCCCTATCCTAAAATAAGTGTTTCAACCTAATTCCCAAATAAAAATAATAATAAATGAAGTCTGGGGTGCCCAAAATCAGTGTTGTGGGATATAGCTCGTTTTGATCGCCTTTTTGAACTAGTCATTTTGATATATAACACCCAAGCATTTTTTGGACTTATTACTAAAAATAGTAACCCCTGAAATCACACTTCTATTTTTAGTAAGTCACTACTAGTCATTCAAATCTCACCAAAATGGTTGTTGGAACTCGTGGACATCAAAAAGAGATGGACCAAGCTACCTCACAACTTGATACAATCACCAAACAACTTAGTACCATCCTCCAAGAAAATCAAGCATTACGGGAAGAATTTACACACTTCTAAACTGACTACATTGCCTCCAAAATAGAAATTCAAGAATAGATTCATGAAGTGGAGTCTAAGCTTCAAACTGACCCACAAGTTTTTGAGTATCATGATACTGAACAATCAAGATGAGAAAAAGGACCCCATAGGGAAACATAAGGTTTTCACACCCATTTTGACCATGATACTACCTTCAAGATGCCTAAATTGGACTTTCTTAAGTTCAATGGGAAAGACACATATGGGTGGTTATGTCATGTTGATAAATTCTTCCAACTCCACAACATCACTAGATATTACTAGGTCAAGATGGCTTCTTTCAATCTTGAATTAATAGTTTTACAATGGTACCAATAGTTTCAACATATCATTACCGATCCTTCATGGGAAGCTTTTGAATCACAATTACTCACTCACTTTGGTCCTAGTGAGTATAAAAATTTTCAAGGAGCACTAACCAAGCTAATACAAACTTCCATAGTTTGTGATTATCAAGCTTAGTTTGAAAAATTGGCTAACAGAACCAAGGGGTTGAATGAAGGATTTTTTATGAGTTGCTTTGTTAGTGGCCTAAAGGATGATCTTCAAGCCGAGGTTAAGATGTTTAAACCACAAATAATGATGCAGGTCATAAGCCTAGCACGGTTGGTCGAATCAAAAATTTTAGCTCAAAGGAGGACACCTAAATTTCAACCAACCAAACCCCCTTTTCCTTCCAAGTTCACAAGCAATCAGGAACATAAATCTATCCCCTCAAAATGCTTGACTATTGAGGAAATGGATGCTCGACAAGCCCAAGGGTTGTTCTATAATTATGATGAAAAATATGTTAGGGGGCAGAGGTGTTCCCAAAAGAAGTTGTTTCTAATATATGTAGAGGACCTTGCAAGCAGTGACCACAGTGATGATAAAGAAGACACAACCGAAGAACACCCTCAAAATGAAGAAATACATGAAGAACCTTAGGAAGAAATTTTGGTCCATGCTCTTGCAAGGATTACTATACCATAGACCATGAAATTTGTGGGTTTCTTCAAAGTCCAATGCCTTACAATCCTTATTGATTTAGGTAGCACACACAAATTTCTTGATCCTCAAATTGCCAAGCAAACTAATTATTACATACACACATGCAATTCCTTTGAGGTTATGGTGGAAATGGAGGGACTTCACCTTGTAAAGGTAAATGTTGTACTGTCAAATTTAAAATTGGGGATTATGAGATCAAACAAGATATGTTTACCCTTAAATTAGGGGGATGTGATGTTGTGTTAGGCACTCAATGGTTGGGTACCTTGGGCACCATCTCATGGAATTTTACAGAATTATGGATGTAGTTTTCATAGAATTGATAGTCATACACTCTTCATGGTTTTAAAATAGGGCCTCTTCAGATTATTAGTTCAAGCCATATGGAGAAGTTGTTAAAAATATATATCATGGGATCATTGCATAAATATTTGCAATCCAACTATCTACTACAATAGTGGATCAAATTCTTCAAGATCTGCAACCTGTTCTATCAAAACACAATGCAGTTTTTGCCAAACCCATAAATTTACCACCATGTCACTCACATGATCATGTCATTCCATTGGTCCCTAGTAGTGTACCACCTAACATTAGTATGTATCAATATCCTCATGCCCTTAAGTCAAAGATAGAGAAGCCCATACAAGAAATATTAAAATTTGGAGTCATTCACCCCAGTAACAACCCATACTCTTTGCATGTCTTATTAGTAAGAAAGAAAGATGGTTCATGGAAACTATGTATTGATTTTTGTGAGCTCAATAAGCTCACAATTAAGGATAATTTTCCTATTCTAGTAGTGGATGAATTATTGGATGAGTTGCATGGGACTATTTTTTTCTCTAAATTAGATCTTCGCTCTAGGTACCATTAGATCTAACTCAAGGAAGAAGATATTCCTAAAAGTGTATTTCGTACTCATGAAGGTCATTATGAGTTCTTGGTAATACCATTTGGTTTGACCAATGCACCTTCCACCTTTCAAAATATCATTAACGATATTTTTTGTCCATTTCTTCATAAATTCATTCTAGTTTTCTTTGATGATATTTTGGTTTATATTCACTCTTGGGAAGAGCACCTCATCCATGTGGATCAGACCCTACAACTGTTGGCACAACATCAACTTTATGCTAAGCGATCCAAGTGTTCTTTTGGGTTGACAAAAGTGGAATATTTGGGACACATTATCACCAAAGATGGCATTAAAGTTGATCCTAGAAATATTTAGGCAGTTCAAGAATGGTCGAAACCTCACACTCTCAAAGGCCTTCATAGATTTTTGGGGCTTACAGGCTATTACCACAAATTTGTCCATGATTATGGAAAAACTACCAATTCCTTAACATACATGTTAAAAAATGATTCTTTTACTTGGACATGTCCAATTGAACAAACTTTCCTAGATTTGAAGCACACTATGATAACAACTTTGGTCTTAGCAATGCCTGAAATTTCTAAGCCTTTTGTAATTGAAAGTGATGCTTCCAAAAATGGTATTGGCATGGTGTTTATGCAAGAAGGATGACCCTTCGCTTTCACTAGTAAGGCGTTATATAGTCGTAATCTAGGCAAATCCACTTATGCCAAGGAAATGCTTACCATTTTGCATGCGATCACTCATTGGCGACCTTATCTCATTGGGCATCATTTTTCCATTAAAACAGATCATCAAAGTCTCAAATATTTCTTAGAGCAACGGGTTGCCACCCCTAAAAAATATAAGTGGGTTTCTAAGTTTTAGCTTTTTATGAATAAGCCTTTGGAGATAACAATCACAAGATGCAGAATAATATGAAAGAAAGTAAATCTGCTAGATGACTAAAATATGCTGTAAATAGAAATCATATAAAATATTACAATGTAGCTATGGAGGAAATGAACACTCCATTAATAAAGCTACTGAACTACATTGTATCCATCACCAATGAATGGTGAGGCACACATAACTGTACTATCCACTAAGCTACACTATCTGACTATGTCCCCCGACTCTATGTCTATCTATCTAAGAGGCCATCCTTATATAGGTAAAATAGGATACTTGACCAACACTCTATCTAGCTGTGCAAGGGACAACTTGCACATTGACACTTGTGCATTTATTACATTGCATGAAGTAACTAGATAACTTGCACATAAAGTAATCTAAGTATGTATCTTGGAAGATACATTTACATAACCCAAATGATGGAATAGACTCTATTTCTAACACCCCCTTGTATTACATTATTTGGGTATTGAAGACTTTAGTCTTCAATATGGATCTTCTTCATCATCTTCTGCTTGATCTTCGTAGTCTTCTTCCTCTGCATTCTTTGTAACCTATTCAAGCAAATAGTTAGTGTCTCTGTAGTATGTTACATTTTCTAATAGAGATTTCACTTCAAAGTCCTCTGTGGGTTCTTCCAGTTCTTCAAATTCTTCTATCCTCTGAACCAGGTGACCTTTCTGATTTCTCTTTTGATATTCAAGTTGAGGATAATTGGTAGGTCACTGAAATTGTTGCTGATGAGGGTTCCTTTGGTATTGTCGAGGTTGGAACTGATTCCCATGATTCATCTGATTTCCTTGGTTCTGGTTTCTGGGATTGTATCTGCAATAGCTAGTACTATGTCCTTTCTTTCTGCAGATCTGACAATACCATGTTTTTCATCCTCTTGCTGAAGAAGCAATATTTCCCTGTGGATTATCTTTTGATGCCAATGCAGTGTTAGTCATCTCATCTTTCACAGTATTTTCTACTTCATATTCTTGAAGTATATTGACTAAATCATCAAAAGAAGTATCTTTACTTAAGACCTATAAAGATGTTACCAAATGCTTATAGCTGTCTGGAAGTGCTCTCATGGTTACTTGAGTAAGAAGTTCATCTTTAACTGTTTCTCCTAAGGTCAACAATTTCCCTTTAATATCTGCTACCTTCCTTAGGAACAGTTCTATACTTTCTCCACTATTCATTTTCAATGAGTGAAGTTGAGTTTGGAAATGAAGAATAGTTACCTTATTCTTTCCTTCAAATATTTTTTCTAGGCTTATCCATGCATCTGAAGATGTTTTGGCTGAACTGATATATGGTTGAATCTCATCAGTGATAGCAAAAGTTATTATCATTAAGGCCTTTGAATAATTTTCTTCAAACTTTAGGATTTCTGTTTCACCTGTGGTAGGTCTCTATGTTTTCCCTTTGACAACATCCCAAATTTTTTCATATACTAAGATTGCTTTCACTTTATTTTTCCAAGAAAAATAATTAGGGCCCTTGAGAAGTTGAGATTCTGCTAGGAAGAATTTGTTTGATGCCATTTTAAATCTTCCTAATATCAAGCCTTAGATTTGTAGGCTTCCTTATGTCTCCCTAGTGATGAGAGTATGATATAGTGCTTTTGTAAAAATATAGTTCAATTTTAGTTGATTTTGTACAAGTTTTGTAAAGATCAAAAATCAACTTCTTAACACCTTATTACTCCTAATTGAACTAAGCACTTTTCAATTTTTGAAGAGGTTTTAATGTTGGAATTCTTTTGTCCCTTTTTGAAGGTTTGAGACAAGTAAAATAATATATTTATCCAACCTTAATAGAAACCCTAATAACCTCTTTTATATCCCTTGGATTATTTCTAATTTCCAATAAAATAAATTTGATGGAGTAACCCTTGTGGCTCCCAAGTTTGGAAAATTAGAAAAATAATAATATTTGCAAAATGTTAAATAATTTAATCCAAGTAGAATTCCTTATTTCTCCTAGGTTAAATTGCAAATATTAAATCAATAAGATAAGTTACCCCTTATAGATTTTGCTTTCAAAATCTAAGTTTTAACCTTAGTTTATAACCCTTATATCTCCAAATATGAAAGCAATAATAAATGGGATTAAACCTTACCTTTTTAGATGTAAAATCTCCTCATTGTTTGACGCTTTCTACGGCTGAATATAATAGCAATGTAAGTGATACCTTTGGTGCTAGAATCAATGGATATCCCTTGGAGTTGTTTTTCTTTAATTTTGGTACGTAGGTGTTGAAGGTTTGATCTTCAAAAATATAGGAGCCTTTAATGCTCCTTATTCCTTCATTCCACGTTGTGCTTAAGATGTTTTTTGACTGTGCTTCACTCCCTCTTTGGACGTATTTAACTGTGCTTTGCTCCCCATGTTGAACTTGTACTTTGAATACATTTTAAGGATAATTAATCATAGGCTTTGTGACATGTGTCATGTTCGTTACAAGTGAGCGCTCCCTTATTTTTGTAACACTCCAAGTTATTTGTTCAACACTTCTTGAAGCAATCTGAAACCTATGGGCACTCGTGTGAAGCTGGTGGAGAATACCAATTGTCATCGCTTCACTATAACTCCTGCATGGGAGTTTCTTGAATGTTGAGAGAGGAATGATATCTAGTATGCCAAGTGGTATTTTTGCATGGAGTTCATTCCTGTGACATCTTCGAAGATGAATATTATAACTCCTCAAACCCTTCCATAACCATTCCTTTGCTTTGCTACATTGCTTGGAAAACAAGCAAGCTATTAAATCAATAAGATAAGTTACCCCTTATAGATTTTGCTTTCAAAATCTAATTTTTAACCTTAGTTTATAACCCTTATATCTCCAACTATGAAAGCAATAATAAATGGGATTAAACCTTACCTTTTTAGATGCAAAATCTCCTCATTGTTTGACGCTTTCTGCGGTTGAATATAACAACAATGTAAGTGATACCTTTGGTGCTAGAATCAATGGATATCCCTTGGAGTTGCTTGTCTTTAATTTTGGTACGTAGGTGTTGAAGGTTTGACCTTCAAAATATAGGAGCCTTTAATGCTCCTTCTTCCTTCCTTCCACGTTGTGCTTCAGATGTTTTTGACTGTGCTTCACTCCCTCTTTGGACGTATTTGATTGTGCTTTGCTCCACATGTTGAACTTGGACTTTGAATACCTTTTAAGGATAATTAATCATAGACTTTGTGACATGTGTCACGTTCGTTACAAGTGAGCGCTCCCTTATTTTTGTAATGCCCCAAGTTATTTGTTCAACGCTCTTGAAGCAATCTAAAACGTATGGGCACTCGTGTGAAGCTGGTGGAGAATACCAAGTGTCATCGCTTCACTGTAACTCCTGCATGGGAGTTTCTTGAATGTTGAGAGAGGAATGATGTCTATTATGCCAAGTGGTATTTTTGCATGGAGTTCATTCCTGTAACATCTTCGAAGATGGAGATTATAACTCCTCAAACCCTTTCATAACCATTCCTTTGCTTTGCTACATTGCTTGGGCAGCAAGCAAGCTATTCTTCTACAGGTGGATTGACGATGCGCTATGGAGCTTGGACGACGATTTGGAGCTTCCTTTGGTGGATGGTCTTCTCCAAGTTAGAGACCATGAATGTAACACCTTTGCTTCTTCTTTTTTATGCCTCCAATCGTGTTGAATCCTTTGTAGATTTTTGACATCTTTTAGAAATAGATGTGCACTCTCTCTTGTCTACGTAAATGTAGCTCGAAGATGATCTGATATGAGCTTTGATTATGCAGGTACGTACGTCCAAGATGAGCCCTTGAGTGGCTCCTTTTAGCTTGGGAAGAAGAGTGTTGACGTCCAACCTTCCTTGGCTTATTTACCCTGTAGTTAATGTGCCCTTTTGTGGCACTTCCAAATCTGCTCTTTTGCTGTAAAAACCAGATTAGAGTAGTGCAATATAATGTATTATAATATTGTATATAAGGCTTTTTTTAATATACCTTCTTTTGCACTCTATTTGTAGATCTAAAATTATGGTTTTGTGATAGATATTTTTGCAATACAAGGGTTTTGAGGTTGTCTTTTAAGAGTAGACACACCTTTCCATTTTTTCTTGGACACTTTGATAACAAATCCAAGCTTAAATAACAGTAGATAGAAGCTTTTCAATAGATGCAATTTTCTGCACTTTCTTTCCTTGCATCTAACCTTGTAATGCTTTTGGATTTGAGACTCACCAAGTCTCAATCTTTGAAGCTTCTATTTCTGTTTTTGGTTAGTTATGTTCTTCTCCAAATTTTGGAGGATTCTAACCTTTTTGGGTGGCTTCTTTTGGCCACTACAAGTTGCAGATTTTTGTGCTTCAATAGTGTCTTTAGACACTTGATACAAATCAGATTTTGTGCCCTTCAAGAAACACAAAATTAATTTATTTTTTAGAGTAGTATAATAGTACAAGTCCTTCACTTTTAATGCACTAATATTACACCTTATCACTCCAATCAACTCTCAAATTCATGCACTAATAATTTACTGCAACTAATCAAGAATAACCTAAAATGAATCTTTAAGAGTTATTCTGCAATTTCACTACAATCAATGTTGTAGGACTTAGTCTTCTTTTTATTTTTTCAAAGTAGATGATAGGTAGTTGATAGAAGCTAATCTGAAATCTAATCAACTCCTAATAAATGTGCAAATAAATCCTTAAAAATAATCTTTTTCCTTTTGCACTTTAGAAGATTGTAATCTAATTTTCTTCTTGCAACTTTAATCCAAATTCAGGTGCTCTAATAAATTTGATAAGTAATCCAATTAATGAATCTTCTTGCACCAAAAGTTGCTTACCTTTTTCTGTAGCTCTTCTCCCACTTTTGTAGAGGATGTAGATCTTGGTGTCTAAAAACACCAAGTTGCTACTTCAAGTAGGATGTCCTGAACAACTCCTTCACCAAATGATGGTCTCGAACTTTCTTTCACGAGCCTAGGATTTGGTGGCTTGTTCTCCTCTTGTGTTCTCCTCCTTCTACTGTAGATTTGGAGAAGTCAATGTCTCTAAAGCGGTGCCTTCTTGTTGTGAGAGGTAATCTTCAAATCTCCAAGATTTGGTGAGCTTCTTCTATCTTCAAGTCTTCTTGTCAAATTTTGACTTCAAGCAGGATCTTCTTCTGGGATTTGGCATCTTCTTCATGGATTTGGTGCTCCTTATCAAATTCTCCTTCATATAATTGGCACTCCTTGCCAAATTCTCCTTCACAGATTTGGCACTCCTTGCCAAATTCTCCTCTTGGGCTTGTTGTCGGATGGCAACAATTGTCCCAAGTCCTTCACTATCAGGGACTTCACCTTGGTAGTGGATTTCTCCAACGAGTTCTCCAAATAACTCTCTTGATCTTTAGTAAGGCTCTCCTAGCCTTTCCTAGATGCTCTATGAGACCTTATAAAGGTATTTGATCTGGCAACTTCTTATGGTCTTCCTTGACACCTTCTCCTCAACATTCTACTCTTAGAAGTGTTGTGGTGAGATCTTCTCCTAGATATTCTAATTCTATTACTTCTAGCTTCAAGCAAGTCTCTCCTAGTCCTTCTTCTTCTTCGAAGACTAGAAGTTCTTAAATGAGATCTTCTCCTAATATCTTCACTTTTGCTTAAGGGCTGAGTTGATTTTGAAGAAGATACTCTTCCTAACTTTCTTGTAGGAAGTTTCCCAACTTCCTGAATCTTCTATCCTTACAACAAAGATATTAGTACTAAAATCTTTAGTCTACTTTTGAATCATATATTCTTCTCGAATTCTTCTTCAGGATCAAGGCTTTTGTGGCCTTTTTCAATATCAAGGCTTTTGTGGCCTTTTTCAATACCAAGGCTTCTATGGCCTTTTCAGTATCAAGGCTTCTATGGCATTTTTAGTATCAAGACTTTTGTGGCTTCTTCTTCAAGGCTTCTATGGCCTTTTTGTATCAAGGCTCCTATGGCTTGTTCTTCAACTATGGAATTCTACAATCCAGCAATGGAGATCTTCAGTCTCCTATCTTCACCATGATCCTTCACTAGAAGTCTTCTTCCATAGTATTCTCCTCTTGCACAATGAACTAATCTATGCACTATGAGGGCACATCGACCTTCGGGCAACGAAGTTGGAGTCTCCTAGATTTCTATCGTAGGAGGAGTCCCAATCCTCTAAGAATTAATTTTTTGCAACAAAAGAAACTTTAGGCACTAGTTAGCAAATTCTAGATAACCTGGATGATCTTCACTAGATGATTTGTCAATCTAGTGGATTGAATGTTGAGTCCTGGTCTTCACGAGTTTTCCTAACAACTCTGTGGAAAAGACTCTAGACAAAAATGATCTCAGTATTTTTTGAAATTGAGATTTCTTTCAGTCCTAACTTTGTGACTCTCCCTAATTCTACCACCTAGATTCTTTTGAGATATTTTGACAGTGGTTGGTCCAGTGGTGCATCAGTTTGCCAAAATGCTCAGGCTCTATGATAATGGTGGCTTCCCTATTGACCTACATAGACTAGATCTACCATAGCTCTGATACCACTATTAGCTTTTGATGAATGAGCCTTGGGAGATAACAATCACAAGATGAAGAATAATATGAAAGAAAGTAAATCTACTAGATGACTGAAATATATTGTAAATAGAAATCATATAAAATATTACAATGTAGCTATGGAGGAAATGAACACTCCATTAATAAAGCTATTGAACTACATTGTATCCATCACCAATGAATGGTGAGGCACACATAACTGTACTATCCACTAAGCTACACTATCTGACTATGTCCCCTGACTCTATATCTATCTATCTAAGAGGCCATCCTTATATAGGAAAAATAGGATACTTGGCCAACACTCTATCTAGTTGTGCAAGGGACAACTTGCACATGTACAACTTGCACATTGACACTTGTGCATTTATTACATTGCATGAAGTAACTAGATAACTTGCACATAAAGTAATCTAAGTATGTATCTTGGAAGATACATTTACATAACCCAAATGATGGAATAGACACTATTTCTAACACTAACTTATGGGCTATCATTATGATATTACTTATAAAAAGAACAAGGATAATATTGTGGTAGATGCTCTTTCTTGTCAATTTGAGGCTCATAGTATGCTATGTGCTATTTCTTCTCCAATTTCTCAATGGATAAATTCTCTTCATGAGAAAGTGCTTAAGAATTTGGGTTTACAAACTTTAGTTTCTTTCCTTCAAACATATTCTACCTCCCATCCTAGATACAATTGGGACGGACAATATTTACGCTACAATTAATACCTTGTTGTATCTCACACATCTCCACTATGGGAACTCCTCATGAATAAAATGCATGATTCTCCCACTACGATCCATTTAGGTTTCCTTAAAATAGATGAAAGGATTAAGCATACTTTTTCTTGGAAGGTTATCTATAATGACATACATAATTTTGTGGTAGAATGTAACACTGATCAATGGATGAAAGGCAAAATAGTGCATTATCTAGGCACTCTACAACCCTTAATGATTCCCAAACAGGTTTGGATAGATATTTTAATGGATTTCATTGAAGGCTTACCTAAGTTCGGAGGCAAATAAATTATTTTTGTGGTAGTGGATCATCTTTCGAAGTATGCTCATTTTTTTTCCTCTCCCATCCTTACATAGCCTCCACTGCTACCCAAATTTTCCTTGATTCTATTTTTCACCTTCATGGTATGCCTATCTCCATTGTGTATGATCATGATCCCACATTCAATTTTAATTTCTAGCAAGAATTGTTTAAGTTATAGGTAACTCGGGTCAAGATGAGTTTAGCTTATCATCCGCAAATGGATGGTCATATCAAGATTATCAATAAATATTTGAATACCTACTTTCGTTGCTTTGCCTTAGATCATCCTACTCACTGGGTGAAATGGCTTATTTTGACCAAGTGGTGGTATAATACTTCTTATCACATGACAACCAAGTTCATCCCTTTTGAAGCTATATATAGTTGGCCTCCATGCATACCTTCCTCTTACATTCTAGGTATCTCTAAGGTCAATACATTTGATACTACACTCATACAACATATCAAAGTCCTATGTCAACTAAAGATGAATTTAGAAGCAAACCAAAAGTGGATGCGCTAATAAGTTGATCAACATTGTTCTAGGTATAGTTTTCATGTTGGTGATGTGGTCTTCCTTCACCTGTAGCCATACAAACAATCATCCCTCCAGCTTTATAGGTACTATAAACTCGTGGCCAAGTACTATGGGCCCTACCAGGTTTTGCAGTGGATTGGTTCCACGGCCTACAAATTGGTCCTACCATCAAAATCCAAGCTGCACCCTATTTTTCATGTCTTCTATCTCAAGAAGGTTATGGGCACTCAGGTACAGGTTCAATATGCTCTCCCAAAATTGGATGAATAAAGTTCTATATTGCTCAAACTAGAACAATTGTTGGATCGTAGGATGCGCACACTTCGTAACCAAACTATTACTAAGGTCATTTTTTAGTGGTATGGTCTACATTTGGAATATGATACATGGGAGTCTCTCCACTAGCTCCAGTACCAGTTTCCTCATCTACAGCTTTGAGGACAAATATTTTTGAAGGGGAAGGACATGTTAGGACCCCATCTTAACATTATTTTTGTAATTCTCAATTGCTTATTAAATGACCCATGTCAAATGTGAGAACCAACTTATTTTTTTATTTTAAAATGCTTTTTTAATGGTATGTGGCAAGTAAGGCACCTAGATAAGCGGTGCCCTTTCATGTAACCGATGTTTGGTAGAAGATTCTAGCTCGAGTGACATTTTACATGTAAGCCAACTCTTGAGCTTAGGGTTAGGGTTGCATGAAGTCTTTATTTAAAAGATATGAAGCCATGTATGAATGTATCTTTTTGTAAGTCAATGAAATATTGAAGGAGGTGTTGAGTGATATTTTCATCCGATTACGAAAATATACTCACAATTAGGATCCTCTTAAGCAATCCCCTCTTGCAAAAAAATAATTAGTTTCTCCAAGGTTCTGTTTGATTAATGTTTAAAATATGCTTGTAATAATATGAAGATATTGTTGTAATGCCTCAGAGGTGCAAGTTATTGTTAACAAAGGTCCTATGGTTTGATATTTGATTTTGACTGTGAAAATGCTATTGTTCATGAAATTAATTTCTAAATGTAAGATTAATAATCAAATATTGCCTACCCAGGTTTTGTAGGTGAGTTGGAGAGGAAAGGGTAATCCTCTAATGGAGGTCCCATTTTTGAATCTCCACCCTACCAAAAATTTGAATTGGGTACCCAAAATCCAATTGATAATGTTGGTGCGAGCAGGGTCGGGCGTGACTCTCGGGTGACTTTAATGGTGTAGAACCCCCTAGTCATGGTCTCTCAGACCAAGGCAGCCTTGCAAGGGGTTTTTCACTTTAAAAAATAAATAAATAATCAAATATTGTCCAATAAACTTTATGAAATGCAAATATTTGAATTTAACCTTAGAAAAATGATTTTAATTAAATTTGTCCAAATAATTAATGTTTGAACTTTAATTATTATTATTTGGTAAATTTAATTAATTAAAACTCTAATGTTTATTTCAGAATGTGAAATACCGAGAGTTTAATAAAATGAAATAAACATTTACCCTAATGTAAAATTTGAAACTTTGCATAAAACTTAGGGTTTTGATTTTCTCATGAATGAAATTAAATAAAATTAAAAATCTTAGGGTTAAGAAATATAAATAAAAATGAAACAAAATTTAAATACAGGTTACAGAAACTTCAGAACTCCATCCAAAATCTGTAAACATAAATATTTCTGAAATAAAACCTAATTTAATTCAACCAGAATTAACATAGTTCAAATTAAATTAGATGCAATCTTCAAGGAAATTTGATTAACATATTCAATCATTTAAAAATGAAAATACCATCTGCATGCATATTTTCACCACAACAAAATGAATACATTATGAATAAAATTTGACATTAATACTTTCTCCAGAATACCTTTGTCCATCAAAAATGAAGCCTTCTCTAACAAGAAACCTAGGAGGAAACCTTTGGCAATGTCCTTCAATCCTTCTCTCTCACTTGAAAAATATTCCAACCCTTTTTCACGAGTCTCAATGACTTATTTATAATTTGAAAATTTTAGTTTGATTCAGTTTCAAAACAATTTCGAGAATGGATTTCATAACTATTCATTCTCCTTGTATTTTCAAACTTGTTGTGGAAACGTTATGAATCTTATCATTAATATTTATTTTCATTCCCTTATATTACCTGTAAAATTATATATTCATCATAATATTAAGACAAAGCCAACTTTTATTTTATTTATTATTCATTTTCCTTCGTAATTTTCCTTTTGCCCAAAATTGAGTCAAATTAATAAAAATTTCCATGCATCTAATCAGGGAAAATGGGTACTCAAAATTACTGAAATCATCCAACAATTTATTATTGTTCATGAGATATGACATTTAAATTTTTACAAACTGATATAGTAAACCACTATTTTTGGGTGAAATTCATATCTAAAATCATATAAGTTTGGTACCATTAGAAAGAGGAAATCAACATCTTTCTAACAAGTTTTAAATGAGCTCAAACAAATTTTTCTAGCTCAAGATATGTCCATTTCAATTTTGCATTAATTTTAGGGCAAAAAATGATAAAAAATTTATAACCCTATAATGAAATTTAATTATGTAAACCTTTGAAAATGATTTTAACTAAATTATTTGATTTGAGATAATGCAATTAAGATGCAAATAATTAAAAATATTCAATTCAAAGCATTGCAACTAAATTCAAACCTTCAAGATGCAAAGATGTCAACAATTTCAAAGTGAAAGCAAATTTTCAAAGACCTTGATGCAAGCAAAATTGGATAAAACAAAGAACAAAAAATACCAAAATTTTGAGTGGGTCCCCAAATTGGGGTACGTTGTGCAATGGCAACAATGAGAGGTTGCCCCCTCGAAGAGGCCTATGATTATGAGTTATTTTATGAGAATGTTTCAATTATGCAATTACTTTCTTCAAAGTGTTATTATGTTATTTGATGCATTTCAGTTATTTTACAGTATTTTTGTGTGAGTTTATTTTCAATAGTAGATTCCTAATAGTGACCAATGAAATTCAATCATATATTCATAACACAATAAATACCAAATACCCATGGTAAAAATTTAATAGTGTTTGAATTCCTCGATTGGCTAGGATCCAACAACACATGGAGCAAAAGATTGGGCAAAGGGTGGCTGATTACATCTGGCAGGATATGAACACCCCTAGGTGGAAATACATCAGAGTACAGGGTTTTGAAGTTGAGTTCGAAGAACTTCATAATATTTTAACATAGCAAATTCTTCCCTCTGGAGAAGATGAGGATCACATTGCTTGGATCAATACTGAAAGTGGATATTTTACGGTCAAATATACCTATAACTTGCTCCTCAACAATTAAGACCAAAAATTTCAACCAAATTTGGTCTAGATCAAGGGTTTAATCCCTAAAATATCTTTTTTCTCATGGCTGGTGATCCAAGGAAAAATTCTTACCATGGATAATATGTTGACCAAAGGTATGGTTATTGCTAATCGTTGTCATATGTGCAGGGTTGGGTGGGAGTCAACCCAATATTTATTCCTAGAGTGTTCGGTGGCAGCGTCCATCCTTGATGAACTTTTCCAAGATTTTAGGATCTTGTGGGTCAAGTCGACTTCAGTTTCTGAAGTGTTCCAACAATGGCCTCAATCCTTTGTTAGTCTGAAACTTAAGTACCTTTGGAAATTTTGTTGGCATCATTTCCTGTGGTAGATATGGTTAGAAAGGAATCACATAGCTTTTAAGGACACCATTCATAGCCTTAAAACAATCCTCAATAGAATCCTTGCCTTTGCTAAAGAAAACATTAGTATCCTTGCTGAGGAGAACCATATAATACCTCCTCAGGAAAGATAAATTGCTTTAGCCTTAGGCATTGAGGAAAAGCCTTTCATCCCTCTACCCAATCCCATAAATGGGGTCTCTTAGGAGCCACCCCCTAGGGGTTGGTTCAAATTGAACTTTTATGGTGCAACTAAGGAGAACCCGGGAAGATTAGAAGCTGGAGAAGTAATCATAGATCATCAAGGAAACTTGGTTAAGGCCTTCACTGAACCATTGGGCATTAGAACTAATAATGAGGTGGAAGCTAAGCCCTTTTGAGAGGGTTAAAAGTTGCCCAGGAGACTCATGGAAATTTGATGATTGAAGGTGATTCCATGAATATCATCAACCTATTAACCAATGGTAGAAAACCTCCATGGAGGATTGAGGTCGTCATCCGTGAGGCAAGGATCCTTTTTGTGGTAAGATAGGATAGGAGGATTCGCCATGTGTTTCGTGAGGCCAACAAAGCGGCTGATAAATTAGCCAATGTGGGTATTGATGCAAGAAGTTTTATGATGTGGACACAAGGGGTACCACGTGAAGTGGAAGACATTCTTAGACATGAAAATCACACTAATAATTAAGGAGAAAGGTGTAAGGGTGCTTTTTCCCCAAGTTTTTCATGATAAGCATAGAGTTTTTTCTCTAATTCAACTCAAATGGCTATCATTGTAAGTAATGTTAATTGTCATGTTGAACTATCTTTATGTAGTAAGTGTAAGGTGTTGTAGGATAACCAGCACAAATTTTGAAAAGAATGTTCTAAGGATGACCAGGATCCGCAATCTCAGTATAAGGCTATATTTTGTATTAGATTTTGGGTTAACCTACAAAACTCGATAATTAATGACGACTTTTATTTACCAAAAAAAAAAGATTCAACACCTATAAAATCAATTGTAGTAGTTGAAGATGAAGAGTGATAATAAGTTGAAGGGTTTTTATAGAGAATTGCAAAGTGACATTATTGATTCAAGTTTTAGAAAAAAAATAGTGATGATATGTTTGTTACCATTATACTTTAAGCATTGCCACCTACATTCAATAGTTTAGTGATAACCCTAAACGTTACTAATAAGAGTAATTTTTTTTATTGAAAAATACTTCATATCAATGAATAATAAGAGAATACATCATCATAGAAACACTACAAAAGTTTGTGAATGAGCAGCAAACAATCATATTTAACACTTTTATCAATTCTAATACATTCCTGAATAATCTCAGACCTAAACACCTTACTTGACTAGAAACAAGCTCTGCAGCTTTGCTAATAGTAACAACAATCGGCACCTCCTCATTTTTAAAAATCAAACTACATCTATCTTTCCAAATACTGAACAAGATGGAGAGTTTGATAATGTGCCAAAATATCCTTTTGTGGCTCGCACAGTCAATGGAGTCTCCAAAAAACACTGCATTCCACCTTAGCTGCCCTTGAACAACATTGTCATACAACCAGACTGTCTTTCTCCATACCTTTCTCATTCTCGGACATTCCCAAAAAATATGCTTAATTGTTTCACTTTTTCCACAACTGGAACAAGCATCCATTTGGCTAGATGAGCCTTACTATGAAGACCCTACATAATAACTAACCAAGCAAACACCTTCAACTGCATAGAAACCCGAAACATCCACACCCCAGTGAGACGCTTCTTCTATTTTTTGCAAGAACAACTCAAACCCCATCTGATGTTTAGAATATCACCAAATGGTATTCCAAGATCCATAAACTGATAAATATTAGAGGCTTTAAAATACCAAATTGGTTTTCCATATTTCCACCTCCAATCCTTCCAAATATGACCTACAAGACCATTAGAAATCTTGTCCAGTTGCTCCATCAGAAGAAGAAATTTGCATTTGCTGCACTGCATACCTATCGGAGGACTTTAGTTTAAATTTAACAACCAAATGTTGCCATGGAGTCCAAATACCAGTGTTTCCATCCCAAAGATCCGCCCACTTGAAAATTCCCTTCTTACCAAGTCTTTTGCACTGCAAGGTAGGCATATATGCTGCATACATCCCATTTTTTTCCAAAGGCAAATTGCTTTGAGGCAGATTCCAACCTCGTATATCATCCAAAAAGTTCCATTTAACCAAGCCGAATACATATTTCCAAGCCTCCCATATTCTTTTAATTAGGATGCAGCCTCTAATTTTAAATTTGTCGAGGTGACCAACAATATCTTCGAAACTAAAATTTCCCTTGACTCCGTCAATATTCACACAATTCTTAATCTGGTGATGCAACAACATTTGCTAGCCAAAATCACCCTCCAAACACCTAATGACCCACTTAGAATTAAGAACCTTACCTTGAACCTGGATGTTGAGCAACCCAAGGCCACCCTCCTTCTTAGGAACAGTACAATACTTCCATGCAACTAGAGGAACCCGCCTAGAACCATCCATATTTGCCCATAAAAAATTCTTGATACAGGTCTCTAGTATTCTATATTTAGTAGGGTTTGGAAGCCAATAGGAGGAATAGTACATGTGACACGTCTGAAGAATATTACCATAGTAAGTTTCCCTACAAAAGAGATCATCTTACTTTTCCAAATTTGAATTTTTTTCAATCTGCTCATACACCAATCCCACATAGATTTAAGGGAAATCCTTCTGCCAAATGGGATGCCCAAATATCTAACAATCTCTCCATCCCTAAATTTTTGCCAACTTGTATGAATTTCTTCGGGCAAGGACTCGGCTCCTACCAACCAGTAGTCAGATTTAGTCTCACTAACCACAGCACCAGAAGCAAGACAAAACTGACTAAGATAATCCTGTAGGCCAATAATCGAGTCCTTATCTATATGAAAAGTAAAGAATGAATCATCTGCAAAGTGGTTGTTCATAAGATGACCACCAGGAATAGCAATTCCTCTAATTTGACCGGCCAGCCTCCTTTGTTCCAACATATAACCCAAAGCATTGACGAAAAGAACAAAAAGAAGAGGAGCCAATGGGCAGCCTTGTCTGATAGATCTAAACAACTGAATTTCTTCTAACATTTTTCCATTAACCACCACTCTAGCCGAGGCTGAGGAGAAAAGCATTTGTATTTTATGAATTGTTGTCTTGTTAAATCCAAGCCATTACAACATATTAAAAATAAAGGTCCAATCCATTCTATCATAAGTTTAATCAAAATCAGTTTTTAAGAACAAAGCCTGTTGATTCGAATCCTCTGCCCAATCCATAGCTTCCCAAACTGAAAGCATCGTATCTAGAATGAATCTACCTTTAACAAACCTAGTATGTTTCTCTCGAACAATTCTAGAAGCAATGTCTTGCAACCAAAGGGCTAAAGCTTTAGACACTATTTTATAAGAGACATTTAAAAGGGTAATCGACCTCCACCCCCCAAATTTGTCTTTATTACTCCCTTTAGGAATTAACTTGATCACCCCTTGATTCATCCAAGAATAAAAGCCAGCTCCATAAAACACTTCCTAAACCATTCTTACATAATCATCTCCAATACAGTCCCACATATACTTATAAAATTTAGTTAGAAGACCATAAGGCCCGGAATACTTACCATTCTTCATCCTCAATAAAGCATAAAAGAGCTCTTCCTTAGAAAAATCAGATGCCATCTTGTCATTTTCAAAACTGACGATCTTTTTGGGCACACATTCTTTGAACAGATCTCTAGCCTGCTGGATCAACAGAGAGTTCTCATATACAGCAAAAATCTGCTTAAAATTATTTTCAAATAAATTCCTTATTTCAGTCTCATCCTTAGTATGAGTGGAATCCTCCTTTTGCAGAGTTATAATCTTTTCTATTTTTGCAAAATAAGGATTCACATACCCATCGCTTGAGTGAAGTTCTTTACGTGTCTAGACTCAATAAAGAACTTACTCTCAACATGTTGATCACAAATTGAAAGTTGAATTTGCTATAATAAATAATAAAAAACCTTGTCTTATTTGAAACAAATCCATAGGTTCCACAATTCTTGCCCATGTAGATTATGAGAGAGAGTTGCCCTACTCTTCTTCAAATCAAGAAGAAAATTAGTTTTCTAAATTTTAAAAAATATAATAGTCACATAATAATTTCAATTGTAGTAAATATGTAATTGCAACCATTTTATGTATTAATAATGTAGTTGTCATATTGGGAAAAAAATTACATATATAAAATTATCGTTAAAATTCTAGCCAAACTGCTAACCAATATATTGTATCAATAGGCTCGAGTTGTATACATCATTTTGTTCAGCTACAGCAGCAAAATACATCATAGAAATTTTTTTTTGCTACAATAAATAGGTATATAAAGATGCCAAAAATAAAGGAAAAATAATTGAAACTATTAAAACGAAAAAAACACTTAAAAAGCAATTAAAATATCTAATGTTACAAAAAACTTCTTAGACTATGTAAAAATCCATATGGTAGTTGAAATATGCAATCTGGAATGGATGGAAAATATCAAGAACAATTGTAGAAGACACACATTCAACATCATATGTCAATATTCTTCCCCTTGATGCTAAGCGGAGAAACAATCTAATCAGAAAGCTTCATAAATTGAGTCTTTGCTACTCCTTTGGTGAATATATTAGCAAGTTGTTCATAAGTATTCAAATACTTCAATTCAACTTCTTTATTTTGTACCATGTCTCTTATGAAATGATATTTCAAATCAAAGTGCTTTGATTTTTTGTGGTGAACCAGATCTTGGCCAATTTTATGGTACTCATATTGTCACAAAATATTATTGTTGGTTGAGTTTGTTTTTATCCAATTTTTTAATATATTTTAGAGACAAAGAGCTTGAGCACTTAATGATGTAATTGCAATATATTCAGCTTTTGTTGAAAAGAGTATAATAGAATCTTATTTCTTAGAACTCCATGTAATCAACCCTAAACCTAGTGTAAAGCCATTTCCAAATGTTGAATTCTAGACATCCAAGCTTCCACCCCAATATAAATCACTATAACAAGCTAACTTAAATTTGTTAGAAGCATAATAATTAGTCCTAAAATATGTTGTACCTTTTACATACCTTAGAATCCTTTTGGTTACCTTCATGTGCAACTCAGAAGGTTCATTCATGTATCTAGAAATGAGAGACATGGCATATACAATATTCGGTCTTGTATGAGTTAGAAAGATTAAGCTCTCAACTATTTTCTATAGGTTGTAGTATTTGCTTTGTTGGCTCCATCTTATTTGTATAAAACTACTCCATGAACAATTGGAGTAGAAAGCAGTTTGCAATATTCCAATTTAAATTTTTTTATGATGTCCCTAGCATACTTTGCTTGACATACAAAAGTCTAATATTTACTCTAATGTAATTCCATTACAAGTATTGCATTGGCCCTAATTCCATTTCAAACATTTTCATCATGGCACTTTTAAAATCATATTTCATGTTAGAACAACTACTCATGTAGATCAAATCATCAACATATAGGTAAACAAGAATAATGTTATTACCTTCCTTTTTGAAGTAAAGAGTGGGCTCACTCTTACTTCTCATGAATCCTCTTTCTTGAAAGTAGCCATCAATACAAGCATACCATACCCTGGGATATTATTTAAGGTCATACACGGCCTTCATAAATTTGTAGACAACCCTATTTATCTTGAACTTCAGAACCTTGAGGTTGTTGAACATAAACCTCCTCTAAGTATCCATTCAAGAAATCACTCTTTGCATCTAAATAATAAATGTTTCATTTATTTTCGGCTTCCAAAGATATCACCATCCTAATGGTCTCTTGTCTAGCTATGGGAGCAAATGTCTCCTCATAATCAATTCTATACTTTTGAGTATAGCCTTTTGCCACTAGCCTTTCTTGTGCTTATCAAGACTACCATCACTTTTGAATTTGGTTTCATAGACCCACTTTGTAGCAATACATTTCTTTCCCTTTTGAAACTCTATAAGTTCCCATGTATCATTCTTATGGATTGAATCCATTTCCTCCTTCATGGCTTACACCCAAAAATTTTTAGTACATGCTTCTTCAAAACATGAATGTTCAAAATCTGATTTTGATAACAATGCATAATTTAGAGCCTCACTTAATGGGCCTTCTTAATGATCAACTTTATGATCATGGATCCTTGTGAGTCTTTTTCAAAGTTTGTATCTAGCATTTGGCTAGGAGGATGAGATGTTAAAATCCTCTTGCCTTTATTGCTTGTAGAACTTGATGAAGGGTTGGTTGGATGATATTCATGAGAAATTGGTTTACTAATGGGATAATTATCAACCATACCATCATTATAAACACTTTGGGGTTTACTAACATGATCCTTTTGCTGACCAAAAACTTCCCCTTCATCAAAAATGACATCTCTTGAAACAAATTTATGAGTGATGGGATTATAGAGTCTATACCATTTACTTTCTTCACTATATCCAACAAATATGCATGCTTCACTCTTAGCATCAAGCTTTCTCCTAATCTAATCAACAACATGAACATAAGCCAAACATCCAAAAACTTTAAAATGAGTGACATTAGGCTTCAAACCATACCATATTTCATATGGGATTATTTTGTGGAGTGATTTTGTAGGGATCCTATTGAGGATGTATATAATTGTAGCAATTACCTAACCTCAAAAACCATTACCCAAACCTTTTGTCTACAACATACTTCTTGTCATTTCAACAATGGTGTGGTTCTTCCTCTCTGTTATCCCATTTTGCTATAGAAAATAATTTATAGTTAGCTACCTTTTATCCCAAACTTGTCATAAAAACTCATAAACCGATTAGAATAAATTTCTCCACCTCAATCAGCCTTTAATAATTTTATTTTACATCCAATTTCATTCTCTACAAGTGTTTTAAAATTCATAAAAGCATTAAGTGCTTCATATTTATGTTTCAAGAAATACAACCAACACTTCCTCAGGTAATTATCAATAAAAGTAATGAACTATGATGACTTATTCATACTCTGTGTTTGCATTGGGTCACATATATCAAAATGTATCAACTAAAGTGGATGATATTCTCTCTATGTTTTTTCCTTTTTGGAACTTTTCTCGTGTGTTTTCTCCTAGAATAACCATCATACACTTCCTTGTGATCTTGAATACTAGGCAAACCATGAACTAAATCCTATGAAGTAAGAAAATTCAAACTCTAAAAATTCAAGTGGCCATATCTAAGATGCCACAACCAAATTTTATCTTCATATGCAACATTTACAAAATTATTGCTATCTTCTCAAAATTTCATAAGAAACATCATATTCCTATGAAACAATAGTGAAAACTCTATTGCCCTGATTCTTATCATAAATAATGCATTATTTATTATCAAATACCACCCTATAATGTTTTTCATAGAACTATCTAACATTTAGCTAATTGTGTTTCAAATGTGGTGTATAATTGATGTCATTTATATGTTTCATACCATATATTGTGTTGACCTCCATTACTCCTTTAGCAGCAACATCCAGAGATATGTTGCTCTTGAAGCTCTCATCCATAGTAGAAAACAAGTTATTATTGTTGGACATTTGGTTGAAGCAACCTGAATCCAAGCACCAAACTTCTTGTGGGATGGTTTCTTCTTTATCACATGACATGAACAAATGACTTGGTGATTCATGTTCTTCTTCATTAACAAAATTTGCTCTTCTTCCTTCATTAGCTACCTTAATTCTATAATATTTTTCATAATGACCATACCTCTTACAATGGTAGCATTGTACATTTCTCTTGTTAAATCTACATCTTCCTCTTATTTTTGAAGCTTCTCTTCTTCCTCCTTTTCCTCTTGGTGAATTTGAACTTTGGCCTCTTCCTTGGTCTTGCCAATAACTTTGATTGTTGGTGCTTGTTCCTTCATTTTTGGAAAGCTTCAACTTGGAAGCAAATGTTTTTTCTTCATAGTCAAAGGCATCTCTTAGTCTGATGTGGATCAAAAATCAATACATAGTCACCAAGTACCATCTTTCTTAAGTACTAACAAAATGGGTGAAGCACAAGGAGATGTACTTGGCTTAATGAAGCCTTTAGCTATCAAATCATGAATTTGCTTTTTTACTTCTTCCATTTGAGGCACTAATTGTCTGTACATGGGTGCATTAGGAAGAGATGCTCCAGGAATAAGATCTATGCTATGATTGATTTCTCTTACAGGTGGAAGACTAGAAGGTTCCTTGAACACTTGTGCATAAGATTACAAAATTTTGTTAAGTGAAGCATTCCTGATAGAATTGTGATGTGATGCTTGAGTGTCTTCATTTTGAGGCCTTATGAATATTAATGCCAACTCCTGTGCTTGATTGACTACTTTGTGTGCTTATCGACAACTTAAAACCAAATTGGTAGTAGGTTGAGTGCACCTAATTAGATATGCTTTGTTATCCAAGTGCAAAGTATAAGTGTTTGGGATGGCATGATAAATGGCATCCCTATCATATTGATAGGGTTTGCCTAGCAACAAACCACAACAGTCCATCGAGGTGACATCACATGTGACCTTGTTGTCATGACCTTCCTTGGCAGGACTCTTTATATGATGGACTATGTATTGATAAATGATGATATGATGCTTAGTTTTGATGCATTTGGATGATTATGAAATATTGATGTTGATTTATTGATTTAAGGATATGGTACTGCTGATTATATGTGATTTTGCAAGATTAATTATGCTTGTAGGTGGAAGAAAATATTGACCACCAAGAACAGATCCACCTAGGAGGGTATTAGTAAAAATAGAGGTTTTACTAATACCTAGGTGGATAATATCAAGCTAATAATTTAGTATTAGTTTTGATATTTGCATTTGAATTAATTAATTTTGGAGATTATTAATATTGTTCCATGCATGCATTAGTTAATTAAAGTAAATAGCATCATGGGTTTGTTAATGCTTTTATTGTTGAACTAAGTGTGACATTAAGAGGAGGGGTGAATCAGTGTAGATTAAAAATTTAATCCAACTATAAAATCAAATCAAAACAAGCAATCACACAAATATGCATCACATAACACCATATTTATAGTGGAAACTCGATGTGGGGAAACCACTGTGCCAATGGACTGTTTGGACTTCCATCCAAATACAGCCTCGAAAATGTTTGTTCTTTACAATATTTTTGTAGCACCAACTGCAGGGAATGGCACCAACCAACCCGGAATTTAGCAGCACCAATTGCAAGGAGCACCGACCCCTGTTACTAAGCATCGACCCGACAAATTTAAAAAGCTCTAATAAAAGTATTAAATCTCATCAAAATACCCTGAGTGGTCTAGCTCACAAATCTTCTCCTCTAAAATCTTCTGTCTAACCTTTTCAATATTCTCAACTTTGCACATTGATTATCTCACACCTTGCACATTTTCAATCAAAATGACAAAGAAAAAAAATTCTTCACAACATGCACCGGTAGTCCTTTCTTCAAAAAACCCCATTCTCCCTTTTATTTTAAAACATATATATACTTCACATTAAAAAATGCAGCTCTTTTTTTCAGTTACACAAAATTAACACTCAACCATTACATTCTTAGAAACTGCCAAAAATACCAAAAAGAGCTAATAGAGGTTTTTGTAATAGTCATAACTTCCTCCTCAAATTTCCAAACGGGCTAAAAATTGAAACATATATTCTTGGATAAACCAACTACCTTTAGTTTAAATTTCATATTTTAACTCTTCATGGATTATTCGCAGTACCTCCAACAAAGTGGCCTATGACACTGATTTTACACCTCACATAAACTGAAAAAGTGCTCCAAAGCCATTTTGCAACGTTCACCGTTTCTTCTTCTGAATTTTTTTTGGGTTGAAATTTAAAACTTAAGCTCCCAGTATATCCAAATACCTCCAATAAACATTTAAAGGTCTAATGCCTCATGTATTTCTTAATATTCCTCCTACAAAGTGGCCACTAACGCATATTTTACAACTGTCCAACTAGGTGCAAAATTGTCCAACCAAGTACCGACGATGCAAACGATCAATCCAAACATCAAGATGACACCTCCAAAACTATTCTAACATGTTTCCCAACATGCCAACATGCTCTGACCTGTTTGACCATGCACTGCAAGCAAGGAGTGGACCTTTTTGACAACTTTTGCTACTTTGACAACTTCCTGACAATTTTTGCAACTTTTGTAAATTTGCACGAACAACCTATAAAAACTTCACTCGAACATCAAAAACATCCTTATAAACATTTAAATCCACTATACATACTTCGAACAACCTTCAAACAATTGTCCATTGTATCAACTTGTCCATATGAGTGTGTTGACAACAATGACAATATTGTCGTTGCACCTTGCTCAACAATCTCCCTCTTTGGAATTGTTGGCAACACATGCACAATTTTCTGTAACTCTTCTCCCCCTTTGACAACAAGACCAAAGGGCTGCTACAAACTCCCCTTGAGTCAATGCACAACATTCTCAGGTAAAAATTATTACACTTAGCAAGAATCACAAACATGAGCAAAAAGATAAACAAAGACACAAATGCTCCCCCTAAGAATGTGGCCCCGATATCTAGTCAATGCTTGGGAAGTGTAACCACTCCCAATTTCTTGCGAAAGTGCTCAAAGACTTCCTTGGGAAATGGTTTGGTGAAGATATCCGCTACTTGCTCTGTTGTTGGAACAAAATCCAACTTAACCTCACCTTTCGCAACTTTCTCCTTCAAAAAATGGTACCAAATAGCAATATGTTTTGTGCGAGAATGCATAATAGAATTCTTTGAGATATTGATTGCACTTATATTATCACACATGATTGATATTGGCTCACTAAAATTTATTCCAAGATCCTTCAAAGTTTGTTTCATCCAAAGTACCTGTGTACAGCATGATGTCACTGCAATATACTCTGCCTTTGTTGTGGATAATGAGACTGACTCCTACTTTTTGCTATGCCATGCAACAATATTATCACCAAGATAGAATGCACCTCCACTGGTACTCTTCCTGTCATCTACACATCCTACCCAATCTACATCTGAATACGCAATAAGGGTGAAGTCCTTACCTTTCGGATACCATAACCCATACTCCATAATACCCTTGAGAAATTGAAAAGTCCTCTTCACTATTGTCACATGAGTCTCCTTGGGACTAGCCTGAAATTGTGCTACCATGCATACTGCCTACAAAATGTTTGGTCTAGTAGTTGTCAAGTACAGTAAGCTCCCAATCATAGATATATACATAGTTTGATCAACAGGTGAAGATTTGTCATCCTTGCTCAACTTGCAACCTGTCGTCATGGGAGTGCTAACTGGCTTGCAATCCTCCATTATGAACTTTTTTAGCATCTCTTTCACATATTTAATTTGAGAAATAAATATGTCCTTCTCCTTTTTATTAACTTGCAATCCAAGAAAATAGGAAAGTTCACCAATAATTGACATTTCAAACTCTTTCTGCATCTTATTTGCTAAATATTTACACAACTCATCTTTGTTGTTGCCAAATATGATATCATCTACGTATACAACAACAACAATATGATGACCATTTTTTGTTTTGACATACAAATTATTGTCCACCATACCTTTCTTGAACCCTTGCTAAGTAAGATAATTGTCTAGCCTTGCATACCATGCTCGGGGTGCCTGTTTTAAGCCATATAACTCTTTCTTCAACTTGCAAACCAAGTTGGGATCATCACCAAGCTAAAAACCGTCTGGCTGCTCAATATAAACCTCTTCTTCAAGTTTCCCATTCAAAAATGTTGATTTCACATCCATTTGATAAACTTTGAAATTCTTGTAAACTGCTAAAGCAAGAAACATTCTAATTGCCTCTAGTCTAGCCATAGGTGCAAAGGTTTCCTCGAATTCAATACCTTCAACTTGCACATACCCTTTGCATACAAATCTTGCTTTGTTCCTAACTACCTGTCCGTCTTCATTCAATTTTTTTCGAAAGACCCATTTAGTATCGATTAAATTTTTATTTGTGGGTCTTGGTATTAACTCCCAAGTCTTGTTTTTCTCGATCTGATCTAATTCTTCATTTATTGCCTTTACCCAACTTTCATATTTTCTTGCTTCGGCAAAATTTTTGGGCTCAATGCTGGATAGTAAAGAGTAGTTACTTACTAATCTTCTTCTTGTCTGAACACCAACTATGGGGTCTCCAATTATTTGCTCTCTAGGATGATCTTTCTGCCAGCTACCTGTTTTGAATTTCTTGTTTTCTTCCAATTTTGAATCACTTTTCGAATCCTCTAAGTCAATTCTTGGTTTCTTTTTTGTTTCCTCTTCCTCATCTCCTTCGTTGACCTCTTCATAAATTGGGTAGTTATCTTCATAGCTAATTACTCGTTCCCTTCCTTTATCAACTTTAACATCGAAACTTTCCATAATTTTTCTGAGCCTCTTGTTGCAACATTTGTAAGCTTTGTTTTTTGACGAATAGCCAATAAAAATACCTTCATCCGCTCTATCTTCAAACTTACCAAGGTTTTTTTTAGTTCTTTTGATGTAACACTTGCTGCCAAAAACTTTAAAATAGCTTGATGTTGTCTTTTTACCGAACCACAACTCATAAGAAGTTTTGCTTTCATGCGTCCTCAACATGCACCTATTTTGGATGTATACTGTAGTATGGACTACCTTTTTCCAAAATATGTTTGCTACTTTACTCTCAGTCAACATAGTCGATGTCATTTCCTGCATTATCCTGTTCTTTCTTTCTACCACACCATTCTGCTGAGGTGTCTTGGCTACTAAAAACTGTCTCCTGATGCCATATTTTTCACAATACTCTGTGAAATCCTCTGAAATGAACTCTCCTCCTCTGTCTAACCTTAAACATTTAATCATTTTTCCTATTTGATTCTCAACTTGATTTTTGAAAACCTTGAACATCTCAAAAGCTTCTAATTTATGCTTCAAAAACAATACCCATGTCATCCTGGAATAGTCATCTATACACAACATGAAATATTTGTCACCGTTTATGCTTTGTGTTCTCATGGATCCACATAAATCAGTATGTACTAGTTCCAAAGGTTTGCTCGTGTAGTACTCTTTTGTTTTAAATGAGACTCTAGTTTGCTTCCCTTTTTTATATGAAGCACAAATGCTATTTGATGGTTTTCCAATGGTGGGAATATCTCTCACTACTTTCTTTGAACTGATTTTTACTAGATTGTTAATACTGATATGACCGAGCCTCTTGTGCCACAACCAATTCTCTTCTTCCTGTCCAATCAAGAAAGCTCCTTTTGAAGTCTCCGAGAGAGTGTATAGGTTGCCAAATATCCTTGATCCAACTGTTATCAACTTCCCACTGTTTGCCCTTCTGATTTCACAACTCTGATTCTTAAAGATCACATCATGACCTCTGTCACAAATATGACTTACGCTCAACAAGTTATGCTTCAGATAAACCACAAACAAGACTTCTTTTGACCTGAATTTTTTGTCACTGATCTTAACTGAACATCTGCCAACTATCTTGGCTCCATCATTGTTTCCAAATTTAACTGAACCACCTTCATATTGCTGCAACTTCTCAAATTTTTGTTTCTCACCTGTCATATGATTGGAGCATCCACTATCAAGTATCCATGGTGTAGATTTATTCTACGCTTTAAATGTCATTTGTACGATCAAGGATTCCTTTTCTTCCTTAGGTTGCTCTTTTTCTTTCCACTCCGGTTTGATTATAGTTTTGGGCTCTTTTTTTGGCTTTTCTTTTTCAGTAGCTTGTACATGTTTTTTGAGAAATTTTCTATTTTATCTTATGGATTTGGCTGAAATTTTCTTCCCTGAAATTGATTTGATGAAAATGTACTACAATTTCTTGCAATATGCCCAAAGTTATGATAGTTATAACATTCTACTGCATAATACATCAAAGGTGAAAAAGCATTTCTACTAGTAAAATTCCTTGGTCCTACATTATACTTGCAAGCTGAAATCTTATGTCCATAACCATTGCATTTAAAACAGTAACCATAAAATGGATGATTGAACCTTGGTGGTGGTCTTTTCCATGTTGTTGTAGGAGCCATAAATATTCTTCTTCTTTGATGTGTGACATTGGTGAAACCATCATTGTCAATTCTCCTTTCGTGCCTTGCATTATTGCTTTCCTTTGTATGATTCATTTTTGTTTGATTAACCTATTTATTTTCTTCATTATTTGTGGATTCTTCATTTGTGGCCTTTGATCCATTTGATGATTCTCCTTCATCAAAACCCAAACCAAATTTGATGCCTGTAGTCTTCTAGTTCTTTATGATCTTATCCAACTTCATAGAACTCTCTTCACGTTTGTGATAAAAGCCAATTTTTTTATTCATCTCTTCTAGCTGCATCCTTAAACCAATAATCTCTTCTTCTAACTTGCTACAATAATCTATTTTCATGGTTATTTGTACTTCGAGATCTTCGGAGATCTTCTTGGATTCTTCTATCTACACTTTCAAACTTGTTATGATTTCATTTGCATACTCAAGCTTTCTTGAAATTTTCTTATTCCTTTTTCTTTGTCTTCAATTCATCCAGAGTTGCAATTAGTTCCTCTTCCAAATTCACTTCTGCATCAGTTTCTTCTTCATTACATTTCTGTTCTTTTTCTGGTTTTTCTTCTTCGAATGCCATGAAAAGAGCTTCGCCTGTTTCTTTTTCAGAATCCTCACTGGAGCTCTCTTCTGATGAACTGACCTTCTTGGAGATGAAACTTTTCTTCTTGAAGTTGCCTTTTCTGAAACTTGATTTTTCTTCCAGTCACTTCTTTCTCCGTGCGATCCTTCATCACTTTTGTTCTTCTCATTAAGTGGACATTTAGCTATGAAATGCCCAATGCCTCCACAGTTGAAACATTTAAACGGTAACTTTCCTCTGTATTTTCCTTTTCCCCTTATTAGCTTTTGAACAAATTTTGCTTCCATTTCATCTGATGTCTCTTCTTCCTCGAATTCTTGTTTTGCTTTCATATTTTTTGGGCTTTAAAAGTAGCTTCTTTGTTTGTGGATTTAGATTTTCCTATTCTCATATCATTTGCAGTCAAAGAACCATGCATCTCATCCATACTAAAAGAATTTAGATCTTTAGATTCTTCTATAGCTGAAACTTTAGAATAAAATCTTTGGGTAAGGGACCTTAATACCTTTTTCACGATGATAGAATCTTTGATTTCCTCACCGAGTCCTCTAATCACATTAATGAATTCATTAACTCTCAGCATATATGTCTCTATATTCTCATCATCATTCATCTTTAATCCTTCAAACTGAGCTCGATGTGCTTGTAACTTGGCCTCCTTGATCTTAATGTCTCCTTCATGAATGTTCTTCAGTTTGTCCCATATTTCTTTGATGTTTTACAACCCATAATGTTTACCAGTTCATTGTCCACTAATCCACACATGATAGCATTCTTTGCTTTTGAGTCATTCTCAAACAGTTTCTTACCAGCAACATCGGTTGGAGAAGTGGTGGGTATTGTGTATCCACTATTTATTGAATCCCAAATATCGCATTCTAAAACACAAAGGTATGTCTGCATCTTGAGTATCCAAAATGCATTATTAGTTCCATCAAACAATGGTGCTTTATTTGATGAGAAGCCTTCACCGCATGCCATTGTGTCACTTCCAAGATCACCCTAGCCGGTTAAGTCTGTTCAAGAACCTCACTCTAATACCAATTGTTGAACTAGGCATGATACTGAGAGGGGGGGTGAATCAATGTATATTAAAAATTTAATCCAACTATGAAATAAAATCAAAACAAGCAATCACACAAACATGCATCACATAACACCAGATTTATAGTGGAAACCTAATGTGGGAAAATCACTGTGTCAATGGACTATTTGGACTCCCATCCAAGTCCAGCCTCGAAAATGTTTGGTCTTTAGAATATTTTTGTAGAACCAATTGCAGTAAATGGCACCAACCAACCCGAAATTTAGCAGCACCAACTGCAAGGAGCACCGACCCCTGTTGCCAAGCATCGACTCGATAAATTTAAAAAGCTCTGATAAAAGTATTAAATCTCATCAAAAGACCCTAAGTGGTCTAGCTCACAAATCTTCTCCTCTAAAATATCCTGTCTAACCTTTTCAATCTTCTCAATTCTGCACATTGATTATCTCACACCTTGCACATTTTTCAATCAAAATGCCAAAGAAAAAAAATTCTTCACAACATGCACCGATAGTCCTTTCTTCAAAAAAACCCCTTCTCCATTTTCTTTTAAAACATATATATGCTTAACATTAAAAAATGCAGCTCTTTTTTCAATTACACAAAAGTACCACTCAACCGTTACATTCTTAAAAACTGCCAAAAATTCTAAAAAGAGCTGATAGGGCTTTTTGTAATAGTCATAACTTCCTCCTAAAATTTCTAAATGGGCTAAAAATTGAAACATATATTCTTGGATAAACCGACTACCTTCAATTTAAATTTCATATTTTAACTCTTCACGGATTATTCACAGTACCTCCGACAAAGTGGCCTCTGACGCTGATTTTACACGTCACATAAACTGAAAAAGTGCTCCAGAGCCATTTTGCAACGCTCACCGTTTCTTCTTCCGGATTTCGTTTGGGCTGAAATTTAAAACTTAAGATCCTAGTATATCCAACTACCTCCAATAAATATTTCAAGGTCTAACTCATCATGGATTTCTTAATATTCCTCCTGCAAAGTGGCCTCTAACACAGATTTTACAACTGTCCAACTAGGTGCAAAATTGTCCAACCAAGTACCGGTGATGCAAATGATCAATCCAAACATCGAGCTGACACCTCCAACACTATTCTAACACATTTTCTAGCATGCCAACATGCTCCGACCTATCCGACCATGCACTGCAAGCAAGGAGCGCACCTTTTTGACAACTTTTGCTACTTTGACAACTTGATGATTTTTGCAACTTTTACAAATTTGCACGAACAACCTATAACAACTTCACCCGAACATAAAAAAACATCCTCATAAGCATTGAACACCACTATACATACTCCGAATAACCTTCGAACAGTTGTCCACTGCATCAACCTGTCCATGTGAGTGTGTTGAAAACAATGACAATATTGTCGTTGCACCTTGCTCAACATTTATTATATAAAAATCCATGTTGACTTTCAAATACAAGCAAGCAATGAAAAATATAAAAGTTGGAAATTCAAAATGAGGAATTAAAACCTTCATGTCAGGGAGGTTTGAGTAAGGAGGTTGGTCTTAATAAAAAGTATGCTCCCCTTGCCAACTTGGAAAAAGAGAACGGATGGGCTTTTATTCTTTTTGGAAGTTGGGCTTTTAGGGTTTTTCCTTTCATAGATATTCTCCCTTTTTATGAAGGGGGGGGAAATTTAAAGGAAGGGGGCCTAAAATTTCTAGAAAAAAAGCATGAGAAAAACCTTGGGAGCCTTGGGAGGTTGTTGAAAGAATGGGGGGAAGATCTCGGGAGAAGGAGGCTTCGAGTGAGGAGGAGGAATTCCATTAGGTTGGATCTCTCCTTTGCTTAAGCTATGTTTTAAATGATCTTGCAGTAGGTTTTTGTAAGAAACATAGGATAAACACGTTCATGCTTTGATTAGTTTGATCTTCCTGTTTGCTACCCTTTTGGAGACGATCGGGTCTACTTATACCACTAGATTTTAATAGACCCTTTTATAAATCTTTTTGAAGTGTTCTTTTTTGTATTTCATCCTGTGAAATAGCAAACAAGAAATTTGCTTTGAAATCAATTTTTTGAGGTGCTCTTTGTTGTAATATGACCTATGACTTTCTTGTTTGAAAATCCCCTTATAAGATCATGCTTCTAAGCTTTCAAAACGATGTTATTCAAATTTTGATGGCTCATGATCCATCATCTAGGTGGTTATCCATCTGCTACCACTTAGAAGGACTTCCCCTAAGGTTTAACCTTAGGGGGATTGATAAATTAAATTCCCCGTAATCATCGTAATATCGTTGAGCAGTGTCTTGACAATCAATAGGGTGTGAGCAAGGGGAAGGTTGCTCAAGCCTTTCCCACACATTATCCCACATGGGATGTGTGGGGGCTTTAGCATACCTTAAAATGCATAGCGCCCCCCTTGTACATGACCACCACTCTATGGTCAAGGCAGCCACTAAGTGGGGGCCTCTCAGCATTAGTTGGTGGTGTGTTTCCCTTAATGCATGGATCCCTTTCTATTCGGTTGTTCGTTGTTCATCCTGCTTGTTGTTTGGTTTTTTGGCTTCCATGTGGCTCTATGTGTTAGTTTTTTGTTCATGAGTGCTCGATTGTTTGGAGGTGGATTAATCCCTTTTTGGTTAATAGTGTGGGTTTAGTCCCACACACCCTATATGGGGGAACCTTAATGCCATGAGAGGGGAATTCATCCCTATGTGGATGACCACCAAGCAGTGGTTAGGAAAGCCACTGCTTAGCAGAGGCTAGAGGATTGGGTAATGGTACAGTGTTAACCTAATTAACCATTGTTTGACTTGGATGTCTTGATTGACTATGGTTTGCTTTGTTTGATCAAGTTGAATTGTTGACTCTGTTTGACCCTGGGTTGATTGGTTGAGTTTAGTGGTCTATAGCAAACCCCCTTTTTAAATTAATATTTTTATCTTTTAAAAATGTGGTTTTTAATCCCTTTTAAGATGATGTTTTTTAAATAAGGAATAATTTTTATCATTTTAGCAAATTATGTATTGGTGAGGAAACGATTTGTCCTATTAAACCAATTATTTTTGCAGGAAAAATGAATGATGAAAACATAGGGGTTTGAGTATTTTGAAACCTTGGTTATAGCAATTTTGTGGAAAATGTGTTGATTCTCATGGAACAATTTTGTGGAAAAATTGTATGATTCTTAGGAAACAATTTTGTGGAAAATTTGTATGATTCTTAGGAAGCAATTTTGTGGAAAAATTGTATGATTCTTAGGAAGCAATTTTGTGGAAAAATTGAATGATTCTTAGGAAGCAATTTTGTGGAAAAATTGTATGATTCTTAGGAAGCAATTTTGTGAAAAAATGAATGATTCTTAGGAAGCAATTTTGTGGAAAAATTGTATGATTCTTAGGAAGCAATTTTGTGGAAAAATTGTATGACTCTTAGGAAGCATTTTTGTGGAAAATAATTATATGATTCTTAGGGAGCAATTTTGTTGAAAAATTGCATGATCCTTAGGAAGCAATTTTGTGGAAAATTTGAATGGTTCTTGGGAAGCAATTTTGTGGAAAAATTGTATGACTCTTAGGAAGCAATTTTGTGGAAAATTTGTAGGACTCTTAGGAAGCAATTTTGTGGGAAAATGTATGACTCTCAGGAAGCAATTTATTCTTAGGAAGCAGTTTTGTGGAAAAATTGAATGATTCTTAGGAAGCAAATTTGTGGAAAAAATTGATTGATTCTTAGGAAGCAAATTTGTGGAAAATTTGAATGAAAACCTAGGATCAACTTTGTGAAAATATTGAATGAAACTTAGGTTTGTTTTTGTGAAAGATATGTTTGTTTTTATTGAGAAAATGAATGGAAAACTATGTTGTGTGGATATTACTTTAAAAAGCAATCTCCTAGTTTGAATAAAGAAAGAATGAATGTGAAATTCATTCTTTGAGGGAATTATGGGGTTCCCTCTTGGTTTTTATAAATGCTTAACTAGAAGTAGTTGCTTGTGATTATTTTTTATTAATTGAAAGAGAGGTTTTTGGGTATTTCGATTAAATGAAAGGTTTTTTAATTGAAAGAAATTTTGGTTAAATTATGTTTGAAATATATTAAGGATAATATATTTCATGTTGGATTAGATTATGTTTGAAATGTATTAAGGATAATATATATCATGTTGGTTAAATTATGATTGAAATGTATTAAAGATAATATATTTCATGTTGGTTAAATTATGTTTGAAATGTATTAAGGATAATATATTTCATGTTGGTTAAATTATATTGAAATGTATTAAGGATAATATATTTTATGTTGGGTAAATTAGGTTTGAAATGTATAAAGGATCTTATATTTTATTTTGAATTTAAATATGTTTGGAAAGTATAGATGATCATAGTTATCATTTGGGAAAAATGAATTATGGGATTCCTTTATATCGTTGTACGATACATTAGACCTTTAGAAAGTTATTCCTTTAAATGTTATAAGAAGGAAAAAAATCGTCTTTAGAAGAATGAATGTGGAATTCATTTGAGGGAATTAGGGGGTTCCCTCATTGATTTTGTAATATACATTTAAAATAACAATTCATGTTTTGGGGACATAAGAATTATGGGGTTCTTATGTATTTAGAAGAAATCATCTTTTGAAGAATGAATGTGGAATTCATTCGAGGGAATTATGGGGTTCCCTCATTGATTTTGTAATGTGAATTAAAATAATAATTCATGGTTTTGAGGACATAAGAATTATGGGGTTCTTATGTATTTATATTAGTATTCATGTTGGAAAAAGGAATTATGAAATTGTTTTATATATTTGTATTGGAGACAACTAAACTTATGCAATTAATAAGGATGTTTCAAAGTTGAAATTTTCTCATAAGGATTTTCTAGGATATATGGTGTTTTGTGTCTATATCAAGTATCTTCATATTTTGATCTTGTATTTACTGCTTTCTAGATTTAGTTATTGAGGTTATGTTTGCTCTTCAATAAAATGGGAGGTTTACTATAATTCATAGATCATGGATAAGACTTTGGTAAGAGTTTTATTGAATTAAAAATAGTGTTATTCAAGATAATTGTAATTGTTAAATCAAAATAAAGGAAGAAGTTATCTAGTTATGAGAAGGAAACAATATATGCATTTTATATTCTTGAATAGTCCTTACTATGATGAATCTTAGATGATTATAAAATGACATCTATTAATGTTTATGCTTATGGATTAGAATCTTAGAGAGAGAGAGAGAGTAATCTAAGGGATTATGGGATCCCTTTTTAGAGGAAACTTTGAGTAACCTTGTATCAAATCATTCCTCTAAGACCTAAACCTAGGTAGATGCATGAAGGTACCAATTAGGTTTAGAGTCAATCATTCGTCTATCACTAGGAGTGATTGATGGACAAGTTAGCTCATTATGAAGATGAGATAGATAGCTTATTTGCATTATACTTAGTGCATCTACATAGACAGACTTATGTATGGTGTAAGTATGGGCGTACTCTTTTGACAAACTAAAAGGGACAAGTTAGCTCATCATGAAGATGAGATGGATAGCTTATTTGCATTACGCTTAGTGCACCTACATAGACAGACTTATGTATGGTGTAGAGATGGGTGTACCCTTTTAACATACCTAAAGGGATAAGTTAGCTCATTGTGGGAATGAGATAGATAGCTTATTTTCATTACGCTTAGTGCACCTACATATATGGACTTATGTATAGTGTAGGGATAGGTATATCTATTTGACGAATTAAAGAGGATAAGTTGGCTCATCATGGAGATGATATGAACAACTTAATCATAACATATTAAATCAATAGACACCTTCATAGAATGACTTATGTATGGTGGGGATATGTATATCCCTATTGAGTGTATTTAAAAAAAAATCTCTCTTAAGTTGGTTAGATTTTTGGGTTGTTACACTTGTCCACAAATTTTGGACCAAATGCAAAAGAGATAGTGCAAGTGTGTGTGATATCTGTAGTACTCTTGCTATCCTTCCATCCCAAATAATAAGGATGAGGATGAGGGCTCAATGGAAGCTTCAACTTATTGATAATGGAACTCGCAATTAGATTTTTCTATGAGTCATTGTCAATAATACAATCTATAAAAAATTCATGAGTCAAATGGGCCCTAGTGACAAACAATTTGTCATGGCCACTTACAAAAGAATTATGATGCATAAGGGTTAAATTATTCAATTTACCCTTTAACTCTTGATATGTTTTTCCTTCTCCCTTAGCCTCAATGGGGCCATCATTGGGGTCCCCATTAGGAGGCTTTACAACTAAGGATTTATGCTTCATCCTTTGCAATTAAAAAAAAATTGCCTAAGATATTTTTGCTTCTTACAATAAGTACAAAATTTTTGAGAGTAAGAAGGAGATTTATTAGAAGAAGAAGAGGATGTAGAAGAATAAGGGGAAGGAGAAGAAAATGAGGAATATGACTTCTTCATTTGTTGTTACTAATTGGATGCCCTGGTGGATCTCGAAGATTGAGCTCCTCTCAATTGGCTAGCAAGCTTCTCCTCTACCAATTGTGCATGGTTGAAAGCTGCATCTAAAGTATCCAAGGGAGTATATTTCAACTCCCAATACAAGTGTTCAAGAAGACCACTTGTAAATTTGATGATCAAATCTTCTGTAGGATCCGTCATGAGAAGGAAAATGTATAACCTATTGAATTGGAAGACATAATATTGAATAGACATATTGTAAGACTGTCTTAATCTATACCATTTGTGTTACAAAAATTTATTCTCATAATAGAAATCATTCACCAATATGCAAAAATATCAAATAATTCATCCACAAATAATTATCCACAATAACAATCCAAATATGAGAGAGAGATATATGATGTTAGAAATAGATTATATTACATCATTTGGGTCATGTAAATGTACCTACCAAGGTACATACTTAGGACATTAGATTACTTTAGGGGGAAGTTACCTAGTTTCTTCATGCAATGTAATAAATGCACAAGTGTCAATGTGCAAGATGTATATGTGCAAGTTATCCCTTGCACAACTAGATAGAGTGTTGGCCAAGGAACTCATCTTCCTATATAATGGCCTTATTGTCATAGATCATCACAGAGCATCATATACAACATCGTAGAGCATATCTTAGATAAAGTCACCCATATTGGAGATGGGTGCAATGTAGTCTAGTAGCATTATTCATGGAGTGTTCATTTCCTCCATAGCTACATTGTATTCATTTTTATCATTTCTATTTATAGCATATTTTAGTCATCTCGTAGATTTACTTTCTTTCATATTATTTTTGCATCTTGTGATTGCTATATCCCATTGCATACAACATCAAAAGCTAATAGTGGTATCAGAGCTACGATAGATCTAGCCATAGGAAAACCACCATTATCAATGAGCCTAAGTTTTTTGTCAACCTGATGCGCCCTTGGACCAGTCACTATCAAAAACTCTCAGAAGAGTCTAGGTGGTAGAATTAGGGAGAGCCACAAGTGAGGACTGAAAGAAATATCAGTTTCAAAAATACTGAGATTGCATTTGGCTAGAGTCTTTCCACAGAGTTGTAGAAAAACTCGTGAAGACTAGGACTCAACATTCAATCCACTAGATTGACAAATCAACTAGTGAAGATAATTCAGGATATCTGGAATTTCTTAACTATTGCCCAAAGTTTCTTTTGTTGTAGAAATCTAATTCTCAGAATATTGGGATTCCTCCTACAACATAAATCTAGGAGACTTCAACTTCATTGCCCTAAGGTCGATGTATCTTCATAGTGCAGAGATTAGTTCCTTGTCCAAGAAAAGAATACTATGAAAGAAGATTTTTGGAGAAGAGTTGTGGTGAAGTTAGGAGACAGGAGATCTCCATTACTAAATTGAGAACTTCACACAAGAAGAAAAGGCCATAGTAGCCTTGATCAAGAAGAAAAGGCCATAGTAGCCTTGATCCAGAAGAAAAGGCCATAGTAGCCTTGATCTAGAAGAAAAGGCCATAGAAGCCTAAATCCAAAAGAAAAAGGCCATAGAAGCCTTGATATTGAAAAAGGCCACAAAAGCCTTGATACTGAAATAAGGCCATAGAAGCCTTGATCCTGAAGAAGACTCTAGAAGTGAGTATCTAATTTAGAAGGAGATTAAGATTTTAGTACTAATACTTTGTTGCAGGGAAAGGAGATTCAGTGAGTCAGAAAACTTCCTACAAGAAATCTAGGAAGAGTATCTTCTTTAAAATCAATCCAGCACCTAAAGTAAAACTGAAGGCAAAGAGGTCAGGAGGATATATCATTGAAGAACTTCCAATATTGGAATAAGAAGGACTAGGAGAGTCCTTCTCGAATCAAAAAAGTAGAAGTGAAGATCCAGAGGAAGATCTCACCACCAACACTTCCAGGAGTAGAAGGTTGAATAAAAGGTCTCAAGGAAGACCAGAAGAAGCTACAAGATCAAAGACCTTGGGGAGGTCTCAATGAGCATCTAGTAAAAGGCTTGGAGAGCCTTACTGAAGAAATCATCAAAGAAGAACTCATTGGAGAAATCCACTACCAAGGAGAAGCCCTTGATAGTGAAGGACTTGGGATAATTATCATCATCCAACAACAAGCCCAAGAGAAGAAGAATTTGGCAAGGAGTGCCAAATCACAGTAGAAGAATCCAGTGAAGACCTCAAGACATTTAAAATCTTGAGAAGAATATCTTGTTTGAAGTTAGAATTTGACAAGAAGATTGAAAGACAAAAGGAGCTCACCAAATCTAGGAGATTTGAAGATTACCTCTCACAGCAAGAAGGCATCGCTTCAAAGACACAGTAAAAGGAGGAGACTACAAGAGGAGAACAAGCCACCAAATATTAGGCTCATGAAAGAAAGTTTGAGACCATATTTTGGTGAAGACGAAGTTGTTCAAGGTAGCCTACAAAGAGCTGCAAGATCTTACTCAAGGCAACAACTTGGTGATCTTAGACACCAAGATCTACATCCTCTATAAAAGCGGTAAAGAGAGATTTCAAAAAAAGGTATGCAACTATTGGTGCAAGTAGATTCATTAATTGGATTACTTATCATATTTGTTTAAGCACCTTAATTAGGATTAAAGTTGCAAAAAGGAGAATTGAATTACAGTCTTCAAAAGTGCAAAAAGAGAAAGGTTCTTTTAAGGTTCATTTGCACTTTAGGAGTTGATTAGATTTTATAATTTCAACTATCTATCAACTACCTATAATCTACTTTGGAAAGCAAAAGAAGACTACCTCCTACTACCTTGCTTATAAAGAAATTGCAAAATAATTCTTGAAGATTCATTTCAAATTATTCTTGATTAGTTGCAGTAAATTGATTAAGTGCATTAATTTTGAGAGTTAATTGGAGTGATAAGGTGAAATTATTAGTGCATTAAAAGTGAAATTTTATTAGATTTATTTGCACTATCCTATTGCTCTCAAAATATTGTTATTTGTGTTCTTTAGAAAGGCACAAAAATAGAATTTGTCAAAGTGTCTAAAGACACTATTAGTGCACAGAGATCTGCAACATTGAGTGGCCTGAGGAAGCCACAAAATCAGCTCAATCCTCCAAGAATTGGAGAAGAAAGTAGCCACCACAAAAAATCAGCAAAGGAAGCCTTGAACGAGACTTGGTGAGTCTCAAGTTCAAAGCACAATAAGTTTTCTACAAAGAAATAGTGTAGCAAAAAGAGAGGTTCTATCAAGTGGTTACAAGCTTGGATTCATTTGTAAAATATCCAAGCAAAAAGGGGAAGGTGTCTAATCAAAGAGACAACCTCGAAACCCCTTATATAGCATTCAAAATTCTACCACAAAACCAGAAATTCAGACCTGAAAAAGGGGTGCAAAAGAAGGTGCAATAAGAGCTATTTTATACATGAATATATTACATTGCATTGCACTATCCTAATCTGGTTTATACAAAAAAAGGAGGTAGATTTGAAGGTGTCTCAAAGGCACAACATCCATTGGAAAAACCATTTGAAGGTGGTCGTTCACTAACGTCCTTCCAAGCACATCAAAGGAGTCACTCTAAAGGCTCTTACTCCCTCATCTTGGATGACCGAACCTGCAAGAGACAAGATAAAAAATCAAAGGGATAAAATAATATTATAATCAAGAGCAACATTGTCTACAAGGAGGACATATAACAAGTGAGAAAAGAGGAAGATAAAAGCACCATTGGAGCATTCCAGTCTCCACATCTTCAAAGCTGAAAATCGATGCTCAAGCCTCTAGATCGATGCTCCTCAACTCAGCCTAAAATAATCTACAAGCAAGTGCAACTGATTGAAAAAGGAGTTGCGAATGTTATAGGATTTAAAGAACCTCCAAGAAGGATACATTGAAGAAGTGTTATAGAATATGCCCATGCACAAGGAGGAAGTGACATTTATCACTTGAGACAAGACCCTAATGCTCCTCACTCGAGCACTCATCTTCATCATCAAAGGAGTTACAAGCTACAGGTTGGTGCAATGAATATATGAGGAACACTTATCTGAAGGAAATCTGAGTGCTTAATTAAATAACGTAACATCCATACATTACTCAAAGAAGGAAATAAGTGTTCTCAAGAATCTTCTACTCCTCAAGCACTCATGAAGAAATGGATGTGCCACTTGGCACTCAAACCAAGATTCTCCTCCAATTTAAGAGCATCAATGACCAAGGCATTCAACAAGCATTTACGTTCAGGGTCTACGCACATAGGGCCGAGTGGCAGCATGGAAGCAAGGTGAAAAAGAGCCTTCAATGCTCTGGTCAAGGAAGGTCAAAGATAAGCATTAACGGTGCCACATTTGGAACGTCAAATCCCATGAAGGTTCCAAGCAATATCATTGGAGGAACAACCAAAGAAGCAACATCTATATTTCAGCCCATGCACAACGAAAACAACGTCAACTATTGAATGATATAAGGTAAGCTTTATTCCCACTATAATATGCTTTCATTTCTTGGGAGTTATAAGGTTAAACTTAGAGGAATTTAACTATATTGAAAGCCATATCTTAAAGGGGAATAATATATCATATCAATATAATATTTGCAATATTAAACATAGGAGCAATAAGGATTTCTACTGGAAATTATTTATAAAATATTTGCAAATATTATTGTGGTCTAATTTTCCAAAATTTGGGAGTTATAAGGGTTACTACATCAAATTGACTTATTGGAAATTAGATACACTACAATTAAAATCCTAAAGGGATATTAAAAGAGGTTATTAAATATTTTTGCTAAGGTTGGATATTTATATTATTCTTGTCTCAAAAACATCAAAAAAAGGATAAAAGAAATCCAACATTAAAACCTCTTCAAATTGGAAAAGTGCTTAGTTCAATAGGAGCAATAAGGGATAATAAAAGTTGATTTTTGATATTTACAAAACCTTACAAAATCAACCAAAAATTGAACTATTTTTTCAAGAGCACTATATTATATCCCTAGGGAGTCATAAGGGATTCTACAAAACTTGGTAATATCAGCATTTATCATAAATTATCAAGTTGCAAATCCATTGGGAAAATATAAGCTTTTTACAAAACCTAAAATTCCATTAGGTGTATACACTCTCATTACTAGGGAGACATAAGGAAGCCTACAAACCTAAGGATTAATAAAGGTTTTATCAAAATCAAGCTTATATACTTCAATTAGGAATTATATATCCTAATATAGGGAGTCATAAGGTAGACTACTCTATCCCAAAGAATTCAGGTAATACAAATGACCACTAGCATGCTGAGCAACACTCTTAGAAGTGGAATAATGAAAATACCAATATGGATTAAAAACCTAATGGATTACAATGATGAAAAGGGCAAAGAAAAGGAAGAATCAATACAATGTGAAATAAGTTCTAAAATTAACAGCTTTGAAAAGGAATATTCATCTAATGAGTTTGATGACTACTGTACCAAAGGAGACCCAAAACAAGAAAAAATTGATCAACAAAACCTTATACAAAAAGGAAAAGATGGAATAGCTTCAATTGTGCACATATGGTTAGAAGGTTTTATCAAGGAGATAGACAAGCATGATATTCCTAAAATAAACTTCAAAATTGTCAGATCATCTCTGTTGTGCACCTATTGCAATCAATATGGTCATGAAAAATCCAATTGTTGGAGTTTCCATCCATGCAGATATTGTAATGGGACAAATCACTCATATTTTTCTTGTCATTCCAAATACAGGTACTATAAGGGCTATGAAAGAAGATTACTACAAAGAATAAATTGCTATCTACAAGAACTTATTTCAGATGGATCTACTAACATTGAGCTCAAGGTTGACACTTATGAAGGATAGAGAAATAGGTCTTACATAGGTACAAAAGAAAGGAGAAGAACCTATTCAGATCCACTCATGACATGCAAAATCATGAGAACCATTGTTCATCAAAGATGCCTGACATCAAGAGACAAAGAGCTAGAAAATATCAAAAGCCATGACATGAATACTGAAGCAGCTGAAGATGAAGAACCAGTTCAAAGCCATCCATTGGAAGAAGATCCACATTGAAGACTAAAGTCTTCAATACCCAAATAATGTAATACAGGGGGTGTTAGAAATAGATTATATTACATCATTTGGGTCATGTAAATGTACCTACCAAGGTACATACTTAGGATATTAGATTACTTTAGGGGGAAGTTACCTAGTTTCTTCATGCAATGTAATAAATGCACAAGTGTCAATGTGCAAGTTGTATATGTGCAAGTTGTCCCTTGCACAACTAGATAGAGTGTTGGCCAAGGAACTCATCTTCCTATATAATGGCCTTATTGTCATAGATCACAGAGAGCATCATATACAGCATCATAGAGCATAGCTTAGATAAAGTCACCCATATTGGAGATGGGTGCAATGTAGTCCGGTAGCATTATTCATGGAGTGTTCATTTCCTCCATAGCTACATTGTATTCATTTCTATCATTTCTATTTATAGCATATTTTAGTCATCTCGCATATTTACTTTCTTTCATATTATTTCTGCATCTTGTGATTGTTATCTCCCATTGCATACAACATCAAAAGCTAACAAATAATACCCTTAAGGTAGGGAAACACCAATAATAATTCTTAAGGAATAACTCCACAAGATCTCCCAATATGAGAGAGCCACTTAAGGAGAGCAAAGTCCTATAAGCCACTTCGTAGGCAAACATGATTACATATAATTGATATCATGATGATTACAATGACAATTATTCCAATATCAAAATTCAGGAGTTATAAGGCATACTACATCAAACATAGATTATTGAAATTTAGAAATATTAAACTATTAAGAGGTGTAAAAGGAAGTTCATCATTTACTTAAAGGAGTTGAAATAATTTACTTACACTTGTCTCACACTCATACTAAGGAGACAAAATAAATCCAACCATAGAGAACTTCAAATTCGTAAGTGCATAGTTCACTAGGAGAGATAAGGTAAAATAGAAGATGATTGTTGATTTACAAAGTATTACAAGATCAACTCAAAAGGTGAACTTATTACTTACTAAGCACTTTATCAAATTTATAGCATAATCCAATCAGTAGGGAGACATAAGGAATCCTATAAAACCTAAATTGGAAAGGTTTTATAAAATTGGTTCATATATTCTATACTAATGAGCTATAAGGATGTCTACTCCAAAGAACACATTAAATAATGTAATTAGAAAAGGAGCAAGAAAAATACCATTATGGCTTAAAAGCATGATTGATGATTCAGAAAACTCAATGGATAATAAAGAAGATACAAATAGAAGAGAAGAATCAATAGAACTTAAAAGGACTTCTGGAAAATCACAAACTAATAGTTTTGTGAAAGAAGATTCTTCAGACATATCTTCTAATGAGATAGTAAAGGGAGTTGATGATAATACTAATATTGAATATCATAACATTTATCAAAAATATCTCATACAGATCTTTGAAAAAGGTAAAAATAGAATAACTTCAATTGTACACTCATGGTTCAACTATTTAATCAAAGAAATGGATAAACATGATATTCCTAAAACAGATAAAAAAGATAATGGGATATCTTTACTATGCACCTACTATGGCAAAAGTGGTCATGAGAAAAGTAATTGCTGGAGTTTCCATCCATGTAAATATTGTAGAGGAAAATATCATCCATATTACTGTTGTTACAACAAAGACAAATACTATAAAATATTCGAGGAGAAACTAATATTCAGACTAGATTATTTCTTCCAAGCTCTTATTTCAGAAGCATCCACTAACAATAAGCTCAAGATTGACTTTTGTGAAGATCAAGGAAACAGATCATACAAGAAACCAATCAGTGATGATCCACTGGTGATTTGCAAAATTATGATATCATTAGTTCATCAAGGATACCTAGAAGACTACAAGGTCAAATATTCTTCTAAATACTCAGAAACAACAAAATACAATGGAGTGAAAATGACAAGAAGAATTAATACGAAAACAGAAGCAGAAGAAGAACCAGACCAAGTTGAATATTATTCTAAAGATAAAGATCCATATTGAAGACTAAAATATTCAATACCTAAATAATATAATACAAGAGGGTGTTAGAGTATATTACATCATTTGGGTTATGTAAATGTACCACCTTTGGTACATAACTAGAGTAGGAGTTTACTTTAGAGTAAAGTTGGTTACTTCAAGTATTGTAATAAATGCACAAGTGTCAATGTGCAAGTTGTAAATGTGCATATACTCCACATGTACATGAGTACTAGGTAGAGTGAGGGTCAAGGAACCTATCTTAATATATAAAGGCCTCATAGTGAGTGATTAGAAGAGAGAACAAAATTATAGAGTGTGTGCGGTATAGTTTAGTAGTATGGTACAATGTAGTCTTTTCATATCCATTCATGGAGTGTTCATGTCCTCCATTATATAGCATTGTACTATTTTTGTCACTTTCATCAATGGAATATTTTTGAGTTATTTGTAGATGTTCAGTTCATTATCTTCTTGCATATTATTGTGCCATTAGTTTATAGTTATATTAGATGAGTTATCCTACATCTTGTGGTTGTTCTTCTTGTAATACTATCCCATCAAAATCTAACAAGAATAAATCATGTGGGTAGGTTCCTTTCCTTTCCTATTGACTATACTTAGTCCTGGTTGATGTGGACAACGATTAGCATAGTGCGGACCTCCATAGTTGTAACACCCACCCTTGGGTCCTAGATGCACCCCTTGTTTATATTCCCCTATTTTCCCCTTTGGTACTGAATTTGATTGCCTTTGTGGTTGAGGTTTGTTATTATTGTTGTTTTTCCTCTTTTGGAAATTTCTCTTAAAATTTTGTTGCTTCCTATCATTCCTCCTCTCAGGTTTTGGGAATTTTTTACTCTTCTGGTTTTGTTCTCCTTCCTACTTCATGAACCCAGCATTATTTATCTTTCTAAGCAATTACTGATCTTGCTCAGATAAAACTACATAGTTAAATTAGAATGATATTCCACTTTTCTAGCCAAGTCATAAGCTTTTTGTAGTGTTTTTAGCTCGTACATATTTACTTCATGCCTAATATTAGGTTCTGCTCCTAAGATAAATTTGTGAATCTTCATCTTCTCGTCATAGGCTGATATGTATTTCAACAACTTAACCAATTTCTAATAATACACCTCAATTGATTTGGTTCCTTGTTGAAGGTTAGTGAATTCCTCAAACTTTGTTGCATAGAAATGTTTTGTAAGGAACATTTTCTTAAAAGTTATAACAAAATCCTCCCACTTTAAATTAACTGCTTCAATTCTTCATTCTTCTTGGAAGATTTCCCACTATTTCAGTCCAGTCTCTTGCAAATGTAGAGTTGCCCATACTGTTCGAATCTTAGTAGACTAGTTCTTCATAGTGAAGTAGATTTCTAGTTCCCTCAACCAAGCATCGGCTGGATCACCCTCTCCTTTTCCATTGAATTTGCAGGTATGAACATTCTTTATATCTTTGGTCAGTTTTATCTCGAGCAGAGCTCTAGCTTCTCGTTCTTTAGTGGTTGGTTCATTTGCTTGCCTAACCTCTGAATTTCGAGCCTACAAATCTTGATTCACTATGGTCTCTAGTAGTTGTCTTTGTTGCCCCATTTGTTTTTGGATCAAGGTGACTACCGTAGTGATATTATCTACCTCTCTGCTAGAATTACCCGAAACTTCATCTCAGGCTCTTCCCTCAACATTGTCCTATCAAATCTACCTATTTGATGGAATAGACTTCCTTCTTCTTGTATTTGGTATCATTATATTGGTCACACAAAAGAAATAATAATATTTTAGGTTACAGTCCCTTCTCTAAACTGTACTACTAACTCTAGCTACATGCGTCATATAAGCAAACTACAGATTTTTTATACGAAGACCTCCATCACTCTACGTAAGGAGTTGCTCTTAATATTTATCTTCTATTTACATTACCAATGGCCACACTTACTATACATAAGGTATCGTATCAATAAGCTACCCTTCCTAGGGTCAACTCTCTAGAATTTTAGCAAATTGAAAATTCTAGGTCTTCCCGGTCTTAGCTTAAAAACTAAGCAAAGGCCTAGATAGGAAGATACCTGAATCCTTATAAGATTTCATGGAAGCCTCTAGCCCATCCTACCTAGAGCTCTAATACCAAATGTAACGACCCAAAAATCTAACTAACAAACTAAGGAATTCTTTTGTTTAAAACATATACTCGATAGGGATTTGCATATTGTTGAGCAAGGTGCAGCGATAGTATTGTCATTGTTGTTAACACACTCATATGGATAGGTTGATGCAGTGGATAGTTGTTCGGAGGTTATTCAGAGTATGTACAGTGATGTTCAATGCTTATGAGGATGTTTTTGGTATTCGAGTGAAGTTGTTACAGGTTTTTCGTGCAAATTTGCAAAAGTTAAAAAACATCGTCAAGAAGTTGTCAAAAAATTATAAAAGTCATCACGGGTGGAGTTGGACAAGATGGATCAATTTGGAACATGCCAACATGTCAATAAACAGTCCAGAACAGCGTTGGAGGTGTCAACACAGTGTTTGGATTTATCGGTGACGTTTTCGGTATCTTGGCGGATGATTTGGCAAGTGGTTGTACAGGACAAAAAGGGCAGTTTTGTCAGAAGCACTATGAGCAAACTGAGAAGAATTTGATAGAAAAATTCGAACTGGAGGTGGTCGTTATCTTCAAGAACATGTGTTCCAAATTTCCACCAAAAATAAGAAACAAGGCGAATGTTACAAGCGTTGCAAGACTATCACAAAAACGCTCCTTTTGAAAAAAGTGTGTCAATAGCAGTTTTCGTGGAGGTGGTACAGGTGAACCGTAAGGATTTATGTAGCGATATTTGGATTGCATGTATTCAGCATTGCAGAGATTCTACGTTTTAAATTTTAGAGAAAACAGAGTTACGAGGTGAGAGTTATGATTGTTGCAAAAATGGTACAGGTCACTTTTATGTCAATTTGTTCCACTCGTGCAAAATCCTTCAGTTGGCCGTTTCGACCTTGTAGAGTTGCCAGAGTCTTGATTTCATTGTTGTTACACCTTCAAGGCATCAAATAGAGCATCTTTCGTTTTTGGTTTGAGGTGTCACGTGGCTCTAAAGTAAGAGAACGAGTAAGGTGTCAATTCTATGCATGTGACGTGTTTGACGAAATGCCTTCTCAAAATTAAAAAAATGAAATTATATTGTTTTAAGAAGCTTCATTAAAGAAAAAAAAATTTAAATTGAAAAGGGAAAAAGAATGCAAGTGTGTGTTTTTTAAGTGACAAGGGATTTTATTGAAAAGTGGGGACTTTATTTTGTGAAGAGAGAAGTGTGTGTGGAGAAAAATAAAGAGTGAAAATCCGTAATTTTTGGAGAGTGGTGAAAAACGTCACTTCAGTATTTTGGGCATAACTTTCTCATATGATATCCATTTTGGCTGAAATTTTGAGAGGAGTTCGCAGACAAAGTGTTGCACAATACCCATAAAGCGTTTAGCAATTAGCAGAACGAGCTAAGAGAACAATCAATTTTTTTGTGTGAGAAGAGAAGATTCAAATTCTGAGTAATGCAGAGAGAGGGATGTTATACTAGGTGAAATATAAAGTTTTAGATTTTGAGCTTACAAACCATAGAGGATTCTGGTTTTAGTGAAGACATTCATATATGTCATTTTATTATCAATATCAAAATCAAGTGGGTGCTTGGTAGAGGGGTTGGTGCTCCTTTCTGTTGGTACGGATAAATCGGGGGTTGGTGCTCCTTTCTGTTGGTACAGATAAATCAGGGGTTGGTGCTCCTTTCTGTTGGTACAGATAAATCAGGGGTTGGTGCTGCTTCCAATGGATGCTGGTAAATTTATTGTAAAGTTGGTGCTTTGCAAAAGTTGGATTTGGATGGGAGTCCAAACAATCATTTTTGGGGATGTAGCCAAATCGGTGAACCTCGGTACATCTTATGTTGTGTGATGTTCTCTTGTTATACTTGTTTTATTTGGTTTTATGTTTTCATTGTTTTGGCTTTGAGTGTTGAAGATTTAAGTTTAAAAGAGCTACACTGATTCACCCCCCTCTTAGTGTCATTGTGAGACTAACAATTGGTATTAGAGCGAGGTTCCTGAACAGGATTAACCGGCTAGGGTGATCTTGGAAGTGACACAATGGCAGGTGGTGAAGGCTTCTCATCAAACAAAGCACCATTGTTTGACGAAACTAATTATGCATTTTGGAGACTCGAGATGCAGACATATCTTTGTGCTTTGGGATACAACATTTGGGATTTAGTAAATAGTGGATACACAATACCCACCACTTCTTCAACCGATGTTGCCGATAAGAAACTGTTTGAGAATGACTCAAAAGCAAAGAATGCTATCATGTGTGGATTAGTGGACAGCGAACTGGTAAATATTATGGGTTGTAAAACGGCAAAGGAAATATGGGACAAACTGAAGAGCATTCATGAAGGAGACATTAAGATCAAGGAGGCCAAGTTACAAACACATCAAGCTCAATTCGAAGTATTAAAGATGAATGACGATGAGAATATAGAGGCCTATATGCTGAGAGTTAATGAAGTCATTAATGCGATTAGAGGACTCGGCGAGGAAATCAAAGATTTTGTCATCGTGAAAAAGGTATTAAGATCCCTTCTCCAAAGATTTGATTCTAAAGTTTCAGCTATAGAAGAAGCTAAAGATCTAAATTCTTTTAGTATGGATGAGATGCATGGTTCTTTGACTGCATATGAGATGAGAATAGGAAAATCTAAACCCACGAGACAGAGAAGTCTGCTTTTAAAGCCCATAAAAATATGAAAGCAAAACAAGAATCCGACGAAGAAGAGACATCAGATGAAATGGAAGCAAAATTTGTTCGAAAACTAAAAAGGGGAAAAGGAAAATACAGAGGAAAGTTACCATTTAAATGTTTCAACTATGGAGGCATTGGGCATTTTGCAGCTAAATGTCCACTTAATGAGAAGAATAGAAGTGATGAAGGATCGCACGAAGAAAGAAGTGACTGGAAAAAAAAAATCAGAAAAAGCAACTTCAAGAAGAAAAGTTTCATCTCCAAGAATGTCAGTTCATCGGAAGATAGCTCTAGTGAGGATTCTGAAAAGGAAACAAGTGAAGCTCTTTTCATGGCACTCAAAGAAGAAAAACCAGAAAAAGAATAGGAATGTGATGAAGAAGAAATTGACGCCGAAGTGAATTTGGAAGAGGAACTAATTGCAGCTCTAGATGAATTGAAGATAGAAAGAAAAAAAATAAGAAAATTTCAAGAAAGCTTGAGGATACAAATGAAATCATAACAAATTTGAAAGTACAGATAGAAGAATCCAAGAAAATCTCCGAAGATCTCAAAGTGCAAATAACCATGAAAATAGATTATTGTAGCAAGCTAGAAGAAGATATTGTTGGTTTAAGAATGCAGCTAGAAGAGATGAATCAGAAAATTAGTTGCTATCACAAACGTGAAGAAAGTTCAATGAAGCTGGATAAGATCATAAATAACCAAAAGACTAAAGGCATCAAATTTGGTTTGGGTTTTGATGAAGGAGAATCGTCAAATGGATCAAATGCCATAAATGAAGAATCCACAAATAATGAAGAGAAAAAACGGGTTGATCAAGCAAAAATAAATCATGCAAAGGAAAGCAATAATGCAAGGCACGAAAAGAGAATTGACAATGATGGCTTCACCAATGTCACACATCAAAGAAGAAGAAGATTTATGGCTCCTACGACAACATGGCAAAGACCACCACCCAGGTTCAATCATATCTTTTCTGGTTACTGTTTTAAATGCAATGGTTATGGACATAAGATCTCAGACTGCAAATATAATGTAGGACCAAAGAATTTTACCAATAGAAATGTTTTTTTACCTTTGATGGATTATGCAGTAAAATGTTATAATTGTCATAATTTTGGGCATATTGCAAGAAATTATCGAAGTACATTTGCATCAAATCAATTTCAGGGAAGAAAATTTCAGCCAAATGGAATAAGACAAAATAGAAAATTTCCCGAAAAACATGCACAAGCTACTGAAAAAGAAAATCCAAAACAAGAGCCCAAAATTGTAATCAAACCTGAGTGGAAAGAAAAAGAGCAACCTAAGGAAGAAAAGGAATCCTTGATCGTACAAACGACATTTAAAGCGCAGAATAAATCCGCACCATGGATACTTGATAGTGGATGCTCCAGTCATATGACATGTGACAAACAAAAATTTGAGAAGTTGCAGCAATATGAAGGTGGTTCAGTAAAGTTTGGAAACAATGATGGAGCTAAGATAGTTGGCAGAGGTTTAGTTAAGATTAGTGACAAAAAAATCAGGTCAAAAGAAGTCTTGTTTGTGGTTGGTTTGAAGCATAACTTGTTGAGCGTAAGTCAGATTTGTGATAGAGGTCATGAAGTGATCTTTAAGAAGCAAGGTTGTGAAGTTAGAAAGGCAAACCATGGGAATTTGATAGCAACTGGATCAAGGACATATAGCAACCTGTACACTCTCTCAGAGACTTCAGAAGGAGCTTTCTTGATTGGACAGGAAGAAAAGAATTGGTTGTGGCACAAGAGGCTCGGTCATATCAGTTTTGACAATCTAGTAAAAATCAGCTCAAATAAAGCAATGAGAGATATTCCCACCATTGGCAAACCATCAAATAGCATTTGTGCTTCATGTCAAAAGGGGAAGCAAACTAGAGTCTCATTTAAAACAAAAGAGTACTACACAAGAAAACCTTTGGAACTAGTACATACTGATTTATGTGGACCCATGAGAATGCAAAGCATAAATAGTGACAAATATTTCATGTTGTGTATAGATGACTATTCCAGGATGACATGGGTACTGTTTTTGAAGCATAAATCAGAAGCTTTTGAGATGTTCAAGGTTTTCAAAAACCAAGTTGAGAATCAAACAGGAAAAATGATTAAATGTTTAAGGTCGGACGAAGGAGGAGAGTTCATTTCAGAGGATTTCATAGAGTATTGTGAAAAATATGGCATTAGGAGACAGTTTTCAGCAGCCAAGACACCTCAACAAAATGGTGTGGTAGAAAGAAATAACAGGACAGTGCAGGAAATGGCACGAACTATGTTGACTAAGAGCAAAGTAGCAGACAGATTTTGGAAAGAGGCAGTCCATACTACGGTATACATCCAAAATAGGTGCATGTTGAGGACGCATGAAAGCAAAACTCTTTATGAGTTGTGGTTCGGTAAAAAGGCAACAACAAGATACTTTAAAGTTTTTGGCAGCAAGTGTTACATCAAAAGAACTGAAGAAAACCTTGGTAAGTTTGAATATAGAGCAGATGAAGGTATTTTTCTTGGCTATTCGTCAAAAAGCAAAGCTTACAAATGCTACAACAAGAGGCTAAGGAAAATTGTGGATAGTGTCGATGTTAAAGTTGATGAAGGGAACGAGTAATTAGCTATGAAGAGAACTACCCAATTTATGAAGAGGTCATTGAAAGAGATGAGAAAAAGGAAACGAAAAAGAAACCAAAAATTGACTCAAAGGATTCAAACAATGATTCAGAAGTGGAAGAAAACAAGAAATTCAAAACAGACAGCTGGCAGAAAGATCATCCTAGAGAGTAAATAATTGGAGACGCCATAGTTGGTGTTCAAAAAAGAAGAATATTAGTAACTAACTACTCTTTATTATCCAGCATTGAGCCCAAAAATGTTGCTGATGCAAGCAAAGATGAAAGTTGGGTAAAGGCAATAAATGAAAAATTAGATCAGATCCAGAAAAACAAGACTTGGGAGTTAGTACTAAGACCTGTAAATAAAAATGTAATCGGTACTAAATGGCTCTTTTGGAACATATTGAATGAAGACGAACAAGTAGTCAGGAACAAAGCAAGATTGGTATGTAAAGGCTATGCATAAGTTGAAGGTATTGACTTTGAGGAAACCTTTGCACCTGTGGCCAGACTAGAGGCAATTAGAATGTTTCTTGATTTAGCAGTTTACAAGAATTTCAAAGTTTATCAAATGGATGTGAAATCAGCATTTTTAAATGGGAAACTTGACGAAGAGGCTTATATTGAGCAGTCAGATGGTTTCCAGCTTGGTGATGATCCCAACTTGGTTTGCAAGTTGAATAAAGCGTTATATGGCTTAAAACAGGCACCCCGAGCATGGTATGCAAGGCTAGACAATTATCTTACTCAGCAAGAGTTCAAGAAAGGTATGATGGATAGTAATTTGTATGTCAAAACAAAAAATGGTCATCATATTGTTCTTGTTGTATACGTAGATGATATCATATTTGGCAGCGACAAAGATGAGTTGTGTAAAGATTTAGCAAATAAGATGCTAGAAAGAATTTGAAATGTCAATGATTGGTGAACTTTCGTATTTCCTCGGATTGCAAGTTAATCAAAAGGAGAAGGGCATATTTATTTCTCAAATTAAATATGTGAAAGAGATGCTGAAAAAGTTCACAATGGAGGATTGTAAGCTAGTTAGCACTCCCATGACGACAGGTTGCAAGTTGAGCAAGGATGACAAATCTCCACATGTTGATCAAACTATGTATAGATCTATGATTGGGAGCTTATTGTACTTGACAACTACCATACCGAGATATTTTACAAGCAGTATGCATGGTAGCACGATTTCGAGGCTAGTCCCAATGAGACTCATGTGACAGCAGTGAAGAGGATTCTTCGGTACCTCAAGGGTACTATGGAGTATGGGTTATGGTATCCGAAAGGTAAGGACTTCACCTTTATTGCGTATTTAGATGCAGATTGGGCAGGATGTGTAGATGACAGGAAGAGTACCAGTGGAATTGCATTTTATCTTGGAGATAGGTTGGTCACGTGGCATAGTGAGAAACAAGAGTCAGTCTTCTTATCCACAGCAGATGCAGAATACATTGCAACGACAATGTGTTGTACGCAGGTGTTATGGATGAAACAAACTCTAAAGGATCTTGGCATTAATTTCAGTGAGCCGATTTCAGTTAAGTACGATAACACCAGTGTCATTAACATCTCAAAGAATCTGGTTATGCATTCTCGCACAAAACATATTGCTATCCAGTATCATTTTTTGAAGGAGAAATTTGTGGAAGGTGAGGTTAAATTGAATTTTGTTCCAACAACAGAGCATGTAGCGGATATCTTCACCAAACCATTACCCAAGGAAGTCTTTGATTACCTTCGCAAGAAATTGGGAGTGGTCACACTTCCCAAGAATTGACTAGCTATTGGGGCCACATTCTCAGGGGGAGCATTTGTGTATTTGTTTATCTTTTTGCTCATGTTTGTGAATTTTGCTAAGGGTAATAATTTTTGCCTGAGAATGTTGTGCATGGACTTAGGGGGAGTTTGCAGCAGCCCTTTGGTCTTGTTGTCAAAGGGGGAGAAGAGTTACAAGAAATTGTGTGTGTGTTGCCAACAATTCCAAAGGGGAAGATTGTTGAGCAAGGTGCAACAACAGTATTGTCATTGTTGTCAACACACTCAGATGGACAGGTTGATGCAGTGGACAGTTGTTCGGAGGTTGTTCCGAGTATGTACAGTGATTTTCAATTCTTATGAGGATTTTTTTGATGTTCGGGTGAAGTTGTTACAGGTTGTTCGTGCAAATTTGCAAAAATTAAAAAAATCGTCAAGAAGTTGTCAAAAATTTACAAAAGTCGTCATGGGCGCAGTTAGACAGGATGGATCAGTTTGGAACATGCTAGCATGTCAGGAAACAGTCCAGAACAGCGTTGGAGGTGTCAGCACAATGTTTGGATTGATCGGTGACGTTTTCGGTATCTTGGCGGATGATTTGGCAAGTGGTTGTACAGGCCAAAAAAGGGCAGTTTTGTCAAAAGCACTGTGAGAAAACCAAGAAGAATTTGATAGCGAAATTCAAACTGGAGGTGGTCATTATCTTCAAGAACATGTGTTCCAAATTTCCACCAAAACGGAGAAACAAGGCGAATGTTACAAGTGTTGCAAGACTGTCACAAAAATGCTCTTTTTGGAAAAAGTGTGCCAATAGCAGTTTTCGTGGAGGTGGTACAGGTGAACCGTAAGGATTTATGTAGCGATATTCGTACTGGATGTAGTTAGTATTGCAGAGATTCTATGTTTCAAATTTCAGAGAAAATAGAGTTACGAGGTGAGAGTTATGATTGTTGCAAAAATGGTACAGGTCACTTTTATGTCAATTTGTTCCACTTGTGCAAAATCCTTCAGTTGGTCGTTTCGACCTTGCAGAGTCGCCAGAGTTTTGGGTTCAGTGTTGTTACACCTTCAAGGCATCAAATAGAGCATCTTTCATTTTTGGTTTGAGGTGTCACGTGGCTCGAAGTAAGAGAACGAGTAAGGTGTCAATTCTTTGCATGTGACGTGTTTGACGAAATGCCTTCTCAAAATAAAAAAGGAAGTTATATTGTTTTAAGAAGCTTCATTAAAGAAAATCTTTTTAAAATTGGAAAGGGAAAAATAATGCAAGTGTGTGCTTTTTAAGTGACAAGGGATTTTATTGAAAAGTTGGGACTTTATTTAGTGAAGGGAGAAGTGTGTGTGGAGAAAAATAAAGAGTGAAAATCCGTGATTTTTGGAGAGTGGTGAAAAACGTCACTTCAGTATTTTGGGCATAACTTTCTCATATGATATCCATTTTGGCTGAAATTTTGAGAGGAGTTTGCAGAAAAAGTGTTGCACAATACCCAGAAAGCGTTTAGCAATTAGCAGAACGAGCTAAGAGAACAATCAGTTGTTTTTTGTGAGAAGAGAAGATTCAAATTCTGAGTAATGCAGAGAGAGGAATGTTATACTAGGTGAAATAGAAAGTTTTAGATTTTGATCTTACAGACCATAGAGGATTCTGGTTTCAGTGAAGACATTCATATATGTCATTTTATTATCAATATCAAAATCAAGTGGGTGCTTGGTAGAGGGGTTGGTGCTCCTTTCTGTTGGTGCAGATAAATCAGGGGTTGGTGCTCCTTTCTGATGGTGTAGATAAATTAGGGGTTGGTGCTCCTTCTAGTGGGTGCTGGTAAATTGATTGTAAAGTTGGTGCTTTGCAAAGGCTGGATTTGGATGGGAGTCCAAACAGTCATTTTCGAGGATGTAGACAAATCGGTGAACCTCGGTACATCTTGTGTTGTGTGATGTTCTCTTGTTATACTTGCTTTATTTAGTTTTATGTTTTCATTGTTTTGGCTTTGAGTGTTGAATATTTAAGTTTAAAAGAGCTACACTGATTCACCCCCCTCTTAGTGTCATTGTGAGACTAAAAATCCCTATGCACCATATGTCATTCTATGAAGTTATCTAAGGTCTAATATAATGTTTTAAGTTGTTTGTCTCATATCCACGATGAGCCAACTTATCCCCTTATTTAATATATCAAAAGGATACACCCATCCCTACACCATACATAAGTTTGTTTGTGTAGGTATACTAAGCATATTGCAAATAAGTTATCAGTCTCATCTCCACGAATGAGTTAACTTATCATTTTTTGTCTGTCACAAGGGTACACCTATCACTACACCATACATAAGTCTATCTATGCAAGTGCACTAAGCATAATGCAAATAAGCTATCAGTCTCATCCCCACGATGAGCTAACTTATTCCATCCCTCACTCCTAGTGATAACCAAATTTATTTGTCTTAATTTATTAATGTTTTCGTGCATCTAACTAGTTTAGTTTTAGGAAAGTTCCTTGAAGAACAAGATTACTTAAAGTTCCTCCATAAGGGATCCCATAATCCCTTAGGTTTCTTTTCTACTTCTAACACAAGCATAATCATTTTTAGATACCAACTCTAATCATCTAAACTACATTAAACCATCGATATATTCTAATATTTATTTTCTTATAAGGATGCAATTAAGTCTATCTACCTAATTAAGCATTGGATAATATATATCATCGAAAGAAGATAAATAATATGTAATTTCTATCTAAAACATTAACAAAACATGATAATTTATGAAACTATAACATCATAGGTCCTTTAATTATAACAAGTAAAATATACCTCTTCCATTCATAAATTAAATCATTACATAACCCAAGTAGGGTAAAAGTATCACCACACTAAAAGAATAGAGCATTACATCATTATTCAAACTAGGAGATTACTCATGCTAGAGTCTACTCCTTAATAAGTTTTCCATAATAAGAGCTTCACTACAATATGTGTCAAGAGGTCAATGTCTTGGGTCTAAGTGTCTTCCTTGTCCTTCTTGCTTCTCCATCGCTCAATTGATGGTAGTAAGGGATCAGGACAGCTCATAGATCTTATGAAGCATGCAACTAAATGCATTTGCTAAATGACTTATGAAACATGTGCATTTATAAATTGGATGCCAAATTGCAACTATACAATCTACACAATGTAATTATGCATAAATCATTCAATCAATCATCAAGAGGAAAACCCATAATTTTTCCCACATCCATGTTTTCATCTAATATTCCCTCTTTCCATACTAGCATACTTCTTTCGTTAATCATACAAAGTGTATTCATTATCCAAGAATGAAATTCATATATCATTCATTTCATCATAGAAGGAGAGTCATTTTATCCTTTAAGAATGAAAGTCATTTATCATTTATCAATGCATAGAATAATTCAATAAACATTCTTTTAATAAATCAAAAGTCCATACTTTTAATAAATCAAAATACTCATAAAGTTCATTCTTCTAATTAATCAAAAGCCCATACTTTTGATTAATAAAATACCCATACTATTCATTTTCTTTAATCAATTAAAAGCCCATACTTTTAACTAATTAAAATACTTATAAAAACCATTTCCTTTAATTAGTTAAAAGCCCATACTTTTAACTAATTAAACATCCATAAAAACCCATTTTCTTTAATCAATTAAAAGCCCATACTTTTAACCAATTAAATACTTATAAAAACCATTTCCTTTAATCAATTAAAAGCCCATACTTTTAACCAATTAAATACTTATAAAAACTATTTCCTTTAATCAGTTAAAAGCCCATACTTTTAACTAATTAAATACCAAATAAAAAGCATTCCCTTCAATCAATTAAAATAAATTTAAATATTCTTTCAAATAGAGGGTTTCATCAAAGAGGCTTTCATGATTTCCAACCGCTAACTCAACCAGTCAACAAGTAGTGCAAGGCGTTCAAATAGCACACAGGATGATCAAACGACCCAATCAACAATGGACAAGTCAATCTTGTTGATCATGCCAACCATCGGTACACCAACCCTCTGCCAACCAGTGGCTTCCATGACCACCACTTGGTGGTTATCCAATAGGGAGTGGCTCTCCCTTAGTGTGGCGCTAAGGCATCCCCACATGGAGAATGTGGGATATAAACCAAAGCAAGAATTGACAAGATTTTTTGCTCGATTGGCCCGCATAGGCAACCAATCACTCAAAGCCAACAAACAACATGCCAAACCATGTGTTAACACCAGCTACCAAGGATGGCTTAAGAATAAGCATGGGTTTAAATTGCCCAAGCCAAGCACCCAGGCACTTGGCTAAGTAATCAACAACGCCTGAGAAGTCAAAAGGTAGGCATAATCCCATCCCATGACTCATGTGGGATAATTTCCCATGACTGCTTCAAAACTATAGTCGCTTGATCGTTGAGATTGACCATAGGTGTCATATGTTGTAAGTAAAAACCCCCTACAACTAGAGGACCCATAACAAGCTTGACACACCTAAACCATATGAACCTCTATGCGGCAGAAGTGCATAAAATTTTTGGGGAGGGTATAAGATTTTTGAGTCAAGAATCGAGTTGGGATCCCCCTATGGAATAACAAACATAGAGAGCGTTGCGAACAAGCATAGAGGCAAACGTCTACAGAGGCATCGACGGTCCTCAACACTGGTCGAGGAGGCCGACGGAAGGGTCATTTGAAGGTTGGCTAAAACTATCCTAGCAAAACCTTACCCCAAACATGGTAGATCTCCTATCACATAACTAGGCCGGTTTGCTAACAAAACACGCCATGAAACACAGGTCGAATTAACTCGACGACAAGCACAAGGTAAAAGCTACACACCAAGCTAGCTAACTTGACTTGGCTAAAAGCAAATTGTAGAGGAGTAAAATAGCATAGGAAAACGTAGTCAACGATGAAATACCAAGCATTGATCCCACGAAAGGGGTAAGAAAACAGTCCATCCACATGTTCAAATTGATTTTCAAGCGAATTGAAGTAAAAATAATGAATTAGGATTAGTCACAGCATATCATTGTTCCAAAAACAAATCACAAAGGGGTCTAAGGAGAATCCTTGGTTTATTTTGCTAAAACAAAATTTAATATAGCAAAGCATAGGAAAACATCTATTATTGAATCATATATAAACTATGTTATGAAAAATGGGAGCCTCCAACCTGAACTGACTCCTCCTTCAAACTCCAACATTTGCCCCCTAAATTCCTTTGATTAGCTTCTCGATATTTTCCTTCTCAACATCAACACGTATTACCAGCCCCCTTCTCTCTCATTTTCTTAACCTCTTAACCCAGAAAAACCCATCTACCTAAAGCTTAAAGTCCAACTTTCAACATAAAAGCCATCTACCAAAAATAAATCTATGCTTACCCAAGGCAAAAAGAGGGGAGATATTTGAATTTTAAAATGTTTCTTTCTTTCAAAATATCTTTCTTTAAATAAAACCTTTCATTTCTTTATTAAATCTATGAAAGGTTAAAAAGGGAGATTTAAATAGAACTTTAAAGCATCAATATTTAAAATTCTAAATTCACTTTAATTTAAACAATAAAAACCATTAATCATTTCCTTATTTGATTAATTCAAATAAAATACCTATACTAATATTAAACATTAGTATGGTATTTAAATGGGCCAAGAATTAATAGAACCTCTATATCTATTAATCCTTTTTGAAGGGGATTATTTACCAAATCCTCTTACACAACAATGCATATGTATACAAAAGCGAGTAATCAAATGCATCAAACAAGGTGGGTGAAGTCATCGCAATCCAATCGCCTATCCTAGCTGAAGACTTATGGTAACTTCTAGGTTACCAAATTCTAGCTATGGATGGTTGGATTGTTGATGATCATTGCAAAAGCAAGAATGCATGCATCTATATGAAGGTAGTCGTTCGTGTTATCCTAAGCCACCATAATCATCATTTCCCTTTTCAAGTACCCCGTTCTCGGTGGTCGATTTTACGTCTTCCATCCACGAGTGTACCTAGTCTTGCAAATTGACAATACATCAGCAACATCGTATTCCTCAAAGATAAATCAATATAAATATTGCATAACCATCCAAATGCATCAAAACTAGGCATCAAGTTATCATTCATCAATACATAGTCTCTCAATGCAAAAAGTCCTGCCAAGGCGGGTCATGACACTCCACAATATGAACAAGTAACATTTGACTTATTTTTGCTTTTGGACTGCTTAGGTTTATGATTGGACTCTTTGGAGGATGACTCTTTTTGATGTGACTCTTTGGGCTTTTGATGAAATGAAGGAGAAGGAGAAGGATTAGGTTGGGACTTACATTGGGACTTTCCCTTGCCTTTGGAATTGGAAGTGAAGGATGTAACAAATGCTTATGTGAGGAGGTGTAATGCTTAGAGTTAAGAACTTTGGATTCTTCCCTCAAAATATTAGCACAAAAATTCTCAAAAGTAGGCATTTTGTGATCAGAACCCATGGAATCCATATTGGTAAAAAAATGCAAAGGTAAACATATAGAATAGATCCCTAAGTTTTGACAAGATCATGAAAATAAAATGCAAAGGTAAACATATAGAATAGATCCCTAAGTGTGAGCAAGGATTGAAACTTAGTGAGAAAATCACCCATAGATGGAAAATCATCTAGATTGAGAGCACTAAGTTCAGCATCAAGATGTAAAACTCTCAAAGTGTCCACTTGCCTAAATAGCTTCTCAAGCTTCTCCCAAATTTGAAAAGGAGTGTCACAATCTTTAAGATGAAACAACAGATTGTCACTCACATGCATCCCAATTAATCCTTTATATTCATCCATTTTGCAATCACGAACAAACTTATGATACTATTTTGTAACTTCAAGTAGCTCTTCTTGCATTAATGTTGATAACCCTTTAAGCTTGAATAAGTGGCATCATGAGTGGCTTCCATAGGTGATAATTATGTGAGTTAAGTGGCTCAAAAATCTAAACCCATTTTTCAATCACAAGAAATAAAATGCAAGATCCACAAATATGGTGTTCAAATCGACACCAAGACACCCCACCCAAAAGGTTTTTTTTCAATCCTTCCATAAATAAGAGCCCTCCTAAAAATCAAATGCCTTTATAATCTAGGTGTTACAAAGCATATATGATCAAATCTGATTTTTACAATCTTTGAAATTTTGCAGATTTGAAAAGAAAACAAATTGAGTAACAACTTCACAAAACAAATACACAAAATTTCTATCAAAATACATTTTTTTTACACGTATTTTTAGCAAACCTTGTTAGTAACTTAAATGCAAATCTGAGTTTGAAATTTGGAAAGAACTCAGGAGTGAAGAACATAGGTTGAAGATCTCAAAAATCTAGATTTGCAACAAGTAACTTCAGATATTGTAGAAAACCAAATACTCGTAGACTATGTGCAAGAAAAAACCTACATATAGATTAAAAATTGTATCTATTGGCGGTCGAAAGTGATCAACGATAGTTTTGGATCGATGGCGATCAGGTCAATAGGGTCGTCGACGGCTCTGCAACTATTAAAACAGCCCACCAAAAAACTTCAAAAAACAAAACTTTTCTAATTAATCCTCGTGGTCAAAGGGGTCAACCAAGATGCAATGAAGGGCTAAAAAAGATATAGAAGCTCTTCGCAAAACAATAAAAGAGAAAAAAAATCAATTTTCACCTTCTAGGGCTTAGAAACCTCCAATATCCAACTACAAAACCTTCAACATGATCTGGTTGCATGAACCTCAACAATGGATGTTTCCAACAATCCTCAAAGCTTTGATACCATGAAAGGAACAATGGAAAAATGCAAAATACCAAATTAAGCCACGAGGATCAAGGGGTTGAAGCAACACCATATTAACCAAAATAGATAGACTAAAAAATAAAAACAAGATAATGAAAGCTAACACAAAAACTGCAATATCATATCATATATCAGAATTGATAGTGAGTACAATGGAGAAGCCTTACTTAAATAGGCAAGGAAGATCCACCACAGTCGTAGGATCAACAAAGAGATAAGGATCAATATCCACCGTACAAACAAGGAGGTGTGATATGATCCATGGAGAAAAGATCTCAACCCTCCAAATGTAATCAATAAGTGTAACTCCCTAGGAATGCCAAATATCCCCATAATATCTAAATAAGATAAAACAAATATCCACACATAAAGTGGGTGGGGAAAATAAACTAAACTAATATAAAAATAAAGTACCTAGATGAGCATGAGCTAGAGTCTAAACACCTACTCTAACATACTCTCCATATCCCCACGCACCTACACAAACCCCCATGCTATTTAATGCATATGGGTGGGGTGAGGACTCTCCCCACCCAAGGGCATTAATGAGGCATGGTGTGCACATACCACTTGAGTGGGGTGAGGACTCTCCCCACCCAAGAATGTTAATGAGGTATGGTGCACACATGCCTCTTTGACCATCCAAGTGGGAAATCTCATATTTTCCTCCCCTCATCCAAGCCACTTGGTTGCCATGTTATATCCACCTCATCTTTACCTCACTACCCCTAACCCTTTCCAAAATTCTATAAATAGGTCCATGTTTACTTCATTTGCATGAGTATGAGATTATTATACCCAAACTCTGCCAAAAAGTAGCTAGAATCCTTTTGTGTGCATACTACTTGCTTGCATATCGGCCATGGATAACATTGCAAACCTCTATTTGCATCCATCTATTTTGTGAAATTGCTCGCAGGTGGAAGCTCCAACACACTCTAAACTCGAACCAAAGACACCTAACAACTGATAGAAGATCTCTTGCAAGTTTCAGCACATTATGGGTAGTACAGAGTGAACCGCCTACCCCTAGACGATCCACAGTCATAATCGTCTACCCCCAGATAGTCCACCATCTGGGACCAAACACAACTAGATATCCAATCATAGACAATCGACAAAGGTGAGCAAGGTAAGATCTTAATGTTTTTATCTCATTTTGAGGTTGTTTAGTGTTTTAATTCAACTTGTTATTATTTGCTCCTTTCATAAACTTGGGTCCAACTTAGGTGGACCCAAGGGGTGCTACTAACTATTTTTTGGTTGTGTGTAGGGCTTTTAGAGGCTCTTTCAACCAAGGGTGGTCATCAATCACAAAAAATTACCCACACTTTAAGGTGGTATTTGAAGACTAGTGTGCCATTGTATTCATTGTAACAAGGGATCTGCATCATTGTAAACCCTTGTTGTAGCCCAAGGGGCATGTCAAAATATTGATTTGTAACATATTTTGGTATCTAATAAAATGGCATGTTTTCACTACCACATTTTAACAATCACAGTGGGACCTTCTAACCTTTGACCACACATGGCATTTTTGTTTTGTAGACTATAGAAATTGTTGTTTCTTATCATCATTTACTTCAATGACTTGCTTTGTGTGTTCTATTTAGATTTTGCAAATCTTTCTCACAATTTTTATCTTCTATTTGTGTTTTCAGGTTCAAAATTATCCAAAACTAACCCAAAACCCATATAAATTGGGACCCATCCAGGCTGGTCCAAATCAACTATCCATAGTCCCAGCCATCCTACCTTAGAGGGTCCATAGTCTAGACTGCTCATACGTGTGTGGTTCACAGTCCAAAATGCTCCTATGCGAGTTGTTCTTGCTAAGCTCTGAATCAAGACCCAAACGGTCAGGTATCTGACTTCATACAACTATACACAATAGGAGCAGGTGAGTATGAGTTCTTACTCCCTAATCACTTATCATCATTGTCGCTAAAGTGCCTTCTTAGGCCAAATCAATCAATTTGGGGGTGTCCAAAGGTATCACATCTTCCCTAGTCGATCACTTTGTCCAATTGTCCATTTTCATGCTTTCATTCAAAAATTTGATGTTGTGCGAGTTATATTTGCTCTTTTGCTAGTTTAAACAACTCTCAAATCACTTCTTGTACTTTTGTTTGTTAGTTTTTGTTCTCTTGGCCCTTTGTCACTCTTTTTTTCTACATCCAAAAATCAATTTTTTGACTTTTTTGCTTTATAGGTTTTGTAGGAGACCTTACCAAACTACCCCTTTGAGACAGTAAACCAAACACAACAAAGAAAGAAGACCAAAAACCCCTCCTAGATCCAACCATATGGGGTTAGACGGTTCCCACTATGAATTGTCCTGGGTGTGACAGTTGCTATCATAGAGTCAATTTCAAACATAGAACCTATGCAACAGTCTCTATCAACTTCTATAAAGCATTGGACCTTAGGTAAGTGCTCTTGTGTTCAATTTTAGGCTTGATTTCATGAAGCATATCTAATCTAGGAATTTTGGATTTGGTTGCAAATGCACTTTCTTTGAGTTTGCATAACATTAACAAAGGTTATATCCCCACTCATATGCTCTCCTCTCACGTTGAAAAGCGATCTTAAAGATCAAAAGGGTGGAAGAAGCTTTTGAGGTAAAAAGAACTAGTATTTGCTTTCTAGAACCTTCCTTTGCATTTGCATCTCCAAAATCTACACTAAATAGAAGACTCAACCCATGTATGCTCTCTCCTCACACCTTAGGGTGATCTTGGAGATCAAAAGTGGGTCATCTCTTCTAGGTTAACAAACCTATCACCACACATCACATTAAGTGAAGGACTTGATCCTCGTATGCTCTCTCCTCACGTCCTAGGGTAATCTTGGAGATCAAAAGAGGGTCATTCTTCTAAGTCAAGGAACATCACGTCATTTCACAACATATCACATTAAGAGGTCCCTTACCCCATGTATGCTCTTGCCTTACGCCTCATGCGATCTTGGGATCAAAAGTAGGTACATCACCTCAAGTCAAGGAGCATCATCTTTTCTTTGCTTTTATAGATTAGCTTTTATTTCACGCATTTCATCACTTTTCTAGATTAGATTTCCTTTCATGTATTTCCTTGCTTTCCTAGATTAGATTTCCTTTCATGCATTTCCCTCCTTTCCTAAATTAGGTTTTCTTTCAAACATTTTCTCGCTTTCTTAGATTAGGTTTTCCTTCATGCACTTTCTTGCTTTATTAGATTAGTCTTCATTTCATGCAATTTTCTTGCTTTCATTTAATTAGATTTTCTTTCTAGCATTGTTATTTGCTTTTGTTAGCATAATTTTTCCTTTCTTGTTTTCTCATTTGCTTTCCTTAGTGTAGCTTTGCTTCCAAAAATATCATTTGCTTTCAAGTCTTGCCTCTTCATTTTCTTAGCATAGAACTTTCCTCTTATGTCTAACTAGTGTAGGTTTCTTTGTTTGCTTGATTAGCATAGGAATCTTTTATCGCTTGCTTTTTAGATTAGGTTGTCATTCCATAAAGCATTTTGTTTGTGTAGTTTCCTTTCTTGTCATTTCAATTCAAAAATTTGCATGTCATTTCATAGATAGGATTTCCTTTCATTGCATCTTAAGTAGAAAAAGAGCATTCTTAGATTAGGATTTGCTTCATTGTATTTAGTTTAGGGAAAGTTTGCATTCACAATCTTAGGATAGTCTTGTTTGTGCATCATAGTTAGACCTATCTAAAAGAAAACCCAAAAAAAAAAAAAATCAATCACACACACATTGCAAACCAATCAATGGCGTTGGACTTCATCACCAACCATTGGTTGTCCTGACGTTGTAGATAGTTCGCATAGTTTCTTGAATTTCATCACCGCGAAGCTGACTACCCTTGAGACTAGCTCGGGGTAGTTTGAGGTTAGGTGCCTTTGCTCATGGGGCTAAATAATTAGTGAGTAAGCAACTGTCAACCATCATCATCCACTGTTGTTTGTCGTCAATCCAATCATTTTTGTGTCTTGTGTTTTTGCACTGCATCGTGCTCATGGGGCTAAATAATTAGTGAGTAAGCAACTGTCAACCATCATCATCCACTGTTGTTTGTCGTCAATCCAATCATTTTTGTGTCTTGTGTTTTTGCACTGCATCGTGCTTACAATGACGCAATACAAAAAGGAGCAAATGTAGACACTTAAAAAAGGTCAAATTAACATTTGTCTAAGGTCAATAATCAATAATTCTACAAAGGTCCCAATTAATTCAAATATTTAGCATATAACCTTAGAAACATCAAATCAGCCCCTTCTAGCCCCTTTTGACCATTAAGCCCCATCCTACACCTAGCCCATGGTCACCATGTGATTGTCCCACTCCCCCTAGCCTATGTGCACATTCCCCTAGTCTACCCTTTGACTTTAGCTTAGGTCCACCTCACCCTAGCCTAGCCTACCCCCTACTCTCCATATCCCCATGCACCCACACAACCCCCCATGCTCTTTAATGCATATGGGTGGGGTGAGGACTCTCCCCACCCAAGGGCATTAATGAGGCATGGTGTGTGCATACCACTTGAGTGGGATGAGGACTCTCCCCACCTAAGGGTATTAATGAGGCATGGTGTACACATACCAGTTGAGTGGGATGAGGACTCTCCCCACCCAAGAATGTTAATGAGGTATGGTGCACACATGCCTCTTTGACCATCCAAGTGGGAAATCCCAAATTTTCCTCCCCTCACCCAAGCCACTTGGTTGCCATGTCATATCCACCTCATCTCTACCTCACTACCTCTAACCCTTTCCAAAATTCTATAAATAAGTCCATGTTTCCTTCATTTGCATGAGTATGAGATTAATATACCCAAACTTTGCCAAATTTTAGTTAGAATCCTTTTGTGTGCATACTACTTGCTTGCATATCAACCATGGATAACATTGCAAACCTTTATTTGCATGCATTTGTTTTATGAAATTGCTCGCAGGTGGAAGCTCCAACAGACTGCAAACTCGGACCAAGGACACCTCACAGCCAACAGAAGGTCTCTTGCAAGTTTCAGCACATTCTGGGCACTACAGAGTGAAATGCCTACCCCCAAACGGTTCAGCCATAACAGTCCACCCTTAGACAATCCACCATCTAGGACCAAACAGTCAGATATCCAATCACAGACAATTGACAGAGGTGAGCAATTTAAGATTTTGATGTTTTTATCTTATTTTGAGGTTGTTTAATGCTTTAATTCAACTTGTCATTGTTTGCTCCTTTCATAAACTTGGGTCCAACTTAGGTGGACCCAAGGGGTGCTACTAACTATTGTTTTGGTTGTGTGCAAGGCTTTTGGAGGCTCATTCAACCAAGGGTGGTCATCAAGCACAAAAACCCACCCACACTTTGAGGTGGCCTTTGAAGACTAGTATGTCATTGTGTTCATTGTAACAAGGGATTTGCATCATTGTAAACCCTTGTTGTAGCCTTAAGGGCATGTTAAAAGATTGATTTGTAACATCTTTTGGTATCTAATAAAATGGACACGTTTTCACTACCACTGTTATAACCCCATATAAAGTTTGTCTCCCCTTGATAGAACCCCCTTGTTACTCCGCTATTATTTTTGGAAGGATAATCTTTAATCTTAACGCAATTACCTTTGAAATTTGTAAATGACGTTACAAAGGCTGATTGGCCTTTAAGTCCTTGAAGTTTTTCAAGCCCTGTTTTTTAAGAATTAAGACCAAAAAGGCATTATTTTACTCCTTAAGAATATTTCTTGAAAGGTGAGACTCTTGAACTGCAGCCACCACATCATCTCTAACTATATGCTAAAACGCTTGAAAAATTCCTACCTAAAATGCATATGGCCCTGGTGCCTTTTCTTTTTCCAAAAAGAAAATAGCATCTCTAACTTCTTCCTCACTAGATTCCCTCATAAAACTCTCATTCTTATCCCTAATCATTAATTTTGGTATGTGTTGCATATATTAATTGGGTTTATAATGAACTACAAGTTTCATTAGCAGTGCATCAAGTTCTACAGACTATTAATACTTAAGATAAAACTATTTTTTGAATAAAAGAGTAGTAGATTTATGCCAACGACATTTCACTAATGACTTCACTATAAATAACATGGCACCTACTGACTTTATTTTTCTATTTTAAAAATGAAAATTTTCCATTAAAAAATTACTCACAATATTTAATGCCAAAAGGGCAGTTCGCTTTGACAGCAGATCTTGAACTATTTCATGTTATTCACTGTCGTTATGGCCTACCATTACTTTTATTACAATCAGCGACACACTGTCCAATACAATTAGAACACACAGACCAAAAATAAAACTATCATATCACATGATTCCATCCAAGAGTAAACATTGAAATGCATAAAACATAAGAAGACCATCATACTACAAGCAAGCTGATCAGAGTATATTAAAGGCGAAGCAGGGCCTCCTTCCATTTTCCAGTACTTGTATTTGCATATTTCAACACTGCAATCAAGAAGAGAGCTAACAATTATTAACCGGTCAGTAACCAACATACCCCATGATAAGGGTGGCTATGGCCAACCCTCTCCTCTTCTAATTTAGAAATAGGCCAACCAAACAAGTATAGCCTACCCAATAATTGCTATGGCTTCAAGTACTCTCAGTTGATGAACTGAAGGACTAAACACCAAGAGGATGAGCCAGCTTCTCTTCTTTATTACATATTTGAAACAAATTGAGTTTGAGTTACAACAAAAGGATTTTACCTTGAAATTGATGTGTCAGTCACAGCATCAGACTATTTATTCCTAATAGTTTTGAAGTTACTAATTGATATGCAATTTTTTTAAATATGCAATATCACAAGCTTCAACAGACCACCAACAACTGGATATCTGGCTACACTCCTGTACATTTGCTATAATGAAGGAGAAATAAGCATACAATCCATTATAAAATAGTGTATTCTGAAAAAGCTTGAATAGATGCAATTCTTGCTCCCTTAACTCACTTTGTTAAAGATCAGAAATGCTAAAATCCCATTTTAGATATAATGGTCGTTTGGATCCAGGCTGTGGGAGTTGATTTTCATCTGAGAAACATATTGAGAGCCCTTCACTGTACTGAGTGAGTTCACGAGCATTTCTCAATAACCTCGTACATGCAGATAGACATTTATCCCTGGACAGACCATTGTCAAATGAAAGGTGCCTCAGCTTAAGTTGCCTCCTTGCCCTAGTTTTCATTTCTTCCATGTGTTCCTCTAACTGCTTGAATCTCTGCCTGGTTGCCAATGCGCTCTCTCCATGCTGCTCTATAAAAGAATACAGATTTTTTAGATTTTCCCATACGGGAACTGCCACATATCCCATGGCATCATCTACTTCAAAAGTTGTACTTCGTATTTTCTCCGCTTCATAATAATCAAATTCCTGTGGACTACCCGTAACTTTCACAGGTAGCTCATAAAATTTGCCACCACCTACAGCTCCATGTTGTAGGGCACCTTCAGCCATCTCATTGAGGAACTGAGAGTAATGTGGGTGAATTGACAAGGAATCATGAGTAAATATCATTTCTATCTCCATCAACTTAGCCACTTTGAGCTCCAAAGCACGTCTCAATGTTGCTTCCCTCTTATATTTTAAGGCTGTCACAAGGTCAGCAGCAGAGAAAAACGCTGACCACTTATTTTCAGTGTCTTCAAAATTTAACCAGAGATTCCCAAGATTATCGACTCCATAACGATCACCAATCAAAACTGAATGCCCTAGCAGTTTTATCTCTTTACATAGATCTAGAGCTCTGCCCAATCTATGCAACAATGCTAAATGTTCCTTTAGAGTTAAGCCTGCCAATGCTGAACAGAATGTCACTCTGATTCCACGACCAATGCACAATGCATTTTTCACAACCACCAACTTCTGCTCCATGCCCAAAAGAGATGTTTCATTCTGTCTTTGTATTTCTGATGCCTGCTGAAAAAGATCAGAAAGTCCCAGATCCTCCTCCTCAGAAATCAGACCACCTTTAACATGTCTTGACAATCCACATGCAAACAGAAGATGTCCAAGAGCCACACGAGTAGCAGGCAGAATTTCTGCCCTACTTGGCAAAAGATACCGGACCTGTGGACGGGGTAGTGTAACCTCAACTTTCTCAAGCTTTTCGCTAGCTGTGTCATTATGAAGATAGAATACAAAATGATAAGAATGCTTTTCAGGGCTACTGTGTCCTTTTGCAGCATTCAAATATTCTTGTAAAAGTTGGAAAGAGCGTTGATTTACTGCCTGTGAATCAAATACAAACAGCGAAAATTTTAGCTATGGACCCAAAATAATCTATGTGAATAGTTTCAGGTCAATTGTACACACATCTTGCAAAATGGAGACATTGAGAACTTCAGTACTAATGGGAACCAAGAAATACTTACAAGGTCACAATTAAGGAGAACACAAAGAGAAAACTATGCTTATAACATAACCAAAACAGAGGACATCCAAATGTCTTAAACCATGCTTGCTTACAGACATCATCATGAATCATAATCTCAAGTTTAATGGACATCTTGTTGAACAAGTTCATGCATTGTTGGGCAGTTTTTACAACAGTTTTGTGGAGCTGCAATCACCATTTTGCTAGTCCTTTGCAGCATTTAAGTGGGTAAGGCTTCTTCCAAAGTATGAACTTGAACTGTTCCCACCAATAAATAGAGGGACCGTTCTTTCAAAGTATGGTCTTGAACTGTTCTCATCTCTGAATAGAGGGTTGTGATTGCCAATTCGATGGTGTAACCAAGCTTGCCATCATGTAAGGGCACGACCCTTCATGTGCACATTGAGAAGCACAATTTTCTGGTGTCCTTAAGTTGTTAGGCCTCAATATAAACTTACAGACTTTACTGCAATTTGAAAGCAGGCCGTTGGACAGGTACCGCCATAGGAACTTTATGTTTTCTGAATAGCTGTTGGAATATATTCATCATGTTCCTTTATTGTGCTATTAGAAGTCCATGTGTAAGGAGATTTAGAAAACTTAGAATCCGTACTTCAACTAATTTCTGCTTGAACAAATTTCTTAAATGTTTTCGTTTTTTAATTTTTGGTTGTACAGTGGACTCGGGAACTTCCAATAATCTATCCCACTGGTCTTGTGTTCAACTCTTGCTGCTGCCACTATAATCCCCACCATTCTTGGTTAAACATGATGACTACCTGCCATACAGGCATGAGATGGGCCACTGTCCTCCCTGGGACTCAAACCATGGTCGGACACTAGCTACCACTCAAGCTCCTTCCAATTGGCCTACCCCATCAGGCATTAAATGTTTTTAACTCTTACTTGCCTTGAGAAATGGTGCATATTACGAATTATGCCTACTTCTATTTTTTTGGAGTAAATGATTTACTCCATGTTGTCTGGGTGCACATATGTGACCATATTTGGTTCACACACAAGAAGGAAACACACCCATTTCTGCACCATAGACACCTTCAGTTCAAACTTGCACACCAATGGTACACTGTGCACTTTTTGACCCTCATTTAAGCAGGCACTGAGGTCCAAAAATAAAAAAGAAGAAAGACATAGGAAATCTTATCATTCGCTCTTCCCCCACTCACCAAAAAGCTCTACTGTTACTCCCACTTCACATGTCTGCAACTCTCAATTACTAGGTTTTGTGTTATCTTATGTTCCAAGACCAACAATATGATATTATTACAACACACCCAACTTCAAGTTTAACTTAATGATCTAATTACAAAATAACCAAGTTTCTTAGGTTTGAATTTTGCATGCCTTCCCACCTTCCATAGCCCTGCACCCTCACACCTGTGTGCCCCACCTTAAGGGTCCACACAAGGTACTCCATACCCGCATCTTGCATACCCCCACACCCATGCACCCATACAGCTGTAGGTTTAATATTTCAATATTTTGTATAATTGTAGTTTAAAAACTTAATATCAACCATTGAAACATGTAGTGCAATCACATCTAAGTCCAATCGTGGCAGTGTTACTAAGGACAGTCTAAAAGAGCAAAAGTGTAGTATGGCAACATTGCAGTGACACAGGACACAAAAAACATTGAATACCAACATAGAAGCATGTCTTATGTGGTACCACAGAAATATAAAGAACATGTTCAATAAGTGTTTTGCAAAACATGTATAAATATCAAAAAAAATGCACTTTATCTATTTTGCAAAGTGGTGCTTCAAAGAGTTGACAAATAAACTGTCAGAATACAAGTAGTTATCTGTGGTTCCCCAGGGCATATCCCCAATCCTCAGAATTCCTGAGAATGCATGCCCACAGGGATGGGAACAAAGGGATGCAGAGGGAACATCCCCAGTGCATTCCTGCCCTCCCATCCCTTCAGGCATATGATTGGGTTCATAACAGTGACATCAAAGATATTTTCTTTGCTTTGTGGAGTAAGCCCTAGCAACCTTGGTTTCAATATAGTGTGCAGACCCACATAGAATAATGCCTCATTATCTCTCTCAAATATTTTACACATCTTATTTCATTTCAAAGGAACTGTTGTGCTATTTCCAAAAATTAGCCATAAAAGCAAATCTAAACAGTATGGATGAGTTACAGTGTCAAGAAGTTGACCTTTCCAATTTATTAATCAGTTGGGAAAAAAGAAAACTATTTTGCAGTTAAAGTACCTTTTTATTGGAAAGTAAGATTGATGTCACACGGTGCAATTTGAAAGAACATTTTGAGATCTTTCAAAAATATGTGATAATTGAGATTCAAAGCACAATTGAAAAGAGATATGACCTATGTAATTTGGCCTTTCAAGTTGTTATCTATCAGGAAATTATGGCCTGACTGACAAAGAGCATTAATGTATGGCAATGCTCTTATTTTTTGGAAAGAAAATTCTAGAAAACAGTCGTTGAACTTCTAGAACCTGAAATATGTGAGGTATTGTATAAACATATCTTGGAGATGAGGCTTTTGTTGGTATATAAACCTTGAAAGAAGTTGAAGAAGCAGTTCTAGCTCAATGGGAACGAGAAGAAAAATATCGGAATCTTCCTTAGCAAAAGGAAGACATGGATGACCTTCATGAAAAAGAAAAGAATCAACTCCAAAATTGAATTAACACCTCCATGAAGAGAGAGAGAGAGAGAGAGAGAGAGAGTCTCAGGTTTTGTATCAAAAGAAAATTTAGAAGTTGTAGTTACAAGGAAGCATTCAAAAGAAGACAATCATCTCCCTATAGATCTCAGGTTTTGTATCAAAAAAAAAATAAAAGTTGTAGTTACAAGGAAGCCTTCAAAAGAAGACAATCATCTCCCTATAGGTCCAATAGTAGAGATAACAGACATAACTTTATAAATGTACATATGGCCAATCAGCCTCAGGTCCAAGCAGAACACATCAAGGAACAAATATAGATGTTTCATCAAAATTCCCAAGTATTCAAAGATTTGAAACTCATTATGGACACGTATGTTTTGCATTCTAATTGTCGTGCAACAGCTATGGATCATATGGGCATTTGTTTTAAGATGCTCCTGGATGGGGTTATTAAGAATTTTTTTATTTGCATAAAAAAATTATGAAACTATGGTACCTATAATTTATTTTATTAAAAAAAGGTGATAATCTTATATAGGGTTAAAAGGGAAGTCTCTTCACTCAAAGCAAAGGAGGGAAACCCTGGACTCGAAATCAAGAAAGAAGAGAATAAAAGCACTATTCATGATCGAAAAAGACAAAGGAAGACAGTTCAATCTCAGAACAATGTAAAACCTCACCTGCTCAAGATCCCAAGGATGATGGGAGGACAAGTTTCAGGACCTAAAAGAAATAAACCAAGAGGTTCAAGTCTACAAATTTTATGCCACATCAAAGTCTAAACTGCCATGAGAGGCAAAAAGCAAGAGAATACGGAGAAGGAACATGACTATGTGTATACATAGAATCACAAAAAGAAGCAGCCATGAAACATGATAACATTGAAAAACATCACCAATTACAATCACATCTGGATAGATGAATAATCAAGCTTGGTACCAATTGTATACAAATTTGAAGTCATATTTTTTATTTCATCCTATGTTTTGAGCCAGAAGCATTTCAAAGGGGGGGGGCATGTCATATACTTACACCCATAACATCATATGTTACATGATGTCTGTTGTTAATGGAGGAAGCCTCTTCAAGTGACCCTTATTCATATTATTATTTTCAGCATACTTTATTAAGGTTATGAAGCAGCCAACATGTGGAACCAAATATCCTTCAGTTGGATTAGGTCAATTGAGTTCAAATGTGGTTAGTAGTTAGGTCAACACTAAGAAGCTATGGGTTTAATCTTCCCTATTGACAGGAGGCTATTTGTATGGATCTGATGTCACAACACTGAAAAAGGGTATTGTATTTTGGATTGCATTCCTATATTGAAGAAGCCCATAGAGTTCATCCTTCATTAAGGATAATTGTATGTGTAGTTGGAAAAAGCGTCAAGAATCACGATATCTCGGTTTTTCTTGCACTATTTTGGCCCGGGTTCCTTGGCACCAAGAAATGACCAATTTTTTGGCAAAAAAGTGTCCAAAAAATCGTCAATTTCTTGCAGTTTTATCACCAAAACTTGATCAGGTAGAGGCAGAATGTAGAAAAACAGCTATAAATTAGGGAAATGGCTCATTTTCTGCTTTTTTTTCTCTCCTACTGCAAGTTTGAAGAGGGTAACCAGACATTCTCTAACACATTTGGACAAGGATTTGATAGATTTATCACCTGTTTTTGAAGATTTCACATCTTGGGACAAAATTTCAGAGGTAGGGTTTCTATATTTTTAAGCATTTTTAGGGTTCTTTAGTTTTTTTTGCTTTGTTTTCTCTCTTCTTTAAGATTCTAAGACATGGCCTCATGGCCTTAATGCCTCTAAGGCCATGTCTTAGACTTTTAACACTTACCTTTTTTTTTTTCGGAAAATAAATCACTTCTTTGAGTAATGGCCAAGTAACAGACAACATTGAACCATGTCACCTGATTTGAAAACAGGGCATAAGAGGGACTTTGCAAACAACAATGAACCAGTTTATCTGAAGATATTGCAGCAAATGCCTGAGCAGAGGCATCAATTGTCTCAAATACCATCTTGCAGGTGTTCCACCCTTCAAGTAATGTTGTGCTCAGCAGTGAATGATTCAGTCAGCAACAAGATCAAGGCTTGGCTGGTTGTAGAAGAGGAGAAGAGGGCAAAGAAGCTGGAGCAAAAAGCAGTTTAAAACTGCTTTACTATGTAATGCATAGGATGGAATTGCTTTCTGCTGGAAAGACTTAGTCTTTAGGGATATGGTCTTGATGGTTATGTGGTTTTATGATTGTTTTTGTGCTGAGCCGTTTGGTTTTTGTTGTTGACTAGAACAAGCTAAGGTTTTGTACTCTTTTTCTGAAAAGCTAAAAGAAAATCGACTTCCGGGCTCTCTATTTCTGTTTTCAATATTTTTTCTGTGAATTAAATTACTTTCTTTGATTTTTTTTTCCAAGTCACCAAGAACTCTCCATAATTTGGGTCACCATGTTTTTGCCAAGTCGCAATTTTTCCAACTATTGTTGTATGTGCAAACCTATCTTATGGTTATTTATTGAGTTTATTGAATAACTAAATACATTAGTATCTGCCTTAACCGTGCACCTTTTTAATTTGTAGCATTTTGGCATTCTGCTATTTTAAGTCTTAATAAGAGATTGCAGAGCATTTTGACATTTTTAAAGCAATTTGATTCATAACAAGGGATTAGAGTATATGGGTTTATAACAGCCACTTGTGACATCAGTATGATGGGCAGCATAGACCTAGATCGTTGATCATATGGTTCACTGTTGATTGCTGCAAGGAACAAATAAGACTTCTTCAGGAAGAAAGTTGACGATTTACTGTTTGTTTGACAATTGTAATTGTTTTGATCAGAAACTAAATGCTAAGGATGATTGTCATGTTGTAGATTATTATGAAATTGACTTGAATATTGAAAATAGACTGTTATAAATCTACTAACATACCCTTTGTTGTGCTTTGCCATAAACATTGAACTCTACTAACATATATTGTCCCTGTGGTGGCTGACACCTGTAAACCTCCAATGGGAATACTCACCTAAATTACTTTAGTTAACATCTATATGCAATCTTTTGGGCAACTGATGCATATAAATAGACCCATGAAGATGCTAAGATTTGGATCCCATTTGCAGATGAATGTAAATCACCACACTGAAGATTGATGACTCTAAAACATTCCATGGGAATTTTTGTACGGTTACTTGCTTCAGTGATGTTTGTAACGTTCCAAAACACCCTTAAGATAACAACCCATTCTTGTGGATGGTAAAGTCAATAACTTGTATAAGCTGCTTAAGCCATCATTTTGTAACAAGTGTCTTTTGCCCTAGATGTTGGTATGCAGGAGAATATAACATCAACTTCTCATTGCTCGCAGAATAAAACAAGGCACTTTTCTTGATTAAAACATTTTCCATCTTCCTGTTTCAATTGCCAGATGATGGGAACTTAGTCAAAATTGGCCGATAATTTATCATTTATATGGAGTCCAGGAGGTGATTTTGCTCTTTGTAGGTGACAATTGGATTGATATCACATTCGTAAAATCTCATTTTCTCACTAGGGTCTTGCCAAAAAATCCTTTTTTTTTTATATATTTAAATAAAGTCTCAAGTTCTTGATGAGTCTTTTGGTAAATCATTTTCATCAATTCATCATTTTTTTATCCATTTCCTATCAGCTTTCGACTAACTCTTCTCTGGAGTTGCAAGCATTGCTCATGGGGTAATCTGCTTTTATCCATATGTTTTATTTTGACTACATGTATCAAAAATTGGCATAATGCTTTTCCTTCTTGTGGTAACATTTCTGATTCGGCCAATATCATAGCTAAGGAGTTTGAACCTAATTCCCCAGTTCTTGCAGCAAAAAGCATTTCTGGAGTCTCTCAACATTTTTCCAAACTTGATTTGATAGGCCATGAACCCAAACAAAACAAACATATAAAACTTTTATTTGTACCAATATTTGTAAAAAGAAACTTTCTTAATTCTAGTTCCATAATTGAATTTGTCTATATTTATTTAGCATTACATGAAGACCCATATCCATGAGTCCAAGGCTATGAGTTTGATTTGTTTTCTTTCCCATAAAAACATCCCCTTCATAAAAAAAATGTACTCCTACTTAATTTTTACATGACATCTTGGTGCGTAATCCTTTTTAACTGATTTTTTAGAATCCTCAAAAGTCTTCCATAATTCACAATATTCACATGACTTAAGTGATCATTTTCCAAAAAAATAGACTGGTCTAAAAGTCCAACTTGCTTTTGATGTTGTGGATAGTACCAGTAACTTCTTATTCCAAACACATCAAAGCAATGTGATTTGAATGGTTACTTATGTCATTAAATTTCCACTTGATCAAAGCTAAGTCTTGTTTATAAATCCTTCGACTTGTATCGTTTATGAAGTTTTTGTATATTTATCCACACTACACAATATCTATTTTGAGAACATAAAATGCAGAAATAAGTGTCTAACATACAAATGCCATAAGTTTGCAAGTCTAAAGGTTCTGTACATCTACAAAATTTCAAAGCAGATCCTCATTCATAATTTTTATACAATATAACTTCTATCAAGAATATGTTTATGGGTCCTTAGTGAAATGCTAAGACTAGCATTCACAAAGTTTTATTTGCATTTAAATGTATTTGAATGGTGGGATTATATGAGGAGGTATCGAGAAGACACACACCAAGCTTTCGTCCTATGCCTTCCCCCAATGTAGAACAAATTTGAGATACAATGCCCACCTGTGCTCTGATATCAATCTGCATCACGAGAGGCCCGAGGCATGGCTGAGAGGACAATTCCCTAACTCAACCGATGAGGCTAGGTGAATTATGTTTCAGACTTGTGTAGCAAAGCATGGCACAAGAACTCTCCTTTATATCACAGTGTGTGTGTTAGATGGAAAAGAGAAATCACAACGAAGATATGCTGGTCAGGAAGTGTGGGAAAACTAAAAACTATGTAAATAAATGATAAGCTTTCTTGAAAGATAATGCAAATGTAAATGAACTGAGAAATGCAAAGCCATTAGGTGGCCAAGCTGGCAGCAATACCAAAGCATTCCTAGTTAGCTTTCCTAATCTTGGCACTCAATGCCTTGAAGCATGTACTTCTACTTAGCTTTCCTAATCATGAATACAAACTCCTATAGCTACTTCTAAACTCTTTGTAGAAGAAGAACATAAGTCCAAAGACCATGAGAGTCATCCATACTAAATAATCAGCTAAATGTAAAGCGTACAATACAATCACAAGATCCTTGAAAACAAGGAAACAGTTCCAACTTTGGGCAATGACAAGCAGACAGTTATGATGACACATGCTACAAGCTTTTGCATATCTTCCTATGGTACCAAGTGGAAGAGGGGGCTGACAATGTTCCTGTTGGCATTTTTGCCACATTGTTTTTGTTGTTACTGTTAATGTAAAAGAATGCACAAATTGTAGAGATACTAATTCTTCTGTTTGTCCCTCCATGCACTTTGAAAGGGAAAATGTAAAAATCTCTATAAGTTTTGTGTTAGAGCAAAGTAACTGTAACATGTCGCGATATCGCGACATGTTGCAGTTTCGCGGCGTCAAATGCAGAAATCAGCTAAGTATGAAAATTGTCGCGATATCGCGACATGTCGCATTTTCGTGACCTGTCGCGTTTTCGCGGTCAAAACAGTCAACGGAAGCAAGGAAGCCAAACTGTCGCGATATCGCGACATGTTGGAGTTTCATGACTTGTTGCGGTGAGGGAGAACTAAATGAAAAGTTGTCGCGATATCGCGACATGTCGCGTTTTCGTGACTTGCGGTGGCCACAGAGCAGAGTGATAGAAAATGTCGCGATATCGCGACATAAAGCAAAGGGCAATGTCAATGAAAAATGTCACGATATCACGACAGAAAAGCGAGAAAGGAGCAAATGGTACGGACTGGCGCGATATCGCGACATGTCGCGTTATCGCGGAAGGGTTGAAAGATAAACACAAGGCGAAGAAAGATGTCGCGATATCGCGACATTTTTGGAAATGAAGCCAAGCAAGAGGAACTTGTCGCGATATCGCGACAGGAAGCGGCAACGACAGAGAAGGCAAGAAATTGTCGCGATTTCGCGACATGTTGGACAAGAAGGGCAAAGCGCAGAGAAATGTCGCGATTTCGTGACATGTCGCGTTTTCGTGAGGAGGAAGCAAGGAGGCAGCCAGATTGTACGGAATGTCGTGATTTCGCGACATGTCAAATTTTCGTGGCCTAAAAGCATCAAAGTAAAAGAAGACAGAAAATGTCGCGATTTCGCGACATATTGTTGAAGATGAAAGAGCCAAATGGAAAAAACGTCGCGATTTCGTGACATGTCACATTTTTGAGACCTATCGCATTTTCACGGAATGAAAGTTGAACCGTACAAGGCAAAGGAAATTGTCGCGATTTCATGACATGTCGCATTTTCACGGGTATAAAGCAGACAAGACAGTGCCGAGTGGAAGATGTCACGATTTCGTGACATGTTTCATTTTCACGATAAGGAGTAGCGAAGAAGCCAAGAAAGAGGAGAATGTCACGATTTCGTGACATGTCACATTTTCGCGACTGGTGGCAGAAACAGAAGGCAGTAAGGTAAAAGTGTCACGATTTCGCGACATGTCGCATTTTCGTGACCTGTCACATTTTCGCGACCGAAGCAATAACAAAGGCCCGATACAGTTCTGTTTGCATTTTCCTTCAAGATTGCATAGGAGAACGTGAAGAGAAGATAAGGATCAAGTAAAAGCTCTCCAACTGATTTTCAGATCGTGGTCGAAGAAGCTTCAAGATTAAATGTTGCTGATTACCGATGTGCGCAAGATGGAAGAACATGAAGCAGTTTTTGAAGCCACCAAAATTAAAGATGCCTCCAATATTAAAAGCTCCTGTTCATGATCTCTTAACAACTTCCGGCTTCCCTTGATAACGGTCATTTAATGAAGAAATATGGGCCCTTGTTTCTGTTTCATTTTCAGTTGTAATCCATTTAAAACAGGGACTGTCATTTCTCCGAGGCAGATTAAGGGGATCGTTTCTTCAAAATCTGTTTCATGTATTAAATGTTGTAATACGAAAGGAAGAGGGAAGGACTCTATAAATACCAATGTAAAATCTCAAGCAAAAGGAGGAGGATCTTGTTGCAGAAATTGAAATAGAAATCCTAGATGCATTTGCTTCCATTCTTAGTGTCTTCTGGAGTTGGTGATCTAAATTGTTGTGCATGTTTTGCTTTCTATCTGAGTCACTTATGTTAGTCCAGTGTTAATATAAGTTAAATTCTGTTGTTCTGAATTTGGTTGTATTTGCATTTGAATGTTTGAAGTACAATTGGAAGTGAACTCATGGCTAATACGTGATCCAATTTCTGTATACGTATTCTAAGAGTCAGTTGTTGCTTAGCTTTAGGATCTAGTTGAGGTTATTGTTGTTCGAGGTTGTTCTCCCCATCAACGATCGGCTTCGGCCATATTTACATCCCTTTCCGTTATTTCCCATTTCTTTTCGCATTTTCCCATTTCTTTCCTGCATCTCTAATCTTGAAACCAGTTTAGATTAGTTTGGGAGCCAGCCCTCTCTGGAGATTGGCCCGGGAGACTTCTCTTTCTCTCGGCCTTTCAATGTTGGCCAAGTCTAGGGCGCGTACAAGTGATTAAATCCTTTCCTTAGGCAGATTTGTGACCAACAGTTTTTGGCACGCCCGATGGGACAGACTGTTTCTGTCTCAGAAAGATCCATAATCGGTGGGACTCACAAGTTCCATTTTTTGACACCCGGAGGAATCAAGATTTTGATGAACTGTCTTGACCTCAAAGCGGAGATTGTAAGTTCATCTGGTGACTCTGTTGAAGGTGACTGTATAGTACCTAGAAATTTCTAATCGTGAAGCTGGTGAAAATATTTGCTTCATGATCACGAGATCAAGTGCCAAAGAATCGGAAGATCCAGTCGAATTCTTCGAGATTGATGTTCAGAACTGGAGGGAGCGCTCAAGATTGGTAAGTCCTATGAACCCATCATTTGTTATCTCATCGCAGGCTGCAGGTCAGTTTGTGCCATCTCCGACTCCTCCCAGTACTGCTACGAGCTTGCTACATCCAGATCCAGCAGTCCAAATGGCCCAGCATCCTCCACCAAGGAAGTTCTCGACATGGAATAGTTCGGGAGCCTTGAATTTACTGGCACAAAATCTAGTTCCTCAAGCTGCTTTGAAAGCTTTGCCGACCTATGATGGTACTGGTAAAACTGCTTATGAGCATATTAATGATGTAGCCTCTTTGGCGGCTATCCATGACATAACGGACGAAGATGTAATGATAAAATTGTTGGTGTTGTCATTGAGAGGTAAATTGTTGTATTGGTACCGATCATTGCAACCAGGCACTATTGCATCATGGGATGAATTAGGAGAATTGTTAGTCAAAAAATTTCATGAACAAGCTGATCCATACTCCTTGTTGCATCAATTTCATGCAATTCAAAGGCACCCGCAGGAGGAGATAGCCGACTTCAATGTCATATTTACCAGAAGCTGGCAGAGAATTCCTGATGGTCTTCGGCCCGCTCATGAGCTAGCTGCATTCTATTATCTCAGAGCTTTTAACACAGACATCGGCTTGGCTGTCCGGCAGTCCAACGTGACTACATTTCCAGAGTTGTTTGAACAAGCACAAAAGGTGGAAGCTGACTTGATTGCCATAGGTAGGCTTCCTCCAAAGGTAACAATGCCTATCTTACCTGATCTTCCTAAGCATTTGTATTCTGGTTCATTTTCACAGCCTATGCCTCCCATGTATCCTATTCCATCATGGAGCTCAAGTGCGCCTCAGATCGCACCCATTCCAGTTCCCCAACTCCCTGCTCCGACTATTCCACAATTGCCTACACCAAGCATTCCGTAATTACCAGCTCCCACTTCATTCCCAGCATTACCTGCACCGCCAGCACCTCTACCTCTACCGGCACCTCCTGCGCCCTCAAATCCTGATCCTTTCACAATGCTATTACAAGAGGTACGATCTGCTAATTCAGCTATAAGAGCGATGGGAAATAAAATCACAATCATTGAAAGAAAGCAGGCCGAGAGAGATTTCCAACCCAGGAGATTTCAACCTCCGCCGATCACTAGAGAACAAGCGGCTTCAACAAGCAAAGTGCCAGAAAAGAACCTGACTGTGTTGACGAATGAGGAAGCTGGCCTTGCAGAAAGAACATATTGGTGCTCTACATGTAATGATCCACACGGTGAGGAGACTTGTATGGTTCATTTGAACTATGTACAAACATTGGCTGCAAGCTCTTCTGGAGGACAAGTTAATATGATTATTGAGGTAGATCATAATTTTATGGTTCCATCTGAAGAACAAGTCTCAGTTCTCATGAGAACTGGGAAGAAGCCGATCCATTGTAGATCCAACAGAGATGGAACCATTAAGGGTACCGGCTGATCCGAAGATGCAGAATGAGAAGAAGACAAGTACAAGTGAAAGCTCCTATTTCAGTACCAAAGCCAGATTCACCTGTTCTATTAAAAGATCTTTTGCCACCACGAGCAAAGGAAAAATTGCAAGAAAAAGCCTCAGCTTCGCAGGCAAGAGCTGAAACAGAGGAACGAGCCAGAGAAAAGCTCAAGTACCCATATTTGACTAAGAGACTGAGGGTAGAAGCTACTCAGCAATATCGGAGCAAATATGAAGACACTAGTGAAAAGAGGGAGTCCGGTGCATCTACATACAATATTGTTGAAGAATTGAAGAAGATTCCAGCCAAGGTTAGTCTCTATGATGCATTACAATTACCCGGGCAAGTTGATTTGTTACAAGAATCATTGAAGTCTATGAAAGATAATGAGAAGAATCCTACCCAGATGATTTTTGCTCAAACATTAACTACTTCAGCCACTGGAAAAAATAGACCACCCCCATTTTATTTGTCACTCAAGATGGAGGGTTGGATAGTGCACAACTGCATGATTGATTCTGGTGCTGCGACAACTGTCATGCCAAAGGCAATTTGTGAAGTCATGGGTATGGAGTATACAAGAAGTAGCCCTGGTGTCTTGCAGTTGGATGGGACTCCCATGAAAATAGTGGGTGTAATCAAGGATGTTCCTATTGCTCTGCATAGTATGCCTCAGATTACAGTAATTCAGGAGATAGTTGTGGTCGATTTGGAACCATATTTTAGTATGTGTTTGTCAAGAGAATTCACTGCTAAGTTGGGAGGCTACCTTTCTCTGGATTATTCTCACTTGGAGATTCCTTTCAAAGGAAGAAGAGTCCGTATTGACAATCAGAAGCCTTCTACTTTTCATGTAGAGAAGATGGAAGAAGAAGAAAGATCCAAACATTCTGTCAATATGATAACTGAGGAATTGGAAGATCCCGATTTGATGGGTGAAGTCCTGGATGAGCTTTGCTTGGAGGATGAGTTTTCAATGCTCAATTTTAATGCCATGATAGAAACCGACTTGGGGTGTTATTCTATTCTCAAGACTGAAAAGGCTCAAGAACAGAATGATGGAAGTCAAGATCAGCTCTATTTCGATGGAGCACAATGCAGAAATGGCACTGGCACTGGGACTGTTCTAATATTACCTTCTGGAATTCAATGATCCTATTCATACCAGTTGACCTGGAGCTGCACAGATAATACCGCAGAGGATGAGGCTTTATGCTTAGGTTTCAAGACGGTTGAGACACTTGGAACGCGACAGTTGCAAATCTTTGGTGACTCCGAGCTGATTATCAATCAGGAGACTAATGAGTGTCTGTCCAAGGTCTGGGATCCAGGAGATCATAGAGCCATGTTTGGGTACGTGTCTCTCCCGAGAGTTCACAGCTAATTCGGGAGTTACCTTGTACATAAAAAAAAAAAAAAAAAAAAAAAAAAAATTTAACTTCGGCTCTTTTTGCATGCGAGCCCGCAGGTATGTTTATTTCTTTTTCTTTTCTTTTCCTTCCTTCCCAGCAGATAGTGGCTTCCTCTCTACTTCTTCCTTCCCCTCTACTTCATTCCCTTCCTCTCTCTACTCCTTCTTCTGCAAATAATCAAGCCACTACTGTTGTTTCTACTCCCCTCTCTGATGTTCCCTTTTCTTCACTTCCCTTTCTTCTAATTCTTTGTCTTTTGAGCACTTCTCCACAGCCACAGTTCCCACCACCTTCTCCATTCCATCCACTTCCATTTCATTTTCTGTTTTCAGCAAAACCCAGCAGCTGGTAGCACAGTAGCACCCTGTTGCTGTATCTACCATTTCTACTCCTCCATTTTCCATCATTTCATCATTCCCCATTTCCGTTCCATGGCCTGCGCATCCGCCGGTTATCCATTCCATTCATTTCCATTTTTGCAACTCAAGTGCTTTTCACTACTGCCATGGAGATCCTTGCACAGCACCTAGTGATTACCCAGCTCATCCGAGCTAGGCAAAGTGCAGTAGTTCTAAAGAAATAAAGGAAGTTCTATTCTTCCACAAATTTCTGTTGAAGGTCCTGTTTTGAGAGCCGAGTACCAGCAAGAGCTTGTTGCAGCAGCCCGCAGACGCGTCCAGCATCAACCAGCACTAGTTTTTTCTGCTCCTCCAGTTTCTTGACTCTGTTGCCCAATGGATAAAGGCCTGAGGTTCGTGCATACAGCAGAACTGTATACCCCACGAGCCGCCAAGAATGTTGGCATTTTTGCCACATTGTTTTTGTTGTTACTGTTCATGTAAAAGAATGCACAAATTGTAGAGATACTAATTCTTCTATTTGTCCCTCCAAGCACTTTGAAAGGGAAAATGTAAAAATCTCTATAAGTTTTGTGTTAGAGCAAAGTAATTGTAACATGTCGCGATATCGCGACATGTTGCAGTTTCGCGACGTCAAATGCAGAAATCAGCTAAGTATGAAAATTGTCGCGATATCGCGACATGTCGCATTTTCGTGACCTGTCACGTTTTCACGGTCAAAACAGTCAACGGAAGCAATGAAGTCAAACTGTCACGATATCGCGACATGTTGGAGTTTCACGACTTGTTGCGGTGAGGGAGAACTAAATGAAAAGTTGTCGCGATATCGCGACATGTCGCGTTTTCGTGACTTGCGATGGCCACAGAGCAGAGTGATAGAAAATGTCACGATATCGTGACATAAAGCAGCAAAGGGCAATGTCAATGAAAAATGTCACGATATCGTGATAGAAAAGCGAGAAAGGAGCAAATGGTATGGACTGGCGCGATATCGTGACATGTCGCGTTATCGCGGAAGGGTTGAAAGATAAACACAAGGCAAGAAAGATGTCGCGATATCATGACATTTTTGGAAATGAAGCCAAGCAAGAGGAACTTGTCGTGATATCGCGACAAGAAGCGGCAACGACAGAGAAGGCAAGAAATTGTCATGATTTCATGACATATTGGACAAGAAGGGCAAAGCGCAAAGAAATGTCACGATTTCGTGACATGTCGCGTTTTCGCGAGGAGGAAGCAAGGAGGCAGCCAGATTGTACGGAATGTCGCGATTTCATGACATGTCAAATTTTCATGGCCTAAAAGCATCAAAGTAAAAGAAGACAGAAAATGTCACGATTTCATGACATATTGTGAAGATGAAAGAGCCAAATGGAAAAAACGTCGCGATTTCGCGACATGTCACATTTTCGCGACCTATCGCATTTTCACGGAATGAAAGCTGAACCGTACAAGGCAAAGGAAATTGTCGCGATTTCATGACATGTCGCTTTTGCAGGTATAAAGCAAACAAGACAGTGTCGAGTGGAAGATGTCGCGATTTCATGACATGTTTCATTTTCGCGATAAGGAGTAGTGAAGAAGCCAAGAAAGAGGAGAATGTCGCGATTTCGTGACATGTCGCGTTTTCGCGACTGGTGGCAGAAAGAGAAGGCATAAGGTAAAAGTGTCACGATTTCGCGACATGTCGCATTTTCGTGACCTATCACATTTTCACGACCGAAGCAATAACAAAGGCCCGATACAGTTCTGTTTGCATTTTCCTTCAAGATTGCATAGGAGAACGTGAAGAGAAGATAAGGATCAAGTAAAAGCTCTCCAACTGATTTTGAGATCGTGGTCGAAGAAGCTCCAAGATTAAATGTTGTTGATTACCGATGTGCGCAAGATGGAAGAACATGAAGCAGTTTTCGATGCCACCAAAATTAAAGACGCCTCCAATATTAAAAGCTCTTGTTCGTGATCTCTTAACAACTTCCGGCTTCCCCTGATAACGGTCATTTAATGAAGAAATATGGGCCCTTGTTTCTGTTTCATTTTTGGTTGTAATCCATTTAAAACAGGGACTGTCATTTCTCCGAGGCAGATTAAGGGGATTGTTTCTTCAAAATCTGTTTCATGTATTAAATGTTGTAATACGAAAGGAAGAGGGAAGGACTCTATAAATACCAATGTAAAATCTCAAGCAAAAGGAGGAGGATCTTGTTGCAGAAATTGAAATAGAAATCCTAGATGCATTTGCTTCCATTCTTAGTGTCTTCTGGAGTTGGTGATCTAAATTGTTGTGCATGTTTTGCTTTCTGTCTGAGTCACTTCTGTTAGTCCAGTGTTAATATAAGTTAAATTCTGTTGTTCTGAATTTGGTTGTATTTGCATTTGAGCGTTTGAAGTACAATTGGAAGCGAACTCATGGCTAATGCGTGATCCAATTTCTGTATACGTATTCTAAGAGTCAGTTGTTGCTTAGCTTTAGGATCTAGTTGAGGTTATTGTTGTTCGAGGTTGTTCTCCCCATCAACGATCGGCTTCGGCCATATTTACATCCCTTTCCGTTATTTCCCATTTCTTTCCGCATTTTCCCATTTCTTTCCTGCATCTCTAATCTTGAAACCAGTTTAGATTAGTTTGGGAGCCAGCCCTCTTGGCTTCTCTTTCTCTCGGCCTTTCAATGTTGGCCAAGTCTAGGGCGCGTACATGTATAAAATCCTTTCCTGTGGCAGATTTGTGACCAACAGTTCCCTAACAGCTGGTGCAGATCTTCTGGCGTTGGACAAGTAGAGATGCATTTGAAAAAGCTGGCATCTGAAGCTGGCACAAAGCATTGGCGCCTAGCACTTGGCTAAGAGCTAGCATTGGCGCCTAGCACTTGGCTAAGAGCTAGCATTGGCAACCGACATAGTCTTGGAGCGATGGCACTAAAGTAGGGTGCCATGGACTGAAAGGAGTGAGGCTGCAATGTGGTGCCAAGATGCAAAGTCTGTCTTTGCACTAGCATCTATTGGATCTTGGTGCCAGTAGTGATGACGACTCGTACGACCCTACTCTGCTAACATTTAGAAATTTTCTGTGAATGTTTGTAGCAATTACTTGCTTGAGTGATGTTTGTCAGACATCTTGGAGTAGTTGATGATTTTATGGCCCCTAATCTGAGGTTTTGGTTAAAGACCCATATCTACAAGTACAAGGTCATGAGTTTGGTTTTTTCTTTGTTCCCACAAAACAATAACACCTTTATTTTATTTTTTTTAAGTACTCGTTAATTTTTACCCAATAACTTGTCACATGATTCTTTGTGATTGTTTTTTATAGTCTTCAACGGTCTTCCATAACTAAAGATATTCACATGACTTAGATAAGTGATCATTTGCACTTTTTATTATTTTTCAGAAAATAGACTAAAGGCCCACCTTGCTTTTGATGTTGTAGATAGTACCATTACCTTTTCATCCCAAATATATCAAAGAATTATGATTTGAATGGCTACTTATGTCATTAATTTCCCCTCAGTCAAAGCTAAGTCTTGTTCATTAATTTCACCACCATGATCTCTTCAAAAGTAATAAGTTCTCTAAAAACATTATTTTGCACAGTGGTTATTATTTTGGGTTTAATTTACATCAGCTCATATGTTGAACCTGGTGCATGGTGACTGTCAACGTCACAATACAAAAAGGCTCATAGCAGAAATAATGTTTTCATGGCTTTATGATAATCTAGCAGGGCAATGCATGGTGAGCCAGGAGTAAGCCCCACTAGGAAGCATGGAAGGAAAGTCGTGTTTGAAAGCCCTAAAAGGAAGTCAAGATGCCCTAGCTAGAAGTATGGATGCCCACGTTGGAGATAAAAGGAGGACTGCATATATGGCAAGTTCGATCCAAGGAACAAATGTTACACCAAAAGTGATTATTAAGAATGAGATGATTGAGCATGATATAATGGTTCTTAAAAGTAGAGGTTTAATATATAAGTTCCATGGATACTGGCCAAGGTTTTCAGAGATTCAAAATTGGATCAAGTGGGAGTGGGGATTGAATTCAAATTACGCTATGATTTTTCTTCCTAAAGGTTTTTTCCTTGTTATCTTTTCTAGTTTGGAAATCAGAGTTAAAGTAATGGATGGTAGACCATAGTTTAGGGGGAGAGATGCCCTTTATTTAAGACCATGGAGTGAGAATATTTCTGTGGAGAAAGAAACTATTAAAAAGTTTCCAATGTTGGTTAGGTTTTCTGGACTTCCATGTTTTGAAGAATATTGGAAATACCCTAGGGGAATTCATCAAGGAAGGACCAACTACTAAGATCAAAAGCATGCCATATATACTTGGATATGTGTTTCTATGGATATTTCAAATCCTTTGCCACAATCCATTAAGATTAAATTTGAATCAAAAGAATGGGATCAACAAGTGGATTGTGAAAACATTGCATTCCAATCCCGCAATTGTTATGAGACTGAACACATGGCAAGAGATTGCAAAGTGAAAACAATAAAGAAAGAGAAAAAAATTTGGTCATGAGAGAAACTCCAAGATGAAGCAAGGAAATCATACTTCAAGTTCATTTGGAGTGGATTAAATCAAGAATATTCCACTCCAAATGAAGAGGCAAAGAAAGAAGAAACAAAGAAGGATACAAGGGATGAAAAAGTACAATGTGCAAGTTCAAATTCAGAAGGAATTAAAGGTGCAAAGGAATATGTTGAAGAAAATTTTAAGGTAAAGATGATAGAAGAGGTCCAATTTATTCTAAGTAAACTGTCTTCTTCGTCAAGTAGTATAGAATCCTCTCCTGGAAATAGAAATGAAAGTAATGTAGAGGTTATCCCTTGCACTTTAGGGTTTCAAGAGCAGCATAATAAGGAAATGAGGATGGAAGAAATTCATAACAATTTAGGGATTTTAGGGCAGCATAAGAAGGTAACTTCTATGGAAGAGCCTCCAAGCACTTTAGGGTTTCTAGGGCAACATAAAGAAGAAAGTGCTTTTGAGGGTCATTTCCTTGCACTTTGAATCCTTCAAAGCAAGACAAACCTATAGATGATAAGTCTCACTATGAGCAGTGTGAAAAAATCGAAGAGATTGATGAAGATGAAAGTGTTGGTGGGAATAAAAAAAGAGAGGAAGACCCAAGAAGCAAAAACAAAGAGAAAAAGAAACTCAGAGGAATATTGATATAGGAAAACAAAAGCAAATATCGCAAATGTTAACAAGAAGTGGGACTAAAACCACAAATAAAAAGTGAGTGATAAAAATTATATCTTCGAATATTAGAGGTATGAATAAGAACACCCCCCAAAAAAAAAGAGGTATTAGGGTATTGATAGGTTATTGGCAAATTCAAATTTTAGAAGGCAATTGGATAAGTGAGATTTTGTCTCTTAATAAAAATGATATCAAGAAGTTGATTGCACAGTTTGAGGAATATGACAAATATCTTTAATAGAAAGGAAAATGAAGAATGTTTTTGATAAAAGGGCAAGTTGGATATGGTTTAATTAATCTAATAGTAATGTAATGAGAAAAAATTGTAATATTTTGTTATTTTAATTGGAGCAACCCTAATAGAAGCCAAATATAACTTATTAAAAAAAAAAAAAAAAATCTAATAAGACAATGACCAACAAGGAGAACACATTTACAGATAAAAAGAAACTAACAGTTTTGAATTTGACAAAAACTTCAAACCATAATATTAAAAAACCTGAACACAATCCTGAACAAATTTAACTTTTCTCCCATACAGGCCTTGATGCAAACATTGCGCATTTTCCGTGGCACTTGGAAGGCCCACTTTATGGGTTTATAGGGCCATCTTGTAGGCTATAGTTCTGTCAGTATTTTCTAAAAACTGCTGAGAGGTAAAAATTACTTTAGTTTTTGGAGATTTTATTAAAAGGACAATAATGTTGGGAAAAATGGAAAAGAAAATAGAATAGCAGTTTGGGAAAGTTTATTGGATAGTCTGAATTCACTCTTGTATTCTTGTCCTGGTAAGTTAGTGAGTTTGGATTATTTGCAACTTCTAGACTACAGAGATTGGTGTTGACTTCGTTCCAAACATGATTACTTACACTGGTAAGGGTCACGTTATGTTTCCAACGGAGATATACTGGTTTTGGTGTTCTTTTAGAGTTGAACGGTCGTGTTGCACTCAACGAAAAATATTGTTCTCAATTCTCAGTTCCTACGTCCTCCCAATGACACTCCTTGCGCACTTTCAGAACTTATTTCATGCTGTTGACAGCCGCAAGGTGTTGAAAAAGGTCCCGACTTGGTAGTAATCCCTAGTATAACTGGGAAGACGACTTAAACTAATTTCATTTTGCCTCTCGTTCTCCAGTTTCTGTCGTTATTATGAAAAAACTCGTCTCATGGTCTCTTCTCACTAGATATTTAATAGTCAAATTTTGATACTTAAATTTCTCCTTAAAATAAATTATTATGTTCAGCCACTATGAACATAATAATTTATTTTATTATTATGAGAATAAAATGCGAAGCAACTGTGAATAAAATGCAATTATTATGTTCAGCCATTATGAAGCAACCGTGAATAAAATGCAATCGTATATCTTATTATGATTAACACTGCATTAAGGGAATCCAAATTTGAAATATTCGTTGAAAATTTGAGTATATTTATTAATATTTATTAGAAAATATTAAATAATATTAATTTTATGTTCAGCCATTAACCATTGCGAAGCAACCGTGAATAAAATGCAATTATTATGTTCAGCCATTATGAAGCAACCGTGAATAAAATGCAATCGTATATCTTATTATGATTAACACTGCATTAAGGGAATCCAAATTTGAAATATTCGTTGAAAATTTGAGTATATTTATTAATATTTATTAGAAAATATTAAATAATATTAATTTTATTGGTTAGATTTTTTAATTTTTAAGAGAAAATTAAAATTTGAATCTTTGTTAAAGCATACATATATAATTTACCAAACTTATTATAATACTGTCAAAACGCAAAGCATTCTTGCTGAAAATAGATACTGTTTTTGACAAGTTAAGGATATGAATAATGTAGATAGACCCAATGGTTTGAGGAATTGAGATAGGAACAAGGTAAATAGAACCATTCCTTTCCTGGATTTAAAACACAATAACAGGGAACTCCGCATCAGGGTTTTTCTTCCAAATCTAAACCCTTCCAAAACATTAATATAAAGGGTTTTCAGTTTTTGGATATATCGTATATTCAGGGATTTAAGCTTAACGTCAATATAAGTAAATTAATATAAAATTTTAATTTTGATCGGGAAAAAAACTAAAATAGCTAGCATGTCAGCGAAACCTGATGAAATTTATAATATCAAAAACCGTACAAGCATAGGGGAACAATCGAAAAAGTTTGACCGGTTTCACATCTCTTATTTAAGGCGGTACCTACGGAACAATTCAATGAATAATAAATTCAACTCTCGAGCTTTTACAATTGAATCAAATACTAGTAATATTTTCTATAAATATTTATTTAATATAATTGTCTAACGATAATATAGAAAGACTATTTAGATAAATTACTAACGAACCTGGGCATCGGGATGAGAATGAAAGAGATCAGGATGTACAAGCTTGAAAAGCCGACGAAGTTCTTCCTTCAGTGAAGGCACGGATTGTTCGTCTTCCACCTCGGCAGCCCTGCCGGGTCGAACGTGGAACGAATGCGTTGAATGCATTAGCGGAGGGAAGAATCGAACTTGAGACCTGGCGAAGGCTGTAAGCCTTAGGGCATTGGTTATTCTTGCCAATGCCCACATTTCCACTCATTCTTCCGCACTACTAAACCTGCACCTGATCTTCTTTTTCTTCACCCACTGAATACTATTGTTTACAATTCCGAATAGCTTATATATATTTGAAATCTCTGTAGAAAATATAATCGATGTCCCCAAAACAGAATTAAAAATAATAATAATTGTGAAGTGTGATGTTTCGTATAAAAGAGAGTTACGGCAGGCTCTTTCCGATCTTAATGCATTAACGGTTGAGTGTTTTAAGTTTATTTGAATTTTGATATTTTAGAAAGTTTGGTGTGTAATTTTTTTTTAATTTAAATTTTAGATTTTTTTATGTATAGCATCAAAAATCTTTATAATCAGATCTCTTTGAGTTGATACGTGGAATTGTTTTAGTGTAATTCAACGTAGTGTTCTAATTTCGTTAAATTTTCTAGTAAAAAGAGAGGTGGAAGGCTTGGGGCGTTTCTTTGAGGTGTTTGAGGCCTGGGTTGAAATTTACCACTTGGTCTTTATTGTTATTAGGGTCTAGAAGATTGTTGTCTTGTCGTGACCTCGTTATTTTGTCCGTGGGTTTAGTGGATTGGTAAGTTGGGGTGCTTACCGAGAAGAGATCTAGGTTCCAATTTTATAGGCGTGTCCATGCATAGTCAGTAGCTCGATCCAACTCTTCTGCGTGTTGCAGCTGATTGATGATAGTGATATGTTTCCTGCTTGTTTGGCAATCTTCTTTATGCCACGTGTTGAACCAAACAAACGAAGACGGTGTGAACCCTATGTGTCTGGCGAGCCCCATCTCACGCCAGATTACCATTAACGTCACGGACGAAGACGGTGTGAACCCTGTGTGTCTGGCGGTCCCCATCTCACGCCAGATTACCATTAACGAAACGGTGGGTGTGTTGGAAGGCAGACGCTGACACTTACTAAAAATTGTGATTGTAACCAATTCATCTATATAACCAAAAAATAATAATAATTTCATTATGGAAAACTCTTCTTTGGTTAATATTTTAATTGTTTTTTTTATATCTTTTGAACTGATATATATGATCTTCATTAAAGATGGCTTATGTTTTGGTTTGTTCTATGGTTTATACTTATGCTTCTTTAAAAAAAAACTTTTGAATTTTAAGAATTTAGAAAGAACCAAAGAGCAAGGTGTTAAGGACGAGGTTTGATCGTATCATAATCTTATTCCAAATCTTGTAAAATCTTTCTATAAACTATGTTATAACTATAAATTAATACAATAAATCATTTTTATCACGAAAGGAACATGAACTACGAGTCAAAATTTTAAATTATACAAGTTAGTAACACATTCTCTTTTTAAGTCTTGAAATCATGTGGCAATAGTATTAGTCAAAGTCAAACATTCTTATTGAGACGTCTTCATGATCCACCACCAATGTCAAGCAAACAACTATAAAATATTTGAAGTGGTCTTCAAAATTCATGGTGCCTGAAAGCTTTGAAAAAACTTTATGTATTATTTAGACATCTCATTGGCATCGATGATTTATGTAACGAAAAAAAAAAAAAATGTAATAATTTCATTACTGAGAACTCTTCTTTGGTTAATATTTTAATTATTTTTTTTATATCTTTTGAACTGATATATATGATCTTCATTAAAGATGGTTTATGTTTTGGTTTGTTCTATGGTTTATGCTTATGCTTCTTTCAAAATAAAAGAAACTTTTGAATTTTAAGAATTTGGAAAGAACCAAAGAACAAGGTGTTAAGGAGGAGGTTTGATTGTATCATAAAACTTATTCCAAATCTTGTAAAATCTTTCTATAAACTATGTTACTAGCTCGTTGTCATCTTTTTATAACTATAAATTAATACAATAAGTCATTTTCATCAAGCACGAAAGGAACATGAACCAAGAGTCAAAATTTTAAATTATACAAGTTAATAACACATTTTCTTTTTAAGTCTTAAAACCATGTGGCAATAGCATTAGTCAAAGTCAAACATTCTTATTGAGACGTCTTCATGACCCACTACCAATGTCAAGCAAACAACTATAAAATATTTGAAGTGGTCTTCAAAATTCATGGTGCTTGAAAGCTTTGAAAAAAGCTTTATGTATTATTTAGACATTTCATTGGTGCTTGAAAGCTTTGAAAAAGCTTTATGTATTATTTAGACATCTCATTGGCATCGATGATCCTTAAAGGACCAATTTGATTTCCTAAGCCCGAAATGGGATTGGGCTAACCTTAAGGTTATTATTGAATAACTATGATGTCATAAAGGATTGGAACTTCAAAAAAATGAATGAATAACCAAAGAAATATCTTGGAGGTGAAGAAATTGGAAGTCAAAAGAAAGATTTTTTAGTTTAAGGAAAACAAGACCAAGACTTTGTGAGCTATTAGTGGCCAAACTCGCTATATAAGGGTCAATGGGATTTGAGAGAAGAATTTGCAAGAGAGCTTGTTCAAAGAATTGATGAGTTTTACCATAAGCCCTTTGAGATCTAATGAAAGGTCTATGATGAGACAAGTTGTAAAATTGATATCATGGGGCTTGGCATTGAATATTAGCTTGAATTTGTCTATCAATCTCTTAGGCTCTATCTTCTTTCTTGTCAAGAATTACAAGTTGGGGATAGGGAATATGAATATTCAAATTACTATCCTATAGAATGATTCATAAGTCACTAGCTATATCAAATTGTACTTCGCAAAATATTAAGGCTAGGTTGAACAACATCAAGTGGGACACGCATTATCATATTCATGCCTCATGGTAGGTGCCAATATCTATTGATCTAAGATTTGGTTCATTTAGATACCATATTGAACGTTAAAGGAAAATATTAACAATGGTTGAATTCTCCATAATTTTGTGGAAGGGTGGCTTCTTCCTATGAAATATATTTTTTTAATTTTTAATTTTAGAAAATAATGTAAGTGTGCATACACATTGTAGAAATAAATAGGTGATCTTTGTTTATTTATCACTTAATTTTAAGGGTCCTCAAGAAAACATTTATATTTTAGCATACTTAAAATAAAAAATCACATGACATCTCAACACAAAAATAAAGGTCTTTCAACAACAACAACAAATTTGAAAGAAAGAAAACCAATATCACACAAATATCTCTAACAATGTAAGAAAATTAGTATTACGCTTCTTCAACAAGTATACATCAAGATGTTCTAACAATCATATGCTTAACAAAATTAGAACCAAAACCTTTTGTTCTCCTCTTTTCTCCTTTGTATACAAATTATGTTGGTTGAGAGGGATAACATACTCAATTAGTTATAACTTATTCCTCCATTTACTTAGTATTGAAACTAACTAATGGTTATCTCTACTTAATTGCAATTTACATTTGGACACATCGGGTCTATGAAACAAAAATAATAGATAATTTTTAAAAAATCTTGGAAGGGGAGGTGGATAGCCCATAAGCTCTCTAAGAAGTGGCTCCATCAAATTATTTTCCCTTGGCATACTTTTATTAGCACTTTATCCAGATCTATAGTTGTGTGTCAAGGAACTCTAAATTAGGTTTGTTTATATTATGTATCTTTATATTAACCGTATCTTTGCATCCTCAATTTGATCATTGTGGACATTTGCATTGTTCATTAACTTTAGGAATTGGATTTTGATTGAGAAAATTCCCATAAACTTGCTAAGTACTTCTTAAAAAAAAAGAAGGAAGACGTCATTCTAATATTCATCAAATTTTGCAAGAAAAATCTCTTTGGTTTTCTTCACCATTTGTTTTGCCTTTAAATCAATTTTTATACCAACACTTTTAAAGTAGTCATCCATTTTGTTAATTTGGTCAAAGACTTTATCTATCAATTTGGTATAACCTTCAATAGCTTGTTTCAATGATTCATTCCTTATTTCCTCCTAGGTTTTTCATATTAAAGGATTCCCATACTTCTAAATATTCAATATTTGTATTATTCCACTTCGTTGCTTTCGTTTTACATAGTGTCAATAGTGGCTACTAATAAGGTTTGTATCTATTCATTTTTATGCAAGTGACACCATCCTCATTTTGTAAGTTGACTAGTAATTTATTATGCTTTACATAAGATGGTCAAGCCTATTCTACCAACATTTTGAATTCTTTGTGGAATTTGTTGAATATATCTAGCAAGACTCTTCTATCTACAACAATGTTATAGATTTTGTCCAAGTCCATGGCAGATTATTTTATATCTTCTTTTTCTTCATCCACAAGCATTTCCTTTTCCTTCCAAATTTCTTTGGAGATTCGTTGCATCAAGGAATTTTTTCACTTTCCTCAGGCCATGATATTTTAGATTCAAATGTTTCTATGCCATCCTTTCTTATCCTTGAAATTCTAAGTTTGAAAAAGAGCTTCTTCATGCTCTCTCTTTTAGCTTTAAGCTTTGCATATTTGGTCACTAAAACTTGAATCTTATATTTTGTTAACACACATTGATTTTAGAAGTTTGATATTTCCTTGGTTATCAAATATAGGTATGTCATATATGACAACATCAAAGTCTTCTCTTGTTATATTTTTGGTAGACAATGTAATTATTTTTAGGACAAAGTGCTTCATTGTTAGATTTCTTTTACTTTTATTATACACCATATTTGACTTGCTCGTCTTCTATTTTGAGTCCATTGACACATCATCAAACAAGTAGGAAAGATCAATATATTGTTTTATTCTTTCTAAACATTGTTCTTCCTTTAATATTTATGCTCAAAATTCATCATAATCACATTAGGATTGTCCCATTAAGGCTAACTTCATATTTCACTATTTGTGTGGTTGATAGTGTCACTAGGAGCCTTTTCCTTTTCTTCACTTCTCTTTGGTTTCTTATTTTTGGCCTTTTTCTGGCTACGTTGGCTTACTTTTCTTCTGGTTGGATCATTGTCATCATTGTCATCATTAGCTTCACTTCCTCCACCAACACCTCCATTGACACCTCTAGCTTACTTTTACTTTAATGAAATGGTTATAGGTGTCTCTTGTGGATATTTCTTTGAAGAAGACTATTCTAGGGATTGTTATATTTTTTGAAACTTTATTGGAGCTCTATCTCCTTAAACCACTTTCTCATTCTTGTGATCGATAGGTGAGCCATATTCTATAATACAAACTCCTATCACTTGGACCTTGACATCAATATCTTCCTCATCTTGAGAGGAAGATTCTCCTTTAGAACCTTCCTATGTAAAGATCAATGTTTTGCCTCTAGGGGATGTTTATGTCTCTCGTGTGGAATCACCAAATGAAGATTCTCTAGAAATTTATTTGGTCACTTCTATCCCTAAAGACTCCTTAGATATCTTTGAATTTTTTTCTTCTATGACTTGACCATTTTACATCTTTATCCACCTAGGGATTATTGATTAAATTGTCGCTTGATCATAAACTCCTTGATCTTTGTCATTAATTTACCCAAAAATCCTCATCTTGAGGCTTGTGATCAAATGATCCATTCTCCCCTTTCAACTAGCATGCCTTTATCACCCCTTTTTAATTGTAGTTCTTTATTTCTATAGAAAATAGAAAGTAAAATTGTTGTATTTCTTTTATGATATGTGGTGGTACTCTAAAAGAGAGATTAAAAAAGCATATAAATGAGAATATGAATGGAAAAAATTACATAAGAACCCTCCAAAAAACACTTCATATATCATATCTATACATAGGACTTCAATACAATACCCTTTACTTATATATATACAATTGCATATCTTTTGGTTATTTCAAGAGAATCCCAAGTTCATATTTATTTGTTTGGATATACTCTAGGATGCAAAAGATCATGCATAGAGCTCTACTTCTTAGCACATGTGAGTCTAGTGAAATAATTGTTGTGGCACTACAAGTGTATTTATGACATCAAAGTGTTTAATGACCTTGGAATAGTGAGTCTCCTCAATGAGTACTTAGTGTAGTGTACTAGATAGCATACAAAGCTTTCCAAGATGATAAAGCAACTCATTATAGAGGTGGTGGTCTAGCATATATTACCCTATATCACATACTAGTGAAGGTTGACAAGCATGATGTCTTTGGGGTATAGTGTTTGGCAATCATTGGTGGTATAACCTCTATAATTAAGAATGGTCAATATAATTGGTGTTTGTTCATAATGTGGAATTATTAAAAGTAAGTCATCCATTTTAGGTCATGTGTTTATTGGTATTATTTATGATTCCAAAAATTATAAAAGCCTATAATCAAAATATACAATTGTTTCCTTACCTATGATTTAATGGTACCACAATCGTACATCTTGAGTAATAGTGTAAAACTCCTTATAAGTTGAGTAGTATCAATTTGTGTCAAAAGGTGTCTTAGGATGGTATGCCAATGGATGCCTATTTTGGATCAAGTGCATAGTGCATAGTTGAAAGTGTTAGTCTCCATCTCAAATGGTTGAGTGATGTATGGCATGGCAAGCATTAGTGCTAAACAAGTGTACTACTTTAGTTCATCAAACACATATTTTATTATCAAGTCTAATGGAATTTCACCTTCTTGTGCATGACTTGACTGAGAGGCCATGGGACACAAAGACTCTGGTAGGGTACCTCGAAATAGATATTTGGGGATATATTATTATATTGTATAAGGGTTGGCATGGGCCACACATAACCCAAGGTTGATTGTATTATAATATTATACCCTACCTTAAGGGTATTATTTATCTCTCTCTCATTTGTGGATTGTAATTGTGGATAATGTATTGTGGATGAATGATTTGATATTTTTGCATATTGGTGAATGGTTTATGTTAATGATAATAAAGTTACGCAACAAGTGGTATCAAAGCAACGATTTTGGCAAAGTGGGGATTTTTGTGTGAAACCCTAGAATTATGGTAATTTTTTTTTGGAAAAAACATATCATCTTTCAGGAGCCATATATTTGTGCAAGTTTATCCTATTCACGTGATTCTTGGATTAGATTGTGCAAAATTTGAAGAGCTTTAAAATGAGTGGTCATATGAAGGAATCCGAGCAGTATTGAGGGATATAAGACCTTTTTAAGTTAATCATTCAAAATAAAGATAATGATGAATTTCGTAGATTTTTTTTCTGGAAAAACGTCTCATCTTTTAGAAGCCATATTTTTTCTTAGACCAGTTTGTGCAGAATTTTAAGAGCTTTAAAATGAATGGTCATATGAAGGAATCCGAGTAGTATTGAGGGAGATACAACCTTCTGAAGTCAGTCGTCTGGAACAAGGGTAGTGACGAATTTTCAAATCGCAAATTTTTTTGAAAGACAAAATTTATTAGTTTGGGTAAGCAAATCAGTTGCATTGGGGTATGATATATATTTTCATGAAACTCTAGATTTGCATTATCTGGAGGTGTGAACTTATGGAGCTAGAAATATTTTCTGGATAAGATGATATTGATGTTAGGGAATGGTGGAAAACATTTAGGTCTCCATATCATAATATTTCTTTCGAAAAATCCTTCCTGGATATATGTTTTAAAGGGAAAGCTTTGTCTTGGTGGATAAAATTTTATAAATAAAGGAATAATGAATACACTTGCGATGGAATAGAGCATGAATTCTTGAGTATATGGGACCCATATTATATAGATTACCTAATGGATATCATCGAAGACCTTGAAAAGGAACTACAGGAAACTCAAAATGAGCAGAATGCAATAAAAGGAGAATGGAAAGTTTTCAAGAAACATAATGAAGATTTTGAAAAATAAATAAAATTACTCAAGAAGAAATAGGAAAAGGTCAGGGAAGATAAAAAAGATGTCAGTATGCAGAAGATAAATTAGAAAATGGACAAAGAAATTTGTTTGAATCTAAAAAGTATAATTTGCAGGTTCATGGAAGCATTCAAAAGGAACAGGTTATTTATTTCCATTGACCCTGGTAGCAGATATAATTTTATTAATATTTCTTTGGCTAAGAAGTTGCAAGTTCAAGCAAAAAAAATTAAGGACATACAACTAGAGGGTGAGAATGTTCAAATTTTTTAAGATTTGAAGATCACCATGGATAAATATGTTTTACATTCAGATTTCTATGCTATTGAGATGGATAATAAGGATATTGTTCTTGGTTATCCTTGGTTAGATTCTTTGGATACTGTTAACATTAATGTGCAAAAGAAGTTTATGAATTTATGGTACAGGAAAAAGAAGATAACATTGCAGGATATTTCTTAGCTTAAGAAGCAAGGATCCAAGGAAAATCAAGAAGTGGTTGTAGAGAAACAAATTGAAGAACTTGAAACAAAATCCAAGAAGGCAGTAGCAGCAACAGAGTCCATAAAAGAAGTAGCAGCAATGGAGTCCATGAAATTAACAGTAACAAATTCCAAGGAAGCTTTGATAGAAGAGCACAAGGACATACCAAACAAAGAAGACATGAAAGGACAAGGTGTAGAATAATTTAAAACAATGGAGCCAAATTTTGAGAAGTTAAAGAAGGTAGAACATCAAGTTAAGGTTGCACCATATCGCCATCCACACCACCATGAGAATCAACAATCTTGGAAGTATGGTTCAAGGCAACAATATTATGGTTCTACATGGAATCAAAAGGGCACCAACTATGGCAATGTTTGGCAGAGAAAGCATAAGGATCCTAGTTTTCAGAGTGGATCATTAGCATCAAGGAAAAAGTGGACCCATCATTCAAGTTATCAAAATACAACAACAAAAGTGTGGAGCCAACAAAGCAGATTTGGATACTCAAGTAACAAAATGGCATACCAACATCACCGTGTTTCACTTGGATGGATGGATTATCGAGATTGATACCAGTTGTTAACATTGCTTAGCAAATCATATTATCATGTTTCTTCATATGTTTCGAGGACGAAACATTTGTAAGGAGGGTGGCATGGTAGGGTACCTAGGAATAGATATTTAGGGATATATTATTATATTGTATAAGGGTTGGCATGGGCCACACATAACCCAAGGTTGATTGTATTATAATATAATATTATATTAGTAGTAGGCTCCCCAAAGTAGAATAAGAATATGGATATATAAAGAAGATATATTTGTTATTGTAATGATTCATATCATTGAAGAAGAATCTTATGTAATCGTTTATTCCCACAAAATGGCCTCTCACCTTGGGAGATCTTGTGGAGTTATTCCTTCCTTAAGGATTATTATTAGTGTTTCCCTACCTTAAGGGTATTATCTATCTCTCTCTCATTTGTGGATTGTAATTGTGGATAATGTATTGTGGATGAATGATTTGATATTTTTGCATATTGGTGAATGGTTTATGTTAATGATAATAAAGTTCTACAACAGACTCCTAGACCAAGTATATGGTAGGAGTTGGCAAGGCCCAATTTTGTTTTTAAATTTTATCAAATATTTTGAGGTTGGCCACTCTTGGATGATTTAGTTATATAGAACTACACATGTTCTATCAGTTTATAATCTACCCCAAGTATAAAATCTTTATGATACCTAAGGTACACTTGCACAAGTTAGCTTAAAGGTTGTTCTCGCACAAAATATCCAAAACTTGGTACACATGTTGCAAATGCTTCTCCCATGTTCTACTAAAATTGAAGGTGCCATCTAAGTAGATTATGATGAAGGACCCATGAACAATAAAAAAAATTAATGAAGCACATTAATGATGTTAGGGTATTAGTTAAGACAAAATTAATAATCCACTCATATAATCCCTCTTTGATATTGAAGGTAATATTTCGACTTGGGGATACAGGGGAGGATTGGGGATGTCAATGGGCGGGAAGTCGTCTGCAGGGGAGCATGGGAGCGGCTACGATTTGGTTATTGGGCACAGCGGAGCAACTGGAGGGCACCAAGAATTTGGTGGTGCGGAAGCACCCGGGCCCATTGAAGATGGTTAGGCTGACAGCGATGTTGGTCGAGGTAAGGACCCACCAGACAAAGGGGGTGGTGGGGCTTAAAAGTCTTATGCACAGGCTGCGGCCTCAAAAACCCTAAATGGGTCTTTTACCAAAGAGCTATTTTCGGTTGGGGATGAGCTGGACATCCCGACGAAAGTTCTTTCAAGCTTCATGGAGTTTGAGAAATTTACCCTAATAGGCAAATTCATTGGAGGCCGTCCCAACATGGAAACTATCCGAAAGTGGGCAACAAGCAAATGGAGGACTTCTGGTCATTTGGAGCTGGAAGCCCTATCCCAAGGTTTTTTTGCCATTAGACTGAACAATAAGGAGGATTACTGTAAAATTTTGGCTGGTGGGCCATGGTTTCTGGGCCCACAGAAGTTTATTTCTTAGGAAGTGGGACATGGATTTCAGTCCTGATACCCAGAACATCAACATTGCCCCGATATAGGTTAGGCTCCTGAATCTTCCCTTCTTTGGCTAGCATGAAAATGTTATAAGGGGCATTGCATGCTCCATTGGGGAGCTGGTCACCATTGACCCTCCCACCCGAGATCGAACAAGGTTCGTCCAAGCCCGTTTTTGCGTTCTGGCAGATTTGGAGGCGAAACTCCCAACTTCCATCACTCTTCGGTCTGGAGGCACCATTCTTCATAAACAAGCTATTTTCTATGAAAATAGACCAGCTTTCTGCCCCTAGTGTCGATCCCAAGGGCACCTCTAGTCCTAGTGTCCTCTTCAAAAATCGAGAAAATAGAATTGTAAAAACGACAATCCCCTGGAGCACCATGAAGGTCTGTCGAAGCAACCAAATCTTCCAGACGCAAAGGGCCATGGATCCCCAGGCCCCTCTAGAGACTACGTTGGACTCTCTCAGCCTGAAGAGAATCCCTCTCTCTAATCAGACCCCAAGAATCTTGAGGCTGTCAACCAGCAAGGAACAGACTCCCACTTGGAAAGTGAATCGCAAGAAGAGAAGGAACGGACCCCAACCCAAATTTTGACTCAAGCTATTTCTCTGTTGCAAGACACGGGTCATCCCGATTTCAGTCAGTCACAAACGCTGCTAGAAGATTACCTCTTAGGAAGGAGGGATGAATAGTCTGGTCACATTAGCCCCCAGAACATGAGGAGCCGAAAGCAAAGTGTGGATTTTGGTAGTGAGAGGAAGCAGGGTCATCCTCCTAACAAGGACAAGCGAGACAAAGAGACAGCAACTGACGTTGCAAATGGAACCCAACGTTTGCTGGTTTTGGATGATGGTGATGCTCAGTCGGACGAAGTGCATGCATCAAAACCTCCCCCTCAACAAGGAAGGGGATGCAAGAAAAACCTCAAACTATCCAGATGAAAGTCCTCTCATGGAATGTGAGAGGACTGAATGGTGTAGCCAAACGAAGGTTAGTGGCTGATCTCTATAGGAGGACTAACCCTTCCATCCTTATTTTACAAGAGACCAAGCTCGATGCTATCTCCTTTGATAAAGTTGCGAAGGCCATTTGGGCCAAGGCAAATTACCTGTCCAACCCTGCAGTGGGAACAGCGGGAGGACTCATGGTTTTGTGGGACCCTTCGAGGTTTGAGGGTAGCTCGCTGTCAAACTCCAACAGAATCATCAATGTACTGTTCCAGTCCAAAACCACCAATTTTTCCTGGATTCTTTCCAACGTTTATGCTTCAAATTCTGCCATAGAGAGAGCGAAAATGTGGAAAGCTATCTCCCAGATGAGGGAGAATTTTAGTAATTTTCCTTGGGTTCTAGGGGGTGACTTCAATTGTCCCCTTCATCCTTTGAAGAAAAAAGGAGGATCCGACCACTCCAGCCATAGCTTGGAAGACTTTAGAGATTTTGTCTCTACTAATGGCCTGCTCGACATCGAACTCAAAAGGGCTTCTTTCACTTGGAGTAACAGAAGGATTGGGAGCGGTTTGATTCAAGTCAAGCTCAACAGATTCTTCATTTCCCCAGAAGCCATTCCCATCCTTGGCGGGGCTATCCTTTCGGCTCTTCCAAGGATTGGGTTTGACCATAACCCTATTTTCTTGGAGGCGGACGATGGGCCTATTTTTAAGACCCCTTTCAGATTCGAATCCATGTGGATTTCTCACAAAGATTTCAAAGGATTGGTTTCAGCATGGTGGCAATTGAAGGTGGAAGGAAGCGCTCCTAAGAGGGTGGCTTTAAAGCTCAAAATGGTCAAATAAAAGCTGAAGGTTTGGACCAAAGAGGTTTTCGACAACATTTTTGAGTCCAAAAAATTCATCTCTGAGAACCTGAAGGTTTTGGAGGAAAGGATGGAACTCGAAGGTTACACCGAGGGTCTCAGGGAGGAAGAATGGAGCCTTTTGGTGGACTTTCATTCTACTCTCGCTAGGGAGGAAACTTTATGGCGCCAAAAATCTTGAGACCTTTGGTTAAAGAATGGAAACTTCAACACGAGGTTTTTTCATGCGTCTACTATGAGGCACAGGGGGGCCAACAATATCAGAGAAGTGGCTTGTAAGGATGGGCGCATTACCAGGGAGATTGAGGAAATCAGGAGCGAAGTGGTTGATTTCTTTGAGGATTTGCTTGGCGCTCCTCCGGATAGCAACCTTCAGGTCTAGAAATATATGCTCACCAATTTTTTGACTAAAGTTCTCCATGAGGTAAGCATTAAGCTTCTGGAACCTTTTTCCTCGTTCGAGATTAAGGAAGCATTGTTCTCCATGCAACCAGATAAGGCTCCTGGGCCCGATGGTTTCCCCCTCCGATTCTTCCAAGTCATGTGGGAGGTCGTGGGCTTGGATGTGTGCGATGCTATTTGGGTTATCCAAGCTTCCAAATCCATCCACCCGAAGCTCAATTCCACCTTTCTTGCCCTCATTCCTAAGTCTCCTTCCTGTAATAGTTTCTCTGACTATCGGCCCATCAGCCTGTGCAATGTTTTTTACAAGATTCTCACCAAGTCTATAGCCAATAGACTCAAAATAGTCCTCCCCCTCTTGATTGATCCTTGTCAGGGAAGCACTGTTAAAGGCAAAAATATTCTTGATGGTGTTATCACTGTCCATGAGACCCTTCACTCCGCTTACCGTTCCAAGAATGTTGCTCTTTTTCTTAAGCTTGACATGAACAAAGCCTTTGACTGAGTCGATCAAAATTTTTTTTGTGCAGTCCTCCTCAAGTTTGGCTTTCATCCCCACTGGATCGACCTTATCTATAGCTGTATATCCACTTCCTTTATCTCTGTCTTGGTCAACGGGTCCCCAGCTGGGTTTTTCTAAAGTGCCAGAGGCCTCAGGCAGGGCGATCCTCTATCTCCCATCCTTTTCATTCTTCTGGCAGAGGTTCTGAGTTGGTCCATGAAAGAGGCTCTTCATCAGAACAAGATTTTTGGCATCTTGCCTACTTCTAGAATTAATCCTGTCACTCATCAGCAATTTGTGGATGACACCCTCATCTCCACTGGGGCGTTCGTTGCTCAAGCCAAGTCGCTCAAGAGGATCTTGTCCCGTTATGAGCAAGCTGCAGGGCAAAAATTCAATTACATTAAGAGCAAAATCTACTTTCTTAACACTCCCCTGCACAGACAAATTTGGATTTCTAGAATTCTTGAATGCACCATTGATTCCCTGCCTACGTCCTATATGGGGTTACCTCTATCTTATAGCGGGCGGGCCAGTGGGGATATGTGGAACACGATTCTTGAGCACCTTCACAGGAAACTCGGCACTTGGAAGGGCAAACTCCTATCACAAGCTGGGAAAGCCACTCTTACCAAAGCTTGTCTTCAGGGGATCCCAACTTACTTCATGTCGGTGTTCATGCTCCCGAGTGCAATCCACTCCAAAATTGAAAAGATTCAGAGGACCTTTCTTTGGTCTGACAACGAAGAGAAATCTAGACTTCCCCTTGTTGCCTGGGACAAGGTGTGTTCGAGGATAGATCAAGGTGGTTTGGGGTTGAGAAGATCAAGACTTATGAATTTGGCTTTGATCGCGAAGCACGCTTGGAGGATTCTGTCTAATGACTAGGTGGAGTGGGTTAAGCTGGTTAAAATGAAGTATCTTGGCCCCACTTCCTTCTTGGATGTTGAAACATCCCTTGTGGCGTCGACCTTTTGGAAATCTGTGCTTCAAACCTGGCATTTGATCAGTCTGGGAGCCTGCTGGATTTTGGGTGATGGCAACCTCATTTCCTTTAAGAAGGACAGATGGGCGACTGAAGAAGCCCTTGGGTCGAGGGCGGACCTTACTGGGCTTAGGAGTTTGATCGACCCTAACTCTCAACTCAGGGTGGCAGATTTCATTGATCGGAGCACCCGTTTTCCTCAGTGGAAGTTTCCTATTGTGGAAGGGTTTAATAATGAGGTTAACTTTCTTACTAATATCCTACAGTCGATTTTAATTCCTTTTGTTAGGAGGAATGATAGGATCATATGGAGTGGTACGAAGGATGGGCATTTTTTTGTTAAATCAGCTTATGAGTTTCTCACCACCAAGACTGCTTTGGACTATAGGTGGAATACTATTTGGAGGAAAGGAGTTGTCCCTAAAATCAACTTCTTCACATGGATTGCTTTCCACAACAAAGCCTTAACTATTGACAACCTTCACAAGAGAGGGTTTGCCTTCCCCAACAGGTGTTACCTGTGTTTAGCAGATTATGAGACAATGGATCATTTATTCTTACATTGTTCGTTTTCCCACTATGTTCTTAGTATTGTCCTATCCTCCTTCCAAATCCGTTGGTGCTCTCCCTGTTCCCTGAGAGATGCTTTTCACCAATGGCCTAATCCTTTCAAGAATCCCAAACTTTGCTTCCTCCTCGAGGCCTCCTTCCACCATTCAATTTGGCAAATTTGGTTAGAAAGGAATGCCAGAATCTTTGGCAGAGCTCCTAAAGGGCCCCCTTCTGTTGCTCAACAGGCGTTATCTTACACCATTGAAAATTCTATTGCTGTCCCCAGTCCCCATCCCCACCTTTCGGGTGAAGAAGCAATTCTCAAAATGATGAATCTCTGGCCGTTTTTGGAGGTTGTTAAAGATCCCGATCGAAGGAATGTTGTTTGGAACAAACCCCCCATGGGGTGGATTAAATTAAACTTTGATGGAGCGGTTAAGGGGAATCCTGGGCCCGCTGGCGCTGGGGGGGTTGTCCGAGATCATGATGGGAATATTGTGATGGCCTACTATGAAGATTTAGGCTCCTAGATGAATCACTATGCCAAAGCCCATGGTGCTCTGAATGGTATTCGAATTCTCTATGAGGACCCTCGACCTCTAATCATTTAGGGTGACTCGCTCAACATCATGAATTACCTTCTTGGCACCAAAAATCCATCTTGGAAAGTCTACAACATCATCCTTGAGGCTAGATCTCTTCTTTTCTATCGTGGTAGGTGGAAAGAAAATCATATTTTGAGAGAAGGAAATCGTGTGGCTGACCACATGGCCAACAAAGGGCTTGCGACCACGTGTTCGGTCGTGTGGCGGTCTCGCTTCCCATTCGAGGTGGAAAGGTTGGCCAGGGCTGACATACCTTCCTGATGTTTTCCTTGCACAATTTTTGGATAGCCCATTTCGACGTGTTTTGGGGTGGCATGGCATTTTTATCTACTCCTTGGGCTGGTGTTGGCCCGAGTGTCTTATGATGTGCACCCCTGTTCCCAAAGCATTTTGTTTTTGAAGTCTCCAGGACTCACCAGAGTTGGTGCCCTGTAGGCTCTCTACTATTTTTTCTCCACCAAGGTAGTTTATCTGGTTTGTCTGTTCCTGGCATTGGTTCGTGGTTGGATTTTCAAAGTACCCCTTTCCAATGATGCCCAGTGTGTGTGGATTATTGGTGGTGTACGAGAATGTTTGGGCTTGGATCTTGTCAAATCCTTGCCTTGGATTTGGCACGCTCCTTCCAACCCACCCTATGCATGCAATATTGATGATGTTACAACTAAAGAGGTGGCGAGACCTTGTGGCTTTTTTAGACAAAGGAGAGGCAAGTTTGGGATCGACGTGGCACCTTTCCTTTGTGACCTTGGCTTGTGGCATTGGATTCGGGTCGACTGTGGGAGGTGGCTCATGGTCAGATTTATCCTCCCCCATCCCATTTTTTATATTCGTCTGTTTGCTTTAATATCTGTTATTGAAGTTTTTTGTAGGTGGGTATTTATGTTTGGCCCCTTCATTGAGCCATTTGCCATGTCCCTTAGTGATGAGGCGTGCATGTTCATGAAAGCAAAGAAGCTGCTGCCCTTCTTGGAAAAAATTTTTGGCCTTAACTAGGAGATTACGCAGAGCTTTGTTGACACTTGGACCCAAGGTGATGTGGTCGTGAAAGGGATTAACATCCGCATTTCGACTGTGGTCTTGGCAGAGATCACTGGTTTGTCGACTCTTGGGCGTGTCATCAGGAGAGATAATCACAATTGGGCTGAGGAGCTAGAGCAGCTCCCTGATAAAGGGAAAAATCTTGGATGGGATAGGTCGTGTCTCCTTCGGTTTGCCCTCCCAGAGCCTTATAGATCCGCCATGATTCCTATCATGCAATATATTACATGTGACGATCCTGACAAGACTATTCGAAGCTTTCACATTAGCTTCTATAACCACCTTTGTGATGCCAAACAGGTGAGTTTTCCAGATTACCTCATGTACTCCCTTGGCCTTACCATTGACAAGAGCCAAAAATCAAATTCCCCTCCCATACATCAAGGCCTCATGGCAATCATTTACAGGCATGCTCTGGCCAAGCACCCTCCTCCTTAGGTTGTCAACCTGCTGAATTCCCAAGCCCCCTGTGCATCCTCTCCTACCTCCAGCCCCTCCAAAAACAACCCTCCCAGCGCTGACGGGCCCTCTCCCTACAGCCACTCCGCTCGTTCTCGGCCAAAACACAGCATTGGCGACAAATCGTCCGTTCCTGGCAGATATGTGCCTGCGAAAAGCCAAAAAGGTTAAGAAGGGCATCCTTTCGTAGCACATCCCATCGGACACGAAGAGCGACAAGGAGAGTCATGGAAATTCTCTCCTAGACCTGGCTGCTTCCATTCTTACTACTTTTAACTGCATGATTACAATCCTAAAGCAGAACCAGAAACGCTCCAATTCGAAAGGACAGGAGGATCGTGATTAGCTGTCCTTGGTTTTTGTCTTTTTGTTCTTGGACTCTGTTTGGGTTTCTCTCAGGTTTGTCCTATTTTTTTTTTGTTATTGGGTTTCCAGGCCTAAAAGCCTTTTTTGTTGGTTCCAAGTCTTTAGCAGTAGGATGGCTTTACTTACAATTAGACTTATTGTTATAGCCAAGAGGTATGATGCATCATTAGAAATTTGGCTAATTTTGTACATAAGGTTTTGGGATCCTCTATAAAAACCCACTGTTAATATATTAAAATAATTACCAAAAAAAATATTTCATTTTTCTATGGAGTTGACTAGAACCTAGTGATAACCTAATTTAAGGTTTATTTTTGTGAAGTTCCCTAGATTTGGCTTAATAGATCATCAATGCATAAAAGTGGATACATATTCTTTACTGATATTTTATTCAGTATCCTATAGTTAATACACAAGCACCAAGTGACATCCTTCTTTGGTGCTAGCACAACAAGACAACCACATGGCATAAATTTGACTTGACATTTTTCTTATCAATTAACTCTTGTATTTGATATTGAATCTCCTCATTCTTCCAAACTAACTAACGATGTAATGATCTATTGAGAAGTGTTGATCCAAGGTCTAAGTTGATTTGATGTGTGAATAAATAGTATAGAGAAAATCCATCAAGATCCTAAAAACCATCAAAATATAAATAAAATAAGACGTCCATTTTCTAAGACCATGTAGAGCAATATGTAGCTAGTGTCATTAGGCTAAACTTCTTGGCAACATGATTCTCATGATAAATCATTTTCAAAATAAATGTATGGGCATGAAAATGAGTTGATTATATTGCTTTGTTGATACCAATTCCACCTTCTTCTAAAGTAAGCATTATGGTATTTGGTATGCCATCCCTCTTATGCATGTGAACTATCACTATGAAAAAACTTAGTATGCTATTGGATAATTGAAGAGATAATTATCCAATGGTGTCATATCAAATGGCACCATATCATAGGTAAAAAAATCATGCATTAGCTTGATGCCATAATCGAGGGTGCACTAGCATCAAACCTCAATATCTTTCCTTGGATGAAGCCAACTTGGAGATTAAGGTCATTGGTGTGTCATTTTTTGAAATCCAAGGTGCTTGATATATCTTACATGATGATGTTCTTTTGGATGCTTGTATCAATAACAGAATGGAAAATTTTACCCTTTACCCATTAGGAATGAACTAGGTGCTTTCTTTCTTCAAAGGGGTATAATATTGAGGTATTTTCTATCTATTAAATTCTATTACTTAGGAATGAACCTTTATTCCCATGTTCTATCTACGATACTAAGAAACAACCATTGGCCTCTAGTTGAACCACTATATTTTTCTATTGCATTCAACACTCATCATCACCAAGAGTGTGAGTTTTATTGTGGTTACACCATTTTTCATCCACATTCTATGTACCCTTATCCTATGTTGCTAGAGTATTTTTAAACATAAATGGCACTAGCACCATAGTCATGCAATTGGTGGCTTAGCTTTGGCATTGCCATTCTATTTGATATTGATATCGGTCCTTTCTATTTGGCTTACAATCTCTCTTCTAGTTTGGATGTAAAGTGGAATATTTATAGCAAGGATTCCATTAGAAGTAACTCCATCTTTGAGTAAAGATGATATTATAGCCCACTAATATATTTTAGGATTTGATGATTCTTGTCACTTTTAATGCATCGATTGTTAGAGAATATTATATTATTTGACTAATTTACAAATGTAAATATGTAATCAATTGAGGTTTGAGTCTAGAAGAATGATTTATCTTTCATGGAAGTATTTATGTGCAGGATATGCACAAGTGTCATGTAAGTAGGTGTGAAAGTAATTAGAGAACCAAGAGTCTTGTATACAAGTGGTAAGATGAAAATCCAAAGGTCATATGGAAAACAACAGTCAAGAACTTGAAGAGTCATCTTGTATGGCTATATTATAGGAACAAGATTCGTGAAATGTATTGGAATTTAGAGCAAATCTCAAGATTATATATTGGATTCACGAATATTATTGTAAGTTTTCTTCATGCTTATACATGAATGATTTTGGACATTTACATTCATATTTGATATTATAGTGAATGTTATTTTATTTATATTAACTTTGTTTATATATATATATATATATATATATATATATATTTGATTGCTCATATATTTAATTATACTCTTGATTATTGATATTTTGACTTGAGATATTATGGCTTAATTATATTGGGACCTATGATAGTTTGAGATAGTTAGGCTTAAAAGAAAACAATGATATAAGAGCTACCACTTAAATTTATCCATTTTTTATAGAGTTTTATTTTAGAGCCACCATAATATTGGAGTCTATCCACTTTAAAAGTAGTGAATACTTGGACTCTTTTTTTTAAAGGTTTGATTGAGTAGATATTGAGGGACAAGTAAAATTCACCTTGATTTGGATGCTAGAATCTTTCCACTTGGTTCAAGAAAAACTAGTGAAGACTAGGAATCGACAAGAATTGATTAAGGGTTAACTCAAAATAAAGTTAGACATGAGGGGACATTCAAAGTCACCCTACTAATAGTTGGATTCTATAGAAAATAGGAGAATAAATTTTTTTGTTAGGTTCGACCTAAGACATCAAAGATAGATTATAGAAGATTGAGAAGCATCAAAGATTCTAAAGATTCAGAAGCATCAAAGCTTCCGAAGATTCAGAAGCATCATAACTTCCAAATATTCAGAAGCATCTAAGATTCTAGAAGAATAAAGAAGCATTAAAGCTTCCAAGGATAAAGAAGCATTGAATCTTCTTAAGAATATATAAGGAAGAGAAGCAATATAATCTTCCATAGAGAGAAAACAATACAAAGAAGTACGAAGAGGAAGCCTCTAGAGATAAGGAAATATAGAGGTGTAGAGATAAGTTGAAGTTCTACTTAATCATAAAACTAGAAGGATGAGGCTGATTAAAACTCTTATGGCATTTCAGTCTTAGTCTTGAGGATATTTTGAAGGATTTCTAAGAGCATCATCCAGAAGCACTAACCATACAAGAGCCATAAGAGCTAAACATTATCTAGACTTGAGCACATTTAGAGCGTTAGCTACCAAAGTTATGAACATTAATAGAATGCAGTATAGCATTCTAGATAATAGGGCATAGTAATTCAAAGAAGAGAGCTAACAGAGCACCATCTACAAAGGTACCTAAGTACAATTCTATAGAAGAGACTCCAATTGAATCTAAGCACCATATATTCAACCGATCTCAAGTGCACTAAGAGATATGAGGCATAAAAAATTAAGAGTTGCATTGAACGCCATCCAGAAGCATAGAGCTCCATATATCCAAGGATCTCGAGCATGCTAGAGAGCTGAAAGACCTAAGAATTACATAGAGCACCATCCAAAAGCATAGAGCACCATATTATAAATCTAACTTGAGCTTTAATCAAGTATTGCAAGCATAGCAAACAAAATATGGTAGGTTGACATGAGCGTTGAAGATGAAGCCATAATAGTTGGTAGGTAATATTCATACATTACAAATTTAGAAGGGATTAAAGATATTTCAATTTTGAGTGCGTTGAAGAAGGAAAGATATGACTTATGACCTTTCATATTGGAGGTAAATTTAAATAGAATTGAATTTAAGTTCTAGGAGGGAGATATACGGTTTTTCTACTTTGGAATTTAATTTTTGCAATTTATTTATTTCAAAAGTTAATTTTTTAAAGATTTAAATTTATTTAAGTTTTGGAGTGATAAGGATTTCTACTAGGATTTAAGTTTTGAATTTGAAATTGGTTTTTAAAAAAATAAGAGTTAGTAGTTTTTTTTAAGTTTTGGAAGGTTAGAATTTAAGATTTTACTAAAGTTTTTGAAGATTTAAAATTTAGAGAAAATTTGGAATTTGAAGATATTTGATTATTTGCAAATTCAATAAACTTTGGAGATAAAAGGATTTCAAATTTGAAATAAATTATCATGGGTTATTGGTATATTTATTCCGAAGCAAGTAGACATATGACACAAATAAACAATGGTTTAATACCTTTCAATAGATATGAAAAACCAGTTGTCATAGCAAATAGTATGACGTATGAGGTCAAAGGAGTAGGAGATGTTTTAATTGATCTATCAAATGAAAAAAGAATAATTAGTAATGTACTATATGTACCTAGATTAATTGCTAATCTTCTTTTAGTATCTCAACTAATGGATCAAAATCTAGTAGTTGAATTCAAAATTATTAAAAACAAGAAAAAATGCCTTGTTACCAAACAAGAAAAAGTTATAGCTTTTGGTTCTTATAAAAATAGTTTGTTTACTCTAGATACATCATCAAATATAGCTCTATAAGTAGGGATTTTAGAAACAAAAGAACATTGACACAAAGTGCTAGGACATATAAGTGCATCGTCATTAAATGAGATGAGTTAACATCAAATGCTTAAAAATTTACCTCAAATTTCGTGGGAATCTATAGTCTGTCCAAAATGTCTTACAGGGAAACAACATATAATACCTTTTAAACTTAGTCTATATAAAGCGGAAGAATCATTAGAATTAATATATACATATTTATATGGTCCAATGAACATTTCTAGTCTTGGAGGACAAATATTTTTTATTTTTTGTTTATGATTATTCCAAAAACAATATGGGTATATTTAATGAAATTCAAATCTTAGGCATTTAGTTGCTTTAAACAATTCAAACTACTAGTAAGAAACAAGAAAATCAATCAAGAATCTTCGTTCAAATAGAGGTGGTGAATTTTTATCCAAGGATTTTAACTATTTTTTAGAAACAAATGGCATAAAAAGATAGATTACCACAACAAAATGGTATTGCATAAATAATATATAGATCCGTTGTATAAATCTATCTTGATCACCAATATTGGGCAGAAGAAATTAAAACAACTGTGTACTTACAAAATAGATCACCCACAAGGATACTAAAAGATATTACTCCTAAAGAAATATGGTTAGGACAAAAACCAACAGTAAAACATTTAAGAACCTTTGGATGTAAGGCATACATGCATATTCCAAAATAAAGAAGAACTAAAATGGATGACAAAACTATATGTGGAATATATATTTTTTATGATTATGATTCAACAGGATACATAATAATTGATCCAACTACAAAGAAAATTTACATAAGCATAGATGTAGTGTTTGATGAAGGAAACAAATTTTTTATTAAAGAACAAAAGAGTGATACAGGAACAATTCTAAGTTTTTTAGAAGAAGAGAACTCATTATGTGAAGAATCAGAATAAAAAATATATGATGAGCAAAATAAAATTTAGAAACTACTACAATACTACAAAGGAAAGAACCAATATGGCTTAGAGATATACTTAAGGATTCAAAGCTAGAGTAAATGCCAGATCTCACTACTACAAGACCATAGAATCGTGCTACAAAGCAAGTTTTGAACTTTATCCCCAAGGGCCTGCTTGGTGGTGGAAGCAGATTTGGAAATTTTTGGCCCCAAAAAAGACAATTATTTTCATGTGGTTAGCTTTGAGAAATAAGGCTTTGACTTGGAAAGTTTTACAAATGAGAAGAAGACAAGATCCAAGTATTTGTATGCTATGTTTGTTAGAAGACAAAAAAATCACACATTTGTTAAAAAATGTCTTTTTTCTCAACAAGTTTGGTTAGTAGCTGAATAGATAACTAGATTTCAAAATATTTGGGAAGGAGAAACAATGGAGGTATGCTTAAGACAATGGTTTTTGAAAAATAGCTGAAACAATTTCTTTCTTTACCATGTCTTATATGTTGGGGTATATGATTGGAACGAAATGCAACTATTTTTGAAGGGAAGTTTATTCCCTCGTTTTAGATCATTTTTTAGGTGAGGACTTTGGTCTCAATAAAGAAAGAGCCTTGCAAATGTAAGAAACCTCGACAAGTAGATAATTTGTTCATTGAAAAGTCTCAACCATGGGGCTTTTTTTATGGGGTCAGTCAGATGCAGTCAATTTTTGGTAGTGCAAGGGGTATTCTGTACTTCTTGGGTACCCACTATATCAAAGTTAAATAAGGTCTTGAGATGAGTTCAAACAATTTTGCTGAGTTTTGGGCGTTGAGATTACTAATAAAGTGTGCTTTAGAGAGAAATGTGAAAAACTATAAATTTTTGGAGATTATACTCTAGTCATCAACTGGATGAATAGATCTACTTAATTTTAAAATAATATGTTCAAACTGATGGGAGATAAACTACTAGAGGTAATTTCTTTTTCTAAAAATATCTCTTTTAATAATTTTTATAGGGAATTAAATCAGGAAGCAGATAGGTTATCAAAAGAAGGTCAATAGGTTCTAGAAGTTTTTTTTGGAAATAGAAGAGATCAAGGATGGAGTTTTATCTTTCACTCATATATCATACCCCTAGTTTCTATGCTAATTCCAGGTTTTTACCGTGGGTATGTCCATTGATTAGAGCTTTATGGTAGATTTTAACTGTTTCTTTTCTTTCTATTATTTTCTTCTTTATACTGGTTTCTTTTTCTCTGGTTTCTATCCTAGTTATGGACATGGAGATTATTTTGATGATTATGTATTGAAATATAATGATCTTTATCCTTATTATCCCTATGTTGTTTTGAATATGGAGTTTCCTCTTTGATCTCTCTAACTGTAATTTTATTTTAACTCCCAATAATCTGTTTTATCTAGGTTTTGTTTGTCCTAAGGCACCCGAGAAGTGTAATTTTCTTTCATTCTCAAAATAAAATTATGATTTTTTTCTTGTTAAAAAAAAACCACAAACTCATATTTTAAAAGAATAAATAGAGGATTGATAAGTTGTGTAGTAAAACCTACAACTACTTTAAATCATCAAGAATGGAATGCAACCATGCAATCAGAATATGTAATGTTATTGAAAAATAAAATATGGAATTTAGTTGATTTACCGTAGGGAAATAAAGTAGTAGGATATGAGTGGATCTACAAGATAAAATACAAAGCACATGGTTCTCTTAAAAAATACAAAGCTTGATTAGTTGCAAAAGGATATACTCAAACAAAAGGAATAGATTATGAATAAACCTTTGCACCAGCAACAAGAATGACTATTATTCAAACAATTTGTGCTTTAGCAACACAACTTAAAAAGAAACTTCATCGGCTTTGGACAAAGGTGATCTTACTTGCTATGGCCACCCTCCTAGATGGTGGGCTTCATAAATAAGGGAAGCTCTTCTGTCTATCATTTCTTTGGATGGCTCAAGTTCTGGAGGTACCTAGTTTTTTCTTGCTTTATTTTTGCTTCTCTTTGGTTCGATCAAGGTAGTTTAGTTTTTTGAGGTGTGTGTGCGTTTTTTTGTTTTGTTTCGTTTTTGCATTTTTTGTATTTTTTTTTGTTGTTATTGTGTTTTTATTGTTTTGTGTTTTTATTGTTTTTGTTCTTGTGTTTTTATTTTTCTTGTTCTTGTGTTTCTGTATGTTTGTGTTAATTGGTGTTTTTTTGTTTTGGTGTGTGAGTGTTTTCTATGTTTTTGTTTATTGTCTATTGTGGGTTGTTTTTTTATTTTATTTTATTTTATTATTTTTTAAGGTTTTGGTTGATTTTGTTTTTCATGCTTTTGTTGGTTGTTTGTTTCTTTATGTTGTTTTTGTCATGTTTGTGTTTTTTTATGTTGTTCCTGTGTTTTTTTTGTGTGGTTCATATTGTGTTTTTTTAATCTTATTGTGTGTGTTTGGGTGTGCTTTATATTTTTGACACACTCAAGGGGCATGATTTTTTTTAATCTTCTTGTGTGTTTGTGTTTGTGTGTTCTTATTTTTTATTGTTTCAGGTTTGCTCCTCGAGTATGTCAAAGGTGTAGGCCAAGTGCGATCCCTAGGCGATTTTGATGGAAGAGATACCCCTGCCTCCTTGGGTCTTACCCAAAAGTAGCATCTTTTATGGGATGTTTTCCACACAAAAAAAGATAGAAACTTCATCAAATGGATGTAAAAAGTGCATTTCTTAACGATGATCTTGAAGAAGAGGTATACATGTCATAGCTAGAAGGATTTTTGATCAAAGGATAAGAATTTTTTTTGTAAGTTGAACAAAATCTTATATGGTTTAAAACAAGCACCAAGAGCATGGTATATAGAGATTAATAATCATTCATTACAACACAATTTTAAAAGAAGTCTATTAGATCTGAATCTCTATACAAAAAGGTTGGACTAGATAGAATAATACTTATAGTATATTTTGATGATATAGTAATCAGAGGAAGCTCTAGAATTCTAATAGATGAAGTAAAAATGGACCTAGAAAAGGATTTTAAAATGACAGACTCTATTATTGTCTTGGTTTAGAAATTTATCAAAATGAAAACAATATCATATTAACACACACAAAGTATGCAAAATCATTACTTGAGAAGTATAGAATGAAAATTTGTAAATTCAAAGATACACCTATGGAGTAAGGATTACCGTTGTCTAGATATGCTGAAACATGTCTAGTCTCAACCAATATCTCTCACTAATTAATTAGAAGTCATTTATATTTAATAAATACCATACCATATATACTTTTTGTAGTAAATTATCTTTCAAGATTTATGTAAGAACCTAGAGAACATCATTGGAAAGCCACAAAAAGAATACTACAATATATTAGCAAAACTATAGAATATGGGCTAATATATAAAAAATGAATATTTTTATCAATAGGGATATTCAAATTTTGATTATTTTGGATCTATAGATGACAAAAAATATACATTAGGTTATGTATTCTATCTTGGCTCTGGACCTATTTCTTGGTACAGTAAAAACAACATGTAATAACACTTTCATCTATAGAAGCAGAATATCATGCAACAAAAGATGTAGTCTTGTTGCCAATTTTGTCACACAGTTGCTAATTTTCAATTTGTATACAGTTTTGAGACCATTCATTGTAAAACTTCTCTTATTCCATAAAAAATGGTTAAGATATGGTTATGTTGTTGTGCTTTCACCGACTGTCTCATTTTTAGCTGTATTTTTCTTGCATTATGAGATTCTTTACCTTTGTTGTACTTTTCTATGTTTTCTGTACTTTTTTGGGTTATGTTGCATGCAAAATTGTGAATGTTTTAGCATGGGCATTTTTTGATGTTTTAGCTTCCTTTCCCTTGTCTCTGAAAAGGCCTTGCATTCTTTGAACATATGGCTATAATTTCTCGAGTAAGCAAAGATAGAAAAATGACTAAGTATGGAAAAGGAGATTCGAGCATAGTCAAGACTACAGCGCTCCACTCCAAGGATGAATTTGTAAAGTGCTCCACCCATGGAGCGATGATTAAACAAAGGTAGAAACAAGTGTAAAAGGGCTAAGTCTAAAAATTGATATGTTCATAAGGTAAAGTGCTCCATCAGTGAAGCACTCCTCAAAAGTGCTCCATCAGTGGAGCACTCTCTCAAAAATCTTAAGGAGAAACAAACTTGGCTAAAAAATCAAGTAAAAGTCAAAAGCAGTCAAAGCCTAAAGCACTCCATCAATAGAGCACCTCCCCAAGACAAAGGAAAGATAAAATAAGTTTTGGAGGAAAGGACAAAGAAGAGTCAACCTATGGTCAAAAGACAAAGCACTCCACTAAGGAGCACTTCTCCAAAGTGCACCACTTTGAAAAATGCTTGAGGGAAGAGCAAACAAAAATAAAAAAGATAACTTTTTATTAAGGGTGCATTGAAATTCAAGTGTGGTCAAATAAGAAAGTGCTCCACAAGTGGAGCACTTCTCCAAAGCGCTCCACTAGGGGAGTGCATCTCCAAGGCGAAGGTGAAGCAAAGAGTAAACAATTTATAACATAAGTGCAAAATGTAAAACTCCAAGGTAAAGTCAATGAAGTCAAAAGTGAAAGCGCTCCACTATTGGAGCACTCCTTCAAAAGCACTCCACTATTGGAGCACTCCTTCAAAAATGCTCCACTACTGGAGCACTCCTTCGAAAGCGCTCCACTATTGGAGTGCTCCTTCGAAAGTGCTCCACTACTGGAGCGCTTCTCCTCAAACAAGTGACTAAGAGAAACTATTGTGAATCTACCATGGACAGTTCAAACCAACTCCAAGTTGCATTCTATAAATTTAAATTGACTATTTCAAATTATTATCAAAACCTTTTGGCTTCAATGCCAAGTTATCTATAAGTTTGGATTGATTATTTTAGGTCATTATCAAAACCTTCTATTTTCAATATTGAGTTATCAATAAGGCTAAAATTGACTATTTTTTACTATCATCGAGATTAAATCTGCCCATCACAGGAGTGGTTGGGCATTAATGTTTTAAGCGGTAGAATTCTTCTATAAAAGTTAGCTTCTTCTCTGTAACTAAGGATGGATAACTTCTACTAGAGAAGCAACTCTGTAATTTGAAATCTGCTCTCAAAATAAAGGCTTATGGCTCTAGTGTTGAGTCTTCTATATCTGTGTATGACTTCTATTCTATCATTTCTATTAAACTAGTTCCTTTGTTGTCAGTTTAATTATGTTTCTTGGATTTCACTATCAATAGAAGGCTAGTCTCTGGAATACTTGCTGGAGTTTACATAGTTCTGAGGATTTTATACTAGTTTCTATTAAAGGTTAATTGTTTTGATTGTTGTTGGTTCAAGTAGCTAGGTTGTCTATCGTGCTTTTGGTCCATCACCCCTATTTTATGGCTTTTAGCCATTTCCCATTCCTTTTCATTATTTCATTCCTTTCAGTATCTTCCTAACCCTTATCTCAAAAACCCCCATTTTTATTTTTGGAACCAGCCCTACTAGAGATTGCCATGGAGGACATTCCTTTCCTTCAAGCATTCAATGCTTGGTAGTGGGCCTAGGGCACTGTAGACTTAGAAAACCTGTATCTAGGCCGGTTCGATTGCCAACAATTTCTGGCACGCCCGATGGGACGCAAACGTTCCATGTTTAATCAGTATTAAGAAGTGATGTTCATCTTATTGTTGTCCAATCTGAACATCTGGTGACTCTACTAAACTCAGATACCTCCGAATCTCATAGACCAGTGTAAAAACTCATGCCTTCATGCGTACGAGGTGGAGAGCTAGAAACACAGAAGAAGAAACCGAGTTCTATGAGCTTGACATTGATGCTTTAGGAGAACATCCTAGGGTGGTCGGGTCAAACATTTTGCTTGTTGGGACATCATCACAAGAAGTTGTTCTTGATTCACAGAATCCAACTCCTGACAGCACAACAACCAGCTTACCTCCAAATCCATCGAACTCTTTGGATCATCAGTATACTTTGGCTCCACCGAACGTTCAACTAGGTGCTCCAAGTGCTCCGACTACTCTGGCTCAACAAGTTCTACCAACTCTATCACTCCAAATGGTGCAACCGGCTCCACCCAAGTAGTTTGTAGCCTGGAATCATATGGGACCGCTTGCCCTGCAGGCTCAACACATTGTACCTCTCATAACCTTGAAAGCTCTACCTACTTACGATGGTATGGGAAAGATAATGCATGAGCACATCCAAGATATCGTAGGACTAGAAACCATTCATCAAATCACCAATGAAGACATCATGGTGAAGTTATTGGTTCTTTCACTGAGAGGTAAGCTTCTTTACTGGTATCGATCCCTTCCACCCGATACCATTACTTCATGGGATCAACTAGCTGGACAGCTGATAAGGGGCTTCAATGAACAAGTAGACCCCTTCTCTCTATTGCACCAGTTCACAACTATTCAAAGGCATCCTCAGGAAGAGATAGCTGACTTCAATGTTAGGTTCATGAGAACCTAGCAGAGAGTCACCGACGACCTTCGACCCACACCTGAGCAAGCCACGTTCTATTACTTGAGAGCTTTCCACTCAGATATTAGCATGAGCATCCGACATGCTAATATCAATACATTCCCTACTCTTTACGAGCAGGCATAGAAGGCAGAAGCTGACTTGATAGCTATCAAGAAATTACCTCCCAAGGTGACAACCTCAATTTATCTAGATTTTCTCACAAAATATGTACCCGAGCGCATCCGCTCCGCCTACATCCTAGATGTATCCTAACCAACCATGGAATCCATCCCCTCAGTATCAAACGGTGCCCACTCCACAATTCCAAATGCCTATGCCATAGTATCAAGTACCCATCGTTCCTCAACTACTAGCTCCTATCCAGTATCTGATATTACCTGCACCGTTGACTCCATTGCCATTATCCACAAGTCAGACAACCACTAATCAAGCAGCTATAAATGAAGCCCAGGCCAAGGAGCTGCAAGAGGTGAAGGTATACATGAAGATGATGGTAAATCAGATGACCATCATGAGGAGGAGGCAGGATGACCAAGGCTTTCAGCAAAGAATATTCCTCCTCCATCGATCATGAAAGAGCAAGCATCATCCACTCATCGACAGCCCAAAATAAATTCAGCTATGATGAGCAACAGAGAGACCAATATCTCAGACCCGACATATTGGTGTACTACATGCAATGATATGCATAGCGAAGAAGCCTGCATGGTACACCTCAATTATGTTCAGACACTATCCGATGGTGCTTACGAGCAAGTCAATATAATCAAGGAAGTTGGTCATAATTTTATGATGTCTTCTAATGAGCAAGTCTTAGTCCTCACTAGAGCTAGGAAGAAATCTATTGAGGTAGATCCAGCTCAGATGGAGCCACTGAAAGTACCAGTGCCACCCAAGCCATGGAGCCAAAGGACCCAACCTCCAATAAAAGCTTCCAACCCAATGATGACCTTAGAGCCACCTAAATTACTGAAGGACTACCTATCGCCTCATACTAAAGAAAAGGTGTTCCAACCTAGAGCTCCAACTTCTCACCCATAGGCAGAGATGCAAGACCAGGCTAGAGAGAAACTCAAATATCCCTCACTAACCAAGTGCCAATGGGTTGATGCCACACAACAGTATCGAAAGACGTATGAGTCTGCAAAGGGAGTAGGAGAACCGAGCACTTCGATGTACAACATCATCAAAGAAATGAAAAAGGCTCTGGCTAAGGTAAGCCTCTACGATGCTCTCCAACTCCTGGGTCAAGTTGACCTTTTGCAGGAATCTCTCAAATACGCTAAGGATAAGGAGACACGTAGATGGTGTTTGCATCACCACTGATGACCTCAGCCATAGGTAAGAATCGGCCCCCACCATTCTACCTTTCCCTTCGGATGGAAGGGTGGGTCATGCATAATTGCATGATCGACTCAGGCACCGCGATGACCATCATGCCCAAAGCAGTCTATGAAATCATGGGCATGGAGTACACCCAAAGCAGTCCTAGAGTGCTGCAGCTAGATGGAACTCCCATAAAAATGGTAGGAGTTATCAAAGATGTTCCCATCCAACTCCACCAGATGTCGTAGGTTACGATTATCCAAGAGATCATGGTAGTCGACTTAGAGCCATACTTTAGTATGTGCCTCTCACGAGAATTCATAGCTAAGTTGGGAGGCTATCTCTCCCTCGACTACTCGCACTTGGAGATCCCATTCAAGGGGAAAATATTCAAGCTCTTCAATGAGAAGCCTACCACTTTTCATGTTGAAAAGCTTGAAGATGAGGAAAAGAGCTCGGTCTCTATCAACCTAATGGTAGAAGAAATACAAATGGTAGACCTGATGGAAGAATCTCTTGGTGAGCTCTGGGTCGAAGAAGAGTTTTCTATGATAGATTTTAATGTTATCATTGGGACTGATTTAGGGTGCTATTCACTCACAAAGCCTAAAAAGGCTGAAATAGAAGCACCCGTAGAAGAGTCCCCGATGCCTGATCAATTATGGAAGTTGTACTTTGATGGTGCATGATGTAAGAATGATGCAGGAGCTGGTATCACACTCATCTCCCCATCAGGTGAGCAGAAGACTTATTCGTACAGGCTCGCATGGAGCTGTACGAATAATGTAGTAGAGTATGAGGCTTTATGCCTCAGACTCAAGAAAGCCAAAAAGCTCGGCATCAAATAGTTGCAGATATTTGGAGACTCTGAATTAATCTACAACCAAGTTACCAGTAAGTGCATCTCCAAGTAGCACTATCTAAAGGTGTACCACAACAAGGTGTGGGATTTGCTCGAATCCTTCATCGCGTTGAACATCAAGTCAATTTCATGAGAGCAGAACAAGCTTATGGATATCTTAGCCTCTATCGATGCTCGATTTTCACTAGTGGATGATATGATGCATAAGCCAAAGATAGTGAGGTTGATCTATAGGCCTTCTATGCCTGATAAAAAACTCCACTGGCAGGTGTTCGACAATGATGAGCAACTAGTCAATTTTTTGGTGAATGAGGCATCCTCCATCGAAGAGCGGACTCTCAACGAAGAAGACCATGAGGGATTGATCCAGTTGAAAAATAACCACATCCCGAAGGGTCTGATCATGCTAGAAAGTCTCTTCGACCGAAATGACAGGTCTATCGGCCACAAGATCAAAGTGGACCAGAAAGAGTTCATGGACCTAGAGTTACAGACGAGAAAGGTTATCAAGGTAGGGGTCGATTGCATAATCGAAGAGCTTCAACAGATTCATGCCCTATGCAAGGAGTACCCTGACATCATTGCTTGGTGCTACCAAGATCTAAAGGGGTATGATAAGAATATCATCCAACACACCATCAAGCTGGAGGAAGGAGTCAGACCATTCAGGCAGAAGCAACGACCCATCAACCCGAAGATTGAAATGTTGATGAGGGTTGAGCTTCTGAAGATGCTTGAAGCTAAGATCATTTATCCAATCAAGCATTCCTCCTGGGTGGCCAACCTTGTTCCAGTACGAAAGAAGAATGATGACATTCGCTTGTGCATTGATTTCCAAAATCTTAACCAGGCGTCGCTCAAAGATCACTACCCGCTACCTCAGATCGATCAAATCCTTCACGTGGTGGTGGGAGCATAGAGGTTTTCCTTACTGGATGGTTTCTTAGGCTACAACCAGATCTAGGTCAAGGATGAAGACCAACATAAGACTGCATTCACCACCAAGTGGGGAACCTTCGCCTACCAACGTATGCCCTTCGGCCTCTCAAATGTCGGAGCGACTTTCCAGAGAGCGATGGACCTCACCTTTGGTGAACTATTGAATCATGTCATCATAATTTATTTAGATGACATGACCATCTTCTCCCATAAGAGGGAGGAGCATGACCTACATTTATGATAAGTTTTTGAAAAATATCGAGAGTTCGGGGTCTCCATCAACCCCAAGAAATCTATCTTCGTAGTGAAAGAAGGAAAGCTACTTGGGCATTTGATATCTGAAAAGGGGTTAACTATTGATCCCGCTCGAGCTGAGGTACTTCTCCACCTTCCACTACCAGTAAATAAAAAGGCCCTGCAATCCTTTTTTGGATAGATAAACTTCATCAGGAAGTTCATCGTCGACTTTGCCCAAGTAATAAAGTCGATGGCCGAGCTCCTGAAGAAGGATGTCGAATTCAAGTGGACAGATGAAAGGAGGTAGGCTTTTCAAGAAATTAAGGAGTGGATCACCCAAGCTCCCATCCTCATCAACCTTGACTATTCATGATATTTTATCCTATACGCAGTTAGGGAGCCAGAGAGCTATGCAACTATTTTGACACAGAAGGGTGAAGACGGAGATGAGCGCCCGATAGCGTTCCTCAGCCAAATCATCTAGCCACATGAAGAAAAGTTCAATTTTATTGAATGACAGGTGCATGCAATGATGAGGTCACTTCAGAAGTTTTAACATTTCGTCTCTCAAAGCAAGACGATAGTGTATGTGATACACCCAGATGTTCAAAATTTCATTATCCAAGGTGAGTTGGGAAATAGGAGAGTTGGATGGGTCACCAAGATCCAAGAGTTTGACATTGAGGTATACCCTACCAAGCTAGTCCGAGGTAGAGCACTATGCCAAGAGTTGGCTAAAAATACCATGATGGAAGCTACGAACCCCAACTCGGATAGCCCTGCACCCAACGATAATCTTACCAATTCATCGATCGATAGTCTAGATTGGATAGATGATCTAGTCAGGTACTTCAACATAGGTAGATGCCCTTCTCACTTCAATGCTTCACAAAGAAGGAGATTTCACCTACAGGCTAGTAGGTATGTCCCGACACCTAACGGACTATTTTATCAGAACATCGATGGAGTTCTCTTGAGATGCATCAGGGAGTCAAAGAAGGCTAAAATCTTGGAGGAGTTTCACTCTAGGATTTTGGGAGGACATTTTGTTGGTAGACCGATGGTGCTCAAGATCATCAAAGTGGGTTACTATTGGCCCACCCTTTTCTCTGATGCTTTCAAAGTTAGCCAACACTGTGACAGTTGCCAATGCTACTCGGGAAGGACTAGGAATGCATCGCTTCCTCTCCACCCCATCCAAGTGGAATCCCCATTCCAATAGTGGGGTCTAGAATTTATTGGGATCATCAACCCCAACTCCTCCATCGACCACAAATACATTTTGACCACCATAGACTACTTCACCCAGTGGTCAAAAGCAATTTCGACCAAGCAGGCTGACCAAGAAGTGGTTATCTCTTTCCTTGAAGGACTGATCACTCACTTTGGGGTGCCTGAAGCTATCATGTCTGATAATGGCTCCCCTTTCACCGATGCAAAGATCTATGATTTTACATCCAAGTATGGAATCTATTTAAAAACCTCATCTAACTATTACCCGCAAGGCAATGGACTGGCAAAATCCACAAATAAGAACCTACTATGGATATTGAAGAGGACTCTACAGAAAAATAAGTGGAGCTGGCATCTACTCTTGGACCAGTCACTTTGGACTGACCGCATTTCTATCAAATGATCGATCAAAACTTTGCCCTACTCACTGGTGTACGGGAAGGATGCGGTCTTACCCATGCACATCGAGTTACCAACATTGCAGTTGCTTAAGTGGCTCGATAATGAAGAGGGTCATTTTGATCCGATGGATGCTAGATTGGTGCATAGTAGCTGTAGTTGGAGGAAGAAAGAGATAAATCTTATGAAGCCTTCGCCAAGCATGCCCAATCCACCAAAAGCTAGTTTAGAAAGAAGACTTCTGATCGAGCCTTCAATGTCGAGGATTTGGTGTTGAAGTGGAATGAAAACAAGTCCAAGCCGGGGAACCACGAGAAGTTCGATGCCTTCTAGGAAGGCCCATTTTGAATAGTGCTCCACCCAATGAGCACTTCTCTAAAAGTGCTCCACCCATGGAGCACTTCTTCAAAGAGCGTACCATCCAGGGAGTGCTTGAGGGCTCATCACTTTCCATACCATGAAGTTGCCATATGCAAGACTATCATTCTAAGAAAGGGACAGACATTCCATACTGAGAGTTAAGCAGTTCAAGATGAAGTAGTGCTCGGATAGGTGACTTTGTTAAATACAACTTTTATAGCCAAGATGAGATAGTTGGTATTGCTCTTGCATCAGGTAAAAGCATGGATGATCTCTAAGGTACAGGCCAGTCCTTTACTTTTGACCAAGTGATAAGGTAAAAGCAAACCCAACAAAGAGATTAGTATGGGCTTCTAAGTATTGGAAAGCACTCCACAAAGGGAGTGCTTCTTCGAAAGCGCTCCACAAAGGGAGCGCTTGTCCAAAAATTTTAAAAGGAAGAAAAGGGAGAAGTCTCTTTCTTAAATTGAAAAGTGCTCCACCAAGGGAGCGCTTCTTCAAAAATCTTCAAAAAATTAAAAGGCTAGAAAGTGCTCCACCTATGGAGCGCTTCTTCAAAAGTGCACCCCCTAGTGAGCGAAAGTCCCCCGTTAAAGTCATTTTTTGTTTTATCTTGAGCTATCCATTCAGATCATGCCAAGTGTCATGGAGGGATAAGATCATTGTTAGAGAGGTCATTTTCAAACCCTAACCCTAAAAGCATAGTATTTTTAAAATGAGAGTCGTACAACTACCCAATCAAAGTAGTTTCGCTCTCCATCAGCCAAAGCACATCCTCCACGCAGATTAGTATGGGCTCCCCTCCCAATAAGTAGCATGCACCCCAAGGAAGTGTCCTTGTCCACTACCATTATTTGTCATTTCCAAAAAGCAACCACCAACACATGGGTAATTCAAGGCACACGCTCTCATGCATGTTCTCCACCGGTATTAACTTCATGTACTCAACATTAAAAGGTGGCCGATTAAAATTTGATGCTATAAGGTGGCGAGTTCCTTGTAAAAAATTTTAAATCACCTGTAGCATTTCCATCTTCTCCTCTGCCCTTGCGCCCTGCATTCGTCTAGAGAGCCAAGATTTTTAGAGTGTGAATTATTTTGATATTTACAGTAGACATGGGTAAAAAGAGTAAAGAAGTTGAAGGGAAGGCGAAAAAGGAGAAAGCACCCAAGGAAAAGGTGGCACAAGTAGGGGCATCCAGCTCGAAGAAGTCGAAGAAGCCATGAAAGTGGGAGAAAAAGGTAGTAGAGTTGATGGCCCCACAACACCCTCTCTTTTGATACCAGGATTTCTTGGTCACACACAAGGATGTGGAGCAATTATGCCAGGATGTGGAGATAATGCATACAGAGGCCCCGACTAAGAATCTTCTAGCGGTCGTATATCATTCACACTTGTATTTTTACATGTGCATGTCGATGCATCACTACCCAGATTTTATAAAGGTAGTGTCACTTTTCTACGATGCCCAGTCAAGGATAGTTAAGAATGCTAAGGTGGAGGTATTGTTCGCTATCATAACTGACATTGTCCGGGATGCTTTCGCCTATGGGAGGAAGCACTCATCCGAGTTTATTCCAAGGAGGATACACACCAATGAAGAGGGTGCCAGATATCAATCGATGCCAAAAATGTAGCGGTTCATAAGGGAGCAGTTGGGGGACGCGACAACATCAGATGAATTTCCCCAGATTTCGAAGCCCTTGGTTGAATTTTCCCACCATGACATCTATTCCATCATGGCGTGGGTGATGGGGCTTCCAAAAAATGAATGAGTCTTCGAATGGTAAGTTTCCATGGCATAGGTTATGCTTGAAAATGAAATTTATTTTCCCTCTAAAGTAAGGCTAGGTGCTATTCCAATTTTTTATGATTGGGTGGAGTTCATGGCATGACAATTACATGGATGTTTGGCTTATATTCGATCCCCCGACCCTAAGGCTGAACAGTTCAGACTCTCATCCCTGTTAGTTTGGTATTTCTTCTAGCACATGCATGAGAAGTTTCACTACATAACGAAGAATCAGATAGATGAGGAGGGCAAGCCTTTGTCGGTCTATCTCTGGACAAACAACTTGTCCAGGAATGAGTCATACTATGTCTTCAACCAAGTTTTCCTCGGGCCAGCGTTGGAGATAATGTACGACCAATGCGAGTGGGTTCCAATGGAGTTGAGGAACCAGGTGGTAGATGAGCAGTTGGGAGACACCTTTTTGCTCACCCAGGGCCTGGTCATCAGAATCTATGGGTTTACAGAAAAGCCCTTTCTATTGCCCTATTACACCATGCCCTATCTATTTTCCCTGGAAGTCACCCGATAGCTTGACCACACAAATGAGGAGTACGAGAAAGGTCAGGGTAGGAGAGTGATAGTCTCTACTCCTTTCGAGTTTGGAGATGTTAAGATAATGTAGTGTGGTCAGAATGTTGTTCTGATAGTGACGCTTTCAGATTATGGGCTGATCGAGCTTCCCCACCATTGGAAATGGGACCCACGTGGTATCATCCAGAGGAACCTTGGGGTGAAGTCTTTTCATTCTTACCCCAATTATGACATAGAGGGGCAACACAATAATCCATTGGGCCTCGAGCTAGAATGGCACGTGGATGAGATGAAGCCTTTGCCTCCATGGCTGGATTTTTACACTATGGAAAATGAATATGACCCGGACGTCAATCCAGAGCAAAAATTGACCAGGGCTATTTTAGCCAAAATCAAGGTCAGGCATCCGACATGGTCTGACCATAAAATCCAATAGTGGTGGATCATGAGGGTCCACAATGATAAGACATCCTCGGACAACCCACTGGGGATTGATGACAAGTTCTCAATTTTCTATGATGAGAACATTAAAACTTATCAACCTTTCTCATTCATTGATATTGTTCCTCATGGCGGATGCAGTCCTGATGAAGTGGATGACCTGGCACACCCAAGACAAGTGCAAGGCAAGGGCAAGGCCATTTTGGGTGCCTCATTATATAGTGAAGAGAAGAGTCCATTGTCTCACCAGAAAGTGAGCACCCCCTCGAAGAGAAAGGTAGAGGTACCCTTCTTACAACCAACCACAAAGAAGTCATGCACTAGTTCCCAGAAGCCCTTTGGGATGATTATTTAGACTACATCTAAGCCTCCTCTGATGAGCTCTACCAAAATAACTATAGCCTCAACCAAAATGATTGTAGCCATAGGCACTAAGGAGCACGAAGGTGGGGATGAGGAACACATCACCATACATGAGGAGTAGAGAGATGAAGATGTAGAATGTGCTAGTATCGATGCGCCAGATGTGGAAGAAAAGAAAGAAGTACAGGACATAGCTTCCATGGCTCCTTTGATCATGGAGCCCCAAGGTACGCATTTATTTCTTTCTATTTCTTCTTCCTCACCCACACTGTCAATTTTTCTAACTCCCATGTGTGTTTGCTCGATGCCTGAAATAACTATGACAATGCTAGTCTCAATGGTCCCTGCATCGAGTGTGCCTCCCTTACCTGAGTTCACCCTCTCCAGTTGTTCAGTTTTCCTAGCAGTATCTATGCCTTCATCTACAATGTTTGCATATTTTATCAAAAACCCCAATGCATTTGCAGTCCCTTCCTCATTCAGTTTTCCTTTGTCCGATTCAGTCAAACACGTCATGGATATTTTTGCCACCAACGAGCTGGATTTGCTTTTTATCACCGCCTCCTTCTGCTGGTTTCTCAACACCCTAGCCAACCATTCCCACCATAGCTACCGAAGCACCTCCTAGAGTTAGCGCAATCGCGTCCTCTTTGACTTCCTATGCAGTGTCCGATTTTGAGTCCAATCTCCCACTTCTTCCCTTCATGCCAGTCCTTGGGATTGGCATCCAAGAGCCATTGGAATCTGAGCTAGAGATGGCTCAATAGCTTGCTACCACAAAGTATCCATAGGGCACATTCGAATACAACTCATTGGTTAAAGGACCATAGAAAAAGGGAGTCACAAGCCCTGGCGCAAGCTCAGAAGGCTTGCATAATCGACCCAGAAATGATGAAGCTACACACTATTGAGAAAATACCGCTAGTCCAGAAGCCCTTGGGGGAAATGACCTCGATTGATTATGCCTTCTACCATACAGAGGAGGACGTTGCCAAAATGGACACTACACAAAAAATGGGTGATGTCCAAGTTGGCATGGGCTCCATTTATGCCCATGGTGAGTATTACAAGGGTCGCTTCTTCAAGGCGCAGTCCAAAAATGATGAACTCGAGGAGGCTCTAGCAGCATCGAAGAGGTAGATTGAGGCCCTCCAAACTAAGTCAAAGAAACAGGTTAAAGCATTGGAGTCTGAGATTGAACAGCTGAAGGAAAAGATTTAGCTACTTGAGGAAGAAAACAAGGAGGCATCCAAGCTGCATGATCACCACATCAAACTGGTTGCCAAGGTGAACCAGGAAATACAGGTGCTCACTATTCAAAGGAATGAATTGCAGGCTCAGTTATCTGAGAGAAATAAGTAGCCTATTCTTCCCTCCAGGGAGCGCCTCAAGGAGATGCGCCTAGACTTCCTACAAGATTTTCTAGCTAGGGTAGCAAAAGGGATTACGGTCTTGGCATTCTTCAAGGAAGCGCATGAGGTGGTTGTTACTGGTAGGCATATCTTGGAGTCCGCTCAAGAAGATGTCAACTATTGGTTAGATTTGGCCACCCAACTGAGGAAGATAGAAGATGTACCTATCCACCTTGCCCCTATGAGCGATCTGGCTCGATCATTGGCAATGATAAAAACAACTTTGCATTACTTCTTCACCAAGGTCGAGTTGGCTAAAAAAGTTCACTTGCTTTCAGATTCTCTTATGCAGGAGCATGACATCTCACTATGATATTTTGATGCTTTGGTTAAGATTGGCATCCCAGGTTTCATAAACTTTGAGGGGCCTATCCCATCAACTCAAGAGTTAGAACCCATGTGGACCACCTTTGTTTATAAGCCTCAGATGTTGATGCTTTGGAGGTCTCAAGTTCATATGCTCAGGTAATCCTCCTCATGGCCAAGTATACCCAAATCCAGTATTTCTTGACAGAGTTCGATAGAATACTGGAATTCATTGAGATTAAGTGTATTGAAACATTCTGATGCTTGATTCAGGAGCTAGAAAAAAAATCGACTTTCCCTTTGGAGCGATGGGTTGATGCTTCAGAAGTATACAAGCATGTCTTCAAAAAATCATTGGACCAATATCTCCCTCAACCAGCCAGACGGGATGAAGAAAACAAAACAAACAATGCTACATGTTTAGGGACTGAAGAGACAGGTTCAGGGACTGAAGAAACAGATAGTGAAGCAGAATCAAAGACCGAAGAATCTGAAAGCATAGGTGAAGAAGCCAACAATAGTGATGAAAAATCAGAGGAGCAGTCCGAAGGCTCAAAGAGAAAGGAGGACTCTGGTGCCCAAGGATAAAGGTTGGGATCTTCACATTGAGGTAGGCTCAATGCCCCGTGAGCTGCCAGATGTGTTGCCAATTTTGTCACATAGTTGCTAATTTTTAGTTTGTATATAGTTTTGAGACCATTCATTGTAAAACTTCTCTTATTCCATAAAAAATGGTTAAGATATGGTTATGCTGTTGTGCTTTCACTTGGTTGTCTCATTTTTAGTTGTATTTTTCTTGCATTATGAGATTCTTTACCTTTGTTGTACTTTTCTATGTTTTCTGTACTTTTTTGGGTTATGTTGCATGTAAAATTGTGAATGTTTTAGCATGGGCATTTTCTGATGTTTTAGCTTCCTTTCCCTTGTCTCTAAAAAGGCCTTACATTCTTTGAACATATGGCTGTAATTTCCAATAAGCAAAGATAGGAAAATGACTAAGTATGGAAAAGGAGATTCGAGCATAGTCAAGACTACAACGCTCCACTCCAAGGATGAATTTGTAAAGCGCTCCACCCATGGAGCGACGATTAAACAAAGGCAAAAACAAGTGTAAAAAGGCTAAGTGTAAAAAATTGATATGTTTAGAAGGTAAAGTGCTCCATCAGTGGAGCACTCCTCAAAAGCGCTCCATCAGTGGAGCACTCTCTCAAAAATCTTAAGGAGAAACAAACTTGGCTAAAAAAGCAAGTAAAAGTCCAAAGCAGTCAAAGCCTAAAGCGCTCCATCAGTAGAGCGCCTCCCCGAGACAAAGGAAAGATAAAATAAGTTTTGGAGGAAAGGACAAAGAAGAGTCAACCTATGGTCAAAAGACAAAGCGCTCCACTAAGGGAGCGCTTCTCCAAAGCACACCACTTCAAAAATGCTTAAGGGAAGAGCAAACAAAAAACCAAAAAGATAACTTTTTATTAAGGGTGCATTAAAAGTCAAATGTGGTCAAATAAGAAAGTGCTCCACAAGTGGAGCGCTTCTCCAAAGTGCTCCACTAGGGGAGCGCATCTCCAAGGTGAAGGTGAAGCAAAGAGTAAACAATTTATAACATAAGTGCAAAATGTGAAACTCCAAGGTAAAGTCAATGAAGTCAAAAGCGAAAGTGCTCCACTATTGGAGTGCTCCTTCGAAAGCGCTCCACTATTGGAGCACTCCTTCAAAAGCGCTCCACTATTGGAGCGCTCCTTCAAAAGCGCTCCACTGTTGGAGTGCTTCTCCTCAAACAAGTGACTAAGAGAAACTATCGCAGATCTACCATGAGCAGTTCAAACCAACTCCAAGTTGCATTTTGTGAATTTAAATTGACTATTTCAAATTATTGCCGGAACCTTCTGGCTTCAATGCCAAGTTATCTATAAGTCCGGATTGATTGTTTCAGGTCATTACCAAAACCTTCTGTTTTCAATGCTGAGTTATCGATAAGGCTAAAATTGACTATTTTTGGCTATCATCGGGATTAAATCTGCCCATCATGGGAGTGGTTGGGCATTAATGTTTTAAGCGGCATAATTCTTCTATAAAAGTTGGCTTCTTCTCTGTAACTAAGGATGGATAACTTCTGCTAGAGAAGCAACTCTATAATTTGAAATATGCTCTCGAAATAAAGGCTTCTGGCTCCGGTGTTGAGTCTTCTATATCTGTGTATGACTTCTATTCTATCATTTCTATTAAACTAGTTCCTTTGTTGTCAGTTTAATTCTGTTTCCTGGATTTCACTATCAATAGAAGGCTAGTCTCTGGAATACTTGTTGGAGTTTACATAGTTCTGAGGATTTTATACTGGTTTCTATTAAAGGTCGATTGTTTTGATTGTTGTTGGTTCAAATAGCTAGGTTGTCTATCGTGCTTCTGGTCCATCACCCCTCTTTTATGGCTTTTAGCCATTTCCCATTCCTTTTCGTTATTTCATTCCTTTCAGTATCTTCCTAACCCTTATCTCAAAACCCCCATTTTTATTTTTGAAACCAACCCTACTGGAGATTGCCATGGAGGACATTCCTTTCCTTCGGGCATTCAATGCTTGGCAACGGGCCTAGGGCACTGCAGACTTAGAAAACCTGTATCTAGGCCGGTTCGATTGCCAACAAGTCTATGAGATACTTTGGTTACAATATATATTGTCATATATGGAAATTAGGAGAAATCCTACAATAATAAATTGCGATAATCAAAGAATATTTAAATTAATAAAAAACCCAATGATTCATGAAAGAACAAAACACATTGAAGCTCAATATAATTTTATCAAGGATCATGTTCAAAATCATCATATTAAGTTAAAACATGTTCCTACTAAAGTTAAAATTACAGTTATTTTAACAAAAGCATTTGCTTGAAACAAATTTTAGATATTCCAAAATCATCTATGTACATCAAGAACAACTTATATCAAATAATGTAATATAGGGGAGTGTTAGAGAATATTATATTATTTGACTAATGTACAAATGTAAATATGTAATAGATTAGGGTTTGAGTCTAGAAGAATGATTTATATTTTATGTAAGTGTCTATGTGTAGGATATGCACAAGTGTCATGTAAGTAGGTGTGCAAGTAATTAGAGAACCAAGAGTCTTGTATACAAGTGGCAAGATAAGAAGCCAAAGATCATATGGAAAGCAATAGTCAAGAAATTGAAGAGTCATATTGTATGGCTATATTATGGAGACAAAGATCCATGAAATGTATTGGAATTTAGATTAAATCTAAAGATAGTATATTGGATTTGTGAATATTATTGTAAGTTTGCTTCATGCTTGTACATGAATGATGTTGGCCATTTACATTCATATTTGATATTATAGTGAATGTTATTTTATTTATATTGTCCAATTTATATATATTTGATTGCTTATATATTTAATTCTACTCTTGATTATTGATATTTCAACCTGAGATATTGTGTCTTATATTAGGACCTATGATATTTTGAGATAGTTAGGCTTAAAAGCCAACATAGATAACTAAAAAAATATTGAACTTAGTAGTGTACTATTGGACAAAATGGTCTCTATGTTGGCATGATTGCTAGAACTGATTGTGCTCTTTTCATAATGATGTAAAGTGAACAAATTTTGCATATAAAAATTATAAATGCTATCATGTATTTTCCATGTCTCTTTTTCCTATGGTCCTACAACTACTAGTTTTCTATCAATATTTATTCAATTTTAACATATTCAAAACTATAAAAGCAATCTTGTCAAAGTTAGAGAACCAATTGATAACATAGTAGGACTCAAGTTGTTAAAATCCAAGTATCCAAATATTTGATATTGATCCAATCTAAAAAGATTATTGTTTCAATGTTGATTTGCACTTTCAAAAGAATCTAGCTCTAAAATAGTGAATGTTTGGCAGTTGTAAACTTTTCTATATTCATCATGAGATCTAGGACCTACCCAAAAAGGATGCCCCTCTATTTATCTATGGATGCAATATGCTTCAAGGTAATCATACATGAAACTTGGTGTGATGTATTACTTATTGTACAATGAACATGTATGAGTAGACATTAAGTGATGAAGATTACTAGAGGCTATATTGTGGAAAAGGATGATTATAAAGAAGATAAGATGAAATAAAATAAATAAAAGAGCATAAAATAAGCTCAGATACCACTTGATCCACACCATGGTGCCTAGTATGTTATAGTGTGAAGGAAAAATCCCAAAACCAACTAGAGGTGCTTGAAAGTTATACTTCAGAGTTGTGTAAAAAGAAACATGGCACAATAAAAATGATTTATTGCATATAATGCAATCTTTATTTATAAATACTACAAATTCATAAATACACTTTAGAGTGTCTAGGTCATGTATATAAGATAAAAAATTTCATAAGTATTTAGTAAATGAAGTGAAGAGCATCATAAGATATAGGGCACTATGTTCTAGTGTGTTAAAAGAAGTAAAAGTGAAAAAGCTTAGGCATTAAGAATAGTCTATGTCTCAAGGGTGGGGAAGATAAATAAATAAAACAAGGAATAGAGTAAAATAGAAATGAAGAAATAAAATATAGAAGAGTTTTCTACTCTAAGATTTATATGGTAAGTATAGCATTATAAGGTAGTTGGAAGGCGGAACAATTTAATTTTAGACTAGTCAAGAGGTGAATTTAGGAATAATTATAGAATTTCCCTTTCTATTTTCTTTATAGTTGGTGTCAGTTTGAGATGCCAAGTAACATAATAGAGCATGTGCATAGATGTATCTAAAACCTAACATTGTAAAATACTCTATACAATCTAACATCTAGAAATATGGACTTTATGCCATACACGTGTCTATCTTAAGTGTTGGTGCCAATATGGTTGGCATGAGAGGAAGATTGAAACCATAGAAATCATGATACCATAAGTCTAGTTGGTGTCAAGCCAAGGTATGTTGTAGTAAGAAGGGTTGGTTCTAGCCTATCTAATGAAGACCCTAGATAAGCACCAAGGCTTGTAAGCTAATAGTGCTTTGGCATCAACTAGCTTGGGAATTTGAGCAACATCTACTTTACTAAAATCTTAATATTTTTCATGATCCTATTTAACAATCATTCCTTGAACAATTCCAGACCTATAAGTATTTCAATAAATCATAATATGAATTAGAACACTAAAATTTATAAATGACAAGTTGGAATGGGGATTATGCCCTAGAAACTAAGCATTAAAATGCTAATTTTTTGGATTGGAGAAAAAGAGGCCTTATTCTATAGCCTTGTTACACCCCATAATCTAATATGACAGTGAGATATGGGATGGTAGTCTATATCAAAACTCTTAGAATTAATTGAACAAATACAAAAATAGTTTAACACAAATCACTTTAAGAATCATTTTTTTAATCCTTGTTATACTTGTATGATTAATATGCATAAAAGGTGAAGTGTTAAAGTGCCTTTATAAATATAAACTAGTAAATATTATATGATATTAAACTCTTTGTCATAGCTATTGAACAGAGGAATTATCTTGACTTCTAATTAATAGTTGTTCCCCAATTCTAGTTTCAACAAAGTTGATAGGGATTGCTAGTGGGTTCTCCCAACCTTTAAATTTAGGTTGGCTTCCCACTATTCCTCATGCAACAATTATATCCTAACCTACACTAACTTTCATTAAAAGTAAAATTTGAAAAGTAAAGTGTAAAAATACAAATACATGGAAGTTTAAGGGTGTAGTGGTTCAAGCAAAGATATATTTAAATCATAGTGAGGAAAATATATGATCAATTAACACATGAGAAATCAAATAATATCAATGTCCATCCATTCATTAGATTATGAAACTTACAAAAAAATGACAAGATGAGTTAAATTTACACTTAGCAAACTAGGAGAGCAATACCACTGATGGAATGCCTAAGGACTTACCAATTTATTATAATCTCACGAGGTCAAAGAAAAATATGGATTTCACAATCTGTAGCTCTAAATTATCATGGTCAAAATATGAATAAAATGAGTTCCCTAGGCCCCTATTTATAGTAAAACTTTACCCCTAAGTTGCTGGGAGTGCTAGTAAAAGCAAATATTTGGTGGTATCTTTAGTAAAATGATGCAACACAAAATATTAAATGCCTTTAATTATACCTCTAATAGGCTTAGAAGGTTTCCAAAATGAATTAGTGCATCAACACATGCCCAAATGTTTATTTTTGGAAGATTCACCTTGAGATATGGACCCTCAATTTTACCCTTGTGACTATTTGAGCATTGCACTTCAGTTAGCAAGCGAATGACTCACATTTTATGTTTGAGTTACTTATATTTACAAGGAGTTTGGTACCTTTTGCTAAGCAAATATATCATTGGATCCAATCAACCTATTTTACAAGTAAATTGGTACTTTTTCCATACTTGGTCAATTTTTTAAAGGTTTTGAGAGGAATTTGTTGTCTGTTCTTCTTGTGTGCTCATTAAAGATTTACAAAATTTTAATATATTGTTGAGGTACTACAATTCTAGTGACTTCCTGGGGTGAAAATCTCGATTGGCATGTGATCCCAAATCTTGCCTATATCTTTGAACATGAAGTCTACAAAATTATGACCTTCACAACAAAATTGTTAATATTTTGTCTCTCCTTATCTAGTCTTTTGTTGTGGCAATCCCAAAAATTTCTACCATCTAGTGTCACTCAACAACTATATTGATACAATGTCCTGTGCTTCCCCTATCAGGTCTTCAAGAGGATTCTCTAACAACTCCTCTTATTTTACAACTAGCTCTTGCACCTTGGTATATATTGGATCCAACTTCTCATAGGTTTTAACCGTGTCCCCTTGGTCAAGGTGGATTTTATCCTCTCCAAAAATTGCATTTATGATGTCATCATCAAGGATATGCTTCAGTTCATCAAATATATCAAACATTTTACCAACAACTAACCCCTGATTTTTTTTTCATTTCCTAAACTTGGGTCTTTAATGATGCTAGATTATCTTTGTAAGTTCGGAGGTTCCTCTGGATATCTAATATTTTTCTTTAGTTTTTGACCAGGAGCTTGTGATCTATCTTGCATTTCATTCCTGGATGCTATCATTGAGGCAAGGAGTTCAAGGACCTCTTGATATTAACTCTCTGTAGATATTTTCATTCTATGTGTTTGACTATCTTAGCTACTTGTTCCAAGTTTTCTTCTACAAAGGAGGTCAACTAGAATTATTCAAGCATTTTTCATTTCTTCCTTGACCTTATCCTAGAGGGAATTGACCTCTTGGATATCTTTAGCTGCATTAGTATTTGTAGTTACTTATGCGAGCTTTGAGGTTGTCAACTCTATAATTTGTTGGTCTTTTTCCTTCAAGCCCTCTTGGAGTTGACTTTGCTCTTATACTAGCTATTATATAAGGTCTTCAAGACCTTGGTAATTTTTCTCAATTTTAGAAAGTTAAGATTTAAGGTTCTTGACCTTCTTTAACTAATTATTTTTTAAAGCTTATTTCTTAAGAACCTCTTTCTCCTACTACAACTTATCTCTCTATACCTCTAGTTAAGCCACTTATACCTTGAGCTCTCTATTACCTTTATATGTTGCTTCATCCTCAACTATTAGGTGGCCAAATTCCATAGTTACACCAAGTGTGAGCTAGTTTGCTAGTTGGATCATTTGGTATGGGTCAATTCTATTTAAGTCTAGCTCAGAAACTTTGGTAGTCAAGTGAGTAAGAGCTATTGTTACTTTGGAAGGGTTAGTATTGGTAGCCTAAGTAATGTATACCTTATCTTCCTTTCTTGCCAATTATGAGTGCATGAATATGGAAGACTTGGAGGTCCTCTCATTGAGTATTTTTTATTCTTTCTTCTACTTATTTTCTTTAGTTTAAAGGACATTAAATGCCTTAGGGATGTCTATCTCTAATAGTTTTACATTCAAAGGTTAAGCTTAGACTAGTAGTCATACTATTTGAGGGGGTGCTCTTATAGGCTCAACTCCTTGAGCTTGGAAAGTGGGTATGATCACCTACAAGAGAAGTTTCCTTTCTTGGCACAATGAGTGTGTGGAAGTGGACCATGGAGTGAGTGGAGCAAATTGTGTGGTAATTGTGGAAAACAAGATGGAGGTAGAGGAGTGGGTCATGATACCAATTGTACTAGAGTGTTGACAAGTGGTGATATGGTTGGTGATGGTATATATGACAATGACGATGTGGTGTATGGGACCAATGATTATGTCATGATGACCTATATGGTAGGAGATGGAAAGAATGTGATGTATGTGGTCCCAATAATGATAAATACAATTGGGGATAGTGTTCCCCTTGGAAAACCATGGGCTACACTACTGGAGGGTGAGAGAAGTATAGTAGAAAAATACGAAAGAAGAGAAGAAATAATAATAGATATAAAATTAAAAGGAAGAAATGGATGTTGTAAGGAGGTGAAAGTGGTTGCAATGGTCATCATAGGGTTGGTCATTCTTAGCTTGGTAGGGGAGCCTCTTTGAGGGATTTCCCTGCTTGAGTTGAATTATCTATCATTGCTGTTATTATTTATTTATTGCTATAATTGCCCCTAAATTAGACCCATATCTTTAGAATCCTCCTTGAATTTTGATGATTGTCCATCTCACCACTAAACTAACTACTACCATATTCATTGATATTATAGAAATCATGATTTTAGGCACATTTTTCTTCCCAAGTTTTTAGGGTGTTGATATGATTATTGTGGGTCAATCTAATCACCCATCAAAAAGTCCTTACAATGTTAGTCAGATTGTGATTTTGCTAAAATTTTATCAAAATTTTGCTAAGACAACAACAAAGAATCCTGGTTGAAAGCATATTCTATAAATATCTAGCTACAAGAGAGTAATAGGTGTTAAGTTGAAGAGTATTCATTTAACCATAAGCATAGTAGCACATTATTGATCCCAATATTTGGCTATGTTTGAAGAGTTTGGAATTTTTCTACATACTGAACTAAAAGTTTCATCGAGGCAAAAATATTCAGTGCTCTACGTTTGGTCAGATTTAATTTTTGGTTAAGAGAACTAACCTTAGAAAGGGTCAAAATTTCCTAAAGGTTGACATAATCAAAGGTGCTAAAAATGTCTAGCATCTGACATGTTAGCTTGTTTGCTAAACTCAAGAATTGACTAAGGTGGAGAGCCCAATGTAGCAAATGGCTAGACTTGCAAAGTAATAGGAGCAAAGATTATTTGACGTATAACACTCTCCCAAATTCAAAAAATTGACCAAGTGTAGATGGATGAATTTTCAAAGAAGTTAACATCACCTTGAAGAGCTAAAGAGTTTGACGTCTAGTATCCAAGATCGCATCGAACCAAATTCAAATTTTGGTTAAGTATTGAAAGGTGGTTAGAGGTTTGAGGGAGTTGATTTCATCTTGAGGATTGGGAAAGTTTTGCATCAAGATTCAAAGACATACTCAAAATAATGCTAAGGAATAAAGTCCAACATGAAGGACTAAATTTTCCCAACACTAATGACAAATCAACACAAAATTTTGGTAATGCTCCCAAGCTCCAAAATATAAAGGAGGCTTTCAAACCTATCCTTATCAACTAGATTTGTGCATGTCGACTAGACACCCAAATTGAATATTTCATAAAGAATAGTGGTTAAAAGTGAACCTATCAATGTACACTAAGATCTATTGGAAGCATATGGATGCTAGCTTCATGGAAGAAATCTAGACCAGACATATCAACAAACCATAATCAAGGTGGTTAGGCTCAACTAAGCTAGAAAGTGACATCCATACCCTACACTCACCTTTGATAGGCCTACAATTTTTTTTTTATAATAATGAGAGCTAACATAATGTAATTTAGATCTATAAATAGCTCAATGTACTTCTAATCAAAGGTGGGCTCTTTAGAATTTATAATTTGTGCATGTTGTATGATAATTGTTGTCTATCAATAGAATTCAATATTGTTTGACCTCTACCTCTGATGTTACAAAACATAATATGTTTATACATTTATGTTTATGTTTCTTGAATGGTGTATTCTATTAAAGCAATTCTAATTGAATTTGGATTACCATTTGAGAGGTCTCTAGAATGTATAAAATGTGTGAATTAAATTAGACACTATTTTGTGATAGTTGTATGCTAGTTGGTTTGTTAGGTATTGGTTTTATTGTGTGTTTAAGGCTCTTATGCAATTGAGATCATTATTGTTAGCTAAATCTTGATCAACTTTATTTCAATTTCTAACCTTGCACCCTTATCATTTATCTCTTTAGTTTTGAGTCCCATTTCAATTTAGTAAGCTATACGAGGAACCAATCTTCTCCAAAGGCTAGCTTAGAAGTAATTGTGGGTCTTCCAATCTTGATAGAGATTCAAGGGTGCATCTCATCCACATAGGCAAATTTTAGACTAAGACTTACTATCACTTCATTGATTAGCTTGGCTTTTTTTATGCTCTTAGGATAATTTTTGTCCCATATGGCAAAAATTTTAGCATTAAATGAACCATATCTGATAATCTTGGTGATTTGCCCATCTCATAACTCATACTCTACTATGCAAGGATTTTTGGTCTATGTATCCCACTATTCTAACTATCCCCAACTTCTGATGGTTCGTCTTTCTAGGTCAAATTCATATTTCACCTTCATGTAGAAGGCATGTGACTCTAGTGGGTTAGTAGACCTCTAGTGGGTTAGTATACCAACTCAAGATCTCATCTTTGTATCCATTATTACTTCCCATAGTGGCAAGGATTAATTCTTCCCTTGGGTTAGATTCTTTTTGTACATTATACCTCTTCTTATGGGCAAATAAAGTATCTAACTTTTTGTTCATATTCTTCTCAAAGACACCTCATGGGTTAGGGGACCAACGAGTTATCAACTATTCCAAACCCATTTCTATTAATCGTACCTCTTCCACTTAGTGGAACCCATGCAACTTTGGAGTGACGCTCATGATTGGCTACTTAAGTGGGTAGGTGGTTTTATTATTCCCCTAAAATAGTTCAGGTCCAAATAATCAAGTTGTTTCATATATTCTAGGTTGAATATGTAATTGGGCACTTCTGCCAACAAATCAAAGGACATGGATGAAAATCCATAAAGGTAGATAAACAATCAGGTCCTCCATAAATAGAAGTCTCTATGCCATTTTTTCTCATTCAAAAGCTATCATGCAACCTTGTTTCCTTCTCCCTCAACCTCTCCATGATGATCTCTTATACTTCATCATAGAAGTAGTAGGAGGTCTTGCCCACTTCTCAAAAGTGTACGTATAACCCAAAATTAAAAGGGGTTATCCATTATCTCTTACTTGGCCTAGTTTTAGCATGAGGAACCAATCCTTTTTTAATATAGAATGAGCAAGACCAAGTAGGAGTTATTATTTAACTTTTTTCCTCCTTTAATACTTTTAATTAATTATCTATTTGATTTTCTATGTATTTAACAAAATCAATCATATGGGAATGTTTGGAACAGGTTTACATAATATGAAGCAAGTTGATGTGTTATTCATATAGATTCTAGTCATCCCATTTTCTTATACCATGGCTATGATTGTCAATAGCATTTGAACATCCTCCTCCAATAAGTCTAGCTCTAGTGGGATACTGAAGTTGTTTGGCAAGCTAGATTTCTTGAGGTATGAATTTACAAAATCCTACCAGTAGGTGCTAGGTTACCTATAATAAAAATCCTTTTGAATCTTTGGTTTGTAAGAAATCCACATAGTTAGTCAACTACCTTTAACATTATACTTATTACTCCCTCCCTTATATAGAATGAATCTTCTATCCATTGAGAGAACTTGAATCTTTAGGTTAGAGGATCATATCTTTCCATTGTGATTTCCACTAACTCTAGGAAGTTCTAAACTTAAGGAACTAAGTTCATGGCCAAACCCAATGTCCATATTCTATTGATCACCAAGAGGTGGTTTGGGAACCCAAGTTAATCCTTCTAAGGACCTCTCTCCTCACTTGCCTAATAGCATGTGTAATTACCATCCTACCCTCTAGTAGGGATCATCACATAATTACTCAAGTCCTTTTAGAGAAGTGCCCTACCTCTTTATATTTCCTCTTCTCTTCTTCTGTGAACCCTGATAATGGTTTGGACTTCCTCGATAGTATAGGAATAGTTGAAAGTGAAGGTGGAGTAGAAGTGGGTGGGGAAACAATAGTGAAATATGGTGAAATAGGATGTGTTTCCATTAAATAAGGGATGGTATATGTGGTGTTTTGGATGGAAAAATAGATAAAACAGGAGATGATGGTGCTAATTTGAAAAATAAAATATGTTTTCTAACTCTTCCAAAAATGGAGTGACTCACTTACATTAAGGAAATTATAAGGTTTTTTGAAAATGGAGCAATTAGCTTTAATTAGCAAGGGATTTTCCTACAAAAAATGAGCAATTCACTTACAATGAGGGCCCTTAGTGAATTAGAAAGGCTCAAGCAATTTTCTCACTGAGGAAAGATTTAGAAAATTTTTTAGTCTTTAGTTTGTTCAATAAGAGTTTGAGTGATTCACTTGTTTGATGTGTATAAGGATGGTGCTAGTTTGCTAAGGGAAACTCCATGGAATTTTATCTTTTTTGACCTATTGAATAGGATCCTAATCATTGCATAACCCATTTAAGGCCTATTGGCTTGTCAATGTATGGTTGGCATAGCAAAGGGTACAATTTGCACATTAAGGATGCATGTAGTTTGATGGATAGTAGTGAGGGATAAAATAAACCTTTGAAATGGTAAGGGATGCCATGGGGGGTAAATTTTATAGCCTTAATACCTAGGATCTATTGGTTCATGTTTTATGCACACCTTGTGCAAGGGTCACTTGGGTTAGCTATTGACTTACTAAGGTCTTATTTTCCCTTCCTGGTGGTTGGCTTGCATGGCATGAGCTTAATGGGCATATTACTCACATTTGTGAGTGATTGATAATGAAATATGAGTAACTCACTCATCTCATTTTTTTACATCAATGTATGATATAACATGATGACGTATATTGTGACATGACGTAAAAAGGGGGAGGGAAAATCAAGGAAACAATGGAAAGTTATTAGAGAAAATAGAACAAAAAAAAGGATTTGTATGAGTGTTAAAAAATAATATTTTCCAACAAAGTAGCCACTATTTATATGTATGTATTTATATACTATTTTGGCTAGAATTATTATTGATAAATTGAGAGGATATGTTGCTTGTTCATTGAAATAGATAGTGTTCTTCCATTTATAGTGGTGAGCTTGTAGGTTTTTGGGCCCAAAATCTTGAAGATTTGGTAGGGCCCACTCCACAAGGAATATTTTTTTTTATGTACCCCTAGTTTGGCTTGATCCTCATCCCATTTGAATATGAAGTCTCCTTATTTATACTCCACTTTTATGGATTTTTTTTCAAACCACCTTTTAATCACTTTTTGTTGTTGTACTATCATCTTGAAAGTCTTTTCTCTTTCCTAATCTAAGGTGAACAATGCATTCAACCTTGCTTTCATGGGTCAGATATTAGTGTCCTCCAATTTGAGATGTTTTGAAATTTAGAGGGAACAAAGTTATAAAAGTAGTACATCCTCTTTTCCATATACTAAATTGAAAGGGGATGATTCAATTGATGCTTTTGGTATTACTCTATCTAGCCATAATGCTATACACAACTTGATATGCTAGTACCTTTATGATCATAAATGGTCTTCTTCAAGATCCTTGTGATATTTTTGTTGGTTGATTTGGCCAAGCTATTGCCCTACAAATAGTAACTAGATGATGGTTTGAGAAAAAATCCATATTCTAGGGTGAAATTCATCACCTTACCCCTTGAAGTAGGTGGCATTATTTGTGACTATGGGGGAAGGTGCTCCAAATTTGGTGATGATATCTTCTAGTAACCAAATTACAATTTTTTGATTGGATACTTTATCTATGACTACTTCAACCTATTTGGTGATATAATATATGACTATGAAGATCCATTCATGTCATATGCTTGATAGTGGATTGATTTTGCCTACGAAGTCATGGCCCATTTGTTAAATGGTTTGATCACAAAGGCTGGATTTACGAACATTGAAGCTCTTCTCTTCCTTCCTTTGAACATGTAGCAAGATCTATAATACTTGACCCATTGGTAATAACCGACAAAGATAGTAGGTCAACAATATCCTTCTCACAATATCTCTATGGGTTGTTGTGGGTGTTGAGTAATACCTTCCTTCATCATAGTATTAATTAACTAGGAACTTTATATTTTCTTCTTCTATACAACATAGTAAGATGTCATCATATCATTTTCTAAACAAGACACCATCAAGCCAATGATAATGTGTTGTTTTTATCTGAATCAAACTCTTTCCTTAGTTGTCAAGCCCTTTGGTTCCTATTCTACAACAATATATCTACACATGTTGATCATCCAACTAGTTCTATTATCCACATCTGTCTCCTCTATTAAAGTAGTTTGATATTCGAGGACTGTCATTGCTAGCCTCTCACATAATGATATTCCTATTATTAGTTTTGTGGGTTTGATTTCAATATCAAATTCATGAATTTCATTGACCTGCTTGACCCTCTTTTATCCTAACTCACCTTGTAGCACAATAGACTAGACATTAGGATGTATGATATGAGAATCAAGAATGAAGCTAGATATTTCATTATGTAAAGTTCTTAAATAACACAAAATAGAATCAAAGAGGTTACATGGGTTACAACCAACTGCAACAAAATACTATACATGGACAACCACCTATAACAAACATGGAATGCAAACAAAGAATCTACAAGAGTTAGGTGGATAGAAGGTATTATTCAAGGCTTCAACAAGGTCATACAATTTCTTTATTTGATTTTGGCTTTTTTGCCTCTCCATGATCAAGACTTTTGCCAAACTTGTGAGCTTAAGTTTAGCGAAGAGAACTTGATCATTGTTAGGAGTTTCTAAATAGGATAACCAAATCTCCATATCTAAGATCCAACTAGATAGGACATTAGGATTTGTAGATCCATCATAAGGCTTTACTTCACATTTTACCTTATTATGGAATTCATTATTATATTTGTTTACATCACCAGGAGCAATTTGCACTATAATATCTTGTACTTTGTTCATCAAATATTCAACTACATGAGATATATTTGTTATTTATTTTGCTCGGTCAAAAGCCATTTAAAATATGGTGTAAGCCAGGCTAAGGGCACATAAAGTGATTGTAAATTGATTTTCTAGGCACCTATTAGGAACATTTTTAAGGGTTCCTAAATGCAACAATTACGTATACTAGGAGATACAAAATTTGCCTTAAAAGTTACAATAAGGGTAAGCTTTAGTGTTTTCACATGCAATTTTACAACAATTTCTATAAATTACAAGGGATTTACCATTAAATTATGAAGTGGTAAATGAATTAGCACCAAAAGTGAAAATATTACCCTTAAAATTACAAAAAATTGATCTCTTGGAGGCAAAAATTTAAAGTTTGAAGGGCAAAAATCATGGATAGAAAACTTTAGAGTCTAATACAAGGGAAACATGGGGATTAGATTTAGTTACAGTTAGGAAATTCTATCAGTAATAATCATTACAGGGTGGTTAGAATATTAGTGTCATAACAATTACCTGTGATAGTTAGAATAGTTACCTGGACAGTCAGAACAGTTACCTATGACAATCAAAATGAAATAGAGAGGAATATTTGTGATAGAGTCATAATCGGACAAGAGACAAAATAGTGTCAAGAATCAATTAGTAGTTAGATTAGTCAAAGTAAATAATAAAAAAAGGTGTACGACATAGAACTCAATTTTTGAACCAAACCTCCAAAGAAAAAACTAACCACACTAGTAGACTTGTCAAAATAAAAATAAAAACAATAGCTCAATATAATTATTTTTTCTAGCTGATCATTTTGATATACCACACCCAAACCATTTTTTGAACCCTTAATAAAAATAGTAACTCATAAAACCACATTTCTATTTTTAATAAGTTCCATAAAAGGGATACATACCTTTAAATATGGTTGAGGGTACTCGACAAGAAGAATTAGACAAGAAAATTCAATCCAAAGTGGATGCTATGGACAACAAACTATGGGATACAATTAACAAAATCCTATAGGTGATACACTCATAACTCTAATCTTTCTAGGAAACTATGAGTGACATCTCCCTTGCACAAAAAAGAAATGAAGGTTGAGTTGGATAGTCGTGTTTCTGTTGGTTTTGTAGATCAATATGACCAAGAAGAAACTGGTATAAGCAATCGCCAAAAAAATATTATTTTTATGATCAGTTAAAAAATTTAGATTAAACACGGGTTTTGACAGGGACCCAAAACCTAATTACATACTAGAGAAGTAGGTTAGAATAGCCTAGAACCCATAACAAAGTTGAATGGGACGTAGTCCCTCAAAATTAAAGACAAAACTAAGGCTGTCCATAAAACACAACCAAAAAAAATGAAGGACAAAACATAGGAATCCCTCAAATAGAAAAAAAACACAATAGGAAACAAAGAGGATGCCCTCAACAAAACCTCGTAGGAAAGGATGCCCCTAAGCTTCTTCATCTGATTTCGCTCCAACTTCCTAGAGCTCATCATTCAAAATTTCCATGTCAATGCCCTTATCCTCACCTTTGTCTTCCATAGGAGCAGCAACGACTTTGAAATCCTCGACAGGGGCTTTAACATCATCCTCAAAAAAATATTTCCCAAAGAAAAACAAGTTTAGAGCATTGCGAAGGTCATCCATCTAAGACATACAATTGGAGACAAAATTAATTATAAATTGTTGCATGCACTGGTCTGTGATGTCCTTCTCATCATCCTCAAAATTGATGATTAGGGATTGCCTTTTTTGAGCAAATTTATTCAAACGAATAGAGGAAAAAACACTTTTTGGCTCTATCTCAGGGGATTCGCTCTTTGCTCTTTTCCTTAGCATATGTACCATTTCGACCACTGCTCTCTTTTTGGAAGATAAAACATGAGTGTCAGAGGATTGAGGAGTGGTCTGGGAAGAACTGGGATTTATAGGGCTAGGTTTAGCTTTAGGAGTAGGAGGAGGGACGACACCTTGAGGGCAGTGGATCAGCCAATGACTATACAAGACATTAAAAAAACCTTGATGAGCAGGCAATTTAGTGCAATTCTTCTTATGACTGTGCTCAATAGTGTAGCTAATGGAGTTAAAAAGAAACTAAGGAACATTCACCATATTGACATCATGGAAGTGGTTGAAGAATGCGAAGTGGAAGCTACATAAGACCTTATCAGGGTCATCCACAATGATGAACTCCATGATAGGCTTCATGACACTATTCCATAGGGAGGGGAGCTCCTCTCGATGCATTCCCATTTGGGATTTTCTGCACAGTTCCTTATCTTTAATCTCCTTAATCTTGACATCCCAATTATATTTTTCACGATGTATTGATCTTACTTTGGCCTGTTGCCCAGTGAGCTCGATCAAAATTTTGATATCAACATCAAATTTCCTATTGCGAATTGTCACTCTGCCATTATCCTATGAGCCCAGGAATGTAGCGGTGAATCACCAACAAATTATACCAACTTATAATGGAATGAGATTAACAATATTAGACTTTCCCAAGTTTGATGGAAAAGATCTTGAGGGGTGGATTTGTAAGGTAGAACAATATTTCAATGTTGATCGTTTCCTATGGTTGACCATTGCTTCTTTTAATTTTGAATCATAAGCACTCCATTGGTTTTTATGGCTTAGAAAGGCCAAACCTGAGCTTTCTTGGTCTAAATTTGGGCAATGCCTACTCACCCACTTTGGTCCTAGTGAGTTTGAATATTTTACAAGGGCCCTTTTCAAACTTAAACAAATCTCAAACGTTCAAGAATACCAATCTCAATTTGAAAAACTTGCCAATCGAACCACTAGTCTATGAAGAACACAAGCTTATACTAAGAGGGGAGGTGAACAGTATAAAGATAAAAAAAATTACTTTTCTTTCCAAATAATAACAACAACAATATCAATGCATTAAATAAAACAATGCACAAATGATCACACACATGAGAAACACAAATTTAATGTGGTTCACCCAATGTGGGCTATGTACACGGAGAAAATATTTCTTACAAATTTTCTCAACCAATATCTTGGGAACCAATTCCATATTACAATGTTTATGTGCACCAACCCAAAGGAGACACCAATCCCATAAGCTCAAGTTCATGGACCTCTATCCACAGGAGACACCAATCCCCTTTGCTCTGAACTATTTACAAAACTTGCTCAACTCTACTCACAACTCTGCTCAAACTTGTTCACAATTCTATTTATATATTCTCACAACTCTGCTCAAATATGCTCATGAGACCCATTCACAACCCTATTCAAACCTACTCACAACTCTGCTCAAATATGCTCATAAGACCTGCTCAAATCTACTCATAAGACCTGCTCAAATATGCTCATAATATTTCCAGTTCTTACATACAAACAATGCTCAAATCCAAACATGAACAATATACAAATTTACTTCACAAATATGATCTATAACTCTTGCATTTTCATTTCCAATATCACTCAAAACCAATGCACAAATTTGCTTTCAAACCCTTGCTAGTATATTTACAAATTCATTCAACAATAAATGCACAACTTGTTCTCAAACCCTAGCACATATGTTTCAATGTTATTCAACAATGATGCACAACTTTGTTCTCAAACCCTAGCACATGTATTTCCAACAATGCACATAAAATTAATCCTTATATCTCCACCTTATGACTTGAGACTATTTTCTTTCAAACAAGCCACCTTGAGAAGGAGTGAACATAACATACCTCTAAAGCTGCCTTGATGAAGATGTGCCCTCAAAAACCTGTCTCAAAATAATTTCCTTTTTGCCACTTCAAGAGGTTAGCAAATCTTATTTTCAAATCATTCACAATAAAACCTTTCTTAAAGTTGTGCTCAATAAGGTCTGAAAATAATACTCTATAACTCATTTTTAGTCTTACAAAGATAAAGCTTGTAATTAAGACTAAAACATCAACTTCTCTTTTCTAAGGTGTGCCAAAAATACAAATAACAATGAACCTAGATACACCTTATTTCTCCTTTCTCAAGCTAGTAAAAATTACACACAACAATAAGCACAAAGACACTTTATTTCTCCTCTCAAAATACAAGATATATGACCTTTTAAACAATGCTCAAATCACCTTCTAAGTATTTTATTTATACACACATTACAATAAAAAATATTCCTTTATACACCTTATGTCTCCACTACTTAATTAATACCAAACTTTCTGCCTGTAACAATGCCAAATGAACCAACGAATAATTTTCCTCAAACACACATTGATTAATCAAAAAATTTGGCACATACCTTAACAACATAAGCCAACGAACCGCACGAGAATCGAACTCACAACCTTTGCCAATGCAGCACCCTAGCAACAACTAGGCATCTAGCTGGGCTACCCTAGTGGGTGGTAACAACAATCACTGCACGCTGTCCAAAATCCTTCGTCAATCAATCAAAATATTTTCAGCACTTCAATGCACAAAAGGACCTTGCCCAAATTCGACCCTACGACCTGTGTGCCCCCAGCGCCTTAGTGCTAGCCTAGCGACCAGTTGGGCTAGCCACCCACTTGAGAATCAAATACAACAATATAATATTTGTTCCTCATTTTGATTCACGAAATATTTTCCTTCTTTTTCCTTTTGTTTCACTGCACGAAAGATATTCAAAATTTTGCATGCACATCAAACATTAGCCAAAAGCATTGTTAATCAAATGTATTAAATCCACCTTTATTTATATGCACTTTGAAGCTTTGGGAAAAACGTCGGTGCTTCAAAAATAATCATGTCGGGCTCTTCCCTCCAAGTCTTTTTAGCACCTCAACCAATTCAAACGTTTATATTATAATATTTAAAAATATTATAATATTATTCTTTAAGCCTTTGACCTTTGCAAAATAAACCTTTCCATATTTTTCTTTTTCTTTTAAAAAATAAATCCTTTTGGCCCAAGTATTATAATATTAAAAATATTATAATATTGTCTCTTCTCTTTTAAACCATGGCCTTAACCTTTTAGGCCTTGGACCCAAACCTCTTTTTAAAAAACTTTGTCCCAATCAACCTTTTTGACCTTCTTTATAATATTTAAATTAAATATTATAAACCTTTTCTTTACAATAATTTTCCTTGCTTTTAGATATACCTTACCTTGAAGAATATTTATGCCTTGAATACCATGCAACCTTTTGACATAAATCCTTTGACATCAATGACAACTCTTGACATAAATCCTTTGACATCAATGACAACTCAATATGCTCAATATTTCCAACAATATAAGTATTGACTCTTTTTAAAGTTATTTTGTGAGTGGACTAAAGGATGACATCAGGGATGAGGTTAAGTTGTTGTGACCTCAATCACTACCACAGGACATATAATTGGACAAATTGAAAAAAGATAAATTCAAGGCTCTCGATAGAACTTCTAAATTTTCTCAATTTAAGCCATCTTTTTTTACCAACCCAATGCCAAGTCCTACTATTAAATATCCACCTATAAAAGGATTGAGTCATGAGGAAATGGAGAATAGAAAGGCACAAGGGTTATGTTATGATTGTGATTAAAAATATTCTAAAGGGTAGAGGTGTGCACAAAAAAAATTATACTTTCTCGATATGGACGAAGTTCCCACTACAAAATCTTCTGAGGATGAGGAGGATCCTTAAGAAATAGAAACCATAGACCATATGGCCAAGCAAGAGGAAACCCAACCAAAAATTTTTGTGCATGCTTTAGCGGGAGTATCCACCCTCCAAACCATGAATATGATTGGCCATTTAAAGGGACAAATGGTCATAATTTTGATTGATTCCAGTAGTACACATAAGTTTATTGATCCACGTGTAGCCAAACATGGAAATTGTTACATCACCATTGTTATATTTTAAGGATATATGTTGTGGAGAGATCTAACACAGGTCCCAATGAAATACATGAAATATGAAAGAAAGTGAAACAACAATATGATTGAAATATGCTATAAATAGAAATGATGAAAATACAATGCAATATGAAGGAAATGGTTACTCCATTAATATAAGCTAAAGAGCTACAATGTACTCCATAGAGGAGTACTTGAGATATGAGATGAATGTATATGTGATATGTGATATTTATTCTACTACTATGAGACCCTTTATATAGGAAGATAGATTCATTGGCCAACACTCTACCTAGTTGTACAAGGGGACACCTTGCACATGCCACTTGTGCATTTATTAAATTACTTAAAGTAACTAGATAACTTTCCCCTAAAGTAATCTCCTATCCTAACTATATACCTAAGGTGGTACATTTACATGAAAGAAATGATGTAATATACTCTAACTCTAACACCCCCTGTATTACATTATTTGGGTATTGAAGATTTCAATCTTCAATATGGATTTTTATCTTTAGTATGGTCTTTGATTTGATCAAGTACTTTCATCAATTGATTTTTTCTCTAGAGTCCTTCTGTATCTAAACCTTATTCTTCTTTAGCTTTTTCTTTGAGTCTAGTTTCCGCATTCCTGTAGGTGGTAGTATTGCTGCTATATCTCTACAAGGATGGTTCTCCTTCTTCTTTTTGAGAAAGGTCTTCAGCTTGATGTGGTTGTTCTTTAGTTGCTTTAGTCTTCATATTATATATTTTTGTTCTTTCCAATCCTCTGTTCTTTGACATAAAATATCTTTGATGAACTAGTGATCTCATGGTTTGGTATGCCTGAAGTGGATTAGAATTGCTCCATATTTTCTTCTTAGGATTTATGTATGATCTGTCTCTCTCACTTTCATAAGTATCAAACTTAGGCTCATTGTCAATAAATGCTTCTGGAGTAGAATTATGAAAATATCAATCTATTTTGTGTAGTAATGTTTCTTCATGACTTTTATAGTATTTGTGTTTATAGTAGCAGAAGAAAGATGAATGTTTTTTTCCTTAACAATATTTGCGTGGATGGAAATTCCAACAATTGATCTTTTCATGACCGTATTCATTACAGTAGGTGCATAATAGAGATACTCTAGCTACTTTGTAATCTATCTTAGAGATATCTTGTTTATCTATATGCTTGACTAGCTCCTTAAACCATATGTGCATGATTTAAGCTATTTTATTTTATTCATTTTTGTGATGTCTACCTTTTCTTCTCCATTTCGAATGTAATGTTTTCCATAGTTATCATTAGTTTCATTAGAAGAATCTAATTTTCCATAGTTAAGTGCTTCAAAACTTATTTCCCATCTTGTTGATTCTTATTTTTATGTTTTATTTTCTATTGTATTACCAATAATGCTTTTAATCCATACTGGTATTTTTCTCATCCCACTTCTAAGTGTATTGCTTAATGTGCTGGTAGTCATTTTTATAGAATATGAGACTGATGGAACTTTAGGTTTTGTAGGCTTCCTTATATCTCCCTAGTTAAGATATGTGAGTCAGTAGAGTCCTTGTAGACTTTGTAGAGACCTTAGTTGTAGACTTTGTAGAGACCTTAGTTGATGAATTCTATTATTATCAAGTTTTGTAGAATTCCTTATGTCTCCCTAATGATTTTGGATACACTGAATGATAGATAAAGTGCTTTTGAGAATTATAGTTAAATGTTTGAGTTGATTTTTTGATGTTTTGAGAATAGCAAAATTCAACTTCTTTTACACCTTATTATATTTAACTTTAAGAACTTTCTAATTTTATGAGGTTTTAATAGTTGGATTCCTTTTGTCCCTTTAATGTATTTTGAGACTAATATGTCAATTAATTTTTAACTCTTAATATTCTTTACTAAACCTTTTTTTATAGCCTTTAATAATTTGATATTTATTGTTGCTAATTTCTATTTTCCTACTTTGATGTAGTATTCCTTATAACTCCTTAATGTGGAATATTAGAAAACAATCACTTGTTGTAGCACCCTAAAATTGGCGCAGTAAAATTACAATAATTACAATCACCTTAGTAAATAATTTAAAATTCAAATTTAACCTCCCAAACCACCCGTTAACTGCCAGGAAATCCGTTTCCCCTTTTTTCATGCCATTTTTAGAGGTTGTCTTGACCGTTTGACGATATCGTCACCGATCAGACGATATCGCCCCAGATTTGACGATTTCGTTTGGACTAGGACGTCCAGACGATCTTGTCACAAAAATGATTTTGCAAAGTTGGAATCTGTTCCAACGGGTCTCCAATCTGGGTAGAAGCGTGTCTGCATCGTTGGGACCCTCCCCCCGTTGGAGATCTCCCAAATTGGGATGATCTCCAACCTCCTAACTACTCCCCTAAGCCTATTTAGTCTCTAGGATTTTCCCTTCCCAACCCTTGGCCGAAATTCTCTGCAAGTTAACTCCATTCACGTTAAAACATCCCTATTTTCCATTTGCACTAGTTCCATATCAATTTTGTTGCAGGTACATCACTGTTCTTCGGCGGAGCCAGCACCTATCGTCATCGACGAACTTGTTCGAATCGGAGGCGAACCTGTCGGAGTCGAGGCGATTTCGTACTAATGCGAGACGATCTCGACTGCAATCCGTATTGAGGCAATCAGTGCCTGAAGTTTGCATTTCTCAACCTTTTCTCTGTCATTTTATTCCGCAAATTAGATAGTCTATTCAGTGTTTTATGTTACTTTGCATTTGGAGTTCACCCATTTAGATTAAGTGCATAATTAAATCCTAATTATCACCTAATTAGCACGATTCATTTCTGTCTCTATGTTTAAGTTTTAGTTTGATAACATTGCTGCCATTTTATATCATTTCCCTTTGTTAGCACTATAGTATTTTTTGTATTTTGCATCTGTTTTCGGTTTTGCAGGTCTTTGACGAATTCGTCTGATGAATTCGTTAGATCTCAGATGATCTTGTCTGATTGCAGACGATTCTGTCGAATCTCAGACGATCCAGACTGCTTCAACATCAGAATCTTCTTCAGACATCCGGATCAGGTATTCCTCATTATATTCTGTAATATCTCTGTTTTTCTGTCTTTAAATCTATTTTCTATATTCATTGAACTTGCATTTTCATGTAGGTTAATCTAGATTCATTCGGCCAAACCTAGGATATGAATGCTTAAGGTTAAAAACGAACACATTTAAACACATTCCCAACCTAGGCATGGAAGCTACCGTTAAATGTTTCCTGGTGAACCCACCATCCGTCGAAAAATCATCAAAATACACCTCCCTTGAGAGGCGGGACCTTCGCAAAGTCCTCTCAGTCCGAGGTACCGCGACATCCTTTTCCCATCCTCCTTCCGGGCACGAATCCAATAGCCTGAAGGTAGGGATGCAAAAAATTTGGAGTGATACATTTTGGTGAACCCGACGTGAATGCATCATAACCTTTTGAAAAACAAAAACAAAAAACAAAAAAATATATAGAAAAACTAAAACATAGATGCATTTTAAAACATTTAAGTTTGAAAACATGTTTAGATGGTAGCTCCTAAGAAAAGGTTAGCGGTTACTATAAACGTAGAAAATCAATTGGCAGCTATAGAAGTTAATTCTGTCCTTAGTGTGCCTGAAACAAGCGAGAAATCAATTCTGTGGAACGAACTTGATAGAAGACTTAGTATCATCTCATCTAGGTTCACACAACTTAAGCAAATCAAGAGGCTAGTCCTAGATAGAATCCTGGATCCTCACCAACTAGTTTTTTATCATGAACTTCAGAGAGCCTGCCATAGATGGTTAGCTTATAGGAAAGCTCTTGTATCTTCAAAATTTTTAACTCTCGAGGAATATCTTAACGACACAACTGTGGTACACCCATTTCTAGTTCATGTAGATTCCCTAGAAACTGATCTTATGATTAGAAGAATATGGAACAAAATTCCTAGAGCTATGTTGTATCGTGAATATTGTCGTGAGAATTATTATTATAAACCAAAATCTGAAATACATGGTATCTTTACAGCCCTTTTCATCAAATTTTTAAAAGAAAATTTTCAATTTGAAGAAGAACACTTCATGACTCGTGAACAACTCGAACCTATTAATGATATTCATAAATTGTTTATAGAAAACTAGATTATTATTTCAGTATTATTTCTTGCATTTATTGTGTTATTTGCTGTCTTTATTATATTGTTTCAAAAAAAAAAAAAACTAAAAAAATCAAAAACTTAGCAAAAAATTAAACATTTCATTTTCAAATATTGTAGTAGGTATATAGTAAATATATACCTCTTAATTTGTTGCATATATATATATATATATATATATATATATATATATATATATATATATATATATATATATATATATATATATATTTGCTGAAATCAAAACTTAGCACCATGCCTAAACTTAGGAATGGTAAAGAAACTTTAGGAGAAGAAGAAGATTGGTTACAAGATACAACCAAAGACCCAAATGTCCTTCTTGGAGATTCAAATCCGGAAGGAGAAACTCTAGGTCAATCAGACGAAGACTTAGGTGAAGATAAGGAACAAGAAGGAAGTGTTAAAGAGGATGGATCCTCATCCCCTAGAGTAGGTCCAAATGGAACTATTGCCTTTGACAATGCAAAGCATTTCAAGAAATTTTTCATGGATAACATTGATGACCTTAATGTGGCAATTCGCCTTGATAAAGGGCAAATCAGTAACACTCAAGCAGCCATGGAATATATATGCAATATGCACACTAATCCCTTGTCTTTCATTGATCAAGAAAGTGACAAGGCTTGGCCATCCAATACGGATATGGTCACTATGGCTCAAAACATGTCAAAAAAATAGGTTACCCAACCTCCTAAGGAACCTGTTATTCAACCTAAAATCACTCCCACACAAAAGAAACCTTCCTTCACTACTTTGTTCTGCCAAACTATTGAGCAATATGCCTCAAGTAAACAAAAACCTAAAACAAAGCCAAATACAAACTTTCAACAATTTGGAATACAACATAATCCAACTTCAAAATTCCTCCATAATACTTTTCCTACCAATACTTTACACAACAGTAACATGGCATCTAATCTTCATGTTCCTCCATCAAATGCCCATAACACTCATGTCAATGCCCTACCGAACCAATATGGGGGGCAAACTAGTAATCTGGAAGCCATGGTGAAACAATTGGCTTCACGTATGGACCAGATAGATCCCTACCGTCCCTCGTATAATTATTGAGAGATCTGTAGTCAACCTTTGGATCCCATAGTTGTAGCTCAACCATACCCTAAGCATTTTCCCATGCTCGTCCTACCTATATATAAAGGAACCGAAGATCCCATAGAGCATCTTCGCATGTTTAGGATAGCATGTCATGACATATCGCATGACGACTTGCTATTACTAAAAATGTTCCCCAAAAGTTTGGGTGGAATGGCATTAGAGTGGTACTATCAATTGCCCACTCATTCTTTAAGAAACTTCGAAGAAACAACGAAATCATTTGTCCATCAATTTAATGCCTACATCGAGAGGCATGTAACTATTAAAGACCTATACAATTTAAAACAAGACAAGGATGAATGATTTGCCAATTTCCTAGCTAGGTGGAGGCAATTGACAGGAAAACTGCACTTTGTGCTGCCTTATAGGGAAATGTTGGACATTTTCATCAACAATTTACAAGAACATATATCTTATGAGCTATCAACTGCAACTTTAACTACCTTCGATCAAGCTATAGATTTAGCTTGAAGAGTAGAAGATGCCCTCATTAGGAGAGGCCAACTTAGGAAGAAGGATGATGAGAAAACATCCAGAAATCAATATAAAAACAAACAAGTTGTCGGTGATGGAGTCATTGACAGCAGAAACGTTGCTAATATCAATGCAACGAAGACAACAAAAAAATTCATATTGAAACCTCCTGACAAGCCTCCTCGAGAATTCACTATATTAAACCAACTCTTATCAACTATTTTACCTCAATTACTCGAAAGAGGTTTGATCCAATTACTAGCTATCCGGGAACCTGACCCAACTATACCCGGATACAGAGCTGACTTGCACTGTGATTTCCATAGAGGACCTGGACATTCTACCAATGCTTGTAAAAGGTTGAAACATAAAATACAAGATTTGATTGACAATAATGAAATGGAAGTGCAAGCCTTCCAACCTAAACAAAATCCTCCTAATAATACTCAAAAGACCATTCCTCAAAATCAAAATCAAAATGCCAATCAAACTCTAGACATATTTCAACACCCTTTACCAAGACATGGTAAAGAGGTAGCCAATCAAATCGAACATCATAATGTTCCCCCTCCTACCCGATATGTAGGAACCATTAGTGGACAATTACCTATTCAGGATCCTCAAATATTTGACACGACCTTATCCCTGGTTACGACCGGGCCCTTACATAATTTTCAAACTTCCGATTCTAGTGATATAGAATCAGATAGTGAAAGTGAACTAGACATTACTTCAAACCAATCGAATAGTTCTGAAAATGAATCAGATCCTGTTCAACCAGTCACAGATGCTAATGTTCTAGAAGAACCATTTCCTAGAAGAGTCACTACTCGACCTTCTTCCAATATATTCCTTTCTAATGAAGAAGCCATTAATGCTCAACCGAGACCAGTTCAACGTCTTCACTATAACATTGTAGGTACCATTGGAGTCGTTACTCGACAACAAGCTCAAAACTCTCAACAAGAACCAAATTAGAATGATGGATCAGCTCCATTCGTTTTGAAAAATCCCAATAAAGGGAATCATGTTCCTACTGTTCAATCTAAACCCCCTTACAATATTAATGAGCAATTGTCCAATACTACGGCCAGAATTTCTCTCTTAGATATATTAAGATCCTCTCCCACCCATAGGGATGAGTTGATGCTTACATTGAGCCAAATGATGGTACCTCAAAACATTCAACCTGAAGCTATGGCCAATACTATCATCACTCGAGAGATTGATTGTATTGACTTCCGAGATAAAGATATCCCAAAACACAGTTTACATAAGGATAATCCCTTATACATTACTGCTTTAATTGGAGATGTAGCCATCAAAAGAGTTTTGATTGATAATGGCTCATCTCTAAACATTTGCACTTTTGACTTCTACCAACGATTTGGCTTTAGAAGTGATGAAATGAAGAAAACCGATATGATTATCAAAGCTTTTAATGACGAAACACAAGAAACGTGTGGAGTTATTACCCTCCCATTGCAAGTTGGTCCTAGAACCCTAGAAACAACCATGTTTATTGTACATTGTCCAGCATCGTATAATATACTTTTGGGTCGCCCTTGGATCAATGCCATGCGAGCGGTCCCCTCAAATTTACACCAATGTGTTAAATTTGAGTTTAAAAATTAGTTGGTCACTATTCATGGTGACCCTAGACCTTTTGATATGTGTGCTTTGGAAGAACCCGTTGGAGTGCAATTTTGCCCTGCCCTGTCATCCACACATCCTAGTTCTTATTTTTCATCCAAAACTGTGAAACATAAACCCATAACTTCACCTATTTCCCCTCCATTAATTTCATCTTCCTATATAGACCAACAACCCTCTAAACAAATCATTTTAGAACCTCAAACAGATCTTAAGTCTACAACCAATCCTTCAAGTTCTATCTTTATAAATTCAAAACCTATAGACACATCTATCATACCTTCCACATCTAAAGATATAGGTAATAAGCCTTCTACATCTTATGCCCTTTCTGATGAACTCTTACCAGATTTATCTACAACCTTAATATAAAAAAAAATGAATGCTTTCATGCAAGATTCAAACCTTTTAAATAACTTACTGCCATCTCCTCGTACTTTGGGCCTCCCACAACCTATGGGAAGTACTTACCAATTTGGGAGTTGTGCCTTCATTTATAAAGGATATGACTGGGGAAGAATCCCTCGGAATATCAAAACTCATCATGAAGGATATGCTCGGTGTTATTTTACCAATGATTATATTAAAGCTAAACCCATGATGCTTAAAATGGGATATGAAGGGAAAGGCTTGGGACCTTCCCAAAATGGCATGAAAGAACCTTTCGAGGTAGAACCATGGCCTGCCCGCTGTGGCGTGGGCCTATTTCCTAGTAAGGGTCAACCCTTTCCTTTTGAGGATGATGATCATCTCATATGCTATCAAGATTATATGGATAGGCATGTTGATTTGCCTCTTAAAAATCAGTCGTTTTCATGCAACATGTTGTCCATAGCATACCCTGAAATGATTGCTGACCCCAATGAAGAGTTGGAAGGAGATATCTTCCATGATGTCTCTATTGAAGAGATGTTACACAATGGATTTTATTTTGATGGTTCTATACCAACTATAGCCCAACTTGAGGCCACTGATCCTCAGAATGAATTATCTAAATTAACCTTACAAGAATTGCAAGAATTGGGCGTTTCACTCACCCCACCTAATTTTGAAAGAGATCTACACATGGAGGTAGAAAACATCATTAAAATTAATATTGGAACTTTGGATAATCCTCACATAATCAATATTGGATCAGAATTAAGCCAAGAAAAACAAGAACAATACATCGCATTCCTTAAAGAGTATGAAGATGTTTTCGCTTGGACATATGAAGATATGCCAGGTCTAGACCCTTCGTAGTCATGCATCATCTAGTGGTCCATCCGGATGCTACACCTGTTAAACAAAAACTTAGAAAAATGCATCCCAAAGTGGCTCTGCTAGTCAAAGGGGAGTTAGAAAAACTCCTGAATGTTATCTTTATACAAGCTATTGATTATGTTGAATGGATCTCAAACATAGTTCCAGTTACCAAGAAAGAAGCTACCAAAGTTAGGGTTTGCACAGATTTTAGAGATATCAACGCTGCATGCCCTAAAGATGACTTTCCTCTTCTAAACAAGGACCAAATCATTGACTTCACTGTCGAAAGTGGGATGATGTCCTTAATGGATGGATTCTTCGGCTATAATCAGATCAGGATAGCTCCTGAAGACCAGGCTAAAACAACCTTTATTACCCCCTGGGGTACCTTTTTTTGGAAAGTGATGCCATTTGGCTTAAAGAACGTCGGTGCAACTTATCAACGAGCTATGACCTACATTTTTCATGATATGATGCATGATATCCTACATGATTATGTGGATGATATTATAGCTCGCTCTATTATTGAAAATAATCATTTAGATGATTTAAGGAAAGTCTTTAATCGGTTACAAGAATATCTCATTCAATTAAATCCAGCAAAATGCATATTCAAAGTTAAATTCGGCAAACTATTAGGGGTTTTAGTTTCTTTACGTGGTATTGAAATCGACCCTCTCAAGATTACGGCCATCACCGATATGCCCGCACCGACTAATATATCTGAGTTACGAAGTTTACAAGGTAAGCTTCAAGCCATCCGTCGCTTCATCGATAAGCTTGCGGATAAAACCGGTCCCTTTCTTAAACTCCTTAAGAAGGATGTCCCCTTTAATTGGGATACGGAATGTAGAGAAGCTTTTGAACTTCTCAAACAATACCTCCTTAATCCACCTGTGCTTTCACCACCTAAATCCGATCGCCCATTTCTCCTCTATATTTTTGTTTCAGATTTTGCCTTAGGGGCTATGTTAGCTCAACTTGATGATGAAAAGTGAGAACGTGCTAATTATTATATTAGCCAAACCTTCATCAGTTATGAAATCCGCTACACAGCATTGGAAAAACTATGTCTAGCAGTCATGTTTGCTACATAAAAATTACGACATTATATGCTCAGTCAAAAAACTTATGTCATTGCTAAATATGATCCCTTAAGGTATCTCATGAGTCGACCTTATTTATCAGGTCGCACAGCCAAGTGGGTTCTTGCTCTAAGTGAGTTTGATCTCACGTTCATAGGATAGAAGTCTATTAAGGGTCAAATCATAGCAGATCAATTAGTTGCTTGCACCCTTAGAGTCTACCCATCCCCTCATCATCGAGTTTCTAGATGAATGCCTTCAATTAGAGGCAGACCATAATGAACAGTGGTCCTTATACTTTGATGGAGCCCGATGCATGAGTGGGGCTGGTGCGGGTATTATTTTAATATCTCCGCAAAAATATCTTATTCCTCTGTCCTTCAAATTGACATTTGCTTGCACCAACAATACTGCTGAGTATGAAGCTCTAATCCTTGGATTACAAGCTGCCCTAGCGCTAAAAATTAAACACCTTTTAGTCTTTGGTGATTCCCAACTGGTTATAAACCAAATTAATGAATTTTATCAAACCCGAGATGATAAACTGCGCCCATATAAGGCCTATGTTTTACAATTAATGTCTTTGTTTGATCAAGTCACCTTGGAAGCTATTCCTCGAACTAGCAACCGTGCAGCTGATGCTATGGCCGCAATTGCATCTCTCCTGCCCTTGGAGTTAGATGACGAATATGCTACTATCATTATTCGTCGACTCCAGGAACCCGCTTCAACTAAGTCATGCTTAGAGCCTTTGGATGTGTTTCTAATCAATGAAACTACTCTTGAACCTTGGTATACAGACATATTTGATTTTCTTCAAAATGGGACTTTCCCTGCCAATTCTAATAGAAACCAACGTCGATTATTACGTCGACGAGCAAGTCGATTCGTAATAATTGGCAATACTTTATATAGGAGATCTTTTGAAGGTATCCTATTAAGATGTTTAAACTTAGAAGAGTCTAAATCAACCTTGAGTGAAGCCCACGATGGATCTTGTGGAGGACACTTTAGTGGTAGTGTTATTGCTAAAAAGCTCCTTCGGATAGGATACTTTTGGCCTACCATGGAAACGGATGCACATGAGTATGTGCATCATTGCGACAAGTGTCAAAAACATGCTGACCTTGTCCATGTGCCTGCATAAGAGCTGCAGGCTATTTCATCTCCTTGGCCCTTTTCTAAGTGGGGTTTGGATATTATTGGCAAAATCAATCCTGTGTCATCTGATGGACATAAGTTCATCATAACCGCCACTGAGTATTTCACGAAGTGGGTCGAAGCTATGCCTTTAGCTTCCTGCACTGGCACACAAGTTTCTAAATTTATTTTTAATCAAATCATTTGCAGGTTCGGAATCCCTGCCAATCTCATCTCTGACAATGGAACTTGCTTCAAAAATAAAGATGTTAAAAAATTATGTCAAAAATATAAGATTCAACATTGTTGGTCCACTCCCTATTATCCTCAGGGTAATGGTCAAGCAGAAGCATCTAACAAAACCTTAATCAAAATTCTCAAAATATTGGTCAATAAAATTGGTCGTGACTGGCACATTCAATTATATCTAGCCTTGTGGGCCTATCGAACTAGTGTTCGAACCCCCACTGGAACTTCACCATTTGTTTTAGTGTATGGTGCTGAAGCAGTTTTTCCATTTGAATTGGAAGTTCCTTCTTTGGATTTGCTACTTCAAGATACCGAAGTAGGAGATGAATATCGTGCTGGCAGACTTAGTCAGCTGGAACTCCTAGATGAAAAACGCATCAATGCTTTGGAGCATCTCCATGCTTACCAAAACAAGCTTAAAAGATCATATGCTAAAAAAGTTTGTCATAGATCCTTTGAGATCGACAACCTTGTTTTAAAAGAAAATAAAAAAATACAAATGCAACTAAGGAACTTAAAGGTAAATTCGAGCCCAATTGGCTTGGACCATACATTATTACTGCTAAATTTGAATTAGGAGCATACAAATTATCTACCTTAGATGGTAAAGAACTTAAAGAACCCATGAATATTTTGCATCTTAAACGTTACTATGCATAAATTTGGTCATTCTTCATCCTTGTATATATTTGTTTTCAAAATTTTTTATATTCCTTTCAAATTTATAAAAATCCAAAAACATCAAAAATATTCATAATCATCCAAAATCTTCAAAACTATCTATTGCATTTATTTAAAGCACTTGTTAAGTTCTTTTTGCTCAAAAACAAAAATCAAAATAATGATAAAAATATAATAACAGCTATATGCTTGACTCTTTTGAAACCAAAATAAAATAAAGAAGAAAGAGAGAGTCAACATCCTCAAAAACTTCTCAAAAGTGTTCATCTATATTTTCTTACAATTATTGTAGTTATATGCTTTAAATTATTTTTGGATAAATTAGCATTTATTTGGCATCCCTCACTTGCACACTCACAACAATAAATATCTTGATTTTATCTGGCATGATTATTAATCTCTCTTATATCAAAGTCCACAAAATTCAATTAAATAAAGTTTGAGCATAGAGAATTGATCTTGTTATTTACTTAAACCAAGCACATCTTTTCACAATAAAATGATTATATTTGTAATTTCCATGTTTTACTACATAGTAGAACCGATTTCTTGAGCGAAAAGTTTCCCCTGCTATCCTATCATGCACATGGTCTAGAATCTTTGAGAATTGGCAAAAGGACAAGCTCACCCCTACCCAGAATAAAAATCCCTTGCTCTACAGCTAATCCGAGCAAGTATCCCTAGCAAAGAGAAAAAAGAAAAGAAAAGTTCAAGAAAAAGAAAAGAGAAAAGAAAAATGTTATTCTATATCATTCCAACAATATTTCAAGCACTATCTCAAAAATCAAGCAAAAAGAAAAATAAGCAAAGTTCAAAAGAAAGCAAGAAAGCAATAAAATCCCTTTCCCTACCCTTTGAAAAAAAAAGAAGGGTTGATGAGCTTGAATCCCTAGAATTCTCAATTATTCGAAAACTGTGAGGTAAGCCCCATAACAGGTGGTTTGTGCCCAACTTGCTTGGCCTTGGGTAACTCCTAGCGTGGCGATATGTCTGTCACATTAGCGACCTTCTTTTGTACAGACCTATGTCTACTTATGGATTAGCTAGCTCTTGATAATACGACCTACATAGTAGCCTAGTATGGTTATATGCATCCACATCATGGTTAATGAATACTTATTTGGTTTCTTCAAATCACTTGTATCATAGTACCTTGCTCAAAAACTAGTAAATGAACAATGCAATTGCACACACATTTGTATTTGAGAGATTTTGTGTATCATTATGATAAATCAAGATCGGAAATGAATTCACATATGCATATGGGATTCTTTATAAATCTAAGTTTTGTCTTCAAAATACTTTGAAATATTATTTTTGCAACTTGTTTGGAATAAATCAAGTACAATTGTTTACCATAAAGACAACTATATAATAGAAATATCAAAAATTTCTTTCAAAATATACAATCAAAACATATATATCTGGTTGACTTTGGTGACGATGGTATAGTTCTGTTGAGAAGCAACACACCCCCACTGAAAAATGAGATTCCATCCTTAGAAAATTCTGAACTTTCATTTTTGCAGCAGGGACCCTCTTGATCCTTTCCAGTTTTAAATCCAGTTTTGCTTGTTTCCTTTTTAAGTTGTGTTTTTCCTGTCTTTCTAGCCTGTGTTTTCTTAAGCTTAACTTTTACATGCTAGAAATCATTCATGCTTAAGCCAAATCCTGCACCGGTACCGAGAAAAATGCTGAAAACAGTTGCATAAATTCATGAAAAATCAAACTTTCCATTTTTGGTAGTGTCGCGATATCGCGACACTTCCATTTTCGGAAATGTCGCGATATCGCGACAAGAAAATACAAATGCAGCTAAGTCGGAAAAACGTAGCGAAATCGTGACACTTTCCATTTTTGGAAGTGTCACGATATCGCGACATTTCCATTTTTGGAAAGTGTCGCGAAATCGCTGCAGGATGAGGAGAGAGAAAGCCGGGGAGAAAAATGTCGCGAAATCGTGACATGTCGCATTTTCGCGGTAGGAGAGAGAAAGTGGGCTGAAGAATCAAAAATCCGCCAAGTCATTTTTGTGTAGCGAAATCGCGACACTTTCCATTTTTGGAAGTGTCGCGATATCGTGACATTTCCATTTTTGGAAAGTGTCGCAAAATCACTGTCTACCGGAGGAGAGAGAAGAAATCAATACGGACCAGCGCGATTTCACGACATGTCACGAAATCGCGACGTGTCCCATTTTCGTTGAGGATAAATGATAAATTGACCAAGTCCAAAAGTTGCAGCGATGCACTGCATGTCTCAAAATCACGGGCTAAAGGGTGCAGCGATGCGCTGCATGTTTCCAAGTCGAGAGGTAAAGTTGCAGCGATGCGCTGCATGTCTCAAAATCGCGGGCTGGAGCTTGCAGCGATGCGCTGCATGTTTCAAAATCAGGGGTGAAAAGTGGCAGCGATGCGCTGCATGTTTCGAAGTCGAAGGGTGAAAATGGTAGCGACGCGCTGCACGTTTTGAGGAAGTCTTGCAAGACAAGCATGTCGCGAAATCGCGACATGCTGGAGCAAAGTTGTACGACCGCTAGCAGGAGGCGCGATTTCATGACATGTCACGAAATCGCGACATGTTGCATTTTCGCGGCCGACAGGGGGAGAAGCAGCGCAACGCTGGGGACGTCGCGATTTTGCGACATGTCGCGAAATCGCGACATGTCGCAGAATCGTGACAGGAGAGAGAAAGTCCTCAAAGTTGACCAGAAGTGCATTCCAATGGGAAACAGAAGGCATCCTGGGGTAGCGACACGTGTCAAAGCATGTATGAGACGGAGCAGAAGCCGACATGCAAGCTTTTTAGCTGATTTTAATCTGATTTTAATGCTTTAAGCTTTGATTTTAATGATTTTAAAGTGCTAATATAATCTTTTTGTCTTTCATGCAGGATTCCATCTGGCACTTGTGGGACAACCGGGAAAGGCCATAAAGACAAAGTTAAAGTGCAGATTTAGTCAAGGACCGCCATGCTAGAGGAAAAGAAGCCGATAAAAGCATTCAATAGCAAATTTATGACAAATTGATAGCATGGAGATAATTTCAACTCGAGATGGCTTTGTGGAGATCAAATTGATGGAGAAGTGGTGACTCATCCGGCTCACCAGCAGAATTAATGGAGGCATTTATTTACAGCTGCGGATGAATGCAAGTGGCTTTAGATTTTATCTTCTCCATTTATGGCAGTTGACTGCACAGATTTGCAGAAGGGTTAAGTTCTATCCGGACTTTGGTCTTAAGATGGCTTTTTATTGTAAAACCCGGTCCTAGGGTTTAGATGTGATAAAATTTGTAGTTATGAGAAGAAGATATTTCTGAAAAGATCAGGGTCTGTCCTGAGTCTATAAATACTTCTTCTCAATGTAATTGCAGGAGGCGGAGACTTAGAAATAAAAGTCTTATAAGCAATTTCTTGCAAATCTTGTGAAATCCTTTGTTTCCGGACTTGGAGTTGATGTGCTTTAGCTTTTACGTGATAGCATGGCCAAGAGCCTAATCTTTTGCAGAGTGTGATAAGTGTATCTTCTTTTGTTATCCGTTCCATTTAAAGTTTGTTAGATATATCTCTGTAAATCCGACATTATCAAGTTTAAATATCTTTGTTAGGCTTCAGTTGTTCTCTTGTCTCGCTAGGGGAAATTAAGATTTCAGGTGTAAGTTTGTTCTAATTGCTCTGTCTTCACTGTGTGAGCTAGGCTGTCGGTGAAAGATACCAGTTTTAACCAGTTGCCCTTGGATTTATAATTTTTTGCTAGATCTGTTTCACTCTGCCTTGTGCTCTTAGTTGAAAGTGATCTTAGACTGACTGGACACTTTCTTCTTTGATTTGTTCTGTTGTGAAGCTAGTAGCATAGATAAGATTGATAGTTTGGGGTTTTACAGTTGATGTTTGATAAACTTCTCTTTCTGCCCTACCCTACCCTCTCTTTGTTTTCGGTGAATGATCCATTTTTATTTTCTTTGTTTGTCTTTTATTTAAATCTGCTGACCCATGAGAGCTAGATCAAGAATTCAAGTTAAATCTGATAAACAACTTTTGCAACTACTGAACAAGTTCAAGAACCCCCTGTAAGGTAACAGAGCAGTCCATATTGAAATATATTCCAAAAGTGGAAAAGAGTGAATAGCCATTCGACCCAACTTTGTAACTCGCACCTTGGATAACCAGCTAGATCCTAAAGTGAGTGGGATCCGTCCCGTGGGCGTCTCCGACGGCTTCCTGCCCATTCCTTTCGCGGGGGTGCGTATGAAAGCCGGACCAACAAGTTCCAAAACCAAAATTGGAATTTTATGCCTAGCGCAAGTCCTCATTTTCATATTTTCTGTTCATCAAAAATCAATCATGCAATAAAACTATTTTTTTGGATTTTCGCGATGATGGTATAAGTTTATACCTACATATTCTATGCCTAGCGCAAACCATTGTAACAATTTTATTCTCCATTTATTAAAAATCATGAAAAACATATGACTTAAATCATTATTTTACACAAATTATGCTTTTCAAAAGCAAACACATTTTCATTATTTCATGTCATTATGTCAACCTTTTGCAATGATGGTATAATTCCTAAAGAATTATCTAAAAAATTTATCACACTTAGGAAATTATGCCTAGCAAAAATCATTTGAACATCATTTCATGCACAAACATTTTTTATGAAAATCTGAAAACAAACCATCATCATCATTATCATTTGCACTATTGCACCAAAGTCTTAAGACAGTTTCTTAAGCACTCTTTTACTTTTTAACAATATTTCTATAAATGGGACTAGCTTGACGACCGAGTGAGCAACGACTCCATGAAATGGTCTATAATAGCGACAATGTCCTTTGCAATTATTGTTAGAAGTCTCTTTTTATTTTTACATTTCATTACAACAAATCAATTTGTTACATCAGATTATTTCATTTAAAATATCACCGCATGACATTCAAATTATAATATCTCCAACGACATAATTACATCCAATTATCAAATCAATCAATCAAAATATTAAAAGCATCATAAAAATACATAAGACAAGTCATATGATCAAAAATATCTCATCTATATATATCACAAATATATGTACATCATCAAATCTGGATTGGTATGCCACAATTTGTACCTCGGCATACTCAATCCTCTATCAACAAAACAAAAACATACAATATCAATGTCAATCCCGCCCTCTAGCCTCGAGAGCCCCTCGAGCTCTCTGCCTCATCTCCTCCCCCGCCCTGAGGTGGACGAGGTGGCCCCATCGCAGTTTGTGTAGTCCTAGTCCTCGATCGGGACGAGGTCCTCGACGACCCGATCCTGATCGGATCTGCGATGTTAGCTGGCATGGGTAGTCTATCCGCCTCTGGCACCAGCTGGAAGTATAGTGTCTAGTAAAATGTCAACTGGGCAATATCCTGTGTCAACTCCCTAGAGCTCGCCCCTTCGCCCCGTGCCCTGAGGCGTGCAATCTCATCCCATAGCTGTGACACCTCAGCCCGATGTCGTGCAGTCGCATCCTGTAGCGTCTGCACCTAAGCCTACAGAGGATCTCTCTCCGCCCGAAGAGTAGCCATCTCGCTACTCTCTCCTGTGTCCACACCCTTGCCCTTATCGGGCGATGGTGGCCTCTATGGAGATGGGGGTCTTGCCTCCCTCCTCTCCCTCTCTCTGCCATGGTCGCTCCTGTGCCTGTGGCCTCCTCGCCTCTCTCCCGCCGTGACCCTAGGCTACCTCCATCATCGCCTGGCGTCGCCTCCCTATCCGATGCACAACCGCGTGGATCGGACCCTGTGCCCTCGTCATTCGAGGAGGGCGGATGCCTATGTACCAGGCATCGTAGCCATCGGCTACTCCTGTGTCGTCCCCATCCACCGACTGGATGGGGGCATCATCTGTGTCCTGGCTCTAGAACTGCTGCATGTCGGGAGCCTCGCTAACTGTAGTGTTATCCCGGACAGTCTGAGAAAACTCATAATCTCTGAGGGATGGGATCCCCTGCTGTAGACCGAACTACCACAAAACTCAGTTGTACCTGTGGAGCTCCACCTCTCCCCTCTCCATCCTTAGCCAGCAAACTCGCTTGATGCGAGCCAGCTCCTATCCGTCCTCTGGCCACCCTGGATGTTCCCTCCATGGCCTCCAGGTGATCTGGTCCAGGACTAGGTCATCCAATACCCTCCGGGACATCGGTAGGTCGATCCGTTGTTGTGCCCCTCTCCGGAGCCACCAGTAGAAGACTCGGGGCCTCTCCCCGTCAACCCCTGTCAAAGGAAGCCCTACCGGCCTCCGCATCGCAATGTGCTCCCAGCACCAAACCTGTAGTAGCGATGTCATAACTAGACATTGGCCACCCTTGTACACGACCCCATACAGGATCTTGTACAATCAGCATAGTACAAAACTGCCCCATGAGAACCTGTACCCGTGGTCTCTCATATCATAGACCACATCTGCCAGCATCCATGGCACCCTGCATCCGCTCTGGTGGCACAACAGAAGTCCACCAACTACTCCAGCTAGTACCCGTGTGAGTGTTGATGCCCCAAGCATCTGGCACAGTGCCTCGATGTTAACTTCGCCCTTCTCTAGGGTGAAGCTTGGGTCACCGCACAGTCGTCCCATAGCGCGGCCCTGATTGGCTATAGGTGTAATCAATCGTCCTTGTATGGGGATTCTCAGAATCCTCCATACATCCTCTAGTGTGGGAGTCATCTCCCCTGTCGATAGCCAAAAATAGGAAGACCCCGGATACCACCTCTCTACTAGGGCCGTTAGTAGCCCCATGTCTGTAGAAACTTGTGGCATCTCTGCCACATGCGATAAGCCGGCTCGTGCCAGTCGATCCCGCTCTGCCTGTGTGAGAGCGGCCAAGTCGTCTCTCAACCCTCCGTATTTCCACTCCCTGCTCTTTAGTAATCCTCTCTGCAAACATAAACAACAAAACAATAAACAATCATTAATCAATAATTCAAGTAATCAATAATGCAAGTTAAAAATTTAATTTTGTGCAATTGATGATATCGCCCACTATTGGACGATATCGTCCCAAATTTGAGCATAATCGTCTCCGATTTCGTAGTCCGAAATCGTCCCTAATTTGACGCAATCGTCCCCCTTTCGACGATTTCACCTTCGAGCGAAATTATCGAAATTGGGACGATTTCGTCGAAATCGGGATGATTTTGTCCCGATGACATCGACGACCCAAAAACGGCCGCGATGCTCAAAATTCACCTAAAAATCTACCTAAAAAGCATGTAAAGTTAAATTAAAGCATTCTAGATCAGTCTGGACTCTTACCCGTAGACCATGCCGGACCTCTGTCGATTTGTGCGTCGTCTCCACCATTTTTGCTTCAAAGCTCCAAAAACCCAGAAAATGAATAGTAAAAATGAATTAGGGTTTTACCCTATTTTTCTTAATTTTATTCAAAAATAATTTTTACTTTTCCGCGTTTTTACCTCAAACGTTCGATTTGGGTAAAAACACGGAGGGGGCACCATAATAAGCTGTCGTACGATTCGACCAAGAATCGTCGCCTAAAAATGGGAATAATTTTTTGCTTTCTCGTAGATCGAGAAGAACTAATCTTTAACACATTTTCTTCGAAAAATTTGCTAAAGAGGGGGCAAAATGTAGCACCCTAAAATTGGCGTAGTAAAATTACAATAATTACAATCACCTTAGTAAATAATTTAAAATTCAAATTTAACCTCCCAAACCGCTCGTTAACCGTCGAGAAATCTGTTTCCCCTTTTTCGCACCATTTTTAGAGGTTGTTTTGACCGTTTGACGATATCGTCGTCGATCAGACGATATCGCCCCAAATTTGACGATTTCATCTGGACTAGGACGTCTAGACGATCTTGTCGCAAAACTGATTTTGCAAAGTTGGAATCTGTTCTAACGGGTCTCCAATCTGGGCAGAAGCGTGTCTGCGTCGTTGGGACCCTCCCCCCATTGGAGATCTCCCAAATTGGGATGATCTCCAACCTCCTAACTACTCCCCTAAGCCTATTTAGTCTCTAGGATTTTCCCTTCCCAACCCCTGGCCGAAATTCTCTGCAAGTTAACTCCATTCATGTTAAAACATCCCTATTTTCCATTTGCACTAGTTCCATATCAATTTTGTTGCAGGTACATCATTGTTCTTCAGCTGGAGCCGGCACCTATCGTCGCCGACGAACTCGTTCGAATCGAAGGCGAACCTGTCGAATTCGAGGCGATTTCGTACTGATGCGAGACGATCTCGACTACAATCCGTATTGAGGCAATCAGTGCCTGAAGTTTGCATTTCTCAACCTTTTCTCTGTCATTTTATTCTGCAAATTAGATAGTCTATTCAGTGTTTTATGTTACTTTGCATTTGGAGTTCACCCATTTAGATTAAGTGCATAATTAAATCCTAATTATCACCTAATTAGCACGATTCATTTACGTCTCGTGTTTAAGTTTTAGTTTGATAACATTGTCTGCCATTTTATATCATTTCCCTTTGTTAGCACTTGTAGTATTTTTTGTATTTTGCATCTGTTTCGGTTTTGCAGGTCTCTGACGAATTCGTCTGATCTCAGACGATCTTGTCTGATTGCAGACGATTCTATCGAATCTCAGATGATCCAGACTACTTCAACATCAGAATCTTCTTCAGACATCCGGAACAGTTATTCCTCATTTATATTCTGTAATCTCTCTGTTTTTCTGTCTTTAAATCTGTTTTCTGTATTCATTGAACTTGCATTTTCATGTAGGTTAATCTAGATTCATTTGGCCAAACCTAGGATATGAATGCTTAAGGTTAAAAACGAACACATTTAAACACATTCCCAACCTAGGCGTGCAAGCTGCCGTTAAATGTTTCCTAGTGAACCCACCATCCATCGAAAAATCATCAAAATACACCTCCCTTGAGAGGCGGGACCTTCGCAAAGTCCTCTCAGTCCGAGGTACCGCGACATCCTTTTCCCATCCTCCTTTCGGGCGCGGATCCAATAGCCTGAAGGTAGGGATGCGAAAAATTTGGAGTGATACACTTGCAATAATAGAAATTCTGATTTCCAAGTAGAATTCCTTATTTATCCTATGTTATAATATTGCAAATATTAGGCTATTTAATATGTGTTTCTCTCTTTTATATTGCTTTCAAATATGGTTGATTTCCTTTAGTATTTCAACCTAATGTTATACCTTATAACTCCCGGTTAATGAAAGAAAATATTAATAAAGTAGAGACCTTACCTTTGATGTTGTATTCTCTACGTATCTACCATAGATCTCGGATGTATATGATAGTCCACTTCTTTACCTTTCCTTTGAACGCTTATGGAGAATGATGTGCATTGATTTTCCCTTGGCTTCAATGTTGGACTTATTTGACCTCCTTGACTAGAGCTTTTAATGCTCTTTCACCTTTCTTCCATGCTGTAATTTGGCATGTGCTATGAGTAAATTTTGGAATATTGAATATGTCGACTTCCTTGGTCTTTGGCACCTTTTAATAGAAGAGAGTTCTTGTGCTATGTGACAAGTGTCACATCGGTTACTTCTTGAGTGCTTGGAGGGAATGAAGATGCTTGTAACATCTGGGTGTTACAACCTTGGAGGAGCGCTTATTTCCTTTGAAGACAAGTGTCTCCCTTGTTCTAATGTACCACCTTTCTTGCTAGTAACGTTCCTTTGCTCGAATGTGTGAAATATGGGCGCTCATGTAGTGAACGTTAGGATTTCTTTTCAAGTGACAAGTGTCACTTCCTCCTTATGCATGGGCTCTTTCTCTAACTCTTCTTTAACGTACCTTTGGAGCACCTTTAAACACTATAATATTCTCAGCTCTTCCTTTGTTCGATGGTGCTTGCTTATGAGTTGGTTCAAGCTGGAGTGAAGAGCGATGCTTTGGTGGAGCTTTGGTGAAGCTTTTGGTGGAGCTTTGTTGAACCTCCAATAGTGGTATAGAATGCTCCTTGGATGTACATCTGGATTTGATATTACTTCAACTTGTTATGCTCTCCTTTCATCCTTGAATATAATGCTTCCCTTTGTCTTGTAATGTGTTGTGTTTGCTTGTAAATTTGGTTGTCCAAGATGTAGAGGATATGATCCTTTCAAGAGGCTTCTTTTCTTTGCTCAGAGTGTGCTAATGTTTGGCTGCCTTTGGCTGTTGCACCTTGTGAATAGTGTGCCTTTGAGGTACTTTAAACTCTACCCTAATTCCTGCATAGAATAGATTAGATTGGTGCACCAATATGTAATATATTTTGTATATAAGAATGCCCTTATTGCATTCCTTTTGCACTCCTTTTGTAGATCTATTTTTCCTAATTTTTATGGTAGCTTTCTTGAAGGCAATGGGGGATTTTGAGGTTGTCTTTTGATTAGACACCTTTCCCCTTTTTGCTTGGATATTTTTCTAATGAACCCAAGCTTGTAACCACGTAGATAGAAGCTTCCTTTTTTGTAGAAGTAATTTTTGCACCCCTTTTTGGTGCACTTTGAATCTTGAGACTCACCAAGTCTCGATTTGAAGCTTCTCTTGCTGATTTTAATGGTGGATTTCTTCTCCACTCCTTGGAGGAATCTGATCTGATTTTGGTGGCTTCTTTGGGCCATGAAATGCTGCAGGTTCTGTGCACCAAATAGTGTCTCTAGACACTTTGATTAATCTACTAGTTTTTGTGCTCTTGATCCTTAACAATCAACAAACACAAACTAACCTTTTTGAGAGTAATTAGTGTAGTGCAAATGATCTTAATAATACTACCAATTTAATGCACTAACAATCTCACCTTATCACTCCAATAAAATCTCAAAATAATTTTAGATGCACTTAATAATCTCTGCAACTTTTAAGAGTAATCTGTAATGAACCCTTAATAAGTATTCTGTAAATTTTCACTACAAACAAAGTTGTAGGATCTAGTCTTATTTTATTTTTCCAAAGTAGATGATAGGTAGTTGATAGATAGTTGTAATTCTAAAATCTATTCAACTCCAAATTAATGTGCAAATAATCCTTAAAATGAACTCTCCCTTTTTGCACTTTCTTGAAGACTATAATGCAATCTATTCTTCTGCAACTTTTAATCCAAATATGGTGCTTAATGAAATTTGATAATGAACCCTAATCTGAAGTTCAACTAGTTGCACCTTAGTTGCTTACCTTTTTGATGGCTTCTAAAGTAGATGATGTAGATCTTGGTGCTTCTGATTCACCAAGTTGTTGCCTTGTAGTAGATGGATACACAACTTCTTTGTTGGCTGTCCCAAACAACTTTCTCCTTCACCAATCTCTAGCCTCAAAATTTCTGTCTTGAGCCTTGGATTTGGTGGATTAATCCTTCCAATGATCATCTACTTTCTGCTGTAGATTCAAAGAACTCATTTCTCTGAGTTGTGCCTTCTTGCTATGAGAGGTAATCTCCAAATCTCCTGGATTTGGTAGGCTTCTTCTATCTAAATCTTCCTTCAAGATTCTTGTTAAATTCTGACTTCAAACAAGATCTTCTTCTTCTCAAGATTCTATTTTTCTTGAGGTCTTCATTGGATTCTTCTTCAAGGATTTGGCACTCCTTGCCAAATTCTTCTTCTCAAATTTGGCACTCCTTGCCAAATTCTTCTTCTCATATTTGGCACTCCTTACCAAATTCTTCTTCTCTTGGGCTTGTTGTCGGATGGTGATAATTATCCCAAGTCCTTCACTATCAGGAAATTTTCCTTGGTAGTGGAATTCTCCAATGAGTTCTCCTAGGAACTCTTTTGACGATGCTTTTGTGAGCTCTACAACAAGGCTCTCCAAGCCTTCTTCTTTTTCCTCCTTGAGACCTCTCCAAGGTCTTCTATCTTGTAGCTTCTCTGGTCTTCTGACTGAGACCTTTTCTTCAACCTTCTGCTTCTGGAAGTGTTGGTGATGAGATCTTCCTCTTGGATCTTTGATTTTGCTACTTCTAAATTTTGGAATAGGACTTTGTTGGTCCTTTCTCTTTCTTCTGCAATTTGTAGGCTTTGATGGAGATCACCAATCTCCTATTTCTTGGACTCTTCTTTGGAGTCTTTCTTCTGAGTTAGGTATTCTTCTTCTGAATCAGGAATTCTTCTCTAAATTTTTTTAGGAACTCTTCTTTGGAGTTTACTTATGAATCAAGAATTTTCCTTCTAAAATAGGAATCCTTCTCTAAATTTTTCTTCAAAATTAAGGCTTCTATGGCCTTTTTTGCTTCAAGGCTTCTCTGGCCTATTCTTCTTCTAGGATTCTTTGGCCTATTCTTCTTCTAGGATTCTTTGGCCTATTCTTATTTTGCACTCTGTAGGTATTGATCTTGAATGGAGATCACCAATCTCCTATCTCCTCCTATGACTCAACTTTTGGAGTCTCTTCTTCCTTGAGTCTGCTATAAGGCTACTGTGGCCTTTTCTTTACTTTTACAATTTATAGGATTGCAGCTCTTGTAATGGGACCTTTCTCGAGGTCTTTGAAATATTTAGTATTCTACCTTATTGCTGCAAGTGTTGGAATGATTCTTGAAGATGTTCTTCCTAACTCTCTTGTAGGAAGCTTCCCAAATTTTTCTTGAATCTCCTTTTCCTGCAACAAGCTGTTAGAAACTGGAATGGAAGAACTTATAAATCTGGAGATAATAATCTTCACTAGTTGATTTTTCAAACTAGTGGCTTGAATGTTGAGTCCTAGTCTTCACAAGTTTTTTTGCAACTTTGTGGAAAGACCCTAGCCAGATGTAATCTCAGATTTTTTACAACTAAGATTTATTTTAGTCCTCACTTTCCTAATCTTGCTGACTACTATGGCTTTTTCTATCAATTAATCCTAATGGTAACTTTTGCATGTAGTGGCACTCAATGGTAGATCCGGTTTGTAAAGATGTAGGCCAATAGTAGTAATGGTGACTCTCCCTATTCCTCTTGACCTACTGGACTTCTCTTATGATGGATGTAGGTCCTCCTATCTCGAAGCACCATGGCTCTGATACCATTGTTAGCTTTTGAGGATATATGTTGTGGAGAGATCTAACATAGGTCCCAATGAAATATAGGAAATATGAAAGAAAGTGAAACAACAATATGACTAAAATATGCTATAAATAGAAATGATAAAAATACAATGCAATATGGAGGAAATGGTCACTCCATTAATATGAGCTAAAGAGCTACATTGTACTCCATACATGAGTACTTGAGAGATGAGATGAGATGTGATATGTGATATGATATTCTACTACTATGAGACCCTTTATATAGGAAGATAGATTCCTTGGCCAACACTCTACCTAGTTGTACAAGGGGACACCTTGCACATTACAACTTGCACATGCCACTTGTGCATTTATTACATTGCTTGAAGTAACTAGATAACTTCCCCCTAAAGTAATCTCCTATCCTAACTATGTACCTAAGGTGGTACATTTACATGACCCAAATGATGTAATATACTCTAACTCTAACAACCATATGAAATTCCTTCAAAGTCATGATTGCTAATGGTGGCACCCTACCATGCAAAGGCAAATATCATAATGTTTAACTCAAAATTGGGGACTATAAATTAAAGTCAAAAATGTTTTCCTTACCCTTATGAGGGTGTGATATAGTTTTGGTATTCTAATGGTTGAGAATGTTAGGACCAATATTATGGGATTTAACAGAATTATGGATGAAAATTAGTCAAGACGAGTAGGAATATACTTTATGTGGCATAAAGGTGGGAGCATTTCAATTTATTTCTTCTCATAAGATGGAAAAATTGTTAAAGAAATCTTCCCATGGCATGGTAGCTCAACTTTTTGCTATCACCACCCCTGAACAAGGGGAGTCTAATCACCCATAATAATTATAGGGTACATTTAATAAGTATGCTCATGTTTTTGAGGAACACAAGGGATTTCCTCCTCAATGCACACATGATCATGCAATACAACATTTTTGGTAGTCTACCTCCTAATGTTCATCCAAACTGGTATGCTTATGCTTAAAAAATATAAATTAAGAAAATTATATAGGAACTTCGAGCTTCTAGAATTATACATTCTAGTGTTAGCCCCTATTCCTCACCAATGTTGCTCATAAGAAAAAAGGATGGCACTTGGTGTTTGTGTGTGGATTATCAAGATTTTAACAAAATAACTATTAAGGATAAGTTTCCTATTCCTGTCATGGATGAACTACTTGATGAGTTGCATGGGGCTCAATATTTTTCCATGTTGTATTTGTGGTCAGGCTATCACCAAATCCGCATTAAGAATGAAGATATTCTCAAAATAACTTTTCAAACTCATGAAGACCGTTATGAGTTTTTGGTTATGCCTTTTGGGTTGACCAATGCTCCTTACACCGTTTAGAGTTTTATGAATTATGTTTTTCATCCTCATATTCACAAATTCGTTTGTCTTTTTTGATGACATATTGATCTATAGTCACACATGGGAGGACCGTCTTCACCACTAAGATAAAACCATCAAAATTTTGTCTGATCATTAGCTTTATGCAAAGCAATCAAAATGTTCCTTTGGCTAGCAGGAGGTTGAATATTTGGGATACATAGTAACTAAGGAGGGAGTTCAGGTTGATCCTAAATCTCATACATTGAAGGGACTTCATGGATTCTTCGATCTTATAGGATATTATAGAATTTTTTGAAGAATTATGGTAAGATAGCAGCTCCCCTGACATCCATATTAAGGAAAAATTCTTTTGTGCAAACTGATTTGGCCGAGAAGTCTTTTGTTGGTTTGAAGTATGCTATGACCACCACCCCTATTTTGGCAATGCCAAATTTTTCTAAACCCTTTGTCATTGAGAGTGATGCATATTAATGTAGGAGGGTTAACCATTGGATTTCACTAGTAAGGTACTCTCCCCTCAACATTTTGGTAAATCCACTTATGAAGAGATGCTTATAATTTTACATGCAGTCACCCATTGGCATTTGTATCTCATTGGCCAACATTTTCCATTAAAATTGATCATCAAAGTCTAAAATATTTTTTATAACAGAGGGTGGCTACTTTGAAACAACAAAAATGGGTCTCCAAATTGTTGGGGTATGATTATGGCATCTCTTATAAGAAAGATAAAGAGAATATAGCGATGGATGCCTTATCTCATCTTCATGAAGATCAGGTCATGTTGCATGCTATCTCCACTCCCCTTTCACAATGGATTCATCAACTTCATTAGGATGTAGCCAAGGATTCCTCATTACAAACTCTCATCCACACTCTCTAAGAGGATCCTCATTCCTACCCTAGCTATACTTGGGATGGTCAAGATTTACAGTTTCATGACCATTTGGTTATACCATTTGAGTCTCAAATCAAAGACCTCCTCCTTCAAGAAATGCATGCTTCTCCTATAGTTGGTCATTTAGGTTTTCTTAAATCATATACCCAAACCAAGCATCCTTTTTTTTGGAGGGTAATGAAAAAGGACATCCAAACATTTGTAGATGAATGTGATCACTACAAATGCATGAAAGGTAAAACTGTGAGTTCTCTAGGGATAATTCAACCTTTACCCATTCCTGAGCAGGTTTATATAGATATATCTATGGACTTCATCGAAGGGCTACCAAAATCCAAAGGTAAATCGATTATTTTGGTGATAGTGGATAGTCTTTTGAAGTATGCTCAATTTTATTCCCTATGCCATCCTTATACTACATCCGTTGTCACCCAATTCTTCCTTGACTCCATATTTTGCCTCCATGGGATGCCTAAATCCATTTTCTCTGATTGGGATCCTACCTTCACCAGTCACTTTTAGTAGAAATTGTTCAAGTTGCAGGGGACACAACTCAAGATGAGTTTATCCTACCATCCTCAAATCAATGGCCAAACTAAAATTATCAATACATGCCTGGAAACCTACCTTCGTTACTTCACTTCTGAACATCCTTCTCATTGGGCTAAGTGGTTTCCTTTGATCGACTAGTGGTATAACACCACGTATCACTCTACCACTAAGGTGACTCCATTTGAAGCAATCTATGTTTAGCTTCCACCTACTCCAACTTCTTACATTTTGTTGTGAATATCTTTTCTCATACCATAAATCATTCATCAATATAAAGAAATATTCAACATGCATCCACAAATAAATTAATTGTACAATAAATTTCTCACAATAAAATAGAAATTGATTATACCCTTGAGGTAGGACAACACCATATAATGCTCCTTTTGGAAGGAATCCACTCCACAAGATCTCTAGATCCACGATCCAAGAATTATCAAAGAATACATCATAGATACCTTCTACAATGGGGATACATCTCTCTTTATACAAGAGTGTGATGGTTCACCTTCCATGAGTTACAAGATCACCCATGTGGTGGTTCACCTTACAAGGTGCATAATAATATGACAATATTCCTTGCGGTTACATATGATAATATTCTCTCGATGATTACATATATGATTCTATGACATACCTATTTCTAATTTGACATGTGGCTTTTCTTACTCAATAATTAATTTATGGTTCATACCATTATACAATACAATATTAAATTATTAAATATTAAGTACCTATCTTGGGTACCTAACATTCCATCCCCCTTACAAAATATTTCATCCTCAAAATATTAGAAGAGGCTAAATAATATGATCTTTTGAGCCATGTTGAGTATTGGTACCAATCTTGATCATCCATCCATCCCAATGAAACTATGATTGGTGGTGGTCTTCGTTGATGCCAATGCCATGTGTTGGAAGCATAAATTTCATCTTTTTTCATCCATACCTGCTTGTATTTATGACTTGTAGCATATCCAAAGTTTGAACTTCTTTGGTTCTTTGTATGTCCCTCATGGTTCTTATGCTGCCTCAAGCCCTGTCTCCATGATTGTTGCCTCTAATGGTGGTGTGGATGGCGATATACTCTAGCCTAATGTGCAACCTATTTTTGCTCTTCTCTCATATTAGCTTCCATTGATTCTTTCCTTACTTTTTCTTCCTTGATTTTTGCTATTGCCTCCTCGAGATTCTATTTTAGGTTCTTTTGTTTGCTCTTCACTTTGTTCCCCTACAATAGCTACCTATTTGTCCTTACACTTAGAAATATCATGTAATATTATATTATTCTTGTACCATAACTTTATGAATTGCTTTTGCACATTAATGTTAATAGTACCCAAAGAATGCAACCAAATATAACCAAGGATAATATCTACATTATTCATATCAATAGCATGAAAATCTGAATGTAAAACATGTTATCCATGGTGATTTTCAAATCTTCAAAAAATGTGAACATTGTGACCCTCAAGTTGTATGTTTTTTATTTTATTTTGCTTGAACTTGCAACCTCTTAGTCAAATACATATTGATAAAATTATATTTGTTGCTAGGGTTAATGGAAACAATAATTTTTTTATTTTGAATGCAACCATGAACTCACAAAATATAATTTTTACATTCAAACAAATCTTTTTGACCACTATTTGACCCTGACACAAAAAGTGTAGTTTCCTTAGCTTGCACATTATTATATTTTTCTTTTGGTCCCCATTTGTTAAAAAATGCAACTTCAAATTCTTCCCATGTGTATGTTTTGTTATGGGCATACTCAAAGTTTGAAAACCAAGAAGAAGCTTCCTCTTGCATAGAAAAATAAAGGTTAAATTTCCATAAGAACTCAAGAAGTTTTTTCTTAAAATTTTGCAACCATTCCCTGGCATCACTATCATCCCTTCCAGTGAATTTTGGCAAACCCATGACCTCAACCCAAAATTTTTCCAAACAGCAAGGGTTTTTAAATAACCAAAATTTCTCAAATCTCATCTATTCCCTTCTTCAACAATTAAATCTACAAAAATTTCTTTAAAACAAAACAAACGACAACTGATTTGATTTTTTTTTTAAGCAAAAAACCCCTTGCGGGGCGGCCTTAGTCTGAGAGACCATGACCAGGGGGTTCTACCCCATCAAATTCAATCGGGAGTCGCACCCGGCCCTGCCCGCACCAACATTATCAATTGGATTTTGGGTACCCAATTCAACTTTTTGGTAGGATGGAGATTCAAACTAGGACCTCCCTTGGAGGATTGTCCTCTCCTCTCCAACTCACCTACAACACCTAGGTTCTGATTTGCTTACTCGTATTGAAAGTTATGATTTATTTTTCCTTTTCTATATAGTCCAAAAACAACACCAAATGCCCAACTTGCAACAGTTGTAACTCCCTCAATATTTATGAAAATTTAACAAGTGAATATTCATTTGTATAGTACTCAAAATAACCTGCATGTTGATGCAAAAATATTTGGCAAATGACTGCTAAAATATAATTTTTTTCTTTTTGAATAAAATTCTCGCAGCTAAAAAACAACCTCTATAGCCCAACTTCAAACAACTGTAACTCTTTCAATATGTACCAAAATTTCACAAGTGAGCATTAATTTTTGTAGTACTCAAAATAATCTACATGCTAGTGCAAAAATATTTTGAAAATGATTGCTAAAAAATTAATACAATTTTTTTCTTTTAAAAAAAAAAGTTGTGCAGCTAAAAAACAGCCTCAATAACCCAACTTCAAATAACTGTAACCCTTTGAATATGTATCAGAATTTCACAAGTGAATAGTCATTTTCATAGTACTCGAAATAATCTACATGCTAGTGCAAAAATATTTTAAAAATGACTGTTAAACAATTTAATACGAATTTTTTTATTTAAAAAAAATCAAATGGCCACAAAACAACACAAATAATCCAAATTCAAACAGCCATAATTTTATCAATATTGATAAGAATTTAACAAATGGGCAGTCATTTTTGTAGTACTCAAAAATATCTAGACAATGGTGCAACCACCTTCTTAAAATGACTGCTAAAATAGAAAAATATGGCCTCCACAAAATGTGACTTTTTTTCTAAAAAACGTGCCCTAGCTTTGGAAAAACAAACCCACTTTGCCCAAATTGCTAATCTGATACCAAATGTTGTGAACCTCTTTTCTCATACCATAAAATATGAAGAAATATTCAACATGCATCCACAAATAATTTAATTGCACAATAAATTGCTCACAATAAAATAGAGATTGATTATACCCACAAGATCTCTAGATCCATGAGCCAAGGCTTCTCCAAGAATACATCATAGATGCCTTCTACAATGGGGATACATCTCTCATTATACAAGCGTGTGATGGTTCACCTTCCATGAGTTACAAGATCACCAATTTGGTGATTCACCTTACAAGGTTTATAATAATTTGACAATATTCCTTGTGGCTACATATGACAATATTCTCCCAATGGTTACATATATGATTATATGACATACCTATTTCTAATTTTACATGTGGCCTTCCTTAATAATTAATTTATGATTCATACCATTATATAATACAATATTAAATTAGTAAATATTAAGTACCTATCTTGGGTACCTAACATTCCATCATTCATCAATATGAATAAATATTCAACATGCCAAACATTGTGAACCTCTTTTCCCATACCATAAATAATTCATCAATATGAAGAAATATTCAACATGCATCTGCAAATAAATTAATTGCACAGTAAATTTCTCACAATAAAATGGATATTGATTATACCCTTGATGTAGGGCAACACCATACAATGCTCCTTTTGGAAGGAAACCACTCTACAAGATCTCTAGATCCACGAGCCAAGACTTCTCCAAGAATACATCATAGATACCTTCTACAATGGGGATACATATATCTTTATACAAGAGTGTGATGTTTCACCTTCCATTAGTTACAAGATCACACATGTGACAGTTCACCTTACAAGGTGCATAATACTTTAATGATATTTCTTGTGATTACATATGACAATATTCTCCCAATGGTTACATATATGATTCTATGACATACCTATTTCTAATTTGACATGTGGCCTTCCTTACTCAATAATTAATTTATGGATCATACCATTATACAATACAATATTAAATTATTAAATATCAAGTTTCTTTCTTGGGTACCTAACACATTCCAGGAAACTCCAAGGTTCAGGTTGTGGATTCCACTCTTCATCAATGTGACTCCATTCTTCACCAAATCAAGCTCAACTTGGATATGGCTCAAAACCATATGAAATAGCAAGTAGATCAACACTGTACTGAACATAACTTTGTTGTCAGTGACATGGTCTTTCTTTGTTTACAACCATACAAACAATTTTCTCTCTAGTTGCATGGTTTTCAAAAACTTACCACCAAATATTATGGTCCTTATCAGGTATTATAGAGGCTTGGGGTGATAGCGTGCAAAATAGCCCTTTTAACTAGTTCTAGACTTCATCCATTCTTCCATGTATCATCTCTCAAGAAGGTTATTAGCAATAGGGTGCAGGTGTAGTCTACACTTCTAGAGTTGGACGAGGAAGGGTCCATCATTCTTGAACCTAAATGCATTCTTGATTGAAGATCACGTACCCTTCATCGGTGTGTTCTCATAGATATCATAGTCCAATGGTGTGGCTTAAAACTAGAATATGCTACATGGGATCCTCTTCAACAACTCCAACAATAGTTTCCTCACCTTCAACTTTGAGGATAAATATTTTTGAAGGGGAAGGGCATGTTAGAATCCCATCCTAACAACTTGATGTAATAGTCCTCATGGAACGTGGGTAACACCCATGTTAATATTTTGTTATAATTTTGAATTAAGAAGCACCTAGCCAAATGTCTTCCTTCTATGTAACCATATTTAAGAATGTAACTAATTGTAGGTAGGATGTTCTAGCTCGGGTGGCATTTTACATGTAAACCAACCTTAGAAGTTAGGTGCTAGAGAAATTCTTTAAAATTGTGAAGGGTAGTATTGTGTAACGATCCCAATATAGCCTTGTTGGCTAAATATTTTTATCTCAAGCATTTGATTTAGTTAGTCAGCTCTTGAGAAGTAGGGTTAGGTTATCATTGATTTCATTTATAAATAGGAAGAATGTTTTATTAGTTTTTCATCATTTAAGAATATAATTTAATTTGCATATAAAAGCAAAAGACTTCGCCCTCTCAAAGTGGCTATAATACTTTGCCCTCTCAGAGTGGCTATGGATTTTCTGAGGCATAGATTTGATTGGTTCACTATTGATTATTGTTTGGATTGAAATTTATAATTTCATATTGGTGTTCTTAATATTATTGATGCATTGTCGATCATTACAATTTTGTATTAAATTATTTTTTTGATAAATATTAAGCTAGTGCATGGTTTGCTTCAAGTGGTATCAAAGCACAATAATGGAACATCAATAATGGTGCAGGTAGACATGTATAGCAACAAAATTCTTTGGTATTAGCACATAGACAAATCACTAACGCAAGAGAAAATTGCAATAGTCGAGCGTTCACAAAAAAATTTGTTTAGAGAAACACTAAACTTATTTATAAGGTTCATATTTTTTCAATTGATTCATAGATGACCTTTGGTCTTTTTTTAGCTCATTTCCATGAAAAGTGTAGTGATTTGAACTAGTGAATTTATGGTGGAGATTCCCTTACAATAATACTCCACTAGGAACATGTGCTTCAACTATACATTGTGCTTTGAGCTTGTAGGAGACAAGGAATAAATACTTTGATTTCTTAGAAGGTGCTAACAGAGTCCTTAGAGCAACATTCACCAATCGCATCTATACTCCTCCTATAATAGGAAACTATCCCAGTTTTTAGATCGTAGGGGACAATGCAATCAATCACTGATGGAGAAAGATAATTTGAAGAGAAATTAATTTAATTTCCTAAGATTAAATTAACCAATCAGGTGCATATCCAAACCCTAAACAACCCCAACCACTAAAGGACACATAGCATAACGTCAGCCTCTCACTGCAAATCGAATGTGGCAGGCCGTTTTTTGGCAGTTTAGCAAATTTTCGATGAATTTACTAGTTTTCGAAGAGCAATTATAGTTTTCGATGATAAATAATAGTTTTCGTGCAAGTTTTTGTAGGTTATTTTTTGGTGTGGAAATATTATCCCACATTGGTCCCACGGAGGTCAATTTGGGATTTAAAAGTAACAATAGACGCTAAGGTAGTTATGACCACCTCGGGGTGGTCACCTTGTCTAGCGCATGCACGTGGGAGCCACTAATGGTGGGCGGTAGGGCCTTCAAGGCCGACTAGCCATTGGGCTAGATTTAATTGTTGAATGCTAAACTTTGATTGTTGAATTTCCACATTGTTACTAACCCACAGTTGACCAACTTAACCGTTTAACCATCAATTGTCATTGGAAACCAAATTTTTTACTGCAACAAACAATTTTTCTCATCATTTTTCAAAATTTCAAATTGAATTTTGGCATCAACAACACAACAAAGTGCACAATTGATCCTGCTATAATTAGTGGTTATTTTTTGCTGCAAAATATGATTTTTCCATCGTCTTTCAAGTTTTCAATTGAATTTTAGTGCCAATAGCACAACAAAATGCATGAGTGATCCTACTACAAATACTGGTTGGACATGAGTGAATGGTCGCTTACAATGTATTGTCCTTCCAGATGATGTGTATATGAGTAAAAAGAAGTTTCAACCTAGAAATAAAGGTATGCATCATAATACTCCCATTAATATTAATAGTTTTGACTAACATCTTCTTTCTTCCCTAAATTCCATGGCTTTACCTTCACCTAACAATTCAGGTCCTTCCTCTCCAACTCCTAACAATTCTAGTCTTTCCTCTCTAGCACCCAATAACCCTATTTATAACTGGGTCATCCCAAATAACCATGGTGCTCCTTCTACCCCTGTACGTGATATTATACTTGCTATTAAAATTAACCCTAATTTGCATCATTATCTTACACAACAAGGAGAAAAGGTTGATAAAATTCTTGTCATGCTGGGAAACCTAGTTCCATCCTTTGCTACACCTCCTCATATCCAAGGATCACAACATACTATTAGACCCCAACCTTTAACCATTCATCAAGAACCAAATACTCATGTTCTTCCACACCATCCACCTAGTCACAACCCCCTAAAGTTTGCTTCTCATGACCTAGGCTTTGCCTCTGATCTAGACCCCTCAATAGGTGGTGCTTCCAATTTATTGGAATGGCCTCATGATATCCTAGTTCCTCGCATTGACATACCCAAATTTTAAGATTTTTACCCTCGAGGATGGTTGGCCAACATGGAAGGCATTATCTGTTTACACCATATTCCAGAAATAGGTTGTGTTGCCTTAGTAGCTTCTAAACTAGGTACCCAGGCTTATCAATGGTTATTATAGTAGCTTCGTCAATATGGTGGCCCTATTTTATGGCCTTAATTTAGGGAAAATTTTCTTTGAAGATTTGATAAGGGATATTCCACATCATATGTGGTACGTCTTATGCAAATTAAGCAAACCATATTAGTGGAAGACTATTACTTTGAGTTCACAAGTCTACTCACCTATACACAAGAATTGAGTCCAGTAGTGGTGGTCTCTACTTTTTGCTATGGCCTTAAGGATAAAATTTAAAAGGAATTTGACATGTATGATCCTTATACCCTTGATGATGCACAATGTATAGGTCAAGTGATAGAACAAAAACTCCAAGATTTTGGTCCTCCATATAGATGTGATTTTAACTCTCATTGATCGCATCGCAATTTTGATCGTTCCATAGGATTATTTTGATTTAAATGTCATTCACATACCCCTCAAGATCAGGCTTGTGAAGAATGTCATAGATTTCTCTAAGAATATGGGGATGCAGTAGTTGTCAAGAAGAAATATTTATAACCATAGGAGCCATCCACAAAACTAGGACAACAACCAATAGAAGTAGATGAAGCAAAACAAGAGGATGCTATTATGGCTCCCTCTGTTCATGCACTTCTAAGTCTTCAATCTCATCACACTATCAAGGCACAAGTATTCATTAAACATCGACGTGTTAATATATTGAATGATTTAGGTAGTACACAACATAGATTTTAATACAACAAAATCCTTGGGCTTGTATATCAATACTTCAAATCAAGATAAGTTTTGAGTCCTAATTAATAATGGACGTACCAATCAATGTGTTGGTCGAACATCTAAAGTTACACTCCAAATGGGAAGTTATACTTGGATGAGAAATATCTTGGCAATGAAACTGGGAAGTTCAAATGTCATTTTGGGAGCACAATGGTTATCTCAGCTCAACGATATTACTATTAATCTACAAAAATTATACATCAAGTGGATAGAGAATGGGTGGGTCATTTATCTTCAAATAATTCAACCTCCTCCCTCCAAGGTTGTGAGTTCACATAGTATGGAGAAGATATTGAAGAAAGGCAATTATGGTTTTCTTACACAAGTGAATTTCATAGAGATCAAATCCTTGTATTCGTACCTTACAACTCTTCCAAGGGATCTTTAAGATATTGTGGATAGTTATGAAGAAGTATTTAGTGAGCCAAGAGGTCTACCTCCTAAGTGCTCACATGATCATGCCATCCATTCGATCCCTGGTAGTCTTCCTCCTAATATGCATTCTTATCGTTATCCATAACCCCAAAAATTGGAGATTGAGAAGTTGGTCCAAGAAATGTTAGAGCATGGAATCATTCATCCAAGCATTAGTCCATATTACTCACTAGTGGTGATGGTACAATGTAAGGATAACTCATCGTGCATGTGTCCTGATTTTTTATCCTCTCAACAAGATCACTATCAAAGATAAGTTTCTTATACCTATTATAGATGACTTATTGGATGAATTACATAATGCTAGATATTTCACTAAATTAGACTTACGCTCAGGTTTTCACCAAATTAGGGTTAGAGATGAGGATATCCCTAAAATTGCTTTTCGTACACATGAGGGTCATTATGAGTTCCTAGTCATGCCCTTTGGTCTCACTAATGCTCCTAATTTTCAAAGTCTCATGAACCATGTCTTTCAACATTTTCTTCGTAAGTTTGTCCTAGTTTTCTTTGATGATATTTTTATATACATCAAATATTGGAAGGATCATCTAGTTCATGTTGACAAAGTCCTTCATCTATTACAAAAGGAAAAATATTTGTTAAAATATCCAAATGTGCCTTTGGGGTCCAAGAGGTAGAATATTTGGGACATAAAGTATCTCAAGGAGTTAAGGTAGATTCCAATAAAATCAAAGCTATTCAAGATTATCCCTTACCCAAATTCCTTTAAAAACTTCATGGATTTCTCGGACTTACAAATTATTACAAAAAACTTATCCGTAACTATGGCAAGATTGTGATACCTCTCACGGCTCTTACAAAAAAGGATACCTTTATTTGGACTGAAGCTACTTCTCAGGCCTTTCAATCCCTCAAAGAGGCTATGTGTTCCACTCCAGTTTTGGCCACTTCTAATTTTAGCAAGCCTTTTGTTATTGAGTGTGATGCTTCGACACAGGTATTGGAGCTATTTTAATGCAAGATGGTCACCCATTGGCTTTTGAAAGTAAGAAACTTTCAGGAAAGAATTTGGGATGATCTATGTTGGAAATATTGATCATTGTGAGTTGTCATTGATGTCAAAGGGTTTTCAAGGCAAAAATATTCTCCAAGGGCAATGAGGCAAAGAAAATAATATTCCAAAGCAAGCATGCCTTTCAGTTGAAGCATATTGCAAAGGTTTAAAAATAATATTATAATATTTTTAAATCAAAATATTTAAAATATTATAATTATTATAAAAGGGTTAGTGCCATCGATTGGAAAGAAAATACATAATCCCAACATTCTTAAAAAGCTCATATTATAATATATTTTTAAAATAATATGCAATATTTAAAAAAAAGGGCCAACGTCTACATGCACAATCAAAATTAAAAAATATGAAATATAATAGAGTATCGACGTTGTTTGTGTTTATATTATAAAGGTTCTAAATTATATGCCGAAATTATTATTATTGAAGGGAAACCTTATAAAAAGGGGTAAAATAATCTCATTGTTGCTAATGTTTTCGTGAGTGCAATTTGTAGCACGAGGCAATGGCGATTAACATGATTACGTGACGAGCACTTGTGATACAATTAGATTTTAATGGAGCAGATAGTGTGTCTAAATCTGCATATGAAATATTGCGGACGATAAAAGACAAGTGGTTGAAAGTAAAAGGAATTGCAAGGTTTTACACTAGATCAATACACAACAAATGCGAAAGGTATCTTTGGCGGAAGAATCTTAGTAATGGAGAAACATGTGCAATCTGGTCTGAGCAAATAAGAGATAAAATTCAAGAGTGTTGTATGCAATACAAAATGAGATTGAACATATATAACATGATTTGTCGAAGTCTGATTGGATGGCAACACAATAGAGATAGTGAGTAAAAATGGCAGAATTGGTTGATCATTTTTTTGACTTCGTGTTGCTTCAGGAAAGGGCAAACAAGTTTTCACAATGGGATTTCAAGGTAAGAAGATAGAGATAAGATGGAATAGCCATGAGTAGGTGATGGCAAGAAAGGAAAGTGAAACAGGTTTAATGATAGAGTCCAAATTAGACATTGTGTATTCATATCTCAATCGTCGATGTAGATCAGCTGGTTACGTAGCTAACGGGGAATATTGCTAATCAGTAAGAAGGATTGTGATAAAGTGGTGTGTTTTGTAAGAGAAGGGATCAAATCTCAGTAATGACTGAAGAGGTATTAGCTTTATGTTTCATTACAATTAATATATTTTAATGGAGCCATAAGGAATGACTTTTAAAAGAGAAAATATTGTGAATCTGATGCTTGAAAATTATAGAAGAAGATATTGTGATTTATTTTGTGTGCATTAGTAAAGGAGGTATAAGGGTGTATTGTGGATAAAATTATTTGTAATATGTGTATGTTAGATAAAGAAGTTAAGGGTTATTAAAGTTTCATTTTTGTGGAGTTAGAAGCTATTGCATTCTAGTGTTATTGTGCACCTTTTGAGAAGCCTTTTAAGTGAATGAATGATTATATGTGCTAAAGACAAAAAGGGTCACTAACCAGTTTTTGAGGAAAAAAAAGAGAAACTATTTTGTCAAAAACAGGTCTTGAGGGCACACCTTCATCAAAGCAAGTTAAGAGGTATGGTGATATTATTTCTTCCTTAAGATGGTTGTTTTTTGAGAAAATTATTTAAGGTGGAGATATAAGGATTAAAATTGTGTGCATTATTGGAAATATTTGAGTGAGGGTTTGAGAACAAATTGTGAAGCATTGTTGATTGAATTTGTGAAGCATTTGGGCATTGATTTGAGTGGCATTGGATGTGGATGAGAAAGTGTTAGAGACCAGATTTGTGAAGCAATTTGTGCATTATTGTGTTTGATCATTGAGAGTAAATTTGCAAGGAATAAAGATCAGTTTTGTGAAGGAAAGTTATACACTAGTTTGATTTGATTTGGAAGGGATTTGCAAGAGGTAGATATTGTATTGGATGAATGCAATATTTATGAATGTGAAAAACATATTGGGTATTTGATAATACATATCATTTTCTATATGTTCCAGAGGTTAAACGAATTCTAAGTAGAATATGTTTGAATTGCTTAATTGAAGAAAGCATTTCTAAAAGAGATAAGCATTGTTTGTATGCATATTTGGGATTATTTGAGTAGGTTCTGTAGGCAAAATTGAGTTAGATTTGAGTAAGTCTTGTGAAAAGACTTAAAGCAGCATTGAGAAAGACTTGTGCTAACCTTGTAATGAGGTTTGGTGCAAATTTGGGCAGATACATAGAGTAGGTTTGAGACAGATTTGTGCTAACCTTGTAATGAGGTTTGGTGCATATTTGGGCAGAGATAGAGAGCATATTTGAGATAGGATTTGTAAGCAAATTTGGAGCAGATTTGTGCTAGCCTTGTGATGAGGCTTGGTGTAAATTTAGATTGAGATAGAGAGCAAGTTTGAGGTAGATTTGTGCATGTATTATGTGCAGATTTGAACAAATTTGTGAGCAGAGTTGGAGCAGATTTGTGCTAGCCTTGTGACGAGGTTTAGTGTAGATTTGAGACAGAGTTGAGAATAGGCTTTGGAGTAGGCCAAAGTAGAGGGGATAGAGTTCTCCTATAGAGAGATATCCACAAATCGTATTAGAGGGGATAGAGTTCTCCTATGGAGAGAGATCCACAAAATAGAGCAAAGGGAATAGATTTCTCCTATGAAGAGAGATCTACAAAATAGAGCAAAGGGAATAGATTTCTCCTGTGTAGATATATCCACAAACTGGAGCAGAGGGGATATATTTCTCCTGTGGAGAGATATACAAAAACTAGAGTAGTAGGGATTGAGATCTCTTTTGGATAGAGTTCCATAAATATTGTAATAGGGAATTTATTCCCAAGAGATTTATTGAGAAAATTTAGAAGAAATATTTTCTTTGTGGATGTAACCCACATTGGGTGAACCACGTTAAATCTGTGTCTCTCATGTGTGTGATGATTTGTGCATTGTTTATTTTATTGCATTGATATTATTGCTATTATCATTTGAAAATAAAAGTAAAAGTTGGTCTTATACTATTCACCCCTTCCTCTCAATATAATCTTGTGTTCTTCAATTGGTATCAGAGTAGGGTCCTTTAGGGAAGCCTAACAACTTGAATGAAGATCTACAAGAACACACATGGGTAGGAAAGATAAAAGGATAACCATGAGATCATATCCTCCTAATAAGGAAGGAGCACATATGGCCATGAAAGAAAAGGAAGATGCTATGGTGGACATGAAAGAAGAATTTGATATTGAGACTAAAAGGAGGGAAGAAGAAAACTTTGTGAGATGTGTGGAATGTGGTAAACTTGGTCACATGGCACTCTATTGTCCACAAAATGGGTATAATAGCAGTAAAGAGGAAAAAGGATTTGATTTTGCTCACAAAGAGATTATTACTCAAAAAGGGGAAGTGGAAATAGATTCAAATGATGAATCAAGCAGTGAAGAGGAAACTAACTTTGAAAAAGGGAATAAGAAGGAACTAAGAATACTCAAATGTTTTATTTGTGGTAACTTTGGCCACCTTGCAGATCATTGTTCAAAATATGGGTATAGTAGCAGTGAAGATCTTACAAGAACACACATGGATGAGATACATAGAAATCTCACAACCTATGAGATAAGGACAGAGAAATATCAAACATCCAGAAGAGAGGCAACATTCAAGGATTCAAAGGAAGAAAGAAAAAACAAATGTCTTGGTTGTGGTAACATTGGTCACTATACAACTAATTTTCCACAAGATGGAAGTAGTAGCAGAGAAGAAGAAAAGGAATATATAGAATGCCATCAAGAAAAGGAAAATAGGCACCATCAAAGCAAGCATGAGAAGAAGAAATTTTAAAAACACAAGAAGAGTTTTTATGTTGAAATAGCAAGTAGTGCTTCAAGAGACGATGAAGGCCTCTCAGATAGTGAAAAAGAGGAAATTATAATTTCAAAAATAGAAGAAACATAAGATGCTCCTATTGAAGATCAAGTAGAAGAGTATGAAGATGCTCTTGAAGACCAAGAAGAAGAGAAAGATTTAGAAAAGGAAGAGGAAGCCACAGTTGATATAGAAAAGGAACTTGTTAAGTTGAAAAGGGAAAACTTAAGTTTGAAGGCTCAAGTACAAGGTGGTGAGAAAACAAAGGCAAAGCTTTTACGATATATCACTGACTTAAAAGTTAAGGTTGAAGAGGCAAAGAAAATTGAAGAAGGTATGGCTGAATAGTTAAAGGTAAAAGAGCTAGAATGTGAAATATTAGAACATGAAGTGGTTTCTCTAAGGATGGAAGTGAAATATTCTAATGATAAGATACATAAGTTTGAGAAAAGCTCAAAATATTTGGATGATATTATCAAAGCACAAAGATCCTTGTTTATCAAGACTAGACTTGGTTTTGAAGAAGGAAAAGTAAAACAAGGAGAAGGGTGAAGCTCAAGCTCAAAAGAAAAGGAAGTTTCAGAGGAATATATTGAAGAAGAATATAAGACCTATGCAGATAAGTTGAAGAATGGAAACTTCACTAAGAATGAAAACAATGCACAAACAAGAAACAAGGATCATCACGGAGAAGGCAAAGAAAAGACTAAGAGACCAATTGTTTTAAGATAAGATGAATATTTCTTCAAAGGGCATTATTTTTCATGTAATCATTTTGGTCACAAAGCTATGTATTGTAGGGTTCATGGAAAGAAGGTGTATGAATTCACTAAGAGAAACTTCAACTCATTTAGATATGGATATTTCTTTCAAGGTTATTGCTACTCATGTAATCACTTTGGTCATAAAGCGATCCACTGCAAGGTTCATGACAGAAATGATTATGGCTTCACCAAGAGGAACTTCAAGTCATTTGCATCTTCCAAGAACTACAACATCAGGAGTTATAATTGCAATAATCTTGGGCATAAGGCCAAATGGTGTAGAACAAAGTTTCCCAAATTTCCAGAGTCAAGCAAGAACAGGGACACTCAAAAGGATCAAAAGGGTATGATTACAAAGGTGTTGAAAAAGAAGGTTGAAAAAAAAAGAGCATTGTATGTTGGGAGTAGATTTACTCCCACCCCAAAATTAATCACCTCAAGGAGAGGATGTGGGGAGGGGGTTGAGCTAAGAGTCTTATTTTTTAGCCCCAAAGGAGTCCCTTTGTCATTAATATCAAAGGGGGAAAGAATTGAGTAAGGGAGAGAGCATTCAATCAGGGGGAGTAGCTTATCAGGGGGAACAGTTTTGGAATCCAGTGGCAGTAAAAGGAAATATTTTATAAGGATTGCCATCAATGAAAAAGGGGGAGATTGTTGGAAATATTGAGCATAGTGAGTTGTCATTGATTTCAAAGTGTTTTCAAGGTAAAAATATTCTCCAAGGGTAATGAGGCAAAGAAAAGAATATTCCAAAGCAAGCATGCCTTTCAGTTGAAGCATATTGCAAAGGTTTGGAAATAATATTATAATATTTTTAAATCAAAAGATGTAAAATATTATAATTATTATAAAAGGGTTGGCACCATAGATTGGAAAGAAAAGACATAATCCCAAAGTTCTTAAAAAACTCATATTATAATATTTTTTAAAAATATTATAATACGCAATGTTTTTTAAAAAAAGGACCAAAGTCTACATGCACAATCAAAATTAAAAAATATGAAATATAATAGAGTATCGACGTTGTTTGTGTTTATATTATAAAGGTTCTAAATTATATGCCGAAATTATTATTATTGAAGGGAAACCTTATAAAAAGGGGTAAAATAATCTCATTGTTGCTAATGTTTTCGTGAGTGCAATTTGTAGCACGAGGCAACGATGATTAACATGATTATGTAACAACGAGCGCTTGTGATACGATTAGATTTTGATTGAGCAGAGAGTATGTTTGAATCTGCATATGAAATATTGCAGATGATGAAAGACAAGTGGTTGAAAGTAAAAGGAATTGCAAGGTTTTACACCAAATCAATACATAATAAATGTGAAAGGTAGCTTCGATGGAGGAATCTCAACAATGGAGAAACGTGTGCAATCTAATATGAGCAAATAAGAGATAAAATTCAAGAGTGTTGTATGCGATACACAATTACATCGAACTTATATAACATGATTTGTAGAAGTTCGATTGGGTGGCAACACAATTGAGACAATGAGTAAAAAAGATAGAACTGGTTGATCCTTTTTTGTGATTTCATGATGCTTTAGGAAAGGGCAAACAAGTTTTCATGGTGGGGTTTCAAGGCAAGAAGGCAAAGATAAGATGGAATACCCATGAGCAGGCGGTGGCAATAAAGGAAAGCAAAACAGGTTCAACGACAGAATCCAAATTAGACATTGTGCATTCATATCTCAATCATCGATGTAGATCAGCTGGTTACACATCTAACGGGGAACATTGCCAGTCAGTAAGAATGCTTGTGATAAGGTGGTGTATTTTTTAAGAGAAGGGATCAAATCTCAGTAATGACTGAAGAGGTATTAGCTTTTTGTTTCATTAAAATTAATATATTGTAAGGGAGCCATAAGGCATGACTTTTAAAAGAGAGAAAATATTGTGAATCTGATGCTTGAAAATTATAGAAGAAGATATTGTGATTTATTTTGTGTGCATTAGTAAAGGAGGTATAAGGGTGCATTGTGGACAAAATTATTTGTAATATGTGTACGTTAGAGAAAGAAGTTAAGGGTTATTAAAGTTCCATTTTTATGGAGTTATAAGCTATTGCATTCAAGTGTTATTGTGCACCTTTTGAGAAGCCTTTTAAGTGAATGAATGATTATATGTGCTAAATATAAAAAGGGTCACTAACAAGTTTTTGAGAAAACAAAAGAGAAACTATTTTGTCAAAAAATAAGTCTTGAGGGCACATCTTCATCAAAGAAAGTTAAGAGGTATGGTGATATTATTTATTTCTTAAGATGGTTGTGTTTTGGGAGAATTATTTAAGGTGGAGATATAAGGATTAAAATTGTGTCAATTGTTGGAAATATTTTAGTGAGGGTATGACAACACATTGTGTAGCATTGTTGATTGATTTTGTGAAGCATTTGGGCATTGATTTGAGTGGCATTGGATGTGGATGAGCAAGTTTTAGAGACCAATTTTGTGAAGCAATTTGTGCATTATTGTGTTTGATCATTGAGAGTAAATTTGCAAGGAATAGAGACCAATTTTGTGAAGGGAAGTTATACACTAGTTTGATTTGATTTGGAAGGGATTTTCAAGAGGTAGAGATTGGATTGGATGAATGCAATATTTATTAATATGAATAATATATTGGGTATTTGATAATACATATCATTCTCTATATGTTCCAGAGGTTAAACGAATTCTAAGTAGAATATGTCTGAATTGCTTAGTTGAGGAAAGCATTTCTAAAAGAGATATAAGCATTGTTTGTATGCAAGATTTGGGATTATTTGAGTAGAATATATAAGCAGCATTGAGATAGGTTTGAGCAAGTGTTGTGAGAAGACTTAAAGCAACATTGAGATAGACTTGTTCTAACCTTGTAATGAGGTTTGGTATATATTTGGGCAAATATATAGAGCAGGTTTGAGATAGATTTGTGCTAACCTTATGATGAGGCTTGGTGCAGATTTGGGTAGATATAGAGAGTAGATTTGAGATAATATTTGTGAGCATATTTGGATTAGATTTGTGCTAGTCTTGTGATGAGGTTTGGTGTAAATTTAGGAAGAGATAGAGAGCAGGTTTGAGGCAGATTTGTGCATGTAATATGTACAAATTTGAACAAATTTGTGAGTAGAGTTGGATCAGATTTATGCTAGCCTTGTGACAAGATTTGGTGAAGATTTGAGATAGAGCTGAGAATAGGCTTTGGAGTAGACCAGAACAGGGGGGTAGAGTTCTCCTATGGAGAGATATCCACAAACAAGAGTAGAAGGGATAGAGTTATTATGTGGATAAAGATTCACAAAATAGAGTAGAGGGGATAGAGTTCTCCTGTGGAGAGAGATCCACAAACCGGAGTAGAGGGGATAGAGTTCTCCTGTGGAGAGAGATCCACAAACCAAAGTATTGGGGATTGAGATCTCCTTTGGACAGAGGTCCATAAAAATTGTAATAGGGAATTGATTCCCAAGAGATTTGTTGAGAAAATTTAAAAGAAATATTTTCTTCATGGACGTAACCCACATTGGGTGAACCACGTTAAATATGTGTCTCTCATGTGTGTGATGATTTATGCATTTTTTATTTACTGCATTGATATTATTGATGTTATTATTTAGAAATAAAAGTAAAATATGGTATTATACTGTTCACCCTCCCTCTTAGTATAAGTGTGTGTTCTTCAATCTACTTATGAGAAGGATATTCGAGCTATTTTACATACCATAGAGAAATGGAGACATTATTTATTAAGTAGTCATTTCATCATTAATATTGAACATAGTAGCCTAAAGCATTTCTTAGAATAATGTCTCTCATGCACTGAATAGAATAAATGGATGATCAAACCTTTGGGTTATGATTTTGTCATTGAGTTATTTGAGGCCTTGATATCATAGGGAAGATTAACCCACAATCATCAAATAAACAAGTTTATTATCATCCCTTATGAATATATAAAGGTAAGGAAAAAATTTTAGTTGATGCCTTGTCTCGTAAATACAAAGATGATGTGGCCATCAATGTCATCTCGAGTCCTTTTCCACAATGGCTTTCTCAACTTCAAGAAGAATGGATTGCTGATTTAGAGACTGCTCAAATCATTCAAGATATGAAAATAGGATCATCATTGCATTCTTACTTCTCATATTTATATGGAGTGCTTCACAAAAAATATTGCATCTACCTTCCTCAATATTCAATTATTAAGTCAATGGTTCTCCAAAAATTGCATGCATCTCCTCTAGTGAGACACTCAAGATTCTTGAAAATATAACAGTGGGTGAAGCAATCATTTTCTTGGAAAGGCTTAAAATCATATGTCAAGATATTTTTGGGAGAGTGTGAGGTATGTCAATGTAAAAAAGGGAAAACCATTAAATATCCTAGGTTGTTGTAACCATTACCTATCCCTAACCACCAATGGGAGTACATATCCATGGATTTCATTGAGGGTCTTCCCAAATCATAAGGTAAAACAATGATCTTTATGGTAGTAGATTGTCTTTCCAAATATGCTTATTTTTATGCACTACAACATCCCTATTCAGCAAGTAGGGTGGCCAAGGTATTTCTTGATTCTATTTTCAAGTTACATGGTATACCCAAAATCATTATGAGTGATCGTGATCCTATATTCACTAGAAACTTTTGGAAGGAATTATTTCATCTTAGTGGTACCAATTTGAGTATATATTCTTCATATCACCCCCATTTGATGGTCAAACAGAGATTGTTAATAAATATTTGGTTACTTACCTTCGTTATTTTGCTCAAGATAAGCAATATAACTAGATTCAATGGCTTTCCTTAGCAAAATGGTGGTATAATACTTCTTAACATTTTCCCCTTAATATGTCTCCAATTGAAGCTTTGTATGGTCAAAAGCCTCTAGCAATCACAGACTATGTTCTAGGCACTTCTAAAGTAGCCCATGTAGATGATTTGTTACAACAACGTCAGATTATGCTTGAACTTCTAATATATTATTTGACATAGGTACAAAATTGTATGAAGCAACAACAAGATCTACATCATTCAGAATGACAATTCAATGTAGGATATATGGTCTTTTTGCGCCTACAACCTTATAAGCAATTGTCCTTGAAGATCAAGTCTAATCAAAAGTTGGCTCCTCAATTTTATGGGCCCTATAAAGTGGTTTGTCGCATTGGTGAAGTAGCATATCAATTGGAGCTTTCATCCTCTTCTTGCATCCATCCATTTTTTCATGTATCTTGTCACAAACAAGTTATTGGCCAAAAGGTGTAGTCCCAAATAGAGATTCCATTACTTTATGATGAAGGTCGAATAAATCTTGAGCCTAAAGAAATATTGCAATTCAGAGTTTATCATTTTTTATCTCCCCAAATTCAAGAGTTTCTCATTAAGTGGCAGGACCTTCCAGAAGAAGATGCTACATGCGAACTTGAGAGTATTTTCTAATCTTTTCCAGCTTTGAGGACAAATCTTTCTAAGGGAGGGATCCATATAACGATCCCAATATAGCCTTGTCGGCTAATATTTTCATATTAGGTATTTTATTTAATTAGTCGGCTCTTAAGAAGTAGGGTTAGGTTATCATTGATTTCATTTATAAATAGGAAGAATATTTTATTAGTTTTTCATCATTGAAGAATATAATTGAATTTGTGTATAGATGCAAGAGACTTCACCCTCTCAAAGTGGCTATGAGACTTTTTCCTCTCGTAGTGGCTATGGATTGGCTAAGGCATTGATTTGATTGGTTCACTATTGATTATTGTCTAGATTAGAATTTATAATTGCATATTGGTGTTCTTAATATTATTGATGCATTTTTTATCAATACAAATTGTATTAAATTATTTTTTTGGTAAATATTAAGCTACTGTGTGATTTGCTTCATATTGTATGTATCTTTTGCATAATTGAATGAAGTATTGAAGGAGGTTTCCCCCTTGAAGAGGATTGCAATTCAGTTCTATTGTGAGATTGTTTCATTTTTGCAATTTATTTCCTTAGTGTGCATTTTATTTCCATAGTGTGTTGTGAGCATATATGAGTGTGTTTGTTTTTAATGGTAGGTTCCTAGCACACCACCTTATGTAGTGCTAGTAAATGAGGCTGCCTTAAATGATTTTGCAATGTATAAACATGCATGCAAATCCAAGATGTAGTTTCAACAATATTAACTTCATCAATTAAAAGTGAAATAAATTTGGTATGTTTTACTTTCTCATTGAGTTCCTCCTCAACCAATGAGAGACATTTTGTCATTTCCCAACTACTTCAATCTGACCAATTGGACTTGGGAAGGTTCTACACATTAGCTAGTTGAAATAGACATTTAAAATCAATAAAATTATACATACATCTACCCATTTTAAGAATAGTATATACAACAACAAACTGTAAACTTTTTGAAGCTAAAGTGATCTTATAAATTTTTTGAAATTGGGATTGAATCATTCCACCCTTCTCAACAAGATTTTGTTGTTGTTTCATTTATTTTTTATATTCTTATGCATATTTGACATGTACGCATTTTGATGCATCCTTTCACCTAATTATTTTTTTAGTTGTTCCATCACTTTCTTTTATTGTCACAAACTTTTTCACAATGTTTTTCTATTGTATACAACTTAAGTTACGTCTTATGATCCTTTCCTAGTTTTCAACTACAAATCATGCATCTACATTCTGTTGGTATTTCATTACTATTATCCGGCTACACTGGATCAATAAATGGATATGTTGATGACCATTCAAGCTAAAATGTTCTTCCAATAGTCCACCTAGTTAACTTTCTATGTTTAGGTTTTTGAGTAGAAGATTCTCTAGAAGTTGGGATTGTATTAGAAGGGTCATTTTCTTTTTTGGTTGGCGTGTTAGTTTTAGGAATCTCTTCAAGTGGTTATTGCATCTCATTGTTAAGAAAATTTTTGTGGAGACATTTCATCCTCGAGAATATCTTCAAGTGGAGGCATATCATGGTCAATAGTGTTTTTTGCATACAAAGGTGTTCTATATCATTTTTTGTAATAACTTACAAAAAATAATTGTTTAGCAAGTAAAATGGGTATATACCTTGAATTTGTGTACATGTTGATGGTTCAATCGATTTTGAAATATGGCTAAAGTATTTTAGGATACTATTTTCAATAGAATATTGACCTCCCTTATTTCCATTGCGAGGAGGTGCCATTGTACATGTATAGAAAAAAGTATTTCATGCTAGAAAATGAACATGATGTTTAAAAAAGGGTGAGAATTCTACAACTAGAATAAGGAAAATTATCGCTCATCTATGTTCTCTATTGCCTATTGTCTCTAATTATTATTGTTGTTGGCCATCTCTATTTTCAGTCAATTTTCCCTATTTTTCCTTGCTATCAATCATCTCTGTTGTCAGTCGATTGTCCTTGTTCTTCCCTATTGTCAATCACCTCTTCTATCAATCAACCATTCTCACTTTTCCCTACTATCGGTCATGTTGTGGAAATATTTAAATATCCTTACAGACTATCATGTTATTCAAATCCTTGGAGGCCCACAAGAAGATATGTGAGCTCTAGTTGACTCGCCACTTCATCCTAGGATAACTTGGAAGGTAAATAGCCCTGGTCTGGACACCCTAATATGAGCTTATCTAATGTTTATCAAGAAAATAACTCAACTAGATTGAAATAAACAGTAAAATATCATTAACCAAGCATAGGATACAAGCATTTGATATTAAAAATATATCAGTGTCTTATCCATTGGGCTATTGTAGTAGTTTTAATCATTCATATGATAGAGAACAAAAAGAGAAAGAAATACTGATAAATCTATGTTTATTCGAATATTGTAATGAGCACAAATTCTTTAATCAGCGAAGAAACGTTGTCTACATGTTCAAATAATGCAATATGCAGACAAGTAACAAACACACATTGCACAAAAGTTTTCTAGAAAGAGAGAACCAGATAATTTTGTATTTGTTACAACACCAATATAGCCAAGTCGGCTATATTTCCAATTGTCATTGATTTATTGATTTATTATTATTAATAGTTGTAGGTTGATTTACAATTAATCATTTTATCACTTTGAATATTATTTGCGTAATCGCAAGGACTTAGCCCTCCTAAAGTGGTAATTAATATTCATTTCCTTCCTTTCGTATTCGTGTTGCATTCTTTTTACAATTATTTGGCTTCAAGTGATATCAAAGCTGACGATCTTGTGCACACTTTTTGATTCAAAAATACTATGACTTCCACTAATTTTTTTTTTTACTTTCATTATTGTTCCAATCGCTTCGCAAGTATTTACTACATACATCAATTTTTCACCAACTTCCATTCCTTTCGAGCGGTAAAATAAATTGCATCACAATATCTATTTTTACGAACGTCAATAAAAAAATTTCGTTGAGCGTACTATAGAAAATTTACAAAAGCCACAAAAAAATATACAAGGTTTACTAACGAAAGATTGTAAAAAAATATCGATGGTTTAATTCTCTGTTTTTTGCAACCCTAATTTCCTCCAAATAAAATTTGCTAGGTAGTAATTTTTGAGCATCATTCATATTAAAATTCGTTCTCATCGCTTCGTTCTCTTCGATCAGGAAATTGGATTACGCCCTAAATTCCAGCAACAGTATATAGTACCTCAGGAAATCATTTGCTCAATGAATTGTTTTCGCAAGAATCGCATCCAGTGTTGGTGTCTCTTCGTATAACAATTTGATAAATTATACGACACATACAAGAAGGTTTTTTTATTTTATCAACGCATAAAAAGGTGTGGTCTTCATCATTAGCAAAGGTTATCACGTTTTATAGAACATTGAGAACGAGCTAAAGGAGGCATTAAACAATACCTCATTTATATTATTACACCATCAATTGCAAGGAAGAAATAATATGAAAATTTCATCCAAATCACATCCCACGCGTACTTACATTTTTGTTTTTTATGCATTTGGGTTTGTGGAGATAACGTTCATAACATGGAAATTCCAACTAATCAACGTCTACCTCATCAAGTTTTTCATTTCTAAAAGAACACGTCTTTTTTCCCACATAAAGCAAGGGGATGAACGTTCACCGTTTATAATAAGGTGAGCGCGTATAGTTTATCAACCTCCTGTGGTGGTCAACACATTCCTTTCCTTACGCGCATCGTTAGCCGTTGTATCCTCTGTATCGATACCTGTATATTTCATCTAAAACCCGCAATTCTTGTCCTCATTGTTAGTAATCCCTGTACACTTCTTCCTCAATTATGGTCCTTGTATCAGTGTTTACATATTCCAGCCGTGTCAACTGACTGTGTTTCTCTCTTACGATAGTGCCCATCGGTCAATGTCTGGTTCTAGTCCACGTGTGAGTCGTGTCTAGCCGTATCAAACACAGTGCATTGTAAGTCGTGTCTAGCCCACATTGTGAGTCGTGTCTAGCCACATCCAACACCCCTGTGAATTATGAGTCATGTCTAACCATATCAAACATCCTACATTGTGAGTCATTTCTAGCCCATATTGTGAGTTCTGTCTAGCCATATCAAACACCAGTGTATTGTGAGTCATGTATCATCGTATCAAACACCCATGTTTGCTGATAAAATTAGAAATTGTGCGAGGACAAACAAGGTAACGTTGGTAGTATTACCAAGACCTCTTGAAAATTATAGCCATTGGAATTTCAAAAACACCAACTAGCCATTGCAGTTGAAGGAACAAACTATATTCGTTTCGCAATTGGAGCGAAATTGAACGAAAAATAACATTTTTATTTTTTATTTTTTCATAAATATTATTGCAAACATAAAGGGATTTATTCAGATATTTTTCTAGTACACGTTTTTTGGTAGTCAGCAAGTGCATGAGTGGCAGGTGGAATAAAGGACCAAATGAAATATTATATAGCACAAATAATCTAAACAAAGGACCCTCAAATTCACTAAGAAGACCTCCACAAAATAAAGGTATGCAACATAACTCTCCCATATGCATTAATAATTTTAACCCCAACCATCCTACTATTAACCCCATGGATCCTTCCAACTCATCCAACTCATCCTAAGAAAATCTCACACATGAGGAAATAGTAATCCCCAATACAGGTAACCAAGAATTACAAGCATGTTTGACTCAAATAATGACTAATATGAACTACATGTCAATAATGCTTAGACGAATAGTAAATAAACAAAACCAGGAAGCTCTTCCTTCCCCAAATAATTACCATTAAAAAAATGATAATGCAGATCAAGATACAGAGAAATATTATCAATATGCAAAATGACTTACATGTGTTAATGCTCCGCGTACTGATATGCCCACCTTTGAGGGTGGGGATCCACATGGTTGATTAGCAAAAATGGAGGGTATCCTACACTTATTTCGTATTTCTAAATCTAGAAAAGTTTCTTACGCATCTTCCAAATTGGGTATAGAAGCTTACCAATGGTTCTCTTGGCAACAATGTCAACATAATCGTCCCATATTATGACCCAAATTTAGAGATCTTTTTCTCAAGAGATTTGATGAAGGCAGTTCTTCTTCCTACATTGTTTACCTATTGGACCTCAAACAAACTAGGTCTATCCAAGATTATGTTTCAAAGTTCACTAGTATTCTGGCTTACACAGAAGCGGTAGACGCTTCAGTGGTGGTTTTTGCCTTTCTATATGGTTTAAAAGAAAATATTCAACTCGAAGTTGACCTACATGATCCATGCACTTTGGATGAAACTATAAGGATTGCTAAAATTGCTGAAAATAAATTTTTAAATCAGACATCTTCTAGACGAGACTCTAATACACGTTCTCAATATTGCAACAATTCCTTCCACAAAAATGAACAACCATCAAGATATTTTTTCTATAAATATCACAATCATTTTCCAAGAGATCAAGCATGTGTACCAAGACAAACCTTTCAAATAGAATATGATAATAAGGATGAAGAAGATGAAGTAGAGGATGTCAATCAGCCAGAATCGCCCATAGATGAAGAACAAATAGATAATAATGACACAATACCAGAAGAGGATACTATGGCTATCTCAGTGCATGCTCTCATGGGATTAAAAAATCACCATACAATTAAGGTACCATGATTTATTAGGCACAAAAAAATAATGTGTTAATTGATTCAGGTAGTACTCATAACTTTATTGACATCAAGACTGCTAAAACATTGAATTTACACATTAATTCTTCCAATCAAGATAAATTTCAAGTTTTAGTTGCAAATAGAGGAAATGCTCAATGTATTGGTAGAACATCTTCAATTTTAATACAAATGGAAAGTTACACATGGCATGGAACTCTCTTCGTTGTGAGTTTAGGAAGTTCAGATGTTATTTTGGGTGTTGAATGGCTAGAAAAACTTGACACTGTTAGTTTCAATATTCAAAAATTATTTGTGGAATGGAAAGAAAATGGAAAGACTATTCGACTCCAAGGAATTCAAACTCCACCATCATAGGTAGTGAGTTCTCATAGCATGGAAAAAATACTAAGGAAAGGAGGTTATGGATTCATAGCTCAAATAAACTACATGGATACAGTGGAAATTCTCTCAAAGGATCTTCAAGATATTATGGCTAACTATGATGAAGTTTTCAAAGAACCAAAAGGGCTCCCTCCTAAGCGATCTCATGACCATGACATACATCTTGTCCCTGAAAGTCTTCCACCTAATGTACATCCTTATCAATACCCTCAACCTCAAAAAATAGAAATTGAAAATATTTTTCAAGAACTATTAGAACATGGAGTCATTCGTCATAGCACTAGTCCTTATTCATCACCAATAGTGTTGGCCCATCATAAAGATAATTCTTAGCGTTCTCAATCACCATCAAAGATAAGTTCTTTGTCCCTGTCATAGATGATCTATTAGATGAATTGCATGGTGCTAAATTCTTCACAAAATTAGATCTACGTTAAGGTTTTCATCAAATCAGAGTAAGAGATGAGGATATTCCCAAAACCACTTTTCGTACTCATGAAGGTCATTATGAGTTCTTAGTCATACCTTTTGGTCTCACCAATGCCCCCTCCACCTTCCAGAGTCTCATGAACCATGTATTTCATCCATTTCTTTGTAAATTTGTCTTAGTCTTCTTCGATGATGTTTTAATATATAGTAAATCATGGAAGGATCATTTGATTCATGTGGGGAAAGTTCATGTTTTGCATAAGGAGAAACTTTTCGTCAAACGCTCCAAGTGTTATTTTAGTGTTCAAGAAGTTGAATATTTGGGTCATATCATTTCTCATGAAGGTGTTAAAGTGGATCCTAATAAAATTAAAGTCATTCAGGACTGGCCCTTACCTAAAACCATTAAGAAACTTCATGTTTTTTTGGGCCTTACAGGTTACTATCGCAAGTTTATTTGTAATTATGGTAAAATTGCAGCTCCTCTCACTGCCCTTACAAAAAAGGATGTCTTTCACTGGTCGAAGGTGGCTACTCAAGCATTCATGATCAATTGATCATCTTATCACTTTGAATATTATTTACGTAATCGCAAGGACTTAGCCCTCAGTAGTGATGAAGGACTTAGCCCTCCTAAAGTGGCAATTAATATTCATTTCCTTCCTTTCGTATTCGTGTTGCATTCTTTTTACTATTATTTGGCTTCAGTATTATATTCAAAATAAGATATTTACAATGAATAACCCAACATAATACTCAGGTTTTTTCTGAATAATACAATGTATAGGTCACCCGTTCAAATGACACAATTGAGGATTGTTATCTACTATCTTAAAAGTAGTGACATATAGACTTTGGCTCTATGGAACAACTTTTGGAAATTATCTCAGATAGACTACCTCAATTTTAGCAATACCTGCACAAGGGTGGGATGAACTAAGAAAGATGGCTAAAACAAAGAAAAATAGAGGAAATACGATAACCTAGACAAAACACTCAGACTACCTCACCTAAGATTGGTGTACAATTTGATTGATGATGAAGCCTGATTGCCTTGGGTTCTTTTATAATTGGGATGTCCAAAATTAGTTACAAATACTTGGTGTAGATGCTGCCACTTGGAAAACTCTCTATGGTCTTGCATCTCTTCGGCTTCCCGAGTCTTTTACAACAGAATTAGTTGATGCCAATTATCAAAACCTTCACTAGACTGCTTATTTGTCTAATGCTGCTCTGTCTATTATTGGGACTTATATGTTCGACTTTTGATTTTAAGGGGGCTCTTAATAGTGGTGGGCCAAGAACTTGAATATGCTATTCAATCTGTACAAAAGGAAATTTGATTATATTTCCATAGTTCCTGTTATCCTAGTCATATGCCTTCTCATATTTACAGGATCTTTGACTAGGATTGACACTAGTAGGTTTTTAGTATGAAACAGAGGGGGGCCTAACGTGAAGGTGAAGGTAGAAATAAAAAAAATACGATGGATAAGACAATATGAAACAAAGTGGATGAAATGTGTACATGAAATGGTGGCGGTTGGATGTGGAAGTTATATATAATTTGTGAGAAGAAACCCTAGATGGAGGAGGCGAAGGAAACAAGGAGGAAAGACAGAATGGAAAACGAAGTGTGCATATTGGTAGGAGTGATTATAAAGGCACACTTCCATAACTACATTCCGTCGGAGTGATCCCTTTGTAACTACATTCTATCAAGGTGCTGCTATACTTTTGAAGTACAAAAAATGTTGTTGTTTCAACATTTTCTTTTTCTTACTTCACCTTTTATGTCTCTTACACAGGAACTTTTTACATTGCTCACAATATTTCATGGTCATTACTTTTTACATGCTCTAGCTTGTATTTACTATTGATTATTTTGTCATGCCTACTTCCTTCATTTAAAGCCACAATGAGATAGTCCATTTTGTTAGCTGACGATAGCAACATCATGTTCTGCATATAAGAGTAGATCTGTATATCTTGGGTTTACATTGAATTTATCCTTTGAGTTGCTTGTTCCATGGCCTTGCTTTTCTTGGTATAACCTTGGAGGTCTTCAACGTGTGTGAAAGATTTTATTCATGTGGTTCTGTATAATGAACACCCCGTCCCTCTACTACACTTCTCTGTTATTTTGCATGTATTGTTTATGGTCTAATTTTTTTTGTGAGTTTGTGTGGTTGATTTTAAAGTAATTGCAAATTAATAACAAGCAATAGTTGGAAACAAGAACAAATTTTATTTCAATTCATGATAACTGAAAACAGATACAAATTTGCATATTTTCCTAACCAGATCACGAACAACAACAAATCTAATATAAAAAAGCAAGTCTGGAAATGTCTCATTTGCTACAATTTTCCTTCTTCATTCCTTCCAAATGGCCCTTCAATGAGTGTAGATTTCAAACTGAGGTTGGATGCTCCACATGCAAGTTTGAACCCAACCAAAACTACTTTCAAAAGACTGTTGCTAATTAAATCTGCTAACCCTCTGAACTATACAGCCTGTAAATCTATACGACAGCCCTTATAAATTTAATATTCCTTCAAAATCAACGTAGAAATGCTCAAAAAAGGGGCACTTGGCAAAGGTAAATTTAATTATAAATACCCACAATGAAACCCTCACCAAATCCATAGAATATGAGCAAAAAATGGTATGGTTGACCTGCTTTTTTACCTCAAACTTCATCAACTTCAAAATGGATTGAGACCCATTTAAATTACCATTGAAATAATGAAATCCAGAAGCTCTGATCTTCAATCTAGTTGATTTCAGTCATAGGCAAAACCTGATATGCCACTATTATGCTCTGATAATTCCTCTGTAATTGAGAAATTCAATCCTTCAGCTAGAGGTGATTTCTCACACTTGAAACTGGTCCAATCCTGCTGAGAAATCACTCCCAAAAATCCCTTTGATGTTATGTCGAAAATCCCTATGAAAATCTCAATAAAAATTCCAAATTTTCCATATGCAAAATGAGACCCAACTCCAAAATATAAAGGTGCAATTAGGGTTTGGGTGCCCTAATTAGGGTTGCACATACTTATTTTTTTTATTTTTAATATCTTTAATTTATGTCCCTTTACATCATAAAGAGGGCCACGTCCCCCCCCTTGGCCTAGGCATACCACTTTAAGTTGTTTTTTAAGTTATAACTTAATGTTATAATGTTATATTATAAAGTGGCCCCTTTCACATCCATAAAGTGATTTCATAATATAAAGTCATTAAATAATAAATCACTTTAATGGAATATAACTTCACCCATTAAAATGCTGGACCTCTGCTCCTCAAAGCAACAATCCGTGAATGGTTTCGGATACCCATTTCGCCAAAGAATAATATTGTGTTGAAGTCGTCATCCGAAACTCTAAAAAAAACTACTAAAAATAGCAAGTCCAGTCAAATGATCTCCAAATAAGCCCAAATGATCGGTAACTATAAGCTGATGAAGATAATAACCTCTCCATATAGCTCCTCAATAACTGACATAGCCTACGAGAGCTTGTGTATAGGCTAATATCCTTGGTACACTGACTGTCTAGAAGAGGGGACATTACATTTCATAATATCTTTTTCAAGAAAATGCCTAGTTTACTTAGTTTTATCGCCTTTCTTCTGAGCAAACTTAAGTCGATGGTGTTGCATTACTCCTTTGGGTTTCGGTATCTTGCTATAGTTTGTTAGAATTTTCCAAAATAGACATGCAAAGAATTACATAAAATATGAAGAAAGAGTAGAATAGATTGATTATTCTATGGATCAACTTTGTATACATAACAATGCTGATCATTGAGAGTTGTTGGATTACAACAACTCATCAAATCTGATGTAGACTATAACTGAGAGTTCACCTGACTCATGAAGGAGTGGAAACTTAAGTAAGTCTATCCTAGTAGAACTTAAGAGAATAATTACTTATTTTAACACCCCCCTTAAGTGATACTAGGGGTGTATTGTGCAAATGAGTCCCAACAACAGAGCCTGATGAGGTACTCATGTACAATGGTTTCTTTTCTAAAGAGATGGTAAAAACCCCATGGGAAAAACCATCTATCAAAAAATAAAAAAGGAAGAGGCATGTCTTTGGTTTGCGAAGATTGTCCTCTTAATACAAAAAAAAAGTGAGTCCCGAAAACATGGCCTGATGAGGTACTCATTTACAATATATATGAGAGATGGTGAAAAACCACATGGGAAAAACCATATGCTATGAAATAAAGAGGCATGTCTTCGAATGGCGAAGATTATCCTTAATAACAAAAAAAATGAGTCTCGGCAACATGGCCTGATGAGGTACTCATGTATAATATATAAGGGAGAGATGATAAAAAAAACCACATGGGAAAAAACCATCCTCCAAAGAATACAATAATAAAAGGAGAGGTGAAAAGACCTCTATTTCAATGTAGCTGTAATACTCCAAGTTTCTCTTGCAACTATATGTAACGCGAAGAAGGAAATGACTTGGTGAAGATGTCTGCAACTTGATTTTCAGTTGGAATATAGTCCAAGTATATGTCCCCGTTTTGAATATGTTGTCGAATGAAGTGCATGTGTATCTCAATGTGCTTGGTGTGTTGATGCTCAATTGGATTACATGCAATATGAATTGTGCTCTGATTGTCACACCAAAGAGTAATAGGTTTGTCATGGGAAAAATCAAATTCTCTTAGAATCTAACGAAGCCAAAGAGCTTCCTGACTTGCTAAAACTGCTGCCCTGTATTCTGCCTCTGTAGATGATAAGGCCACTGCTTGTTGTTTTTTGCATAACCAAGCAATTGGCAAAGAACCAAGACAAAAGACATATTCATTAGTTGAACATTTGTCTTCTATTGAACCTACCCAACCTAAATCTATGTAGCCAATGACATCCAAGGATTTTCCTTCATATAAGAGCCCAAAGTGAGTAGTTCCTTGCAAGTAGTGGAGGATTCTTTTTGTTGCTTGCCAGTGACTAAAATGAGGTTGATGTGAGAATTTGGATATTAAGCCAACATCATATGAGATATTTGGATGAGTATGAGTAAGGTATAACAGACTCCCTACAAGCTGACGGTATAGAGTTGCATCACATAGAGGGGATGTGCAGGAAGTACTTAGATTGACTCCAAACTGAAAAGGTGTAGAAGGTTTGCAATCTGTCATTTTAAACCTTTGAAGAAGATCTAGAGTGTATTTTTGTTGACACAATGAAATTCCTGCATCTGTTTGATTTATTTGGATCCCAAGGAAGTAATGAGCTAGACCTAGATCAACCATATCAAATTTTCTAGAGAGGGAGTCTTTTATAGTCTGAATGTGAGTGAAGTCACTACTAGTAATTAGTAGATCATCAACATATAGAACAAGTATGGTGATTTTTCCTTCATCTCTCCAAATATAGACTGTGTTATCAGAGTCACAATGATAAAAACTGAGGAAAGAAGGAAGGAGTCCATTTTTCATACCAATATCTATAAGCTTGTTTGAGGCCATAGAGAGACTTCTTTAGCCTACAAACAAGAGATGAGTCTTGAGTGAAACCAGCAGGTTGTTCCATGAATATCTCTTCCTTTAAATCCCCATGTAAGAAAGCAATTTTTACATCCATTTGAAAGACATGCCACTTTTGGGAAGCAACTAGAGCAAGAACCAGTGTAATAGAATCCATTTTGGCAACTGATGCAAAGGTTTCAGCATAATCAATTCCTTCAGTTTGAGAGAAACATTTGGCTACTAGGCAATCTTTGTGTTTGTCAATTTCTCCATTAGGCCCATATTTTGTTCTATAAATCCATTTAAAACGAACTAATTTCCTTCCTTTAGGTAGGGGACATAAATCCCAAGTTTTATTTTTTATTAAGGAAGTGAATTCATTTTCAATGGCATCATCCCATTCTTTAATACCAGTTGCATCTTTGAAGGATTGAGGATAAGAGAAAATAGACTGACAGACAAAACTAGTGCCTATGGAGTTGGTTATTCTGGATGATGGAAGATTTTGGATGTAAGGAGTAGTTTCTTTAACAATGGTGCGGGCCCATTTTGGCATAGTGGAAGGAGTAGAAGGAGTGGAAAGACTGAGTTTGAGTTATAGGTTCCTCATCTTGATCATCAATCTCTAAAGTTGGTTCTTCATTATATTGAGGTTCTACTATAGGATAAGGCTCAATAGAGGAAGATGATGATTAAGGATCTTTCTGATGAAATATTTCATCAAACTGGACATTCCTATGAAAAAATACCTCATGAGTTGTGGAATCAAGGAGCCTGTATGCTTTCATTTCCTCACAATAACCAACAAAGATGAGCTTTTTTCTTTTCTTATCTAGAGCCTTCCTTTTCTTATTTGGGATGTGCACCCAAGCAGTACACCCAAAAATATTGAAGAAGGAGACATCCGATTTTGACCCAGTCCATGCTTCTTCAGGAGTTAAATGGTCAAGAGCTTTATGAGGTGTGCAGTTTTAACTATAGTTTGCACAGTTAATAGCTTCTACCCAAAAAAATTTTGGAAGATCTCTTGAATGGATCATACAGTTTGCCATTTCCTTCATTGTTCAAATTTTCCTCTCTGCAATGCCATTTTGCTGCGGATTATGGGAGACAAAATGTTGATGAATGATGCCATGACTTGATAGAAAGATTGAGAACTCATTACTGCAGTATTCCCCCCATTATCTGTGCAAATTTGCTTGATGTTGCAAGAGGCCTGATTTTCAACTAAGGTTTTGAAGATTTTGAAGTGGGACAAAACATCACTTTTGTATTTTAGTAAGTAGATCCAAGTTCTTCTGGAAAAGTCATCAATGAAGGTTAGAGCATATTTTGCTCCTTTGAAAGAAGGATCTGGGAAAAACATCAAGTCACTATGGATTAACTCTAGAGGGGATGAGGCTCAAAGAGAACCACTTGGATGGAAAGGCTCTTGATGTTGCTTTTCAAGAGCACATCTAGGACATACTCCATCAATAGAAGAGACTTGAGGTAAACCTGTTACCATTTCATGGGTGTTCAATTCCTTTAGGTAGTTATAACTGATATGACCAAACCTTTCATGTCAAATTTTGCTTTCAAGATCTCCATGAGCCACAAAATAGGAGGCCCCTTCTAGATTTTTGAATCCTTTGAAGTGAAATAGGCGAGTGTTGTGATCAATATCTCCTTTGGCTATAATAGAGTGGGGGTCTTGAAAGTCTCTTATCTCAACTCCTGTTGGAGAGAAGAGAACAGTTTTCCCCTTTCTAGAAGTACAAATCTGATAGACGAAGAGGAGATTTGTTTCAATGTTTGGAACATAGAAAACATTATTGATAGAGCCACCATCAATGGATATATCACCCTTTCCTTTTACTGGGATAAAGGAAGAGTCACCAACTTCTATGCTATATGTTGAACTTGAGGAGATAGAAGAGAATGACTCATATGAAGTAGTCATGTGATGAGTTGCTCCAAAATCTAGGACCCAGTAATTAGATGAAGTATTGGTGGTCTTCCCTTGAACATTTAGGGATTTTCCTATTTAATTTTTACTGTCTATCTTTTGATCCTTCATAGCTACCGCTAGTTGTTATAATATTTTCCAGCATTTGTTTGCAGAATGACCATTCTTTTTGCATTGAGTACAAGTTATAAGACTTCTTTCTTTCTTTTTAAAATTTTCTTTAGAGGAGGTGGATGCTACTAAGGCTTTAGAGGAAGAGGAAGAGATCTCATACTTTGCAGGTTTTGTTTCTTCTCTAGTTAGTCTCTCACAAAATTCTTCTAAGGAGGGTATTTTGAAACTTGCACTAAGAGCATCTTTTGTAGATAGAAAGGTGGTTGCGAATATTTGAAGTACACCATTTAATTTAGAAAGATTTTTTTTTTTAAATTTACATGGTGGAATCGGTAGCCGCCACGATTCCGGACAGGCTGTCCAGCTTTTTATGGCCGCTACAGTATTCTGCACTGTTCGCCCCAGAAGCCGCCACACAAATCTTCGCGCAATCCGCCTATTTAGAAAGAATTAAATAGATGCATTCTTTGTATTTTTAATCCTTGCCACTGACTTTAAATTGAGTAAGGACTTCTTTAAATTTGGTGAGAAATTCAACAATATTGCTAAAGTCTTCAGGAGATAATGTTGTTAATTCTGCCTCTAATTGCATTGACCTTATTTGATCTACTTTTCCAAATAAGTTCTTTAGTTTCTCCCAACTTTCATAAAGAGTTTTACAATCCGTAATGTAAAACCATAAGCTTTCATTTACATTAGTGCTTATAATACCCATTGTTTCATACATTTTCCCTTTATGAACAAATATTTCATATTCTTTTTCAAATTTAGGTTGCTTCTCTTCTAGCAGGTGTGTGAGCCCTTTTTGAGAAATGAGATTTAATATTTTAGGTTTCCAGGTATGATAGTTATGAGGGGTGAGTGGATCAATTGTATTCATTTCACTAAATAAAACTGAAGTAAACCAACAATCCCCCCCCTTAACTGCAATTTTAATGTTCTTTTAAAGAATGGAACAAAACCCTTAAGAGATACCAAGCTCCTCAATTACCCGTCCTAACGAGAGGGAAACTATAAGTAAGTGAGGAGATTTGCTAAATCTATTAGGGTAATGAAAAATGAATTAATGGATCTTATAATTTTTAATGTAACAATGGCCTTTTGGAAATACCAATCTCTTCAAAATACCCGCCCTAACGAGAGGGAAACTATAAGTAAATGAGGAGGTATGATAAATTAATAAGGCCAATGAAACAATTGTTAAGCCAGGCCTATATATATTTTCTTCTCAATAACTCGCCCTTACGGAGGGAAACTATAAGTAAAGATGAGAATTGATACTTGGAACATAGGTTTTTTTTTATATCATCCAGAACTTAATATCAAATTCTTAATAACCCGCCCTTACGAGAGGAAAACTGTAAGTTATTGAGAAGTACAACACTACGAACATAGGTGATAAATTTTAAATGATTTAGGTAAAAAAATATTCTTATCAATCGAAAAAAAAATTGAAGTTTATGAGAGCTTGTATTGATATAGACTTCTTATATTTAGGTCTTGCTTTAAGATATAGAGAACTTTCTTAAATGCAAAAAAGGTGAAATAAGAAGGAGAAAGTAACAAGCAAGAAGTAGCAAAATTTTTGATGAAGATATATTTTATACACCAATAGATGCCACTTAAAATTTTATCAGATGTTATTTAAAAAATTATTTGTTTTGATATTTATGAGGGTTTGTATAAAATATTGAGTACCTTCTTTAAACATATATTGGTTTAATGAGATAAAAACAATATACACCTTTTAGATATAAAAGCCACTATAAAAGGAAATAGAAGAGAGCTTAAAGAAGATAGACACCAAAAAAAATAAAAACCCTCCTCAAAAGATAAAACAAAAATAAGGTGCAATATTGTGCACCCTTAACCCCCCTTGAAAAAGACCTTTGTATTATTAGGTTACAAATGACTCCACTTTTTAAGAGGATAGCCTTTTGAAAAAGTAAAAGGCTTTAGTGAATAAATGATTCAGATTGAATAACGAAAAATAGAAAGGTAAGGAGATATTTTGTAAGGTTTTACCTTTGAAAATGAAGGAACAAAAGAAAAAACCAATACAAGGCGCCTGCGTTCGGTATTTAAGCAGAAGACGCGAATTGAACGTCTGCCCCAAAGGAAGAAGGTTTTCGTTCACTTCTTCTGAAAGAACATGCCTGGTGCCAAAGGAAGAAGGCTATCGTTTGCAATAATTTGATCAAAATTTTATCAAAATGAAATATATGAAAAAATCATAGATACCTCTATCTAGCACCACGACAGTTCACTTGAGGAGCAAACCAGAAATAGCTTTCTGCACAGAGAACTTATCAGAGAAAAAAAATAAGCTTATGAACATAAAATAAATGGAATGGAATGCCAAAGGAAGAGAGGTAGAACAAAATTTATAGGAGCTAAGTGAGAGTCGTTAGAATCTGCCAACCGAGAAGAGAAGAGATCGACGGTATTGAAGATACTCCGGATTAATTGGGCTCCTACGTATTTCGTCGATGCATTAAAATGACACCAAAAAAGGAGCACATGAGATTAAATGTTAGAAAACTATTATCATGCAACTAAAGTTAACGAAGTTATAGGGCAAACAAAATTTTAAAAAAGGGATCTTAACAATAGTTGACTTAAATATTAGTTGCGCCAAACAAGAACTCAACAGAGAGCATCTTTAGATCTCCAATGAAGGAGATATCGAAATCGATTGAGAGGCATTATGAAGAGTGTCGTTGGTGCCCAAGATTGGGTGCCTGACGCACATTTTAAGAGCCTCAATTGGGCTTCTCTGAGAGCAACAAAAAAAGGCAGCGCAGCAAGATTTGTTTCTACAAAAAAGAATACACTAAAGATAGGAAATAAAATTCCTATCGATCAAGCTTTTAGGATAATAAATTTTTTAATAATAATCATAAAAAAAAATTATTTGCTTGAAAAAAGGTGTTTCTTTTTTTAAGGAAAAAAAAATTAATATATATGAACTAGTCAACGAGTCCCTTTTTTTTAATAATAGACATGAAAAAAAAACTATGGGCAATTTTTCTGAATAAAAATCATTTACACTAAAAGGCAATGAATCTTCCTTTTCCATTTTAATGTGAGAAGGAGACAAATATTATTCAAAATAATCCACATACATATATCTAAAAAATATAGCAAAAAAAACTATATATAAAATCTTATTGAAGACTTAATTCAAAAAAAAAAGGGGGAAGCCAACAAAAGATACAAAGAAACAGAGAATGTTAGCAAAATCTATCCAACTCTGGTACCATGTTAGAGTTTTCCAAAATAGACATGCAAAGCATTACATAAAATATGAAGAAATAGTAGAACTGATTGATTATTCCATAGATCAACTTTGTATAAATAACAAAGTTGATCATTGAGAGCCGTTGGATTACAACTCATCAAATATGATGTAGACTATAACTGAGAGTTCACCTGACTCATGAAGGAGTGGAAACTCAAGTAAGTCTATCCTAGTAGAACTTACGAGAATAATTACTTATTATAACACAGTCGTAGTTTTAAGACTTGCTATGAACGATCTTGTCGATCTTCATCTGCTTCAAAAAAATATGTTCTACTCGAGACGCCTTATGATTTTGTTGTTGTTGGATTTTGGGTTGTTTGACACTTCATACCATTTATCAGTTCTTGAATAGTGAGCCACATACTTCCATGTAAAACAAGCTTTGTCGATCTTGCCCAAGATGATCTAGGACTGTTGATGCTTCTCTCACTCTTCACCTTGGTCTATCGTTGATGCATTGTTGATGGGTATTCTTAATGAACGACGAGAATACATGCGGGTATGTCATCGTTGATCATATGGGGCTATCACTAATGAATCGATGATACTGCTTTTGTGAGGATGACATCCAGACTTACTCATTGATGGAAACATGCTATCATCGATGGATGAGCGAAGGAAAATTTCCATTAGTGACGATGATTATAAGGCTTAGGGCAGACTTAGATTGATATTTTATTAGACATCTCATGCTAAGAGGGGAATACCTAATACCATGATAACTCAATCCTTTGGATGCCTTTGAAAAAATTTGTTGCTGATGAAAACTCATTATCGCTGATGAATTACGACCAACTTTCCCCAAGAGCGATAAAAAAGAATACAACCAGACTTAACTATTTGGTGGTCACTAATGAGAAAGAGACTTCACTAATTGAATCAGTGGTAAGGGTTTGGGATGGAGACAAACTCTCTTGACTTTGGGCATTGTCTCTTATAGCTTGGACAAATTGAAAACTAATAGGCAGACCACATGACTTGAGCCTATTCTTTGTTGATGAAAAAGACTATCGTTGATGGACATATAATGGATCGACGATGAGGAATGTTAATGAGTGAAGAAGAATTTGCACAGGTTTTAGAAATTTGTTGATGGATGTTAAGATCGTAGATCAGATCAGTAACGAGACTTTGGGTACAAAATTTTACCTTTAAAACAACTTATCTTGATTGAAGTCTGTCGATAGGAGGACTTGTTAGGTTGATGTTGATAGAACCCTTGCCTTTGGTCTTGAGATTGGCTGTCATTGATCGGTCTAAGCGGTCGCTGATCAAATCAACAACGAGGCTTCACAAGAGTGACACTGAGCTTAGCTTTATTTCTTTCTTGGTGTGGTCGTTGATGGAGAATGTTTATCAATGTTTGATCGACGATGACGAGTTTCGATGAGTGACAATGTAGTTTGGGGTGCAACTTATCATTGATGGTTGAATTTAGTCACTTATGGGATTGGTGATGGTAATTTTACAAGCACGATGGTGGATTTAGCTTTAAGACTAGGTTTTAGTGTGGTCACTGATGAAAAAGGCTATCGAGGATGGCATTAGCAACGAGAGACTTGGACAATTTTTGGCCATGGTTTATGATTTTCAACTTTTTGGATAGACTTTATTAAGTTGGGCTTCACATATGAAAGGATGTAAAATGGATGGACTAAAGTTGGAGGTTCTTCTTATGATTATTTTCTCAAGGCTTAATTTTTGCTTTTGGACTTGAAATTATACCCTACAGTCACCTAGACCGCTAGACTTATTGAAAATTAGGGGTGTGAATTAAGTTGGGATTTTTGAAGCCCAACATAGGCTCTATCTGGGACAAGAGAAATATTTGATCTGTCAGGATAAAAATTTCTCTTGAGGACTCTAGAATCTCTGGTTGCAAGTAATGTAGACCTGATTGAAACCTTTCCCCTGTGGACCTTTTGCAATAGTCTTCATATAGGTATTACTCTCAAGGACTCAATTATAGACTCAACTTCTATAAAGTCTCTACTTCATGACTATCCTTGATATAATAGGGATTAATATTATTTTTTATAATATTAATCCCTATCAATATTGGCTAAGACTAAATATAATTTGAAAGCATAAAAAAAACTAATCACTTAAAAACATATAGACTAAAAACTTACTACTATAAACTGGAACGAAAACCCACAAGATTATAAAAGGACTGAAACTGATTGAATTGTAATATATACATATGTACAGAGGCAGACACAAATAGTTCATACCAAACTAATTCCCATTATAGGTATGGTAGAACTTCAAATGCTGACCATTTATTGGGAATCACATCTCTTCACCCTGCGGGGTTTGCAACCTGTAGGTGTGTTGGCCTATCTTTTGGAAAATCTGATAAGGGCCTAGCCATTTGGGGTCTAGCTTGCCTTTTTATCCTGGTTTGTCATTTTTTGGGTCCCAATAAAATACTATGTCTCCTGCAAATGGATTTAACCTAGATTTCTTGTTGAATACTTGTGTAGTTTTATGTATTTCTTGGGTCATTCTTTTAAGAGCCTCTCTTCTGTCTTCTTCCAATTTAACAATCTGATCTATTCTCCACTATAGACAGTTAGGATTTTTGTGATCTTGGAGTAACAAGGCTAAGACAGGTCTCTCATATTTTGGGGGAAGCAAGACATGTTCTCCATATACCAATTCATAAGGTGTTTTTCATGTAGCTCTCTTGATGGAAATTCTTTCAGCTCATAGGGCAAATTTCAGCTCACTGTCCCAAATCTTTTTATTTCTACTTAGAGATATTTTTATCCTGGTTATAAGGTTTTTATTTGAGGATTTTGTGAGGCCATTTCCTTGAGGGTAGTAGTTTGTTGAATAAGCTAATTCAATATTGTACTTACGACATAAATCCACCATTTCATGGGAAATAAAACTGCTACCATCGTAAGTTACCAATTTTCTAGGTACCCCAAATCTGGTCAGGATATTTTCTTCCAAAAATTTAATAATAACTTTTGTAGTAGATATTTTTAATGGGGTAGCTTCCACCCAATTGGTGAAATATTTTGTGGCAGTTATTATCCATCAGTGACCTCCTGATGAGTTTGGATTAATTTTTCCTCTCAGGTCTAAATCCCACTGAGTGAAAGGAGCTTCTACTATCACAGGTTTTAAAGGTATTGCAAACAACTTTTTCTTGCCATCAAATATCTAATAATTTTGACATTTTCTTACTAGTTGGTGTACATCCTTGAACATAGAAGGCCAGTAATAACCTACCCTCATGATGTTATTAGTATTTGTCTTTGGTGCAAAATGTCCTCCACAAAAGCCAGCATGAAATTCCTCAATGATTCCAACTACCTCTTCTTGAAAAAGGCAAAGCAGTAGCACACCACTTAGGTTCTCCAATAAAACTTATCTTCCTGGATATGATATTTCTATGCTTATAATTTGATATTTCTCATTCTATTATGAGTGCAGTGTAAGATTCAACGAACACAAATATATTATTCAGCAGTCATATAAATATAAGTTACACTGCCGGGAATAGTCACCGGCGTAAACTGTACTTGTTACAGCAGTTGTAACAGTACGCTAAATACTGAATAGAGACAAATAGAACAGTACGCTAACATCCCCCTTTATTACATTATTTGGGTAATGTAATAACTAATAGCTATACTAGACTACTAACATCCCCTTACATTATTTTGCAATACAAAGTGAGCCACGAAACAATTCAAATTTGACACGTCCAAGTGCCTTAGTGAAAATTTCTGCAACTTGAGCATCCGTGGGAATGTGCTGAAGCTGAATTCGGTGCTTTGGAACTTCCTCTCGAATGAAATGACATTGTGTGTCAATGTGCTTTGTTTTTTCATGATGGACTGGATTCTTGACGAGGTTCGGAACACCCTGATTGTCGCAAAACAAGTGTATTGGAGATTTTGATGGATGGCCCATACTTGTCAGAATGCGACGTAACCATATCACTTCGCACACAGCTTCACGTGTGGTGCGATATTCTGCCTCTGTTGAAGAAATAGCAACCACCTGTTGCTTCTTCTTGTGCCAAGAGACAGGACCGGATCCCAAATGAAAAATGTATCCAGAAGTTGACTTGCGATCATCAAATGATCCGGCATAGTCGGAGTCCGTGTATCCTTGCAAGAAGAATTTGTTGTTCCTCTTGTATTCTAGGCCATATTCCATAGTACCACGGACATAGTGAAGAACACGTTTTGCTGCTTTCCAATGAGTGGTCTTAGGCTCCTGCATGAACCTCGAAAGATAGTTGATAGCAAAAACGATATCTGGCCTAGTATTGGTCAAATATATGAGACTCCCAATCAGCTGTCGATAGAGAGTACCATCTACCTAAGGTGAGTCATCATATCGCGATAACTGAAGTCCATTCTCCATAGGAGTTGCCATTGGCTTGCAGTCAGTCATGCGATATTTATCCAAGCAATGTCTTGGCATACTTTTTCTGAGACACTTTGATGGAGTGCTCCTTCTGGCTGAATTCCAGACCAAGACAGTAATGGAGAAGTCCGAGATCTGTCATCTCAAAAGATTTGCACAAGTTTCTTTTGACAATAGAGATCATATCTTCTGAACTCCCTGTAATGAGCAGATCATCCACATAGAGTACAAGCAACACTATCTCAGAACCCTGTTTCTTGAAATAGAGGTTTGCATCTGATGGACATCTCTTAAATCCATGCTGCATAAGGTGATTGTCCATTTTTATATACCAAGCTCGAGGAGCTTGTTTCGGACCATACAAGGATTTGACCAATTTGCAAACTTTCTCGCTGTTGGCCTTCCACTTCAAATCCTTCAGCTGAGTCATATAGACTTCTTCTTGGAGATCACCATTAAGAAAGGCACTTTTGACATCCATTTGGTGAACTTTCCACCCATATTGTGCTGCCATAGCACACATAACCCGAATTGTGGTCATCCGAGCAGTAGGTGCAAAAGTTTCCTCATAGTCGATGCCTTCCTTTTGAGCATAGCCCTTTGCAACAAGTCGGGCCTTATGCTTATCAATTGTTCCATCTGCCTTGTACTTGACTTTGTATACCATTTGCAGCCAATAGGTTTCTTTCCATGCGACAGATCAACAAGCTTCCAAGTTTTATTCTTCATCAGAGACTCATACTCTGTATCCATAGCGGCCTTCCACTGAGGCTCACTGAGAGCATCTTGCACTGATGCAGGTTCAAGACTATCTATGGTAGACATGAATGCCCTGTCATCATCAATATCCATATCCTCAACTTCTCTACTTGGAGTCACAAAAAGTTCTTCAAAAGATTGACAAAGATCATCAACCTCACCAGTTTCTCGGGCTTCTCTTTCCTTTTGAGCCATACTGCGTGTACGAGGTCTATCCAAATTCAAATTGGGAGGAGTGGATAAATTTGCATCTCTGATTGTATTTGTACACCATTTAGGATTCTTCTTCGATGGTGGTGAAGAAGATGTAGAAGGACCTCCTGTTTGTGTTGACGAAGGAATCTCATCTTCCTTAGTTTCCACAATATCCTGGTGTACTGTAGATGTGCTCTGTGATGTGAAAGCTTCATCAAAGACAACATCTCTGCTGATATGAATTTTCTTGGTCAAAGGATCTATCAACCGATATCCTTTAGAGTGCTCAGAATATCCAAGAAAAATACATCTCAATGTTTTCTCATCTAGTTTCTTCCTTTTCTCTTTCGGTATGTGCATGAAAGCTTGACATCCGAAAATACGTAGATGAGATATGGAGGGTTTTCGACCACTCCATGCTTCCTGTGGAGTCATTCCTTTTAGGGCCTTTGTGGGTGCCCTATTCAACAGATACACTGCAGTGGTGACAGCTTCTGCCCAATATTGTTGCCCAAGAGTAGCTCTCGTGAGCATACAACGAACCATTTCCATGATAGAACTGTTCCTTCTCTCAGCAACTCCATTCTCGCCGAGGAGTATAGGCGATCGTTAACTGTCTCTTGATCCCATGCTTATCTAGGAATGCAAAAAATTCATTAGAGGTAAACTCTCCCCCTCGATCTGAGCGAAGGGTTTTGATAGAAGCTCCTGACTCCTTCTCAACGGATTTCTTGAACTGCTGGAAGAATGCAAAAGCTTCAGATTTTAGTTTGAGAAAGAAAACCCACATCTTTCGTGAGTAGTCATCTACGAATAACTGAAAGTACCTCTTCTCTCCAACACTGTTGGGTGTGAAAGGACCGCATAGATCGGTGTGAATTAGCTCCGGAGGTTTTCTTGCTCTTGTAGAGCTCTTCTCAAATGGTACTCTATCTCGCTTTCTGCCAAGCGGTCGAGCACATCGGCAATGTGGCGAAAGGGAAGGAAGACCCTTTACCATCTCATACTTGCTGAGCTCAAGTAAGTAGCCGGAACTAAGATGCCCATATCTCTTGTGCCATAGGGAAGTTGCCTCCTTGGTAGAGACAGTCATGGCAACATGTGGAGTAGAGATAGCATCTAGTGCAAATAAGCCATGCTTATATGAAGTTGTTGCAATCTGCTTACCCTTCCTGGTAATTGTACAACACTTCTTTCCATTCTCAACACGAAAGTTGACAACCATATTTCTATCAAAGATTTGTGTCACTGACAACAAATTGTTAGCCAATATTGGAACATAGAGAACTTTGTCAATCTGACACTTGCCATCAAGAAGAGTGACTGAAACTGTACCCTCTCCCTGAACCCTGTAGGTTTTATCATCAACAATTATGACAGGTTTGCCCTCTTTGGCCTCAAATGATTCAAACCACGATCTGTCGCCAGTCATATGTTTGCTAGCTCCAGAATCGACATACCAAATAGGATCCCTCTGAGTGGAATCTGTGGTAGTCATGAGCACCTTGTGTGCCCATTCGGAATACTGAGTCGGATTCTTCAACGACAACATTCACCTGGGGTTGCTTGTTTTTATTTTGTGGTTTGTTTTGGCCTTTCGCTTGTTCTTATGCCAACACTTGTTGGTGTCATGGTTGTCTTTCTCACAGATCTTGCACCACCTCTTCTTCTGTTGAGGTTGTTTGCCTTTTCCTTTCGTATCCTGTTGAGAATTTCCTCCTTTCTGAAAGTTGCCTCCTTTTTGCCCATTACCTTTCTTCCTAGAACCCTGTCTGTTGGTGTATAGGGTTGTATTGGAAGAATCATCCTTGTGAAGTTGGCGTGCCTCCTGTTGTTGAAGCAGATTGACCAACTCGATGTAGGTAATTTGTCATTGAGACACCTGGATGGAGGTTATCAACATATCAAATGAAGAAGGTAAAGCTCTCATCACAAGTGAAATGAGAAGCTTTTCGTCCACAGTATCTCCGAGAGAACTCAATTTCTCTTTCAACTCAGACACTCTGCACAGAAAGAGTTCAACTGTTTCACCCTGCCTCAAACTCAGGTTATGAAGTTGTTGAATATGAAGAATGGTGGATTCATTCTTCCCCTCATAGATGGTTCTAAGGGCATCCCATGCCTCTTTACCACTTGCTTTGTCATCTATATGAGGTTGCACTTCATCTGAAACGACAAACAAAATGAGCACCTTTGCTCTCCTGTCTTTCTTGTCAAAAGCAATCCGATCTATCGAAGGACTCGTGGATCCTGCTGTTGGTGAAGGCCTTGTTGCTACTCCAGTAACAATATCCCACAAATCTTCCATTTGGAGAATAGCCTTCATATTATGTTTCCATGGTGTATAATTTGGACCTTTCAATAACTGATGCGGATCAGTCATCAACTTTGCAACAGCGGCCATAGTGAAGGTTCCTTATATCACCAAATTGGTCCCCCTTTCGATATACCTTTTGCTAGGCCAATATACCGTACAAAATACCCGCCCTTACGTGAGGGAAACTATAGGTATTTAGAAAGATCAACAAAAATCACCCGCCCTTACGTGAGGGAGACTATAGGTGAAATTTAGAGATCATACGATACGTGGAACATAAGCGGATGCGAAAGGGAATCGCCTTGTTGATGGCACCTACCATAGAAGATTCTTCTCATGCGTGGGGCGTAACTTCCCTAAACACTATGAAGAATACTTCGTCAGGATTTACGCCTAAACACAAGTGCGATAAAGGGTAGTGGATGGAGTAAAAAAATGCAAAAATGGCATACTTATTCCTCCTCGAAGATTTATAGAGAACAAACTCAGACGTCGTTATAGCAGCTATATTAGGCGGCGGATACAGTAGCCAAATCACGACAGCTTTACCTGTAAGTGCTGGCCAGAGGTATCACAAATACCGAGACAGCTGCGAGTGCAATAAAATTGCACAGATGGGTTTTATATTCCGGGGACTTAGGGAGTGTTTGATTTTAAGTTTTTAATGTTATAGTGCAAAAATGAAATATGCAACATACAACATAAAAAAAACTGCCCACAAGAATAACCCACAAGGTGTCGGTCCCAGCCGAAAATGCACCTTTTACAATGCCAAATTGCTATTTTTCATAAAATTACTCTCAATCCCCCTTTGATTTTTTGAAAAAATATCCCCCCTTAAAAGACTTTCTTTAACAAAGCATTTTTATAATCATTATTTATTTAAAATTAAAATAAATAATTTCACTTTATATAGTTTTAAAAACTTTAGAAAAATAAATTAAAATTAAATTTTAATTTATAAAGTTTAAAACTATATTAAAAAAATTAAAATTAAAAATTTTAATTAAAAATGACTTTGAAAAAAAATATACCTGAGGGGAGTCGACGGGATTTGAAGCCCCGACCTGCAGGCTCCCTGAGCCTTACCGCACAGCTCACTGCCAAGTGAGCTAGCGGGTTGATCCAGAAGGAATAGTGGAGCTCCTCCCTTTTCAACACCAAATGGTCCTCCTCCTCCGCTGCGGTCTCGCGTGTTGCTGTTTCCCGCCTGCGGCCTGCGTTCCCCGACGTTCCCTGGCGTTGCTTCCCGATTGCACTTTTTCGAAAAAAAAATTTGTTTTCCGAAAATAAACATTCTGCCCTCTGCGCGCAGTCCAACCACGGCTGCACTTTTGTGAATTTTTTTTCCGAATTCAATGTAAACCGGGAATTCACAAATCGGGGGGGTGGGGGGTGGCGACCGCGCGATCGAAAAATGCGGGAGGGGGAAGGGTCGCGCTGCGCAAAATGGGGGGGGGTTTATACCCCTTCCATTCCCGCACGGAGGGAAATTTAAAATTCCCCCGTCGGGGGGGGGTACGGGCTCGTCCTCCCCGCCTGCCTGCGCACGTGCGGCCGCGGGGGGCGTCCGCCTCTCCCTGCGCGTCCGCGCGGGCTGTTGGCGCGCGGACCCGCGGCAAACGCACGTGCGTCCGCGGGGGCGTCCGCCTCTGCTGACGCGCGGACGTCCCTCGCCGCGGGGGGGGAATTGGCTCCTCCGCCTACAACGCTGGACGCACGCGTCAGGCTGGACGTGACGTCCGTTTGGGACGCGACGTCACCGGGCTGCAGACTGCGCGTCGTCAGCGGACGTCTGCTGCAGGCTGCGTCGCCTGCGAGCTACGTCCCTTTATGCGACGTCTGCGCAGCTGGCCTCACGCCTGCCTGTGATTTTTTTTTTTTTTTTTTAACGGCTACTCTTCACGCGACGGAATCAAGTCGCAGAAAAAAAATTCCGCACACTACGAGAAACTGCATTAAAAAAAAAAAAAACGCACTGCAAACTCCGTCTTCCGCCTCCAACGTCTCCCTTCACGTCACTGGCTCTGATGCCATGTAAGATTCAACGAACACAAATATATTATTCAGCAGTCATATAAATATAAGTTACACTGCCGGGAATAGTCACCGGCGTAAACTGTACTTGTTACAGCAGTTGTAACAGTACGCTAAATACTGAATAGAGACAAATAGAACAGTACGCTAACATGCAGCCAGTAGGGAGTGTCAATGTCTGCAAGTATTTCACAATGTTTTTATACCAGTCATCTTCAGATGCTCTCTGATTATCAGTTTGATGTATACTAACAGTGTCCAGTGTATTATTAAAGTCTTCCTCCTTTAGTTGCTATGTACTTTACTAGGTCTTATATTTTAATGGTCTTTACAGCTTTGAATTCCACCATATATTATTGTAGCGTGACTGTCCATCTAGTTGAACTGCCTGTAGGCTCATTCTGAGTGAAAACATCTTTGATGGCTGAGAAGGGAAAATAGGCTATAACTTTGTTAGCTCCAAAAATTCCTTTAAAGTGCTTTAGAACTTTTATAAGTGCAAAGGCCTATTTTTTTATCATCGTGTACTTCAGCTATGATCCTTTTAATCCTAAGCTCATAAATACCACTGGTCTCTCTTTCTGTATCTTTCTATGACAATACAACAACAATGGCATCTTCTAAAGAGAAAGAGTGGATATTAAAATTTTTGTGATAATCTCGACAGGCTAATACAAGAGCTTGGGTGATAGCATCTTTGATTTTCTAAAAAACCTGAAATTTTTCCTCTGTCCATCTAATAATAGCTTCTTTATTGATCATGGCATTTATAGGCTTTGCAATTTGGATAAAATTTGACACAAACCTTCTGACAAAATTAATTTTCCCAAAGAACGATCTGACTCCTTTCAAGTTTTTGGGTGGAGGGATCTTGGCAATGACCTTAGTTCTTTCAAGGCCTATACTACTTCCTTCTTTACAAACAATGTGCCCCAACAACTTACCCTGCTTTGATCCAAAGATACACTTCTTAGGATTTAGTGAAATACCAAATTCCTTACACGTGGAGAATACTTGAGTGAGATGCTCAAAGTGATCTTCAAGATTTTTGGAGAAGACTGTTATGTCATCCAAATAGACTACCACCATTTTAAACATTAAGCATTTGAAAGCGAAATCCATAGCTCTTTGAAATATGTCTCCTGCGTTAATCAATCCGAAAGGCATTATGAGATATTTGAAAGTTCTCCAAGGAGTAGTGAACGTTGTCTTATGTTCATCTTCATGGTTAACCTAAATTTGGTTGTAACCTAAGAATCCATCCAATAGAGACATTCCGGCTGATCCTGCAACTGCTTGTAACAGTTGTTCCAATGTTTAGCAGCGGATAATTATCTTTCAAGGAGTTCTTATTTAAATTTCTAAAGTCTACACACAGTATGATATCTCCATTTTTCTTCCTTACTAGCACCAAATTTGCTATCCATGTCAAAAAGATGACTTTTCTGATAATCTTTGTATCTAATAGCTTCTGGACTTCTTTCTGCATTATAGGCTGCAGTGTTAGATTAAACTTCTTATGTTTATGTCTGTGTGGTTTAGTGCCCTCTTTGAGTGGGATAATATGCTTCATTACCTCGGTGTCAAAAGTTTTGAGGTCTTCATAGCTCAAAGCAAAGGCATCTTTATGCTTTTTTAGATATTTTATGTACTCTATTTTTTCTCTCTGACATGGATTTTTCTACCTTAACCATTTTGGGTTCTTGCTCAGTACCAATATTAATTTCTTTTGTTTCCAATCCTTACAGGGCTGGTTTGTGGGTTTGATCAAAATCATAAAATAAAATTTCCAGTGAAATCAAACCTTTGGGTAGCTTATTGGTCTTTAATTGTATTACCTCCATAGGTTCTTCGATGACCCTTTTTAGCTTTTCTTCATCCTCTTCATCGCATATAATCTCAGCATATTGATTTTGCAATATCATAAAATCTTTGATGTTTATGTCATCCTAAAAATCTTGCAGATACATTATGTTGTTTGGGATAGATGGATGATATACTGAAATGGTAGGGAACCTTTCTTGATACTCTGTGTTTATCTGTGGACTGTCTACACCTAAGGCATTTATGACCAACAAATTGATTGCCTGATTTTATCCTCTAGGGATATATGTGATGTTGAAGGCTAGAATTTTTTTAATTTCCTCTTGGACAACCTGTTTATATTGTTTCAGCCTGGGGTGATTGGCCTGATACTTGCCTTTAATCTATTGTATTATTAGTTCGGCATTGCCATATACAGTCAGATAATTAATTCCTAGTTCTTTGGCTTTTCTCAATCCTAACAATAATGCTTTATATTTAACCACATTATTTGTGTATGGGAAGTGCAGTCTATATGAAATACCTAAATAATTCCCATTGATGTCTTTCAGTTTGACTCCAGCCCTTACCCTAGTGTGTGACTTGGTTCCATCAAATGTGAGGGTCCATATTTATGATGTCAATATCCTTGTGGACTCAACATCAACTTTTGCGGTTGTTTTTGGGTCCATATCAACTGCTTCTGGTAATTTTGCTAAAAATGGGGAATGCCAGATAGAATAGACTCCTATCTCTTTTTCTTCAAAGGACTAGACTAAATTGATAGTAGTATTGTCAAATTTTTTTAATTCAACAGAATACCTATGAAAAGGTTCTCTCTTAAGGGTAGCCTGCTTTTTAGATGTAAGAGGGATAGTGGCGTAAGACCAGTCTAATTGGATGGAACCTCCTAATTGTTCAGCCTAATGTCTTGACAGTAGCAACAAAAAAAATGGATCTACATAAACTACAACCACATCCATGACTATGCCTTTCTTTGGGTATTGATTTAAATAAACTAATAGTCTCATAATAATTCCTGCACGTGGGATCTATATACTATCCATGACGGATATTGGGGGAGAGCCTTTGGTGCATATTAGGCCTAACTGATTTGCCATTTGTTTGGGCATGACATTATGTGATGCTCCACTGTCTAACATGCAATTATGAATTACATATTGTTCCTCAAAGTTTGAATTATATCTGAAGGATATATAGAAAGGTCTCACTATCGATGGATTTCTAGGAATGGGCTTGGGATTTTCTATTGCTAAGAAATTGCATATGTGATCATTAGATGATTCAACCAAACTGAAGGCTCGACACACCTGATCTCTGTACTTTGGTATAGTCATTAATTCTTCGAAAATGATATTTATCTTTTGTTTAGCCAGTTCTTGGCCTGCATCAAATTTAGCCTTCTTAACTTCATCATTCTTGTCAGACTCTGGTTGTTTTTTAATCTCATTTCTTGTTTCAACTTCAGAGGCTGCTTGCTGATTGCTATTGTTTTATTTCTTGGCAGCTTTATCTCTGTTTTGAGTTTGATGAACTATATTTGCTTTGTTAGAATTATTTGCCCTTTCTGGCACTGTTATACCTCTCAGATTAATAGCATGCATTCTTTCTAGGGTTTCCACCTCTTCAAATGTTGGAGTAATTCTACCTAGCTTCATAATTTCATATCTATTCTCTTGAGGTCTTCTAAGGATTTTTAGATTCTCTAAGACCATAGCTTTGGGTAAATTTTCCATTTATTTTTCAAATTGTTTTTCTCTTTTCTCATCTTCCTTAGTCCAACAGGTATTTATTCTTTCTTCCTCGTATGATTCTTCCTCTATATTGTTGTTAGGATGTGCCCCTAAATAGATTGCACATGTAGTTGGGTTATGGGGTGTATCACACTCACTACAATGGCACTAGAAGTCAAAGATGGTATTCATAGTGGCCATGGGATTTGGGACTGCATCCATGTCTTTTGGGCCTTATCTCCTTTTCCAACCATTATTTCCATTTTTGCTCCCTTCTTCCCCATTATTTATTGTCCAATTTTTATTAAAGTTCCTTTGAAATTGGGGTCTATTATCAGGCTACACTTGGGATGGTTGTTCATCATCTATAGACTTATCCCTCTCAATTGTGGACAACCTATTATTAATTATGTTGAACATTTTGATAAATTGGCTGGACAATCTTTCTAGGGGATCGACCTCAGCTTTCTTTAACATTGTGAACCCAACCTTCTTGGATTTCTTGTCTACTTGGATAGAACTTGACTCAGAGGTGTAAAGCTTCATCTTCCCACTGTCTAATATATTTCTCTTTATTTCTAGGGCTTGTTCCATACAATCATCAATGGTATTGGTCCTATGTTACCTCAACTCATAACTAAATACTCTAGAGAAGGCATTCTTATAGAAGCATATGACCTTATGATCAGCGGGTCTCAAGGTAATGGGAAGTTTGCTTCTGATTTTGAAAAATAATTTGTTGAAGTCTTCTATAGACTCATTTTCTTTCTTCTTGACTATTGAGAGCTTCGTTAGCAAAGACAGCTCATTCTTTCTTTTTCCCATATTTCTTTAAAAACACATCTTCCATGGTCTAGAAATCAAGGATTTGGTCGGTTGGGAGATAGTTGAACCAGTCTCTTGCATCACCTTCTAATGTTTGTAAGAACAACCTGAGTGTTAGGTAATGGAGCCAAATTGATAAGAAAGGGATTAATTACCATTAAATATTGTTGGCGGGGTTCCAAGGTCACTAAATATTGTTGATGGGCAACGATCAACAATAGGAACGTGAACGGGGTTCCAAGGGACATCGCTAATTTAACTGTATTTCTTGGTGAAAAAAAATTGTCAAAAGAACGTGGTAACCGTATGGGTGGTTTCAACCCATGGTTTTGGCCCATTGTATTCGACACCACTATGTGGTTTCGGGTAGTGAAAAGTCACGAATCTCTATATATTTTGTACTATAAAGGTCGTCTTTGAGATGTGAATGCTCTTTTCTGGTTTGGAGGAAAAGAGAGGAGGGGACATTATACAAGTGGAGAATATTGTTGTATTGTTGTTAATACAAAGGACTGATTGTTTCTCAGTGAATGTAGGGTAAACTGCCCGAACCACGTATATCTTGTGTCTCTTACATTTGTGTGATTGCTTGTTGTTTATTGCACTGTTTCCTATTTTTCTTATGGGGGCTTAACTAGGGTTTGAACTATTTCTCCATTTCTGCTGTTATTATTTGTTTTTTTCATAGGTTGTGTATTATTTGTACATGGTAAATTCTCAACACTAAGAACTACATCCTCATGTTCAACCTCTAGACTGTCTAATACATATAGGAAGCTTTTGATGTGATCTTCTCCAGAGACATTAGTGTTGCCTTAGAACTTAGACAAATATTTATGGGCTTTGGCTAGCAAGGGATGAAAATTCTTAGGTAGTTGGAAAGGTTTATACCTATTAGTCCTCCATACTTGCAAGTTTTGATTTGGTTGTGCCATAGAGATGACAGGGGTACTGACTACGAAAGTGCTAATAACAGAGTTGCTTACAGGGATAAATTTTTTACCAGACTTATTACCAACTTTATAAGCCCTATTCTGATGAACAAAATTTTTAAGGACTAGGCCCTTACGGGTATGGGTAACTAAGGTTCAAACCATGGTGTGTGAGAGGTATGTGTTAATCCCTTGTTGATAAGCGTAGCTCTCGATCCTACGAGGGGTCGTTCTATGCGTCCGTCATAGGGTTTATCACACTACTCGAATCTCAAAAGAAATATTATAATTTAAATGATTAATATTTAAGGTAAAAATTTACCTTCAAGATTCATATATTCTTTTAAATTTTTAGAAAAAGTTATCATATTTTATAGGTTATGTTTTATTGAGAATTTATTAATTTCAAAAGATAAGATAAAAGCCCTCTTACATAACGTTTAATAAAAGTTTAAAGTTTATATCATATAGGAGTTAGGGTTAGGATTAGGATTGTACACCATACTTTAATATTAGAATACGGTTAAATAACCATATATTTGTCATAACTGGAACATGGTTGGATGACCTTATATACTAGATAAATAACATCCTCTTAAAAGTTTTCTTATATATCCTATAACTTAATAAACAATAAAAACTAATTTAACTTTTTTAACACCATTGGATGTTGTCACTATAAGCCCTGGTCAACTGGGGGACTACTTAGCCCTATGCATCCGTCACAGGGTTTATCACACTACCCCAATCCAAAAAAATAAAAGATTAATATTCAAGGTAAAAATTTACCTTCGATTCATACATTCTTATAAATTTTTAGAAAAAGTTGTTATAGTTTATTGGTTATATTTTATTGAAAATTTATTAATTTTAAAAGATAAGATAAAAGTCCTCTCACAAAACATTTAATAGAGGTTCATAGTTTGAATCATATAGGGTTAGGGTTGTACATCATATTTTAACTAAAATATGGTTGAATAACCATATATTTATCATACTTTGATAACTGGAACATGGTTGGATAACCATATATATTAGACTAGATAAACAGCATCCTCTTAAAAGTTGTCTTATATAATCTATATATATATTTTTTATATAGAAGAATTGACAACTACCTTTCCTTTTTGAAAAACTGGTCACATTGCCTCCGACCGTAAAATCACATCATAGTGTTACCATTATAACCCTTACCTCGCCTTGGTAAACACGGTCTAAAGTGAGGGAGACCCCGATGGCTCGGGGTTGATACCATCGTCATCAAATTGATGCACACTCGAACTCGCGTGACTCTTACCTTTGCCCTAGTATATATCCTATAACTTTAATAAACAATAAAAACTAATTTAATTTCTGTAACACCATTGGATGCTGTCACTATAAACCCTAGTCAACTGAGTTAAACATTGACTCCAACCCTTTGACATTGAATTGGGACAGCCAACCAACCCACAAACACTCAATTGCTATACACTATAATTTAAACCATAAACCTTTCGAAAAAAAACCAAAACCTTGCTGACCTTATCTTTATCAAACTTTAATATATATTATTATATCTTGTACTTCGTTTGGTCATAGCCTCATAAAAGGTACCATAACTGTGCATAGAAATTATGCTATTATTTATTTTTTCCAATATAAAGGTTCTTACACGTCACTTGGCATACAAATCAACAAATAAAAAAATCAAATGAAAAACATAAATAATGGATCATCTAAACGCCATAGCCGCTTTAAGATTCCCTGGCCTGTTCATAGAAATTTTATTATTATTATTTTTCATTATAAAAGCCGTGTTAAATATATCGCATAGAAGTCAGCAAATAAACAATATCAAATAATAAGGAACAAAAGACTCGTCCACATGAAATAGAAAAAGAATATAAAAATGTTATGTTTATCCAATTAATTTTATAGTATTAAAATATAATATATAATTTTATTTTATTAAAATTTAAATGTTTTAGTTTTTTAAGGTTTAAATGGTTATTTATTTATAAAAACTGTATGTTAAATTTTTTATTGATAAGTTAAATTCTCCTTTAAATAATAAATTATAATAAAATAATATAATTTTTTTTATACTAACCAAACAAAAATTTAAAATATTTTAATTCTAAGTTTAAAAATCTTAAGGTTAAACCCATTTGATAAACCCAAAGCTAAACTAATTTCAGTTTCCTTATGTATTATTTAGGCATTTGTTTGTTGAGGTAGTCATCGTCAATTGATTCATATTTCAGTGGCGTTATGCTTCTTCCTCGGGAGAAAAGAAAAAGATTATAAAAAACAGTTTGTACCTCGGATTAAGGTACTCAACCATATTTAAAATAAAAAAAATAAAATAAAAAATAAGGGCATTAATCATAAAGTAGTTATTATTATTATTATTATTTTTATAGCTGGACATCTGTTAATGGGGTATACACATTCTTGAACCTTACTGACCTTTAAACAGGTGGAGAAATTTTGAAGATATATTTCAGTTGAAATGGAGCCTTAAGATAAGTCTTCTGCACGAATTCTTTAAGGAATCCTATTGGGAATCTGAGATCTTTTTCAGTCTCAATCAGCGTTTTCCTTGTTTCAGGTAGGCGCATGTATCTGCAAATATTTCCGTCTTCTTTTCCACGACTTTCAGGCTTAATGGCTTAATTCAATGCTTGAACATTTACAGCAAATACATACATCATATATTAAATTCAAAGGCAATGTTTGCTGTTGAAACTTCAAATCGTCTGCCTATCTAATTATATGGATTTTATTTTATAATTGGAAGAGTGGGAGAATTCCGGTTTTTCCGATCGTAAACACTACTCCAACATGTAGATAGTTTTGGAGATATTTAAAGCCAGGGGAAGTGCAACTAAGACAAATCACAAAAGCTCAGTCGAAGTCAATTTTGGACAGAACAGGTGAGTTTTGATTTTGTTCCGAATGAGCGAAAGCCGTCGGATGGAAGGAGCTTATTCAGTGATTTTGAAGTGTGAATGACTTTATTTTAGAGGATTAACCCTATCTTTATTTCTTCACTTTAATTGGAAAGTGGCCTGGAAAGGGATAACCTTAATTTATTGCACTACGAGTTTGAGGAAACATAGATTTCGTGTGGTGGGAGATTTGACTTTTTGCTAATTTATTTTTAGTCAGGGGGGTCACCTTCACCATTTAGGTACCTTATAAATTAAAGGTGATTATCATCTTTTTGTTTTGTTCCAGACTATTTAGAATAAAATAATGGGGCGTTTGAAATTCCCTTAAAATTTGTTGAAATTTGGCTTGAAAAGAATTGAATTTTGGTTATTTGTTTCTTTGTCTAGATGGATTGGAATTGCGGAAAATTTGAGTTGCATTTTTATGTTTTGACATGCAATTTGAGTTGCATGTTGAATGTTTGACATGCATATCGATATATTTAGTATTAATCTACAAAATTATATGGAAATTTAATTAAGCTCCTTCTTTTACGTCGTTTTTTTTTTAAAGTTTTTTCTCCAAACTTCAGTTTCTAAGAACTCAAACACAATCATGTGATGAAGGCAGGTAAGATGCATTACAATGTTGGTGAAAATTTGATACTGTGTAGGTATTTGTTATTTGTGAGTGATTGAGCTATCATAATGCAAGTCTCATATACAAGCACATGTTTGCATGTTGCAATATTTTATTATTTTTATTTTTTTCCCCTCTTCTGGTGGTGGGGGAGGGGTTTACAGATTACAGTTAAGATGGACATGAGAGTAAGATGAGCTAATCCAATTTGGCTCACAATATGATTACTGATCGATAGATATGGGATATACATCTTTAGTTTTAGTTTCGTCGTCGCTTTTTTCCAAATTTTTTCTCAGTTATTGTGATTTTGTATTGAATGTCGACATTACACGATCAATTTCAAATATTTTTAATCAAAGTTGTTTTACATTTTCCTATTTCTTTTCCAAGTTCGTCTCCCTCTAAGGAACCTGAGATTGTGTGTTGGATATGCAAGTTAACCTGTCTATCTATCTGGTTGTCTGTTTGGACTTCTTGTTTATGTGACACAAATTAATTTTTGACACCTGAACCTGTTTATTCAAAAAATGAAGGGGGTAGCTGGACAATGCCTTTGCATCTACACGGTCCTCTGCATTTCACTCCAATGTGGAACCTATACAATGTTTGTTTCCATCTTGGTTGAAGGATGACCTACCTGCAGTTATGATGCACATACTGGGTTATTAGCGTTCTATTCTTTCATAAGGCACCTTATCTCCTGACCTGGGAACATGTTGGTTTCATTTGTTGATGATAGATTAAAATGCTATAGGCGTCTAACTCATTATATGATATAATACAATCATGGTATCTTCATGTTCCAACAGACAATTTCTCCTTTTCTTTGTTTGTCTTTCAGGACATAAGGTCTAACAGACAATTTCTCCTTTTTCTTTGTTTGTCTTTCAGGACATAAGGTCTATTCTTTCATGTTTAACTCATCTGCAAGGAACAGAAACCATTTTCTTGTTAAGCCCCAAAATTTAAATTGCCTAAATTGCTCATGCAAAGTCTTTTGAATGTAGGTATCATGAAGAAACAGGATATAGTGTCTCTGTAACATCTCTGTTAAGGACTTCAGGAAACAGTGGAAGCTATGTTCATTTTGATGTTCAACATTTCCATTCTTATGCTGTCTTCTTTGAAAATACTGATTTTTCATTTTGTTTTGAAATATGAAGATGTTCTTGTGATTTCAAGACATATAGAAGACAATGTTATAGATATACTACAAGATAATGTTTTCATTTTTTCCCCCCCACTTAGTTGAAGGATAATATGTCTGACACAAATTCATCCTGCAGGTTCAAACTCATACTTTCTTTCAACATGGAATCAAATGATACTGTGGATTCAAGACTTGTTTTGGAAGGGCCGACAAATCCCATGGTGTCATCGTTACTTACTGATTGGTATCAGTTCACAATGGCATATGCATATTGGAAAGCTAGCAAGCATCTGGATAGAGCAGTGTATGTAAAAACAATATCATTCAACTTGTTTTACACCACTTCTAGGCTTATTTCCTATTTTCTGCTCAGCAAATTTGAACATTGATTTATTATCAAGCTTCAAAAAATTGACATCTAAATTTATTAACATCAATTTTGGTTTGCTCCTAGTTGGTACATTGTGAATTAAACTTCAAATTTGTCATTAATGTATGTTGATGGCTTATTTGCAGGGAATAGTAGATGGAACATTATATTTCATTTTCAGGATGTGATCTGTTTGAAAACATATAAAGAAATAATTAGGAAGAGTCATTGTCTTTATTCTGGACACTTAAGAGTCCCATGTCCCCATTTAGAGAAGATAAACATGTCTTGGAAGTTGCCAAGAACTTTGAAGCATGTATGTCTGGATTCATGAATTTTCATGAGAGTGCTCTGCATCTTTATTGAACGTAATGTTATTTATTTATGGAATAGCAATTGCTATGTTTGGATTGTTAAATGCCAAGCTTTCAATTATTAGGGTGGCAAATATTTGGAACTATTCTCAGTTTTTCATATTCCTAATTGAGCATTATTCTTTATCTCAAAATTATTGTTTTTGTTTTTTCCAATGTTTTTCTCCCATACTTGGGCTCAACATATGGACCATTTCATGCATATATATACCATATGCTTTGGTAGAGGTTACACTAGTTTGTTTTGTGTGCTCTATTTCAAGGGATTGAATGGTTGATGCTCTTTTTAGAGATTGCATTGTAATACTTTGGTTCTACATATGACTGCCCCTCCCACCCCTTCCCCCCAAACACACACACATGCATGCACATACATGCACACGCACACACACTGGCTACATGGGTTTGAAATGGGCCCCACCCATAGTGCATCCTGAACACACTATCGCAGTATTTCAACCAACCACATAGTTGTATTACAATAAACCATATAGGCAATTATGCATATATCACATGGCATTATTTGAATCTGGTCTCCACTTTTGGGAACCCTGGTATTTAACCATTTGATCTCATGCTGTTCGATGCATCTATACCCATAATATTATAAGGTTATAGTTAGATAATTTTGTGATATACTTGTATCCTTATTATGATGAAGTTATAACTAGGTTAGATGATCATATTATATGATCATGTATTGCATGTTGAAGATTGTATTGTATTCTTTGGCAGGAGGACCTTATGAAGTGTTCCTCCTTAAGGACGGATGTAAGAAGTCTTACCGTAACTTATTTATTGGGCTTATTTAGTGTCTTCAAGAGTCCATATATCTGTTGTTGATTCTAGTGGCAGTTTGAGAGTTTTGTCGGCTTTGATAAATCCACCATCATAACCTTTTAACTGTTGGTCTTATTCACTATTCTAGTAATTTTTAAAAAACTAAAGAATGAGTTGTATGCTTGACACTTTTTGATTTGACTTTTTGAGCCCCCAAAAATGCTCTAGAGGGCCTCAAATTGCATTTTAAGTTTATGACCCAGTTTTGGACCTTAACTGTCAACTATTATTATTTTCATGACAACAACAACTCAACACATGTGGTTGGGAATTATGCCAAATCTTCTAGCAACTCTTAGAAGGTGAACCACTTCATCACCTGATCATTTTTCTTCATATTTTATTTTAAATGGCTGTATAAAATTACATTGTCCGCATGTGTGAAGCAGTTTGCATTATTTTTATATCTCCTTGGAAATTCATTGTACAAAGTCTCCATATGAATAAAATTTAAGTTTCATTTTCTTAATGATTTGTTCTCTTTGTCTGTGAATGGTTTGTTGTTCTTTTATTCTCCACAACATGTCACTTATTGTAAATAAATGTGTGGTTATTAGGATTCCATCAATAGTACAGATCGTTTGTACTCTCTCTCCATGAATCATTTCCTTCAACTTACAAGAGATTAACATTTATACCATTCATTAACATTTCGGTTCTTAACAACTCTACTCAAAATATGGTAGTTTTGATCTCCTACCTTGTTGTGTATACTCTTCTACACAACATTAGTTGTGTATGTATCATTTTGCAGGAATGAAATGCATATTTTTTTGAATTGGTTGTATGTGATTAAAATAGACCCCGCCTGTATTACATCTTGATCATGTTACCATGGTATTTCAACAAACTGCTTTGTGGTATTACAACAACATGTTGTAAATTATGCATATATTGCCTGACAAGGTTTGAATCTGGGTCTCTCCCTTGAAAGTTGACATTTTTAACCATTTGAGTTCATGTCATTTGATGGCATGAAGTTCATTTACATAGTTGTATTTGCTTGATTAAAGAGATGTCACATATTACGAAGCATATCACTTAGAATTGCAAACAGTGTTCACTACCATTTTTGGAATTAGTTGTAATATATCTACTTAATTTTATTTTGAGTGATGGCATTTTTTTCCCTCTTTTTTTGGTAACTCTTCTAAAAACTAGACAAACATTCATAAAAGGTGGTCAAAATTATTTATTCCTTGTACTTTTTGGTTGCTACAGTGCATTTTAACAACTTTTTTCATCAAGTCCAATTGGCCTACATTGGCCATCCGTGAACACTAATAAAATTATCTTATCTTATACTTGAGTACAGGTCATAATTATCTTATCTTATACTTGAGTACAGGTCATAATTATCTTATCTTATACTTGAGTACATGTCATAACGTATTGCATAAACTTGTGTGGTTGATGCAACTTCTGATTGTCTTTTCTTTTCTAATGTTTTTCAGATTTGACTTATATTTTCGAAAGAATCCCTTTGGAGGAGAGTATACTGTTTTTGCTGGGCTAGAAGAGTGTATAAGATTTGCTGCAAATTTTAAATTTAAAGAAGAGGAAATCAATTTCTTACGCAACGTCTTACCAACTACATGTGAGGTACAGCTACAAATTTAGATCATGTTTTTTTTTAATTGGTTATATGGGATTGAAGCGGGGTCCAATCCACATTACTTGACGACCACATAGTGGTATTACAATAGCTTGGCACTTATGCATATATCGCTTGGCAAGATTCAAACCTGGGTCTCCTCCTTGAAAGTTGAGGAATTTAACCGGTTGAGCTAATGCCATTTGATACAAATTTAGTTCATGTTTGGAACATAATTTTTGAGTTTCTTGACCTTAAACTCCATGTTGGTGGCAACATGTCTGTTGGTTTACTTTGCAATGTTGTGTGTGTTCCAAATTTGCTTATACTTTTGCTGAAACATATTCCTCATAGTATCTGTATTTACTTAACCTCTCAGAAATTGAATTATGCCTTTCTGCCATTTCGTGTTAAATCATTCTCTGAATATATCATTCCTTTATACAATTTTTGTCCCATGGAACTTGCAAATAATATTACTTTCATTGTTAGGATGATGTGAACATGTCTTAGAATTTTTTAATTTTATTTTATGTTTTTACTTCAATTTTTTTTCAATTTACAACCTTCCTAATGATGATTGTTTTAAAAAGCATTTTTACAAAATGTAGAAAAGGAACATTCTTTTTGGGTGAATTGCATAGGAGAGAAAGAAATAGTTGATTGATATGATCTTATGATAACAGAGGGGTCCATATATAAGTGCAAATTGATCATTCAAAATTATCAATTATAACCAACCAGTCTCCAACTATCCCAAAATCTTTAGGTCAGGGAAGGTTGCACTGGTTCATAAGAAGTCACTGGATTCATGCTTCCTTTGATGCATTCCTTTTTGCATCTTCTACCTTGAGTTTTGTATGGTTAAATTGCAAAAAATGTCATGGGATTCTTTCTCTTACTTACATACTTCACTTTCTTGTACTACAGAAAAGAGATCCATGTTGCACATGTGAGTTTGAAATATCTTTATATGGTAAGTGTAACGGAAAGGGTGATAGCTATTAGCTATGGAATGGTTGTTATTGCTACCATTTGGGTTCTTTATGAACTATAATTCTTTATTGTGAAATCTAGATATTGTTGCTTCCTTGAAAGGGTTCAGAGTGAACATAAAGAACCTATGTGGAAAAACTTTTTGATATCTTACAAGAGAAGAAGTTTGGAAACCTCAACTAGAGAAGCAATATGTGGCAATGAAATCAAGTCTGGTGCAAGGTAGGAAATATGTGGTTGATAATAGAGGTTATATTAGGTTCTTGCTTACAAGTTACAACACATACATTGCATTAGTTATCCAATATCACTGAAACAAAAATTACAAAAGAGTGAAGATTTAAATAAATGAAGGGTAGTTTGCTTAAAGCCTGTGGTAAGTGCATAGCAGTCTTTCCTCAATGAATTAAAGAATGTGAGCCCCTTGTGCAGAAAGTACCTGAAAAATCATTCATTTTTTTTTTATGTATATTAGAATATTTAAAATTGTATATCGTATACAAAAGCATTGACAAATTCTTTAAATAAGATGAATGTACTTTTTATGCGATATAGCAGAGGAGGGCATGTTTTAGAAGATGATGGAAAAGCTGGACTTTTGTTATGAACATTTAAATATCTGAAACTAAAACTTGCTTAAGCTGATTAAAAATACTCAAAAATCTGAATTCTGGAGTGAATCATGCATTCCTACTACAAAGTTTTTTCTTAAAGATGCTGAGATTAAACATATAATAAAATAGATCTGAAAATAAACTCCTATTAGGAAAAAAAAGAAATATAATTTGCTTATAACCAATAAATGAAACAGCCCAAGCTTGTAGGCGGACCATTCCATATTTGAGAAGACTACCAGTTGTCTTTTCTCTCCTGGGTGAATACCGGTTTTCTATTTTGCAAAAGATTCCTTATTCATGAAGTACTTCATACTTATAGATGATATAGTGCTTTATTTTGTTCTTGCTTGATTCCCCAGCTGTACTTGCTTTATTCTTCCAGCAACACTTTCTATATTTTCCAGCTGAACTTTATATATATTTTTCCAACTGCATTTGCTTTATTCTCTTATCGAAACTTTCTATATTTTCCAAGTATACTTGGTTTATTCTCCAAATTAACTTGCTTTATTTTTATAGCTTGCTTACCTAATTTTGTCTAAGCTGTACTTTCTTGATCTCTTCCTAAAAACTAGTTTCACTATGCAATATTTGAGTTCAGTACAACTCCATGGTCAAAAAACTAAGAGTTAATATAGCTTTTGCAATAGGAAAAACTTGACAATGTGCAAATGCCCATAAAATTTGAAGCAATGAGCAAACAGAGTAAGGTCCTCAACTAAACAAAGAACTAAACCATTATAATAGATCAATAAGTAGCTTAATGTGTAAGAAGGCGCTACGAAGAACAGTTTAGGATACTATTAGCTATTGTAGAGAACTAAAGGTTAACTTGACCAATTTTGAGAGATTAAAACTTAATTTGAATTATAATTCAACACGTGATGAAGCTGGGCAAAACTTGATGAATGAATCCAAAGTTGGCAAAATCAATGACACTATATTTAGAATGGATGAGAACTATTGGGACCCATCAAGTTTAGTTGTTGTATATGAATATGTACCTGTAGTGACTGAATGAGCGATGATTAGTTGTTGCATAGATAGTGATTGTTGACAAATTGGGTGCATAAGGAAAAATGATAATATCTGGATATGCATTGACATTATCAAAATTCAGTATAATCTTATTGTCCTTACAGGTTACCTTGTATTCACCTTCATTTTTAGTGTATGAAGTGTCAAATGTCAATAATTAATGTGTGTTGAATGGGACATTGCTCATACGAGGTACCGTGTCCTTGTCTTAATATTGAAGAAACCTCAACTTACTTGGATGATGTCTCTTCTCAATGCAGATTCTTATAATTTTTTTCCAGGTCTTTTTAACCTTCAAGCTAGATGCATTTTAGTTTATCTTGAGTTTGGTAGAACTCTAGTTATCTTCTTGTGGGCAGTTAAGCCAAATGATAAAATTCTGCACAATATCCATCTATCTATTTATCTATCTATGTATATAATTTTTTGGGTGATTTTTTAACATTGAGGCATGTCAATCCTGCAAGAGGGATTCTTTGATTATCTGAGAAGAGTTGCTTGTGTAGATGTCGAGATATATGCAATTCCAGGGGGTTCAGTTGTTTGTGCATCTTCTCAATGCAGATTCTCATAATTGTTGTTTCAGGATCTTTTAAACCTTTAAGCTAGATGCATTTTAGTTTATATTGAGTTTAGCAAAACTCTTGTTATCTTCTTCTGAGCAATTAAGACCAAAGATAAAATTCTGCACTATATATATAATTTTTTGGGTGATTTTTTTTTTCTACTGAGGCATGTCAATCCTGCAGGAAGGATTCTTTGATTATCTGAGAGGAGTTGATTGTCTAGACATTGAGATATATGCGATTCCAGAAGGTTCAGTTGTTTTTCCTAAAATACCTCTCATCAGAGTGGAGGGCCCAGTGGTAGTAAGTTTCATATAGCCCACTTAGAAAGTAAAATTTTCTTTGTGTTATTATATTGCTTGGATATTATATCATTGCCTTTTTCTTGGGCTATGAGTCACCACTAGGATAGTAGTGATTTGAAACTCAGATTTTCGACTGATCTGAAACGCAGAATTTCAAGTTAAGGAAGATCATGAAAGAGTGCAATTTAAAAATAACAGAGTATAACAAACCAGAACACAAGAGTATACAAGCAAAATAGCATAATGATTTTATTGCTCAGAAAATAGAGTACAATGCAAGCAATCTCTGAGAAGAGATGTGAGGTATCCATTACTCATGCTTTTTATAGTTACGAGTACCTCTCTCTTTATACAAGAATTGGTGTGTTGGAAATCCACCGTATTGAATATGGAAGGTAAACCATATGGAAATGGGGTGGTTCACCTTTTGTGAATTAGAAGGTCACCCATATGGAAAAGTGTTGATTCACCTTCCATGAGTTATGAAGTGCATATTAAATGAAAATAACATGCATGTGACTTGTCCTTTTGTGTTTTGTCTCTTACTAATGTGTCAACATAGTTAGAGATGCATCTTGGCCATAAAAATCTAAAAGTAGGGAATTACTATTTTTAGTAAGTATTTTGTTTTGCATCTGGAGCATTTTTTCCACAAATGTGTTGGCAACTCTGCCTATGACAGAGTTGCGTGCAAAAAGTGTTCTCTTTCTTTAATCTTTCCAACGGATCAAAACAAAGACCCGAGTAAAAAATTATGCCCCTAACAGTGTGGTTAGGATAAAAAAAATAGATTTTCAGGCATTTTGGAGCATAAAACCATGCTGCAAAAATGTCACAAGCCTGGATCAAATAGCTTAGCAAAATCTTTTGTGTAAGCTTAATTCTTTGCCTATTGTTGCTATGCATCGGATATCTTAGCTAAATTTAATATCATTGCATCATTTAGGTTGTGCTGCTTTTGGAAACACCCTTTCTCAATTTGGTCAATTATGCTTCATTGGTTACTACAAACGCTGCAAGGCATAAGCGTGTTGCTGGGAATTCTAAGCTTTTACTTGAATTTGGACTCCGCCGAGCTCAAGTAAGTTGGTCTCTCTTTTGATTTTTTAGAATATCAGAGGTGTTTCATGATTTTCATGTCTGATTTTGGATTGTACTTTTCTTTTTAGGGCCCTGATGGAGGGATAAGTGCATCAAAATATTGTTACCTTGGTGGATTTGATGCAACCAGGTTTTTCTCGTTAAACTGTTTGGAAGTCCTTATGTCTCTTACGTGTTTGAAGTTGACATTAAGAATTATAATCGATGCTACAAGCAAGGGATATGCTCATTTTTTTATAATTATGAAAATATATCTATCTGTACTTAGTTGAGGATGGTTAACATGTTGTTTATGTAAAAAAAGTACACAATTACATGATTGAGAAATCACCCTGGTGCAAAATGTATGCTTTGTAAATTCAATAAGTATTTTTGCATAATGTCTAAATCCTTCAAGTCTTTAAGTTTAGTATGGCTGGTTTTATAAATCATAGAATTGCATGATAGCCTTCTTAAATTGGGTATCCATTATGTCCTTTGCACTTCTCCTTTTGATAGAAAGTCCGAATGAACATAAACTCAAAGTAATTCATAGTAGCCATCTGCACGATAATGGAGCAAAACCTTAATATAACATTAAGGAGAGCATCATGTTGAACCAGAAAAACGATGAAGGGATCCATTGGTGGGTCCACAAAGCTAAGTGGAATTGTAAGATGAAGTGGGCCTAGAGAGCTGACTGAGACCACGAATAATATCAACAAGCTTACTGATATGATGAGTATGCAGCCCACCTTAAACTGTGTTTGTAAGGTTGATGTTAGCATGGAAATACTGATTTGTTGACATGTGGACATTTACTATTTTACATGTAGCATTAGAGTTTCTCAGATGGTCAGATGGTCATGCATTTCATTCATATTTTTGGGGATAAATACTATGTCCATTAGCTTATCTGAACAGGATTTCCCATTATCATTAACATTGTGTGCGGGGAAGAGGGTGGGTGCGTAGACTCTTATAACATATTAAATCATTTCATGTTGTTGTAGTTGATGAGACTTGCTCTTCAAATTTGACATGTATGGCATGCATGTTCATACATGGAAGCATTTCACTTCTTCATTCAAAGAAGAGCTTCATGATCTCTTTTGTTTTAGTGTCACATGCTATATATACTTTTATATATATATATATATATATATATATTTTAATAAGCTATATGTGGCTTCTATTGGGGGCCACTCTAAACAAAATAATAAAATCTTACATTTGCTGTCAAGTCATTTAAACCATATTCAGCCTGTCCTTTTATCAAAGGTATTCTTCATTTCCTTTTCTATCAAATATATTCTTCATCTTCCTCAAATTGCTAGATTTCTACAATCAATTCCTTGATATCATTTTCATTAAGAGATAAAATCTCATTTGGCTAGTTGCCTTCTAAAATTTGAATTTCACCAAGATGAAGATCAACACCCGATTGACTAAATTATCTGCTATCCAATTTCCTCTGTAGATATGCTCACAATTCCAAGAGATTGCCTCCAACAATAGTGATGACTACCAACAATAATGTTATTTTTTATCCAATCCCCACATCCATTTTTATTGATAGCATTAATGATAATATGGGAATATCCCTCAATTGAAATAAATTTCCATCTTTTTCCAATTGTAAGTTTGATGCTCGTAAGAAGTGCCCTAATCTCTACATAGTTTTTAGTTGAAGTTCCATATGATTTTAAATAAGTGAGGAGAATTTTGCCTTCATTATTTCAAAAAACACCACCTCCACTAGCTTTTCTTGGATTTCCTTTGGAAGCACTTTCAAAATTAATTTTGATAAACCCAATTTTGGACATTTCCATTTTACCATAGATCGAAGCAAATCCTTTGTGTTAACTCCATTGTTGCAGATGACCCTTCCATGTATATTCAAATCCTGTAACCAAGAGGCTAGCATCTCTTTTTCTACACTTGAGACTTCCCATGATGAGCACCATGTCTGTAAACATTTTGTAAGAGAGGCAATAATATTGTTCCAAACTTGGGCATGATTTTGAGATTTATTTTTAAAAATTATAGTATTCCTTTCTAGACATAAAATCCAACAAGTAATAGCAAAGACCAATTCTCCATAAAATACATAATGCTTTAGCTTTGAAATTAGTAATCCAACATTTCCTCAACTCTCTCAATGTTCATGGAGCTGCCCAATATCCTCATATTTTTGAAAAAGCAGCCCCAAATGGTGTAAGCAAAGGGACAATGAAGAAGTAAATGGTCTGATGTTTCTAGATCCTTCTCACACAAGGCACACATGAAAGGTCCATGATATCCTCTTCTTTGTAGATTCTCTCTTGTAAGAATCTTGCTTTGGACTGCTAACCAAGGAATGTTGAGGCCTTAAGGAGGGCCTCTAGTGACCAAACATTCTTCCAAAGGAAATCATTGGGAGTAGGAAATTCTAATTGCTCTAAATCCTTATATCCCAACTTGACCAAGTATCCACCATCTTTTGATAGATTCCAAACCAACTCATCCTTTTGCATAAAAATAGACAAATAAAACTCTTGAAGCATCTTTTGAAGCTCATTTGCTATTTGTTTGAGTCCTCTCCTTCAACCACGTTACTAATAGAAATCCATAACCTGGACTTTTTGTTCGCATTAATATAATCTTTGACCTTTGCACCTTTACAAGCTAGACATGCCTAAACCAATGGTTGCCATTTTGAATTAGAAATAAGAGGATAAGGTTTCACCCAAGCATTAGACCAAAAATTGCATAATCCCCTCATTTTTTGAGCATCTAATATAGTTTTTGATCAATTGCAAACTATCTAATATGAAGTTCCATGTTGGCAATCCTTTAGGTAGGGTTTGTTTCCTGAATAATTTCATTGCATTAAAAGAACCTATATATTTTTGAAGTAACATTTTTGCCCAACTCTTTCCTTGGTCTTTGAATAATCTCTAGCCAAATTTTACCCCTAAGGCCAAACTTATAAGTCTACAATTCTGCAAGCCTGCCCCTCTAATATTCTTTCCTTTGCAAACCCTATCCCACTTACAAAGAGGAAACCTAATTTTTTCTTCATATCCTTTCCAAAGAAGATCTCTTTGAATTTTATTAAATTTGGATGCTATACCTGTTAGCTTTTGGTGATGTACACTAATGGAGATGCAACCACAAGATGTAAAATATGCAGGCTATGGTAAGTATATGATAATGGTACTTAAATATGCAGGAAAATAATAGAATAGACTTCTGCAATAACTCAGTAAAATACCATTAATGAAGGCTCACGAAAATAGTACAATGCAATACAATGGAGGACAATGAACACTCCAGTATTTTTACAATGAAGATCTACATTGTACCTACTCACTACTCTATAGTAACTTTATCTCTCTTTCTCACACTCTCTATGTCACACTATAGCTCAAGGTACATATATAGGAAGATAAGTTCCTTGGGCTTTACTCTACCTATTCCTATGACTCATGTACATGTGGACTACATGCACATTTACATCATTGCACATTCTAACACTTGTGCATTTATTACTTCTTCCCCAAGTAACTACTTAACATAAGATAAACTCCTAATCTAATAATGTACCCAAGGTGGTACATTGACATGTACCAAATAATGTAATATATTCTCTAACACCCCCTTGTATTACATTATTTGGGTATGGAAGATCTTTGGATCTTCAAATGTTCTTCAGCTTGATCTGGTCCTTTGTATTATCTTTAATTCACATTGCACTTTATGCCTCCTTGATCTGATTCCTCTTCTTCTTCTTCTTTATTCTTGTCTTTGGAGTCAGTGGACGTACTATCACCTGATTCTTGCAAACGTATCTTCTCTTTGTATTTGTTCTTTTTATCATTTTCCAGGTTCTGTATAGAAGCTTCTGAACAAACACTTAAGGCATCATGATAAGATTTTGTGTTAGTAGAACTTGAAGTCTCAATACTGCATGAGGATTGAAATATCTTCTCTAGGTATGATTCATCCATTTCTGTTTTCAATTTGAGTAGTTTTATCAATCCTCTTTGTTCTACATTCTCATCCTTGTAACATTTGAATGTAAGTAATGCCATATATAATATGCTACCAAATTCTAAAGGTATTTGAATGTCACTTTTTCCATTATCAATTGCTTCGATGAGTCGAGCATGTAGATAATATTCCATGGTTTCAAAGTTGTCTTTTAAAGCTTCACTATGAATCCTTTTTGAAGTAAGGTCTAAGTCTCCTTCAGACTTTATAAGTAAATTCTTGATTCCAATTTTTATGACACTTGCTCTTTCCTTTCTAATAGTGTTGTTCATATCATTGTTCATTGTATTCTTTGAGGTAGACATCTTTCTTAGTTTCAACTCATTAATATTTTGATAGATCTTTTGTAGTAGTCTACCTTATGACTCCTTATGATCAAACTACTAACCTTCAAGTATGCTCTTGTAATTTTGATATGTAGTATTCCTTTTACCTCCCTAATATTTTAATTAAGAGTTTTGTAGAATACTATATCTTTCTCAAGTAAATTGAGTATATGATCAAACTTGATAAAACCTCTTCAATTATTAGGTTTTGTAGGATTCCTTATATCTCCCAAGTGATTTAAGTATGATATAATGTTTTGATAAAGTGCTTGATAGTAAACTTAACTTTTAGGTTTACTTTGAGTTGAATCCCTTTTGACTCCCTAATGGTTTGATGATATAATGTTCAACTCCTAATTTCCTTTCTCCTTATGCACTTTTCAATTTGATGAAGTTCTCTATGGTTGGATTTCTTTTGTCTCTTTAATGTGAGTATGAGACAAGTATAAGTAATTAATTCCAACTCTTTTAAGTAAATAATGAACTTCTTTTTATCCCCTTAATATCCAATAGTTTAATATTTCTAAATTCCAATAATCTATGTTTGATGTAGTATACCTTATAACTCCCTAATTTTGGAATTTTAGAAATAATAATATTTGCAAAATAGTTTCACTTTGATTTTCCTAGATATAAAACCTTATCACTCCTATTGCAAATATTATAATATGTATATTCTAACTTAGTGCAATTTGAAATATCATTCAAGGAAGTAAACTTCTGATTTTTGCTTTCTAATTTCTAAGGTTGTAATTTGCCTATCTTCAAGCAAATAATAATAAGTTTCAACCTTAAATAATAAACCACCTTATAACTCCTTAATCTCAAAGAAAGCAATTATAAACTTTATATTAAACTTTACCTTCCCTTTGAATGAATTATGCTGCACTCTGATTGGTCCTTCGGATTGAGTCTATTCAAGCCTGCGCGCTGGTTTCGCTGGTCTCCTGCGTATGATTCTGACCTGAGCAATTAATGCTCTTCGTTGGCGTGCTCCTCGGTGGATGGTCTTACACTTTGACCACTTCTAGCTTGAATTACTTCGCTGCTATATTTCTCCTGCGCTCGTCCTGGACTTTAGGTATTAAATACCTTACTCTTCTCTTGTAACGAATGCCAGATGGTGAGTTCTTGCTAGCAACGGATGCATTATGATCTTGGAGGTGTTATTAGGGTGGTGCCAACCTTATTCGAGCATCGAATAATGATAACGTAATGCTCTATCAGTCTTGAGCGCTCATCTGCCTGGGCATAGACGTTATAAGAGAGTTCAAAATGCTTTCTCTCCCTAGTGCCAAGTGGCACTTGATTCCTGGTGACGTTGGGACAAATGGATGCGCCTTCTTTGCATGGAATCAAATGTTTCAATGTTCGTTTTAACCCTGAAGCTTATCTTGGCTTCTTTACTTCCTTGAGTGCCTATTCTCTAACTTTGTTCGTAGGTTAGCTTCGCTTTTTGGCAATGGCCGTTTTCCAATGTCGATTGATGGCCCTTCGATTTCTTCTAGCACCTGGGTAACTCGCCTTGTATTTTCCAACTGTTTCGTGTTGTCTCCAGCTTGTATTATTGACGTTTGGCTTATCTTGTTGTGTTGTGTTCGCTGCTAGTTTTGTGTTGTAACAGGTGTCCTTTGCAATGCGCTGCTCCTGTCTAGCTGTAGCACTGGACTATGGTGTCTTCAAGCACCTTGACGAGGAGGATACCGAGCCCTATGGATGGCTCTTCGCTCAAGCACCGTGGGTTGTGCTTTTCCTTTACCAATTGCGGATATTGAGCCCTCTGATTGGCTCGTTTCTTAAGCACCTTTGCTAGTGCTTACTCTTTGTAAATGGTGGATGTTGAGCCCCTTTTGTATGGCTCTTCTCTAAGCACTTTTGAGTGTGCTTTCCCTCTACTAATGATGGTCGCTTGTAGACGTAGAGGATAGGCTATGTAATGTGTCCTTAGGACACTTAACCTTTGTCTCCCTTTGATGTAATAATAGAGACAAATTTTGGTGCTTGTATAACCCTGTAAAATGCTCCTTAGTTGCACCTGAAATATGAGACTCTCCTAGTCTCGTTTTGTAGCTCCTTCTACTGGTTTTGATGGCGGCTTTCTTCTCCACTCCTTGGAGGAATATTACCCTGTTTGGTGGCTTCTCTAGGCCACAATATGCTGTAGGTTCTGTGTGCTCAAATAGTGTCTCTAGACACTTTGATAGTACGCTGACTTGTGCACTTTGGTCTTCCACTTTAACTTAACAACCAATGCACATAATAACCTTTGAGAGTAACTAGTTCAATGTAGTTAAGAATAACTAGAATAGTGCAATAGTAATCTCACCTTATTGCTCCTTCAAAGTAACTTGTAAGATGCACTAATAGTAACTCTTAAAGAACTCTCAAATGCACTAATAACCTCTGCAACTTTCACTTAGTAGTAATGTCTTCTTTGTTTCAACTAGATAATAGGAAGATGATATTTTTCTTTCTATCGAAATATATCTAACTCCTATTTTAATGTGCAGGTATTAACCTTAAAAGAAACTATCTTCTGCACTCCCTTTGAAGACTTTAATATGCAACCTTCTCCTTGCAACTTTAACTCTGATATGGTGCTTAATGAAACTTAATAATGAACTAAGTAACTTAATGTTCAGTGATGAACCTATTGCACCAAAGTTGCTTACCTTAATGAACTCTGTAGATGAAGGATTGCAAGGTGATTAGATTCACCTTATTGCTGCCTTTTACTGGATGGACTTGCAACTCTTCTTGGCTGTCTGAAATAGCTCTTTAGCTCACCTATTTGCAGCTATGAAACCCTCTAATTTGCTGCCCTGAAACTGTAGTAGGTGACTTCAACTCTCCTTCAGGATGTACTCTTGAAAATCTGAAGTTTTGCAGCTAGTAATTTTGTCCTAATTGCTGCCCTTTCGCAATCAATATTTCCACTGAAATGTTGTCCTTGAATCTCAAAAATTTGGTAGGGAACTCCTCCAAATCACAGCTGAGATTTTCCTTCAAGAACCCTTCAGTATTCTGTTGTAGATTCAACAAACCCCTATCTCCTTTCTCTGAATGAGCCTTCTAGCCTTCAAGGGCAATCTTCAAACCTTTCAGGTTTGGTAGTAATGTTTGGCTCTTTTCTCCTTCAGTCTCCTTGTCGAATTCTGACTTCAATCTAGGCCTTCTTCTCAAGAATCTAAAAGTCTTGAGGTCTTCACCAATCTCCTCCAAAATTTGACAAGCTTCTTGCCAAATCTATCTCCGTTTGGGCTTGTTGTTGGATGGTGACAATTGTCCCAAAATATTCCTTTATCAGGAACTTCTCCTTGGTGGTAAATTTCTCCAATGAGTTCTCCTAGGAACTCCTTTAATGGCCTTCTCCGAATCTCCTTCAATGAGGCTCACCAAGCCTTCTCCTTATTTCTCCTTGAGACCTCTTCTCTAGGGTCTTCACTCTCGCAGCTTCTCTGGTCTTCCCAATGAGACCTTTCCTTCAACCTTCTACTGTGGAAGTGTTGGCAATGAGATCTCCTTCCTGGATCTCTAAAATCTGCTACTGCTGGAATCTAGAATGGGACTTGTTGCTTGTCCTTCTTCAATCTTCTATCTTCCTGAACTGGAATTTCTTCAATGGGACCTCTTGTAGGTCTTTTTCAGCTTCTTGAGTTGTTTTCTCCTTCTGCAATCTGCAGGCTTCAATCTTCAATGGAGATCACCAATCTCCAATATTCTCTTGGACTCTTTCTTGGAGTCTCTTCCTAGATTTTCTTGTAAGGTTGTCTGTGGCCTATTCTCCAATCTAGGTTTCAATCTTCAATGGAGATCACCAATCCCATCTTCAACCATAACCCAACTCCTCACTAGGACTATTCTCTGGAGTCTCTTCTCTCCCTTGAGTCTGCAATAAGGCTGCTATGGCCTTTTCCTCTCTTCTACAATTTGTAGGTCTGCAACTCTAGTAATGGGACCTTTTCTCAGGTCTCTAAAATATTCATTCTTCTACTTGTTGCTTCAAGTGCTGGAATGATTCTAATGAAGATATTCTTCCTAGCTCTTTTGTAGGAAGCTTCCCAACTTTCTTTGAATCTCCTTTTCCTGCAACAAGATGTTAGAAACTGGAATGGAAGAATCTATAATTCTAGAGATAATGAACTTCACTAGTTGATTTGTCAATCTAGTGGAATTAATGTTGAGTCCTAGTCTTCACAAGTTTTTTGCAACCCTGTGGAAAGACTCTAGCCAAATGCAATCTCAGAAATTCTGGAACTGAGATTTCTGAACTCCTCTCAATCTCTCTTTGTGGCTCTCCCTATTTCCTATTGATCTACCATGTGCTCTGATACCACTGTTAGCTTTTGGTGATGTATACTAATGGAGATGCAACCACAAGATGTAAAATATGCAAGCTATGGTAAGTATATGATAATGGTACTTAAATATGCAGGAAAATAATAGAATAGACTTCTGCAATAACTCAATAAAATACCATTAATGAAGACTCACGAAAATAGTACAATGCAATACAATGGAGGACAATGAACACTCCAATATTTTTACAATGAAGATCTACATTGTACCTACTCACTACTCTATAGTAACTTTATCTCTATTTCTCACACTCTCACTCATCTATAGCTCAAGGTACATATATAAGATAGGTTCCTTGGGCTTTACTCTACCTATTCCTATGACTCATGTACATGTGGACTACATGCACATTTACATCATTGCACATTCTAACACTTGTGCATTTATTACTTCTTCCCCAAGTAACTACTTAACATAAGATAAACTCCTAATCTAATAATGTACCCAAGGTGGTACATTGACATGTACCAAATAATGTAATATATTCTCTAACAATACCTACTGGCAATCTTGAAAGTGACATCATATGAATAGGGATGAATTGCAATGGAGTCTCTATGAGTTGTAGCCTTCTAGCCATGGTTAAGAACTTACTTGTCCAACCTACCAAACAAGATTTCATTCTATCCAAAATTGAGTTTGAAAGCTCCTTTTCTTTATGAGACAAAGGAATACCCAAGTATGTTGATGAAAATTTTCCAATTTTAAACCCTAAAATGTCCACAATAATTCGTTGCAAATCTAAGGTAGTGTTAATGAAAGAGATCTTGGATTTTGTAATATTAACCAACTCTCCAACAGCCTTCTCATAGCATGATAAAAATGATTTAAACTCCATGGTCTCACTGACTAAGACCCAAAAGAAAAGTATTATCAATAAATTGGAGATGAGATTTGGAGGGACCATTTGTTGCAACCTGAATATCATTGGTTCTGCCTTCCATTTTTACTTTTGAGAAAGCTCTTGCTAATTCCTCTATAAGAATAATAAATAGATTATAGAAGATAGTGGATCACCCTAGATGAGTCCATGGTGTGAATCAAAGTATCTAGAGGGGGATCCATTGATCAAAATAGAATATTTTGGAGTGCTATAACGTCTAAATCATTCACACCAACCTTGATCAAAACCAAACTTATTGAGAATATCATGTAGAAAACTACAACGAACCCCACCATATGTTTAATTCATATCTAATTTCATAAGCATATCTAGCTTTTACATGGAATGAAGAGAATGTATGGCTTCCTATGCAGTGATTACACCTTCAAGAATTTGTTTACCACAAACAGAACCACCTTTTTCCTCTGAGATAACATAATCTGGAGTGGTTTTCAACTTATTTGCTATAATTTTTGAATCGATCAATTAAATCATATTATAAAGGTTTATTGGACAAAAACTATCAAAATATTTTCTCTCCCCTTTCTTGGGAACCAATGTAACAAAGATGGTATTGATCTCACTTATTGTAGCCTTCCTTTTCCGGGCTTCTTCAAATGCAGCCAACATATCACTTCATTATAAACCAAAATTTTTAAAAGAAAATTGTGGAAATCCATTACGGCGAGGTGCCTTGTTAGGATGTATAGAGAAAACTTTGTCATGTAGCTCCACCATAGATAACTTCTTCATCAAGCTTTCATTTTGTCCCCATGTGATAATTGATGGAATATTTTGCAAAAGCTTACCTTGAGCCTTCTTATATTGCCTAGCATCTGACAAAATATCTTTGAAATTATCAATTCCTTCCTCCCTGATATCTTCTTTTTGCTCAATATTTCTTCCATTTGGAGTTGAAATATTTTTGATGCGAAAAAAAGAAAAATCGGTTTTGGCTATAGCATAAAAAAATCTGGTATTTCTATTTCCTTCCTTGAACCATCTCTCCCTAGATTTTTGGAATATGACTCCTTTTTCAATACATTATGATCACTGGAAAGTAATTGATTTTCTTGTATAGAAGAATCCTGATCCATTCCATTGATTTCTACTATCTTTTGTAAAATTTTGAGCTTGGATTCAATTTCCTCCTTTTCTTTAAATATGTTACCAAAAAATTTGGCATTCCAAATCTTCATTTGCTCCTTTAGATATTTTATCTTTTAGACAAACCTATACATACATGATTCTTTTAAAATTTGCTTTATCCCACCATAACATAACTATCTAGAAGAAATCAGGGTCTTGGAGCCACATAGATTGAAAGCGGAATGACTTTGGATGACCATTATTTAGTAAATCACATCTCAAGAGAATGAGTTTGTGATCTGATCTTGCTCGTAATAAAATATCTTAAGAGTTTGTATACTCTTGTTATGAACCTCTCTTCTTATTAACAAAAATCATTCACCAATATGCAAAATTATCAAACATTCGTCTCCAAATAAATTCCACAATAACAATCCACACAATAAAATAGAGAATGATAATACCCTTGAGGTAGGCAACATCGTACAATGCTCCTTATTGGAAAGAAGCCACTCCAAACTTTCTCCAGCTCCACGGGCCAAGACTTCTACAAATAATATTTGATATGACTTCATTCCCCACTCCTACCTCTATATAGACTCTTATCCGTCACCCCAGTAACTCTTACAATAAAATAACCGTTACATCATTACTAACCCATCATTACTAATAACTCCTACTTACAATAAAATAATGGTTACATCATAATGAGCCATACCACTTGGCACCCATATTCTTATCCCTAGGTATCTAACATTCCACCCTCCTTACAAAATGTTTCGTCCTCGAAACATAAGAAGAAACTAAATAATATGATCTTCTAAACAATGATGACAATTGGTACCAATATTGATCATCCATCCATTCTAGTGAAACTCTAATTGGTGGTGGTCTTTGTTGATGCCAATGCCATGTGTTGGAAGCATAAATTTCACTTTTTTTCATCCATACCTGCTTGCATTTATGACTTGTAGCATATCCAAAGTTTTGGCTCCTTTGGTTCCTTATATGTCCCTCATTGTGCGTCTGCTGCCTTAAGCCCCGTCTCCATGATAGTTGCCTTTTAGAGTGGTGTGGATGGCGATATACTCTAACCTTAGCTTGTTCTACTTTTTTTGGCTCTTCTATTTTGCTTCCCTCATTTGGTTTGTCCCCTGCTTTTACTTCTTCCTTGATTTTTGCTACTGCCTCCTAAGATTCTATTTCAAGTTCTTTTCCTTCAACTGCAATAGCTTCTTGTTTTTGCCCTTATTGTTGCTCCTTAAGCTGAGAAATATCTGATACTGTTATCTTCATTTTTCTGTACTAAAACCTAATGAAATGAAATATTATTAATGTCCATGGTGGGCCAAAAAAAGACCCAAGGGACTATAAAAGGGACAACAATAACTACCAGCGAGCGGGCCAAAACGCCCAATAAAGAAAGAAACAAAGATAAATACAAAGATGCGACCCGAAAAGCGGGCCAAAGGGAATGGGAATAGAGAAGAGAGGAAAGAGGTGGGCTGCAGTCCAAAAGAAGTGGAGTGCACGCCAAGAAGAATGGAGAGAGAGAGAGAGAGGGAGGGGGGGGAGCAGCCCTAAGGGGCAATCTCCAACGACCCCAAAAACTAGTCTCTCCTAACAGTCGAGGCCGAAGAATCTATGCTGAAGAAATCCATGATCTGTCTCTATCCATCACTAATCCGGGGCCCCAACGAACTGTGGGTGCGCTGTCTAGTGACCTTGCCTCTGTCCGAACAGGCTGATATGGGACGTTTCCGTCCGGTATCACTCGGTCCATCTGAGCTGGTGAAGTAGGTTGTGATGGGTCGAGAGTGAGGGGGTGAGAGCCACCTAGAGGAGAGCTTCTCTGTCGACGAAACTGAGTTGTCTCCCTAAAAAAGAGTGCGAGACATCGTTGGTCCGGGTATCTGAAGAAGGTGGATAGAGATCGAGAGTTATCCCTGAAAAGGCAATGAAATTTGCCTCGGATCTCATAGTAGATGGGACATCAAAAAATAAAGTGATGCAAGGTTTCTACTTCTCCCAAGGAACAAAAAAGGCAAACCCGCTCCTCCATCGGAAGATGGTGATCTGACTCAACCCGAAGTTGGTGGGAGCACACTCTGAGTTGTCCAATCGGGATCCAAATGTTATGCATTGTGTGTTGCTGAAGGTACTGTGGGGGGACTATCCTGTCGTCTTGAATCTGAAGGAAGTGCTCATGGTAGAAAGACAATTTGGGGGAAAGAGGGGTAGCGGGAGAGATCCATGTGCAGCTAGTATATTGGAGGCTAACATCCTTTCGGATCTCGTGTAGCATCTTCTCCTTATTATTCCGAGAGGGGGAGAGCACCCAAGGAATAAGGGGGAAGTCTATCAATTTGTATCTGAATGCTGGCCAGAAGTGTAGAGACCTGAAAATACCAGCTCCTCCGACCCCCCCGAGAGCTTGGAGGGAGGTCCATCGAGGAGCGAAGGACAAGGTAAGGGTACCGTCTACAGCCCAAAGGGGGTATCTCCCAAAGTATGGACCTTGTGTAGATAGGTGATAATAAAAAAGATGATCTCAAGCCGAAGAGGAGAGGCCCCAAACTTTGCTAGAATAATAGAACGGGGGACCGTGCCCTTGCAACGAATGAATCTTCGAAGAAAAAGTGTTTGTACTCGTTCAACACGAGACCATTCAGTCGGGCCAAGACTGGGACCCCAAACCACTGACCCATAGGTAATAGTTGGCTTGACCAAGGCATCAAAGATTCTCATCTTTACAGGAATATCCTGGAAATGTGCTCTAAAGCAACTCCTCTCGAGCAAAGACAGAGTTGCATACCCCTTACACACTCGGGCCTAGGCGGCGGGTTTCAAACCAAAGGTGGGTCCAGTGAAGAGAACCCCCAAGTACACGTATGAGGTGGTGATCTCAACCTCCCGCCCTTGAAGATAGAAGTGGAGATGGGATAGAGCCTCTTTGGTAGTATTGAACACCATAACCTTGGTCTTAGAAAGGTTCATTGTCAACTGTCTCAAGTTACAAAAACGGCTAAAGTATCCAGATGACGTTGAAGCCCCTTAGGGGTCGAGGCTAGAAGGACAACGTCATCGGCGAAGAGGAGGATAGAAATCAGCACATGGTGGAGAAGGCAACCGTCCTCTGCCTGTGTGTTCTCTCGGATAAATGACTCAAGCTCGTCAATGAAGATCCCAAAGAGTGTCGGAGAAAGGGGGCAACCTTGTTTCACTCCTATGGTGCTGAGAATGTTGTCTGAAAGCCCTTGTGGAGAGCGAAACCGTCCTTTCACTGTCTCATACAACCGCGAAACTGTTGTCAGAAGCTGTCCAGAGATGCCAACCGACCGAAGTCTCTCAAGAAGTAAATGCCGAGGTACTATGTCAAAAGCTTTCCTGAAGTCGACAAAGCAACAATAGACTCTCGAGGACCTGGAACGCGCCTCCTCAATAATAGCACTGAGGACTAGGATATGATCTGTGGTCTAGTGGTCTTGTGGATATGATATGATATGTGATAGAAGCACATCTAATGTTGTGGCATAAAGCTTGGCAAAGACATGCCCAATCATGATGGTCTTGTAATTGTTGGGTTCGTGGGGATCTCTTGCCTTGTGGATGGGGTGGATGATATGCTGAGTCCAAGAGTCAGGGAAACCCGAGCAGACAGAAAGGTTGAAGAGATCGGTGAGGGGCCCAACAAGAGGGTTGATGCCATGCTTCAGAAATTCCGCTTGTAACCCATCTAAATCTGTTGCTTTGCTTGTACAAAGCTTTCAAATAGCTTGCTTAATAAGCCCAATAGAGAAGAGGTGGATAGAAGGAGGGGAAGAAACCCTAATAGGAGGTTGATTTGGGATGGTATAGAGGGATGAGGCATGAGTGGTCCAAGAGGAAAGATTGATCCCATGATTGACCTGGTCACGGGGGAGGATAAGGCGCCAAAAGGATTTAGGAGAATGGTGAAGGGAGTGAATGAGATCCAGTCTACGCTGAGAGAGGAAGAGATGTTTCTTCTTCCGGAGGAGCAACTTGTAGTCTTTGTGGGAGGTGGCAATGAGCTGGGGAGAGTACCAAAAGGTATGTTTCAACCTTTGGTGAGCAGACTTACAGTCCTCATCGTACTAGATGTTCATGGGACAATGACCGGGGGAATGAGGGCGAGGAGGGGGTAAAATGGTGTGGGGGTAAGAGTCCAATGCTGCCCTCCAAATAGCTTGGACTAAGAAAGCAGAATGATCGGTAACGATGGGGAGAGAAGACAGCCTTGGAAGAACCTGACGTAAACGGTCCATGTAAGTAAAGGAATAATAGTAGTCAAAGTCTATAGAAACTCGAGGGGCGAGAGTGGAGGAAGGGGGTGGAGGAATAATAGGAAGGGAAACAACGGAGAAAGTGAGAGAAAGAATGGAGTGATCAGTAAGGGGGGGAGGGTTATCAAAAACGTTGAACCAAGAAATGAACGGGATGAGGGTGGTGGAGGAAAGAGCATAGTCCACGACATTGGCACCACCGCTGTGAGGAAAACAAGTGAACCCATTAGAATCTGGGAAACAAGATAGGCCGTTGAGAATTACGAGTCTATTGAATTCACCCAACTCGAGAAGATGCTTCTTGTAAGCATTAACCTGTGTGTCAAGAGAGGTTCGAGAAAAACCAAGGTCATCAGGATCTAATTAATGAGTCTGCAACTCGTCTGTTGTGAGGTTGTGGAGAGAAACCTGTATAGGTCTGGTTTGGGCATTGAAATTGTTGAGCAAGGTGCAGCAAAAGAATTGCAAAAGTATTGTCATTGTTGTCAACACAGTCAGATTGATGCAGTTGATGCAGTTTAGAGGTCAGTCAGATCAAGTGCAGAAAGTTTCAAGGAAAACAGAAGTGACCCAGATTCAGAAACTGGCAAAAAGAGACAAGGAAGAAACATGTCGCGATATCGCGACATGGTCGAGGAGAGAGAAGGCGCAGCCGAAAATGTCGCGATTTCGCGACATGTCGAGTTTTCGTTGAGGAGAGAGAAAATGTGTCGCGATTTCGCGACATGGTAGAGGAGAGAGAAGGCGCAGCCGGAAATGTCGCGATTTCGCGACATGTCGTGTTTTCGTTGAGGAGAGAGAAAATGTGTCGCGATTTCGCGACAAAAAGCAGGAGAGAGAAAATGCATGCCAAATTGTCGCAATTTCGCGACATGGCCGAGGAGAGAGAAGATGCGAGCAAAACTGTCGCGATTTCGCGACATGCTGGCAGAGAAGGAAACAAAGGTGTAGCGATATCGCTGCATGTTGAAATGAATGGAAACAAAGGTGTAGCGATATCGCTGCATGTTGAAATGAATGGAAACAAAGGTGTAGCGATATCGCTGCATGTTGAAATGAATGGAAACAAAGGTGTAGCGATATCGCTGCATGTTGAAATGAATGGAAACAAAGGTGTAGCGATATCGCTGCATGTTGAAATGAATGGAAACAAAGGTGTAGCGATATCGCTGCATGTTGAAATGAATGGAAACAAAGGTGTAGCGATATCGCTGCATGTTGAAATGAATGGAAACAAAGGTGTAGCGATATCGTCGCATGTTGAAATGAATGGAAACAAAGGTGTAGCGATATCGCTGCATGTTGAAATGAATGGAAACAAAGGTGTAGCGATATCGCTGCATGTTGAAATGAATGGAAACAAAGGTGTAGCGATATCGCTGCATGTTGAAATGAATGGAAACAAAGGTGTAGCGATATCGCTGCATGTTGAAATGAATGGAAACAAAGGTGTAGCGATATCGCTGCGTGTTGAAATGAATGGAAACAAAGGTGTAGCGATTTCGCTACCATTCAAAGTTGCAAAAATTAAAGATGTAACAAGTCAAAAGCACAAAGCGTCGCGATTTCGCGACATGTTCCATTTTCGCTGGAGTTTGCAAGCAAAGTTGTACGGAAGAGCAAAGCGTCGCGATTTCGCGACATGTTCCATTTTCGCTGGAGTTTGCAAGCAAAGCTGTACGGAAGAGCAAAGCGTCGCGATTTCGCGACATGTTCCATTTTCGCTGGAGTTTGCAAGCAAAGCTGTACGGAAGAGCAAAGCGTCGCGATTTCGCGACATGTTCCATTTTCACTGGAGTTTGCAAGCAAAGTTGTACGGAAGAGCAAAGTGTCGCGATTTCGCGACATGTTCCATTTTCGCTGGAGTTGGCAAGGAGAGTTGTACGGAAGAGCAAAGTGTCGCGATTTCGCGACATGTTCCATTTTCGCTGCTGCTGGCAAAGAAGAGTGTACGGAAGTCGGAAGTGTCGCGATTTCGCGACAAGCAGGATGATGACGTCAGCAAAGTTGAAAAGTGTCGCGATTTCGCGACAGGATGAAAGGAAAGCTGCTGGAAGCCGGAAGCGTCGCGATTTCGCGACAGCATTGAGGATGACGTCAGCAAAAGTTCAAAGTGTCGCGATATCGCGACAGTAACAGTCTGGCATGTAAAACCCGCAGGAGCATGCAAGGTGACACGTGTCGGAAAAAGCAGACAGTTAAACGTTGACAGGTGTTGGACATGCAATGCAACAGCCAAACATGCATAATTGAAACGCATTCGAAAAGCCGAATTTGAAGGATAATAAAAGCATTCGAAAGGTCGTATTTGCAAGCATTCTAACAGACGTATTTGAAGCATACAGAAAAGCCGAACATGAAGAATCGAAAAGCTTTCGAAGAATCATATATGGAATTTCAAAAAAGCATTCGAAAAGCCGTATTCGAAGAAATTGAACAGTCGAAGTGCATGAAACAAAATTGCCGTACTGCATGGTTTCAAAAGACGTATTGCAGGGTTTCGAACAGTCGAAGTGCATGGAACCGAACAGCCGTATTGCATGGATTCAAACAGTCAGAGTATGTGATTCGACTGCATGCGTAATTGAAAGGTTATAAAAGAATAATCGTACAGAGAAGATGTTGCTGCTGTTAGAGAGAAATTGCTGTAAAAGGAGAGTTAGAAAAGAATCAAGAGAAAAATAAGCAGAGCCGTGAGAGTGTGCAGAGTTGAGTTAATTGCAGACCAGTCAGGGTCGTGCATAAAGTGAAGACATTTTTATGTCATTCTAAATTTATCAGAATTGCAGTCCAAGTTGGTGCTTGGTACTAGGAGTTGGTGCTCCATCTGTTGCAGCAGAAAATTACAGGGGTTGGTGCTCCTTCCAGTTGGTGCTGGTAAAGTGTTTGTAAAATTGATTTTGCAAAGACTGGATTTGGATTGGAGTCCAAGCAATAATTTTTGAGGAGTAGCCAAATTGGTGAACCTCGGTATATTGAGTGTTGTGGTGTGCTCTCTTGTTTAAGTTGTTTTTCAGTTGTCAAGTTCTCTTTATTTCATATTAAATGCTGTAGATATAAAAATTAATAGCTACACCGATTCACCCCCCCCTCTCAGTGTCATTGTGTAATCATCAGAAATATCCCAATAAAAGCACCTCCCCTGAAGCTGAGTACCTAGTGATGTCCTCATAAAGGTCTTGAAAAAGGTCTCCATCCTTGTGTATAGCAAAATTGGACGTGGTGGGGGGGAAGTAACAAATGGCAATGAAGATATCCCGAAGAAGAGGGTGACGATGAATTTTAATCCATAGGAATCTGGAGTAGGGATCTGAGGAAACCAAGGTCACAAAACCTTGGAGTCTATCCCTGATAAGAGCAACGACACCTCCTGACTCTATAAGCCCCCTAGAACGTCGAGTAAGTTGTCGACAACTGGACCACCAGAGAAGTAATCGGTGATAGTTGGTAGGGCTTGCTCGGGGCTCTCATGTGTCTCGCAAATGAGAATGATATTGTGTTTGCTAATCACATCAACAAGGGACCCAGGGGTAGACCATGTCATACCATTACAATTCTAGCAAGCTAGAGCCAACTCATCGGTCTCCCCCCTTCCGTGCTGAAGGAGTCATTTAGTGGGTAAGGGATTTGGACCACCCTGGTGGGGGGGGAGTCCTTGATCACTGCACGCAAAGTACAAATTACTGCCCATTTGTTGGATTTTTTGGTTGCGGCTACCTGTTCTCTGGATTTCCTCAATTCATCAACCTGGAGTCGCATAAGGTCCTCATCAAGAAAGATCTTGTCCTAGAGATTAAATATTTTACGTTTTGCCCTTAAGGCCTTCATACACTCCTCCGCGTTCTTGAAGCGAATGACCAATGTGGAATCAGGAGAGACCCATTCTTTCTTGAGGGTGATGTTTGTTAACTCGAGAGTGTTATGAATGAAGGTATTGCTGGCTTGAAGCGGATCTATTGGTTTAGGCACTCCACGGACCTTGAGATTGAGGGATTTAACATTGCAAACCCTTTCCTCTTCAAACTTAGCTTGGAAAACAAGCTCAACTAAAGGAGGGGGGTTATTCTTCCTGACTACAACCTGAACTCAAGACTGTTGATCAGCTAATTTCCGAATTTGTTCAGTGGATGCTTCCTTTAGACGTTTCTCGTTAAGCCAAAAGAGTAGGTTGCTCTTCTCAAGTCTTAGAGATTTCAGAATGAAAATTAGGAGAATCTTGAGGAGACCGTTCTGTGTGTATAGTTTGTAATTAAGTGATAGTGGCTTCCTGATCCTAAATATTACTTTGAAGATCCGTGATGATGCGATTGCCATCTTTCACTTGGTCTTGCAAAGAGAGTATGATGCTAGCTTGTGTATCCAACTGTTTCTGGAGAGAAGTTATCTGTTTGGAGAGACGTTGGTAGGAGGTTGTTGCATGAAAACGTTGGATAGACTTATGAGGAGAAGCTCGCGTTTCCTCAATCCCTCCACCATCGAGAATCCCCAAAATAAACAATATGGGAAAAGATAACAGGAGGGTACCCGGGCACATAGGAGCACGGACACGCGGGGGTGCGGGGAAGGGGGAAATTAGAAGCGTAGGGGCACAATGACGTGGGGGCCTAGGGCATGGGTACACATGTGCGTAGGGGCGTAGAGACCCAGAAAAAGGGTGTAGAGGAAGACGGGGGAGGCGTGCAGGGATGAGAGTGAGAACGGGGGGAGGGGGCGCGCAGGGATGAGAACGGGGCAGATGCGTAGGGATGAAAATGAGAACGGGAGGACGCGCAGGGACGAGAAGAGGGGGGCTGCGTAGGGACGAGAACGGGGGGACGCATAGGGAGGACAACAGGGGACACGTAGGGACGAGAACGAGTGGGGGGGGGCGCAAGGAAGAGAATGGGGGGGGCGCAGGTAATGAACTTCTTTTGTACGTTAATATTAATAGTACACAATGAATGAAACCAAGGATAACCAAGAGCAATATTTGCATCATCCATCTCAATAGCATAAAACTCTAAATGTAAAACATATTTACAAGGTTACCAGGTACGTGGGTGCGGGTGTGGCCCTTGCCAAAAACAGGGTTTGTCAGGTGCGGGTGCGGCTATTTTTTAATTTTATATATATATATATATATGTATGTATGTATGTATGTATGTATGTATTTTTTATCGAAAATACTAAAAAAAATAGAATAAATCATACACTGCAAAATAATTAAATAAATCATACACATTGCAAAATATTTAAATATGGCATTATAAAAGCATATATGATATTCGTGTACAAAAATGATAGGATGTCAAAGTCATAAAGAGATAACAATATACTATATAGTAGTGTGCATGTACAAATATAAGATCAGTCTCATTGTTTTTAAAAACTTTAAACTTAAAAAAAATTTAAAAACTTTAAACTTAAAAAAATTTATGCTTTAAAAAAATTTAAAAACTTTAAACTTCAAAAAAATTAAAAAATGTTCTTTTTTTGGCCCATATGGGTTGGGTGTGGCTGGGGCCCACTTAAATAAATAAAAAAAATAAAAAAATTGTTTTTTTAATTTATTATTATGCCCAAAATGGGCTGGGTGCGGTTGGTCGAACCTCGCGGCCCGTTAGGATTTGGCCAAGCCGAACCCTGTCAGATAGGGTTCAATTGGGATTCGTCCCAGCCGAACTCGTACCCGCATGCGGGTGCAGGTACATGTTTGCGCACATGACCTGCAGGGTGCATGAATTCTCTTATCTTGCATATTTATCTATGGTGAGCTTCAAATCTTAAAAAATTTGAACATTCTCACCCTCAAGCAATATGTCTATGATTTTTTTTGTTTGAACTTGCAACCTCTTAGCCAGAGACATATTAATAAAATTATATTTACTACTAGGATTAATGGAAATAATAATTTTTTCCTTCTGAATGTTTCCATGAACTTGCAAAATATAATTTTTAACATTGAACAAATCCCTCTGACCACACTTTGGCATATTGGACACTACAGTTATAGTTTCCTCAACCTTCTCACTATTCTCATTTTTCTCTATTCCCCATTTGTTTAAAAATGAAACTTCAAATTCTTCTTGTGTGTATATGTAGTTATGAGCATTCACAAAGTTTGAAAACCAATAATAAGCTTCCCCTTTGAAGTAATTTCAAATCTACACTTTCCATTCTAAGAAAAATTTATAGAAAAATTTTGCCACTCCATCACCCATTCCCTAGCATCACTATCATCCTTTTCAATGAATATTGGCAACTCCATGATTTTTTTCCCCCAATCTAGGGTTTTAAATAACGTGAAATTCTCAAAAATTAAAATTTCAGAGATCCAATCTACTTTTTTCTTCAAACAACTAAATCTGTAGATTTTCTTCAAAACAAGACAAACGACAACCAATTTGCTTACTTGGAGTGAGAGAGATGATTTTTTTTCTTTTGCATGAATTTTCTGTATAGCCCCAAAACAACCTCATAAGCCCAACTTCAAACAGCTGTAACTCTCTCAATACTTATCAAAATTTCACAAGTGAGCAATCGTTTTTATAGTACTCAAAATAATCTACATGCTGGTGCAAAAATCTTCTGAAAATGATTGCTAAAAAATTTGTGTAGCCAAAAAAGAACACAAATATCTCAACTTCAGACAATCATTACTTTCTCAATACTTTTCATCAAAATTTAACAAATGAGCAATCGTTTTTGTGGTACTCAAAACGATCTACATGCTGGAAAAATAAACTCCTGAAAATGACTGCTGAAATAAAAATTATGGACTCCGCAAAATGTGATGTTTTCCAAAACAATGTGCCCTAGCTCTGCAAAACAACCCCACTTTGCCAGAATCGCTCCTCTAATACCAAATGTTATGAACCTCTCTTCTCATTAACAAAATTATTCACCAATATGCAGAAATATCAAACATTCATCTACAAATAAATTCCACAATAACAATCCACACAATAAAATAGAGATTGATAATACCCTTGAGGTAGGGAAACACCGTACAATGCTCTTTATTGGAAGGAAGCCACTCCACAAGATCTCTAGCTCCACTAGCCAAGACTTCTACAAAGAATACGTGATATGACTTCATTCCCCACTCCTACCTTATTTTCCCTCACGCTAGTAACTCTTTCTTACAATAAAATAACCGTAACGTCATTACTAACTTATCATTACTAAAAAATCCTAATAAATTAATGGTTACATCATTAGTAACTCATCATTACTAATAACTCCTATTTACAATAAAATAATGGTTACTTCGTAACGAGCCATACCACATGGCACCCATATTCTTATCCCTAGGTATCAAACAACTCTATTTGCAACCATGTGTTGGATAAAAAATTCTATCCAATCTTTCTGTAGTATGAGTTTGCCCAATGTGTTTGTCATCCCATGTATATTGAAAACTTGAAGGAATAGCAGCCTACTGTCCTTTTGAATTGGCAAATGAAATAAAATCCAGCATTGATTTAGACCATTCAAGAGTAACACCCTTCTTTTCTGAAGGAGATAAAACTGCCCCCAAGAATCCATATGTCACAATTGTGAATTATCATTGTATTTGACTAAAATATGTTAAGGTCCTTCCAACATCTGTCATGAGGAGTAACTATAGTTGGAGCACATACATTTATAACCCCAACTTTGATATTTCCCTCTTTCCTGCAAAATGGACTAACAACTCAATTACTTTTTGATTTTAACAATTGTCCATCCCATTTTTGTTTGTCTTGTCGCAATACATCGGGAAGCTTCTGTAGAAGAAATTGCTAGACAATCCTCCATCTTCAAAATCTTTTTGAATACATCCTTACATTCTTTACTACTTAATTTTGTTTCTTGTAGTAAAATAAACTCGAGACTATAACAACCTATTAATTTCTAAATAACAATTTTCTTAGGGGTCTTCTTTGTACCCCTAATATTCTGTGATAACATTTTCGTCATTACTTTTTATTTTATGGGCTTAGCCCCACTTGTTGTTAAAACTTGTGATATTTGTTTTTCCCAACTTGATATCCTTGTCTTTATTCTTACTTTGAGGGCCATATTAATTCCTTAATAACTATTTCGTAGGGGTCTTATTTGTACCCCTAATATTCTGTGATAACATTTTCGTCAGCACTTTTTATTTTATGGGCTTAGCCCTTCTTGTTGTTAACACTTGTGATATTTGTTTTCCCAACTTGATATCCTTCTAAGTTTTCTTTTGTCTTTATTCTTACTTTGAGGGCCTTCCTCTCCTTTTTCCATTCCTACCAACACTTTCATCTTCATTAATCTCTTCTATTTTTCCATACTATTCATAATGAGACTTATCTTCTAAAAATCTGTGTTGCCCTAGAGAATTTGAAATGCAATGAATAGCCTCACAAACCCTTTGATGAAATGTTAAGGTTCATCCATGGGATTGGAACCTTGGTTAAAGTTTGAGATTCCTCACTCTTTGCCACTTGCCCTAAACCCCATGGGTGAAATGTTAACGTTTTACCAATGGGTGAAATGTTAATGTTTTACCCATGGGATTGGTACCTCAGTTTATGGTGCAAAACTCCTCACTCCCAATTGCTTGCCCCAACTCCATTGGGCAAATATTAAGGTTCACTCATGAGATTTGAACGTTGATTTTAGACTGTAATGTTAAGGTTTGCCTATGGGATTGAAACCTTGGCTTATGATATGAAACTCCTTACTCCCCACCACTTGCGCCAAACCTAATGGGCAAAAAATGTTAACGTTTACCTATGCGACTTGAACCTTTGTTTATGATGTGAAACTCTTCACTCCCAACAATTTGCCTTAATCCCATGGGCAAAAATATTAAAGTTCACTCATGAAATTGGAACCTTGGTCTATGGTTTGAATTCTGATTCATAACCACTTTGCCTCAAGCTGCATGGGCGATGCGTTTAGGCAAATAGTGGTTACAAACATACAATGCACATTTTTGGCCTTTAAAAAAAAGGTTCTTATGCCTATAGAGATGATAATAGTAGAAAACATTTGAAGGCAAACATCTCTGGTTCTATAAGATTTTATCAACCCTTCAACTCAACAATGAAATAGCTTTGTCTACCATCCATTTTTCTTTGTTCTGGAATAAATGTTTTGGCCAAGAGAAAAGTTAAAGCGGATACCAAATGCATGTTGGTTGGATTATCCTCACTTGATCATAATGAGGCCACATTTCTTCACCTTGATGCTTGTTAATATAAGTCTACAATGATTTATAGAAGTTTAAAAGTTTTGTTTTGCTGGCCTTACCTAAATTGTCTTTCTTTTTTGTATTGACTTTGACCCATTTCTAGTTTGGTCTGAGTACATTTTGCCCACAAGCCTCCGTTTGGTATATTTGAAGGTTGTCAATGGTCATGCAACTAGCCAATGACCTTCGGACTGCTTGGCAACTTAGTACAGATCCTAGACCAAGCCACAATTGCTCCATTCCTATTTTTCTAGAATTTCTAGGATGAAGAAGGCCAGACAATTTCCGGACAGCGGATGCATCTCCAAGATGGCCCCCAAATTCCAGGACGTGTCCCCATGGAACATAGCTCCATTCAATTTCTCTGCTTTGCTGGCTTCCATATGACTGTTAGTTTCCTGGGTTGAGATTTTGTACAATTTGGTTTGCTAATTCAGAATTTGTCAAGGAAACTTAAGTAGTCTGGTCATATTTTTAATTTTCTAGGTCAAATGAGTTGGTACCAAGTGAAGTCTGTTAATGTTTCAAGAGAGGAAAGCTTGCCTACATGTAAGAAAACAATAAGGAAAATGGTTGGTTCCTTTATTTCATTCGGTTGTCCAACTTTAACAACCACCATTTGGATTGTCCATGGTTGAGCTGCTGCCCACTACAAGACATTCCAGCTTGGGTACAATCTATAATTTAAGACTTCAAGGCAACTGTGTTGCTAATATATGGTTATTCGACTTCAGTTCTCAAGCCTGAGGCTTTTATCTATGAATCACTCTACATCTGGACCATACACTACTTTTTGACTGTTGGTATAAGAATGGGGTAGATGTAGACGAGTTTTAGTTATATGTTCTTACTATACAAGTTATAATTAAAATCATGACTTAATAAAGAATTTGATTTGATAAAGTACAATCTATTTGGGTTCTCTTTGTTTTTGACATTAGTACTAGCAATGAATTGGAAGTATTGTTCAATTGTTGAACTACCTACCATATTTCCTTTCTATATGTATTTCTCTGATTGACTTCAATGAGGCTTTCCACCAAGGAATACGGCTCTCCATGAACAAAAATGGCCAATAGTTTTCTTGGAGACCATGTAGATTGCATTTATGTATAAAGAAAACATTTCCATTTCTCATTTTTGTGGGAAAGATGAGTATTGTTGTACCATGGCTATTGAAAAACTGGAATTCTAAAGTCTGCAAGCATGTTCATTGATGTTTATGTTATGAAATGTTTTAACAGAATTAGCCATCTATAGAGATTATATCTTAGCGCATGATACTATTACATTGCTAGTTTCATTCATACAGATGAATTGGCATAATTCAACAAGGCAGCACGGTGGGCATATCATGATTTGACAAAATATGGTCATTAATCATGATTTGGCACAAGAACATTGTGGGCACTAATTAAGAAAACACTTTCTTTCTGAGTGATTTCAGAACTTTCTTGAATGACACATGCCTCAAAACATTAAAATTTTCAACTCTAAGAGAGTGAAGCTAGAAAATATTATTTTTGTAAATTATTTTTCTACCCTGCTAGATTGCAGCTAAGCACTTCAATTATAGCCGTGTCTTGTTCTTCTTGACTCTTTTATCTCCAACTTTTATGTCTACTTTAGCAACCTGTTGTGTGCTTGTTTTGCATTATATATATTCTTTCTTTTTCTGTGATTGATAATATGTTGATGCTCTATTTTCCTGATTCTTGTCTCTTATGTTTTTTTAATAATGTTTGTGTATGTTTAAATGCATATAAAGCAATGTTGATGCTGGGCGGCGGTTTGGCATACCACTTCGAGGAACACACTCTCATGCTTTTGTCAGTTCATTTATGGTTTGTAATTCTTTTCCAAACAGATGTTAGAAACATCTTATTAATTATTGCAGATTTAAATCTAAATATGTTACAACTTTTACTGTTACACATTTGAAGAAAAAGGAACACTGATTCTAATGAAGATGTCATGGAAAGTTAGTCCTGTAATTTTCATATACTATATTGGTGATATATGAGTTTTAATGCTTGCGATTACAATCAATCAGGAAGTTGATGTTTTCAGGATCCATTTGATTTGCTTCAGTCATCTCACCCTAGTCTATTTAAATCTTGTATCAAGGAATTTTGTAATTGAAATGATTGGTGGTTTATTACAGATTGTTTTGTTAAGAATCTTAAAATGAGTTGCTTTGTCTGTTGTTCAATTTATCAAGGTGCATGGTTTATTGTGTGTCTCTTCGCAAATTTGCATTTGTCAGATGGGATTAGGTTACCTTGTCTCGGTGGTAACCCAATATTAAAAGCTTCGTGGTGTGATACAATGTTTTTGGAGTATTATTTGAGTTTGGCTAGTAATTGAGTTCAGTACGAATTGATAAGAATGATAACTGTGGCTTAATGCCACTTACTTTGGTGCCTTTGTTAGAATTGGCAAGAATTTTTATGGATCTGCATGGCTCGATATATCATGAGTTTGGTCAAAGTTTGAAACCCAAACTAAAAGAGCTATACAATTTGAACAATAATGAATATAAGGTAGAGTGAAAAATTTCCTTGTAACCCATAGAGGGTCTGACACACCAATAGGTGTGCATGATAAGATGGGCTTTAAATATTCACCTAAATCTGTCTCTTCCTTTTTAAATATCCTCACTTGTCCTTTTAGTTAGTATGCCAATGTTATACTTGATTGTTTTTGGATAGTTGACTTAAGTCTTGTCACTTTTTCTATGCACTTCAGCTTTGACAGTGACCCTTCTTTTTGGTCTGATAATATCTATAAGTCATACTTCTATGTCTTTCATACCATTACTTGGCAAGGAGCATTCTATGGGATGGGAAGATTTCTAAGCTGCATATATATATATATATATACATCAATATATCTCTTAGTCAGCTAACAATATCAAATATTTTCTTTTCTTATAGGCATACTTCCCCACTATTTTCGAATATTTGTTGACCATTATAATTTCGATATTGTGGGATTGGTGTACTTAATATCTTGGTGTCTCTGGTAGCTGCCTAATTTAACTTGGTAAACTGTTGGGAAATTTCAGGGACTTGATGAGATTACTCACAGGGCACTTCCTAGATGTGATGGAACAGGAAATTGTGACGATTTTGTGGGCTTAACACAACACTGGCTCAGCAAATTAAAAGTGAGTATTAATACACTACAGAGAATTCTGCCTGCTTGGAACAGAGAATTCTGCCTGCTTGGATTAATCTCTGTGTTGGCTTCTTGAAATGATGTTGATAATGTATTTGAGCTTTTTGCTTTCCTCTTTTTTTTTTTTCAAATTTAAGTGCATGTTATTTTTTTTCTTCAAAAATTGTCAGTAATGTTGCGTAGCCATGGGTGATCCTTGAAACTTCGGACAATTGGCTTCATATTATTTAAGAAATACATAGACAAATATAGGTGTGAAGGGCATATTCTTTTTAATATAGTACAGTGAATAGTATGCTTTATCATTTGGGGATTGTTTAAATACTGCTCAACCAAGTCATTGACCTGTTCTATAGGTCAAAGGCCTTGTCAACAATCTAATAAAACCTAAGGGCAAAGGCCTTGTCAACAATCTAATAAAACCTAACTCCTTTAATAATAAAAAGAGATGGCAGAAAATGACATGAGTTCATATAAAATATACCTTAATTAAAGGCCTTTGTTTCTTAGCATATATTTGTTTGACTCTTGTTGAGGTCTGCCATAAGCAGACTTTAAGACAATGAGATTCATTAATTCATTATAAACTATACGTATACACAGTAGGCTCAATGGGGTACAGAACACAAGATAGGAGCAAACCAAATAATTGTCGCTTGTCAATGACCAATCCCTCAATTAACTTTGCTGTCTATTTTTCTTGCTCATAGGTCCTATGAAAGAAATTATAGAAAGTCTCATGCGTCTTACTTAAGTTAAGGTCCCTACCACTCAAGCTCAGCTTTAGTTTGTCAAGCATGCATACATGCAGCGGGCCTCACCCAATTTGACCTTCAATTAAATCATAGTTGTTCCAGTTCAGGTGTCTTTTCCCATATGAAATGCACCCCAAAGTAATTTTCTTTTTTTAATCATAATGAATGGTAAAATTAATTTTATTAAACAAAAAACTATAAAACAAAGTCCCTCTAGATTGAAACCAAGTATCAACATTAGACCTGGTGGATAGACCGGCAAATGTGCAAAACAACTATCTAATTTGTGTGGAAATTAAAATCATCTTCCATGATGAGGTCATTTTTTGTCTTCCTTAAATTGGCTTCATATTAGTTAACAAATGCATAGGCAAATTTAGGTGTAAAGTGCATTTTCTTTTTAATATAGTACACTGAATAGTATATTTCATTATTTGGGAATTGTTTGAAAACTACTCAACCAAGTTGTCAACCTGTTCTATAGGTCAAAGGCCTTGTCAACATTCTAATATAACCTAACTCCTTTATTAATAAAAAGAGATGGCAGAAAATATACCTTAAATCAAAGGCCTTTGTTTGTTAGCATTTTTTCATTTGACTCTTAATGAGGCCTGCCATAAGAAGACTTTAAGACAATGAGATTCACTAATTCATTATAATCTATACATATACACAGTAGGCTCAACGGGATACAGGTCACAAGATAGTAGCAAACCAAATAATCATCACTTGTCAATGACCAATCCATCAATTAACCATGGTGTCTATTTTTCTTGCTCATAGGTCCTATGAAAGAAAGTATAGGAAGGCTCATGAGTCTTACTTAAGTTAAGGTCCCCACCCTCAAGCCCAGGTATTGTTTGTCAAGCATTCAGACATGAAGCGGGCCTCACCCAATTTGACCTTCAATTAAATCTTTGTTGTTTCTGCTCAGGTGTCTTTTCCCCTGTTAAATGCACCCCAAAAGTAATTTTCTTTCTTTATTCATTCTGAATGGTAAAATAAATTTTATTCAATAACAAAAATGTTAAGATCCTAAAAATTCTTGAAGATATTAAACAAAGTCCCTCTAGATTGAAGCCAAGGATCAACATTAGACCTGGTGGATAGACCAACAAATGTGCAAAACAACTATCTAATTTGTGTGGAAATTAAAACCATCTTCCATGATGAGGTCATTTTTTTTTCCCTTAAATTGTAAATCAATAGAGAATGGCTAATGGAAATTCAGATCATCAGGACAACCATTGCAGAAAATGAAGGATTGCTTGACCTTTTGTAAATTTTTCCCAAATCACATTGCTTGTAACTTGAATTTTGTTGTAACCTGTCTGTCCAATTTGGGAACACATGTAGAAGCGGGAATATGAAGATTTAAAGCACACAACAGAAGAATGGTTTTAAAACCTTATTGAGCATACAAATGTTTGGAGCAATCCCATTATGAACCAAGAACACTCACATCGATAAGATACGAAAGAATCTAACAGCTATAAAACATCAAATATTGATTTTTATTCTTTTGTCAAACTCTTATGGGCAGTGAGATTAATCGCCACAAATGGCGCTTAGCAGTTAACCTAATTTTCTGGTTACTTCTCTATATCCCTTTTTGTACCTATATCCAATGTTTTCAATATGCATTGGATATAACTTTCTTTTTCCACATTAATACATCTTCTTCTTCTTTTTCTTCTTTGTGTCATGCTTAGATATGTCCTAGATACAAAACTGCTATATATTGAGAATATATTTGGGCATAACACAACATATTTGGACCCGACATTCTGTGTTAGGGTTCTATCTAGATGCATTGGACACACCACAACACCTATGAGGAAAAAGTAAAAATTGATGAATATTTGATCTAACACTCAAGGTGTGATGGCTAATTTTATGGTTGCCAGAATCTTTTCAAGGTAATGTGGTAAAGTTGATTTTGACCTACTCTTGGAGTAAAGAGAAGTATCACATATTAATACTTTAAGTTGACGATATGGATTATAATTGTTTGAATAGAGGCAAATAGGATGAGTGTTTGCTGGAGGCTAGAATAAGTTGAAAAGTGGACTATTAGTTGAAGCTTACTTTAGAATCTGAGATAATTCAAAGTCTTGTAATATTTTATATCAGTAGAGTTGTCAGTTGATTATGCAAAACAAAATACCTAAGAAAGTTCCATCATAGAACTTAGTCAAAGAATCCAAATTTGTTTGTTGATTCCTACACCAGACTTATTGAAAAGCTTACTTTAGGGGTTAAAATGTCAAGCTCTAGAGCAAGACTATGTCAACTTCCATCTATATTTGATTTACTAGATGTGTCCTTAGAGAAGCAATGAAAGGAATCAACAACATGAAATCACTCATAGCTGATTCATCAAACAAATTTTTAGAAGTATAACATCTGTTTGTCATATCCCCATATGCACAAGTTACCTTGTATCTGGGTAGGCAAAATCAAAACCAAGCTATTTAATAATTAGCCTGGAAAATAAAGTTCATTGACAAATTTGGAATCACACTCGCAATAGTGAAACACCAAATTTAACGAGGGCGAGGAAATAAAACTCCGTAGAGAAACACAAGGAGGCTTTTCGTAGCTTCAAGGACATTGAGATTTACACAAAAAATTGAGCATTACAACTCAGGTATTTGCAAAACTGGATCCTCCTTTATATTTGCTTTCCAATTCTTGCTTCCAATCTCTTTTGGCTTTCTGTCTCCTGGATTCACCTTTTATGCTTATGAGCTCATGGCATCCTTTGGATTCCTTGACTTTCCTCTTAGGCCCCCAAGATTCCATGGCAATTGGAGGATATAACAAAGTTTCATGGCTGTTTTCAGTGACATTTGATGCAAATTTAACAAGACACCTGTCCTTCTCAAACTGCTAGTTGTCTCATAGAAGAGGGTAACCTTGTCAGGCATCACGACTTTGGCATTGTTTTCTTACCAATTGCTTAGGGGAATCTTGCCAATTGCATCTCAGTTCCACCCTGCAATCGACAGTGTTGTTGTTCTAGCCAAACACCCTATTTTTGGAGCTTAGAAATATCTACCAAAGTAGCCAAAATGGCCTCAAAGTGGAAGACATTTTTTTGACCTGAAACTTCTTTCATTTGTCAACAATTTACTCCCAATTGCACTTAACGATCCATCAAAACCAGTCTTTCTAGTGGGAAGGCTTCCAGTTTCAAAAAGTTCACTGAGGAAAGAAAAGGGAAGAAGCATTTCTCTTCCTCTTTGTTTTCTCCTCAAAGAGATTATGGCAAGTTGCTCACTTGCATTGACTAGCCTCTGAGCTTGGTTGGTTCATCTATGAGAATTCCTTTGCCTTCCCTTGTATGCATTAAAGAGAAATAGCTTGCCACCTTTGAACAAATGGTATTTATATTCTATTTGGGAAAATATAGTTTTCCTTTCCCATAAATAAGGACTACCTCACACATGTCAGGAGGCATCGTGTTACATTCTACCCTATTCTGGTGTACTGAGATAAAATCAAAACCTTGACTTTAAATTTTTTACTAAAAGGCACCCCTATATCCTTATACAATCAACCCAATGGATATCATCATGGATGATTCAAAATATTCAAGCCAACCAATTGTACCATCAATCAGGTTTTGTTTTTTTTTTTGAAAAATTTGAAAAAACTTGTATTAAAACAAAGATCAATTACAATTTGGGAAGAGACTTTTCCCAGCCGAAGTCAGAGAGAACACATGCTTACAATAGTAAAAGAAGATTTGCAATGGAGCCAAATCTCTTGAACCATTAACTAGCTAACGAGGGGGATCGGCATGGTCAGTTGATGCAACTTGTCGCGATATCGCGACACTCTTTCCTTCTTCTCCTTTGGCCGCGAAAATGCAACATGTCGCGATATCGCGACACTTTTCTCCTTTGGCCGCGAAAATGCAACATGTCGCGATATCGCGACACTTTTCTCCTTTGGCCGCGAAAATGCAACATGTCGCGATATCGCGACACTTTTCCTCCTTTGGCCGCGAAAATGCAACATGTCGCGATATCGCGACACTTTTTCCTCCTTTGGCCGCGAAGATGCAACATGTCGCGATATCGCGACACTTTTTCCTCCTTTGGCCGCGAAGTTGCAACATGTCGCGATATCGCGACACCTTTTCTTCGTCGCGATATCGCGACACTTTTTCTCTTTCGGCCGCGACGTAGCAACATGTCGCGATATCGCGACACTTTTTCTCTTTCGGCCGCGACGTTGCAACATGTCGCGATATCGCGACACTTTTTCTCTTTCGGCCGCGACGAAGCAACATGTCGCGATATCGCGACACTTTTTCTCTTTCGGCCGCGACGATGCAACATGTCGCGATATCGCGACACTTTTTCTCTTTCGGCCGCGACGAAGCAACATGTCGCGATATCGCGACACCTTTTCTCCTTTGGCCGCGACGATGCAACATGTCGCGATATCGCGACACCTTTTCTCCTTTGGCCGCGACGATGCAACATGTCGCGATATCGCGACACCCTTTCTCCTTTGGCCGCGACGATGCAACATGTCGCGATATCGCGACACCTTTTCTCCTTTGGCCGCGACGATGCAACATGTCGCGATATCGCGACACCTTTTCTCCCTTGGCCGCGAAAATGCAACATGTCGCGATATCGCGACACCTTTCCTCCCTTGGCCGCGACGAAGCAACATGTCGCGATATCGCGACACCTTTCCTCCCTTGGCCGCGACGAAGCAACATGTCGCGAAATCGCGACACCTTTCCTCCCTTGGCCGCGACGAAGCAACATGTCGCGAAATCGCGACACCTTTCCTCCCTTGGCCGCGACGAAGCAACATGTCGCGAAATCGCGACACCTTTCCTCCCTTGGCCGCGACGAAGCAACATGTCGCGAAATCGCGACACCTTTCCTCCCTTGGCCGCGACGAAGCAACATGTCGCGAAATCGCGACACCTTTCCTCCCTTGGCCGCGACGGCGCAACATGTCGCGATATCGCGACACCTTTCCTCCCTTGGCCGCGACGAAGCAACATGTCGCGATATCGCGACACCTTTCCTCCCTTGGCCGCGACGAAGCAACATGTCGCGATATCGCGACACCTTTCCTCCCTTTGCTTTTTCTTTGATCATTAGCTCAAGGACCTTTCAAGACCCTGCCTAATCACCTCATCCTCAATAGCCATGTCACTGTGCAACTGAACCCCTACCTCCTTCTCAGCACCCATCTTATCCAGGAAGTCGACCGCTTTGTTTAAATATCTACTCACATAAACTGGAATCACATCATCTAATTCCCTCCATAATTCCTTAATTTGAGTGACAAGAATCCTCAACCTCCATGCTTTCAAAGCAAAGTTCCTCATGCAATCTAGAGCTCCAACCATTATTTGAGAATCCGATTCAAGTATTATCCTCCTGTGGCCCTGTTTAACTGCCCAAATAGAAGCAGATTTGATAGCTATGGCTTCGCTTCATTGTTTGTGGCTCTTCCCAAGCCTTGCAGTTCCCAATAGAGCACTGTTCCAACATGATTCCGGCAAACCACTCCAATTCCGGCTCTACCCGGATTGCCTTTTGCAGCTCCATCAGTATTAATTTTAATCCAACCTTCTGGGGGAGGTTTCCAACTAGCTCTGTCCTGTCCCTCTTGCACTTCAACTCCCTCTTCCATTGCCCCAATAACAACTCTGAGTTTCCTCTTTAGCATAGACAGCCACAGTTTACGTGACTTTGCTCCAAATGACCTGCCAAACTCCATCTAACGAAGAAAAAGTTTCTCTAAAAATTCTAGCATTTCTCTCCAACCACACTTGCCACCAAATAAAGTTTAATCCAAGCTCCCAACCAATACGAAGAGCTTTAGATTTAAATCTACCCCTCTTCCATCTTTCCCAGATATTAATCCGATTCAAGTCACCATTAACTTGAATTTTATAATATGAAAACCATCTCTTCCAAATCTGGCGCGTGAAAGGGCACTCAAACATCAAGTGATCAGTTGTTTCCTCGCTCTTGTAGCATAAGACACATTGAGAAGGACCGATGATTCCTTTACATCTGAGATTATCAAAAGTGAGAATTCCATTGTGCATGAACTGCCAGGCAAAAAAGTTTACTTTCAGCCAACCTTTGGAATGCCAAATCTTTCTCCAATCCTCAACTTGATAAGTATGAGGGGGAGGCTCTGGAAGGATCTTGTCATATCCGTCCTTCACTGTGTAGACACCAAGGCTCCCATAGCCCCAAGCTAATTCATCCTCCTCGTCTCTACCCGTGAGAAATCTTTCTGTCAAGATTTTAGTCATGATGGGTGCCAAATCCGGAGGGATTGAAATTGGCCACTCATCCAACTTCTTGAACTGCTTAAACTTATACTCCCCCAGCTGACTAGTGGTGAAATAACTTTCAATTTGGACCCATCCCTTGGTTTCAATGGCTGCTTTTATTGGTTGCAATTCAGGAAATTCAACAATGATAGGTGGGTATTGATCCCATGAATCTGTCCAAAAACGTGCCTTCTCCCCTCTCCCCACTTTCCAAAATAATCGATCTTTTACTACCGAGATCCTAACTTGAGAGCCTGCCACACTAAGGATCCAGTACCATCCAAAGGGAAACGGCCCACCTCATTTGGGTTAACATGTCCCAGATATTTACTAGTTAGGATTCTACTGAATAAGGAAGTTGGTTGGGAAATCCACCTCCAGTAAAGCTTTCCAGCCAAAGCTTTGTTATTTATCTTGGATCTTCTCAGTCCCAAACCTCCTTTTACCTTGGGCTGGGTTACTTTGTCCCAACCTACTAAGGCCCATTTCCTCTCTCCTTTTACTCCTTCCCATAAAAATTTTCTAGCCATCTTGTCCAACTCTTTCCATATAGTATGTGGGGCAGCCAGGATAGAGAATTTATAAATTGGCATGGCCTGAATGATTGACTGTAAAAAAGTTAATCTACCCCCGTAGCTTAACCATTTGTGAGACCAATGATTAATTCTATCCTTGATACAATCCAAAAGATTCCTCCAGATATCTATTTTTAGTTTTTTAAAGTGCAAAGGGACCCCCAAGTAAACCACTTGGGAGAGAAGTCCTTGTGAATCCCAAGATCTCTAAAACTCTGTCTCGAAGCCTTTGATCAAGATTGAAAAAGACCACTTTGGATTTTTTATCATTGATGACTTGGTTTGTAGCCCTAAGGTAGACACTAAGAGTATCTCTGATCATTCTTGCTTCCCTGAAGCTGGCCACTCCCACCAATCCAAGTATCATCCACAAGCTGTAGGTGAGTCAAAACTTCCTCACCCACCTTGATACCTGTTAGCAAACCTTGTTGTCTTCTCCTCAAGAAAAGTCTGCCTAGTCCTTCAGCCAATATGAGAAAAAGATAGGGAGAGCAAGGATCCCCTTGACGAAGGCCTCGAGTGGCTCCAAATGGTTGCGAGGGAAGACCCTTGATTAACACTGAGTATGTCGGAGTAGAGACACAACTCATGACCCATTCTATCCAATCTTGAGAGAAACCAAAGGCTGCCATCATCTTTGCCAAGAAGCTCCACTCCACCCTATCATAAGCCTTTGACATATCTAATTTTATGAACATTCCTTTATTACCGAGATGTTTGCATTGAATGGATTGCCTCCTGAGCTAGAACCACCCCATCCAGGATCTGCCTACCCTCTACAAAACCCCCTTGCTCGGAGGAGATAATGTTATGTAAAAGAGGTTTTAGCCGCTCAACCATTACCTTTGTGATTATTTTATATATCACATTGCATAAGGCAATAGGTCTATAATCTGAAATATGTACCCCCTCCTCCCCTTTTGGAATTAAGGTAATGAAAGTATGATTTAGTGCTTTAAGCATTCTTTTACTACCTCTGGACTCCTCTATAACAGCCATTACATCCTCCTCCAAGTTATCCCAAAAGGCACTGAAAAAACTCAATTGGAAAGCCATCTGGACCTGGAGTTTTTCCGGTGCTCATTCCAAAGACCACATTCTTCAGTTCCTCTCTATCAATGGGTTTAAGGAGGGTCTGATTTTCTTCTTCAGAGATAACGGAAGGTATGACAACAATAACGTCGTTTTGAGCCTCTTCATCTTGCACCATACTTTCCTTAAAAAGTTTAGAAAAATAATCCATTGAATGGGAATGCATACCTGGAAGTGTATCAAAGGAGTGCCCGTTCTCATCTTGAAGAGCTTCCATGTTATTCATCTGTCTCCTAGCACAAGCAGTCCGATGGAAAAATTTGGTATTTCTATCACCTTCTAATAACCAAGTGGTTCTTGCTCTCTGTTTCCAATAGGTCTCCTCTTGGTTGTCAATGTCCTCAACCGCTTTACGCAAGGCATCATCCTCGGCTTTGAGCTGCTCTGTAATTGTTCCTTCCCTAAAGTGTTTTTGAACCTCATCCCATCTGGCCACCAAAGGAGCTCTTTGGACTTGGAAGTCTGTCTTGTTAGCTCGCCTCCAATGTTTCGAGTTGAGCTTTGACATAATGAAGTTGTTTGTGGAATCTAAACATTGTTGTCCCATATCTTTGGGCGGCCTTCTTCCCACCACTGTGGAATTTTCTTTCGAAGTTCCTCTTTTTGTAACCAAAAATTCTCAAATTTAAATGGTTTGTGATGCTGCCTCTGTCTTAGTCCCTCCTTCCAACAAAATGGGAAAGTGATCTGAAACTGGACCTTCCAAAATCTGAAATTTTGTATTCCATTTTACAAATGCCTCCTCTGAAACCAAAAAACGGTCTAACTTTACCTTCCTGCTATGTGGCTCCCTCCTCTTATTAGTCCAAGTATAGTTGGTTCCAGGGCATTTAATATCCACTAAGTGTAAAGCCTGGACTTGGGCAATCATAAGTCGATCCCCTGGGTCCAAAATTGGGGTTCCCCCTTCCTGATCTCTAGAGGATAATTTAGCATTAAAATCCCCAACAATAATCCGGTCTAAATCTTCCCTTGAGATTCTCATGTTATGCACAACTTTCCATTGAAGCCTCTGACCATCAAGGTTTTGAGTCCCATAAAAATTTGTGATTAAAACATGTTCAGTTGTGACATTATTCCTAAAATGTGATGTGAGAACACCCCTCCAAGCTAGATGTTCTATTGCAGTCCATTCAAGAGAGTTCCAAAGAGTAACAATCCCCCCTGAGGCACCTTGGGCAGCCACTTCCATATGACCAGCACCCCTCCAAATTATGTTAACTGTTTTACACATAAGATCTAACGACATTTTTGTCTCCTGAATAAGCAAAAAATCTGTTTTACATTTTTCTAAGAGTCTTCGAACAACAGATTGATGGGTTCTACTTGTTTAAACCCCTAACATTCCATGATTGTATAATCATTGGTTACCTTGAGAGCGAGTAAGAATCTATTGGCATCACCGATCCTCCAGTGATCAGTTTGTCTCCTTGAACTGCTAGCAATTCCTTATTTGATTTTCTACCCACTCCTTGAGAGTTGCTATTTTTTGATCTCTTTTCCACTTGAGTTATCCCTAAAGTTGGCCTTTCTCTGTTCTTTTCTGCTATTCCCATGCTGACATCCTTAATTATTGGCTGCTCTTGGTTATGCACTATCAATGCCCCTGCACTCTCTGGCTGTGGTAACTCACTGAGGTCAATTACCTGCTCTATGACGGGGGGAGATGAAAGAGGAGCTTGAACGAGGATGTTATTATTTTCACTATTACCATCCACTCCTTCCATGAATTGTTCCTCTTGGTCCACTAGTGTCTTAAATATCTCATACCTATTGGCGGGCTTGAGATGGGTTTGCTCTTTACCATCTTTTTTCTTTTGCCTTCTCCTTCTTTTGGGCTGTTCAAAACCATCTCTCTGAGCTTCTTTACCCTGAGAAGTATTGGTTGGTTCTTTGTTTATTGTTGCCTTACCCTCCTTAGGAAGATTTGACATTCCTAGAGGAGCCTCCATTTTTGTGTTCATATTATTTGGGCAAAATCGGGCCAAATGCCCGTATTTGTGGCAAACTCTGCATCTAAAGGGCAGAGCCTCATAATCCAACTGTTGAATCCAAGATAGTCCTGCAAGTTCAAGTTCCACCTCTGTCGGTAGAGGCTGGCTAAGATCCATTTCCACGCATATTCTTGCATAAACAGTTGTGTTCCCTTCTATTGTGTCTTTGGAGACACCCAAATGTCTTCCAAGGGAATTACCGATCATCTCCAAAACCTGCTCACTCCAAAACTCCATTGGAAGTGCATACAAACGGATCCAAACCGGGACAGCAGTGGGTTCAATTCGAGGATCGAATCCCACTCTCCAGGGTTGAACAAATAATCCTGCCGGACCATGATTCCTCTTTTCTGATTCGAAAGCCCTATTTCTATCGGCCAGAGAAGAAAAACTGACAATAAAATACCCATTGCTAATAAACCATAAAGAGTACTCACCATGAGGCTCCCAGTTTTGTCGGACCCAGGAGTGCAAAAAATTCAGGGTAGGGCGAATACCCATGAATTTATAGATCAAGTCGTGATTGGCTCTGTATAAGACTGTTTCTTCGACCATCCTTGGCTCAATGACAATCTTGGGCCTTGATTCGGACTGTGGCAGGCATCCATTAACTCGATGCGCTGTTGATCTGTTCCCAGCAGCCGTGAAGAGCATTTTAAATGCAGTTCTTTGAGCTTCATCAGTCTTGGATGGAGATTTATCTTTGAACAAATCTGCATAAGAGCTATTTCTCCCTAGGAGAGGATCCGGAGAAGTCCCCATTGGACCCTCCTGGGGCAGCAATCTTGCCTTCAGATCCACAGTAACCAGAAAACACTTCGGCAACCCAACTGATGCCCTAGATTTTCCTTAGCTCCAGAAACCCTAGTTCATCGCTTCCCGCCTCAATCAGGTTCTGTTGTTAAAGATGATTAATCAAGGAAATAATTTTCACATTTTTAATGAGCACCTTAGCAAGGAACAGTTTCTCTTTCATCTTTTATGATTTGGCTAGGAGGCTGCTTGAAGTGTTTTCTTGTTCTCCATGAATGTTCAAATTTCTGATTCATACTTGATCACTTCTTTATCTGCCTTTGTAGACATGGGTTTCTCAGCCTCATTCTTGCTCTTCTTCCATGGTTTAAGAGCAGGGTGCAACTTCTAACAAGCTGCATCCTTATGCCCATCCTTATCATGATGTGAACAATACCCCTTAGACTCTTTATTCTTGGATATTATGGTGGCACCCGTTCTCCTTGGTTTGACTCTCTTTCTTCAAATCCCCTGATTTCTTGATGAACCCAAGTAAGATAGCTTCTTGGCATACTTTTCTTGTAATTTGCTTTTAGAATTGCTTCATCTATGATTTTGGTTTGAAGAACAAAACTGCCCTTCTCAAGTGGCTATGATGATGTCCACGGTATTTTCTCCACATTTCTGGATCTCGAGTGAGTTTCCCAACAAATGGCTTGTGTTCAAAATTCTGATTTATAATCCTTAAATTATTTTTCCTTTTGTCAAAGGTGCTGCCAGTTATGTGTCCTTTCTTCATATCTGATGGGGTAAAACCACTTTCACATTAACTTATTGAAGACGTGATGCAGAAGCTTTGGGTTCACGAGCAATCTTGCATTGCCAAAAAAAAAGCAAAGAGAATTTTGCTGCTGAAAAGGAATTTCTGATTTTATCTGGATTGCAATTTTATAATATTTTATCTGGATTGCAATGCATGTTGGAAAAAATAATATTTTATCCGGATCTGATTTTATAATATTTTATTCGGATCAAATGCATGTTGGAAAAAATAATATTTTATTTGGATCTGATTTTAGAATATTTTATCCGAATTGCAATTCATGTCAATTTTTTTTTTTAATCCGAACCTGATTTTATAATATTTCTATCAAGTCTATATAAAGATGACCTTGTAACCATTTGAGACATCTCTAGGCAAATTGAAGAGCTCTCCATAGATGTGTTGGTTGCTTCATCTCCTAGATTTTTTTTTTTTTATGCGAGTAATTTGTTATTGTTCATTTTTTGGTTTGTGAACTTGTTGTGAGAGATTCAGGCTGCTAGAAGAGGCTGTCTTTCATTACACTACCTCATCTAGACTCCATCATTTGGTATCAAAGCCCAACAAGGAGAAGACATAGTGCATATAGGAAGACCAAGGACACCTAGAAATGCTGATATAGCTGAGATGTTGAGAGGTATTACAGCCAGATTGGATGCAATAGAGACAACACAAAGAAGGGGAGTACATGTTGAGGATGTAAGTGATGATGAAGAAGTTGAAGGTCAAGAGCCTAAAGAAGAAGACCAAATGGATGAGCCTGAGAGCATATCTTTGAAGGCAATTTCGAAGATGGATAGTAAACCAAAGTTGGATACTCCTTGCTCTAGTGGAGTCTAAATCTTGAGGATCTTATAGGTTGGGTCACAAGCATGGAGATATACTTTGACTATGAGTCGATGGAGGACCCAAAAAGGGTAAAGTTTGCTTGCACTAGGCTAAAGGGTCATGCATCCGTGTGGTGGGATTATGTACAAACGGAGAGACAAAGAAAGAAAAGAAGAAAATTAAATCTTGGGATAGAATGGTTGCTAAATTGAAGGCCAAATTCCTGTCATTAGGTTATCAAACGAGTCTATTCAAGAAGTCACAAAACTTGAAGCAAAAGGAGATGAATGTGAAAGACTACATGGAGGAATTTTACAAGCTCACCATTCGGGCTAGCCATATAGAGGATGATAAAGAGAAAATTTCAAGGTATGTTAATGGAGTTTGTATATCTATTCAATATGAGTTTAGTATGATAAGATTGAGGTCAGTAGAAGAAGCCTATCAATGTGCTTTGAAGGCAGAGGAAAAGTTGTCTTGAAGGCAAAAAAATAATTCCAAAGGAAGAGGACGGTTCTCTAGAGGAAGAGGACAATCAAATAGTGGTAGAGGGAGGCATATGCAAGAAGGAGCAGCCAACACTTATCAAAACAGTAATTTTAGTCAAAATACAAGAGGGAGAGGAAATTCCTCAAGAGGAAGAGGCTACTACAATAGAAGAAGAGGTAGAGGATTCATCAGAGCTTGTTATAGGTGTGGAAAAGCTGGTCATAGGGCATTTGAGTGTCGACAAGTACAACAGGACAGTAGAGAAAATGAAGCGAGAAAGCATATTCCTCAAGTGGAGGAAGAGAGTGTTGCTTCACCAAAACACACGGAGGAACCGGAGCAAAGGAGAATCTCTCATGATGAAGAGAGTGGTATTGAAACCAGCCAAGGTGGAGCATGAGCCAATACAAAGAAAGAGCTTGTTTAGAACTATATGTAAATTAGGAGGTAAATGTTGCAAGGTCATTGTTGACAACAAAAGTACGGATAATTTGGTGTCTAATGAGATGGTAGAGAAGCTTTGACTGAAGAGGATTGAACACCCAAATCATACAAAGTTTCATGGTTACAAGAGGGACATCAAATCTTGGTAAGTGAGCATTGTTTGGTAAATATTTAGATTGGTTCATACAAAGATGAGATATTATGTGATAGAAAGGTTGTGCATGATGGTAGAATGAATACTTACACTATTGTGAATGATGGACAAAAATATACATTGAGTCCATTGAAAGACAAAGGGGAAGAAGTGGACAGCAGTGCTAAAGTGTGTTTAATCTCAGGAAAATAGTTTCTAAGGGGGATGAACATAAAGGAAACTTGTTTTGCTTTTGTAGCTAAACCCACAGAAGTTGGGGCAGTGGATAAAGTGGATGAAATTCCACATGAAGTGAGAAATATGTCGGAGAAGTATGTTGATATCCTATCAAAGGAGTTGCCGGATGGGTTGCCACCCATGAGAAGCATCAGCCACCATATGGATTTCATTCTTGGATCAAGTTTACCGAACAAGGCAGTGTGTAGGATGACACCTATAGAGGATGAGGAGATGAAGAGTAAAGTCCAGGAGTTGTTGGACAAGGGTTTGACTAGAGAGAGTTTGAGGCCATGTGCAATACCAGCCATACTAACACCAAGAAGGATGGAGAATGGCATATGTGCACAAATTCACAAGCCATTAACAATATAACCATAAAAATACATATTTCCATTGCCATGAATGCATGACTTGATGGATTGCTTGAGTGGAGTTGAGTATTCCATGAAGATAGATTTGAAGAATGGATATCACCAAATCCGGATCAGTGAAGGGGATGAGTGGAAAACTGCATTCAAGACAAAGGATGGGCTATATGAGTGGCTTGTTATGCCATTTAAATTGGCAAATTCACCAAGTACATTCATGAGATTGATGAATGAAGTGTTAAAGCCATTTCTTGGCAAGTTTGTAATTATTAACTTGGATGATATTTTGATATTTAGTAAAAGTAAAGAGGAACGTTTGATGCATCTGAGGCTTGTTTTGCAAAGATCAAGGGAGGAATGGTTACTAGTTAATATGAAAAAGTGTAGTTTTATGAAGAGGGAATTAGTGTACTTGGGTTTTCTAATTTCCCAAGAAGGTTTGCGGATGGATCCCGAAAAAATGAAATCCATTGTGGAGTGGCCATCTCCAAAAAGCATGTTTGAGGTAAGGAGTTTGCATGGCCTGGCAATTTTTTATAGAAAATTCATTAGAAATTTTAGTGGCATTTGTGCATCTATCACGGAAACAATGAAGGGTGGTAAAAATGAATTCAATTGGACAGTTGCAGTAAAGAAGATTTTTCAGCTTTTGAAGGAAAAATTGACGGAGCAGCCAGATTTCAGCAAGGTCTTTCAAGTGAATTGTGATGCAAACGAGACAACGATAGGTGGAGTTTTAAGTCAAGAAGGTAATCCCATTGCATACTTTAGCGAGAAGTTAAGTGAAGCTATGAAGAAATATTCGGTCTATGACCAAGAGTTTTATGTGATTGTTCAAGCACTCAAAAAGTGGAGACATTATTTGCTACCAAAAGAAGTTGCACATCAGTTTGTGAACAACCAAGGTAAGTTAAACCAAATGCATATGAAGTGGGTTGAGTTTCTTCAGAGTTATTCATTTGTTTTGAAGCATAGGAGTGGTAGATCAAACAGGGTAGCCGATGCATTGAGTAGAAGATGTCTCTTGTTGAATGAAATGTGAATGAATTTTGTTGGATTTGACTCCACGAGAGTGTTATATGAGGATGATGTGGATTTTAACGAGGCTTGGGCAGCATGAAATAACCCAATCAAAAGGGATAGAACTCCATGGTTAGATTATCTCATTCGAGATGGTTTGTTGTTCAAGGGGCAGCGTTTTTGCATACCTGATGCAGATTTATACCTTTATTACGAGGCATCAGCAAGTGAAAAATATAGTACAACTTCAGAACATTCAATGGAAGAGTAGGTACAGCAGTTGCCGGAGAAATAATGGGATGAACTCACAAGTGATTAAGAAGACAAGAGGCAAAGAGTATGGTGAATACTTGGTGAAATGGAAGAATAAAATAGTTGAAGAAACAACATGGATAATTGCATCCGAAGTTGCTAAGTATGAGGCTTTAGTTTTAGAGTTCACAAAATGTTCATGAGCTGGAGCTCATGGTACATATATCTTACCCGATGTGTATGATGCAGGAGCATCCGGGTTCACAAGCAATCTTGCATCATCAAAAAAAAAAAAAGCCAAAGAGAATTTTGCAGCTGAAAAATAATTTCTGATTTTATCCGGATTGCAATTTTTTTTTTAATTGATTATATGGGATTGAAATGGGCCCCACCCATATTAGATCATGACTACATAGTGGTATTACATCAAAGCTTGGATATTATCCGTGTATCACTTGGCAAGATTTGAACCTGGGTCTTCTCCTTTAATGTTGAGGAATCTAACCGGTTGAGCTAATGCCATTTGATTATTCGGATTGCAATTTTATCCGGATCTGATTTTATAATATTTTATCCGGATTGCAATGCATGTCGGAAAAAAAGAATATTTTATTTGAATATGATTTTATAATACTTTATCCGGATTGCAATGCATATAAGAAAAAAATAATATTTTATCCGGATCTGATTTTATAATATTTTATCTGAATTGCAATGCATGTCGAAAAATATAATATTATACCCGGATCTAATTTTATAATATTTCATCTGGATTTGATTTTATAAATTTTTATCGTGTCTAGATAATGATGACCTTGTAACCATTTGAGACATCTCCAGGCAAATTGAGGAGCTCTCTGCAGATGTGTTGGTTGTGACATCTCCCAGAATTTTTTTTTATGCAAGTAATTTGTTATTGTTCATTTTCTGGTTTGTGAAATTGTGAGATATTCAGGCTGCTAGAAGAGGATGTCTTTCATTAGACCTCCTCATCTAGACTACATCAACATTCCATTTGGTAACCAGGGGCTTGTTATTCCTTTTTCTTTTTTAATAACTCCACATAAGTGTCTTGAAAATAACATATTCAAAGTAAACCATGGAAACAACATAACATTCATAGTAAATCATTAAGGCAACCCTCCAGGAAATTTCTTGCAGAAGAGAATATATTAAGAGATTAATTTGTTACTGTCTTAATACAAAACATTCAATTGCATGTTCTAAAAATTTCCTAGCAACTAGTCTTACATCATTATCTTGGAGGAGTGTGAACTTATGATTAATGCACCTTTTACAAAATAACATGTCTTCTGAACATTTGAATTTGAACTACATATTAGAACACTTGAAGAATATTCCTAAAGTGCAATGAAATAAATGTGGCCTTCTATAAGTTCTTAGTAGTCAAAGAGTCAATTGTCCATGAACTTTGTTGAAGGATTAAAACCCAAAGATTACAAAATATGAACGGTACATATGAGGCAAAGTGAAAAGTTCTCCTATGATGATGGGGGTATGGTAATTAGGGGTCTTGGCCATGCTTAGGCATGACAATCCACCTTTAACCTTAGGGCTTATACATACACACGTGCACACACATACATGCATGTATGTGTGTGTATAGAAGCATGCACTTATAGCACCAGTTAAGGAATGTTTTTTTATTTTCTCATGGCTATCTCATTTCCTGAGGATGGGAGACAGATGATGTCTCTAAAAGTTGAACAAAAATCCTTATACATTATATATTTCAAAGTCTCTCATATAGATATATTTTTATTTATTTGTTTATTTTTTACATTTTTATTTTTATAAAGCTGTGGATGCAAAGACGTCAATAGACCTTTGATAATATTCATGTTGCACTCAATAAGTTAGATATGGTCAGGGTATCATAGATTTCATAGGATCTCTACTAATCACATTCATGTAGGCTTATCATTTATTTGGTTTTGGAATTACTGGTGCAAGTTGCATTTATTATTCAGGTATATCTTGTAAGTTATTATTAAGATTTATTTGTAACTGATATTTTAAAAAATTGCCAATATTTTCAGAAAGGGGGAAAATCACAAATTTTGCCAATTGTTCTCTATTTCCAGGCCTCGTTGATAAATTGTCAATCACGATTTTTTCACCTTTGCTCAATAGAACAATTTGAGAAAATTTAAGACATAAGGGCAGCCTTTTTTGATGTAATATTCTAGTATAAGCAAGTTCAGTGCGGTATACACATTAACTCTTGTATAACTCTGTTAACAAGTATTATAATTGTCTAATTTAAGACATATTGGGCTATTTACAGTCTACACAATAAAGAAAACAAAATTCCTTGCTAAATAGTTGGATAAAGTAAATAGCTATGGGATTTTTTTACTGTTTACTTCAAATAACATTTGTAAGGAGTACATGAATAGAAATGATCCTCGCTTGCATTAATTCTTCTAAGGGCCTGTATAGTGATCTAGAATACATTTTATTCTCTTTGGTATTTCATCTAGGATTTTTATATATTTCTATAGGTTGAATATTGTTTTGCTATGCTTCAGAATATTCAATGTAAATCTTGTGTGTTGTTACAATATTCAACATTTTTAATTCTTCGTGTATTGTTCAGGCAGCAGATTGTTTGAGAGGAAGTTTCTCTGATACGAATATTAGTGAGATGGCAGCATTCACATCATATGCTATGGCCTTTCCAACAAACTTCCAAGCTCTTGTGGACACTTATGATGTAGGCTATGTTGTTATTTGTTAATGTATATGAATTTATTGCCCTTTGATTTTGTTCTAGGACATTTAAGCATATACTTTGCTGTTTATGAATATGTTTTTGCATCCACTTGAAGTGCATTCATGCACTCTTGTGGTTCCTTCCTTGGAAGTATAAATTTAAATAAAGTAGTTGTAAAGTGTTCTTTAACCATGTTGAATCAAGTGTCATTTATTAACACTTTTTTTGTGTTTCTTCTATCCCTTCCAAAAAAACAAAAATCCCTAGCTTAAGATGTGGGTTGCTCTACACTAGTCTTGATGTTTATCTTTATTTGACTAAATGATCCGCCATGCCCTTCCTTTTGATTAAAAATTACTTTGGCGATATCAGAATTCGGAGTAGATGAGGGATATTATGAACCAAAGATCATGGAAGTGCATGAAGCATCTATTTTGCAAAATGTATACAACTTTGTTAAATTAAGTGTTATTTATTAAGAGTTTGTGCGCATTTGTGAGAATGCATAAATGTGTTGCTTTATACAATACTCTATTTTTTTTTGTATTTGACTTGATGATCCATCATTCTCATCCTTAGGTGAACAATTACTTTGATTATTTGAAATCTTAACCAGCTAGAGAATAACACTCGACATCTTAACAAATTATTTTAATATACTTATACACACAAGCACTTTTATCTCCTTGCTTAGTCGAGTATCATATTAAAGACTAATTCAAACTAACTTGTTACTTTGGTCTTTTAGTTCTTATCACTTGTTATAGTGTCCAAGGGCCTTGCCACTATATGGATCTTGTCAGAGGACTATTTTCTGGCAAGGACTTTGTGCATTTCCTATGGTGACCATTGTTTAGCTTTAGTGGTTGTGGTTTTGCTACAGTGTTCTGCTATAGTTCTCACAGACCAATTGATTTTGATACTTGATGTGCATAGCTATAATACTTTGTATGCCCCTTTACAATACATGTCCAAGGGCCTTGCCACTGTATGGATCCTGTCAGAGGATTATTTTCTGGCAAGGACTTTGTGCATTTCCTATGGTGACCATTGTTCAGCTTTAGTGGTTGTGGTTTTGCTACAGTGTTCTGCTATAGTTCTCACAGACCAATTGATTTTGATGCTTGATGTGCATAGCTATAATACTTTGTATGTCCCTTTACAATACAGTTTCCATCCATTGAGAATACATATACACAGAAGCTTGTAACCCTAGTGATACAGATTTGACTCATATCTTACTGACAGTGATGAAACCTATGATCTAGAAATCACCAAGATGAAAGAGCACAAAAGCTGACACATTGCTAATGCCATTGGTATAGATAATGAGATTCATAAGGATTTGTATTTAGCAAGCTACAAACAATATTATGTAGAGATTCCTTTGTCCAGAGTAGTTTGTAATAACAAAGGGGTTAAACCATCACTAGTCCTTTATTCCATAATTCACGCTTAGACTTGAAGAAGTGTAGATATTACAACAACACAAGAGGCTAGAGTCTTAAAAATTAAGCAAACTGCATAATGGAAACTAATAAACTTCTTCAAAACATGTTGGATATAAATGTGATTAAAGTTGATATGGCAGAATTCATGGACGATAATATTCCTACCATCTAGTTCACAGTATGACAAGAGGCTGAATTCCTTGATGAAGAACCTTATCAATCTTGTTAAGAAAATATGATGGATGAATATTTGAAGAAGACACAAAATGAGTTGAAGGAAATATGGCAAATATGGTGGAAGCTAGATCCATGTAAACAAGGCACTCATGCTTAATGCCAAAATTTGGACTTCAGATAGCCCACCTCCTAGAGTGTCCAAATCATGGCCTTATCCTTTAGCACGACACGTTATAACCTTAACTTTGACTTGTAGTATTGTTGATTTGATTTATGGAGTGAAGGCAAATTTGAAGGCTACATTTGAGATGTTGAGTTAGGCTTTTTAAACTTATTCTTTGCCCTTCAAGTTTGGAAAATGGATGATGGGTTTCATTTCTTGCTGGAAGCATGTGACAGGTTTACTAGAATGGAGGAGTGTCATCTTTGCTTTGCAGTTTAGGTTGGCTACAGATTACACAACTGAAAAAGATGATGCGACACTTTATTGGCAACTTGCGAGAAGCTTGATTTATGTAACTTGTAGTCATCTTGATATTACCTTTCTTGTCGATCTTGTTGCTAGATTCATGCAGGATCCGAGGAGCAGTCATTGGTATGTAGCAAATAGGATTATGAGGTATTTGAAGGGAACTCCCACATTGGGGGTGGCATATGCTTGAGCTGGTACAATTGCATTGATAGGCTGATCAGATGTGTTGATTCAAGGAATTCTACTTTAGGTTGTCTTCAACCTTTGTTCAAGACTTATTGCTTGGTTGTCCAAAAAGCTATCAACCATAACATTACTAACCCTTAAGCTAAATATGAAGGAGTACTTCTTGTAGTACAATGCAAAGCATTGATCCAAAACTTGCCTGAAGTGATTGGACTGCTGCAGGAGGAATTGACTACCATCTATTGTGACAACATGAGCACTATAAAGTTAAATGAAAAACCTTGATGGCACAACACCATCATATCCCTCCAAGCTATGTTTAAGGGTGATGATGTTAGGATGTGTACACCTGCTTGTTGAGTCCTTTGGCATCTTTTGTAATTGATCCTTCGGTCAACTTTATTTGGGCCATTTGGATTATTATTATTATGATAATGATGTTGTTATGTATGGTTGAGATCAACTCTTATAATGCTTACCACCTTGAGTCTATATAAAGGCATCACATTTGTTTATTTCAAGCATATCAACATCATTTGTTTTCTTCGTTCCTCTTTGGCAAATTGTTCCTCATTTCAATTCATTTCTTTGTTCTTCCAAATGCCTTGTACTTTGGGATACGTGGATTATTTGACTATGTAGAATTGTATTGAGTCTTTCCTACTCTCCTTGTGAACCTCAAATGTTTTTAATTCATGGTGAAGTTATCATCTTCTTTATAGAGACATATGAAATAAATAAGAAATACTACCCATATGCTTGGGATTCAAATACGACAAAACTTTGCCTTGCTTATGACAAAACATGTCTCTATGATCCTAGTTGAGTGCTTAGAAAAAGAATGTCAAATTCTAGTTGACCTCATCTCCTAGAGGATGGTACATTAGGTGTTTGGATAATAAAATATGCTGTGCAAACTAATATAATGGCAATCAGAGATTCTAAGTATACGGTTTCCTTATTCAACTACGGTACTTCGGCCTCGAATGTTAGGAGAGATTAGTTTTTGGGGGGTTCTTAGAGCTTGCCCCTCCTGGGCTGCTCCCTCCCCCCTCCTCTCTCTCCGTTCTTCTTGGCGTGTACTCTCTTTTGGACTGCAGCCCTCCCCCCCTCTGCTCTCCCTTTTCTTTTTTCCTTTTCTCTTTGGCCTGGTTGTCGGGTTTCATCTTGTATTTATCTTAGTTCTTTTCTTTGTTGAGCTTTTCAGCCTGCTAGCTGGCAGTCATTATTGTCCTTCGTATAGCCCCTTGGGTCTTATTTTGGCCCACCGAGGACATTAATAATATTTCATTTCATTTCACTAGATTCTCAACTTTGGGCGATAAGTCTCTTTGGAAGGTTCAATGCTCATGCAAGTAATGCACACTGCTGAATATATGATATCTTGTAAGATCCTTTGAGACTAGATGATCTTGACTATTAGGAAAAGGTCTAATTGAGATGAGAATTGCATTTTAGCCTATGACAAACACTCAAATTAGGTATATGATATGATACTAATTAGATATCTATCATGTCTCCTAAACTCCTAGGAAAATTAGCATTCTTCCTTCTTGCTAGAGTTGTAGCATTTTTTATTATGTTACAACAACTTTGTCTAGTGCATAGGCCATCACTGAACAACCTCATCTCCACCTCATGCTGATGATGCTTTCATCTTTTAAATTCATTTATCAGTTGGTAGTTCCCTTCCCTTGTGCCTCATCTCATCATGCATGTTCATATCAGCCATGGACTAGGTGAAAGTTATACAGACTAAGATCAACACTATAATGTTAATGTTATATTTGGACAAGGTTCTAGTCTGGTCAGTATTATTGGCATGTTTTGCCATAGAGCTCAAGCATCCACCTTGACTACTCCAATAATTGGTTTGACAATAATTATAAACCCCCCATAAATTGATTGTCTCTGTTATTTGTAAGCAGCTATTTAAGATGAAGACGACTTAGAACAGCATAACATTGTCTTCTCAGAAAAAAAGAAGAGAAACATGTTTTTAGGAGAAGAAGAGACATTATTTAGATGTTTAATTTAAAGAAAAATCCATTTGATGCATCTTCTTTCAAGGAAAACTCCTTTGTACCACTTGCAACACTCAATACTTGATTCAAAATGCCTCCTTCCTTTATGACTTTCCTGAGTATGCCTCTCCTGATCGAAAGTGGACTACAACATTGTTAACTCATCATTGATTAAATGATGTTTTGAAACATCTCTAAACTTAGATGAGGTGAAGCATTTGGGCTTTAGAGATTAGCTGTTGAATATTTCTAACACAGTGCTGCATTACTTGTAATTTAAATTGGTGACCTCTTCAACCTAATTGCCTGTTCTAATTACACCCTTTGGTGATTCATCAACTCAGATTTTTAGTGCATAGAACACCTGAAACAAATTCACTTTGGAATCAATACAAACTAGCTCTTCTCTCCTAGCAAAGCTATTTAAATTTCAAAATATGCACACATCTACAAAAACAGAAACACAAACATCTTTAACATAATTCAACCATCACACAAATTGTATGTGACAACAATACTTGATGTGGAAAATACCTCTAGGGTAGAAAATTACATGGATGAAATGCAATTGCTTTATTACAACTGAAACAATGGAGATATTACAAAGCTCTACTTGGAAAAGATGCATCTTTAGATCAATTTGTCTATGACATGATGCAGAAATCTTCTACCATGTCTTGAGTCTCTCCTATGCTCAAAAGATAACCCTGATCCTTTGGAACTAGGTAGACCAATCTTTTCCATGTTTTTGCTCCTATTGGGTTTTGAAGATTTCCCCCAATTTAACTGGTCATCTCTTACTTTCAAAGTAGTATACAACCATCAAATACCCATTGGATGTAAAATCTTATTTTATTTCCATGCTATTGTCTATCCATTTGGAAGTGACACCTATCTTGTAGCCACAAGGAACCCTGCAGCTCCTCCAGGACAATCACACTAGTACAGGAGGAGAATCTTGTTGGTCCTACAGGAGGATCTAACTGGTAGCAGATTAATCCCACTGGTGCAGCAGGGAGATCTCACATTGGCAACCAGAGGGACACCTTTTCTTGTGTCTCACCTCTCCATTGCCCTCAAAATCATTTGATAACATGCAAGATGAGTCCCATAGGATGGGAAACCCATAGTTACACCCAGTAGACCTCAAATGACTGAAAATAACTTGATTGGATTCAAATTTACGTTATTTGAAAGTGTCAATTGGGTTTAACTCGAAAATGCAACTAGTAGACTTACTTTATTTTTGTGACTTTTGCACTTTGTGACTGTTTTGGATTCTGTTCCAAACTAACCTCTAACCTCAGCAAGACCTGACCACATTTCTTAATTACAATGGTGTTGAATTTCAAGGTACTGAATTTTGCATGTGTTGATTCATATGAGTGTCAAAAATTTGTTGAATTAAGCCTCCAATGATCCATTTTAGATCATTGCTTCCCGTAGGTTTCCATAGTTCAACTATTTGTTACAAGACTTGATTCCTAGAACAGATTAGTCTGGGGACCTTTTTGCAAAAGGACAAATAGATTCCATATCCAATGGCTTGGCAGTTGACCATATCTTGAAACTTGAAGCTATCATGGAGAACAAAAAACATGAAGAAACTATTGCTTTGTACAGATTAAAAGGGTGTAAAATACAGTATGCAATTCTTTGTTATTCCATAAACTTTGACAATTTTATATTCCTAACACATATTCCTAACAAGATTGCCACTTTCATGATGAACTGTTATAGGGAGTTCTTAGGCTGATGTGAACATCGATACCATTCACCTCAAAAGAGGACGTGCGCTCTCATCTACTTTGTTTACAATATACCAATGTACCCTGGAGTGCCTAGGTCTGTTGCATTATGCCCTTTGCAAATGATAACATATTGATAGATTATACTATTTCAACTCTATGTTCCATAAAATTTCAGGACAGGCATAGCAGGATGTGTTTCCAGGATGGTGGGATGCATTATTGGGACGACGGGACATGTCTCTAGGATGACCCCAAAATCCTAGTAGGAGTTCCCATAGAACATAGTTTTAACTTTAAGTTAGGGACAAAGACCAGGACACCTTGGGAAATTTCTATGACAGTCATGGTCTAGAAGTTAGTTTGGGCTAAACAAAGATTGTGATTTTTGATATTTCCAAGAAGGAAGATCAAGCTCCCATATAAGTATTATATAGTTGAAGTAGTACATTCATTCATCTAAATGCATGTTCTTTTAACAAGATATCCTCCCACTAAGGCATGTCTATGCAAGGACCATGCAACCCTTAATACACTAAAAGACAAACTTGCATCCTCACGCTTTCCAAAACAATAAATGGCCAGAAGGAAGTAGGTACTTGCTACAGAAGATAAAATTGTGTGGATGAGTAGCTGATAGACAACATCACAGTAGAGTGCCTGCCTTGTACTCCTACTGTAAATTAATCATTGAGACATTATTTTCTAGCGATTAGTTCCTCATTTTGGCTTGATTTGGTGTTATGTTTCCTAACCATCTTCTTGTAATAGGGAGCATGCGCAGGAGGGAAGGGGATGCCATTACCAAACCAAAATTTAGCACATGCTTCATCTGCCGCATCTCATGCTTGCGTGTTATACATTTCTAGTAATGTGCTTTGTCAAGAATTCATTCTAGAAGAAGATGGGCTCCCCCTGTATAGTGTTCCTTTCAATACCTAGCCCTTATTAGTAAATGTTTGCTCTTGTATGCATGACTTCCACTTCCTTTTGCTGGCACTGACAGTTGGGCAGAGACCATCTTGCTAGGAAACATCTCCATAGTTTCAGGCTTCAACTTCTATTTGTAGTCTAAGCAGCTTATACTTTTTGGACCAAAAATATTTTATTGTTTGTACTCCAAGGCTTGTAAGGCACAATAGAACGCTGCCTCTGCCTGCTATAACTTCTTTCCAACATTGGGAACAAATTTTACATTGTCAGTATTATGACTTGCCTGAATTTTTGTAGTTGTTTATGTTGATGACATATTGCAATAGGGGCTTTGAAGGGTTTATAAAAGTCCCTTGCAAAACCAGCCTTCGTTGGGTTTCACCATTGCTGATGTGGGATTAACTCATTTTTTGGGTTTTTCTTTTTTTTGGTATTATCTTTTTGGGGGTTTTGTGCTTAAAAAAAACGGGAAAAAGTTTAAAACACCCTGTAATGAAAGACAACTCAAGAACTTGGAAAAAAGAAAATGGAGGTGAAAAATATAGAAAACACTTGTCAGTAGTCATCTTTTGGAAAACGATTGTTATGGCTGCACAATTGTCTTCTCCTCCTACAAAATGTTCCTTTTTGGCGAAAAATGGTGTACAATGTCTCCCATTGTTGATTGCACTGTTCCTTTCGCAAGTGGAAAATGAAAAGAAAAAATGAGAAGTTGCTTTTAGGGTGTAAGGTATGTTTCAAGAGACACTTTTAGGTGATAGGGCATATGCTCCTTCCAAAAGACAATTTTCTTAGGCTTAAAGTTTATTTTCATGTACTGGTCATAGGGTACACCCAAACATCTCTTAATGGATCGAAGGGCATCTTGGTGTCTCCAATATGCTAGACAGGGGAAATGCCCCAACGTATCCCTTAAGACTTCCCTCTTTGTGACAAACATGCATTGGACATTCTAGCAGCGTTTTTGACTTTTTGAAACATCCAGTAAGTCTAATTATGTCCTCAAATGTGGGTTGGGTTTGCTCTCGAACTCCTAGGGATGTGTCCTCTGTGGAACACTAGTTCCTAGACACTACTCATTTGCTACACCTTTAGGCTGTGTCAACCTCAAACTGTAAACCTATCTACTTTCTGTGAAGAAATAGCATATTATGTTTCTAACAATTCACCAGTTTAGAAACTATATGTTTTAATTCAAGTAGGATGTATAGCTTATGTTCAATTTATATTTTTAGTAGGAACCTGTGTCCACCTATATGAATTTCTAAACATATCCTTGCATTGAACACAACTTTTGTTTTATTGTTTTGAGTACTATAATTGATAGAAATGTCTAATTCTTCTTTTTATGTATCTTTCATACATGTCCACTTTACGAACGACTACTTCTTGAGCTCCTTGCTTGAATGAATGACAAATCATATTCATTTTTATTACTAATAAAAATAATAAAATTCAAAATAGAAATAAATGTTGGGGTTGGCAGCAGTTCACAGACTATATGAGCATGTAAAGGCTAGAATCAGAACACAGGAAGGGTTATCTTAATGTTTTGGTAGTGACATAGGTGTCAAACAAGGTTGCCCTCTATCTCCGACCTTATTTGGGCTGTACATTGACAAGTTAGAAGAATGGATAAACAAATTTGGGGGAGAGGGTGTGCACTTAGCCAAATATGTGGTTAAACTCCTCATGTATGCAGACGATGTAATTCTTGTGGCCAAAACAACCAAAGATCTAGAAGATCACCTTCGAGCTCTAGAACTCTTTTGTAAGGAAGTTGGGATGCAGGTGAACACGAGCAAAACAAAAATTATGATTTTTCAGCAAAAAAGAAGAAGCAACAGCTTGAATTTCAGTTTGCAGGAGAACCGCTTGAGGTAGTAGTAGAATACAAATACATGGGCATAGACTTTCATGACAAATTTAATTGGAATACGACAAATTTAATTGGAATACATGTAGGATGAAAAGAACTCAAAGTGGTTGGAGAGCACTATATGCACTTCAAAACAGGTGTAGGAATGCCGAGTTGTGGGACTGGAAGACCACCAAGGTCTTATTTGGCCTACTTGTTACATTGGTTTTGTTGTATGGTTGCGAGGTGTGGGCTAGTGGCACAACAAATGCAAAATGGAGGCAAATAGAAAGGATTCAAAAATATCTAATCACAAATTTTCTCAAAATTAAGGCCACAACCCCTTATGAAATTATTCTAGCTGAAACTGGAATGTTCCGTTTAGAAGCAATTGCTATGACCAAGCTGTTATGTTACTTGAAAAAAACAGAAAACATGAAAAACAACAGATTGCCTAGGGCAGCTAGGGACGAAGAGTTGCATAGGCGGAAGAATACATGGATGAAACAAAATCAGAAATGGATGAAACGTTGGGAGATCAACATAAATGAATGCCCAAATGTCAACAAAGACATACAAAATTATGTGAATGAAAAGTTTAGAAGTGGAATGTGGAAACATGCAAGCAGGAAAAAACAATATTATATAACAAATTTTAACCCAACGTATGACCACAAAGAAAAAGCGTATATAGGCGCTGAAATCAAGTGGAAGGAAAAAATCCTCATTGCTCAAATAAGGACTAGCTCTCATAGGCTTAGATGTGAAATAGGGAGATGGACAACGCCCAAAGAACAATGGGAAGAAAGGATATGTACTCTATGCAGCACAGGGGCAGTAGAGACAGAGGAACACTTCATCTATAAATGCCCAAGTTTTTCAGATATTCGTGACAAATACAAAGAAACACTTGGAAACGGATCTATGGCAGAGTTATTTGAAGACAATAAAATAAAAAAAGTTGGGAAATTGCTAACCCAAATCAGCAGGAGAAGGAACAACCTTCTCAAAGATATTAAAAATCATATGATATGATTTGAGTAGTTGTACTTGCATATTTGAGGTCCCATAGACCATATTTGGGTCTCGTGGACGTAATTAAAATCTTTCATTTCATTTCATTTCATTCTCAAAAATGCTTGACTCATAAATAGTTGGTAGCTTTATTGTAGAGCACATGGAGCACATGCTAGGTGGTATTTGGTTTGATTCCTAGCTGGTCCATGCTTTTCAACATGGTATCATAGCCAAGCTAGGTGTGCCCCAGCTGGTTTGAATTTGCATGCTTCCCATCCATGCATGTGGTTTGAGAAGGGGTGTTGTGGTCAATCCACACTCCAGAAAATGTTTGACTCGAAGGGGCCGGTGGCTAAATGGTAGAGCACTTGGACTGCTTGCTAGGAGCTGTATGGTTGGAACTTGGAGACCTAGCTGGTCTATGATTTTCAACAATGAAATGAAATGACATTAATGTCCATGAATGACCAATTTGGATCAAGGAAACAAATCTATTCTTTAGTTTTCATTTAATAGTTATCTTGAGCTTTTCGTCTACCTTCTTATTTTCTATTGTCACATTCATGTACTTTTATTTTTTTTGAGTAATACTTCTTATACACATCCACCATGGGGATTGAACCCGGGTCACATCACCCATAATGCAAGTGGCGTCCTTGCCAGTAGACCACCTTCACGGGGATAACATTCATGTACTTTGTCTTAAACAAAAGTTAGAAATAGACAAAGTACATCAATGTGACAGTATAAAGTAATAGGTATGAGATGGGAAAATTAAGAAGGATTTTGGAGTGCCTGCAAATATAAATTCTCTGAGCAGACAACGGGTCAAAGGTACATGGACCTAGTCTCTCCAGCCTTACAACCTTAATGCAGGCGGAGTGTGTTTCAGATGATTCTTACTATCTATTGTCACATTGATGTATTTAGTCTATGAACAGAACGTAGAAAAAGTACATCGACACAACAATAGAAAGCAATGGAGCATGATATGGGAAGACAGAAAAGGATTTTGGAGTGCTTACAAATAGTATGAATAATGGTGGTTGGTCCTAAGATATGTTTCATATTTTTATATCATGCCAACATGTTCTGTTTAGTTGTCTGTCTTGTATGTGTTTTACAACAATGTTAAATTTACATTACTAATGAGAGCATTAGCATGTACTACATGCATTATGACACTTCTATTTGATACGTGCGAGTTTCTTTTATACTTGTTGACACTAACGAGGGACCCATGGCAGGTTATGAGAAGCGGGATACCCAATTTTTGTGCTGTTGCTCTTGCCCTGCATGAATTAGGGTGTGACTCTATAATCCTTACAGTATTATTCATTTATTGCAATTGTGTGGTGATTCATATTGTTTTTGTGCAAAAGTACATGTGAAATGTATTATGCATATTTTATGTGTTGGTTCCTCCATTCACAATTTTCCTCTATAAAATTCAAAATAATGAAAGAAATAAAATTCACAATGCAGATATAAAGCACATGGTATCAGATTGGATTCAGGTGACCTTGCATACTTATCTACTGAGGCCCGGAGGTTCTTTTGTGCAGTTGAAAGGGAATTTGGTGTTCCTGATTTTGGGAAGATGATTATCACGGCTAGCAACGATATCAATGAGGAGACACTTGATGCATTGAACAAACAGGTAACTTGTTGATGTCAAATATTTTTCATTTGAAGATGAATGGATTATCTAGAAAACGAACTGGTTAACAGAGATGGTGTTAGAACTAGATCTAATAAGAAATTTAAAAGCGTATTCAGCCTTCAAAGATGGATCTGTAGGTTGTTTTCATTTTAGAAATCCTGTTTTCACAGTTTATATCATTAAAATTTTGTATCTCTTTATAAGGGTTTTGTTTCTCATTCCTCCAAGAGGTGTGATGGCTTGGTTGTGACATATCCAATAAATAAATAAGATTACCTTTGTTTGCTTTTTATATAAGTTTTGGAATAAGTATTGTATGGATTTGACCTAATATTTGTCATCCAATTTAAAACACTTTTGGTCGGCAGAAATGTTATGCTAACATTGGTCTCTTGTATTTACAGGGCCATGACGTGGATGCATTTGGGATAGGTACCCATCTTGTTACATGCTTTGCTCAGCCTGCCCTTGGTTGTGTTTTTAAATTGGTAGAGATAAATGGTCAACCTCGCATGAAATTATCTGAAGATGTCTCAAAGGTTGGAGCATTGTTCAATAATGCTCTTATTTTCCATTATTTCAAACAAAGTTTTTACATATGACACCACAATTCAAATTTTCTGGTTCAGGTATCAATTCCCTGCAAAAAGCAATGTTATAGGTTGTATGGGAGAGAAGGGTATCCTTTGGTGGATATAATGAAAGGGGAAGAAGAACCACCACCTGAGGTAGTCGATCAGTTTACATACCCCTGTTTGATCTGTATGGTTACATTGTCTAAATGGATTATTTCAACTTAAACAGAAATTTAAAGAATGATCTTTATGGATTTCAATAGTTTCTGCATTATCACATCTAAAGGTCAGATAACCTGAATAGTTTAGAAGGATAAATTGTAATGTCCCTTTTCTGGGAATTCAACAAAACCTAGCAGAAAACAATGTTTTCTTCCAAACAAATAATTTTTACTTAAATAAAATGCACATCTTTAATTTCGGAATTACAAAACTATGCAAGAATTTGCCAAATCACACCCACAATACGAAATTGCATTAAATATGAAGAGCAATGACAATTACATGAACAAATATGAACAAATCACATGTAGAACAACTCACAATACATTAAATCTGGCTGCAAACTGTTAAAAGACTGGAATTTGCTTTGAAACCCTTTTGATCTGCCTTGAAAACCCTCAAACATGCAAAACAAGGCCTCCTAGAGGCTGATGTCACCCTTCTAGGGTTACAAGAAGCTGCAACATTCCAAAAAACTGCTGAACTACGATGCCACGAATACCATGCTGCTATCCACTGACTCTTCTACACTGCCAAATACTGAAACTGACCAAATCACACTGCACACAAACACTGAAACCCTAGCTACTAACTCCACTGAAGCTCTGTAGCAAACCCTAGGTAGATTTGCCTCTCAAAACTACCTAGGGATCAGCCCTTAGATCCAATCAAATAGCAAGGGCCATCACTTGTCTATCTGATTAGGGCTTCTTGAAAAGAGGGATCATCACCAATCCTTAGAAAGAATGAGCAAGGATCAGCCTTGTCTCCACAAGAATCACTTGGATCCTCCAAACTCACAATAACATAATCAAAAGCATCCCAAAATGAAACGTTGAGCCTCCTTATAAAACCTTTTCTTCTAATTCTTCGTTGACACTTCCCTAGGCACTTAAAATCACTTAAGGCCTTTATATTAAAAATAAAAGATGAAATAACTAATATTAAGTCTCCTAACACATTATCCCCCTATTTTTTATTTTATTTTTAATCTTTTATTTGCCTAAGTCCACACAATAACGCCTTTGTTAGAAAATACAACAAAATTATGTGCAAGCAGAAAAACACAATAACACAAGAAAAAACAGTAACACAGATTTTACGTAGAAAACCTGCAATGTGCAGAAAAAACCATAGGGCAATGGCAGCTTGATCTTTTATTGATTTCGGAAGAATTACATTCAATCAACATTTACATGCAAGGGGTCATTCCCCTTTTATAGAAAAAACAAAAACTGTTCGTTTCCTCTTCCAAAGGAAGAGTCCAAAAACTGTTCGTTTCCTCTTCCAAAGGAAGAGTCCAAAAAACTGTTCGTTTCCTCTCCCAAAGGAAGACTACAAAATACTGTTTGTTTCCTCTTTATAAGCTGCACCACCATGCACCTCTTTGCTGAAGAACATTGGAGATCTGGATATTGACTTCACCTCCTAACATTCTCCCACTTGAAGTCGATATACAAGAATTCTTTGTCTATGTTTTTCCATCCAAGTGCCAATTGTCCAATGCTGCCCTTATCACATTTTCAGCAAGCCCAGAGAAGTTCTGCACCACTCAAACTTCTCTGTCTTGACCGGCTTAGTAAGCATATCTGCAGGATTCACTTCAAGGTCGATTTTCTGCAACAGGATCCTACCTTCTTCCACCACATTTCTTATAAAGTGGTACTTGACATCAATGTGTTTCGTGCGATCATGGAATGTTGGGTTCTTCATTAGCTGAATAACACTTTGGCTATCACAATGCAACGTAATTTTCCCCTGCATTACCTTGAAGTCACCCAATAGTCGCTCTAGCCAAATTGCCTCTTTGTTGGCATGAGTCGCCGCAATATATTCTGCTTCAGTGGTTGATAAAGCCACCACAGACTGCAACTTAGAAGCCCAACTCACAACTCCACTAGCAAGAGTGAAAGTATATCCTGTAGTGGACTTTCTCCCATCTCTATCTCCACCATAATAAGAATCCACAAAACCTTTAACTTGCAAACTATCTGATCTGTAGTAAATAGCAGCATCTAAAGTGCCTCTTAAATATCTAAATATCCACTTCACTGCATTCCAATGCTCCTTACCGGGATTTGCCATGTACCGACTAACTACTCCCATTGCTTGGGCAATATCCGGTCTGGTGCTTGTTGGTTACGAATCTGCCATGAGGAAAGGATTTTTGGTTAATGCGCCCAGATTCGCCCACCAGCATGAAAGGCCGGAAGGAAGAGATGCCTTCCGAGCCAATCTCCGGAGAAGGCCGGCTCCTTTTGGGGGGGCTTGATTTAAGCTAAAGGGAACAGGAAAGAAATAAAGGAACGGAAAGAGACAAATGTACAGAAAGAGATACAAATATGTCCAAAGGTTGGTGGGGGGGAACTAACAGTACGGGAACACACCAATCACCGCTACTTATGGCATACAAACACAGAGCATGACAAGGAACTGCAAAACCTAGGCGTACTTCCGATACACCAGCAGCGTATGCACAGCCTTCAATAGCTCCCTAGCAAACATTCCCTACAAGGAACTAACAGCGAGGGATCGTATCAATCACCGGATACATACACCGACGGGGGTAGAAAGTAAACCTAGAGATGCCAGAGCCGTGTATATGTGTTAGGTAGAGAGTTTAACCGCACAGATTCAATGGCTCCCTAGCAAACATTCCCTACAAGGAACTAACAGCAGGGGATCGCATCAATCACCAGATACGGGCCAGCAACGTCACACACAACTGATGGAACTGCTACCAAATTTATAATGAATGCTTTAAATAATGAAGTACAGAAGGTGCTTTAAGCAAGCAATGCTAGAGGAACCCGATCGCCAAATGCCAAAGTGAATTAACGAGCAGCGACACAGGTGGGCCTAAGGCATATAATGAAAGACAGCATAAAAGAATAAAGATAGTAGAACAGAACCAGGCATACAGATTGTATTCATAAGCAGAAGCACGGTTACAGTAAGCACAGTAGTTCCCTAACAAACATTCCCCTTCCACCCTTTACAATGAATTTCAGATGGGCTTTTATAGCCCGAGTCCCACCCGTTACATTAATGGGCACAGAGTCCCAGTCAAACATGAGCTGACAGAAGCGGCGAAAGAGCTACAAATGCTGACCTTTTGTCGGATTGGGCTGTACCCGCAGCATGGTCTTCCTGGAATCTGGACAGCTACGTGGCGGAGTGTTGGGTAATTCTTCAAGTCGGCAGGCTTGCTAGTAGTTGGAGCAGGTGAAACCTCAGATCAGCTTTGAATGTGGCTATTAACGCAGCGGTGCGGGCAGCCCATGCTTATCCCTTTTGGTCGGCAGTCTTGGTTCAAATCCCGAAGTCGGACACTTGTCTGATGATGGGCTATGCCGTGTGACACATGCCTGCCTTAGAGGGCAGTCTATCCATCTTGCTTGGGATCGGGGCTTCTTGGGATGCGTGCAAAAATCAGTGCAGTCGGGGAAGGCCTTCAAGTCTTGGTCAAATTCCGGGTTTGTTCCCCTACTGTACACCTGTCAAGGGCGCATTCCCGCTCCGTTGAGAAGTCGAAGTGCGCACAGGCGAACACTGGTGTCTGCCGCCATATGGACTCGCTCCGGCATTTTACCTTTTTTCTGCATTGACTCGTCGGCGCCGGTGCAAGGTGCGCCCAGGAGGTGGGGCGAAGTGCGAACTTCGCACCAAAACTGGGCGAAGTGCGCACTTCGCACCAAAACTGGGCGAAGTGCGAACTTCGCACCCAGACTTAGCCAATTTCAGATAGACCTGCTGGAAAGCTGGAAAATCAACTGGGGAACTCCATGGATAAAAGGGGGGAGAGAAGGAGAATGGGAAAGAAAAGGAAAGGGAGAGAAGCGAGAAAAACGGAAGGAGGAAAAGAAGAGCAGCACTGTTACAAAACAACATTGAAGACATTGCACCCCGTGCAAAAATGTGACAACATTTCTGGCGGCTCGCGGGGTGTCGAGCTCGCCTCGGCGCAAAGAATCCATTCCTTCATCCTTTGGGTGCAGAGGAACTTGCCTCCCCTGCCTTTTTCTGCTCTAATTGTTCTCCTTGCGGCAACTGTTCTTCAGATTCATCTTTGTCAGTCGCCTCATCAGTATCTCCTTCTGAAAGGTCTCCATTTCCTGCTTCTGCCTCGCACATGCGAGTGTACGCCTCTTGGGCTGAGCGCCAGGCTTCCGCTCGAATGGCTTGCGATCAACTATGTCTTCTAATGCTCCGTGAAAAGCAGCGACCGCGTGCAGGTCGATGGTGAGGTATCTTTTCTCTAACTCCTGAAAATAGGAGCGGACCCTGGAATATCCGGACACCATCCGAGTGACTCGACTGTCTTGAATTGGCTCGTCCAGCCTATCAATTTCAGTCAGTATCCGCTTCAAAGGATCGCCAATTCTTCTTTACCCGATCTAGGGTAAGGATCTCGCCATTCTCAACAAAACCCGGACACCCAAGTTCTCGAAAGAGCGTGAAAGGGGGCCGACAGATATCTTTTTCATGCCCGAATGCATCAAGCATTCGTCTGGCCACTCTCACCTCTTCAACTTTTCTAAAATATTTGTGCAAGGTCACCCTTGCACCTGCCCATTCTGCAGCGAATGAGGACACGGGGAAAAAAGGACGCCGTCGCGCTCGCGCTCCTGAAGGTTTATCGCCGAGTCCAACCATTGCTTTGCCTGGCGCTCGGCCTCCTCTACCACAGGCTTTCCCTGGGCAGAAACTTCTTGAATCCTGGATGCGAAGTCCAGGACTGCCATCGCCTTAAAGGTATGGGGCTTGCATTCCCTCAGCAAACCAGCCCTCATTTCCTTAACTTTTGTCTTTGAAAAGACAGCCGCTTGAGATGTTTTTTCTGCAAGCTGCGATCGTGCTCGCTTCAAAGACTCCCGGAGCCGAGAAATCTGCTCCGAGGCTGCTTTCTTTTCGGTTGCGGCTCGTTGTCGAGAAGCGGCTAGCTGGGCTTTGAATTCATCCGTTTCTCGCCGCGCCGCTTCCAGCTGCTCAGTGGACCTAGATAGGTCCTCTTCAAGTTGCCTTACTTTGTCCTGCAACGCAAAAAGTTCTTCCTGCTCCTCCAGACTCTTGACAAAGAGATTGTCAGCTTTGCGCATGATCGTCTGAATCTCATACTGTTTATCAATGTCGTCAAAGCTTTTCTCCTTTGTCTGGAGCACGTAGTCCGCCTTAGTCATTTCTCGGAGAGGCTTCTTCACTATTGGGATTATTTTCTCCGTTGTAATCACTCTCCTTCCGAAATCATACTTTGCGCGTTTTGCCGAGGCAACTATCTCTTCATGTCTCCTCCGCTTCAAGTCTTGGCGGAAAGAGACAGAATACTCTACGGCTCTCGTTGCCAGGGGCAAGTCATCTGAGTTCTGGAGGTCGTCCATAAAATCTGGTTCCCCCAGCCTAGGGATCTGCTGAGACGTCTCTCCTGCGGGGATGGGATCAGGAGGAACCGGACAGACCTTGGAAGAGTCGGTCGCTTGTGGGGGCGACCGGGAAACGGAAATGGGAGAGGCTGACACTGTGAGGGTTTGAAGCGGCTGAGGCGGAGGATGTGATGGTGAATGGACAACCTCAGCACTAACCTTGGGCGAAGGGTTTGGAGTTGTGCTCAGAGAAAGAGAGACGTTAGGGTTCTGAGCAAACTGATCGAAAGAATGGGGACCGCTAGAAGGACGCGGAGACGGGGAGGAGGATGTGGTCATGGCTCGCCCAGATTGAGCGGGGGACTGAGTAGAAGTAGAACTGGGTGAGTCTAGAGAGACAGGGACAGCAAACGTACCTGCGGGCTCCGCCTGAGCCGATGCCGGGTGAATGCCTTCTCTTATTGTCTCGGCGGCTGGCTTGGGACTGCCCAAAGGAACTGCCTCTGCGGCGGCAGGACGCGGCTGCGGCTCTGCGATTGGTCGTCTGCACTATCGGGCTAGGGTCGCCCGATTTTCTCAACTCTCCTCCGCTTCTTCTCTTCCGGAACAACCGTCGGATCGGGGGAAGGAGACGAGCGGTGTGCAGCAGGCGCTGATGCTCCCACGGTAAACTTGTACCGGGGTTTGACTTGCAGAAGGTCTGCCGCAACCGGTCTGCGTTCTGGCGGTGCTGGTGCTTTTCTTGCCTGAGGAAGTGCCTCGGGCGCTGCCTCGGCTAACTTTTTCGCCTTTTCAGGCGCCGCCTTAGGAGCCACGAACTGCATTGGATCGGCCTGGGTACTTGTTGGGCCGGCGCTGGCAGTTGCCGAAGTGTACAACCGTTTGGGAGGAGACCCACTTTTATAATCCTCAAAGGGGCCTCGGGGAACGTAACCTTGATATGCGAACGGCCGCCAGCTGTCATGATGCTGGTCATAGAGAACCGAGAAGTCGTCATCTACGGCCAGGTTTCTCCTTGTGGATTTATCGTGCTGCGTGCGGCATCTCATTTTCCAAGCATTCAATAATCTTTTCTTTAGACCAGTTAAGGCCTGCAATCTTGGACAAAAATTTTTTGAACCCCGGAGATGAGAAGTGATGGTCCCGGTTTCTCTTGGGGTCATATGTCACCTCCTCGCAAAGAGAAATCCCGCCAAGGGGGAGAAGCTTCCATTAATTCAATCTCCCAGCCAAGGTCCACATGGACCACGTCGCATCTATCTTCGGTTATGTCCCGGGGGCACAGATGTGCAAACTTTCCCCTTATCCCATGAGGGTCATACTTCCAGCTACGTGGGCAAGCAAAACCAGGCCAATCCGGGACAGCGCTTGCTCTAGGTAGACATGTTGTCCTACCTCAATGATCTCAACGTTGGCCCAGGAAAGAGGGTATTGAAAAATCTGTCCTCTTTTCTTCCCTAGGCCAAACTCTTCTTCCACATAGTCCATCTGTCGGGCAACCTCCATCCCGAACAGATGCTCTGAGCACCAATAGGGCAGCAAATAGGGTTTGCCCTTGAATCCGTAGATTCTGATCACAATCCCTTGCGTCAGTCTGAAAACGTCCCCGAGCTTCTGATTTATCAAAGCACTCGTCATTTCTCTCGGGGGACGGGGGATTTCACTTTCGGTGAAGACTGACATGACGAATCCCAGAAAGTTGAAGTTGAACTTGTAGTAGGACCCTTTCCGGTATAAGTCATCCGTCCAGTTATAGACGGGCTGGGGTTCTCCCTTCTCGTTAACCTTCTTCGAGTTCGGGATCGGCATTTGGGGTGCGATGGTACAGTCGTCTGCAACAAATTTCGCTATCGGAGGAATAATTAGCACTGTCCGAGGAATAATCTCTGCAATCTGGAATGTTGGCATGATTCTGACCCCCTTTTCTAGATAAAAACAGCGCCATTAATGCAACGCAGGAGGGGTAGGTCGGCTGAGTTAAAACCCTTGGTGGCCGCGCAGGAGAACGTTTAGGAAAAGACGCGCCCCGGCAGCCGTGCCTTGCTTTTTTAGTTGCGTTTTCGCTTGAAAAACGCGCAATCATTAACTCAGCGTTGGGGACTGCACCATGGCTGACGTTGCTGCCACCACTTGGGCACGCTGATCAAGACAAAACCTTCGGTGCGGAAACCCACATTAAAACAAGTGCAAACGCGCCTTGGGCCTGTTTGGGGTTTTTGAAATTTTTTTATTATTCTTTAAACCGCGTCCCAATACTGGCCCGGAAAACTAGGCGCAGCCGGACTTCGCCCGAAGTTGGGCACGGCCCGACCTCGCCGGCGAAGTCGGACTTCGCCCGAATTTCGGGCGAAGTACGAACTTCGCACCAAAACTGGGCGAAGTGCGAACTTCGCGCGAAGTTCGCACTTCGCCCAAGTGTTGAGCGCAGCGCGCACTTCGCACGGGCGCTGGCCGAAGTCGGACTTCGGTGCGAAGTTCGTACTTCGCACAAACTTTGCGCGTAGTGCGTACTTCGCACGAAGGGTTGCGCAGTGCGAACTTTAGTCTGCTTCAGCTTGCTGGGACAAACTTCGCAATTCGGCTGGGCCGAAGTCAGGCTTCGCTGCGAAGTCGGACTTCGGTCAACACTTAGTCGATTTTTTGCTCTTTTTTCTCCTTTCTTTCTCTGCATAGCCGAACTTCGCCCCTCCTGCGGGGCAACGACAGACTTCGTTGCGAAGTCTGTCTTTCTCTCCCATGCCGCATTTAAGCTCAAAGAAGGAAAAATAAACTGAATGCTAAAACTGGAAACTATACATGCGGGGAAAAATAAAAACACAAGGCAAAATTTTTACAGGGAAAGGCCACTCGGGCGCCTTCAACGGCGATAAAGCTTCAAGTGGAACCCGTTGAAGGGGATGGGGAGGAGCTGACCCTCCATATCCGAAAGTATGTAGGCATTGAACTGATTCACCCAGGCAATCTGATAAGGGCCCTCCCAGAGAGCATCAAATTTTCCGTGATTACCCGGTTTTGCCTTGTATGAGTCCCACTTCAGCACCAGGTCCCCGACTTCGAAAACTCGGGCAGTGGTGCCTTTGGCAAACCAGCCTTTAGTGGCTGCAATGTGATCCGCGAAGGCCTGGTATGCACTTTCTCTGTCTTCTTCCAACTGCAGGAGTTGGCACAACCTGTCGTCTACCGGGTCTCCGCTGCTCCTGTCTTCGTCAATCATCCACAGGGCGGGGATTTCAATGTGTGATGGCATAACAGCTTGCTTGCCATAGACGAGCGCGTAGGGGGACGTCTTGAGGGATTTCTTGAACGCAACTCCGTCCGCCCATAGCGCCCGGTTCGGGAGCAAGTGCCAAGTCCGCTTATTTTTTTCAATGGTCCTCCGGAGAATTTTCGGGAGGTTCTTGTTAGTAGACTCGGCAAGGCCATTCCCTTGCGGGTAGTAATTAGAAGACATCTTGTGATAGATGCCAAGGCCGCTGGTGTACTCCGTGAGTACAGCGCCTACAAATCCCGGACCGTTGTCTGTCACAATCGACTCTGGAACCCCGAAGCGGGTAATCAGGCTCTCAATGAACCTGATGACCGTTTCTTGGTCGGCGTTCTTGGTCGGGATCGCCTCCGTCCACCGTGTGAAATAGTCGATTAGCTGTGAGAATAAACTTGTGGCCGGCGGAGGAGTTAGGAGAAATCACCCCAATGAAGTCCAGACCCCATTGCTGGAACGGAGCTTCGGCTTGAATCGGTTGAAGGGGCAGGGGTGCTTTTCTGTTTCGGCCAGCATACCTCTGGCATTGATCACACTTGGCACAGACCGCATACGCGTCTGCGAACAGAGTGGGCCAATAGTATCCAACCCTTATTATTTTTAAGGCCGTTGGCCTTGAAGAATGGTGACCCCCAGGCATCCCGGAATGAAAGTCTCCGAGGATCCTAGGCTGGTCAGATTTTATGACGCACCGCAACAGGATGCCGTCAATGTTTTTGAAGTAAAGCCCCTCGGGGCGAAGAGTGTACCTTAGTGCACCTAGCCGAAATCTCCTTCGTTGTGAGGCGTTCAGGTGATCGGGACATCTTCCGGTGCAGAAGTATCTCACCAGTTCATCTGTCCAATCACTCCCCTCCGATAAGGAGTTGGTTAGGTAGACGCGTGTCGCTGTGTCCTCCCACTTACAGGCGGAGATGCCGGCTACAGCGCTTCGGGCCAATTCCTGACACAAGGCTCGGCCTCTGATAAGCTTGGTGGGCCGTACTTCGATGTCAAACTCCTGGATCTTGGCAATCCATCCCGCTCTCTTGTGACCCGGTTCCCCTTGCAAGATGAAACTGCGAACATCGGGATGAATCACAAAGACAGAGTGGTCTTACTTTGGGAGACAAAGTGCCTGAGCTTTCGAAGGGACTTCATGACCGCATGGACTTGCCGCTCTATAAAATTGTACTTCTCTTCGTGTGGCAGAATCACTTGGCTTAGGAACGCAATGGGGCGCTCCTCACCGTCGTCTCCCTTCTGAGTCAGGATTGCAGCGTAACTTTCGGGTTCTCCCACTGCATACAGGATGAAGTCCTTGGAGTAGTCCGGGTTTGTCAACACCGGAGCTTGCGCAATTCGAGCCTTGATTTCCTCGAAAGCTTGCTCTCTCTCATCAGTCCATTCGTAAGGTGTATCTTTCTTCAACAGTTCGGCCATAGGCTTGATCACCTGTGCGAAGTCCGGAATGAACTTCCGCACGAAGTTAATCTGACCGAAGAAGGACTGCAGACCTTTTTTATCAGTGGGGGCTGGCAAGCGAACGAGGGCTTCTGCTCTGTCAAGGTCAATGGCGAGGCCTTCCTCGGAGATGATATGTCCCAAGCAGCTTTCCTTCCTTTACCGCGAAGACGGACTTCTTCGGGTTTATAGAGATGCCGAATTCTCGACAACTTTCAAATATCTGCCGCAGGTGCGAAACATGATCTTCTCGTCGGTGAGAGAAAACAGTCATGTCATCAAGATAGATGACAATAATCTTGTTGAGCAGCTCTCGGAAGGCCAGGTCCATGGCCCTTTGGAACGTGGCACCAGCATTGGATAAGCCAAACGGCATGCGCTGATAGGCGAACGTCCCCCACTTCGTGGTAAACGCCGTCTTATGCTGGTCTTCGTCTTTAACCCAAATCTGGTTGTAGCCGGAAAATCCATCTAAAAGTGAAAATCTCTGGGCTCCAGCAACGATATGCAAAATTTGGTCGATTTGGGGAAGCGGATAGTGGTCCCGGAGGGAAGCCTGATTTAGGTTTCTAAGTCGACAGAGACGTATGTCGCCATTCTTTTTCCTCACGGGCACCAGATTCGCAACCCAGGATGAATGTTTGATGGGGTAGATGATCTTGGTCTCCAGCATCTTCAAGAGCTCGATCTTCATCATGGCCTCAACCTTTGGATTTACGGCCCTTTGCTTTTGTCGGAACGGCTTGGCGCCATCCTCTAGCTCGATGGTATGCTGGATGACAGATCTGTCATACCCCCTCAAATCCTCGTAGCACCAGGCCACGATGTCGGGGAACTCCCGGCACAATGATCTAATCTGCACCAGCTCCTCCGACGTGCAGTCTGTTCCGACCTTGATGGTTTTATCAGGTTCGAGCTCCAGGTCAGCATACTGCCTCGGGTCTACTTTGATCCTGTGGGATATGGCTCTGTCATTCCGATCAAAGAGACTTTCTAATGTAATCAGTCCTTTTGGGACGTGATTATTCCGTAACTGTATCAACCCCTCATATTGCTCGTCATCAGGGTCTCTACCTTCGATTACACACACTTCGTTAACCAGGAATGTGACGATCTCCTCGTCACAGCTGAATACCCGCGAAAGGTATCCCTATCGAGCACGTAAGGCTCCGTAAATGGTGCGGACCGGCTTCAGTTTCTGGACGTCTTCAGCCGGAACGTACCTGGCTCCAACAGACGCCAGAATATCCGCGTGCTTGTTTATCTCACGCGATATTGCCTTAACGTTCAATGAGTCAAACGATTCCATCAGGTCCCAGACCCGATTGCGGTACGCTCTAAGATAGTGATGCTTAGACGCGCATTTATTCGTAACTTGATGACACACTAACTCGAATCTCCGAAAATTTGGAGATGCTTGATTCCGAGCCTTTCCGCCTTCCGTGCACCTAAGCACGGGGCTTCGTATTCCGCCGAATTGTTAGTACAGCCTCCGAGCCAGCCCGTAGGCATAGTCCCTCCGGACTCCGGTTGGAGAAACCAGGAGGACCCCGCACCGGCGCCATTCTTGCAACGGGCGCCGTCAAAGAAAAGCTTCCACGGCTCTTCGGGTGCAGGTCCTACCTCCTTCGCAACGGACACGTCAAGCTCCTCGGCCGCTTAATGGAATAACAGCCCCTGTCCCGATTACGGCATTAAAATCCCGCAACGAGAACTCGTCTTCTAGCTGTAGCACTTCGAGAGCTTGCTCGGTCAGTTCTACTGTCACCAGTTCTTCTTCTGACAACTGGACCATGCAGTCCATCTCTCCGCCGGGTATCTTGTCTACTAGAAAAGGGGAAGGCTTCTCATTGAAAATTTTCAGTCTCCTTCCTTTGAAGGGCACTTCCATGTGCGAGTAGTCTAGAGACAGGTACCCGCCCAACTTCGCAGTGAACTCCCGAGAGAGACACATGCCGAAGTAAGGCTCCAGGTCAACAATCACGACCTCTTGGATGACCACAATGTCGAGAGCTTTGTGCAGCCGGATAGGGATGTCCTTTATGACACCAACCGTCTTGACAGGGGTGCCGTCTAATTGCAGCACACCTTGGCTGCTCCGCGTGTATTCCATCCCGATCTCATCGCAGACGGCCTTCGGCATCACAGTCGAGGAAGCACCAGAATCCACCATGCGCTTGTGAACTATGTGCCCTTGCATCCGCAAAGACAGATAAAAGGGTGGCGGTCTGTTCTTCCCGGTGGTGGAGACTGTCAAAGGTTGAACCAGGACAGCGAGCCGCATCCGCTTGCCGTTCTTCATGTTTTTTAGTGATTCTTGCGAGCAGATCTACCCGGCTCGGAAGCGTAAGGGCATCGTACATGCCGATTCCGGCAGAGTCTTCTTTAACTCGTCTACAATGCCGTAGCCCGAGGTACTAGCTCCTTCTCGCTGGTTTAGCCGGTTCATACTTGGTCCGGTATCGTTGGGTGGCCTCAACTCGCTGTCTCTTGGTCAGAGACGGGTACTTCAGCTTCTCCTGGGCTTGTTCTTTGGTTTCGGCTGGGGGCTGAAGTACAGGGAGCTTAGCGGGAGTTGGGGCCTTTGCTGGAGGCTTAGCTGGAACAGCAGCGGTCTTTGCTGGAGAAGGTTTAGCGGGAGCTTTATCTTTGGATGCCTTCTCCTGGGCTGTGTAAGGCCACAGCCGCTTGTACGGTGGCAGCCCATTGGGCTGCGGTCTTTCTCTTCTCGTGTATACCTGCAAAGGTTTAGCCGTGTCCGCAGCTTTCTTTTCTTCCTTGGCGGGCGTCACTGGGTTCTCTTCTGGCAGGGCAAAATTGGCCTCACCGTCCAAGATCATGTACAGCTCATCATCTTCTATAGTGCTGCTAGCCAAGGTCTGGATGTAGTGCTGGTGCAAAGTGCAATCTTCCTCCGAATGCGGGTCATTGCAAGTAGTGCACCAGTTGACTCGGTCGGGGAGGACCAGGTGGGTCATCTATAGCAAGCATTTCTCGGAGGCGGACGCCTCTGCGGTTGGTTTTCTGGGGCTTTATCTTTTGTCAATGCCGGCGGCGCATACGGCCTTCTAGGAGCAAAGTCCATTTGGGCCTCCTTCTTTTTCATAGCTGTCATGTCATTGGACATGGCATGATATCCGGAGGCCAAAGCCCGCACTTCTTGTAGAATCGTGTTCTGGATGCTGTCGTCGGGAGGCGGCAACTGTGCCGGTGGAGGCAAAGCGGCCAATGGAGGAGGGTTAGAATAAGACGCATACTGCGGGGGAGCAGGAAGCGCTGGAAAATGCGGAGCGGGAGGAGGCGGATGAGGGTAATGCAACTGAGGCGGGCCGTATTGAGTTACGACCGGCGCCGGATTCCACTGCGGCTGGGGCTGCTGCCCTGAAGTAGACGGCACACCACCAGAAGCAGAAGGATACTGCGATCTTGGAAAGTCGGGATGAATCGGCTCCTGCACTCTGGACGGAAGCCTGCCGATGGAGATAATGTCAGCTTCAGCTTGCTGGGCAGCTTCGTACAATGCAGGGAACTCGTCAATTCGGGCGATCTTCAAGCAAGAGGCATATGTCCGAGTTGAAGGACCTCGGATAGTAGTGAGCAGCCATGCCGGCCGAAGGCCGAAGTTCGCGAGGTACCCGTTTCCAGGATCTCGCAAACCTAATGTTAAAATCGGACACCTCCTCTTGAGGATGCCTCCGGATTGCTTGGAACCGATGCGAGAGAGAGGTAGGATCAGCGGACTCGTTGCATCCTTTTACGAGCCTCCCGGCAAGTCGGGGCCACCCGGTGATGGATCCCTCTGGCAGCGATCTCCACCAATAGAGAAGCTTTCCCCTCAGGGAAAGGGCCAGCAGACGGGTCTTCACACTTTCATCGGTGATGGTATGCAGTGCGGCCAGGGCAAGGATGTCCTGGATGTGCTCGTACGCCGTCTTACCGTAGCCGTCGTATGTGGGAATAGACTTTAAAGCAGCAGGGGCACAGCTTGCTGACCGATCAGGGCCAAAGGCCCTGTAGAGTCCACCGCCGGGAAGAGATCATCGTCATTCGGTTGTTGATCAGCCATTTCTTCTTCTTCTCCGCCGTCGGTTGTGTACTCGGTATCGGTACTTTCCGAGGATACAGGATTTTCCTCTTCCTCGGCCTCTTCTACTTCGTACTCGGCTCTTCCGACCTCAGCTTCGGCCTCTTCTTGGATCTCAGCCTCGGCTTCGTCGAAATGAGCTCGCGGATCAGCCAGCCTGGGTATCTCGCCTCGAGCGTGGATGTCTAGTTCGTAGAACTCAGGGGGGCTTCTCGGATTTCTTGTTCGCCACCTTCTCGTGTGCATGAAGGTGACCGGACCGGTCTTCTAGACTCGGAGGATTTGTTCGTGCGGAGTCGCCGGGTGTTCGGATTTGGAACAGCAATGAAGCGAACACCGGTGCTTCGATTCCGTCGGGGGTGAGAAACTTCCTTGTCTCACCAAGAGCTCGAGAACCGTCGCCGCCGGTGGAGACCGATCGGAAAATCTCTCGTCGGATGTGGGACCCGTGTTCCGCCGAGCGTGGCGAGAAACCGTTGCGCTAGGTGGAAACCGGATGGGTACTCTTTCTTTAAATCGTGGGACAAGCGTCCCACCGGCGTGCGAGAAACCGTTGGTTACGAATCTGCCATGAGGAAAGGATTTTTGGTTAATGCGCCCGCATTCGCCCACCAGCATGAAAGGCCGGAAGGAAGAGATGCCTTCCGAGCCAATCTCCGGAGAAGGCCGGCTCCTTTTGGGGGGCTTGATTTAAGCTAAAGGGAACAGGAAAGAAATAAAGGAACGGAAAGAGACAAATGTACAGAAAGAGATACAAATATGTCCAAAGGTTGGTGGGGGGGAACTAACAGTACGGGAACACACCAATCACCGCTACTTACTGCATACAAACACAGAGCATGACAAGGAATTGCAAAACCTAGGCGTACTTCCGATACACCAGCGAGCGTATGCACAGCCTTCAATAGCTCCCTAGCAAACATTCCCTACAAGGAACTAACAAGCAGGGGATCGTATCAATCACTAGATACATACACTGACAGGGGTAGAAAGTAAACCTAGAGATGCCGGAGCCAGGTATATGTGTTAGGTAGAGAGTTTAACCGCACAGCTTCAATGGCTCCCTAGCAAACATTCCCTACAAGGAACTAACAAGCAGGGATCGCATCAATCACCGGATACGGGCCAGCAACGTCACACACAACCGATGGAACTGCTACCAAATTTATAATGAATGCTTTAAATGATGAAGTACAGAAGGTGCTTTAAGCAAGCAATGCTAGAGGAACCTGATCGCCAAATGCCAAAGTGAATTAACGAGCAGCGACACAGGTGGGCCTAAGGCATATAATGAAAGACAGCATAAAAGAATAAAGATAGTAGAACAGAACCAGGCATACAGATTGTATTCATAAGCAGAAGCACGGTTACAGTAAGCACAGTAGTTCCCTAACAAACATTCCCCTTCCACCCTTTACAATGAATTTCAGATGGGCTTTTATAGCCCGAGTCCCACCCGTTACATTAATGGGCACAGAGTCCCAGTCAAACATGAGCTGACAGAAGCGGCGAAAGAGCTGCAAATGCTGACCTTTTGTCGGATCGGGCTGTACCCGCAAGCATGGTCTTCCCGGAAGTCTGGACAGCTACGTGGCGGAGTGCCGGGTAATTCTTCAAGTCGGCAGGCTTGCTAGTAGCTGGAGCAGGTGAAACCTCAGATCAGCTTTGAATGTGGCTATTAACGCAGGCGGTGCAGGCAGCCCATGCTTATCCCTTTTGGTCGGCAGTCTTGGTTCAAATCCCGAAGCTGGACACTTGTCTGATGATGGGTTATGCTGTGTGACACATGCCTGCCTTAGAGGGCAGTCTATCCATCTTTGCTTGGGATCGGGGCTCCTTGGGATGCGTGCAAAAATCAGTGCAGTCGGGGAAGGCCTTCAAGCCTTGGTCAAATTCCGGGTTTGTTCCCCTACTGTACACCTGTCAAGGGCGCATTCCCGCTCCGTTGAGAAGTCGAATCGCGCACGAGCGAACACCGGTGTCCGCCGCCATATGGACCTCGCTCCGGCATTTTACCTTTTTTCTGCATTGACCTGTCAGTCTGCCAGTGCAAGGTGCGCCCGAGAGGTGGGGCGAAGTGCGAACTTCGCACCAAAACTGGGCGAAGTGCGCACTTCGCACCAAAACTGGGCGAAGTGCGAACTTCGCACCCAGACTTAGCCAATTTCGGATAGACTCGCTGGAAAGCTGGAAAATCAACTCGGGGAACTCCATGGATAAAAGGGGGGAGAGAAAGAGAATGGGAAAGAAAAGGAAAGGGAGAGAAGCGAGAAAAACGGAAGGAGGAAAAGAAGAGCAGCACTGTTACAAAACAACATTGAAGACATTGCACCCCGTGCAAAAATGTGACAACAGTGCTCACCATGGCATACATGAGGCTTCCTACTGCTGATGAATACAGTACACGAGACATGCTTGTCTTCTCTGCTTCTGTTCTAGGACATTGGTTGGAAGACAATTTTAAGTGTGAAAGAAGTGGGGTACTAACTGGTTTTGCATTCTGCATATTGAAGCGCTGCAAAATCTTTTCTATATATGACTTTTGACTTAACCAGATCTTTCTTCCTTTTCTGTCCTTGTGTATCTTCATCCCTAAAATTTGGTTTGCTGCTCCTAAATCCTTCATTTCAAATGTCCTAGCCAATTGAGCCTTAAGATCAATGATTTTCTTCATGCTGGGACTTGCAACCAGCATATCATCAACATACAACAACAAAATAATAAAACTGCCATCATCAAACCTCTTATAGTATCCACAATGGTCAGCTTCACTCCTGCTGAAACCTTGGCTCTTCATGAAGGTGTCAAATTTCCTGTACCACATCCTTGGCGCCTGTTTCAACCCGTACAGAGATTTCTTTAGTTTGCAAACCAGATGCTCTTTGCCTCTTTCCTCATAGCCCTCAGGCTGATCCATATAAATCTCCTCCTCGAGATCACCATGCAAGAAAGCAGTCTTTACATCAAGCTGCTTCAGTTCTAAATCCTGTGCAGCTACAAGTGCAAGTAGAACTTTAATAGTATTCATCTTCACAACGGGAGAGAAAATTTCATTAAAGTCAATACCTGACTTCTGCACATAGCCTTTTGCCACCAAACGAACTTTATAGCGTTCCAAAAGCCCATCGCTGTTCTTCTTCACTTTGTACACCCACTTGTTTCCAACAGTCTTTCTTCCAAGTGGGAGATCCACAAGTTCCCACGTTTTATTCTTGCGAAGTGCCTCGATTTCCTCCTCCATGGATTTCCTCCACTTTTCTGCATTCTCAGACTCTCTAGCTTCCTGAAATGTACTAGGCTCACCATCATCACTTAACAAAGCAAAAGAGGACTAATAAACATGAGAATAACTTTCCGGACACTTTTGTGGACGTGTAGATCTTCTAACCCAATGATCTATTGATTGTGGCTCTTGCTCTACTTGCTGTTCTACTTGCTGTTCTGCATGCTGGTCAAAAAATTCAGCATGTTGGTCAAAAATTTCAGCATGCTGATTTTCATTTTCATCTTCGTTCATGTCTACTTCAACTAGTACAACATTAGGTGTTTGCTGTACCTCCTTCCTTTGCATGGATTTTTCATCAAAAATAACATCTCGGCTAATAATTACCTTGTGGGCAGTAGGATCCCATAGTCTATACCCCTTTACTGCATCTCCATAGCCAAGAAAAACACATTTGCTTGACTTCGGGTCAAGTTTGGACCTTTTTTCTTTAGGCACATGGGCAAATGCATCACAGCCAAAGGTATGCAAACGAGAGTAATCAATTGGCTTACCACACCAAACCTCCTCCGGAATTTGTCCATCCAACGCAGCTGTAGGTGACCTGTTAATGAGGTAAACAACTGTATTAACAACTACCCAAAACCTTTTATCCAACATGGATGCGCTGAGCATGCTTCTTGCACGTTCCATGATTGTGCGATTCATCCGCTCAGCCACACCATTTTGTTGTGGAGTATATGGTACAGTCTTCTGGTGCTTAATTCCTTCCTGCGTACAAAATTTATCAAATTCCTTGGAGCAATATTCACCCCCATTATCTGACCTACGACATAAAACAGGCTTGCCCAAACTTTTCTCTACTCGAGTTTTGAACTCTGTAAATTTCGGCAAAGCTTCCGACTTCTTCTTCAAAAAATAAACCCACACTCTCCTAGAATAATCATCTATAAAAGTCAGAAAATAGATGGCACCATTTAAGGACTGAGTGGGGACTGGTCCAAATATATCGGAATGTATAAGTTGCAGAAAATCAGAACTCTTACCAGGGCTTGCAGTAAACCGAACCCTCTTTTGTTTACCAAAAATATAGTGCTCACACAAGTCTAAATTGCAAGACTTAATCCCAGAAAACATACCTCTGTCATGCAGAATTTTCAGACCTTTTTCACTCATATGGCCTAGGCGTTGATGCCATAGCATTACTGCATCCTGAACTGAAGTTGCTGCTGCTGCATGGTTTGTCACCGTATCACCACATAAACGATATAGGGTCCCATAAGATTCTCCCTTTGCTACTACAATAGCACCTCTGGTAATTTTGCAATAGTTGTTACCGAAAGTGACAGAATACCCTAGCTTATCCATCATCTTGATTGAGAGCAAATTATTCCGCAAATGTGGCACATGTCGCACATCACATAACATCCTTTCTCTACCATCGTCCAGCCTAATCCTTATGTCCCCTCTTCCCACAATTTCTAAAGGGTGATCATCACCCAAGTAGACCTTCCCACCACTAAATGGCTGATATTTGTCAAACCAGTCTCTGTGAGGAGACATGTGGAAAGATGCACCCGAGTCCAAAACCCAGGTATATAAAACAGATCTGTTGTTGCTGATATAGAAAGCCTCACATGTTGCCGTCTCTCCAGAATTTACTGTATTGGCTTCAGCTGAAGGCTGAAATTGGTTTTCACCATTTTTTTCCTTTTTTAACTGCCAACAGTCCTTCTTTGAGTGCCTTGGCTTCCCGCAATGCCAACACTTCCCTTTCAGCTTGCGTCCTTTAGACTTAGATCTGGACTGTGATCTACTTTGTTGACTCTTCTCGAAATATCGACCTCTCATATCTAGGGCTTCATTGGTTGAGGGTTCCAAAGACGTTTTCCGCCTCAACTCTTCTGCCAACAAAGCGGCTACCACATCATCAAAAGTTAGAGTTCCTGATGATGAATTGCTGATGGTCATCACCAAATGATCCCAAGTCTCCGGGAGGGAACAAGTTAGGGTGATAGCTCTGTCCTCATCCTCCATATTCACATTAATTGAAACCAGTTTACTGATAAGGGTATTAAACTCATTCAAGTGATCTGCCACAGATGAGCCCTCCTTCATCCTTAGGCTGTAAAGTTGTTTTTTCAGAAAAACCTTATTTGTTGCAGATTTCGTCTCATACAACTTTTCAAGCTTCTTCCAAAGGGCTTCCGCGGTTTTTTCTTCAACAACATTGAACAAGACGGAGTCCGCTAGGCATAGACGGATTGTAGAAATTGCCTTCCTATCCAGCGTTGCCCACTCCTCATCTTTCATGCTGCTTGGTTTACTCGCGACCCCTTTCAAGGCTAGGGCTTGGTCATTTTGAACCAACAAATCCTCCACCTTCATCTTCCATAGGGCGAAGTTCCTGCCATCAAACTTTTCAATCTAAACTTGGTTACACTTCCAGTCTTTGTTGCAGCTCCCACTCGCACAAAACCCTAGGCTCTGATACCAGATGTTAGAAAATATAGCAAAATTATGTGCGATCAGAAAAACACAATAACACAAGAAAAAACAGTAACACAGATTTTACGTGGAAAACCTGCAATGTGCAGGAAAAACCACGGGGCAATGGCAACTTGATCTTTTATTGATTTCGGAAGAATTACATTCAATCAACATTTACATGCAAGGGGTCATTCCCCTTTTATAGAAAAAAACAAAAACTGTTCGTTTCCTCTTCCAAAGGAAGAGTCCAAAAACTGTTCCTTTCCTCTTCCAAAGGAAGAGTCCAAAAAACTGTTCCTTTCCTCTTCCAAAGGAAGACTACAAAATACTGTTCGTTTCCTCTCCCAAAGGAAGACTACAAAATACTGTTTGTTTCCTCTTTATAAGCTGCACCACCATGCACCTCTTTGCTGAAGAACATTGGAGATCTGGATATTGACTTCACCTCCTAACAACCTTGCACCACACCGCAACTTGTTCAACATTGAACACCAAAAATGGGGACATTACATAAATCTAATGTCCATCCTTTGGAGTCATTTCTGAGTCGCGAAAATGACCTTTTATTTGTTCAGAATTGTAGGCCAAGTTCTCTCTCTCTTTCTCTCTCATTTAAAATGTTCATCTTTGTCATGCATGTCTTCCTTTGGGTTTCAATTAGATTTTTCAGTTGTTCCTAACTTCCTATTAACTGTAATTTTCTTCTTTATTGAGTACATATGTTGTATGGAAGTATAAGATATGGAATGGAGAGGGTGTACTGTTGAGTTTGATAAAACCAGCTGGTTAGCGAAGGGACAATTAGTTATGAATTAGAAAATAGCATCAAACTACTGAGTAAGCATTGTAGACAAAAATCAGTATGTTATACACTATATGAAGGCAGCGAAAATTAAAAAAATTAATAGGACCAAGTGGCTTGAAGATGAAGAATAGTGTGGATTGGTATCTGCATTTTGTACTTATTGGCAGTAATTTCCTCAAGATTAACATTTAACTATGGATATTGTTTTTCATTTAAGACTTAGTTGATTCCTTGTCATTTTGTGTTAGGCAACTTTTTTTTTTTTTTTTCTTAAATAAAGTTTTGGGAAGCAAATGAATCACAGTTGTCTCCTCCCCTGCAGTCTGTTGAGTTTCAATGACAACTCCTTGAATCTGCATTTATAGTGGAGAGACAACCAGAGCACCATCAAGATTAGACCTTCATTTGACATGAGATGCCATGAATGGAGAGCAGTGTTACACTGTCAAATTTACCTGGGGCTGGCACCCCACTCCAACCATTTTGGACTCTGGTTAACATAGGTCCACTCGAGTGTGGACAAGCAAGCCTTGATGGGGCCCAAACCTTGGCCTTCTTGGTGACACTACCTCATCTTTGCCAGATCCAGGCTTGCTAGACTTTTGTGTTTGATTATTTATCCTGATGATTGTATCTCATTTAGGCTTCTGTTAGAGTTTGGATTGTGGAACCGCTGAAAAGTCAAATTGACAACAGCCTTGATTTTATTGCCATGGAAACTTGTTTTGATTCATATGAAATGTTGGAGACAATCATTTCCCCATTTGTATAGAAAAAACGAAGCTTTCTTGATGATTGGAAATTCCCTTTTCCAAATAGCAAATCTATATGGCTTCTGGTGTTATTACTCATATGCATTTAAGTTGGCAATTCTTGCAAGGTGACAGCTTATTCATGATTGCTAAGGTTAAAGACAGAACAATACTTGAGAAGATGTCTAAACCATGCCCAAGCTTATGAAATGGGAGTACAAGGATCTTTATGATTTTAATTATATTGATTGTGATTCATACGAAAGATACATGCTTTGGGTTTGGGAGGAGGCTCACACAATTGACTAATGATGGAAATTATTTATATAGTGTGTTGTTTTTCTCGCGAGCTATTATCTAATTTGAAGCATGGTTGTAAGTTGAGCGGTTTCATTGCTATTAAATTATTAAATTATTTTCACCCAACTTTGCAGTCAACCAGTTTTAGTCAGGTCCCTTCCTTCACTTTCTTCATTTCTTTATTAAGTTCTAAATTGCTTGAGGCAAGGATTAAATTTGCATGGTACTAGCTCCTTTTTCATGTACATAAGAGTCTTCAGTCTTATTTTCTTACCTTATTTTTACTGGGTAGGTTGGACAACGGATCTTATGTAGACATCCATTCAATGAATCTAAACGAGCGTACGTTGTGCCTCAACGAGTGGAGGAACTTCATAAATGCTATTGGCCAGGAACTTCAGGTAAGTTTCATGCTTTCTTTTAAATCATTGAACGTCTTGAGCTTTGACCCTGCTGTTTGTCTGTGTTTCTTGTATATCTTTGAGTCTTCGACTATCCATGAGAAATAACTGCATTTGTTTAGTTAAAATATTTACATGGAACTTAATTTATGATATGTACATCTTAAAGGGACATAGGAGTATGCAAAAAATGCATATCTAAAAAGACAAAACTACAAAAAAGTAAAAGAGTCTGAAGAGTCATGGTATGTATGTACATATAAAGAATGAAAAAACAACTTAAAATGTTAGTGTTATAAAAAGATTTAAGAATGGCTGAAATAATGAAGTTTGAAATTATTATGATCATAGAATTTGACTAGATCAATTTTTTTGGTGAGGATATATTTCCTTATGGCAGTGGACCCTTTGACTTGTAGTCTGCTGTATTAATACTACACCAACTAAAAAATACAGAAGATTAATTATTTGTTACTTAAAGATTAGAAGTATTATGTTACTCTTTTAAAAAAAAAGGAAAATTATTTAAGTTAAAAGAACAAAGATTAGAACTTCAGCCAAGATTTGATAGAAATGTAAAACAACTACATGAAAGCAGGAAACTGGGCTTTTCATATCAATTCAAGGTTCTATAAGAAATTATTCAGTGATTCCTTTTATCTACAAATCTTTAGTAATGAAATGAAAAATGAGATCATATTAATGTACCCTCCCTCCTATTTTTCATACACAGACATATCTGAGTCAAGCCGACAATGATCAATGAAGACATTGCAATAGATATATTTTGTTGTGCTCGTGTTGTGATGATGAATGTATGCAAACACATACACTACTGGATTATTTCTTTTTGTTGGGCTACTATTCAATTTGTATGTGAAGCATGTCTGCATACATACCCATATAAATGTGTATATATATATATGGATTGTACATGTTGATATGCATGCATACACATACATTCATATATGTCATAAACACATGGACCCAGAAATGAACCAAAAAGTAAGGGTTGACCATGTACTTGTTAAAAAGTTGACATCATCCCTGCCAAGAATTTGGCAAAGAGTTTGAGAAAATGCTGACGCAAACCACTTAACTCGTACTAATTATGAAATTTCATTTTTTGTTATGATGTCAATTTCATTATCAGTCTTGAAACCCAGCAATAATGGGAAGAGTTGATGGGAAGAGTTAACTCTGTTCAGTTTCCTAGAGTATCTAGTGAAACTTGGAATCGCTCAATGCTTAGAAAGAGTATAGTTATTGCAATATGCATCCACAGATTATTGCCTCTTACTCATTCTTGGCCAAAGACTAGGGAAGGGCTTGGATTACATTTTGAATAGCACCTACTTAACATACCAAAAGAATCTGTTGTAACAGCTTTCATTTGTAATTTATAAACTACCATTGAGGAGACAAGAAATGGATCTAGTTCTTCTCACAATATGCATACTTCATCGCCAACTTGTTTCCTGATTCTCTATAAGGAATTCTTAATTTCCAAGCCCACGTTCTATGAGACATTTGTTATTTGAAGTGAGAAACCTAGCTGCTTGAGAGAAAATATGGTTTTATGCTTAGTTATTTGAAAAATACATGGAACATGATGAGAGCTGATGTCTGGCATGTTAAAATTCTTGTTAATTTTGGTTGTTATCATAAAGGCTTAAGTTAATATCATAAACACTGTTGTATTTATTCTTTTTAAACTAGCATATAATCTTAGAATCTTTATGTTGTGTGAACATTCTCTAAAATCAATGACAATTTGAATTATGCTCTCTAGACAATTTTAAGCCTTTGTTTTTGTAAGTTAATGATTCGACAAAATTTCCACAGAGACCAAGATATTATGCACTACTATTTATATTTGATCATTATTTAATAATATCTTCTGTTTTTAAGTCAAAATGGAAATCTAGAGGTTCAGTTTTTATCATGGGTGGTTAGGACATTGTGGTGTGTACTTGTCTTCGAAGTCTTAGTTCGTAGTGATATTCAAGCAAAGTTACTCCTTTGCTAACCTGTATCGAACCATGAATATCAAATTCTCAATCTTTAACGTTAGTGCAAGATGTTGCATTAGATGTTACAAGTCTCTCTTGTTGATTAAGAAAGGTTTGTTAGATCATTATGATTCGAAATTTATTAAATTATAAAGACTGGTTGCATTGGATGCAGGCAAAGAACGTGACCCATTGCCATCATTAGAGGAAATTAGAGAGCGATGTTTAAAACAGTTGGCTGAAATGCGATCTGATCACATGCGTAGCTTAAACCCCACACCTTATAAGGTTGAAAAACTCTCACTATTTTTCTATTTACACCCTCGACAAGTAGTTTTATTTGTATTGATAAAATTTAATATTGCTTTGTATCCAGGTAAGTGTGAGTGCAAAGCTTTATCAATTCATTCATTTCCTCTGGTTGAACGAGGCACCAGTCGGAGAGTTGCAATGAAGGCTTTTTGTAATTTATTTCCTGTAGACCAGTTAATTGTATTCATTGGAATATTTTGTTCGAGTGTTGGTCAATTTCTACCATGTTTAAAGCAATAAGAAAAGATCAACAGTACTATTAGTCTGCAAATTTATTGCAGGTTTGCACCCAATGTAAATTTTTATTCTTCCAGCAAACCGAATAAAATATATTCTGACAGAACAAAACAAGTCTTAATTGATTTAAACTTAACCCCCAAGGGAAAATATATTATAAAATAAAATTGACTAGTATTGTTTTGGAATTTTATTTTATAAAGTACGTTGTTTAAGCACACTCACAATTAAAAAGCAACAAGTATTGTTATTCTTATCATTTGATACATTGGACAACCAAATATATAATTCCCGTGCAATGGGAAAACCATTTCATCTCAACTCTTTCAAAGAAACTATTTTCGGTAAGGTTTTTTTTTGGAATGAACCTTGTTCCAAGACAAATGATTGAGTCTTGAATAAGGGTTGAAAAACAAAAATCAACTATTGTTTAGGAATTGTTTTGGTGGTTTATAAGTTCTATTCCACAGAATAAGACCCATACACATAATAGCTTTCCAAATGCAAAGAAAACCAAATACTTTTAACTAATTTCTTGAAAAACCACACACATATATTTGGTAGTTACATCATGAAATCACATATTGGTATTACAACATTATTTTGGTAATTATATATATATATATATATATATATATATATATATATATATATATGGCAAGATTTGAACCCTGGTCTCCATTTTGAAAAGTTAAAATGTAATCGACCATTTAAGCTCTTGTCATTTGATTTCTTCTTTTAAGGTTCGTCCATAAGATTGGAACCTTAGTTTATGGTATGAAATTCTTCACTTCCAACCAATTGTCTCAAAACCCCATGGACAATGAAATTCCTTTTTAATATATATTTATTTAAATTATTTTTTAAAATATAGTTCATTGAATTAAAAGAATAATACATATACATAATTGTTTTTTAAAAAATAAATCACTTTCAAAGAGCCTACATATATAATAAGTTGTGATGGATTATAGTCTATAGTGAGACAAGGACAACTGATTTATGTTCATGCACACACCATTTATACCTTATATAAAATTTTAAAGGTAAATATTATATATAAAAAGGAAAAGTACAATGGACAAACTTCAAATTCAAATTTTAAGTACAATGTACAAAGTTTAAATTCACAAGGAATTGAAAGTGCAAAGGAAGATATGGAGGAAAATTTTAAATTAAAGACAACATAAGAGGTTAAGTTTATTGTAGGTAAATTGTCTTCATTTTTGTCAAGCAGTAGAAAATCCTCTCGACAATAGAAATTAAAGTAGCATAGAGGCCATCCCTTGCACTTTAGGGTGTCAAGAACAACAAAATAAGGAAACGAGGATAGAGAAAATCAATAGCAATTTGGGGTTTTCAGGTCAACATAAGAAGGTAATTGCTATGGAGCGTCATTGCACTTTAGGGTTTTCAGGTCAACATAAAGAAAAAAGTGATTATGAGGTTATTCCTTGCACTTTGAATCTTTAAAAGCAATACAAAACTATAGTTGATAGGTCTCACTATGATCAATGTGAAAAAATCAAGGAGATTGATGAAGATGAAAGTGTTGGTGGGAATGAAAAAGAGAGGAAGATCCAAGAAGAAAAAACAAAGAATCGAGGGGAAGGTGAGCAACAATAGCGATAATATTGCATATTTTATTCACTATATGTTTCTTTGTAGCAAATACATGTACAATCATCATATTTATACAATATGGTGTCTCTTAGTTTCAAGAGACCCTTTGGTGTTTCACCTTCATCAAAACTTTTCATCTTCTCATTCTCGCGAAAGATTTCTATTCACCCTGTTGGTAGTTTTGACATTATGCCACATTAAAGTTTTTATGAAATTTTGTTGACAGTTTTGATTGTAAAAAGCGTCAAAAGTATAATGAATAATGTTCCTTCTTACTCAATTTATATTGTGCCAATTAATTTTGGTTTTAATTATCTTTCTTTAATTTTCATGGACTCCGTATTGGGAAATGATGGGGTTTAAGACAAAATTAATATTATGTTTAAAATGGAACAGCAGAAGAAGTACAGTTAACAGTTTTTTAGCATTGGTAAAATCGGTTTGAAATGGGAGCGCCTGTAATTAAAGAAAGTTAAAAATAATTTCATCATGTTTTTGGGCAAAACGCAGTAATGAATTTTAATGGATGTCCTCGAAATGGGTTTGAAGACATCGGAAGGCATGGTGCTAGAAGTTCAACGGTAAAAGGACATGAAAGTATTTTCGATCCCAAGAGAAGGGCGAAAATATTTGTTGCCCTTCTTTGAGGCGAGTACGTCTTTATTTTATTACGAGCACGAGCTAAGGTAATAGCTTGCAAGGCAGAGGGATGGTCAAAAGTGAGTTCGCCCCAAGGGTGGGGTGATGAACTCCATTCGCCCCATCCCAAGGCAAATGTTGTCTTAAAAACAATAGAATGGGCGCAAAGTAAAAATCAACAGACTTTCACCCCATGCGAGGGGCGAAAATCCCTTTCGCCTCTCCTTGGGACGAAACCACATCTTAAGAAGAATAATGTTGTGGGCCTGACGTCAAGGAACGAAAGCAAAAGAACAAAGTGTTGGCCCTAAAGGAGGGGTGAAAACACCGTTCGTCTCACTCTAGGGCGAACATCTTCCTAAAAATGGGCAAGCGCACAGTTGACAAAGTCAAAAGGGCTTTCGTCCCAAGTGAGGGGCGAAACTCCCATTCACCTCTCCTTGGGATGAAAGCATATTGTAAAGACATCCGCAGACGCAAGACGAGGGCCCCACATTGAAGCAAGTTTTAGAAAATGGGTTTCGCCCTAGAGGTGGGGCGCGAGCTTTGTGTGCCTCTCTTTAGAGCGAATGGTGTTTTAGATGAAAGGCACGCCATGCCAGTTAAAGGGAAAAATAGTCAACAACATTTTCACCCCAAGTGAAGGGCAAAAATCTCATTCGCCCCTCCTTGGGGTGAAACAATATGAAAGCATTTCAAGGCGCTAAAGTGCAGATTCAAAGACGGGCTAAGGGTGATTTTTGACGCCGAACGAAAGGAGGCAAAGCGTCAATAATGTTGCAAGGATGAAGGCGAGCTCGCCCTAGTGGGGGGTGAAACTCATTGTTGCTCTCCTGTGGGGCGAAATGATATTCTGGTTGTTCCTCATATCCAAATAAAATATGGGTGCATGCTCCAGAGTTCCAGACAAAGGTGTAGTTGGGGAGGGGATCTTGATAGAAGAATTTTTCAGCATGGAATTAATGACAGAATGAATATACATGGGGCAAATGATTAAAACATCAAAGAGAAAGTGTGTATAGGTGTTTTCGCCCAGACTTGTTTTGAAAAGGATTGTCGCTATGTTTTTGGGTGAAATTGATTTTGAAAATCCAAGAAGACTTTTCAAAGGTGCCCAAACCAAGGAACGATGAAAATTTAATTATTGAAGCAAAGGAGGCTATGTTTCCAAGCTTTATGTTGAAAGAGTGCAATATTAAATGCCAAAAAGTGATTTTGATTGTTTCCAAGGCGTCACCCACCTACTTTGCCTCTTTCAAAACAACAATTATACCTGATGGACTTTCTTGGCAAGGGAGAATTCCAAAGGTAAAATGGTGACATAAATTCAACGACCAAGACCCTTGTTTTCATCCAGTTTTGATGCCTCCCAATGCACCGACGTCTAAGCTCACTGATTTCCTAGGAATTTTTCCTCTGAAGCTGGGTCACTGCTTCCAAAGGAAGATTTTTGAGGAGGAAATTCCTTTTATTGGTTCCTGATTTATGAACATTTTGTTCTCATGTATTAAAAGAAAGAGGCGGAATCCTCTATAAATACTGGACATTTTTATGTAACAGAGGAGGATGGACACTACTGAAAAAACACTGAGTTTCCTGCATAAATAGAAGGATACTCGGCTTCTGATTCTTTGAATGGTTTTGCACGTGATTTCTTTCTGCTTAACATTTTTGCTCACATTCATGTCTGTTATTGGCTAATTTTAAATTCAAAATTTGAATTTAGCTACTGCTAGTGAGGGAGTGAATATTGGAATGTGCTTTGGAAGTTATTTCTGCAAACTGTAAGTGGTTCTTATACCTTTCTTTCTGGTATATGTTGCTTGACATTCGATTTGAATTACTAGTCAGTCCCCATCCTACATCATTCAACTTATAGCCATATTTCCCATCTCTTTCCGCCATTTCCCATTTCTTTCCTATAACTCTAAACTTAAAATCGATGTAGGATTTAGTAAGGGAGCCAACCCTCTCTGGAGATTGGCTCGAAGAACATTTCTTTCCTTCGGCCTTTCAATGTTGGTCGGGTCTAGGACGTACAAAGCATAGATTTTGTAAGTAGGCAAATTTGTGACCAACAGTTTTTGGTAAGCCTGATGGGATTCATGAGTCTCATATTGAGCAATATAGGCAGTATTAAGGTCTTGATGCTCACCTTTTTATTGTTGAGCTAGAACATCTGACGACTCAGATTTATCCAGAAGCCTTCGAACGTGAAGTTGGTGAAAGTTGTACTTCACGATCACAAGATCGAAGGCCAAAAATACCAAAAACTCCATTGAGTTCTTTGAGCTTGACACCCAAAAATTAGAACACCCTAGATTAGTTACCCCGACTTTTACATCAGTTGCAATGTCTTCACAAATAGTTGGAGTGTTTTTTGCTCCTTCAAGTCCAGCTAGTACTGCTACTATTGTTCCTCCACCTCAAGCAAGTTCTCCAATCAATATGGCTCAAAATCCGCCACCACAACCACCAAGGCAGTTCCCAATATAGAACAACTCAGGAGCTTTAAATCTACAAGCTCAAAATCCAGTCCCTCAAGTAGCATTGAAGGCTTTGCCCACCTATGATGGTACATGTAAGATTGCTTATGAGCATATCCAAGATGTGGCTTCTCTAGCGCGACAATCCACGACATCATAGACAAAGACATTATGGTAAGATTGCTCGTGTTGTCCCTTAGAGGAAAGTTGTTGTATTGGTACCGGTATTTACTTCCCGCTACTATCACCACGTGGGACTAGTTGGCAGAACTGCTTATTAAGAGTTTCCATGAGCAAGCTGATCCTTTTTCCTTGCTGCATCAATTCACAAACATCCAAAGACATCCGTAGGAGGAAATAGTGGATTTCAACGTCAGGTTCACTCAAAGTTGGTAGAGAGTTCCTGATGGTCTTCAACCGACTCCTGAACAAGTCGTGTTCTACTATCTCTGAGCTTTCAACTTTGATATTGGTATGGCCATCCAACAAGCCAATGTCAATACATTTCCAGATTTATACATGCAGGTGCAAAGGATTGAAGCAGATCTGATTGCCATAGGTAAGCTGCCTCCGAAGGTAACAATTCCTATCCTTCTCGATCTTCCATAACATCTGTACTCTAGTGCATTTTCACAACCTATGCCTTCTATGTATCATGTTCCTTCATGGGGCTCAAGTTCACCTCAAATTGCATCAGTTCTAGTTCCACAATTACCTGCTCTAGTCATTCCACAATTACCCGCTCCAACTACTCCACAACTACCTGCTCCTATCCCTATTCTAGCATTACCTTCTCTGCCAGTACCTCTACCTTTGCCAGCACCTCCAGTGCCCACAAATCCCGATCCTCAAATGAAATTACTGTAGGAGATGCAATCAATTAATTTGGCGGTGAGGACAATGTCAAACGAAATCACAACCATTAAAAAGAAGTAAGCTGAGAGTGATTTTTGATCAAGGAGATTTCAAACGCCGCCAATTACTAGAGAGAAACCAGCTTCGACTAGCAAAGGTCCTGAGAGAAATGCAACCGTATTGGTAAATGAAGAAGCTGGTACATTAGAGTGAGCATATTGGTTCTCTACCTATAACGATCCTCATGGTGAAGATACATGCATGGTTCATTTGGACTGTGCAAACATTAGAAAAAAGTTTCATTGGTGGATAAATCAATATGATCATGGAAGTTGATCATAATTTCATGGTCCCTTCCTTGGAGCAAGTCTTAGTTCTTACAAGGATTGGAAAGAAAATGGTGACTGTTGATCCAACAGAGATGGAGCCGTTGAAGATTCCCGCTGAACATAAGGTACAAGGTGAAAAGGTACAACCACAAGAAAAAGCACCTGGCGTAATGTCTAAGCAACAAGATCTTGTCTTGTTGAAAGATCTCTTGCTCATGCGAGCTCAAGAGAGGTTGCAGGCAAAGGCATCAACTTCACAACCTATAATTGCTCAAGTACAAGATGACGTGAAAGAACATGCCAAAGAACGCCTCAAGTACCCATCATTGACCAAGTGCCAAAAGGTAGAATCTACTCAGCAGTACCAAAACAAATATGAGCCAACTCGTGAAGGGAAAGACTCCGATACCTCCGACTATAACATTGTTGAAGACATGAAGAGAATCCCTGCTAAGGTGAGTTTGTATGATGCATTACTGTTGGAAATTTTGAGTATATTATTGTCATTGATGTCAAAGGATTGATGTCATAGGTTGATGACATTGGTTGTCATTGATGTCAAAGATAGCTTGGCATGGCAAAAAGATAAGGTTTATAAGTTGGTTAATTAATGCAAGGCAAATACCTCCATTGAAAAAGGAAGACAAGGTAGACAAAGCTCCATTGAAAAAGATTCATTATTTGCAAGGTTGAAAAATATTTCAAAGGCAAAAGACAAAGGTTTTAAAAGATAAATTATAATATTTAAATTAAAGTTTAAATATTATAATAAAATAAATTTGAATTTCATATGGCGCCAAAAATTCAAATTTCCAATTATGGGGCAAAGCGTCGATGTTTTCCTAAGTGTCAAAGTGCATATATAAGGTGGAAGCCAAAAATAATTTCAAGGGGTGTTGAAAGTTTTAAGCGGCGTCGATATAGTGCATTCGTCCTTTCGTGAGCACAGCGCACAAGTTTCAAGCAAAGGTAGCAAGGAGTAAAGGGGACGCACATGTTTTGAAGATAGGTGGATGGTGCATGAGACTCAAGAAGGAGCAATGCGTGATTAATTTCCAACCGAGTGGCTAGCTCAGGTGGCAAGAAGACCTTGCGTAAGGCGTGGCACGGAGGAGGTCTCAAGGTTGAGACTTGATGACGATATTTTGTTCATAGTTTTTGTTGACCAAAGGAACATGACAGGTTTAAAGAGAATATTGTGCATTAAGGTTCTTGTGTGGGAAGTTAGCCCATGCGGTGCTCTAGCACATGCTAGAGCATGGGCTCCGTGAGGTCACGCACTCGATTCCCTGCGATAGCAGAAGTGGTAAGGGCAATTTTTTTATAAAATTTTGCTTGGTATTTAGGGAGTCATAAGGGTGTAAGTTTGATAAAGTGTGCCATAAGGGTTAAGATTAATAAAGTATGTTTTTGTTGCAGGGGAGTTGGAGAGGAGAGGGCAATCTTCCAATGGAGGTCTAGGTTCGGATCTTCACTCTACCAAAAAGTTGAATTGGGTATCCAAAATTTATGATAATGTTGGTGTGGGCAGGGCCAGGCGCGACTCCCGGGTGACTTTGACAGTGTAGATCCCCTTGGTTGTGGTCTCTTAGACCAAGGCGACCCCACAAGGGGTTTTTCGCTTAAAAAAAGTATGTTTTTGCCATTAGGGAGTCAAAAGGGTTAAGTTTAATAAAGTATGTTTTGTTATTAGGGAGTCATAAGGGCTGAATTTAGTAAAGTTTAATTTTGCACTTAGGGAGTCATAAGGGTGTGAATTAATAAAGTTTTAAGTGCAAGGATATATTTTAAAAGCTTTCTATTTTGCAAACACAAATTATAAGAGTGCTTTATATAGTTTTATTTTGCAAAGAGCATAAAGGAAAAATATGTTTTGCATGCAAGAATAGGAGTAATAAGGTGTTATAATGGCTTGATATTTTATTGTAATTCTTGTATGGTGAAAAGTGAGTTTGAGGGTTTTGAGTTATTGAAGATCATTTTCAGATTTCTTTGAGCACATATTTTGAGAAGAAAGTTCATGTGGATGTTTTGAGAAAGTATTTTGCTATCTAACCCTTGAAGTGGCACAAGAAGGATTAGTTATTTGTGAGACAAGTTTTTGAGGACATATCTTCATCAAAGCAGAATAAGAGGTATGGGCATATCATTCCTTCTTTAAGGTGTTTTGTTGAGCAAATGTTTCTGAAACATAAGGTGGAGATAAAAGGGTTGTTTGGTATGCATTGTTGAAAATATTTGAGTTAGGGTTTGAGACCTACATGTGCTTCATTGTTGAGAGAAAGTGGAAACAATTGCATTAGGGTTTGAGAACTACTTGTGCTTCATGATTGGAAATACTTGAGCTAGGGTTGAGACCAAGTTTGTACATCATTGTGAAACATTTTGAGCAGTGGTTTGAAAGACATTGAAAGTAATTGTGAAGTGTTTGAGATCAATCTTGTGAAGGAAATTTGTGCATTATTGTGTGTGATCCTTGAGAGTAAATTTGCAAGAAAGATTGACCAGTTTTGTGAAGCAAAGTTATACACTAGTTTGATTTGATTTGAAAGGGATTTTGCAAGAGGTAGAGATTGGATTAGATGAAAGCAAGATTTGTGAATGTGAAGAACATATTGGGTATTTGATAGTACATATCATTCTCTATATGTTCTAGAGGTTAAACGAATTCTAAGTAGAATATGTTTGAATTGCCTAGTTGAAGAAAGCATTTCTGAAAGAGATATAAGCATTGTTTGTATGCAAGATTTGGAAATATTTGAGCAGGTTCAGTGAGCAGCACTAAGGTATATTTGAGCAAGTCTTGTGAGAAGACTTGAAGTAGCATTGAGGTATATTTGAGCAAGTCTTGTGAGAAGACTTGAAGCAACATTGAGGTAGATTTGAGCAAGTCTTGTGAAGAGACTTGAAGTAGCATTGAGGTAGATTTGAGAAAGTCTTGTGAGAAGACTTGAAGCAACATTGAGGTAGATTTGAATAAGTCTTGTGAGAAGACTTGAAGCAACATTGAGACAGAGTTGAGCAAGTCTTGTAAGAATACTTGAAATAGAATTTGAGGTAGATATTTATGAGCAGAGTTGGAGCAAATTTGTGCAGATTTGAGGTAGAGATTTATGAGCAAATTTGGAGTAGATTTATGTAGATTTGAGGTAGATATTTATGAGCATAATTGGATCAGATTTGTGTAGATTTGAGGTAGAGATTTATGAGCAAATTTGGAACAGATTTGTGCTAGCCTTGTGACGAGGTTTGGTGTAGATTTGAGACAGAGTTGAGACCAAACTTTTAAGAAGACCAGAGTAGAGGGGATAGAGTTCTCCTATGGAGAGATATCCACAAACCAGAGAAGAGGGGATAGAGTTCTCCTATGGAGAGAGATCCACAAACCAGAGCAAAGGAGATAGAGTTCTCCTATGGAGAGAGATCCACAAACCAAAGCAAGAGGGGATAGAGTTCTCCTATGGAGAGAGATCCACAAACCAGAGCAAGAGGGGATATATTTCTCCTATGGAGAGAGATCCACAAACTAGAGCAAGAGGGGATAGAGTTCTCCTATGGAGAGAGATCCATAAACTAGAGCAAAAGGGATAGAGTTCTCCTATGGAGAGAGATCCACAAACCAGAGTATTGGGGATTGAGATCTCCTTTGGATAGAGGTCCATAAACATTGTAATAGGGAATTGATTCCCAAGATATTTGTTGAGAAAATTTAGAAGAAATATTTTCTTCGTGGATGTAACCCACATTGGGTGAACCATGTTAAATTTATGTCTCTCATGTATGTGATGATTTATGCATTATTTTGTTATTGTTATTGACATTACAATTGATAACATTAGATAATATTGTTTGGGAAAGAAAAGTAAAAGTTGATCTTATACTGTTCACCCCCCTCTCAGTATAAGCTTGTGTTCTTCAATTGGTATTAGAGTGGGTTCCTTAAAGGAAGCCTAACAACTTGAAGGAAGATCTTAAAAGAACACACATGGGCAGGAAAGGCAAAAGAAGAACCATGAGATCACACCCTCCTAAGAAGGAAGGAACTCACATAAAATAAAGGGAAGAAGAATTTGATCTTGAGACTAAGAGGAGGGAAGAAGAAAAATTTGTGAGATGTGTTGAGTGTGGTAAAATTGATCACATGGCACTTTATTATCCATAAAATGGGTATAGTAGCAGTAAAGAAGAAAAGGAATTTGATTTTTCTCTCAAAGAGATAGTTGCTCTAAGAGGAGAAGTGGAAATAGATTCAAATGATGAATCAAGTAGTGAAGAGAAAGCTAACTTTGAAAAAGGGAATAAGAAGGAACTAAGAATACTCAAATATTTTATTTGTGGTAACTTTGGCCACCTTGCAGATCATTGTTCAAAAGTTGGGTATAGTAGTAGTGAAGATATTATAGGAACACACATGGATGAGATACATAGAAATATCACAACCTATGAGATAAGGATAAAGAAAGATCAAACATCCAGAAGAGAGGTAACATTCAAGGATTCAAAGGAAGAAAGAAAAAACAAATATCTTGGTTGTGGTAACATTGGTCACTATACAACTAATTATCCACAATATGAATGTAGTAGCAATAAAGATGAACAAGTATACAAGAAAAATAAAGAAAGAAAATTCAATCATGAAAAGAAAGATAGGCACCATCAAAGCAAGCATGAGAAGAAGGTATTTCAAAGACACAAGAAGAGTTTTTATGTTGAAATAGCAAGCAATGCTTCAAGTGATAGTGATGAAGGCCTCTCAGATAGTGAAAAAGAGGAAATTCTAATTTCAACAATAGAAGAAAAATAAGATGCTCTTGTTGAAGATCAAGTAGAAGAGTATGAAGATGCTCTTGAAGACCAAGAAGAAGAGAAAGATTCAAAAAAGGAAGAGGAAGCCATAGTTGATATAGAAAAGGAACTTATTGTTCAGTTGAAAAGGGAAAACTTAAGTTTGAAGGCTCAAGTACAAGATGATGAGAAAACAAAGGCAAAGCTTCTACGAGATCTCACTAACTTAAAATTTAAGGTTGAAGAGGCAAAGAAAATTGAAGAAGGTATGGTTGAATAGTTAAAGGTAAAAGAGTTAGAATGTGAAATATTAGAACATGAAGTGGTTTCTCTAAGGATGGAAGTGAAATATTCTAAGGATAAGCTACACAAGTTTGGGAAAAGTTCAAAAACTTTGGATAAAATTATCAATGCACAAAGATCTTCATTTATCAAAATAGGACTTGGTTTTGAAGAAGGACAAGGGAAACAAGAAGAAGGGTCAAGCTCAAGCTCAAAAGAAAAGGAAGTTTTAGAGGAAGAGATTGAAGAAGAAACTAAGACCTATGCGGATAAGTTGAAGAATGGAAGCTTCACTAAGAAAGAAAATAATGCACAAACAAGAAACATGGATCATCACAGAGAAGGCAAAGAAAGGACTAAGAGACCAGAGGTTTCAAGACAAGATGAATATTTCTTCAAAGGGCATTGTTTTTCATGTAATCATTTTGGTCACAAAGCTATGCATTGCAGGGTTCATGGAAAGAAGGAGTATGGTTTCACTAAGAGGAACTTCAACTCATTCAAATATGGATATTTCTTTCAAGGGTATTGCTACTCTTGTAATCGCTTTGGTCATAAAGCGATCCACTACAGGGTTCATGATAGAAATGATTATGGCTTCACCAAGAGGAACTTCAAGACATTTACACCTTCCAAGAACTACAACATTAGGTGTTACAAGTGCAATAATCTTGGGTATAAGGCCAAGTGGTGTAGAACAAAGTTTCCAGAACTTCCAGAGTCAAGCAAGAATAGGGACACTCAAAAGGATCAAAAGGGTATGATTACAAAAGTGTTGAAAAAGAAGGTTGACAAAGAAAAAGAGCATTGTATGTTGGGAGTAGAGATACTCCCACCCAAAAATTAATCACCTCAAGGAGAGGAGGTGGGGAGGGGGCTGAGCTAAGAGTCTTATATTTAGCCCCAAAGGAGTCCCTTTGCCATTGATGTCAAAGGGGGAGAGATTTGAGTAAGGGGAGAGCATTCAATCAGGGGAGCAATTTCTCAGGGGGAGCAGATTTGGAATCCAGTGGTTGGAAAAGGAATTTTTAGAAAGGGTTGCCATCAATGACAAAGGGGGAGATTGTTGGAAATTTTGAGTATATTGTTGTCATTGATGTCAAAGGATTGATGTCATAGGTTGATGACATTGGTTTTCATTGATGTCAAAGATAGCTTGGCATGGCAAAAATATAAGGTTTATAAGTTGGTTAATTAATGCAAGGCAAATACCTCCATTGAAAAAGGAAGACAAGGTAGACAAAGCTCCATTGAAAAAGATTCATTATTTGCAAGGTTGAAAAATATTTCAAAGGCAAAAGACAAAGGTTTTAAAAGATAAATTATAATATTTAAATTAAAGTTTAAATATTATAATAAAATAAATTTGAATTTCATATGGCACCAAAAAATTCAAATTTCCAATTATGGGGTAAAGCACCGATGTTTTCCTAAGTGTCAAAGTGCATATATAAGGTGGAAGCCAAAAATCATTTCAAGGAGTGTTGAAAGTTTTAAGCGACGTCGATATAGTGCATTCATCCTTTCATGAGCACAATGCACATGTTTCAAGCGAAGGCAGCAAGGAGTAAAGGGGATGCACATATTTTGAAGATAGGTGGATGGTGCATAAGACTCAAGAAGGAGCAACGCATGATTAATTTCCAATCGAGTGGCTAGCTCAGGTGGTAGGCAGACCTTGCGTAAGGCGTGGCACGGAGGAGGTCTCAAGGTCGAGACTCGACGGTGACATTTTATTCATAATTTTTGTTGACCAAAGGAACGTGATAGGTTTAAAGTGAATATTATGCATTAAGGTTCTTGTGTGGGTAGTTAGCCCACATAGTGCTCTAGCACGTGCTAGAGCATGGGCTCCATGAGGTCGCATGCTCGATTCCCCATGGTAGCAGAAGTGGTAAGGGCAATTTTTTTATAAAGTTTTGCTTGGTATTTAGGGAGTCATAAGGGTGTAAGTTTGATAAAGTGTGTCATAAGGGTTAAGTTTAATAAAGTATGTTTTTGCTATTAGGGATTCATAAGGGCTGAATTTAGTAAAGTTTAATTTTGCACTTAGGGAGTCATAAGGGTGTGAATTAATAAAGTTTTAAGTGCAAGGATATGTTTTAAAAGCTTTCTATTTTGCAAACACAAATTATAAGAGTGCTTTATATAGTTTTATTTTGCAAAGAGCATAAAAGAAAAATATGTTTTGCATGCAAGAATAGGAGTAATAAGGTGTTATAATGGCTTGATATTTTATTGTAATTCTTGTATGGTGAAAAGTGAGTTTGAGGGTTTTGAGTTATTGAAGATCATTTTCAGATTTCTTTGAGCACATATTTTGAGAAGAAAGTTCATGTGGATGTTTTGAGAAAGTATTTTTCTATCTAACCCTTGAAGTGGCACAAGAAGGATTAGTTGTTTGTGAGATAGGTTTTTGAGGACATATCTTCATCAAAGCAGAATAAGAGGTATGGGCATATCATTCCTTCTTTAAGGTGTTTTGTTGAGAAAATGTTTCTGAAACATAAGGTGGAGATAAAAGGGTTGTTTGGTATGCATTGTTGAAAATATTTGAGTTAGGGTTTGAGACCTACATGTGCTTCATTGTTGAGAGAAAGTGGAAACAATTGCATTAGGGTTTGAGAACTACTTGTGCTTCATGATTGGAAATACTTGAGCTAGGGTTGAGACCAAGTTTGTACATCATTGTGAAACATTTTGAGCAAGTGGTTTGAAAGACATTGAAAGTAATTGTGAAGTGTTTGAGATCAATATTGTGAAGGAAATTTGTGCATTATTGTGTGTGATCCTTGAGAGTAAATTTGCAAGAAATATTGACCAATTTTGTGAAGCAAAGTTATACACTAGTTTGATTTGATTTGAAAGGGATTTTGCAAGAGGTAGAGATTGGATTAGATGAAAGCAAGATTTGTGAATGTGAAGAACATATTGGGTATTTGATAGTACATATCATTCTCTATATGTTCCAGAGGTTAAACAAATTCTAAGTAGAATATGTTTGAATTGCCTAGTTGAAGAAAGCATTTCTGAAAGAGATATAAGCATTGTTTGTATGCAAGATTTGGAAATATTTGAGCAGGTTCAATGAGAGCACTAAGTAAATTTGAGCAAGTCTTATGAGAAGACTTGAACATTATAATTTGAGCAAGTCTTGTGAGATTGAAATTAAGGTAGATTTGAGCAAGTCTTGTGAGAAGACTTGAAGAAATTGAGGTAGATTTGAGCAAGTCTTGTGAGAAGACTTGAAGCAACATTGAGGTAGATTTGAGCAAGTCTTGTGAAGAGACTTGAAGTAGCATTGAGGTATATTTGAGCAAGTTTTGTGAGAAGAATTGAAATAACATTTGAGGCAGATATTTATGAGCAAATTTGGAGTAAATTTGTGCAGATTTGAGGTAGAGATGTATGAGCAGAGTTGGAGAAAATTTGTACAAATTTGAGGCAGATAATTATGAGCAGAGTTGGAGCAGATTTATGCTAGCCTTATGATGAGATTTGGTGTAGATTTGAGATAGATTTGAGAGTAGGCTTTGGAGAAGACCAGAGTAGAGGGGATAGAGTTCTCCTATGGAGAGAGATCCACAAACTAGAGTAGAGGGGATAGAGTTCTCCTATGGAGAGAGATCCACAAACCAGAGTAGAGGGGATAGAGTTCTCCTATGGAGAGAGATCCACAAACTAGAGCAAGAGGGGATAGAGTTCTCCTATGGAGAGAGATCCACAAACCAGAGCAAGAGGGGATAGAGTTCTCCTATGGAGAGAGATCCACAAACTAGAGCAAGAGGGGATAGAGTTCTCCTATGGAGAGAGATCCACAAACTAGAGCAAAGGGGATAGAGTTCTCTTATGGAGAGAGATCCACAAACCAGAGTATTGGGGATTGAGATCTCCTTTGGACAGAGGTCCATAAACATTGTAATAGGGAATTGATTCCCAAGAGATTTGTTGAGAATATTTAGAAGAAATATTTTCTCCGTGGACGTAACCCACATTGGGTGAACCACGTTAAATTTGTGTCTCTCATGTGTGTGATGATTTGTGCATTATTTTGTTATTGTTGTTGATATTGCAATTGATAACATTGGATAATATTGTTTGGGAAAGAAAAGTAAAAGTTGATCTTATACTGTTCACCCCCCTCTCAGTATAAGCTTGTGTTCTTCAATTGCAACTTCCTGGACAGGTTGATCTGTTATAGGAGTCTCTCAAGTTTGCAAAGGATAAAAAGAAAAACCTCATCCAGATAGCATTAGCACATAAACTGATAGCTTCTTCCACTGGTAAGAATAGACCACCCCCATTCTACCTATCTCTTAGGATGGAGGGGTGGATTGTGCATAATTGCATGATCGATTATGATGTCACGACTACTGTTATACCAAAGGTGGTATGTGAGGTCATGGAGATGGAGTACACAAGGAGTAGCCTAGGCATATTACAGTTGGATGGGACACCAATCAAAATTGTGGGTGTGATTAAATATATTCCCATTGCTTTGCATAATATGTTGTAGATTACCATCATTCAAGAAGTAGTGGTTGATTTAGAACCGTATTTTAGCATGTGCCTTTCAAGAGAATTTATGATAAAGCTAAGAGGATATCTTTCCGTAGACTATTCACACTTGGAGATTCTTTTCAAAGGGAGGAGAATCTAGATCTATAATGAAAAACCTTTCACTTTTTATATAGAGAAACTTGAAGAAGAAGAAAATTCCATAAGCTCGATCAACATGATGACAAAAGAACTACAAGAAATGAATATGATGGAGGAAGCTCTTGTTTTGCTTCGTTCGAAAGATAAATTTTCATTGATGGATTTTAATGCAATGGTGGAGATCGATATCGGTTGCACACCATAACCAAACCTAAAAAGGTTGAAGCTAAAGCTTTTGACTTCTAGGAACATGTATTTGACTAGTTATGGAAGTTATATTTTGACGGTGCAATAAGTAAGAATGTTGTATGAGCTGGTATTGTTCTTGTTTCTCCTTTAGGGGTACAAAAAATATACTCATACTGGTTAACTTGGAGTTATACAAACAATACCACCGAATATAAAGCACTGTGTCTTGGCTTGAAGAAAGCGAAGAATATTAAAATCAAACAATTACAGATTTTTGGAGATTCTAAGCTCATTGTCAATCAGATTACAAAAAAATATGTATCAAAGTAATATTATTTGAAGGCTTGCCATAATAAGGTATGGGATTTGTTTGAGTCTTTTACAACACTGAATGTTCAAGTGATTTTGCAAGAATAGAATAAACACACAAATATTTTGGCATCCCTTGGTGCTAACTTCTCTCCCATTGAGCAAGTGGTAAGGAGACCAAAAGATCGTAAGAGTGATTTTTAGACCTTCGATCCCCAACAAAAATCTCTACTGGCAGGTGTTCGATAGCGATGAGCAGATAGTCAATTTATTGATTAAGGAAGCCAGTAGTGCAGAAGAAAGAATACTAGCTGAGGAGGAAATTGAAGGAATGATCTAGTTGAAAAATAGTCGCATTCCTAGGGGATTAATTACGCTCGAGAGCTTGTTTGACCAGAATGATAGAGCAGAGAAGCACAATATTAAACTCGATGAGAGGAGTATAAAGAATTACAACTGGAATCTGATAAGGTGATCAAAGTTGAAATAGACTATACTTCAAAAGAGCTCGAGAAAATTAAGGAGTTGTGTTATGAAGTCCTTGATATTATCGCATGGAGTTATTATGATTTGAAAGGGTATGACAAAAATGTGATTCAACACACCATTGAATTGCAGGAAGGGGTAAAACCCTTTCAACAAAAACAACATCTTGTGAATCTAAAAATTGAAGTACTGATGAAATTAGAACTGCTGAAGATGCTGGAGGCAAAAATCATTTACCCCATCAAACACTTGACTTGGGTGGTAAAATTGGTTCTAGTATGAAAGAAGAATGGAGATATTCACCTATGTGTAGATTTTTGTAATCTAAACCAGGCATATCTGAAATACCATTATCCCTTGTCATAAATTGACCAGATCCTCCATGTTGTTGCTAGAGCACAAATATTTTTGCTACTTGATGGTTTCTTCGGCTATAATAAAATCTGAGTAGAGGATGAGGACCAATATAAAACAACATTTACTACCAAGTGGGGTACATTTGCCTATCAAAGAATACCTTTTGATATTTCGAATGTTGGAATCACTTTTCAAAGATCAATGGATGTCACCTTTGGTGAGTTACTAAATCGAATCATTGTGATATACCTTGATGATATGACTATTTTTTCACATCGCAGGGAAGAATATGGATCTCATCTAAGATAGGTGTTTGAAAAGTGTTAGGAATTTGGTATTTCCATTAACCCAAAGAAATCTATCTTTGATGTCAAGGAGGAAAAGATATTGGGACATGTCATTTCAAAGGAAGGATTAGCTATTGATCTTGTGAGAGTTGAAGCTCTCTTAAAATTGCCACTGCCATCCAATAAGAAGGACCTACAATCATTTTTTGGTCAAATAAATTTTGGATGAAAATTCATCATCAATTTTGTTAAGGTAGTGAAGCCAATGACTAAAATCCTGAAGAAAAATATAGATTTCAAATGGACAAAGAAAAGGAGGCAGGCATTCCAAGAAATTAAGGAGAGAATCATCCAAGCACTAGTGTTGATCAATCCGAACTATTCTAAGGATTGTATCCTTTACATGTTGGGTGAGCAGAAAAGTTATACCGTTGTCCTAATGCAGAAGCAAGATGATAGTGATGAATAGCCAATCATTTTTCTAATTAAATTCATTCAGCCACACCAGGAAAAATATAATTTTATTGAGAAGTAGGTTTATGTGGTTATGAAGTCCCTAAAGAAATTTTGATATTTCATCTCACAAAGCAAGACAATTGTCTATGTTATTCATCCGGATGTCAAGAATTTTATCATTCAAGGAGAGCTTGGTGACAAAAGAGCAGGTTGGGTCTCCAAGATTCAAGAATATGATGTAGAGATTCGATCGACAAAATTGGTTTGTGGTTGGGCACTCTGTCAGGAGTTGGCTAAAAGCGTAGCTTATCAGTCACCAGTACCATCACATGATGAGGTTATCAACGAGAGCAATCTTGCTAACCAAGCAATAGGTAATCATGACTGGATAGAGGACCTAGTCAAAATTTTCACATCTGGAAGGTGTCCATCTCACCTCGATTCCTCACAAATGTGAAGGTTTAGATTATAGGCCCGTAGATATGTCTCTCTACCAAGTGGGTTGTTCCACAAGAATATAGATGGAGTGCTCCTCAAGTGCATTAAAGAATCTAAAAAATAGAAGATTTTGGAGGAGTTCCACTCTAGATTGTCTGGTGGGTACTATGCAGTGAGGCCTATGGCCTTGAAAATCATTTGGGCTAGATATTTTTGGCCCACTCTTTTTGCAAACACACACAAAGTGAGTCAAAGCTGTGATAACTATCAACAATATATTGGCAAAAGTAAGAAGGCATATTTACCTCTACATCCAATCCAGGTGGAAGCTCCATTTCAATAGTAGGGCTTAGAATTTATTGCGGTCATTGATCCCCATTATTTTGATGAACATAAATATATTTTGATAGCAACTAACTACTTTACTCGAGGGGTGAAGGCTAGCTCAACAAAGAAAGTAGATCAAATGACAATCATATCTTTCCTCAAAGGGCTGATTACTCATTTTAATGTACCAGATGTCATTATGATGGATAATGGGACTCCCTTCATTGGAGCAAAGATTACAGAGTTTGCGGGCAGGTATGGAATTTATTTGAAAACTTCCTCTAATTATTATCCATAGGGAAAAGGTCTAGCCAAGTCCACGAACAAGAACTTGCTTTGGATTTTAAAGAGAACACTCGAAAGCAACAAAAGGAGTTGGCATCTACTTCTAAATCAAGCTTTGTGGGTGGATCACATATCGATCAAGAAGTCCATTAAAACTTCTCCCTACTCCCTAGTGTATGGAAAGGAAGCGGTTTTGCGTACCCATATTGAACTCCCAGTTCTACGGAACTTGCAAATGCTTAGTGATGAACCTAATACCATGAGCGTAAGGTTAGCCCAACTTTTGTAGCTTGAGGAAGAAAGAGAGAAGGCATATATTGCTTTCACTAAATATGCCAAGATGAGACAAAAGTGGTTCGACAAAAGGATGATTCAACGGAAATTTAAAGTTGGAGATTTGGTGCTTAAGTGGAATGAGAACAAAGCCAAACCAAGAAAGCACCATAAATTTGAGGTAATTTGGGAAGGCCCATTCCAAGTTTCAGGAGTAAATTCAGCCAATGCATACCACCTTTAGGACATGGATGGTCGGGAGCTATCAATCCTAGTTAATGGTCTTCATCTGAAGGCCTATTTTCGATGACAAAATCAAGGACACAAGTATGTAAACATGTACAAAGTTTATTTTTCCATAAGTATTTTTACTTTTTTCAATATAAATATAAATATAAATATATACATAAAAGCGAAAAAAGAAAAAAAGAGTAGACATAGATGATTTCGCCAGGGAAGTACCATGCTACCCTTTCATTTTCACCTCGAAAATGTTTCTTCTTCCTCAAAAAATTAATTTCACCCCAAAAAGCCTTTTTACGGATAATATTATGAGTTTCGGGTGAAATTAAAATTAATTATTTTAAACTTTTTTAGCAAGTGTTTGAAGGCTCCAAAGTTAAAAATTGATTTATTTTAAATCAAAGGGGCAAAGAGAGGAAGAAATATAAAAAGATAATAAAAAAAAAAGAGAAGAGAGAAAAAACCTAAAGTGAGAAATTTTTAATTTTGCATGAAGTTTTTAAAAGTGGAGGGCAAAATTAAAATTGGAGCAAAGGCAAAAAGCAAAGTTTTAAAATTGCAACTCCAAGAAAAAAGCTTTTTTAGAAAAAAGAGGGTTAATTAATTTTTAAATTTGCTTTTTCTAAAATTGGGGCAAAAAATCAAAGCAAAGGATTGTTTTAAAAGGAGGGATCAGGCATGAGAAGGCATCAAACAGGTTGAAGACAATTTTCGGGAGTAAAGTGATTTCGCTCGAATTCCCCTTGGGCAATGTTTTGATGTTCCCAAGGAGCAAGATCTCTCAATTCCACCAAAAAAGCGTTCATTGGTTCATACCTGGAAATTTTATTTTTCAAAAGTGGCCGTTGAAAATACAGGGTGCACTTTTTGAGGGTTAATGTGGTGGAGCATGACTTCCAAATAATATTTCAGGTGAAAGGAGAATTAACGACAATTTGAAAATCATTGATAATCATGCTGGTTGAGTGGAATGAGGCCCATATTTACTCGAATTCACCAAGAAGATGCATCACATTTACTCTGGTGGTTGGAGGTGCCATCTATAAATAAGACAGGTAAAATTATTCAAAGAATAAATTTTTAAGTTTTGTTGGTGCATTTTCAAAGCTGGTGGTTGCAAGATTTGCAGATCACTCCCCAAGTTGCCAGAATATCCATGATGGGTAAAAAATCTACAGAATCAAAAGGTGTCACTAAACCAAAACAATCAAAGAAGAAAGTGGAGGGTGGAAAGAAGTCTAAGAATACCCAAAAAATTAAAAATATTGATTTGAACCCGTACTCTGACACCATGGCAAAAATTAGAGATTACATCATCACCAACAAAGGCATGGTCAAACTACACCAGGACGTGGAATTTACAATCAAGTAGAGATTGACACTGGAGAGTCCGATAACTGTAGCATATTATGCACAGTTGTTCTAGTACCTATGCACACCCATCCATTCTTACCCAAAGTTGGTGAGGATAATTTCTATATTTTATAACTCAGTTACTAGGATTGTTCGAAAAACAAATGGGGAAGTGCTTTTCACCATTTCTTCTAACGTAGTTTGGGATGCATTTGCTTGTGGGGTGAAGCCTCCCTCTAATGTGGTCTTTAAAAAATTGCATCTCAATGAACAAGAGGATAAGTATCTGTCTATAGTGTCAATGCGACAATTTATGGAGATGCAGTTAATCAAGGAGCCATAGCTAGGGCAGTTGCCAAATTTACCGAAACCACTCTCAAATTTTAAGAGCCTAGATTTGTTTTTGATGCTAGCATGGATTGCTAGCCTCCTCATAGATTTCATAGTTTTCAAGTGGCAGGCAACGCTGGTGCAGTGCATCTCACAGGTTGAGTTCTACACCCCAACAACAATGACAGTCGATAAAAATCCAATTTATTTTGATTGGGTAGATTTTATAGCATGAAATATGCACATTCAGTTGGATAAGATGAATACTAGAGAGGTGATGTCATTCAAGCACACATAATTTCTAGTCTGGTATTTCTTTTTTCATATGCACCAACATTTTTCCTTTATAGCTATTAAGCAGGTTGATGAAGTGAACAAAGTTTTTTCCAATTTACATGTGGACTCCCAGTCTATCAAGGAGGGAGTCATTTTATAACTTTAACCACTTGTTTTTGGGTCCTGCCATTGAGCCAATTTACGATAAATGTGAGAGAGTGCCAAGGGAAATGAGATAAGCGGTTGTCACTGAGGAGAAGGGTGATATTTTCTTGTTGACACATGGTGTAGTTGTTCGAATCTTTGGCTTCATCGAAAAGCAATTCATCCTCTTGTATTTTACCATAGAGCGTGTCTTTGTGATGGAGGTTGTGAGATAAAATAATTATATTAATGATGTTTATTGAGCAGGATGAGGTAAAAGGACAACATGCACAATGCCCTTCAGACTTTGCAGTATTCAGGTGAGCTAGGTCGGTCAGAACCAGTTGATCATATAGGCTCTCTAGGATCTTGGCTTGGTGGAGTTGCCTCAAAGGTGGAGGTATGACCCATTGGGTCATTTTATAGCTTTGACCAAGGTCAAACAATTTCATTGTTGCCCACGACCTGATATTCAACAAAATCACAACAATCCCGAGGGGTATGATTTGGAGTGGCATGTTGAAGCCATGATGTCACTTCCATCGTGGCATGATTTTTATGAGCAAGATGATGAGTACAAACCCCCAATGCATAAGCAACATATTCCTCCTTTGGGTCTATTTAGCTAGATGAAAAGCTAGTTGCCTACGTGGTTTGAGGAAAAGATCACAAATTGGTGGATTATGAGGGTCCATTGAGGAAAAACTACATCAGCTTATGGGTTGAATATGGATGAAGCATTCTCCAATGCATATGATGAATTTTGTGACATTTATCAGCCCATCACTTTTTCAAAGGTTGTACCTCAAATTTTCTAAAATTTTGATAGTGAAGAAAGCGTGGTTGAAGAAGACTGCCCAACAATTGAAGAAGCGATAATGTGGAAGAGGAACAACTGTTGGTGTTTAAAATAAGGTCTCAACCAGTAAAGAAAAATATAGAAAAGGTATTTCATTTTCCCAAGGCCATGAAGAAGCCAAGAGTTGGTACAATTTCTTCATCTACAATGAATCTTCCTCCACCAGTATCAGTCACCCAGGTTGACATTTCCCAGGATATTTCATTGATTTAGGAGAAGCAGCTAGAACAATAGATTGAGATCATAGATCTTGAAACAAATATGGAGAAACAACAAGCCCAAGAGGAACCTATCTCACAACCACCTCCATAACTGGCTCATAGGGCACCCGAACTTGAAGGTATGGTTATTTTTCCTTCTTCCACTCATGAGCAGTTAGTGACTGTCACTTCTCTTCCCCTAGTTTCTACATCTGTTGCTCCCCCGTTTGGCATACCTTCTACTTCCATTTTACCCCTCATTTCTTAGCCATCGATCACTATTGCTCCATATTCTATTCCCTTCTCTTCAGTCTCTTTATTTCAGTTCATTCACATCTATCCCGAATCTATTTTCACTTCATATTCTATTTCTATCACTTCTACCACAACTGTAAATACACAAGCTCCTCCACGAGTGAGTGTAACTTTAGTTGAACCTAGCACTTCCAATCCTTCCACTATTTTTGTTCCACCCCTAATTTCTGTTTCCACTTCTTCTTTTGAGCTAAAAATTTCACAGGCTCAGTTCCCCTTCTACCAGTTTTTGGAGTTGTAGGTATTCCCCAAGTTAGAGACAGAGGTGATGCCTGAACTTCTAGTTGCAGTAAAGATCAATCGAGATCATCTGAGTTCATCATAATGGTTGAAGATCCGTAAAAGGAAAGAAGCACAAGCTCCAGTGAAGCCACTCAAGAAAGTCTTATTTGATCCAGAAGCAATGGAGACCCACACCACCAAGATGATTCCCTAGGTCTGAAAGCCACAAATAGAAATGAATCTGAGTAATTATACTTATGAAGTTGTAATAGAGAACCTGATGAAGATTGAAACTACTGAGAATATGGAGAACATTTAGGTTGACATGAGCTCAGTCTACTTGCATGGCAAGCACTATAAGAAAATATTTTATGACGTCGAGGCAAATATTATTGAGCTTTAGGAAGCTCTAGCTGAGAGTAGAGCGCTGCAGGAAAATATAGCAAAGAAGGTAGAAAAGTGGTGACAGTGAGTGAAAGCCCATTAGAAAGCAAAGGAAGCAGTAGAGCAACAAGTGCAAATAATAACTTGACTCCATATAGAACCAATTGGTAGAGAAGGCTACACAGGCTGCAGGCTTCTCCAAAGAGAAAATCAAGGAGGCCCACCATCGTTTGGTTGGAAGTTGTGTGAAGATGGTGGCAAAAGCAAGCCTAGTCCTGCAATATCTCTATGAGGCTTGAATACTGATTTAGTTGAGTGAGAAAGTAATAGGAAATACAGAGAGTTTTATAGAGCCACATTTGGAGTCAACAACAAGGATTCAAGCTCTTTCTGAGTCTGACATTCGTATTCACCCCATGATTGGGATGGATTGAGCCTGGTCTAGTGCCAAGGTTACTTTACGTAGTTATTTTCATAGATTAGACCTGGTGAGGGAGGGCATGAATCTACTTACCATAGTTGAATAGGAGTGCTCCATTGCACTTGCTCATTTTTAAGCCCTTATTGACATGGGGTTCCCAAGTTTCACATATGATTAGGGTGAGCCCCTACCGAAAGAGCAGTTAGAAGAGGCCTAGAAGAATTTTGTATAGGATACGTCAGAAATTGATAGTTGGATAGAGCCAATCACAAAAGTACAGGTTTTGTCGCTCATAAAAAGGCTCACCCGCATGGAGTCATCTTTGTTTGAATTGGCTCATAGATCCAAGCGCATCAGCTTGGAGCATATTGAGACTCTACGGTACATATTTGATTCACTTAGTCTAACTTCCCTGTTCACCATAGATGCTTAGACTAAAATGGTTATAGTTTATAAGACCACTTGTGTGAGCTTGGCAAAGCAAGAGGAGTAGGCAGTAACAGAGCAGGCATAAGAAAAGACATTCGGATCAGAAGTGCCGACTGACATAGCCCGTGAGGAGGACCACTGAGAGCCCAATGGATAAAGGCCTAGGATCGATTACATCAATGCGATATGGATACCCCGAGAGCCACCATAAATGTTGGTAGGTTTGACATTATGCCACATTAAAATTTTTATGAAATTTTGTTGACAATTTTGATTGTAAAAAGTGGCAAAGTATAATGAATAATGTTCCTTCTTTCTCTCAATTTATATTGTGTTGATTAATTTTGGTTTTAATCCTATTTATTTAATTTTCATGGACTTTGTACCGAAAAATGATGGGGTTTAAGGTAAAATTAATGTTAATATTATGTTTAAAATGGAACAACAGAAGTACAGTTAACAATTTTCTAGCATTGGCAAAATTGGTTCAAAATGGGAGCGCTTGTAATTAAAGAAAGTTAAAAATAATTTCGTCATGTTTTTAGGCAAAATGTAGTAATGGATTTTAATGGATGCCCCTGAAACGAGTTTGAAGACATCAAAAGTCATGGCATTGGAAGTTCAAAGTTAAAAGGACATGAAAGTATTTTCACCCCAAGAGAAGGGCGAAACTCTTTGTCACCCTTCTTTGATGTGAGAATATATTTATTTTATTACGAGCACAAGCGAAGGTAATAGCTTACAAGGTAGAGGGATGGTCAAAAGTGATTTCGTCCCAAGGGTGGGGTAACGAAATCCATTCACCCCATATCGGGGCAAAAGTTATCTTAAAAATAATAGAATGGGTGCCAAGTAAAAATCAACATACTTTTGGCCCAAGTGAGGGGTAAAAATCCCTTTCGCCCCTACTTGGGGAGAAACCACATATTAAGAAGAATAATGTGGTGGGCCCTCTGTCAAGGAATAAAAGCAAAATAACAACATGCGTTCACCCCAAAGGAGGGGTAAAAACACCGTTCACCTCACTTTGGGGCAAATGTCTTCCTAAAATGGGCAAGCACATAGTTGACAAAGTCAAAAGGGCTTTTACCCCAAGTGAGGGGTGAAAATACCATTCACCTATCCATGGGACAAAAGCATATTGTAAAGACATCCGCAGGTGCAAGACGAGGGTCCCATATTAAAGCAATTTTTAGAAAATGGGTTTCGTCCAGAGATGGGGTGTGAGCTTTGTGCACCTCTCTTTGGAGCGAATGGTGTTTCAGATGAAAGGTGCGCCATGGCAGTTAAACGGAAGAATAGTCAACAACATTTTTACCCCAAGTGAAGGACAAAACTCTCATTCATCCCTCCTTGGGATGAAACGATATGAAAGCATTTCAAGGTGCTAAGGTGCATATTCAAATATGGGCTAAGGATGATTTTTGAAGCCGAACAAAAGGATGTAAATCATCAAGAATGTTGCAAGGATGAAGGCGAGCTCACCTTAGTGGAGGACAAAAATCATTATCGCTCTCCTATGGGGTGAAATGATATTCTGGTTGTTCCTCATCTCCAAATAAAATATGGGTGCACACCCTAGAGTTCCAGAAAAAGGTGTAGTTGGGGAGGGGATCTTGGTAGAATTTTTTAGCATGGAATTAATGACAGAATGAATATACATGGGGCAAATGATTAAAACATCAAAGAGAAAGTGTGTACATGCGTTTTTGCCCAGACTTGTTCTAAAAAGGATTGTTACTATGTTTTTGGGTGAAATTGATTTTCAAAATCCAAGAAGCCTTTTCAAAGGCACCCGGACCAAGGACGATGAAAATTTAATTATTTAAGCAAAGGAGGCTATGTTTCCAGGCTTTATGCTAAAAGAGTGAAAAATTAAATGCCAAAAAGTGATTTCGACTATTTCCAAGGCATCATCCACCTACTTTGAGTTTCCAAGAGGATGGACACTCTACAGAAAACACTTTGAGTTTTTTGTATAAATAGAAGGATACTTAACTTCTTATTCGTTGAATTATTTTGCACGTGATTTAATTATGCTTAACATTTTTGCTCATATTCAAGTCTATTATTGACTAATTTTAAATTCTACATCTGGATTTAACTACTGCTAGTGAGGGAATGAATACTGGAATGTGCTTTGGAAGTTATTTTTGCAAACCGTAAGTGGTTCTTCTGCTTTTCTTTCTGTTATATGCTGCTTGATATTCGATTTAAATTTTTGCTGCTAGTTTGTCCCCATCCTACATCATTCAACTTATAGCCATATTTCCCATCTCTTTCCACCATTTTTTATTTCTTTCATGTAACTCTAAACTTAAAAGCAATGTAGGATTTTGTAAGGGATCCAACCCTCTCTGGAGATTGGCCTGGAGGACATATCTTTCCTTTGGCCTTTCAATATTGGCCGGTTATAGGGTGCACAAAGCATAGATTTTATAACTAGGTAGATTTGTGACCAAAACACCCACATATGGGATGAAATAATTAACATCCCCCAAAATGTAATAATTACATTTACATGACAACAAATAATGTAATAAAGTCTAACACCCCTTTATTACATTATTTGGTATAAATATCATTACCCCCATGATTCTAGGGGTGGTGCACTAGAATTGTTCTCTGGCTCTAACTTTGGCTTTGCTGGTTTTGGATAATCTTCATTGGGCGTGCCTCTATGGATTAGTCTATGGGTCTACCTCTGGGTTATTACCTTTAGGTCACCTCTACGTCAACATTTACTTTAGGTCCTTTCCTCTAGGTCATTATTACCTCTTGGTTAACCTTTGGATCCACATTTAGGTCATCACTTCTGGAAAATTACCACTAAATTATCTGTTTGGAATCTTTCACATAATTGTTCATCACTTCTAGAATTTTTCACATAATGGTTCATTACAGGTTCTTTAAGTGTAGGTCTTCCAAGCATTGCTTGGGTCATATTCTTCTATAGGCTCTATCACTATAGGCTTTGATGCAAAAACTATACATCTCAAGTTTTCCAAATTATAATGCTTCATGGGAAAACTTATATTATGATTTATCAACCATCAAACTTGGTTTCCTGTATAATCCATTCAACATTTATTTTGTTTTAACCCATTCTGATACATCCATCTGTTCACAATTGTGCCAATTTTTTTTTGGAGTGATTATTACCTCCACAAATCTCACAAGGATGTAGGTTTCCACATGTTTGAATCTTCCATAATGATTGCAACAACTTATCCTAGGAACTTTTGCATATATTTCTCTTTCATAAATTTGGTCTTATTTCTTCTTGCATAACCATGAGAACCAAGGCCTTCTTTCAAGGATGTTAAGCGTTATTATTACACCAATAGAGATTGTCATACCATTTTTAAAGTATCCTTCACCAAAATTTTTGAGAATTGATTGCAAATAAGTTTATACATGGAAAACATGTTGCTTTGTGTTAATATTCAAATGTGGGTTACAAAGATGCCCTTTTCAAAAATTTTACCTTTGAAGGCTATAATATGGGTCTTCCCAAGAGGGAAGCCCTCTTTTAGTAAGTGGTCAAGCAACACCATGGTATTTTTGAACACCTCAAAGGGGAGTGGACAAACTATGCATGGGACACTGCTAGTCACGCTAGTCCTCTAAACTTGCATAACACTACAAAAATTGTTAGAAACATTTGGGGGCCTGTCTCAATTAGACCACTTATAATAAAATATAAAACACTCAAGTAAATCAACCTAATTCATTACAAAAGCATTAAGGATAATTCCAAAAATAATTAGGGTAATGATACTTACATGCTTAGAAGGTTTGCTGACTTTTTGGTTGTTGAAATAAGACCCTGTTTAGGTCACAACGCAAGGTGCACTTGTTTGGGTCACAACCCTCCTTGTGACCAAACTTGTACTAGTCAAAATGGAATACAATTTTGTGGTAACCTTCTACGGGATGTCAGGAAGCTACCTTCAAAATTTCAAGGCAATAAAATTCTGAATGTGAAAGTTATGGGCAAAACAGTGGGGGTGACTCTAGCTAAAATAGGTCCCTATTTAGATCGTAACCCTCTTTGCAACCAAAACTATGTTATCCAAAAAAAAGTTGGGTTTTATGGAGGGTTCCTTTGATGCTGTTGGAGCTCCTGTCCCTATCAGGTCATCTCCTATACTTGCAGTTGGGAGCAGTTTGTAATACAAAAAGGATGCAAAAAGAGGTCTTTGTATGCAAGGATTAACACAAAGGAGAGATGGACTGAGGGCTTAAGTGACCTCTAGGATAATTTTTGTAGAGTTTGGGTATGTGAATTTATGACTCCTAAAGATGGAGAAAATGGCAACCTATATATAGAAGTTACCAAGGTCAGGGAGGTTGAGGTGCCCCTTGAGGTGTCTCTTGAGGTGGCATGGGGTGCCATGCCTCATAAGTTCATTTGGATGAGAGAAGTCCTCATCCATCCACATGTAATAAATGGGTAATGGGTGAACCATACCTCATAAATGTATGGTGTATGGTGACTGCTCTATGCCATCAATGTGTTGGATGCCTTAATGAAAAAATTCTTCATTTTTTATTTTTGACATTGAATGCATATGGGGATGTGGGATAGAGTAAGAATTAAATTCTAAAGAACACAAGCTTATATTGAGAGGGGGGTGAACAGTATAAGACCACTTTTTACTTTTCTTTCTCAATCAATATTATGCAATGTATAGATAGCAATATCAACAATAGTAATCAAAGCAATGCACAAATCACCACACACAATAGAGACACCAATTTAACGTGGTTCACCCAATGTGGGCTACTCCATGGAGAAAATATTTCACTAAAATTTTCTCAATCAATCTCTTGGGAATCCTTTCCCTATTACAATGTTTATGGACCTCTATCCAAAGGAGACACCAATCCCCTAATCAAGTTCATGGATCTCTATCCATAGGAGAACTCCTTTCTCCTTAGCTCTAGTTGGTGATATTCTAGAAGAACTGCTACCTCCACTACACTAGCTAATGGATCTCTATCCACTGAAGACTCCTGTCCTCACTACCCTGGCTAATGGATCTCTATCCACTAGAGACTATCATCCTCTATACTCTATCACCTCCAAAGCTTACTCTTTGCTCTATCTCAAATCTACACTAAACATAGTCCTTTGGTCTAGCACAAATTTGCTCAATCTCTATCTCTAGTCTAGCACAAACCTATCCTCAAATCTACACCAAACTCTATCCTCAAATATACACTAAACATAGTCCTTCGATCTAGCACAAATATATCCTCAATCTCTATCCTCAAGCCTTAACACAAAGCTTGACTCAATCACAAATCAACTCTAGATCTACCCCAAACCTTAACTCAAGGTTTGAACAAATCAATCAATCAACTCTACTCACAAGCCTTCTCAAATACTTATCTCAAATATACCTTGTAAGCTTCCACAAAAGCTCACACTAATCTATCCACAAGTCCTCTCTAGAACTTGTCCAATATGCTCAACAATATCTATCCTCAAATCTATATTGTAAGCTTCCACAAAAGCTCACACAAATATATCCACAAGTCCTCTCTAGAACTTACCTCAAATCTACTCAACAAGTCCTCACTAAAACTTGTCCAATCTCATAGAAACATAAAGAGAATTGTTAGAGACTCAATATGCTTCACATTCACCACAATGCTCAATCACTTTCAATCTCTCTTTTACCATATAAACATATAGAGAATTTTTAGAGACTCAATATGTTTCACACTCATACAACAATGCTCAACCTCTTTCTCAAATCAATTTAGAATATAGAACAATTTGTTTCACATAACTAGAACTATCACTTCAACACATCCACTTGACTAGGCTCAACCAACTCTACTCAACCAATCACTCAATGAAATAATCCTTGCTCACAAACCCTAGTCCAAGCATATGAACACTCACTCAAATATTTCCAACAATGCTTATCAACCAATCTCACATAACAATGATACTCATGATCTTTCAAACCCTAGTTCAAGTTCTTCACTCAACCTCACTTCAACAACAATGCTTATAAACTAATCTCACATAACAATGATACTCATGATCTTTGCAAACCCTAGTTCAAGTTCTTCACTCAACCAATCACTTCAACAACAATGCTTATAAAACAAGGTTACTCTCTTTAACCTCTATTCTAGAAAACCTTGAAGCATTAATTCAAAACACACTCAACAATGCTTACCAACCAATCCTTTTCACTCCAACTTAGCATTCACAACACTCAACAAACACTCACTAGAAATATGTGCCCATACCTTTTTGATTGATGAAGAAGTGTCTTCAAAACCTATCTCAAAATAGCCAAACCTTCTTGTGCCAATTCAAGTTTAGATAACAATAATTTTATCTCAAAAATATTCACAAGGATATTCTTCTTGATCAAAAGGTACAATAAAATTTAATCCAAATTTTACACCTTATAACTCCCTCTAACTTTCTAACCACTCACAAATATCAAGGATATAACACTTTACCACTTAAATGCCCCTTACAAAAATTAAGCACATAAAATAATTATCAACACCTTATAACTCCCCTTAAAACCTTATAAAATAAAATTATTTTAAACTTTAGGGCATAACTTTATTTCTCCAAAAATTTAGTGCTAACTCAAAAAGGGCATACCTTTGTCTTTTCCCCCAAAAGGGGGTTCGACGGGTTTCGAACCACCGTCTCCCAACCGCCAAGCGCCTTAGCACTTTGGTGCCCACCACATGGGCTATAGGCACCCACGAGAAGGAAGGGAAGCTTCCTTCCTCTTATCTCCTTCATTCATCGATGAATTTACCAAAAAACACTCATGGATTCGAACCTCCGCCAATCGTTGCTCCTTGCACTTTGCTTCCACCGTGGTTGCCAACTGCGCTACCCGCGCTTGGTGACCAAGGCACCTTCCTCGGTGGGTGTTGTTCTTTCACCTACCACTTGGAACTTTCAAAGCCAATGAAAACCCTCTTCCTTTCGATAGATGATTCACACATTTTTCCTTTGCATACCACATGATTAATTCAAATGCATGTTAGACTTTAGGCTAAGGTGGAGGACTCCCTTTTATACACGCTTTGCCATATGACTCCCACGTCGGCGCTCGATGGTCGAATTCAAAAATTTGAATTTTGACTTTAATAACCCACCTTAGGGTTATTAAAATAACCATAAATTAATATATAATTAATATTAAAATTAATTAATAATTAATTTAAATAACTTATAAGTAAATTAATTAATAAATTAATTTATAATAAAATTATATTAATTAATTTATAATTAATTTAAACTTCCTTGTATAATATTATAAAGAAATATTATAATATTATTTTCTTGGGCTTCTTCTTTTCACCTTGGACCTTATCTTGACCTCCTGGAACCGGATATGATCAACTAAAAATGGACTCTCCTTTTGCACTGATTGGAGAACCTAAAACTGATGTTGCCCACTGAAACTGCCACTCAATGGTGCTAAAATCTTGACATCAATGACCACTCACTCTTGACATCAATGACAACTCATCTACTCAAAATGTCCAACAATCTCCCCCTTTGTCATTGATGGCAACCCAAATTCCTTTTACCAAAACTTGGTCTTTTTCCTGTTCTGCTCCCCCTGGGAAATTGCTCCCCTGACTCAATGCTCTCTCCTTAAACCAAATATCTCCCTTACTCAAATCTCTTCCCCTTTGACATCAATGGCAAAGGGTCACCTTTGGGGCTCGGGGCTAAGAATGAGTCTCTTAGCTTAGCCCCTCCCCCACCTCCTCTTGAGGTGGTTAATTCTAGGGTGGGAGTATTTCTACTCCCAACATACACTGATCTTTACCTTTGTCCTCTTTCCTTATCATATGATTCTTTTGATTCCTTTGACTATTCTTATTCATGTCCATGTTCATGTTCCTATTCATGTCCATATTCATATTCCTATTCTTTCTGTTCATGTTCATGCTTGGTTCTGGAATGTCTGCTCTACACCACTTTGTTGTATGTCCATCATTATTGCACTTATAACACTTAATGTTATTATTCCTTGGAGGTGCAAATGTCTTGGGATTTCTCCTAGTGAAGCCATATCTATTCCTATCATGAACCCTGCAATTCATTGCCTTGTGACCAAACTGATTACATGAGTAGCAATACCCATGAAAAAATTACCTACTTCTGAAGTTCCCATATTCCTATCTTTCATGTGTCCTGCATTGTGAAGCCTTGTGCCCAAATCTATGACATGAGAAACATCATCCATTGAAATTTCCTAGCCTTGACCTCATTGGTCTCTTAGTCTCTTTTACCCTATGTTGGTTCCTGTTCCATCTGTTTCTTCTTTGTGCATTGTTCCTTTCCTTGTTGAAATTTCTATTGTCCAACTCATCCTCAGAAGTCTCACTTTCTCTCACACTATCTTCTTCTGAAGTTTCTTCTTCTTCAGAACTTGAGGTTGACTCCTCTTCTTATTTCTTTTGTACCTGTTCAAAGCCAAGACCTGTCTTGCTTGATGTAGGCTTTTGTGACTTGATAATCTTATCCAAATTCTTTGAGCTCCTTCCAAACTTGTGTAGCTTATCTTTAGACTTCTCTACTTCTTCCCTTAGTAGAGCTACTTCTTGTTCTAATCTTTCACATTCTAAGACCTTTGCTTCTAACTTATCCTTGAACTTCTTTGTCTTAGCTATTGACTTATTTAGATCCTCTATAAGTTTTCCTCTCTCTTCATCACATTCTTGAAACTGAAGCTCAAGTTGGGAGTTTTGCTTTCTTACCTTATTTAAAGTTTTAAGAGCATAAATAAGCTCTCCCTCAAGATCAACTTCTCCTTTTTCTGATTCTTCCTCTATTTTTTTACCTTTGAAAACATCTTCATTCTTTTTTGACTTGTCTTCTATAGGATCACCTCCTTCTTCTTCTAGTGCCATTAGAATATTCTCTTTTGGTCCTTCAAGTGTATCCTCATATTCATCATCACTGAAACTGAAACCATTCTTTGTACAACTATCTTCAAGATGTCCAAAATTACCACATCTAAAACACTTGAGAATTATTGGTGACCTTTTCTTAACTTCTTCTTTTTCTTCTATCAGAAATAGAACTTCATCTTTATCATTATCTGAGAAACTATTATCACTATCACTTGAGTACTTACTTGCCTTGTCTGCATAGTAGCTCCTCTTTTGTCTTTGAAAGAACTTCTTTCCTTGTCTGCCTTGTCCATCCTTACCTTTCTTTTGGTACCTATATTTTTATGATTCCCTGTTCTTATGATCCTGTTTTTCTTCATCATTGCTATTCCTGGCTTCTTGAAAATCAGTTGCATAGTGACCATACTTTCCACAATTGAAACATCTAACAGATTTTGCATCTTTAAATCTTCTTGAATCCTTATTCTTTCTGCCATAATTTGCTTCTTCATCACTGGATGACTCATTGCTTGAATCTGACTTCTTGCCCTTTGTCTTCTTAGTAGCTTTGAAGGTTGCTTCCTTCCAGAGATTAGGTTCCTCTTTTGTTCTTAACTCAAAAGTTGTAAGAATACCAAGTAACATATCTCTTGTCAAAGAATCACCATATTTTGATTCCTCTATAGCAGAAATATTTTCACTAAATATTTTTGGAAGAGATCTTAAGATCTTATCACAAACATCAGATTCTTCAATCTCAAGTCCAAGTCCTTGCATGGCATTAACAACCTCATCTACACGAAGTAGATAAGTACTAATGTTTTCCTCATCCTTCATTTTTAAATCTTCAAATTATCCTTTGAGATTTCGTATCTTTACCTTTTTGACACTTTTATCTCCTTCATATATGCTTTGCAACTTATCCCAAATTGCCTTTGTTGATTTGCAATGCATAACCTTTATGAACTCTGTTCTATGCAAACCTCTCAAAATTGCATTCATTGCTTTTGAATTGTAATGATGTAGAAGCTTACCATATTTATCTGTAGGTGGAGTAGTTGGTGGTGTGTATCCATTTTCAACTGCTTCCCATATTTCATTGCCAAGTGCCATCAGGTGAATCTTCATTCTCATACTCCAAAATATATAATCGCTTCCATAAAATACTGGTGTTGAATTATCTGAGGACCCATTCTTAGAATCCATTGTGTTCTTGAAAGCTTTTCCTTCAAGTTGTTAAACTCTTTCGAAGGAACCCGCTCTGATACCAATTGAAGAACACAAGCTTATACTGAGAGGGGGTGAACAATATAAGATCACTTTTTACTTTTCTTTCCAATCAATATTATGCAATGTATAGATAGAAATATCAATAATAGTAATCAAAGCAATGCACAAATCACCACACACAATAGAGACACCAATTTAACGTGGTTCACCCAATGTGGGCTACTCCACGGAGAAAATATTTCACTAAAATTTTCTCAATCAATCTCTTGGGAATCCTTTCCCTATTACAATGTTTATGGACCTCTATCCAAAGGAGACACCAATACCCTAATCAAGTTTCATGGATCTCTATCCATAGGAGAACTCCTTTCTCCTTAGCTCTAGTTGGTGATCTTCTAGAAGAACTGCTACCTCCACTACACTGGCTAATGGATCTCTATCCACTGAAGACTCATATCCTCACTACCCTAGCTAATGGATCTCTATCCACTAGAGACTATCATCCTCTATACTCTATCACCTCCAAAGCTTACTCTTTGCTCTATCTCAAATCTATACTAAACATAGTCCTTTAGTCTAGCACAAATCTGCTCAATATCTATCTCTAGTCTAGCACAAACCTATCCTCAAATATGCACCAAACTCTATCCTCAAATATACACTAAACATAGTCCTTCGGTCTAGCACAAATATATCCTCAATATCTATCCTCAAGCCTTAACACAAAGCTTGACTCAATCACAAATCAACTCTACTAGATCTACCCCAAACCTTAACTCAAGGTTTGAACAAATCAATCAATCAACTCTACTCACAAGCCTTCTCAAAGACTTATCTCAAATATGCCTTGTAAGCTTCCACAAAAGCTCACACTAATCTATCCACAAGTCCTCTCTAGAACTTGTCCAATCTCTCAACAATATCTATCCTCAAATCTTATTGTAAGCTTCCACAAAAGCTCACACAAATCTATCCACAAGTCTTCTCTAAAACTTACCTCAAATATGCTCAACAAGTCCTCACTAGAACTTGTCCAATCTCATAGAAACATAAAGAGAATTGTTAGAGACTCAATATGCTTCACATTCACCACAATGCTCAATCACTTTCAATATCTCTTTTTATCACAAAAACATATAGAGAATTTTTAGAGACTCAATATATTTCACACTCATAAACACTCAACCTCTTTCTCAAATCAATTTAGAATATAGAACAATTTATTTCATAGAACTTGAACTATCACTTCAACACAACCACTTGACTAGGCTCAATCAACTCTACTCAACCAATCACTCAATGAAATAATCCTTGCTCACAAACCCTAGTCCAAGCATATGAACACTCACTCAAATATTTCCAACAATGCTTATCAAACAATCTCACATAACAATGATACTCATGATATTTGCAAACCCTAGTTCAAGTTCTTCACTCAATCAATCACTTCAACAACAATGCTTATCAAGTAATCTCACATAACAATGATACTCATGATCTTTGCAAACCCTAGTTCAAGTTCTTCACTCAACCAATCACTTCAACAACAATGCTTATAAAACAAGGTTACTCTCTTTAACCTCTATTCCAGAAAACCTTGAAGCATTAATTCAAAACACACTCAACAATGCTTACCAACCAATCCTTTTCACTCCAACTTAGCATTCATAACATTCAACAAACACTCACTAGAAATATGTGCCCATACCTTTTTGATTGATGAAGAAGTGTCTTCAAAACCTGTCTCAAAATAGCCAAACCTTCTTGTGCCAATTCAAGTTTAGATAACAATAATTTTATCTCAAAAATATTCACAAGGATATTCTTCTTGATCAAAAGGTACAATAAAATTTAATCCAAATTTTACACCTTATAACTCCCTCTAACTTTCTAACCACTCACAAATATCAAGGATATAACACTTTACCACTTAAATGCCCCTTACAAAAATTAAGCACATAAAAATAATTATCAACACCTTATAACTCCCCTTAAAACCTTATAAAATAAAATTATTTTAAACTTTAGGGCATAAATTTATTTCTCCAAAAATTCTGGTGCTAACTCAAAAAGGGCATACCTTTGTCTTTTCCCCAAAAGGGGGTTCGGCGGGTTTCGAACCGCCGTCTCCCAACCGCCAAGCGCCTTAGCGCTTTGGTGCCCACCACGTGGGCTATAGGCACCCACGAGAAGGAAGGGAAGCTTCCTTCCTCTTATCCTCTTCGTCCATCGATGACGCTTCCAAAAAAAAGCACTCCCATGGATTCGAACCTCTGCCAATCGCTGCCCCTTGCACTTTGCTTCCACCGTGGTTGCCAACTGCGCTACCCGCGCTTGGTGACCAAGGCACCTTCCTTGGTGGGTGTTGTTCTTCCACCTGCCACTTGGAACTTTCAAAGCCAATGAAAACCCTCTTCCTTTCATGAACGATTCGCACATTTTTCCTTCGCATACCACACGATTAATTCAAATGCATGTTAGAATTTAGGCTAAGGTGGAGGACTCCCTTTTATACATGCTTTGCCATATGACTCCCACGTCGGTGCTCGATGGTCGAATTCGAAAATTTGAATTTTGACTTTAATAACCCACCTTAGGGTTATTAAAATAACCATAAATTAATATATAATTAATATTAAAATTAATTAATAATTAATTTAAATAACTTATAAGTTAAGTAAATTAATTAATAAATTAATTTATAATAAAATTATATTAATTAATTTATAATTAATTTAAACTTCCTTGTATAATATTATAAAGAAATATTATAATATTATTTGCTTGGGCTTCTTCTTTTCACCTTGGACCTTATCTTGACCTCCTAGAACCGGATTTGATCAACTGAAAATGGACTCTCCTTTTGCACTGATTGGAGAACCTGAAACTGATGTTGCCCACTGAAACTGCCACTCACTGGTGCTGAAATCTTGACATCAATGACCACTCACTCTTGACATCAATGACAACTCATCTACTCAAAATGTCCAACAAATCTAACCATAGTTAGGTTAATAGTGGGCTTAGGGTTGACTAGGGTGAGGTGGAAAGTGACTCACCCATGCTTTGAATTATTTCAAAACCAAAAGTCTTTGAATGTCATTTATGATGTTAAATGCTCATGGGAAGATGTGTGGAGCAAGGGTTAAGTCTTACTAGAGTTAGGTTGACCCTAGGTTTAATATTGACTTTTGTGGCTTGACCAAGGTTAAGAGTTTAACCAAGGTTAGGCTAGGGTGAACTAGGCTTATGTGGCATGTGGACTAGTCAAAGGGTAGACTAGGTGATGTATCCCTAGTTTAGGCTAAAGGGGTGGTCATGTGGTGACCAGGGGCTTAGCGTAGGAAAGGGCTTAAGTGGCCAAGGGGGCTTAAGATTATGAATAGTATTTTTAAGTTAATTTATGCAAATTTTGTGGGTTTTTGCAAATTAGTCAGCTGTTATGATGGGATGAGGGACAATATGAGATCTTTAGGTGTCTACAATAAGATTTAAGCTTTGAAAAATCTCCATCTTAACTATCTTTTAACAAAATATATTTTTGAATTTCATCTTGTTTCTTGGCTTGTTTACTATCACCTTTATTTCTTGGTTTTGACACTTCCTTGGCCATGAGAACCTTATGTGTTGTTTCATACTCTTCTTCACAATATAGTTTTGATTCACCCTAAGCAATATACCCTTGATGTTGTGACCTTTTGTTGATATTGCCCTTGTCTTTGTTGATGTTGAGATTGTTGCTTCCCTCGAGTTCTTCAAAATTTATTTTCATGAGTCAAAGAATTGTATCTACATAATTTGGTGTTATATCCTTTCTCATAAATATGACAATATATCCTCCTCCATTGAGAAAACTTTTGTGCTAAAAAATAAGTGGAAGGATCCTTTGAATACTTTTGTGTTTTATTTGTGGAGATAAGGGTATTATTGGATAACTCATCTCTTAACTAATTTTCATCTTCATATTGTTAAAGGATGTTTACCAATTCTTCATATGACACACTTGTATTTGATACTCGCAAAGATGTGATCAATGTTCTATACGATTTAGGGAGAGATTTAAGTACAAATGAGACTAAGCTTATATTCCACATTTTCTCTCATGGCGTTCAACCTTGAATTCAAGTTTGTAATTCTTCAAAGAAATTGTTCAATACTCTCACCATATTGGACCCTTAATGTATGAAGTTGTGACTAAAGATGAAGGATTGTGGCTTGAGTTTTCCTTCAAATATAGTGCAAAGTTTATCCCATTCATATTTTGATATTTCTACTTCACTTCTATGGTTATATTTCATCAACCACTCTAAAATCGATAAGCATAAGTACCCTTACATATCCTTCATCATACTTTGCCTAGTAGTAGTCTCTTTAGGACAAGTTCCATCACCAATAACTATATGCTAAAGTTTTTCAACCTTTAATATTGTCTCATTTTTGTCTTCCATGATGCAAAATTTGGACCCTTTAGCAACTGAGTTTCTATGAGAAAGAATTTTTATGTATCCATGGTGAAGGTTCCTTATATCTTCTAAAATGGTCCCCTTTTATATACACCAATATTATATATTGATCATTTAGATATACCCTCTCTTCCTATATACTTATCGATACATGAAAGAAATTAGTCCTCTCGATATATGCAATTGTACATAAGAGAGACCTTAAGGTATGTGAAAGATATTGAGATGTGGTACCAAGGTAGCACTAAAAAGGATTCATCCTATTAGTAACACTTTCTTAAAGACAAATCTTCCTACATGGGCATAACTTCCCTATATACTTGGATTTTCTCAATTTCAAGATTTATGTTTAATGATAGAAATAAATGGGGTGAAACAAAATATTATAAAATATATGTCATTTTTCCTCCCTAATGATTTATAAGGTTTATGCCTAGATGTCATTATGGCAACTATATTAGGCTTTAGACTTAATAACTTAAAAAATTTACATGTAAAAGCAAGTTAGAGGCATTATTTAAACCAAGCGTTGCAATTGTGCAAAACACATGTTTTAATTTTTTTGTATAAAATTATTTTTTGATGTAGAATTTGTTTGAAAACATTAGGTGTCGGTCACTATTGAAAATGCACCTCTTACAAAAAAAAATTACTATTCTCTTTGTAAACATATTTACTATCAACTATAGGACCCTATTTTCAAAATTCAAAAAACTTCAATTTTATTTCAAATATTCATTCCCCTCTTTTTTTTTTTATATTTAAATTTCAACTTCCCTTCAAAAATATTGTCCCCTTGAACAATTACCTATACACCTTTTAACTCCCTAAATTATTCTTTAAATTTCTTTGAACTTGTTAAAAAAATCAACTTTTCAATTTTCACTTCTCTCCCTAAAAAATTAACTTTCTTTCTTTAAAAAAATATTCCCAATGATAATTAAATTCATGACCCTCTAATCACAAAATTTTAAACTTACTTGCAATGACCAATATTCCTACTAAGTTGTATATTGAATAACATAAGCTTATACTGAGAGGGGGGGTGAACAATATAAGATCAACTATTACTTTTCTTTCTCAAACACTATTATCCAATATATCAATGGCAATATCAACAGTAGGAATAAAAGCAATGCAAAAATCATAACACACAATAGAGATACCAATTTAACGTGGTTCACCCAGTGTGGGCTACTCCATAGAGAAAATCTTTCACTAAAATTTTCTCAACAAATCTCTTGGGAATCCTTCCCTATTAAAATATTTATGGACCTTTGTCCAAAGGAGACACCAATACCCTAATCAAGTTCATGAACCTCTGTCCACAGGAGAAATCCTCCTCTATTGGTTCGTGGAACTCTATCCACAAGAGAACTCCTTCTCCTTTGCTCTAGTTGGTGATCTCTTAGAAGACTACTACATCCACTGCACTGGCTTGTGGATTTCTCTCCACTGAAGACCTTTGTCTTCACTCATAAGACCTCTATCCTCACTACCATGGCTAATGGATCTCTATACACTGGAGACTACTATCCTCTAATCTATCACCTCTAAATATTACTCTCAGCTCTGCTCAATATCTATCTCAAATATGCACAAAACACTATCCTCAGTCTAGAACAAATTTGCTCACAAGTCTATCTCTGGTCTGGCACAAATTTACCCTCAAATGTGCACCAAAATATATCCTCAAATCTATCCTCAAGCCTTAACACAAAGCTTGATCCAATCACAAATCAACTATGCTTAGATATACCTCAAGCCTTAACTCAAAGCTTGAATAAATCAATCAATCAACTCTGCTCTCAAGTTTTCTCAAAGACTTACCTCAAATATGTCCAACAAATCCTCTCTAGAACTTGTTCAATATGATCAATAAGTCTTCACCAAGACTTGGCTCAAATCTTCTCTACAAGTCTTCACCAAGACTTGCCTCAAATCTGTCCAATAAGTCCTCTCAAGAACTTGCTCAATATTCTCAACAAGTCTTCACCAAGACTTACCTCAAATCTGCTCTACAAGTCTTCACCAAGACTTACCTCAAATCTGCTCTACAAGTCTTCACCAAGACTTACCTCAAATTTGTCCAACAATTCCTCTCAAGAACTTGCTCAATTTGCTCAACAAGTCTTCACCAAGACTTACCTCAAATATTCTTGCAATATTTCACAAAAGCTCACACAAATCTATCCTTAATATTTCACAAAAGCTTACTCAAGTCTGTCTTTAAGTCCCCTCTAGGACTTACTCAAATCTGCTCACAAGATTTCACAAAATCTTACTCAATTTTATCCTTAAATCCCCTCTAGGACTTACTAAAATATGTCCTTAATTCCCCTCTAGGACTTACTCAAATATGTCCTTAAGTCCCCTCTAGGACTTACTCAAATCTTCTCATAAGCTTTCACAAAAGATTACTCAAACAACTGCAATACTTGCATACAAAACTCAACTTAATCTCTTTCAGAAAACCTCTTCAATCACACAAACAAGTTTCACTCAAAATATTGTTTAACCATAGAAACATATAGAGAATGATCAAAGACTCAATATGTTTCACACTCACAATGTTTTTTACTCAACAAAACACTCTATCACTTTCAAACTCTCTTTCAAATCAATTCAGAAATAAAGTATAATTTGTCTCACAAAACTTGAACTATCACTCCAATTCTTTCAATCAATAATGCTTATACAACTTCATTCAACCATTCACTCAATGGAACACAACTTGCTTACAAACCCTAACCAAGTGGTTCACTATACTTTCAACAAATCACACCTATAAAACTCCAACCTTGACTCAAGATGATTTCAATGTCACATAACAATGATACTCATGTTCTTTCACAAACCCTAGTTCAATATAGTTCTCAATCTTACATAACAATGATACTCATGTTCTTTTGCAAACCCTAGTTCAAGATAGTTCTCAATTTCACATAACAATGATACTCATGTTATTTCACAAACCTTAGTTTAAGATAGTTCTCAATCTCACATAATAATGATACTCATATTATTTCAATAACCACAAATCATGCACATGAACACTCACTCAAACATTTCCAACAATGCTTATCAAATAATCCTTTTCACTCCACCTTTGCATTTCACAACATTCAATCCAACAATATTTCACTCATAAGAATGATGTGCCCAAACCTTTTATTTTGATGGAGATATATCTTCAAAACTTGTCTCAATCACAATCAAATCCTCTTTGCCAATTTCAAGGTTAGATAGCAATAGTCTATCTCAAAATCTCCACTCAAATTATTCTCCCCAATAATTAGTTCACCATACAAAAATATCAAATCTCAAGTACACCTTATAATCTCCTTACACCTTCAATGCAATAACTTTTCTTTTTATAATGCAAGAATTACAAATATCAAAAATATCTTTTACACCTTTTATCTCCTCACTTTCAAAACATAAATCAACAATTTCATTATAGCAAAACATACACAATAATTTCCTTTATGCACCTTATTTCTCCTCTCAAAAATAATTATCACAATGTAGCTTTATTTCAAAATACAAAATATAATTTTCTTTGCATACCTTATCACTCTTGCTTTATAAAATAAATTCTAACCACCAAAAATTAAAATAAAATATTTTAATTTTCTTATACCTTATATCTTCCTTAACGAACTCACAAGCTACATTTTAAATCTCACGAAACCCTTTAATGCAAATTTCCTAATATCAAAATCCTTTGGAAAATTAAATCGTGAAATGAATACCTTTCATTTTAATTCTGCCCAAAATTGTTTCTTGCGAAATTCGAACACACAACCTTGCCTTTCAACCACCATAGCCCAAAGCTAGGCCACCAATTGGGCTACACGCCCACATGAAATCAAAGAGTGCACGAACCCCCTTTTGTTCCTTGTCTCTTCTCACACTTAGCACGAACAAAAATATTTTTCCCTTTGCAAAACACAATCGCGTGAATCAAACCCTTGAACTACCCTACACAAACATATTAACAAGCCTCTGCCCACCGGTTGCACTACACATCGCTCTGAGATTGGTTTGGCGCTCCACTCAAACTTAATACGAAGTCTGCCTCTTTAAACTTTAACACATGTGAATTCTCTTCTTCCCTCTTAAGCAACACACGATTATTATTTTCTCTTTTGGGCATACGAATTGCATGGATGATTTAAAATAAAAATCATTGCCCCCTTTTATACCTTGTTCTTTGCACTCCAACACGTCGGCTTAGTAAATTTGAATTTTAAGTTTAAACCTTTGGTGCCTTATTATTTATTTAAATTAAAATTTTAACCTATGGTTAAAATATTTTAATTTAAATAAATTAAATAATGACCTTTAAAATATGCTCAATGGGTATTTTCAAGGATTTATTTTTTAATGATTCCTTGGACCTCATTTTTCTTCACCTCAACCTTTTTCTTGGAATATTATAATATTAAATATTATAATATTATTATTTCTTTTTAAACCTGCTTCTCCTTCCTTGGGTCTTCAATTTTTTAGGCCTCTTTAGACATATAATATTTAAAATAAATATTATATCCTATTTATTTTAACCACTTCCTTACCTTTTGGAAAAACAACCTGATGACATTAATGATGACGAAACTTGGACATCAACCTCTTGACATCAATGACAACAAAACTTGCTCAAATTTCCAACATATATGACATGAAAAGAAAGTCTCCAAATTTAAAGAATACCTTGCCCAACCATGTTCAAAGGAGTTTCTTCTTTAGAACGATACTTTGGCTCTTGTTATCTTGAGACTACTATAAAATTCAACAACTATCACTAGAACAAAATATCTTTAATCCGTGTACATTTTCGTATTATTAAAAAATATTATTCAATTTTATTGCAAGTCAAAAGTGCATTAAAAATAGAGAATGAGCTAAAAATTAACAATTTTTTAATAGAAACAATCTTTGGCCTTCATACAAAATAATTTAATTGACAATTATCAAACTTGTCTCGGTTTTGCACAAGTAGGGTTACATTACAAAATTTCCTAAGCCATATTCACCAAATATTTCTTGAGCATAAAATCATCACCGAAAAAGTATTTTCTGCCTCCATATTGCTTCCAAATATTGATGCTTTTGTCTAATAAGTTTTTTACCTATTTTTGATAGGATAAAATGCATAAACATTTATTGTTCCTTGCAAATATTAGGGTTTCGATTGGCTTTACAAATACTCTATGTAATATCTAAAGCATAATAACTCTTTAAGCATATGCTCCCCTTGCACCCCAAGCAACATCTCAAATAAAAATCAAGTTTAGTCAACCTGCAACCAACTTATTTTAGCAAGCTTCAACAAATAGGGTCTCATATTCTATAAAAAATATTATCTCCTCCAAGAATTTATCTACTGCCTCTCCATCATTTATCAATATTCCATAGGATATTTAATCTTGTCACTATCTTCAAGGCTTCCAACAACTATCAAATCAAACAATAGCTGCACATAAAATTGTTTTTTTATCCAAGCCTCTTCCTCAATCGAGAGAGGGCGTTGATATCCTCTCACACAAACTTTCCATATGCTATGATAGCCTCTCTCCTAGAAATAACATAATTCTCTGATACCAAATGTTGAAATCAAGAGGAAGGTAAGCAACAACAATAAAAATAATGTATATTTTATTCACCATATGTTTTGCAAAAGTAAATACATGTGCAACTATTATATTTAAACAATATGGTGCCTCTTAGTTTCAAGAGGTTCTTGGGTGTTTCACTTTCATAAAAAAAATTATCTTTTCATTCCATTTAGAGATATCTATTCACTCGCATATGGGATGAGATAATTTAAAATCCCGCAATATGTAATAATTACATTTACTTGACAACAAATAATGTAATAAAGTCTAACAGAAACACAAAGGGATGTTAATATGGGAAAACAAAAATAAATATCATAAGTGTTAAAAAGAAGTGTCAAAACTACAAATACAAAGAGATAAGTCTCACTATAGATAATTTTATTCTTGCACTTTACATTTTTAAAAGCAAGACAAACCTATAGATTATAAGTCTCACTACGAACAATATGAAAAAATCAAAGATATTGATGAAGATGAAAGCATCGGTGGAAATGAAAAAAAAAGAGATAAAAGACCCAAGAAGCGAAAACAAAGAGAAATAAACTAAGAGTGATATTACTTTGGGAAAACAAAAGCAAATTTTGTAAGTGTTAATAAGAAGTAGGGTCAAAATTATACATAAAATATGATGATAAAAGTGTCATCTTGAAATATTAGGGGTATTGTCATGGTTTTCTTTACTACCTTTGGACTATTAGTTTCCTTCTTGAAGAATAAGTGCAACCATAAGAACTGTAATAAATAGTTTAGCAATCTCAAAAATTTAAAATTCATGATTAAATATCATCAAGGAATATATGCATAACTAAACTGAGTTATTTTTTTATTAGGGTGAAAAGAAGGGTTTTTGAGAGGGCCCCAACCCCCCATTTTTTTTTTGCTTGATAATAAGGGGTTGTACTCGGGTCCCCCACCCTTGATAAATTACATCTCTCTTCTTTAGAGCTTGAGAGTTTACAAATAGATACCCTTCTCATCTCAATTGAGATGCTATAGCTAAAAACCTACATCATTTTACATAAAATGTTTGAATTCTTGATTTTCATTTTTTGGATCTTTTCAAATCTCTGTATGAATAAAATTACTCCAGAATTTAGCATATTTCTTGATATTTTTCTATAGCAGCCTTCACAATACCAAAAATTCACCTCTACTATCTATGCCTTACATCTTAGTAGAGTAATATTTTCAAAATATCGCACTATCATAGTTTGCTTTACCAAATATGGATTGCTATTTTACTTCTTGAAACACAAGTGCAACCACAAAAATTATAATAAATAGTCTAAATGAAAACACATTATTGTTACAAAATAAAATAGATATTACCAATGAAAAATATTAAAGTAAATCTTAATTATTAATTAATTTAGGCAATCAACATTTTTTGTTAGCTTCAACTATTCTTTCTACTTCCTTTAACCATGGAAAGGAGAATTTAACTTCACGATACTCAATCAAAATTTCTCTATTTCCTAGCTTATCTGCACATTTGTTTCCTTCCCTTAATATATGTGTAAATCTGACTTCTTTAAAATCTTTAGCAAGATCTTGAATTTCCACAATTATCTCTTGTATGTTCCATGGAGCTTTTGCTTTCCTCAAAATTACATTTATTACTATGAGAGAATCACCTTCCATCCATACTCTATTCCATTTCATTTGTTTACATATTTTTAACCCTTATAAAGCTACCCAAGATTCAACTTCATTATTTTTATTAAATTTCACTATTGAAAGTATAATGAGAAAAAATATCTCATCTATTATTTCTAATTATTTCTCCTCCTCCTGTTGGTCCTGGATTTCCTTTAGATGCTCCATCAAAATTTAATTTAACCCACTCCACATATGGTGGTTTCAATTTATATTCTTTACCTTATTTTTGCTTCTCTTGTACCCAACATCATAATTCCATTTAATGAATTGATTCCATCTATCAAGACTCTCTACTTCCAAATTAGGGATTGGGTGAGTTGATAGGGTTGGTTTAGACTCCTCTATGGCTAAACATATATTCTTTTTCATTACCTCTAAATTGCTTTTTTTTTCTTTAAATATTCTTCTATTCCTTTCTAGCCATATAGTCCAAAGTATTGTTTGTTTTGATATATCCCATATTATCTGTAAAGCCTCACATTTATAAGTGCTCTACCATTGCTTTAACCAATCTTTAATTTTGCTATTCATCACCATGCATTTAATAAACATATTAAGAATCCATTGCCATAGATTCTAGACTATTGAGCAATGTCCCAAGAGATGGTCAATACTCTCCTCCTCCTTATTACAGAAAACACATTGAGAGGGGCCATGAAAACCCCTTTTCATAAGGTTATTCCAGGATAAAATTCTTCTATGACCTACTAGCCAAACAAACATTTTGACTTTAGGAATGCTTGGGCTATCCCAAATATCTCTCCATATTCTAGTGATATTATTATTATGTTGATGTTGAACATTATATCCACTTCTTGTTGTGTATTCTCTTGAGCTATTCAAATCCTAAATCAATTTATCCTTGGCACCCCTCAAAATAATCAAGTTGTTATATTTCTACTCAACTGCCTCCTAGCATTAATTTCTTGTATACTTGTAAAAAATCTTCTTTCCATTTGTTTCTTCCTTCTCGATCCTTGTACAAAATATTTGAAACCCTATCACCGTATTTGTATTGAAGCAATCTCATCCAAGGTTTCAAAACTGGATCTAAATTGAGTGGTTTTTTATCACACCAAGTATCCATCCAAATAGAAAATTTTTCTCCAATTCCCACCACCCACATTAAACCTTTAATCATAAGATCAATAGATTATTTTAAACCATTCCAAAGATCAAAACCATTTGGAAGAGAGAATACAATAAATATTAAACTTGGGTCACTGGGATCAACATACTTATTTAGAATAATTCGTGCCCATTATATTTGAATATCTTTGTATAATATTCATATAACTTTTCCCCTAAGAGCTAAGTTTACATCTGTAAGAGCTCTTAAACCAAGAACTCCCCTAGTTTTATCATCACACAAGTTGGAGATTTCCTTTTATCATGTAAACCTGACCATAAAAAGGATCGCATAATATAGATTAATCTTGTTTCAACTAGAAGAAAGAAGAAGAAAATTGAAGATTGAAGAGAATCATCAGGAATGAGTGAGCTGAGGTTTAGTGGGTGCGGTGGGAGTGAGGGTTTGAATTTTTTGGGTAGGAATCTCAGCCAAGGTAGCAGAGGTAGAGCAGGTATAGAATGGGTAGGTGGGAACCTCGAGCATGGATCAAGCGGGGATCCAGAGGAATGCGGTTAGGCTATGGTAGATTTGGAGGTGGGCATCATGCGAGGGCCTGAACCTCATCAAAAATACCCCAACAAAAAAGATATGAAGGACAATGCGGGGCCCAAAAAGTGGTTGTATTTTGCTGAGACTCTTAGAGGAAAAAGAAAGGAGGTTCTCTCTCTTCCACCCCTAGTTCTAGTAAATAATAAAATTTTGGCCCCGACAAGTTCCATGAGCCCTTTTATTTCAATGGAAGAATTCTCCTTGGTAGGCAAGTTTTTGGGAGGTAGGCCGGACATGGAGACTATCAAGGCTTGGGCGATGGGTAAATGGCAACCGGTAGGTAGCTTGGAGTTGGTAGCTCTAACTCGAGGGTTCTTCATTATCTGTTTTAACAATATGGAGGATGCTAACCACATTTTAATAGGAGGTCCTTGGTTTTTGGGCAAAAAGATATTTTTTCTTAGACGATGGGGTGAAGATTTCAACCTTGAAAAGCAAAATATTAACATTTCCCCTATTTGGGTTCGTCTCCCAAATCTACCTACCTAGTTCTTCAATGAATATTGGCAGCAGGGCATAGCCAAAACTATAGGGGACCTGATATCCATTGACCATACGACCTTGGCCAGGATAAGGATGACTCATGCACGGATATACATAAATGCTAATTTGAATAATGAATTTCCAAGGTTTGTGGAGCTAGAGTATTGAGAATACTATAAAAAAAAATTGATAGAATACGAGAACAGACCAAAATTCTGTGTAGAATGCAAAAATCAAGGACAACTATGCAATCAGTGCCCTAACCTGGCAATGAATAGAGAAAAGCAGAAGCAGGGAATGCTAAACAGAGGAAATTTGAGGAGTTTCCCTGGTAGAGGCAATTTAAATCAGACAAACTATGTCTACCAAAAAAAGAAAAGAGAGGGTGCAGGGTCCCAAAAAGACAAAGGAAAACAACAGGTTGTTGGCAACCAAAATACTCAGGTAAGTTCCAATCCTCTAGTTTCAAATAAATTTTCAATTCTATCCAATATGGGAGTAGGAGGATTATTAGAAGACATGGAAGCCCAAAACCTTCAGGCTAACCTTTATGACTCTCTAGAATCCCCATCCAAGTCAGGATCCTAAAACCCTAATGCTAAAATTACTATAAGCCCCGTGGGCATCACAAAGCCAAACCCTAATGCCCGATCTCTAGAATCCCCATCCAAGTCAAGATCCTTAAACCCCAATGGTAAAAATACTTCAAGCCCAGTGGGTATCCCAAAGCCAAACCCTAATGTTGAAGAAATTAGGAAGAAAGTTGAGGCATTGGAAAATAAAAAATCTCATCTCCCTAACATCATCACTAGGATCCAGGTGAATCTTACTGAGGGGCTATCTCGTAGACCAAGGGAATATAGGAAAACAATAGAATATTTGGATGTAGGAGTGAAGCTATGTGAAACTCTTCAGACTGAGGAATATGGCAATCTGATTCTGCAACAAATTGCCTCCCCCCATTTTAGTACTAAACAAACCAAGAGCACTGTGAAGTATCCTATATATTTTGGCAGTGAAAAAAGAAGAGGAAGAATATTAAATGTTGAGCATCAAAAAATTAAAACTGATAATGACATTGCCAATGGAAAATAGAGAACCTTGTTTCAACAGGTTATTCCGGGTTTTGAAGACAACAAATTAGGAAAACCCCCTCAAGGGAGGGGGAGAGGAATAAATCCCAAAAAATCTAAATGAAGTTCCTCTCATGGAACATGAGAGGCCTCAATGGCCTGCCCAAACATAGGGAAGTCAGTGCAATAAGAAATCAAGTGAATCCAACTATTATCATGTTGCAAGAAACAAAAACTAATGAGATTCAGTCAAAAAAAGTAGCAAAAAAAATTTGGAATCAAGGGGATATGGTTTGCAAATCAGCCAGAGGAGCGTCTGGAGGTCTTATGACTTTGTGGGATCCCCGAATAGTAGAAGGCACCATTATTCAAAAATATAACAGGGTTCTTATTATTTTATTTAAGGAAATAAATAGCAACAAATCATGGATCCTTTCAAATATTTATGCCCTGAATTCAATTCAAGGGAGAGCTCTACTATGGGAGTACTTAGGCAATCTGAGTGAAATCTTCCATAACTAGGGATTTTAATGCTCCTCTTTACCCTTCAAATAAAATGGGTGGAAATGGACCACCTATCAGGAGCATGGATGAGTTCAATGAATTTGTGAACTCCAACATGTTTATGGATGTAAAACTTAGAGGAGTGAATTATACCTGGAGCAATCGATGGATAGGGTGTCATCTCATTCAAGAAAGGCTTGACAGGTTTTTATATCAAAGGAGGCTACAACTTTGTTCGGTGATTCTACCCTGCAAGCCCTTCCTAAAATTTCCTCTGATCATAATCCCATTTTTTTGGAGATCCCTAACTCTCTATCCTTCAAGAAACCTTTCATATTTCAATATATGTGGATCAAACATTCCAGTTTCATAGATAACTTAATTCAGTGGTGGCAGCAGTCTGTTACGGGTAGTGCAACTCTTAAACTTACTGGCAAATTAAATTTTGTTAAGGAAAAGCTTCAAACTTGGAAAAAAGAGGTCTTTGGGAACCTCTTTGAAAATAAAAAATAGGTTGTTGAAAGTTTGAAGATAATTGATCAAAGGATTCAACATGGTGATGTTGATGAAACTACTAGGCAGGAGGAACGAACAAAACTAGTAGAGTTTCATAACATTTTGTCCTGTGAGGAAATCTATTGGAGGCAAAAATCAAGGGCTCTTTGGTTGAAATATGGAGATTCAAATTCCAATTTTTTTCACGTCACCACACTTACAAACAGAAGCAATAACAAGATTTTTTTTTTAAAAAAGCAAATGGTTCTATTACTCAAGACTTAACAAAAATCATAAAGGAGGCAATAACTTATTTCAATTCTATCCTTGGTCAGGAATCACAGTGCAATGAGGAGGCCAAAGATATTATCTTGCAATCCATTCCTAGCATAATAAATGAGGATATAAACCTTAAGCTTCTAGCTCCATTTTTTGATGAGGAAATTAAGAAAGCCTTGTTTAGCATAGAGCCAGACAAAGCCCCGAGACCCAATGGCTTTCCCCCTCATTTATATCAAGATTTTTGGGACATCATAAGTGAGGATGTAATTTTTGTTGTCAAAGAATTCCAAGCAAGCAATCATATCCCAAAATGTCTCAACTCTACTTTTATTTCTCTAATTCCTAAGAAGCAAACCCCTGAATCTATGGCTGACTTCAGGCCAATTAGTCTGTGCAATGTTTCTTACAAGATCCTAACTAAATCCATTGCAAATAGAATGAGAGATGTTATGCCCCACATCATAGATCTATTCTAGGGAAGCTCTGTCTAGGGCAGGTCAATCTTGGATGGAGTTATCACAGTTCATGAAGCTCTGCACTCTACTCATAAGACTAACATGTCTATTTTTGCCCTCAAGCTTGATATGAACAAAGCATTTGATAGGCTAAATTGGGACTTTTTGATTGTTGTCCTTCTTAAGTTTGGTTTTCACCACCAATGGGTTAATTTTATCAAAGAATGCATTTCTAAAGCATGGTTCTCGATTTTGGTTAATGGAACAACTGCTGGTTACTTTCAAAGTCATAGAGGAATTCGACAGGGGGACCCTATCTATCCTATGTTATTCATCACTATGGCAGAAGCTTTAGGAAGAACCATAAAAAATGCTTGCAGTTTAAGGCTAATATCAAGAATCAAGGCAACATCTCTCACTAGGGTTGTTTCTCACCAATAATTCGTCGATGATACCCTTCTATTGACTAAGGCGTCAGTGGTTGAGGCCAAAATAATTAAATACATCCTACAACTCTACGAGGACGCTACTGGTCAGAAAGTTAATTTCAGTAAAAACAAGTTATATTTCTTGAAAACCCTCATTCAGAGACAAGGAAGGATTGCAAAAATTTTAGGGTGTGATATAGCAAACCTCCCCACTTCGTATCTTGGTCTCCCTATTTTCATTGGTTCTCCGAGAGAGTCAATGTGGGACAGGGTTATTGAAAGAATTCAAAAAAAACTTGTTGGATGGAAAGGTTATCTTCTATCTCAAGCAGGAAAGTTGACCCTCACTAAGGCCTCTATTCAAAGAATTTTAGTCTATTTCCTCTCCATTTTCAAAGCCCCTATGAAGGTTTTCCAGAAAATTGAGAAACTCCAAAAGTAATTTTTATGGACTGGATCATAGGAGAAAAAAATGATACACCTTGTAGGATGGACCAAAGTATGCAGACCCAGGGAAAATGGGGGCTTAGGTCTGAGGAGAATTGCTCATATGAATTTAGCTTTACTAGCTAAGCAGGTGTGGCACCTCATTTTGGTGAAGAAAATGAATCGACAGTTATCATCAAATGAAAGTATCTTCAAAATATGGAATTTCTAAGTGACTCAGTTCTAATCAGAGGTTTTGCTTTTTGGAAAGCAATTCTCAATTGTAAGGAAATCATCAAAAACGGTTTAAGATGGGTTTTAGGCAATGGTGAGGGGATAAATTATTGAAATTATATGTGGGTTAAGGATGAACCACTGATGCAATATCCTAACTTAGCCTGAATCAGAGATATCATGAAATAACTCATTGGCATAAAAATCTCCAATTATATGGTTGAGGACAAAGGCAAAATGAAGTGGAAAAAAATAAGGATTCAGGGATTTCAAGCGGAATAAAATGATCTTTATAACATTCTTGGGCAATAGTTTATCCCCATGAGATCCAAGGAAGATCAAGTGACCTGGGCTCTTATGGAAAATGGGCAGTTCACTGTTAAATTAGATTACAAGCTTCTGCTTGATGACGAGGATTTTGTCCTCCAAAAGGACTTAGTTTGGATAAAAAATTTAATTCCAAAAATTGCAGTCTTTTCATGGTTGGTTATCCAAGGAATAATTCTAACCATTGATAATATGATGTGTAAAGGTATTTGTATCACTATGACCTAACCACAGAGCGTGCACCTAGCTACTGCATTGATCTATACCATCATAAAAGCATAAAGATTCACACAAGTACATAAATTGAACAGAAACAAAGTATGTAAGGTTTCTCGTATTAATATTTGAATGAGTTTTGATTACAAAAATGCCCTCTTAGGGTCACTTGAAAGATGATACTGATATTACAATTGCCAATGCCCTCAATAGGGTAGGCGCACTTATGGTGCTCTGTTGATTAGTCACAAACTGCCTTGGGGTGGAGCTAACCCCCTTCTCCACGATGTGGAAGGATTATGACATAAGCTCCTCTTGCACCTGTCTCCCTATGAACAAGAAACAACAACACACGATTAAAAATATTGATAGCCTCTCGTGATGAGGCCCTTTAAGGGAATATGCATGTAAGTGCCATTAAACTAGTAAAACAAGAAAGCATAAAGAAAGACTTTAAACTATTCTAATTAAATCAAGAATTATGCTACAACATGAAGGACATGAATAAGCAAATGATGCATGGATCAAATATCAAATTAGGAACAATAAAGGGCATAAAAGATCCAATGTAATCCTACTTAATACAATGCATGAAATGTCTAATTTCTACGGTCAGAGTTTCTCTAAAATGCAATTAAACCTATGAAAAGACTAATATAACTAATCTATGCGGTCAAAAGCAAAGCAAGTAAGGTGATCATTAACCTATTGCAAACCGTAGCTGTGATGGGCGGTCTGCACTGTGAACCATGGTTGACAGCCATGGTTTGACCTCTGATATGTTTACCCTCAGAATTAGGGGCAGTGGGCTTGATCTCCTTGTCCAAATTGATGTTCAAGGGTCGCCTTTGTTGTCCTCTGATATATTTGGTGGTCAAATCACTGTGAAGGGCCTTCGTTTGCCCAGATTTGTGTTTCTTGATCCTCCTAGGCACCTAGGGCATCCATGGCTAATTGGTCTTTAGGTGGATAGCAAAGGGGCTCTCAAATGCACAAAGTTAGTATGCAATTTGACAGGGCTTCCCTCTCTAAACTCTCCACACTTCGCTATACAAATCATCTCTCCTTTCTCCCCATTTGGAGGGGGTATTTATAGCATGCCCCCTAGGGCTAGGGGTGGCTTCATGGAGAAGCCAAGACCAAGAAGGGTGGTTAGGACAGTTGGGATGGAAGCCTCTGGAATATTTCATCCTTCAACTGCCTCCTTCTAGATCTCTTGGCCGTTCCAACCGATTTGGCTCGGATGGAAGGCCTAACTGAACTCCAGTTAAGACCGTAGGTCACAGTTGCGGTCCAGACTATAGACCATAGGTGTCAACCATGGTTTAGACTGGAGACCGCAGGTCTAGGCTATGGTTCAGACTGCTTAGGCCAAAATGCCTAAATTGAGTGGTTAGAACCACTGCTCTATCTTGGAGTCTATCCAAGATCCTTCATATGGTTTTGTAGCATGTCCATATGAGTAGTCGCCCTCGGCATGACGCATTTTAGGTGTCTATAGATGCCCCTTTTGAGATGCATTGTGAGATCGAACAACGCTGAGCAAAAATAGACCTCCTAAAATGATGTCGAAGGTTCTATGATGATCATTAGTCTGATCAACATTAGATGCCCCAGGTCCAGAAAAAGGACGCGCATCCTGGAATCATTGCTTCCAACTTGGGAAGGCTTACATTTGAAAAGTCTGCACTCACCATCAAACGTTCGGGTAGCTTTGGTGCTACAATAGGAGTTAGGCCTATATAACCGAAGGATGAGAGCTACAAACAAAATTTCATATTTGCTATTTACCCCAAGCAAAGGGGGAAGCTTATGATAGTTGTTAGCAATGATTCACAAGAACGAACGCAATTTTGACAAGATCAAGGGATCTACGATCTCCGGGATCTTCTATTGATTTTGATTATGACATGAAATTATGACTACCCCCTCAAGCGACGAGTCGATGAGGGTAATGACAATGTATGAAGCGACGAAGTCGCTTGACCATAATGAATGATCCTGAACCACTTTAGATTCGAGCCTTTTAATACCTTGGCTAGGCCTAGTTCAGCTTATGATTGCAATGCTTAGTAGTATTTGCACATCTCTATCCCATGGAGCAGTCAGGCTATGATAGCCATCTTAGGGAGTCAAAATAATACAAATGCAAGAAGACTTGTGTTGAATCATATTGTCGATGATTTGCTGAAAGATGTCATAAAAGAAATGACAAGTTTACCCCAAATGTCCTTATGGTGATTTACTCATCTTGTCGGATTGCATGGATCGCAAGTCGCTGCAACCGCCAATTTTATAGGATAAATCACTGAATACGAGGCGCATTTGGTTTTTCATTATTTTATTTTTTTGTTTAATTTTGCATTTATTTGATTGATCCTGGTGCTTTTAACATCACCAAATTTGCAATTTTAATCATTGATTTTGAATTTTTGTCCGATGGAAGTCAGTAATTTGTCTTTTTAGACCTTCCCACGGTGGGTTTTGAGTGCATTTATTGCTAGCTGTGGACCGCGGGTACGGTCGACGGTTTACATTTCCAAATTTTGGGGACCGTGGGTCAGACCTATGAGCAAAAAGACCCTAGTTCTGAAATCGTAGGTGTCAGCTACGGTCCGTAGAGACTAGGAGGACCTATAAATTGAATTCCCATTTGAAATTTTTCATTATTTTCTTGCAACCACTAGCAATTTGAGAGCTCTGAGAGAGATAGAACATTCTTTGATATGGAACGCTGCCAAACTCTACCACATTTACACTCATCTACCCTGATGGTGGATCCTGATCAGCCATCGACTAGCCGAGGGTAGGGTGCGGGCAAGGTAACTCAAAACTGAGACCACGCACTCAATACCAATAAAATGAACCACACTAAGAAATGCAGAAAATTAACCTCACTAAACTACTGGTAATGAACCCCACTAGTCTAGGTTAGCTTTAGGATTTAATTTCATGTTTGAGTGGTCTAGGAGGGTACCCAAAATGGGTGCCACTCCTAAACCATAGCTGGTAGCTGCGGTTCCCATGGTAGTTGCGGTTCCCAATTTGGAAATTGGGGACCGTAGGTTTCAGCTATGGTTCCCAATTTGCAAATTGGGGACCGCAAGTTTTAGTTGTGGTTCCCAATTTGCAAATTGGGGACCGCAAGTTGCAGTTGCGGTTTGTGATTGCTTTTTTTTTTAGGTTGTCTAATTAAGAAATTTTTAATTTTCTTTAGCTCTGCTTAGCTAGATTTAGCTTACATTATGCTTTTTGCTTTTAAAAGTTAACTTCTAGAGCGTGGGAGCCTAACCTTATGAAGACTCTCCATGAGGCTTTATCGGATGATGACCGAGCATGGTTTCGAGCCATCGGGTTTGGTTACATCATGGATCTACCCACCATTAGGGTAGATCAAGCCTATCTGACTGCATTGGCCCAATGCTAGAATGCGTGGACCAACACATTCCACCTTCCTCCCAATGAGATGACCATCACCCTAGAGGATGTCTACAGGATCTTTAGGATCCCCATCGATGGTGAGGTTATCATTTCCTCTACCTACATGACAAAGGATGTTGTCTTTGATGCCATATTCGATGACCAGAGCCGATGCACAGGATGATGTGGACCATGGAGGGGTGCACATCGGTGACTAGTACCGTGATGATGTCTTCTCTGTACGAGAGGCCCTCTTCATGCATCTCATCATGCAGATTGTCCTTCCAGACTCCTCGAGCATGAGGATTCCTTAGAACATGCTAGCCCCTACTTGGAGGGTGCTTCAGAGCTCGATAGAGGAGCCACTATTATTAGCTTGGGGGAGCACCCTATTATGCCAGCTCTATAGGGAGCTATACCAGATTACAGAGCGTAGCCATAAGGGCATCAGCTGTAGTCTATTGTTATAGATCTGGGGGTGGCAGCACATCCGGATCGAGCATCCTATGGAGCTACCACTATGCATCACTACCATAGATGATGACCATCAGTGTTACACCGCATGCTGGCCTCATGCTGAGGAGGGTATCCATAGAGCTCATGTTGGGAACACTGAGCATTATATTATTCAGTTTGCATCACTTGGGCTAGGGGACGTTGTCTAGCACCCCTACATGGATTGCCCTACATGGCCAGAGGTGGACGAGTGGCTACGATAGGCCCACCAAGATAGATGGCTTATCTAGCATAAGCTAGAGGTCCGAGAGTATCAATTCTTCTCTCATGTCCTATGATAGTTTGGCATGGTGTAAGACATACCAGAGATGCCACTTAGGTACAGACGCCTTAGCTCTAGAGAGGGATCTCCCATTGATAGTTCCTCTACCATTAGGAGATGCACCCGATGACTTCCAGGAGTCGAGGGTAGAGATAGCTGGGACCATGCCCGACTATGATGGGTGGTGGTCTCTATTCAGATGGCATGGGATAGGGCCTCTGGGCCGAGAGCCAGCTAAGGTAGAGGCAGATCCTGATGGGCGTAGGGTGCGCCAATGTACTAAGGGTGGTTGGGGCGTAGAGGCCACCACTGAGGATATTCTAAAGATCAACCCTGAGGAGGATGCTCCAGAGGAGGGTGAGGTCCCTCTTGATAATGTAGAGGGATGGTTGCTAGCTCAGGTTGCTGACTTGTAGAGTCAGATTGGGTGATTTCACACTCAGCAGCTCGAGAGAGATACTACCATCACCACTCTAGAGGTGAAGGTGGCTGACAAGGAGTGGCACTTGACTAAGGTGTAGGACCAGGTACAGGAGCTCATGACTCGAGCTACCGATGTAGAGGCCTAGGTGTAGAGACTATAGACTACCCTAGAGTTGGCATAGGTGCAATGGACTATAGCAGAGGTAGAGCGAGATCTTGTATGATCATCGAGGGGGGCTATGCCACCTCCTCAAGCTACTATGGGGCCTCCTACAGCACCAATAGTAGGTACAATAGCTGCACAGGATCCGACTATGGAGGTAGAGTGACTGCGTGGTATGGTCATGAGGACCAATGAGATGCACGCAGCCTAACTTGCTCACATTGATCAGCTAGTCGATTACATAGAGATGCATAGGCTACAGGTTCCTGAGGATCCTTTTGCATCAGAGTCTCAGCATACCAGGTCTAGGACCTCAGGGCAGTCGACAATGAGCTCGAGTCACAGGACTCATAGGACTGAGAGGATGCATAGGTCCTCTAGTACACACACAATGAGGTCGCAGGCCAGGACTAGAGATCCAAGGTAGACATCAGGGACCTCCAGTCAGAGGACTAGCCTATTGTAGTTACCAGTTTCTCATGTGTTGGGTGCTTTAGGCTTTGGAGGTAGGCAGGATCCATAGTAGGATCCACCATAGGTGCCAGGTCATCCAAGAGAGCAGGCTCTAGAGCATAGTGTGGAGGGAGGCGGCGAGAGCTCCAGTACAGGGGGAGCAGCCTAGATCTACGTTATAGCAATTGTCGACTATAATTTTGATATACTATTTTGTGTGTAAGGTCGAGGACCTACATAGTTGTAGCCTATGAGCATTTTGTACTCCTTATGTACTCTTTTGGATACATATATATATATGATATGATCTATTATGGCTCATTATGTGTACATGTGTATTTATTATTTTGATTTTATGTTTATTTGATGCACATGGATGCAAGGCTTACATAAATGCTATGTTTATATGATGTGATGTATGGATGACATGCACTAGATAACTATTTTACTTTATGATGATGATATGCAGTGATCTAGATGATTAGATGTGCGATATATGATGTATGTATATGGATGCGATGTTTATTTTTGAATGCATATTTATTTTTGCTTTGTGGGCATGCATTTATTTTATGCAGTTTATGGTATGCTATGCAATGTATGGTAATGCATTATGTACATAATCATAATCTAATGGAAATGAACCTGTATGCTTTAATCACTTAAAACATAAGGAATGAATGTAAACTGTGTATATCAATTTTTAAAATATGACACCATAGAATGTATAACAATCATGCAAACTAATTGATAATTCTCATTACAAGAACTTAATCAATTAATCACCCATATATGAAATGCAGTGAAATGGATTGGTATAATGCTAATGAATGATTATGTCATTTTGTATATTTCTTCTTTGCTGCACTATATAGTCAGTGGCCGTCTAAACATCATTTTTGATATTCATGCGGTATCTATCCTATATGTTTGATTGTGCTTTGTAAAATGCATTCTGATGAATGAATGACTCATATTTCGGAAGTCTAATGATATTTGGTATCTTGTTGCTATTGGAGCACCTTTTGGGGTTTTCCTTGAGACTCAAACACCCTAGTAGATTTCTCCAAAAATCACATACTAACTGTACAAGGCTTATATTGGACAAGGCTTTTGTCATGATAGACCCAACTATTCATTATCCCTGTGTGTGCATGTGAGTATTTTTAGATAGATCGTAAGCATACCCCGTATGTCAGTCGAGACTCTTTCAACCCATATGTGAGATAGGGTTCCTCATACGATCGTACCATCCTTGTTTCAGCTTTGATTAGACTTATACAGCTAGACAATCCTAGGTACCTAGAGCTAGCTCATCTTGCAAATTGATCAGGGCTACCCCTCCAAATGCAGGTGGGACTCTTTCAACCCATTGCTACGTTTGGGGATCACCCAATAGAACTACCCCTCCGATTGCAGGTGGGACTCTTCCAACCCATTGCTGCGATCGAGGATCACTCTATGGCTTTCAAAAGGTGGACAATCCAGGGATTCAAGTTCTCACCCTTCTTACTTGCTCATGTGTAGTGATAAAAATCACTTGTTAGTCCACGTGTTACCATTTTCTTTGAGCAAGGGATTTTTATAGTGCTTTTGATTCACTATGTCACTTTACATTTTGAACTTGAAATTTGTACTTTTGCACTTTGTAATCTTGGGATTTAAACTTTGTGACTTTGGGATTTATAGGGGAAATTCTTGTCCTTTTGCCAAAGTACACCTTTCTAGACCGACTATTTGCAAGATAAGCAGGTCGTGAAACCCATCTCTCTAGATACCTAAGACTGCTTTCGCAGCTTTCATCCTCTCTCGTCTTAGCAGGATTTTATATTGTTTTGCTTAGTGGTGGGATTCTGATATGTTGAAGCACTATCCCAACTAATGACCTTGTCTATAACAACAAAGCAAGCTTTCTACAATATCTGAAGAACCCACTAGGTATGGCTGAGTGACGGGAAAACTTAATATACATACATATTTCTCCGCAACAGGTATCGCGTATGAATGCAATGAATTATGATAAATGCAAGGGTGCATGATTGACATACAAACGTGTGATCGTTTGTAAAATTTTGATAGATGCATTACACTCTACTGTGGAATGCAACGGATGACAAATGCCTAAATGCAATATGATGATGTGAATGTCTATGTGAATGCAAATGAAAATGCAAAATGCAAATGCAAATGTTTTTGGATTTGAAGCTTTACCAATTTTTTTTTGGACTTTTATATATTTTTCTTGATTTTTATAGATTTTTGAGCTTTCATATTTGACCAAACGATGAGTACATGTCCTTGGAGCTTTTAAGGATGACCAAATGATGAGGAACTACCTTTGGAGCTTTTACTTGACCAAGCTACTCAACAGAGAGCTTGGGGCATTTTGGGATGACCGAGCGGTTGAGACAAAACCCTCAGAGCTTTTGGGTTGACCAAAGGGCTTACAGATGCCTTTGGTGCCTTTACTTGACCAAGCTCCTTAATCAGAGAGCTTGGGGCATTTTGGGATGACCGAGTGGTTGAGACAAAACCCTCAGAGCTTTTGGGTTGACCAAAGGGCTTATAGATGCCTTTGGTGCCTTTACTACACTCTCAAGCATAGAACGCCTTAAGATGGATGATATTGAGAGGCTCAAGCTCTTCCACACCCTCTAGCGATGTTAGGTGATAGGTACCTAGACCAATATTTTTAGATATGATGTAAGGCCCTAGCCAGTTAGCCATGAATTTGTCTCGCATATCAGGTGGCAAATTCGAGTTCTATTGGTTCTCTTTCAGCACAAGATCCCCAACTTCAAAATCTCTCTGGTGGACTTTGACATTGTAAGCTCATTTTAATCGCTCTTGATAAACGTGGAGATGCTCGAGGGCATTCACGTGATGTTCATCGAGCAACATCAATTGATCGAGGTGAGCTTGCCGTGCGGTGTCATCATCGATGAACTCTTTCAATGTGATGCGCAACATTGGAATTTCCAACTCTAAGGGCATAATGGCCTCAGTGCCATATACTAGTGAAAATGGTGTTGCCCCAATGGGCATCCGAATGCTAGTCCTGTAAGCCCATAATGCAAGGGGTAGTTGTATATGCCAATCCTTGTGGTGTTCTTGCACTATCTTTTTCAAGATGGCTACCATAGTCTTGTTTGAGGCCTCAACTTGCCCATTTTCTTGTGGATAGTATGGAGTTGCAAAACTATGTTTAATGCGGTATTTAGATGTTAAAGCCTACACAGTTTTGTTCTTAAAAGAAGTTCCATTATCCAAAATTATTTTGGATGGTATCCCAAAATGACATATGATATGCTCGAGAATAAATTCTACGATGCGAGCTCCAGTGGTCATTGTAAGGGGAATGGCTTCCACCCACTTTGTAAAATACTCAGTAGCCATGATAATGAATGTATGTCGGCCTGACGATGGAGGAGAAATCTTGCCAATAAGATCTAGTCCCCACTGAGCAAATGGCCAAGCCGCATGAATGGGTTGTAAGGCCTGTGATGGCAAGTGCGTAAGATTAGCATGATGCTGACATTTAACGCATTTCTTGACATACACATTGCAATCCTTCTCCATAGTGGGCCAATAGTAACCCATGCGAAGGATGCGTTTGATGATAGCCATGCCGCTGAAATGGCCACCGCACGTACCATCGTGAGCTTCTAAAATTGCCCAAGATGACTCCTAGGGCTCAAGACATCGAAGGAGAACTCCTTCATGGCTGCGTCGATACAAAATATCTCCTATCAAGACATACTTAGTCACTTTCTATTTGAATGTGCATCTTGCGGCATGCGACAATCCCTCTAGGATCATACCAAGTTTTAGGAAGTCTTGGATTTGCAACATCCAACTTTGACAAGCCTCAGCTTCGACTGCTAAGATGACCTGCTCCCCCTGCATATTTAACTTTGCAAATGCAGACTGGGAAACAACCTTATGGTGAATGGTAGTACCACTCCCCGTAGGACTCTGAGAAGTCAATGACTCCCAGGGTGCCTGCTTAAGAAAGTCTTCCGCTCTATGGAACCAATCAGCTGTTGGTTCCATGACAATCATGTTGACTGACTCTTTGTTATCAAAGGCTGCACGCTCTGCTGCTGGGTGCGAGAGCATTCTAACATGGATGGTAGTAAAATCGATAGACGGATTCTGAGGGATCAAGGACCCCAAATATGCCATGGTGTCTGCGAACCTATTTGATGAACGAGGGATTGCCTTGATGTCATACCATTCAAATTTAGCCAGATAAGTGGCAACAAGATCTTTGTAGGCTTTCAGTATGGGACATCGACACTAAAAGAGCCCCTTAACCTGGTTAACTATGAGCAGAGAATCACCAAAAATGTTCAATATTTTAATACCCATGGCGATGGCTGCGTGGAGGCCCAAAAGTAGGGCTTCATACTCAGCATTATTGTTGGTGCACAAAAAGTCTAACTTGAATGACAAGGGCATTGGAGCTCCTTGTGGCATGAAAAACACTATTCCTGCACCACCCCCTTGCTCACACTTCGAACCATCGAAGAACAATGTCATATCAGCATTATTCTCTGGTTCCTCGGGTTCGGGAGCTTCAGATATTATGAAGACCGCATCATCTGGAAGCTCAATGGTTAGAGGCCTACTGTTGGATAGTGGTGCCTCAGCCAATTGATCAGCTATGACTTGTCCCTTGATGGACTTTTGGCTGATGAATTGCAAATCAAATTCTATCAATAGCATGATCCACTTTGCAGTACGTGTGTTATGATATGTCTTGCTCATCATATACTACAAAGGATTCTATTTTGATATAACATATGTCGTATGACTTAGCATGTAATGCCACAATTTCTTGGTAGCGAACACCACTGCTAAACACAGCTTCTCAACATATGCATATCCTGACTCATAACTCACCAAGGTGCGATTGATGTAATATACGGCTTGCTCTTTGCCTTGCACATTCTTTTGGGCTAACATGGTCCCTAATGCAAAGTCGGTTGCCGATATATATAGCAGAAAAGGCTCATCTGGCCTTGGTGGAGCTAGTACTGGCGATGTTGCTAGGTATTGCTTAATCTCAGCAAAGGCTGCTTGGTAGTCCTCATCCCAATCAAATGGGACCCCCTTGTGTAGCAGTCGATTCATGGGTCGACATTTATCCGATAATTGAGTGATGAATCGCTTTATGGATGCTACTTTGCCCTGAAGGCTTCTTAGTTCTTTGATATTAGTGGGAGGACGCATCTCTAGAATAGTCATGACCTTTGTTGGGTCTACTTCGATGCCTCACTTAGAAATGATGAATCCCAAGAGTTTACCTAAAGTTACGCCAAATACGCACTTCTTAGGATTCAACCTGACATTATGCTCTATCAGGCGATCGAAGACCTTCCTTAAGACCTCCGCATGCTCTGCTCGTAGAAACGACTTAGCTAGTAAGTCATCGATATAATCTTCTAAGATTTTATGCATGTAGTCATGAAAGATATATGTCATAGCCCGCTGATATGTGGCACCAACATTTTTAAGACCGAATGGCATAACTTTGTAACAAAATGTCCCCCATGGCATTATAAACGTGGTTTTATGCTGATCTTCGGGTTTTATCCGAATCTGATTGTATCCAAAAAAACCATCCATAAGGGAGAGCATTTCGTGACCTATAGTAGCGTCTACCAGAGCATCGATATTTGGCAATGGAAATGAATCTTTGGGTGTTGCCTTATTGAGATCTCTAAAATCCATACAAATACGGACCCTTCCATCTGGCTTTCCTACGGGCACCATATTGGACACCCATTCTGGATAGTCGATGGAGATGATGAACTCTACGTCCAACAACTTTTGCAGCTCGTCTTTCACCATTAAGGCTACTGTTGGATGCATTTTTCTGAGTTTTTGCTTGACTGGCTTCTTTGACAGATCTAGCGAAAGGTTATGAGTAACCAATTTTGGATCTAGACCCGACATGTCTTTGTAAGTCCAAGCAAAGAGATCAGGTCTCTCTTTCAGTAGAGGGATGATGCTATCACGCTCATCCGGAGTGAGACTCTCTCCAAATCTAACCTTCTTTGGATCGGTGGGATCTTTACTGATATCCACATCGAAGGTTTTCTCTACTGACATATGTGATCCTTCCTCAAGCTGGTGAGGCGTAGGAATCAGATGGATGTCATCAGTCGGGTTCACATGTTCCTCATGGGAAGCACCCTCAGCATGATAAACATCATGAGCATAGCCTGGCACAAAATGAAATGGTTGCAACATTTCTTCATTAGGGAAGAAATCTTTAGGCTGGACCGACGAGTCAACGCGATCCCAATCGATAGCATCCATGTTCAGATGCAGCGGTTTGGATGGATCTGCTGGATTGTGGAGTGGAGTGGTCAAATCCATGGAGACCATGTTGATGGAATGGAATTGATCTCTGGAACCACATGGACAAAACTCTATCTTTGAAGCGTAGCTTCTGTACCCAAGATCTGGTTTGGATGGTATGGGCACAAACGGATCCTCTCTATGGGATGCCCATATAACTGGATCCTCTCGATGCACTAGCTACAAAATGGGATCTCTCAGCTCAAGGAGCTCTACATATGTAGGTGGATGGGGAAAGAGTTCCTGATACCTCTCTTCGAGCTCTCTTCTTTCCCTCAGGCTGCGATGGAGATTAATCTCCCGATGCAAACCTGTAGCTGTAATAGGTGGGGGACCTCGAGGTGGAGGCCTATTACGTAAGTGATGAGGTCCCAAATAGGCCATCTCCACTGAATCCTCATCATCACTGTACAAATACAATCCATCATTTCCCCCCTCCTCTAAGGGGCGATCTGCCAGATGTGGCCCCATGTATCTGATTCTGTGATCGCTATCATCACTATCCAGATAAATTTGATAGAACGATCGTATATATGATACTACCACATAAACTGGCGTTGCTTCTTCCTTAGAGCACTCAATTTTGGGAGGTACTTCCTCCATAACATGCTTCGATTCCCTAGGCAATAGATATTGTGGATACACGAGCCTGGAATCGGTCCTCTCATCTTCATCACTATGGTCACTACCATGGATGGGCCACTCTATTGTGTCTATGCATAGTGGGAGGTTAGCTGGATGAGGCTTTAAGTAAGCCTCCTCTATTTCATATTTATAATCACTATCGGCTATGAAGCGCTCGTTCATCTCTTCCACTCATTCCATAGGCAGCAGATGGCGTATAAACATCGGACCTAGAAAGGTCGGCTCGATTTCCTCCTCAGATTGATCATCATTTGAGGACTCATCATCTGCATCATAACTAGGTCCACTCATTTCGGAGGTGGACTCCTCTCCATCATCGTCACAAAGATCTCCCAACTTGAGATCGCCTACAGTAGTGGGGTTATGCCCCTGCATACCGGTGTCATCGGTAGCACTATGGATTTGGTTACCCAGGTTGCCTCTGGGGTTGTCCTCTAAGGGCCCATCATGATATGAATCAGGTGGCCCTATGGTAACAAATGATACCATCTAGCGAGTCCTCCAACAACTGGAAGGATTAGGGTGGTATGGATTAAAATCCACATCGTCCCCTAGACTCAGGTACATGCGATCTAAGGATGCAACAAGCAAATCATCATGATCCTATACCTGTAACCCTAACCCAAACCTATCAGTAGCTAACTGATAATGAGGTTCGAGCAGAGTCCTACGTCCTTGTTCAAAAAGACCAAGGTCGTGTCCATGCCAATGATACGACTCAAAAATGTGCATGGCGTATTTTGGGTTGGATAGATAGCGCACATTCACAGTGAATGGCTCATCATCGTCATCATCCTCATCTATGGACATTCTGGTGGGTGCTTGATCCAGCCCTACGTAGATAAAGTTTGTTTGGTTGGGTGGCTCACCCAACGACACTATAGATCCAATCAAAAATCGATGGGCGTGCGGTCGGCCCATCTCTTGTGCAGTTTTTAGGATAGGTCCGAAAGTAACATTTTGCACAAGATACTCACCCAACCCTATGCTAGCCAGATGAATGGTCACCTACGGTGCAGATGACCCTACTGAAGATGCAGGTGAAGCAGGTTGAGGTGCCTCCTCGGCTTTGTCTTGAGGTTCTTCCACATCCATGGGAGTGGGAGTCTCATTGGTGACTGGTCCGGGCATATGATTTTCTACTTTCTCACCCAATTTCACCTTTAGCTTCTCGACTTGCCGATGCATCGCCGATGTAGTCAAATTTAGAGAAGTTGTAGTCGTATGCTCAGATCTATGTGACACAGATGTCGATGGTTGAGCACGGGCTGCTGGTTTACCTATTGGAATCTTAACCGACAAAATAGGTCGGATATCCAAGTGCATCGATGGGAGTACAAAACCCCCAGGAAAATCTGCTAGGTTCATGAACTTGAATGGTTCTTCATCCGAGGACACTACGTGAACCTGTCCCTCATGAATGTACTTCATGCATTGATGCAAGATAGAGGGGATGCAATGCATTTCATGAATCCAAGGCCTTTCGAGCAGAATGTTGTACTGCATGGCACCCTCTATCACGTGACACATCATAGAGATGGTCTTGAGTCCCACCTGAATAGGTAGAACAATTGTACCAACCGTCGAGCATAGTGCATCGTTAAATGCTCTCAACGTAAAGGTGGTAGGCACAATGTGTGATTTGGGTAACTTGAGATGGCTCAGTGCCTTGGTCATAATTATATTGATCGAGGACCCAGTGTCGATCAAGACCCTTTTGAAAGGCATGTGGTTAACACACATGATAATATGCAACGATGGGTCAGCCGTAATAGTAGGAACCATCTTCACTTCATGATCATAAAATTGTATCGTGGGTTCTTGACACTGTTGTACATGTCCCATAAAATTTGTAAATGCATGCGCATCTTGGGATTGTACCTCAATGGACCTTAGAATGTCCATAAGAGTCTCCCTGTGTCTAGGGGACTGCTGAATAAGCTCATATATTGACAACTTCGTAGGAGTTGTCTATAGGTTCTGAACTAACCTGCTCCTTATGGTCACCACCGGTCTAGTTGGTGGGCCTAGAATGTTTTGAGCTGGTCGTTGATCCGGTGTAGCTTGTACTCTAATGGGAGCATGAGGTTGATTCGGTTGATCGTACCTCCCGTGTCTAGTAACAACATTGACCATGCCTACGAACCCCTGGGTAGGTGGTTCGATTCTCACTTGATTGACCTGGTCGGCATTGTTACGAGGCACCTCATGATTAGGTAGTGGATTCTTGAAAATCCCCATGTTTCTGTTGTCGGGCGCCTATGGATTGCCTGGTATGACAAGCTCTCCTTTTTCTATCATGTTCTGCACAATGTGTTTGAAGGACCAACATGTCTCGATGTCATGGCCTTTCACTCTGTGGAATATGCAGAACAGATCATCTTGATGCCACTTCGACTTTGGCACATTTGGATCTACTAATTTGACCTCGGGCAATCGTATGGCCTTGGCCTCACACAGTTGATGGAAAATCGAAGTCATCGATTCCGTTAGAGGTGTGAACTGGCGAGGTGGGTGCTCTTCTCTATTTTTGCCCTTATAGTTGTTCTTGCGTGTCTCATAATGCACAGGAGGAGGTTGAGCCTGATAATTAGGCTTTTTCTGTCCCTTGTCCTCTCCTCCAAGATTTAGTACTACTTGATTTACGTGGGCCTACTTGCCCTGTTGCTTTGTAGTACTCTTTTTAAACCCCTCTTTCCTGGTCTTGAGCTTCAAGTTGCCTTCTTGCAACTTGATGTCCTCGATCACCCTGGCTTGCGCCACAACTTCCTCAAATGTAGGGTACTGTTGCAGCTACAATAGTAGTGAGATGTGCTTGGCACAACTCTTTGTGAACATTCGGGTCAGTTCAGCTGTAGGAATAGGGAATGGCAGCTTTGCCATTATTCTACGCCATCTCTTTTCGTATTGCTCGATGGGCTCATCGTTGCACGTGAGCTAACGTAGAAAAATCATAAAGGTTGGCCTATTTCTTGATGCCAAATGAATAGCATTCAAGAAATGCATTAGCTAACTGCTCGAAACCAGTAATACTGTGTTTCTTCAACTAGTTGAACCACTCTCGGGCCAGGCCAAAGAGTGTCGTAATGAAAGTGTGCAACAACAAGGCATCCTGACTCTCTATCTAGAAACAGGCATCTAGAAAACTTGTGACATGCTCTTGGGCATCCTCATCACCCTTGAATTTTTCTAATCTGGGCATATCAAAATGCTTAGGATATGGAGGCGTAGGCACCGAGGGGTCTAGAGGTTCATTGTGTATCTTCCTCAGTTTTTGCTTTTGCATAGCCGTGCCTTGCCTCTGTTAGCATATCCTAATACTATAGTTAGCATATCCTTTTTATTATTTCATTATTTATATTTAGGTTGGTTTAGGGCGTATTGTTATTTTTCATAACAAACCCTATTTTGGCCTCGGGTGGTTCCACAACCTCCGGGCCTATTTGGAGATGCAATGTAATATTTATACTTCGCATTATTAATCAAATGTGTAGTTCGTGTAACATGGTATCAGAGCCTTGGAGGAGGCTCATTTTTTTTTTTAGGGAATTTATTTTTTATTTTCTTGAGCAGGCTGGGAGCAGACAGACCCAGGGCATGAATCTCGAGGTGACCCAGGGCATGAATCTCGAGGTGACTCTAAACTAGACTGGACATGATTTTATGTGGACCTATGACAACCTGACTCGACTACTGGGCAGACTCAGACTCGATTGACTGACCAAAATTTTGGTCAGTCGACCCGATTGAACAAAGGGAGGCTGGATGCAACGAGCGCTCAAGAAGCGAGCAACGAGGGATCGGGAGAGGTGAGCACCGAAGCACTCCCCAGCATGGCAGCCGAATCCCCACATGGGAGAAGCTCTACCACCCTTTCGGGTAGAGTCTCCCAGAAGGGAGACACCCTCTTTAGTGAGGGATAAGAATTATAAATTGCCCGTAGGGCAGTCACCCCCCACATGTGGGATACAAATATATATTTTTAAAACATTGTGAAGAGATGCAATCACAGATCACAACAGATCGTGAAACCGCAATAGCACAATTTTTGCAGAATGATGGCCCAACGCGCATCGTAAGGATGTAGGAGACGTCGATCACATTTTTTTTGGATGTAGAGATCTAAGAAATTGTCGATCTTTGGTGCGGTTTTTTTTTTTTTTTAGCCTATTGTTGTCAATCTCTGGTGAGGTTGACACCTACTGCTGCCGTCGATTGGTGCTGTCGTAGCCTGGTGCTACCACCGTGAGGAGCTGCCACCGCCTTGAGCAACCACCGATCGGAGGAGCCGCGACCATTTCCAAGGCAAGGCTAGCGGAGTCGCCTCAAATTGGCGGGCTCCCCTGATCCAAGTGGATCAGCCCGCTAGCTCACGTGGAAGTGAGCTACGCGGTAGGGCTTCAGGAGCCCTGAGGTTGCGAGTTCCAACCCCGCAAACCCTCCCCACCAAAGCTAAGGTGAATTTTTTTTATATTTTTTCAGGTTTTTTTTTAATATTTTTTTATTAAAGTTAAAATTAAATAATTTTTATATTATTTTTTATAGTTGAATCTTTTTTTTTTTTTGAAAAAAACAATTTTTTTTTTTTTAACTATATGAAGTATTTTTTTTTTTTTAAATTTAGTTATAAAAAATGTTTTAAAAAAACTGCTTAAAAATGGAGAATTTTTCTTAAGGGGGGCATATTTTTTTTTCCAAAACAAAGGGGGGAATCGAGAGTATTTTTTTGAGAAAAAGACAAATTGGCTTATTGTAAAGGTGCATTTTCGACTGCGCCTGACACCTAGAGGTTTATTTCTGTGGGCACTTTTATGTTGTTTTTGCACTACTTCATTAAAATTTAAAAATCAAATTCACTCCCTAAGTCCCCAAAATAAATAAACCCATCTGTGCAATTTATTGCATTGCAACGTTCGGTATTTGTGATACCTCTGGCCCACGCTTATAAGTAATGCTGTCGTGATTGGGCTACTGTATCCACCACCTAATATAGCTACTAAAACGACGTCTGAGCTTGTTATCTATAAATCGTCGGGGAGTAATAAGTATGCAATTTTGCATTTTTTTACTCCATCCATTACCCTAATCGATCTTGTGTTTAGGCGTAAATCCTGACGAAAGTTCTGACATCCAAAGTGTTTAGGGGAAGTTATGCCCCACGCATGAGGATTGAAGACTTTCTATGGTAGGTGCCATCAACGAGATGATTCCCTTTCAGTACTACCTACGTACCATGTATCATATAATATTTAAAATTACCTATAGTCTCCCTCACGTAAGGGCGGGTAATTTTTTTAATTTTTCAAAATACCTATAGTCTCCCTCATGTTAGAGTGGGTATTTTTAATGGTATAACGAACTGGCATTAAAGTATAATGAAAGGGGGACCAATTGGTGTTATAAAGAACCTTCACATTGTCTGCAAAATTAATGACTGATTCTCATCAGTTGTTGAAAGGTCCAAACTACACACCATGGAAAAACAAGATGAAGGCAATCCTAATCATGGATGATTTATGGGATGTTGCATCTGGAGCAACAACAAGACCTTCATCTGCTACTGGAGCTATAGCTCCAACTGCTGATCATAAAGACTATTACAAGAAAGACAACAAAGCCAAAGTGCTCATCTTGCTGCTTGTGTCTGATGAAGTTCAACCCCATATTGCTGACTGTGAACATAGTAAAGATGCATGGGATGCCCTTAATACTATATATGAGGGAAATAATGATTCCACTATTCTATTCCTTCAATATCAATTACACAGTCTAAGAATGAAGCAGGGGGAGACAGTTGAACTCTTTCTTTTTTGTATTATTGGATGCACATGGGATCACGATATAGTTAACTACTACTTATACTCCTCAACAAAATGGAGTTTCTGAAAGGAGGAACCATTCCATCATGGAAATGGTTTGTTGCATGCTCATAGGAGCTAGTCTTGGGCAACAATATTGGGCAGAAGTTGTCACCACAATAGTATATCTATTGAATAGGGCACCCACAAAGGCCTTACAAGGAATGAATCCACAGGAAGCATGGAGTGGTAGGAAACCCTCCATTTCTCATCTATGTATTTTTGGATGTAAAGCTTTCATGCACATACCAAAAGAGAAAAGGAAGAAGTTATATGAGAAGACACTGAAGTGTATTCTTCTTGGCTATGATGAGCACTCTAAGGGTTATTTTTTGATTGATCCCTTGACCAAGAAGATTCATGTCAGTAGAGATGTTGTTTTTGATGAGGTTTTCACATCACAAATCACATTAGATGTATACCTAGATCTTGTGGAATCTAAAGTTGAGAAGTCTCCTTCATCATCAAAGATTGGAGGTTCTTCTCCATCTTCTTCAACACCATAGAATAAGAATCCAAAATGGTATACAAGTACAATTAGAGACTCCAAGCTATCTAATCCACCTGATTTGACTTTGGATAGGCCTCGTACTCACAACATGGCTTGACAGGAGAAAGCAGCAGCAAAGACTACTGGGGTTGATGATATTTGTCAATATTTTGAGGAACTTTCTGTTGATCTAGAGAGACCAACAAAGGATATGGATATAGATGAGGATAGGGTTTTTATGTATTCAATGCATGAACATGAACCTATTTCAGTGCAAGATGCACTTAGTGAGCCATAATGGAAGGCTGCTATGGATGCTGAGTATCAATCTCTGATGAAAAACAAAAATTGGAAGTTTGTCAATATGCCATACGAAAAGAAGCCCATAAGCTTCAAATGGGTGTACAAATTTAAGTACAAGGTATATGGGACAATAGATAAGCATAAGGCCCATATTGTTGCAAAGGGCTATACTCAAAAGGAAGGCATTGAATATCAGGAAACTTTTGCACCTACTGCTCGGATGACCACCATTCGAGTTCTTTGTGCTATGGCAACACAATATGGGTGGAAAGTTCACCAAATGGATGTCAAGAGTGCTTTTATGAATGGTGATCTCCAAGAGGAAGTCTACATGACTCAACCTGAGGGATTTGAAGTGGAAGGCCAAGAGCAAAAAGTTTTCAAGTTGGTCAAATCCTTGTATGGTTTGAAACAAGCTCCTCAATATTGGTATATAAAAATGGATAATCACCTCCTACAGCATGGTTTTAAGAGATGTCTATCAGATGCAAACCTCTATTTTAAGAAACAAGGTTCTAAGATAGTGTTGCTTGTACTCTATGTTGATGATCTGCTTATTACAGGGAGTTCAAAATCTATGATCTCTGCTATCAAAAGTGACTTGTGTAAATATTTTGAAATGACAGATCTCTGACTTCTCCATTATTGTCTTGGTCTAGAAGTAAGCCAGAAAGAGCACTACATCAAGGTGTCTCAAAAAAAATATGCCAAGACATTGTTAGAAAAATATTGCATGACTGATTGCAAGCCAATGGCAACTCCGATGGAATCAGGGCTTCAGTTATTGTGGTATGATGATTCACCTCAGGTAGATGGTACTCTTTATCGACAGTTTATTGGGAGTCTCATATATCTGACAAAAACTAGATCAGATATCATGTTTACTGTTAACTATCTTTTGAGGTTCATGTAGGAACCTAAGACTACTCACTGGAAAGTAGCAAAACGTGTTCTTCACTATGTCCCTGGTATTATGGAATATGGCCTAGAATACAAGAGGAATGGTAAATTCTTCTTGCAAGGATACATGGACTCTGACTATGTTGGGTCATTTGATGATCGCAAGTCAACTTCAAGATATATTTTTCATCTTGGATCCGGTCCTGTCTCTTGGCACAACAAGAAGCAACAAGTGGTTGCTATCTCATCTATAGAGGCAGAGTATCATGCCGCATGTGAAGCTATGTGTGAAGTGATATGGTTGCATCGCATTTTGACAAGTATGGGTCTTCCATCAAAATTTCCAATTCACTTGTTTTGCAATAACCAAGGTGTTTTGAATCTAGTCAAGAATCCAGTGCGTCATGAAAGAACCAAGCACATTGACACACAATGTCACTTCATTCGAGATGAATTTCCAAGGCATCGAATTCACCTTCAGTACATTCCCACAAATGCTCAAGTTGTAGACATTTTCACTAAGGCACTTGCATGTGTCAAATTTGAATTATTTTGCAGCTCTCTTTGTATTGCCAAATGATGTAATCAGGGAGGATGTTAGTCTAGCTAGTCGTTCTTAAATTACCTAAATAATGTAATAAGGGGGGATGTTAGCGTATCCTAATACTATAGTTAGAATATCCTTTTTATTATTTCATTATTTATATTTAGGTTGGTTTAGGGCGTATTGTTATTTTTCATAACAAACCCTATTTTAGCCTTGGGTGGTTCCACAACCTCCGGGCCTATTTGGAGATGCAATGTAATATTTATACTTTGCATTATTAATCAAATGTGTAGTTCGTGTAACAACCTCTCCATTGCTTTGACCCTATTGACCAAAACCTTGTACGCCTTAGAATATAAAAAGTCCTCCTCCTTAAGCTGACGTGAAGGTGGTCTAGGAGGTAATGTCTTCTTCGGGGGAGGTGGAGGATGTGGCTCTTCCTCCTCCTCAACTCGGTAACTCTCAGGATACCCTTGATCATATCCATTTACATCTATATGTTAATGTTACATTTTTCTAAGATCATTGAGTGATGACAGTCACTCCCTCTATTGGGCATTGACATGAGTACAAGTGTCTCTGCGCTCCTTGTGCATATTAGCTAGGGACATAGCCCTCCTATACACATGCTCTCTATGATCCTCGAGAGGGTATAGGCCAGCCCTGGCTAGTTGATCCTCCTACTCTATGCGCTCCTTCTGAGCTAAAATATGCTCCTCACGCATGCGCTGCTCATATAATCTCTATCGTAGAAGCCTTTGCACTTGAATATTTTCATCTTCAATATGCTGCCTCTCTAGGCGAGCATCATCCAATTGATCTTGGAGGAGTCGACGTATTTGCTCAGACACTAGTCTATGTGATTTATCGATCTGGTCAGTCGTGGGAGGCCTCTGGTGTGTGTGCTCTGTGCAAACTACCTTATGGGTTCTGTACCCATAAAAAAAATGTGTGGATGGTGTACGTGTGACATGAGGGCACTTAGAAGCCTCTTCATGCTCTCTAGTGATCTTGATACAACTACCACTATGCTCACTCGGAGCATGAGTAGATGGAGTTGTAGGCTTGCAGCCTAGCTGCTCAAGAACACTACGTAGACCATCTAACCGTCTAGACCTCCACCGCTCATGCGATGGTTTTCTATTAGCTCCCACATTTGATATATCAATGGTGATATTGCATGGTGAGCCACGCACGGGAGTATGGGTGGACCTATACTCAAAAGTGAGCATGTCCTCTTGCCCCTAAATGGGTAGATCTATGGTCCGTATATACTCTGAATGTGGAGGGTTAGAACCTCTTATGGACCTAGTACATATGGGAACCAACTTGGTCCCCTGCACAACATATTCCTCAACCGATCCCATGGACACGCATGCAGTGCGGTCTTGGTAATGGATTTGGAGTAGAGCATCCTCATGCTGAGAAGCTCCATGCTAATTCCTATGCCTAGAGGAGTGTACTAAAGCTCCTCTATCGGGGGTCCGCTCAACGAGATCTCCTTGTGTTGAGTTATCACCTCTAATGCTCGTCGAATGTCGCTCGGTTCGATCATGTGTGTTTGGACTCGAAACATGTTGCTATGAACCAATTGGAGGTTGATCATGGGCATCGGTCCTAGACCTTTTCCTATCACCCCATGTGTTCACCATTTGTGTACCTAATGTCTAGATGTGTTTTATTATGCAAACAAAGTATACAAATGATGATTATCTCCTTTTAAATTTTTATTGTAAGCCCTAAACTATTTGATGTTGTTTTTAGATGTGTTATATCAGTGTTAGAAACTCTTGCATGTTTTGAAAGATTGTTGGATTTTATACTTAGTTAAATTGGCTTTCACCTGTATACCCGTAGCTCAACAACTTGGCGATGAAACCCAAGTCACGTAAACCAACCTATAATGTGTGGAAGTGAAGCCCACACATGGTCAAGGGGCATAGGTCCTCCCAGTTCCTCACCCATTTTACCCCAATTAGCGTCATACCCTCCAAAGAGGAGTATATGCAAATTTTTTAGGGTACGAAAGGATCTTGGACTCGGTATGGTCTAGTAACACATGGTACATGGGATTTGTGCCAACGGATGGAAGTTACGCCCATCATAGTTGAATCCTACTAGTGGTTGGATATGAAGCCCAACTCACTAGCATTTAAGTTCCAGGTGGTGTGTGTAGTTCCTTTTACTTTGCAAAAATGACAAATGCATAAAAGAGCATAATGATCATTCCCACATGATATGCATGAAAAGAAAGGAATGTTTCAAGTTCAGAAAGAATGCATGCTAATGTCCTATATGATATTTTGATGATGCAATTACAATGACATGGCCACTAATTGGGTCTCAAGCATACAAACGACATGCCATATCTATCAAGGTCGCTGTATTATGGGTGAACTACACTCAGAGGTCCGCTATTCCCAACAATGCCTTTCTAATGAAAGGAAAATGGAAACAAACTAGGACTTGTTCATTGACCCTTTTTATTTGAGTTCCTAGTTTGTAATGGTTTGATGCTTTCTAGAAAGATACAGAGCAAAATATTTAGAATAGATAGTGAAATTGGGGTCTACCTCAGCTCCTACTCTACTGCCCACTGATTTTCTTGTTGTCTACATTTTCGTCTGTAAACTGTAGGTCCAATATGCGGGCTATAGTGGTGACGTAGGTTACAGCTGTGGGACAAAAAATAACCGTAACTAAAATCTGTGGTTAGCACCTGAGATAAGAAACAACAAAGAAAATTCAGAACTCGGGGCTAAAATTTTAGGGTTTTGTCATGATCGCCATCTGACCTAACCACAAAGCATACACTTAGTTACTGCATTGATCTATACCATCATAAAAGCATAAATATTCACACAAGTACATGAGTTGAAAAGAAACAAAGTATGTAAGGTTTCTCGTATTAATATTTGAATGAGTTTTGATTACAAAAATGCCCTCTTAGGGTCACTTGAAAGATGATACTGATATTACAATTGCCAATGCCCTCAATAGGGTAGACGCACTTATGGTGCTCTACTGATTAGTCACAAAATGCCTTGGGATGGAGCTAACCCCCTTCTCCATGATGTGGAAGGATTATGACATAAGCTCCTCTTGCACCTGTCTCCCTGCGAACAAGAAACAACAACACATGATTAAAAATATTGATAGCCTCTCGTGATGAGGCCCTTTAAGGAAATATGCATGTAAGTGCCATTAAACTAGAAAAACAAGAAAGCATAAATAAATAATTTAAACTATTCTAATTAAATCAAGAATTATGCTACAACATGAAGGACATGAATAAGAAAATGATGCATGGATCAAATATCAAATTAGGAACAATAATGGGCATAAAAGATCCAATGTAATCCTACTTAATACAATGCATGAAATGTCTAATTTCTACGGTCAGAGTTTCTCTAAAATGCAATTAAACCTATGAAAAGACTAATATAACTAATCTATGTGGTCAAAAGCAAAGCAAGTAAGGTGATCATTAACCTGTTGCAAACCACAGCTATGATGGGCAGTCTGCACTATGAACCGCGGTTGACAGCCATAGTTTAACCTCTAATATGTTTACCCTCAAAATTAGGAGCAGTGGGCCTGATATCCTTATCCAAATTGATGTTCAAGGGTCACCTTTGTTTTCCTCTGACAGATTTGGTGATAAAATTGCCATGAAGGGCCTTCGTTTACCTGGATTTTTGTTTCTTGATCCTCCTAGGCACCTAGGGCGTCTATGGCTAAATGGTCTTTAGATGGATAGCAAAGAGGCTCTCAAATGCACAAATTTAGTATGCAATTCACCAGCACTTCTCTATACAAATCATCTCTCCTCTCTCACCATTTGGAGGGGGGTATTTATAGCATGCCCCCTACGGCTAGGGGTGGCTTCATGGAGAAGCCAAGACCAAGAAGGGTGGTTAGGAAAGTTGGGATGGAAGCCTTTGGAATCTCCTGTCCTTAAATTTCCTCCTTCTATATCTTTCAGCCATTCCAACCAATTTGGCTCGGATGGAAGGCCTAACTGAACTTCAGTTAAGACCACAGGTCACAGTTGCAGTCCAGACTGCAGACTGTAGATGTCAACCACATTTTAGACTAGAGACCATAGGTCTAGGCTGCGGTTCATACTGCTTAGGCTAAAATGCCTAAATTGAGTGGTTAGAACCACTGCTCTATCTTGGAGTCTATCCAAGATCCTTCATATGGTTTTGTAGCATGTCCATATGAGTAGTCACTCTCGACATGACATGTTTTAGGTGTCTACACACTAATAATTGTTATCTGTGCAGGGCTAATTGGGAGACCATTTATCACATTTTCCTTGAGTGCCCTTTTTCCTTGACTATCCTAAGTGGGGTTTTTCAAGCCTTCAATATTTCTTGAATTAAACCAGCCATCGTACTTGATTTGTTTGTCCAATGACCTTGCCTCTTTTTGATCCAAAGACTAAGATACATGTGGAAAATTTGTCTCAATCACTATCTTTGGTATGTGTGGTTAGAAAGGAACCATAGAGTCTTTAATGAGTCTATCCATGATCATCAAAATATCATTGCCAGGATCCTATCCTTTGCCAACGAGAATGTGAACCTTATCCCTTTTGATAGTTGTAAACCTCATATGCAAGAGACCACGATTGCTCAATATTTAAGCTTAACCTTGTTAGATGAGTCTGTGCCTAGGGTAGTCAACCCCAGAGCCAATGTTAAGTGGTCCCCATCTCCTACGGGTTGGTTTAAGCTTAATTTTGATGGAGTGGCTAAGGAAAATCCTGGCAGAGTAGGCGCTGGTGGCATTGTGTGAGATCATAATGGGAATATGATGCTTGTATTTTCTAAATATTTGGGAACAAGGATGAACAACGAAGCTAAAGCTAGAGCTATGTGGAGAGGCCTTCAAATGACTCAAGACTTAGAAGGCAATTTGATCATAGAAGGAGACTCTATGCATGTTATAAATCTCCTTAATAATTGGAAAACACCTCCTTGGAGGATTAAAACAATTGTTGAAGAGGCTAGGATCCTTTTCCAGGGAAGACATGATAGAAAAGCCCAACATGTATTTTGGGAAGCTAACAAAGTTGTTGATAAGCTGGCCAATTTGGGTGTCGATGGTGATGGACTTTTCAAATGGGAACACGGTGTCCCAAGCGAAGTAGAGGAGCTTATTTAATAAGAATGCCAAGAATGATAATCAAATTTACCAACAGGGAAGGCACTGTAAGTTTGAAGGCTATGAGTATTCCCGTATCTTTTTTGAAATGGACTCAGAATAAAAATTATCCAAGCTATCAGTCTTGGTTGCTTGGAAATACCACAAAGACTAATGGGGATATTCACATGTCAGATAACATGGCTCCTAGTCATCTTAGTAATTTGAGTTTGGTTGATAATCGCAAGGCAGGAAATAAATGAAAATATAATACTTTGAACCAGATCCACGTGGACCACCAGATAGCCACCACCATAAATCTAGCCAGCAGGTTCACTTCTCCAATGCTGATTGGCCAAGATGAAATGTGGTCCCAAAGCATGTCATATATGGAAGAAAGCAATTACCAAATAATTATTAAGAGTAATTGTCAATACAAAGCTTGTGGGAGTTTTTTTTAGTACTCTGCTATGTGTGTTTACAACTTTTTGTTTCTCCACTATTTCAAGGAAGGGATCTGTGTCTATTTAATTTTTTTGCAATTATGATGCAGGTGTGTTTTCTCGAGGTATACCCAAAATGTTGTATGGGAAGTTTCTTTTTGATAACAGGATATGTGCCTTACCGAATGTAATGGCTTTGGTGGCATGTAGATTATATATATATATAGGATCCTTAGTAAGGACATGTTCATCAATAGCCCTGGGATGATTTTTGTAAAAGGTTTTGGGTCAACCTGTAAAACCCGGTATTAATGCTATAGTATCTTATCTACCAAAAAAACTTGTTTCAACTAATTTTTGCATAGAATGTAATGACATATAATATGTTGGAATGGCTTGTAAGACTGATTTATTTAACTACACTCTTCTTGCTAACGATAACCATATACCTTTCCAAGCTGGAAGTTTATTTTTAACTTTACTAATAACTGGATTCCATAAATCTATCCTCATTCTCCCCTCAAATAAAGGTATCCCTAGATAAGTTGTTGGTAAATTTGCCTCCTCCATTTGAAGCAACCTATAAATTCTTGCTTTGATATCAGCAGGAGTGTTAAGGAAGTAAATTTTGGATTTAGGCCTATTAAATTTTTGCCCTGAAGCTCTTTCATACTCTTTAAAATAGTTATTCAAAGCTCTGGCCTTATTTATCCTTACCTTTCCAAAAAGGGTTGTATCATCTACAAAATGTTGATGGGTGATGTTATTGATATTATTACTAACCTTAAGTCCAATTATAAGCCCATATTTGTAAGCCTTATTTAAGTTCCTACTCAAAAATTCTACCATAATAATGAACAAATAAGAAGATAGAGGATCTCCTTGTCTAAGGCCTCTCTTGGCTTTAAAATATTCTATCACTAACCCTTGATCAACACTACATAAGAAACTGTAGATACACAAGCTTTAATCCATATAACTCATTGCTTCCCAAAACCAAACTTTTCTAAAACTATAAAAAGAAAATCCCATTTAACCCTATCATAGGCTTTACTCATATCAAGTTTTAAGATCATAGCTTTCTCTTTTATTAAAGCTATTGAATGTATAACTTCATGAGCTACTATGAACCCATCCAAAGTTTGACTCCCTTTCACAAATCCTCCTTGCTCTTCTAAAATGATTTTGTCTAAAAATGGCCTTAATCTATTTGCCATAACTTTGGAAATAATATTATAAGCCATATTACATAGTCTTATGGATCTAAAAGAATCAAACAATTTAGCATCCTTCTTTTTTTGGAATTAGGGTAAGATATATTGCATTTATTTTATAAGAAATGTATTATTTTGCCCTATACTATTCCACTGCCACCAATAAATAATCCTTCACTATATCCCAATTATGTTGGTAAAAAGTTGTAGAGAGTCCATCTAGACCTCGAAATTTATCATTATTAAAAGAGAAAAGAGCTAAATGAACTTCTTCTAGAGTAATAGGCTCCATCAGTTTCCTATTGTATTCATTTTTTATAATTGAAGGAACATCTTGAAGAAGTTTATCATTAAGAACTTCGGTATCCTATGAACCTGGAAAATTATGATAAAATGACTTTCCCTCTTTTCTAATTTCACTATGATCTTCAATCCAAAACCCTTCTATTGATTTAATTCTACTAATTTTAGAACATGATATTTGTAATATAGCCAACCTATGAAAAGCTTTATATTTTTATCACCTTCTTTTAACCAAGTTTGTCTTGATTTTAATCTCCAAAATTTCTCTTCCTTACTCAAAATATTTATGATATTCACTAAGCAACTCCCTTTCCTCTGAGCTTGTATTATTTTCATCACCTTTTTGGAATTTTTAAAGTTGATCTTTTAGTTCTTCTTTCTTCTCAAAAATATTTCCAAAGGTGTTCTTTTTCCATTATTTTAATCTAGATGTTATAACTTAAATTTTGTTTGGAAGAGCATACAAACCACCATTACCTAATAAAATTCCATGTTTGAGCTATCATATCAAAAAATTGGGGATGGTCATCCCACATCTGATCATATTTAAAATATGATCTTTTTTTGAATTCACTTACCACCATTTTAACTCTAATTGGCCAGTGATCTAAACCAATCATTGTTAAGGTATTAATTTTAGCACAAGTTCCTTCATCTAGCCAATGATATGAGAGAACACATCAATCTAATTTATTTACTATTAGATTCTAGCCTCTCTATTTTTGGTCCAAGTATAGTTGTCTTATTCAAACTCAACTTCCCATAGATTGTTTTAAATAAAAGATGAGAAATATTTTATACTTTGGATCAATTTCCTAATTCCCTCAAAATTTTCATTTAGCTTGGTTATGGCATTAAAATCTCCAATGATCATGAATCAGGTTTCTTGGTCTTTACTTCTCATAAAGGCTTCAATCCCACTCCAAAATTCTAATCTACTTGACTGAGTTGTAGGTCCATAGACATTGATAAGGATGAAGCAGATATCTGCAAAGTAGCAAGTGACTAAAGAGGCTATCTAATACCTAGTTTTATGAATGGTTACATAAGAGGTTCTAGAATTATTCCAACAAGTTAGAATTCCCCCTAATGCTCGTTCAAAATCCAAAGCTTCCCATTCACATCTTGCCCAAAATGCTTTCATAGTTTTTGAAACTTCTTCTTTTGACATTTTAGTTTCTTGGATACAAAGAATATCAGGTTTATTACATAAACATAGGTCCCTAATACACCTATGCTTTAAGGGGGCATTAAAACCCCTTATATTCCATGAGATGATAAACATGTCTCATTAGGGGATTTTGGCCCCTATTGCATATTACCAATATCATTTTATTGTTTGGTAAAAGAAGTTCAACCAACTTAGTTTGTGTTCCTTTCTCTATGTTTGTTCTTGCTTCCTTGGATCTTGCTTGATAATTTGAGGGTTTTCCTCTTTTTGTCTTGCCTATATCAGGAGTAGGTCTTATTATTCTATTCCTAAATATTCTTTCATAATTTTGTTTTTCAACATATTTATCCTCTCCTGGTTCTATTATAGAAGCTTTTGACTTGTCCTACTTATTTTATGGTATTTCATTATTAATGGCAGAGGTATTAAATTCTAAAAATGCATTTTATTTACCAATTATTTTCTCTTGAATGGTGCATGGTACTTCAAGAGAGTCTTCAAAATATGATGAGACACATTTCTTAGGTTCATCGAGAATGTTCTTCCTTAAATTAGGATCATATTGAATAGACGGTTCCTTGCTAATATGTTGAAATTGTTGTATTGTGTCCTCTAAGTTTTGATCTACTTTTTCTTCATAGGCTAAAGCCTCAAAAGAATTGGAATTTCTTACAAAATCCTTCCTTATTGGTCTCCATTATTCATTTTCTTTTATTTTTCTAGATCTATTTTTTGGAAGTTGAAAACCATATTTATCCATAACCATTTGTAAATTTCTTTTACAATTTTCAACAAAAAAATTTGGGCATGATCTCTCAAAATACCCCAGCTCATAATATCTTCTACATCTAAAAGATATGTTTTCATAATCTATAGTTTAGGTCCACATATTATCCCCATACTTAAGAATGATTTATTATGGTAAAGATTTATTTATATCAATCATGACCAATATTCGAGCATAAATAACAAAAAATCCATCTTTTGTTGTATATAATTTCTCAAGGAATTCTCCTAATGGGTAACCCAAACATCCTAACCCAGATTGGTACTAGGGATAGATTTACATTTTTAGGTGAAAAGCCTTCATACCAGCGGGTAAGGAAGAGCCCTGCTCTTCCCATAAACCATGAATCCCCTTTTAGGATTCTTTATATTTCTTCCCTAGAACAAAAAGTGGCTAGAAAGAAATATTTGGGAAGAAATGATAGAATCACTTCTGGAGAATTCCAACTCCTATCAATCCATTTTCTCAATGCTGAAGCTCCTGGCAAATACCCATTAAATTTACCAAAAATTGCCCTATCTTGGAGCAATGAGGATCTCTTTGAGGTACCCTCACTAACCTCTAACACTAGGGAAGATTCTAATGATTTAACTATAAATCAATCCATGGAAATTAAACTAAACTTAAAATATAATGAAATTTAACTGAAATCCTTATAGCAAATATAATATTTGATAAAAACTTTATAATGTTTTTATGCATAATTTCTAAAAGAAAGAAAGGGAAAAAATAATTTAGCTGAAAAAATATGTCCAGATAGAATGTCTTGCCTCACTGAAGTCCTAGCCCTTCATCACTCTTCCCATCATTCGAACCCTAGTTGGCAAATATTTACAATTTTGCTTTTTGCGACTTGAAAAATTGTCATTGCCCTTGTTTCGAATGGTTGACTTCACAGGATCATATCTCCATCAATATTTCTTGTATTTTTGTATATGACCACTCATTTAAAGATATTTAAATTCTGCACAAGTTGGTCCAAGAATTAGCTAAATCAGATAACTCTTTGTAAAGATATGGCTCCTAAAAGATGAGATATTTTTCAAGAAAAAACCCTAATCCTTCGCACTTTGCAATTTTATTTTTTATGACTTGAAAAATCGTCACTACCCTTGTTCCAAATAGTTGACTTCACAAGGTCGTATCTCCCTCAATATTGCTCGAATTTTTGCATATGACCACTCATTTTAAAGCTATTCAAATTATGCACAAGTTGGTCCAAGAATTAGGGCCCCAAAACTTTTTAAAATACCTCTCCTCTACATTAAATAAAACAATGAGAAATTAGAGAAAGTAATAAGGAACTAAGACATCAACAATTTGCAATTACTAGTAGCAAAACAAGACAAGAAGCCACATAGACCCCTTACAGGGAAAAAAAATGCTTCACTTATTATGACTACAAGAGGTGAATAAAGCTTACAACCACTTTTTAATAATTTAACCATAAGTTTATCTATCATAAGCTTGCAACTTCCTATCAACTATATGCCTCATCTCACTAGAAAAATCATCTTTTCATAGAATTGGTGTAGGACTGTATACACCTTTATTGGAAAACAAATATATCACTTGGTTGCCCTCTTGATAGAGATACAGTATATTAACCTCCTCCAAGGCTGCAATAATCTCTCTTGCATTGGATATAATGCCTGATATGTTCCAAATAACTTCATTCTTACCCTTAAGAAATTACTATTTATATGTTTCATTAGGCTCATGCCTATCAATACGGATTTGGTTTTTGTCATATGGTTGGATTGGATACCATAAGATTCCGTAAATGTTGTTATGATCTTCCCACTTGGATTTTTTAAAATCCTCCCTCCTCTTGCCCTTCCAAGGTTTCCCTGAGTTGCCCCATAAAAGTTCACTTTAATACAACTGATTTGAGGTGGTTTTCAAACTATATTCCATATAGCCAATATTTTAGGATCAATATCATAATTTTGGCTTGTAGAAAAGCCCCATTTTAAAGCATTTTTGCATTCCAATACCCTTCCTCCATCATTATAAAGAGGTATAACAGATTGATTATCCTTAACTACAATCAAAATTCTGTTGAAGGTTGAAATTTCATTCATGTACTTTTTCTTAAATATTTTGTTATTCCTTTCCTTCTAATGCCCCAAAAAAGTGAGGCAAGGCTAGCTTCCAAGCTTGAGATAACCCTAAATTAGAAAAGGAATATTCCTATATAAATTTGTAACATCCTTTGGCTTCACCCATTGAATTTCAAATTCCTTCATCATCAATTCAAAAATATTTGAAGAGAAGGGGCACTCCATAAACATATGCTTGATTGATTCTTCACTTTTAAGACATAACACACATCTATTAGGGAGAGAAAATCCCCTTCTCATTAAATTTTCCAATGTTAAAATTTTATTTTGCATGGACAACCATATGAAGATGATAATATTTGGAATTAAAAACTCGTTCCAAATGTTATTTTCATCAAAACTATCTACGAAGAGAGAGATCTAGGATTCATATCTCAATATAACTGAATAGCCACTAGAGGGATTGGGAGCCCAAATAATAGTATCTCTATCCTTATTTTGGCTTAAATGATATCCTTTAATCAATTTATTTATCTTCATAATTGTTTGTTGAATGTCCCTTGAACTAGAATGTCAATCGATCTTTTTCCATTGCTTGCCATAAATTATTCTATTTATAAATTATTTAAATTTTATTTTCAAGGAATCTACCAAAAGGTTTCTAGTAGGATTCAACTCATCAATTAGTCCTAGAGGAGCATCTATGAGCCATGAGTCTTTCCAAAAAGTAATCTAGGATCCATCTCCAACCTTCCACTAATTCCCTTTTCAAAGAAGCAATTTTATTTTAATCAAATTATTCCAAAGAGAGGAACCTAGAGGAGGGTTTTCACATATTAGAAAAAAGTTATTATTCTCCAAATATTTAGCGTTGATTATATTTATCCATAAGGTCTCATTCTCTTGAATCGATCTCAATACAATTTTGCTAAGGCTTTATTAAACCCTTTTATTTTTCTTAGTTCAAATCCTCCTTCCTTTTTAGGATTACAAACTCCATCCCAAGATACCATGGATATTATTTGTTTTTCCTCTATACCAATCGATAAGAATCTTATTTGAATTTGCTCCAACCTTTTTGCTACTTTTGTCAATATTTTAAATAAAAATATATAGTAAATAGGTAAATTTTGCAGAGCTTTCTTCACCAAATGAAGCTTACCATATTGGATTAAAAGCACCCCTTTCCACCCTGCTCGCATTTTTTAAAATTTATCTAGAATAGGATTCCATAATTATTCCTTCATTCTGCCTTTAAACATGGATATTCCAAAGAACAAGAAGGGAAAATAATGAAGTAATAAGTCTAGAAATTTTGAGTTGCTTCATTATTGGAGTACTAATGAAGTAAACCTTGCTCTTAACAATATTAATCTTTTTATTAGAAGCTTGTTCATAAGTTTCAATAATGTCTTTTATCTCTCTTGCCTCAATTACCGAATCTTGGACCACTAAAATGGTATCATCAACAAATCGTGGATGAGTAAGTGCCTTAATATTTCAAGTTGGTTTAAAACCCTTAAGCCTTGCAAAAAATCTGGCTACAGAGAATGCTCTTCCTAACACTTTTGCCATGATAATAAAAATATACGGGGAGATAATATCTCCTTATATTAAGCCTCTCTCACTACTAAAATACCTTGTAGGTGCCCCATTAACAATTATCGAGAACATGGTAGAAGAAATATAGGTCCCAATACATTATCTCCAACGGTCATGAAAGTTGATTTTTTCCAATATTTTGTTTAGGAAGGATCACAAAACTCTATTATACACTTTATTCATATCCAATTTAAGGGCCTCCCTAACATTTCTACTTTTTTCTATGGAATGAAAAACTTCATGAATAGAAATTACTCTATCTCGAATTTACCTTCCCTTCACAAACCCTCCTTTCTACTGAGAGATCATTAGAGAGAGGAATCCTAATAATCTATTGGCCATCATTTTAGTTACAATTTGATAAATAGTATTATAGAGATTAATCGGCCAAAAATCCTTGAAATTGTTTGCCTCCTATTTTTTAGGAATTAAGACCAAAATGACAGAGTTAATATATCTTGGCCACACTAACATCCCTTACAACCGCACTAACATCTTCTCCAATTATATGCTAGAATTTTTTTAAAAAATCAGCTAGAAATCCATCTAGCCCTGGAGCCTTATCTTTTGGCATACCAAACACTACATTCTTCACTTCTTCCCTTGAGAAGGGTCTTAAAATATTTTCATTAATTTATTCTAAAATGATCCTTAGAATATGAAGTAGTAGTTGTTTGGCTACTTGCTCATTCATCTCCTATTTCTTAGAGAGTAAGTTTTTGAAAAATAGGATTTGATTCATTTCATATTTCTATTTCATCTTTGGTTAAGCTACCATTATCCTTAATTATTTATTTGATTCTATTCACCCTCCTATAGCAAAAATTAGGGAGGTGATATTTTTTAATTTATGTGACCTTCTCTAATCCAAAGAGCCTTCGATATATGCCTCCAAAATACTTCTTATTTAGTCAAGGTAAAGTGAAAATATGATAATAAAACTTTTTATTTCATTAATATTTCCTCTATCATTCCCTGCACCGGAATTTGGGTTTCTATATGCTTTAAATTCTAGACTAAATGTTATTTTTGCTACAAAATATTACCAAAAACCTCTCTATTCCATTTTTTAGATTATATTTAATATTTCTTTACTTCTTGAAGACCTCGAACATGGACGTATCTAGAATATCAACATTCCACCATTCTTTTATTTATTCCCTCCAACCAATAGTAGAGAAGCCACATGAATTCAAATATAAATAGGATTTTGAAACTTTTCTTATTATCTTCAATTTCCAACAAAAGAGGGTTATGGTCTGAGCCAATCTTAGGAATTTTCAATAGGGAAGCATTATAATTCCCTACAAACTAGTATTGAGTAACAAAAGATCTATCCAATCTGATTTGAAAAATACTTTTCCCTAGTTGCCTATTAGACCAAGTATACTTGGATCCCCTTAAATTCAAGTATAGAAACCCACATTAAGAAAAAAAATTCCCAAATTATTCCATACTATTTGAAAAGGTTTGATTCCATCTCTTCTTATCATTTAGAGATAAAGTTGTATTGAAGTCACCTGCAACCATCTATGGGATATCTAAAGAGTTTTGTCTAACCTGGATGAGTTCCTCTCATAATTTCCTTCTTTCAACCAAATTATTTTGGGCATACACATTAGTCAGCAACTGATGAGAGAATCAATTAGTTCCAATATTATTAGTATTAGTTCCTAGGTTTATTTAGCTTGCTAATAATCCATGTGAGCTTTCACCTCATGTATACTATTGCTTCTAGAATTAGTTTTTAAATAACATAGTTGGCACCTTAAGTTAGTTTATTTGCTATTTAATTTTAGTCAACATTAGTTCTAAATTAGCTAAAGTTAGATAATTATTTTATTTTCTCCCATGTTAGCCCCATTTGGGAGATTTGGGAATATCGCATGATTGTAATTTTTGGTATTCTTGAAGCCTATTTAAGGTTTGATAAAATAATGCAATGTTCAATTTTGGGCTAACACCATTTCAAAAACCACTTATAGCTCCTATTATTTGAGAAAAAAATAATTGATATGAAATTACAATTCTAAAATAAACAAGCTCCCTCTACCACTTTCAAATTCATATTACAAAAAGACCTCTAGGAGCACCTTTTGCCCTACTAGCTACAAAATTTGATTTTTTCCACACAAAAATTTTAACTTTGAAAAGTTTAATGTCCTTTATTTTTGTTTCTTGGAGTAAAAATATATATGGTTGGTTATCTTTTCTGAAGTATTTAACCACCCTTTGTTTCAAAGGGGCATTCATGCCCCCTATATTCCACGAGATGATTTATCATTTTTTCCCTGTGTGGAAGTCTTCCTTCCACTCAAATTAAAAAAAAATTACGTTTCAATTGCAATTTATCTCGTTGCTTCTTTATTTCTAAGATCATTATTAGTTGTTCTACTCAGTTTGGCTTAAACTCCTACAATTGTTATTTTTCTAGAAATCCTAATGAGTCTCACTGAAATGCCATCTTGTTTTACACAAGTGGAATTCATTTTAATCCCATATAACCAATTAAAAAAATATTTTTATCATTTTAATGAGTTATGAAATGAATCTCATTCTTATTATAATGACATTTTAACAAATCATAACAAGATTATTTTAATAAATAGTCTAGCAGACTTAAAAATTTGAAAATTCTAATCTATACTCTATCCCATAATCCAACCAACAACTCAAATAATCCATTCAGCCATGAAGTCCATCTAATATCATCTTCTTCTGCTCGAACATACAAAACTTCTACTCACTTCATGAAATCATAGTCCACTTTACCAAATTTGGACTGTTATTGTCCTCCAATGCATTGATCTATAAATGGATACCTTGAAATATTTTGTAATCCTCTGGAACATTATTTTAAATTTTCTCCTTTCATATTTTTATTATCAACTTTAGCTAAACTTACTACTTCCTCTAACCATAAAAAGAGAATTTAACTTCATGATCCTCTATTAAAACCCTCCATTGGCAAGCCTATCTACATATCTATTCCCTTGTCTTTTTCTTCAATGGGTTATATGGGATTGAAATGAGCCCCACCCATATTACATCATCACCAAATAGTGGTATTACAACAAAGCTTGGATTTTATCCATGTATTGTTTGGAAATATTCAAACCTGGGTCTCCTACTTGAAATGTTGAGAAATTTAACTCGTGAGCTAATACCACTTGATTTATTTTTATTTTTACTTTATTTCTAATTTCCAATTTCCCTACCACTTGCATGATGTATCTATTCCCTTATCTTAACGTGTGTGTAAACTAGATTTCTTCATACTTTGTAATAATATCATGTATTTCCACAATGATCTCTTGTATATTCTATGGAGTTTCTGCTTTTCTTAAAATTACATTTATTACTATTAGTGAATTGCCTTCCATAGGAAATGGGAAAGCAACATGTTTCACAAGTGCAAAGTTCTAAACTTCAATTCTTGTCAATGTAAGTAATGTTTACAGTTATGTTTAGTTATGGGTGTGCTTTGTTAGTAAGGTGTTGTAGGGGATTCAACACATTTTTTGGTAATAAAGTTTCAAGAATGACTAGAATCTACAATCTCAACAGAAGGCTAGATATTGTAATAGGTTTTGGGTTAACCTGCAAAACCCGGTAATTAATGAAGACTTTTATTTACAAAAAAAAAATTGCCTTCCATCCATACTCTATTCCATTTAATTTTTCTACACAATTTTAATCCTTTCAAAACTGCCCAGGCTTCAAGTTCATTATTTGTCTTAAATTTGCTACTAAAAGCATAATTTGAAAAAATATGACCCCTATTATTTTTTATTATTCCTCCTCATACTAGTCTTGGATTTCCTTTAGAAGCTGCATAAAAACTCAATTTCACCAAATCTACTTTTGGTGGTTTCCACTATTTTTACCTTTATTTTGTTTCTCCTATATCCACCATTATAATTCCAATTGATGACTTGACTCCATCTATCAAGGCTCTCTGCTTAAAGATCAGGGATTGGGTGAGTTAACAGAATTGGTTTAGAATACTCTATGGCTAAACAAATTTTCCTTTTCATTACCTCTAAATTGATTTATTTTCCATTAAATATTATTTTGTTCCTTTCCATCCATACAGTCTAATGTATTGTATATTTCAATGTATACCAAATTGTAACACCTCATGTTTAAAGTTCTCTTTTGTTGGTTTAATAGTTTTTCAATTTGGCTAATCATCACCATGTATTTACCAAACATAATAAAAATCCATTGTCATAGTTTCCATAGTATTGATCAATGTCCCAAGATATGGTCTATACTATCCTCCTTTTTACATAGAACACATTATGATGGATCGTTAAAACCCCTTTTCATCTTATTATCTCAGAATAAAAGTTTCCAATGACCTACTAGCCATAAAAACATTTTGACTTTTAAAATGTTCAGGCTATCCCAAATATCTCTTTATTTCTTGTGTTATCCCTATTTTTTTGGTGCTTTACATTATATCCATTTCTTTTTGTGTATTCTCTTGACCTATTCAACTCCTAAACCAGCCTATCCTTCGCTCCCTATAGAATAATCATTGTTATCCTACTCAATTGCCTTCTAGCAACAATATTTGGTATACTTGTAAAAAAACTTGTGATCCTTGTATATAATGTTTGAAACCCTATCTTCATATTTATCTTGAAGTAATATCATCCATGGTTTCAAAATTGGATCTAGATTAAGTGGTTTTTTATCACACCAAGTATCCATCCTATAGAAATTTTTTTTTCTCTAGGTTTTAACACCCATCTTAGACCTTTAATCACTAGATCAATTGATTTTTTAAAAATTGTTCTATAGTGTAGAACCATATGGTAGTGATAATGTAGTAAATATTTCCCATTATCTTTGACTCTGATTGTATAATCTCCAAATTACTTTTTTCTTTAGAGCTAAGTTTGCATTTGTAAGAAATATTTAACTAAGACCTCCCCTAGTTTTATCATCACACACCTCGCTCCATTTCACCAAAGAATATTTACTTTTATTATTTAATCCTAATCACAAAAAAGAGCGTATAATATAAATTAAACTTTATTTTCTACCAATTTTGGCATAATATACAAAGACATAATATATTGAAATGACCTATAAGACTAATTTAATTAGTTTTACTCTTCATACTAATGATAACCTACACATTTCCATGTTGGTGGTTTATTCTAACTTTACTTATAACTAGATTCCATAATCTATCCTCATTTTTGATAGATGGATTAACATTCGTATTGTATTAATCAGTAATATATAGTACAACCTTAGGCTTAGAATAGCTCGTAATTGTAGGATCTAAGAAACCACTTAGAACCCAAAATAAAATATATGCTAAGAACATATTAATAATAATATACTAACCTATGAGATATGCTCACTAACAACTAACAATAATTTTAGCAAAATACATAGATAAATAATGAAATAATAGAAATAACCTAGTTACCCTAACATCCCCCCCTTATTACATTATTTGGAAATACATAGGGAGTTATGAAACAACTCAAATTTGACACGTGCAAGTGCCTTAGTAAAAATATCTGCAACTTGATCATTGGTGGGAATGTACTGAAGCTGAATATTGTGCCTTGGAACTTCGTCGCGAATGAAGTGACATTGAGTGTCAATGTGTTTGGTACGTTCATGAAAAACTGGATTCTTGATGAGCTTCAAAACACCTTGGTTGTCACAAAATAAATGAATTGGATATTTGTATGGAAGACCCATACTTGTCAAGATGCAATGTAACCATATGTAGCACCCTAAAATTGGCGCAGTAAAACTTAGTAAATAATTAAAATTACCTTAGTAATAATTCAAATTCAAATTTCAACCCCAAAACCGCTCCCAAACCGCCTGCTACCCGTTTCCTTGTTTTTCGTGCCATTTTTAGAGTTTGTTTCGTCCGTTGGACGATATCGTCTCCGATCAGACGATATCGCCTCAGATCGGACGATTTCGTCTGGAGCAGAACGTCCAGACGATTTCGTCCCAAAACTGATTTTTCATAATTAGCTTCTGTTTCAACAACTTCTCTAACTCGGGCGGAGACGCGTCTGCACCGTTAGAGTCTCCCCCCATTGGAGATCTCCCAAAATGGGATGATCTCCAACCTCCCAACCTCTTTCCTATGCCTATTTAATCTTAGGCCCTCCCCTTGACATTCCCCTGGCTGAATTTTTTTGTACTTTAAGTTTTACATGCTTCGAGGATATCCTAGATTATTGTTCGCCTTTGTCCCTTTTTGAATTTTCTTGCAAGAACTTTGTTATTCTTCAGCCGGAGCAAAGCTCAGATCGTCATAGATGATCCTGTCCAATTCGAGATGATTTCGTACCAATCCGAGATGATTTCGACTGCAGTCAACATTGGGGGCAATCAGTGCCCAAAGTTTGTGTTTCTTTACTCTTTTTTGTTGTTTTGCTTTGCATTAGTTAAGCTTATTATTGCTTTGCATCTTGGAGTTCACCTCATGTAGCCTAGATGCATAATAAAGTCAAAGTTAGTCATTAAAACCATGCATTTTACTTAATTTGTTATCTAAAGTTGTCATTCTAGCATTCATACTTTCATTTCTATCATTTTCCCTTGCTTTTGCAATTGTATTTTTTGTTCTTGGTATCCATTTCTGCAATTGCGGGTCTCCGACGAATTCGTCTGACGAATTCGTCGGATCTCAGATGATCCTTTCAGATCAGAGATGATCCTGTCAAATTCCAGACGATCTGGATTGCTTCAAAAATTAGAATCTCCATCAGACATCCGGATCAGGTATGGCTCTTTAATCTAGCTTATTCTCTCTGTTTTCTGTTCAAATCTATTTTTTGTATTCATATAATCAGCATTTTCATAATAGCTTAGCTTAGATTCATTTGGCCAAACCTAGGACTTGGATGTTTAAAGCTAAAATTGAACACATTAAACTCATTCCCAACCTAGGCGTGGAAACTGCCACTAAACGTTTCCTGGTGAACCCCACCATCCATCAAAAAATCACCTTAATACCCCTCCCCCGAGAGGCGGGACCTTCAAAGGGCCTCTCAGTCCGAGGTACCATCCCATCCTTTTCCCATCCTCCTTCCAGGCATGGATCCTTTAGCCTGAAGGTAAGGATGCAAAAAATTTGGAGCGATACATTTTGGTGAACCCGACGTGAAACTAAAACCTTTTGAAAAAAAAAAAAAAAAAAACAAAAATATAGATGCATTTAAAATCATTAGAAAACTACTAAGTTGCATATCATGTCTAGATGGTAGCTCCTAAGAAAAGACTAGCAGTCACTATAAATGTTGCAAATCAATTAATAGCCATAGAAGTTAATTCTGTGCTTAGTGTGCCTAAAATAGATAGAAACCAACTTTGTGGAAAGAACTTGATAGGAGGCTAGGTGTCATTTCATCTAAATCAACCGAACTTAGACAAATCAAGAGGTTTGCCCTAGATAGGATCCTGGATCCTCATCAACTCATTTTTTATCATGAACTTTAGAGAGCCTGCCATAGGTGGTTAGCTTATAGGAGAGCTCTTGTGTCTTCAAAATTGTTCACCTTCGAGGAATACCTCGAGAACGCAGCTGTTATACACCAATTCCTAGGTCATGTAGAAGATCAAGAGGTCATTCTTACGGATAGGGAAATATGGAATAGAGTTCCTAGGGCTATGTTATATCGAGAGTATTGCCACGAACTTTATTTCTACCAACCAGAATCTGAGACAGATAATATCACTATAGCACTTTTTGTCAAATTCTTGAAAGAAAATTTTCAATTTGAAGAAGAACACTTCATGACTCTGAAGAACTCGAGCCCATTAATGATATTTATAAATTGTTTATAGAAAACTAGATCATTGCTTTCATTATTATTATTTCTTGCATTTAGTGTGTTGTTTGTTATCTTTATAATATTGTTACAAAAACAAGAAAAACCAAAACATAACAAAAACCAAAAACATTTTATTTCAAATACTATAGTAGGTATATAATTAAAATATATACCTCTTAAGCTTATTGCATATATATATATATATATATATATATATATATATATATATATATATATATATTTGCTGAAATCTAAATTTAACCACAATGCCTAAACTTAGGAGTGGTAAACAAACTGAAGAAGAAGGAGAAGATTGGTTAGGAGACAAAACAAAAAACCCAAATGTCCTTCCTGAGGAATCAATTCCGGAAGGAGAAACTCTAGAACAGCCAGAAGATGACCTGGTTGAAGAAAATGAACAACAAGAAAATCTTAAAGAGGAAGGATCCTCATCCCCTAGAATAGCTCTAGATGGAACTATTGCTTTTGATAATTTAGATCATTTCTAGAAATTTTTCAATAATAACATTGGTGCTCTTAATATGGCAGTTCGTATTGATAAAGGACAAATTAGTGACACTCAAGCAGCCATGGAACATATGTTTGACATACACACTAATCCCTTGTCTTTCATTGATCAAGAAAGTGATAAAGTTGGACCATCCAATAGAGATATGGTCACTATGATTCAGAACATGCCAAAACAACAGGTTACCCAACCCCCTAAGGAACCTATTATTGAGCCTAAAATCATTCCCACACAAAAGAAACCTTCCTTCACTGCTTTACTTCGCCAAACTATTGATCAATATGCTTCAAGTAGACAAAAACCTAAAATGAAGCCAAACACCAATTTTCAACAATCGGGCATACAACATAATACAACTTCAAAATTTCTTCATAACACCCTTCCTACCAACAATTTATACAATAGCAATATAGCATCTAATCTCCATGTCCCTCCATCATATGCTCACAAATCCCATATTAATGCCCTACCGAATCAATATGGTGGGCAAACCGATGATCTGGAAGCCATGGTGAAACAGTTAGCTTCGCGCATGGACCAGATAGATCCCTACCGTCCCTCGTACAATTATCGAGAGATATGTAGTCAACCTCTGGATCCCATAGTTGTAGCACAACCATACCCTAAACACTTTCCCATGCCCGTCCTGCCTATATATAAAGGAACTGAAGATCCCATAGAGCATCTTCGCATGTTTAGGATAGCATGTCATGATATATCACATGATGACTTGCTATTACTAAAAATGTTCCCGAAAAGTTTAGGAGGAATGGCATTAGAGTGGTACTATCAATTGCCCACTCATTCTTTGAGAAATTTTGAAGAAACAGCTGAATCTTTTGTCCATCAATTTAGTGCCTACATCGAGAGGCATGTCACCATTAAAGATTTGTACAACTTAAAACAAGACAAAGATGAATGTTTTGCTGATTTCTTAGCTAGATGGAGGCGGTTGATAGGAAAACTGCACTTTGTGCTACCTTATAGGGAAATGTTGGACATTTTTATTAATAATTTACAAGAACAAATATCTTATGAGTTATCAACTGCCACCTTAACTACCTTCGATCAAGCTATAGACTTAGCTCGAAGGGTAGAAGATGCTCTCATTAGAAGAGGTCAGCTCAAAAAGAAAGATGATGAGAAAACATCTAGAAATCAGTATAAAAACAAACAAGTTGTAGGTGACGGAGTCACTGATAGTAGAAACGTTGCTAATATCAATACAACGAAGACAACAAAAAAATTTATATTAAAACCTCCTGATAAACCTCCTCGAGAATTTACTAGATTGAATCAACCTTTATCAACCATTCTTCCTCAATTATTAGCACGAGGCTTGATTCAATTACCGACTATCCGGGAACCTGATCCAACTATACCCGGATACAGAGCTGATTTACATTGTGACTTTCATAGAGGACCTGGACATGCTACAAATTCTTGCAAAATATTGAAACATAAAATACAAGATCTGATTGATAATAATGAAATGGAGGTGCAAGCCTTCCAACCTAAACAAAATGCTCCTAATAATGCTCAAAAGACCATTCCCCAAAATCAGAATCAAAATGCTAATCAATCATTAGATATATTTCAACATCCTTTACCAAAACATGGTAAAGAAGTGGCCAATCAAATCGAACATCATAATGTTCCCCCTCCTACCCGATATGTAGGGACTATTAGCGGACAATTATCTGTTCGGGATCCTCAAATATTTGGCACAACCTTATCCATGGTCACGACCGAGACCCCTACATAATATTCAAACTCCCGATCCTAGTGATGTAGAATCGGATACTTAAAGTGAAATAGACATCACCTCAAACCAATCGAATAGTTCTGAAAATGAATCGAGATCCTATTCAACCCATCACAGATGCTATGGTTCCAGAAGAACCATTTCCTAGAAGAGTTACTACTCGACCCTCTTCTAATCAGTTCCTTCCTAATGAACAAGCCATAAACGCTCAACCAAGACCAGTTCAGCGTCTTCAATATAACATTGTGGGTACCATCGGAGTTGTTACCAGACAACAGGCTCAAAACTTTCAACAAGATCAAACTCAGAATGATGGATCAGCTCCATTTATTTTGAAAAATCCCAATAAAGGGAATCATATGTCTAATGTTCAACCAAAACCTCCTTACAATATTAATGAACAATTATCCAATACTACAGCCAGAATTTCCCTTTTGGACTTGTTAAGATCTTCTCCTACCCATAGGGATGAGTTAATGCTTACATTAAGCCAAATGATGGTACCTCAAAATATTCAACCCGAAGCCATGTCCAATACTATCATCACTCGAGAAGTTGATTGTATTGACTTTCGAGATAAAGATATCCCACAACATAGTTTACATAAGGATAACCCCTTATATATTACTGCTCTAATTGGAGATGTAGTTGTTAAAAGAGTCTTGATTGATAATGGTTCATCTCTAAACATTTGCACTTTTGACTTCTACCAAAGATTTGGGTTTAGAAGTGATGAAATGAAGAAAACTGACATGATTATCAAAGCTTTCAATGATGAGACACAAGAAACGTGTGGAGTCATTACCTTACCCTTGCAAGTTGGTCCTAGAACCCTAGATACAACCGTGTTTATTGTACATTGCCCAGCATCATACAATATACTTTTGGGTCGCCCTTGGATCAATGTGATGCGAGCGGTTCCTTCCACTTTACATCAGTGTGTTAAATTTGAATTTAAAAATCAGTTGGTCACTATCCATGGTGACCCTAGACCCTTTGATATGTGTGCTTTGGCAGAACCTGTTGGAGTGCAATTTTGCCCTGCTCTATCATCCACACATCCTAATTCTTATTTTTCATCTAAACGTGTGAAACACACACACATAACATCATCTACCCCATCAACTACACCTATACATTTAACTCAACCATCTTCTGAACAAACCACACTAAAACCTCAAAAAGATCTTCCAATCCACAACCAATCCTTCATGTTCTATCCCTATAATTTCAAAACCTATAGACCCATTTATTGACACCTCCACATTATCAACATCTATCATACCTTCCACATCTAAAGATATAGGGAATGATCCTTCTACATCTTATGCTCTTTACGATGAACTTTTATCGGATTTATCCACAATCTTAATATCAGAAAAAACAAATGCTTTTATGCAAGATTCAATTCTTTTAAATAACTTGCCGCCATCTCCTCGTACTTTGGGCCTCCCACAACCTATGGGAAGTACTTACCAAGTCGGGAGTTGTGCTTTTATTTATAAAGGATATGATTGGGGAAGAATACCCGGGGAATATCAAAACTCATCATGAGGGATATGCCCGATGTTATTTTGCTAATGAATATATTAAAGCTAAGCCCATAATGCTTAAAATGGGCTATAAAGGGAAAGGCTTGGGACCTTTCCAAAATGGTATGAAAGAACCTATTGAGGTAGAGCCATGGCCCGCCGATGTGGTGTGGGCCTATTTCCTAGTAAGGGTCAACCCTTCCCTTTTGAAGATGATGATCAACTCATATGTTATCAAGATTATCTAGATAAACAAGATTCTTTGTGTTCAAAGAATAATCCCTTTACACGCAATATGCTATCCATAGCTTACCACTGAATTGATTGCTGAATCCGATGAGGAGTTGGAAGGAGATATTTTCCATGATATCTCCGTTGAAGAGTTGTTACACAATGGTTTTTATTTTGATGGTTCTATACCAACTATAGCCCAACTTGAGGCCACCACTCATCAAGATGAATTATCCAACTTAACCTTAAAATAATTACAAGAATTGGGCGTTTCACCCGCCCCACCTAATTTTGAAAGAGATCTACACATGGAAGTAGAAAACGTCATTAAAGTTAACATTGGAGCTGAGGATAATCCTCACATAATCAATATTGGATCAGCATTAAGTCAAGAAAAACAAGATGAATACATTGCATTCCTTAAAGAATATGAAGATGTCTTCGCTTGGACATATGAAGATATGCCAGGTCTGGACCCTTCTGTAGTCATGCATCATCTAGTAGTCCATCCGGATGCTAAACCTATTAAACAGAAACTTAGAAAAATGCATCCCAAAGTGGCCTGCTAGTCAAAGGGGAGTTAGAAAAACTCCTAAATGTTATTTTCATACAAGCTATTGATTATGTTGAATGGATCTCGAATGTAGTTCCAGTCACCAAGAAAGAAGCTACCAAAGTTAGGGTTTGCATGGACTTTAGAGATATTAATGTTGCATGCCCTAAAGATGATTTTCCTCTTCCAAACATGGACCAAATCATTGAATTTACCATCGGGAGTGGAATGATGTCCCTAATGGATGGATTTTTTGGCTATAATCAGATCAGGATAGCTCCTGAAGATCAGGCTAAAACAACCTTTATTACCCCTTGGGGTACCTTTTGTTGGAAAGTGATGCCATTTGGTTTAAAGAATGCGGGCGCAACATATCAATGAGCTATGACTTATATCTTTCATGATATGATGCATGATATCCTACATGATTACGTAGATGATATTATAGCTCGCTCTATTAAAGAAGATGATCATTTAGATGATTTGAGAAAAGTATTTAATCGGTTAAGAGAATACCTTATTCGATTAAATCCTGCTAAATGCATATTCGAAGTTAAGTCCGGTAAACTATTAGGGGTTTTAGTTTCTTTACGTGGTATCGAAATCGACCCTCTCAAGATTGCGGCTATCACTGATATGCCCGCACCTACCAATATATCTGAGTTACGAAGTTTACAAGGTAAGCTTCAAGCCATCCGTCGCTTCATCGATAAGCTGGTGGACAAAACCACTCCCTTTCTTAAGCTCCTTAAGAAGGATGTCCCTTTTAATTGGGATGACGAATGTACAGAAGCTTTTGAACTTCTCAAACAATACCTCCTTAACCCACCTGTGCTTTCACCGCCTAGACCTGATCGCCCATTTCTCCTGTATATTTCAGCTTCAGATTTTGCTTTAGGAGCTATGTTAGCTCAGCTTGATGATGAGAAGAAAGAACGTGCTAATTATTACATTAGCCGAACTTTAATCAATTATGAAACTCGTTATACCTCATTAGAAAAACTATGTCTAGCAGTCGTATTTTCTATGCAAAAATTATGCCATTATATGCTTAGTCAAAAAACATATGTCATTGCTAAATATGATCCCTTGCGGTATCTTATGAGTCGACCTTATTTATCGGGTCACACAACCAAGTGGGTTCTTGCTCTAAGCGAGTTTGAACTCACATTCATAGGACAAAAGTCTATTAAGGGTCAAATCATAGCAGATCAGTTAGTTGTTGCACCCTTAGAGTCTACCCATCCCCTCATCATTGAGTTTCTTGATGAATGCCTTCAATTAGAGGCAGACCATGTTGAACAATGGTCCTTATACTTTGATGGAGCCCGATGCATGAGTGGGGCTGGTGCGGGTATTATTTTAATATCTCCACAAAAACACATTATACCTTTGTCTTTTAAATTAACATTTGCTTGCACCAATAATACTGCCGAATATGAGGCTCTAATCCTTGGATTACGAGCTGCCTTGGCATTAAAAATCAAACATCTGCTAGTTTTTGGTGATTCTCAACTTGTCATAAATCAAATTAATGAAGTTTATCAGACCAGAGATGATAAATTGTGCCCATATAAAGCATATGTTTTGCAATTGTTATCCTTGTTTGATAAAGTTACTTTGGAAGCTATTCCATGAACTAGCAACCGTGCGGCTGACGCTATGGCCGTAGCTGCATCTCTTCTACCCTTGGAGTTAGATGACGAATATGCCACCATCATTATTCATCGACTCCAGGAACCCACTTCAAATAAGTCATGTTTAGAACCTTTGGATGTGTTTCTAATCAATGAAACTACTCCGACCCTTGGTATATGAGATATATTTGATTTTCTTCAAAATGGGACTTTCCCTGCCAATTCTAATAGAAACCAACGTCGGTTATTACGTAGACGAGCAAGTCGATTTGTAATAATTGGCAATACTTTATATAGGAGATCTTTTGAAGGTATCCTATTGAGATGTTTGAATCTAGAAGAATCCAAATCAGCTTTAAGTGAAGTCCACGATGGATCTTGTGGAGGACACTTCAGGTGGTAGTGTCATTGCTAAAAAGCTCCTTAGGATAGGCTACTTTTGGCCTACCATGGAAAATGATGCACATGAGTATGTGCGCCATTGCGACAAGTGCCAGAAACATGTTGACCTTGTCCATGCACCTGCACAAGAGCTACAGGCTATTTCATCTCCTTGGCCCTTTTCAAAATGGGGCTTAGACATTATTGGCAAAATTAATCCTGTGTCATCTGATGGACACAAATTCATCATAACCGCCACTGAGTATTTCATGAAGTGGGTTGAAGCTATGCCTTTAGCTTCCTGCACTGGAACACAAGTCTCTAAATTTATTTTTAATCAAATCATTTGTAGGTTCGGAATTCCTGCAAATCTCATCTCAGACAATGGAACTTGTTTCAAAAATAAAGATGTCAAGAAATTATGCCAAAAATATAAGATTCAACATCGATGGTCCACTCCCTATTATCCTCGGGGTAATGGCCAAGTAGAAGCATCTAACAAAACCTTAATCAAAATTCTTAAAATATTGGTCAATAAATCTGGCCGTGACTGGCACATTCAATTATATCCGACTTTGTGGGCCTATCAAACTAGTGTTCGACCTCCCATTGGAACTTCACCTTTTGTCTTGGTTTATGGCGCTGAAGCCATTTTTCCTTTTGAATTAGAAGTTCCTTCTTTGGCTCTACTACTTCAAGATACCGAAGTAGGAGATGAATATCGAGTTGTGAGACTCGATCAGTTGGAACTCCTAGATGAAAAGTGCATCAATGCTTTGGAGCATCTTCGTGCTTACCAAAACAAGCTTAAAAGATCATATGCCAAGAAAGTTCGTCATCGATCCTTTGAGGTCGATGACCTTGTTTTAAAAGAAAATAAAAAAAATACTAATGCAACTAAAGACCTTAAAGGTAAATTTGAGCCCAAGTGGCTTGGACCATATATTATCACTGCTAAATTTGAATCGGGAGCATACAAATTAGCTACCTTAGATGGTAAATATTTAAAAGAACCTATGAATATTATGCATCTTAAGCGATATTACGCATAAAATTTGGTCATTTCATCATTTGTACATATTTTGCATGTTGTCTCATTTTAAAAATATATATAAAACTCTTTAAACAAAAACAAACAAAAAATAAAAAAATAAAAAAAATAAAAGTCAAAACAACAATATTATTGACTCTTTTCAAAACCAAAAAAATAAAGAAGAAAGAGAGAGTCAAAATCATCAAACTCCTCAAAAATATTTGTTATATATATTTCTTCTTCAAGTATTGCAGTTATATTTTCAAGTTATTTTGGATAAATTAGCATTTATTTGGAATCCCTCACTATCACAAACACAAAAATAAATATCTTGATTTTATATGGCATGATTACTAATCTCTCTTATATCAAAGTCCACAAAATTCAATTAAATAAAGTTTGAGCACGAGAGAATTGATCTTGTTATTTACTTAAACCAAGCATATCCTTTCACAATAAAATGATTATATTTGTAATGTCCATGCTATGCTACATAGTAGAAGTGGTTTCTTGAGCGAAAAGTTTCCCCTGCTATCCTATCATGCACATGGTCTAGAATCTTTGAGAATTGACAAAAGGACAAGCTCACCCCTACCCGGAATAAAAATCCCTTGCTCTACAACTAATCCGAGCAAGTATCCCTAGTATAGGAAGAAAAGAAAAGTTCAAGAAAAAGAGAAAAAGAAACAAGTTATTTCAGCATTATCTCAAATATCAAGCCAAAATACAAAAATACAAAAAAAAAAAGAGAAAAAGAAAAGCAAAAGCAAAGAAAAAGAAACAAACAAAAGCAAAAGCAATAAAATCCCTTTCCCTACCCATTGAAAAGAAAAGAAGGGTTGATGAGCTTGAATCCTTGGAATTCTCAATTATTCAAAAACTGTGAGGTAAGCCCCATAACAGTTGGTTTGTGCCCAACCCGCTTGGCCTTGGGTAACTCCTAGCGTGGTGATATGTCTGTCACATTAGCGACCTTCTTTTGTACAGACCTATGTCTGCTTATGGATTAGCTAGCTCTTGATAACCCGACCTACATAGTAGTATGGTATGGTTATATGCATCTAAATCATGGTTAACGAACACTTATTTGGTTAATTCAAATCACTTGTATCATAGTATCTTGCTCAAAACTGGTCAATGAACAATGCAATTGCACACACATTTTGTATTTGAGAGATTTTGTATATCATTATGATAAATCAAGATTGGTAATGAACTCACCTACGCACATGGGATTCCTTATAAATCTAACTTTTGTCTTTAAGATACTTTGAAATATTTTTGCAAATTGTTTGGAATAAATTCATTTTCCTCTTTAAAGAACAGTTGTTTAGTATAAAGACAACTATATGCATTATCAAAAATCAAAATCATTTTCAAAACATGCAATAAAGTTACATTTATATATAACTTTTGACTTTCGTGACGATGGTATAGTTCCAAAACCAAAATTGGAATTTTATGCCTAGCGCAAGTCCTCATCTTCATATTTTTTGACTATTTTCAAAAATTAAAAAATCAACCATGCAATAAAACTATTATATTATTTTCTTCTTTGGATTTCGTGATGATGGTATAAGTCTATACCTAAATATTCTATACCTAGCGCAAACCATTGTACCAATTTTATTTTCCATTTATTCAAAATCATAAAAACATATGACTTAAATCATTATGTTACACAATTATGCTTTAAAACAAAACAAACACTTACTCTATTTTCATGTCATTATGTCAAACTTCAATTTTGCAATGATGGTATAATTCCTAGGGAATTATCCAAAAATTTTATCACACTTAGGAATTTATGCCTAGCAAAAGTCATTTTAAAATATTTCATGCATAATATTTTCATGAAAATCTGAAAACAAATCATCATCATCATCATCATTTGCATCATCACACCAAAGTCTTAAGGCAGGTCTCTTAAGCACTCTTTTACTTTTAACAATATTTCTATACTTGGGATTAGCTTGACGACCGAGTGAGCGGCGACTCCATGAAATGGTCTATAATAGCGACAATGTCCTTTGAAATTATTGTTAGAAGTCCCTTTTCTTTTTTATCAAATCACATCACAAACAACCAATTTGTTTACATCAGATTATTTCATTTAAATTTTAAAAAACATGACATTCAAACCATAATATTTCCAACCGACATAATTACATGAATCATCAAATCAATCACACCACAACAATAAAGCATCATACAAACACATAAGACAAGTCATATGATCAAAAATATCATATATATATATATATATATATATATATATATCTCAACAATATATGTACATCATATCAAAACTAGATTGGTATGCCACAATCTACATCTTGGCATACTCAATCCTCTCAAATCATATAATCGATCTGTACAGTGCAGTAGCCTAGCCTCGAGAACCCCTCGAGCTCTCAGCCTCATCTCCTCCCACCCTGAGGTGGACGAGGTGGCCCCATCGTAGTATGTGTGGTACTACGAGTCCTAGTCATCGATCGGGATGAAGTCCTCGATGACCCAACCTTGATCGGATATGCAATGCCAGATGGTAGCTGTACCCTCTAGCCCTATGGCACCATCTAGAAGTAGATACCCTGATAGAACATGGTCTGAGCAATCGACCATGCTAGCTCCTGAGCGCTCGCTCCTCCGCTCCATGCTCTGAGGCGTGCAACCTCATCTCTGAGCTGTGTAGCCTCCGCTCGATGGCGTGTAGCCTCATCCTGTAGAGTCTGCACCTATGCCTGGAGATGGACAGTCTCCGCCCGAAGAGTAGCCATCTCACTACTCTCTCCTATGTCCACACCCTTGCCCTTATCGGGCGATGGTGGCCTCTCTCTCCATGGAGAAGGGGGTCTCTCCTCCCTCCTCTCTCGCTATCATGGCCTCTGCTGAGCCTATGGTCTCCTCTGCTCTCTCCCTCCATGACCCTATGCCACCTCAATGGCCGCCTGGCATCGCCTCCCCATCCGATGCACAACTACATGAATCGGACCTTGAGCCCTCGTCATCCGAGGAGGGTGGATGCCTATGTACCAGGCATCATAGCCATCGACAACCCCTGCATCGTCCTCATCCACTGGCTGAATGGGGGCATCATCTACGTCCTGACTCTAGAAGCGCTGCATATCTGGAGCCCCGCTAACTATAGTGTTATCCCGAACAGTCCGAGAAAACTCGTAGTCTCTGAGAGATGGGATCCCCTGCTATAGACCGAACTGCCTCAAAACTCGGTCGTAGCGGTGGAGCTCCACCTCTCCCCTCTCCATCCTCAGCCAACAGGTTCGCCTAACGTGAGCCAGCTCCTATCCATCCTCGGCCCACCCTGGATGATCTCTCCAAGGCCTCCAGGTGATCTGGTCGGAGACAAGGTCGTCAAGTAGTCTTCGGGACATTGGCAGATCTATCCGTCGTTGTGACCCTCTTCGGAGCCACCAGTAGAAAGCTCGGGGCCTCTCCCCATCAATCCCTATCAGTGGGAGCCCTACCGGCCTTCGCACCATGATGTGCTCCCAGCACCAAACCTATAGTAGTGATGTCATAACCAGACATCGGTCGCCCTTGTATACGACCCCATGCAGGATCCTATACAATCGGCATAGTACATAACTCCCCCAAGCAAACCTATACCCATGGTCTCTCATGTCGTAGACCACATCTATCAATAGCCATGGTACTCTGCATCCACTATGATGGCATAGCATGAGACCACCTACAACCCTAGCCAAAACCTATGTCAGTCTAGATGCCCCAGGCATCTGGCGTAGCGACTCGATGTTCACTCCGCCCTTCTCCAGGGTGAAGCTCGGATCTTCGCACAGTCGCATCATCGCGTGGCCCTGATTGGCCATGGGAGTTATTAACCATCCTTGTATGGGGATCCTCAAAATCCTCCATACATCCTCTAGTGTGGGAGTCATCTCCCCTATCGATAACCAAAAATAGGAAGAACCGGATACCACCTCTCTGCTAGGGCTGTCAATAGCCCCATATCTGTAGAAACCTGTGGCATCTCTACCACATGTTGCAAGCCGACTTGTGCCAACTGATCTCGCTCTACCTGAGATAGAGTGGCCAAGTCATCCCTCAGCCCATCGTATTTCCATTCTCTGCTCTTTAGTAATCCTCTCTGCAACATAAACAACAAAACAATAAAAATCATTAATAAAACAGTGATTAAAAATGCAAGTAAAGCAAGTTCAATTTCATCAATGATGATATCGTCCACTATTGGACGATATCGTCCCCAATTTGAGCAAATTCGTCTCCGATTTTGCAAGCCGAAATCGTCCCTTTTTTGATGAAATCGTCCCCATTTTGTCGATTTCGCCCTTGGACGAAATCGGCGATATCGAGACGATTTACGAAATCGAGACGATTTCTCCGACGACGTCGACGGCCCAAAAATGGCCGTGATGCTCAAAAATCATCAAAATTTAATCTAAAAAGCATAGAAAATCAAAATTCAAGCATTCTAAACTAAGTTTAGACTCTTACCCGTAGCCCGCGTCGGACCTCTGTCGATCTGTGCACTGTCTCGACCATTTTGTTTGTAGAGCTCCACAAACCAGAAAATGAAAATGAACAGTAACAATGAATTAGGGTTTTTCCCTATTTTTTAATTTTATTCAAAAACAATTAAAAACATTTTAATTTTTTGCTTTTCCGCATTTTTACCTCAAACGTTCGATTTGGGTAAAAACACGGAGGGGGCATCATAGTAAGTTGTCGTACGATTCGACCAAGAATCGTCGCCTAAAAATGGGAATAATTTTTGCTTTCTCGTAAATCGAGAAGAACTCATCTTTAACGCATTTTCTTCGAAAAATTCGCTAAAGAGGGGGCAAAATGTAGCACCCTAAAATTGGCGCAATAAAACTTAGTAAATAATTAAAATTACCTTAGTAATAATTCAAATTCAAATTTCAACCCCAAAACCGCTCCCAAACTGCCTGCTACCCGTTTCCTTGTTTTTCATGCCATTTTTAGAGTTTGTTTCATCCATTGGACGATATCGTCTCCGATCAGACGATATCGCCTCAGATCGGACGATTTCGTCTGGAGCAGAACGTCCAGACGATTTCGTCCCAAAACTGATTTTTCATAATTAGCTTCTGTTTCAACAGCTTCTCTAACTCGGGCAGAGACGCGTCTGCACCGTTAGAGTCTCCCCCCATTGGAGATCTCCCAAAATGGGATGATCTCCAACCTCCCAACCTCTTTCCTATGCCTATTTAATCTTAGGCCCTCCCCTTAACATTCCCCTGGCTGAATTTTTTTGTACTTTAAGTTTTACATGCTTCAGGATATCCTAGATTATTGTTCGCCTTTGTCCCTTTTTGAATTTTCTTGCAGGAACTTTGTTATTCTTTAGCCGGAGCAAAGCTCAGATCATCGTAGATGATCCTATCCAATTCGAGATGATTTCGTACCAATCCGAGATGATTTTGACTGCAGTCAACATTGGGGGCAATCAGTGCCCAAAGTTTGTATTTCTTTACTCTTTTTTGTTGTTTTGCTTTGCATTAGTTAAGCTTATTACTGCTTTGCATCTTGGAGTTCACCTCATGTAGCCTAGATGCATAATAAAGTCAAAGTTAGTCATTAAAACCATGCATTTTACTTAATTTGTTATCTAAAGTTGTCATTCTAGCATTCATACTTTCATTTCTATCATTTTCCCTTGCTTTTGCAATTGTATTTTTTGTTCTTGGTATCCATTTCTGCAATTGCAGGTCTCTGACAAATTCGTCTGATGAATTCGTTAGATCTCAGACGATCTGTCAGATCAGAGATGATCCTGTCAAATTCCAGATGATCTGGACTGCTTCAAAAATTAGAATCTCCATCAGACATCCGGATCAGGTATGGCTCTTTAATCTAGCTTATTCTCTCTATTTTCTATTCAAATCTATTTTTTGTATTCATATAATTAGCATTTCATATAGCTTAGCTTAGATTCATTTGGCCAAACCTAGGACTTGGATGTTTAAAGCTAAAATTGAACACATTAAACTCATTCCCAACCTAGGCGTGGAAACTGCCACTAAACGTTTCCTGGTGAACCCCACCATCCATCGAAAAATCACCTTAATACCCCTCCCCGAGAGGCGGGACCTTCAAAGGGCCTCTCAGTCCAAGGTACCGTCCCATCCTTTTCCCATCCTCCTTTCGGGCACGGATCCTTTAGCTTGAAGGTAAGGATGCAAAAAATTGGATTCTTGATGAGCTTCAAAACACCTTGGTTGTCACAAAATAAGTGAATTGGAGATTTGGATGGAAGACCCATACTTGTCAAGATGCGATGCAACCATATCGCCTCACACATTGCTTCTCATGTGGTGCAATACTCTACCTCTATAGATGAAATAGCAACCACCTATTGCTTCTTGCTGTGCCAAGAGATAGGACTAGATCCAAGATGAAAAATATATCCTGAAGTTGACTTTCGATCATCATATGACCCAACATAGTCTGAGTCCATGTATCCTTGCAAGAAGAATTGATCATTCTTCTTGTACTCTAGGCCATACTCAATAGTACCACGGACATAGTGAAGAACATGTTTTGCTACTTTCCAATGACTGACCTTAGGCTCCTGCATGAACCTCGAAAGATAATTTACAGCAAACACGATATCTGGCCTAGTGTTGGTTAGATATATGAGACTCCTGATCAACTGGCGATAGAGAGTACCATCTACCTGAGGTGAATCATCATACCACGATAACTGAAGCCCTGTTTCCATCGAAGTTGCCATAGGCTTACAATCAGTCATGCGATACTTTTCTAACAATGTCTTGGCATACTTTTTCTGTGACACCTTGATGTGATGCTTCTTCTGGTTCACTTCCAAGCCAAGACAATAGTGAAGAAGTCCTAGATCTGTCATCTCAAAAGATTTGCTCAAGTCACCTTTGACTTCAGCTATCAATTTTTTTGAGCTGCCTATGATAATCAGATCATCTACATAGAGTACAAGTAGCACTATTTCAGAACCTTATTTCTTGAAATAGAGATTTGCATCTGAAGGACTTCTCTTGAATCTATGCTGCAATAGGTGATCATCCATCTTAATGTACCAAGCTCGTGGAGCTTGTTTCAAACCATACAAGGACTTGACCAATTTGTAAACTTTCTGCTCTTGGCCTTCCACTTCAAATCCTTTAGGTTGTGACATATACACTTCCTCTTTGAGATCACCATTCAAGAAGGCACTCTTGACATCCATCTGATGTACTTTCCACCCAAACTATGCTGCCATAGCACAAAGAACTCGAATGGTAGTCATCCGAGCAGTAGGTGCAAAAGTTTCCTCATAGTCAATGCCTTCTTTTTGTGCATAGCCCTTTGCAACAAGATGGGCCTTATGCTTATCAATTGTTCCATCTACCTTGTACTTCACTTTGTACACCCATTTGTAGCCAATGGGCTTCTTTCCATGCGATAGATCAACAAGCTTCCAAGTCTGATTTTTCTTCAGAGACATGTACTCTGCATCCATAGCAGCCTTCCATTGTGGCTCACTAAGAGCATCTTGTACTGTGGTGGGTTCATGCTCATCTAGTGAAGACATAAAAACCTATCATCATCCACATCCATATCTTCTGTTTCTCTTTTTGGATCTATAGAAAGCTCCTCAAAGGATTGACAAAGATCATCAACCTCAGTAGTCTCTGTTGTTGCTTTCTCTTGTCGAGCCATACTGTGAGTACGAGGTCTATTCAATGTCATATCTGGTGGTGTGGATATTTTTGAGTCTCTGATAGTACTTGTATACCACTTAGGAATATTTTTCTATGGTGAAGAAGAAGAAGGAGACTTCTCAACCTTAGACTCCTCAAAATCAAGGTATACATTGGATGTGTTATGTGATGTGAAAGCTTCATCAAATACCACATCTCTGCTGACATGAATCTTCTTGGTGAAAGGATCTAGCAACCGATATCCTTTTGAATGCTCATCATAACCAAGAAGAACACATTGCAAGGTCTTCTCATCTAACTTCTTCCTTTTTTTTTTGTATGTGCATAAAAGCCTTACATCCAAAAATACGTAGATGAGAAATGGAGGGTTTTCGACCACTCCATGCTTCTTGTGGAGTTATATCCTTTAGGGCCTTTGTGGGTGCCCTATTCAGTAGGTACACTGCTGTTGTGACAACTTCTACCCAAAACTGCTACTCTAGATGGGCTCCTGTAAGCATACAACGAACCATTTCCATGATGGAACGGTTCCTCCATTCAACAACTCCATTTTGCTATGGAGTATAGGCAGTAGTGAGTTGTCTCTTGATCCCATGTGCAGTCAAATATGAGGAAAATTCTTTAGAGGTGAACTCCCCCCTCGATCTGAGCGGAGGGTCTTTATAGAAGTCCCTGAATCCTTCTCAACAGATTTCTTGAATTGTTGGAAGTAACTGAAAGCTTCTGATTTTAGATGAAGAAAGAAAACCCACATATTTCATGAGTAGTCATCTACAAACAACTGAAAGTACCTCTTTCCCCCATAGTTGTTTGACATAGGACCGCACAGATCGGTGTGAACTAACTCCAAAGGTTTCTTTGCTCGTGAAGAGCTCTTTTCAAATGGTACTCTATGTTGCTTCCCTGCTAAGCAATCAGAGCACACTGGAAATGTAGAGGAAAGGGAGGGAAGACCCTTTACCATCTCATATTTACTTAGCTCAAGTAAATATCCAGAACTTAGATGCCCGTATCTCTTGTGCCAAAGTGAAGTAGCCTCCTTTGTAGAGACTACCATGGCAACATGAGGGGTGGAGATAGCATCTAATGCAAATAAGCCATGCTTGTATGAAGTTGTTGCGATGTGTTTACCCCTCTTGGTGATAAAGCAACACTTATTTCCATCCTCAACACAAAAATCAACAACCATATCCTTATCCAGGATTTGAGGGACTGACAACAAATTGTTCGCCAATCCTGGAACATAAAGGACTCTGTCAATATGACATTTTCCATCTGGAAGGGTGACTAAAACTGTGCCCTCACCCTGAACCTGGTAGGTCTTATCATCAACAATAGTTACTGGTTTGCCTTCCTTGGCTTCAAATATCTCAAACCATGACTTGTCACCAGTCATGTGTTTACTGGTACCAGAATCAACATACCACACATGATCCTTTTTCTTGGAGGTTGTGTTAGTCATGAGCACCTTGTGTGCCCACTCAAAATATGAGTCTGATTCTTCAACAACAACATTCACCTTGGGTTGCTTGTTTTTGTTCTGTGGTTTGTTATGGCCCTTGTTCTTAGGTTGTTTATTCTTGTACCAACACCTATTTGTGTCATGGGTATCTTTCTCACAAATTTTGCAATATCTCTTTTGTTGTTGAGGTTGTTTTCCCTTGGAATCCTTGGAAGAAGATCCTCCCTTCTGAAAATTACCTTTCTTCTTAGAACCCTTCTTGTTTGAATAGAGGGTTGTATTAGAAGTTTCATCTTTTTGAAGTTGGATAGCCTCCTCAGTTTGAAGCAAATTGACCAACTCCACAAAGGTAACTTGTCTTTGTGACACTTGAAGGGAAGTTATCAACATTCTGTATGAATCAGGTAAAGCTCTCAAAATCACTGAAGTGAGGAGCTTATCTTCTATAGTCTCTCCCATAGAATTCAATCTTGACTTCAACTCGACCACTCTACATAGAAATAGTTCAACTGTCTCTCCATACCTCATACTCAAACTGTGAAGTTGAGATTGAAGGTTGAGAATGGTGGAATCATTCTTACCCTCATAGATGGTCTTAAGTGCATCCCATGCATCTTTACCATGTTCTTTGTCAGCTATGTGAGGTTGAACATCATCTGTGATAGCAAGCAAGATGAGCATTCTTGCCTTACTATATTTCTTGTCATATGCAATCAGATCTACACCTGGTGTTGTAGGACGTTTTGTTGTGCCAAAAACAACATCCCACAATTCTTCTACTTGTAGAATAGCCTTCATCTTCATCTTCCATGGTGCATAATTGGAACCTTTTAGTAACTGAGTATCTGATAGATATTTGTGGATAGCGGCCATAATGAAGGTTCCTTATATCACCAAATGGTCCCCCTTTCTTTATACCTGCCAGGCCTTTATACCGAACCTCTCGATATACCCGCCCTTACGTGAGGGAGACTATAGGTACGTGAGAGCAAAACGATACGTGGAACATAGGCGATACTAAAAGGGAATCATTTTGTTTATGACACCTACCATAGAAGGTCTTCCTCATGCGTGGGGCGTAACTTCCCCTAAACACTTTGGATAGACACTTCATCAGGATTTACGTCTAACAACAATAACGATTAGGGTAGTGAATGGAGTGAAAAAATAACAAAATGGTAAACTTATATCTCCCCGATGATTTATAGAGAACAAGCTCAGATGTCATTGTTGCAACTATGTTAGGCATTAGATACAATAGCCCAAAGCATGACAACTTTACCTGTAAGTGTGGGCCAGAGGTACCATTTATACCGAACGTTGTTGTGCAAATAAATTGCATGGATGGGTTCAATTTTTGGGGACTTAAATGTGCTTGATTTTATACTTAATGAAGTAGTGCAAATGAAATGTAAATGCAACTAACAACAAAAAGTGCCCACAAAAAAATTGAAATTTTAGGTGTTGGTTTCCACCGAAAATGCACCTAATTACAATGCCAAATTGCTTTAAAAATTTCAAGTTTCACTCACTATTCCCCCCTTTTCATCCTGTTTTGAGAATTTTGCAATAAAATGACATGAAAAATGTCCCCCCTGGTTTTGCAAAATAGACTAGGATGAAATTGATTTGGGGTTTGTGCTTCAAAGGTATTTAAAATTGTTATTTGAAAGCAAAAAATAAATTTTAATGAAAATATTTTATACTAATTAAATATAAAAATTTCTTAATTAAATTTTAAAAAAATAATTAAGAAAAATATTTAATTAATAAAAAAAATAATCATTAAAAAAAAATGCTTAATAAAAAATAATAATAAAAATATTACCTTTTATAGGGATTTCCACGTCTATCGGACGACTCTTCCTCCATCGGGCGATGAATTGACCCCATCCACTGGGTGACTCTTCCTCCATTGGGCAGCTCTTTCACCATCGAGCAACTCTTTGGTGGTTGAAGTAACGCCAATACACATTTGTAAAAATCACCACTACATCTGTGTGCTGATGTTGCTTTGGGTGAGATATAAGTTTGCAGAAATAATTTAGATCTACGCCACAAGTGCATTATTACCACTAATAATTTTTTGTGAGGAACGATGTTTCACCATGATGTTGCTCTACCGATAAAAATACCCTACAACCGAACACGCTGGAGGATTTCTTCTACACTTCCCAAAAATTTATGGGCAAATGCAATGAGCCATTTTTTGAGATTTACTATGCAAAAAAAATTATATAGCTACAACTAGATTTTATAGCTCATTAAATGCATCTCACTTGGAACCTGTGTCTTATATTTGCGGGGTAAAGTTTCACTATTTGAACTGGTAAAAAATTAAACTATTCGAACTAGTCTCGGTGTGGGGTGATCATGAGTCTTTCTCCACATAATATTGGGTCTTCAAGCATCCTACAAAGAATTTTTTGACATCTATATATAAGGAAGGGAAGTGCATTGACAGTTTATTCCACAACATCAACTTACTACAAATTATAGGCATAGATCGTGTTCGTCGGGCGTTCGTCGGGCGTTCATCTGCATTTGTAGTTCTTCGCAGGCACGGAGATATTATCCCACATTGAACACATAGTGGGTGGGAGTGTTGTTTAAAATATAAACATGCGAATAGCTAGATGACTACCTTCGCGTAGTCTATGCCATCCACAATCGATCCTTGCATACCCAAATTGAGTACCATGTGTTTCAATAACTCACCCAAAATGGCATATTTTATCATGATCATCGCCTTCCATCTTGTCCACGTCACCAGTCCGGCTTAGTCATTCATGTAGTCCATGTAGGTCTTTGGTTCACCAATGTCTAGGTCTATTTAGGATGTCTATGTCTGTATCGCACTATGATTGTCCATCACCAATCCTGTGTAGGAGTCTGGTCCTTCATGGTATGCCATATTGGGATCTGTACATCCATGTCACCAGTTGGACCCAGTTGGGTCCACAGTCACAGTAGGGTTGTGGGCACTGGTCTATTACTTGCCATTCAAAACTATCTAATTATGTCAGTAGGGTCAGTCACATGTCTAGTCGTGCTCATAGATCTGATCTATCCCTCTATCTATGTACCCAATTCATTGTTAGGTGCGTCAAGAATCATGCTTGAGGTGCGCACATCGGTCGACCTCAAGAATCATGCCCAAGTCAGTCTAATGGTCAGGTCTGAAGCTACGAAATTGAAAATCGAGCTAGATTGAGAACAACTCTGATACCATTGATAGACATATTATCATTTATATTATATTAATCAAAAATATATAGTACAACCTTAGGCTTAGAATATCCCGTAATTGTAGGATCTAAGAAACCATTTAAAACCCAAAATAAAATATACGCTAAGAACAGATTAATAATAAGATGTTAACCTATGAGATATGCTCGCTAACAACTAACAACAATGTTAGCAAAATACATAGATAAATAATGAAATAATAGAAATAAACTAGTTATCCTAACAATTGTCCCCTCAAATAAGGAAATCCCTAGATATATTGTTGGTAAATTTGCCTCCTCCATTTTAAGTAACTTATATATCACTGCTTTGATTCTAATTGAAAGTAAATTTTAATTTTGTCCTATTAATTTTTTTTCTAGATGCTCTTGCATATTATTTTAATAAGTTATTCAAAGCTCTATCCTCATTTCCCATGCCCTCCCAAAAAGGGTTGTATCATCTACAAACTATTGGTGGGTGATGTTCTCTATGTTATAATTAGCCTTAGGTTTGCTTATTATCCCATATTTGTATGGATTCTTTAGGTTATTTCCCAATACCTTTGCCATAATAATGAATAAATATGGTGATAGAGGATCTCCCTGTCTAAGACCCCTCTTGGATTTAAATGATTTTGTTACTAGCCTATTGACCAAAACTGAGTATGGTACTATAGAGACACAAGATTTAACCCATCTGACCCATTTCTTCCCAAATCTAAACTTTTCTAAGACTGCAAAAACAAATCCCATATAACCCTATCATGTGATTTACTCATATCAAGTTTTATGATCATTACTTTCACTTTTCTTGAAGTTCTTGAATGTGTTACCTCATGAACTACTATGATCCCATCCAGAATTTGTCTCCCTTCCACAAATCCTCATTGCTCTTTTGAAATATATATTTTTTAACAATGGTCTTAACCGATTTTCCATTACTTTAGAGATTACCTTATATGTCATATTACATAGGCTTATGGGCCTAAATGAATCAAACAATTTTGCATCCTTATTTTGGAATTAGGGTAAGATATGTTGCATTTATTTTATAAGGTATGCATTGTTTAATCGTAGATTGATCCACTAGCACCAATAAAGAATAGTTCACTATATCTCAATTATACTTATAAAATGTTATAGAGAGCCTATCTAAACTTGAGGATTTGTCCTTATCAAAAGAGAAAAGAGTTAATTGAACTTCTTCTAGAGTAATAGGATCCATTGGTTTCGTATTGTATTCATATATTATAGCTAAAGGTACTTCTTATAGAATTTCATCATTAAGAACTTCAAACTCCTTTGATCCTAGAATATTTTGGTAAAAAATCCTTATCTTCTTTTTTATTTCACTTTACATTTCAATCCAAACCCCTTATATTGATTTAATTCTACTAATTCTAGATGCTGATATTTGTAATATTTCCATACTATGAAAAATTTTATTTTTCTCCTCTTCTAACCAAGTCTATCTCAATTTTAATCTCCAAAATTTCTATTACTTAAAATATTATGATATTCACTAAGCAACTCCCTTTCCTTTGAAGTTTGAGTTTGGATTATTATGCTCACTATTTTGGGAAAGTTTCTCTTCTAGTTATTTATTCTCAAAAATATTTCCAAAAGTGTTCTTATTCCGTTCTTTTAATCTCGATGTCATTGATTTAATTTATTGTGGAAGTGTATGTAACCTACCATTTCCTACAGAATTCCATGTTTGCTCTATCATATAAATAAATTGAGGATAGTATTTCCACATCAGGTCATATTTAAAATATGGTATTTTTTTAATTCACTTGCCACCATTTTAACTCTTATTGTCCAATGATTTAAACCAATCCTTGTCAAGGTATTAATTTTAGCACAATTCCCTTCATTTAGCCAATGATATGATAGTATGCATTTGTCTATGTTTTTTGCTATTAGGTTTTAGCATCTCCTATTGTTGGTCCATGTATAAATGTCCTCTTCAAACTCAACCTCCCATAGATCATTGTTTTGAATAAAAGTTGAGAAATCTCTCATACTTTAGGTTTTTTTCTAGTTCCCCTAGTTTTTCATCCAAATTGGTTATGGCATTAAAATATCCTATGATCATGAATCAAGTTTATTGGTATTTACTTCTCATAAAGGCTTCAATCCCACTCCATACTTATAATATTCCTAACTGGGTTGTAGGTCCATAGACATTGATAAGGATGAAATAAATATCTACAAAGTAGCATGTGACTAATGAGGCTATACAATGCCTAGTTTTATGAATAGTTTCACAAGATGTTCTAACTAGATTACAACATATTAGAATTCCATTTACCTCTTCTTTAGAATACACAATATCCCATTCACATCTTGCCCATACCACTTTTTATAGTTTTGGAAGCTTCTTGATTTATTATTTTAGTTTCCTAGATACAAAGTATATCACGTTTATTACTTAAATAGATATCCTTGATACACCTCTTATTTAAGAGGGCATTAACACCCCTTATATTACATGATATGGTAATCATATCTCATTAGGGGATGTTGACTCCTCCTGTGAATTACCAATATCATTATGTTGTTTGTTCAACTAGCTTAGATTGTGTTTCTTTCTCTATGTTTGATTTTTCTTACCTGGATCTTGCTTGATATTATGAAGGTTTATCTCTTTTTGCCTTACCAGTATAGGGTGTAGGTCTTACTATTCTATTCCTCAATATTCTTTCATAACTTTCCTTTTCATTAGATATATCCTCTCCTATCTCTGCTAAGGAATATTTTGACTTATCCTGCTCATTTTTTGGTATTTCCTTGTTAATGGTAGGGGTATGAACATCTAACACTAAGTTTTTTCTACCACTTTTTTTATCATGAATGATGCATGCTACTTCAATAGAGTCTTAAAAATCTAATGAGGCACATTTATTAGGTTCAGTAGGAATGCTCATCCCTAAATTAGGTTCAGATTGAGTAGATGGTTACTTGTTAATATTTTGATCCTATTGTACCATGTTCTCTAAGATATAATATACTTTTTCTTCTTAGGCTAAATCCTAAAAAAAATTAGTTTTTCTTCCAATTTCCTCACTTACTAGTCTGAATTGTTTATTTACTTTCATCTATTTGGACATATTTTTTTGAAATTGAAAATTGTCCTCATCCATATTCATTTGTAAGTTTCTCGTGCGATTTTATACATATTTTTTTGTTTGATTCTTCTTAGGGTATGATATATCAATATGCCCCATCTCATAAAATATTCTACATTTGAAAGATATATTTTCATAATCCATAGTTTGGGTCTAGAACTTACCTCCATACTTAAGAATGATTGATTATGGTAAAGGTTTATTTATATCAATTATGAACCATATCCAGGCATAAATAGCCAAGACTCTATATTTTATAGTTTTTAAAATATCAAGGAATTATCCTAGAGTGTTTCCTATTGTCTTGAAGGTACCAATTTTCACGAATTTAATGGGTAACCCATACATATTGATCCAAACTAGTACTAGGAATAGATATATGTTTTTATATGCAAAGCCTTCAAACCAGTGGGCAAGGAAGAGTCCTACTCTTACCATAAACCAAGGACACCATTTTAGGATTCTATCCTTTTCCTCTTTGGAATAGGAAATATCTAGGAAGAAACATTTGGTAAAAAATGATAGACTCACTCTTGGAGACTTTCATCTTCTATCAATCCATTTTATCAGAGTCTAAGCCCCTATCCAAGACCTATTAAACTTACCAATAACTACCTTATATTTGAGCAATGAGGATTATTTCTTTGTGAGGTCCTTATAACATCTATTACTAGGTATTATTATAAGGATTTAGCTATAAATTAATCCATGGGAAAGACACTATAAATCAGTATCAACTAAAATTTACCAGTATATCCTATAGAGATAATATTATTTGAAAATGAGCCTATAATAATTTGCATGCAAAAAATTGAATAAAATGAATGGATGAATGAAACTTAGTTGAAAAAATTCTACAACCTAGATAGAATGTCTTGTATCACTAATATTCTAGCCCTTCATTGCTCCTCCCATCATTCAAACCCTGGTTGACAAATATATGCAATTTTATTTTCTTGTGACTTGAAAAATTATCACTACCTTTGTTCTATATGGATGAATTTATGGGGTCATATCTCCCTCATTACTATTCATATTTATTTACATGACCACTAATTTTAAACATATTCAATTTTAACATAAATTGGTCCAAGAATCATCTGAATAAGATAACCTTTCACAAAGATATGGCTCTTGAGAGATAAGATATTTTATCTAGAAATTATTTTCCTAATGTGACCTTTTTTTTATATGGTTGTCTTCCAGTAGATTTATCTCCCTCAATACTACTTGGATTCTTTCATATGCCCACTCATTTCAAATCTCTTTATATTTTACATGAAATGGTGCAAGAATTGTTTGAATCAGACCACTTTATGCAAAGATATAGCTCCTAAAATATGAGATATTTTTTCCAAAAAAAAATCCCTAATTGTGTCTAAGGGATCTACAATGGATGTTAATCCATAGATTAAAAATATATTTAGTAGAAATTTAAATGAATAATATATTTGATAAAAAGGCATAGCTTAAGTAACTTGATAGCCATGTAATGAAAATAATGTAATATTTCATTATTTTAGTGGAAGTGACCCAATAAAAGTCACATAATTTTTTAATATGTTATATGTAGCTTCTATTGGGGGCCACTCCCATCAAAATATCAAAATATTACATTTGCTGCAACATACCTTTTTATCACATTTTTTCATTTCTTTTTTCTCTTAAATATATTTTTTAACTTCCTTGAAGTGTTATGTTTCCACAATCAAATCCTTGACATAATTTTGATTAAGACATAAAATCTCACTTGGCCAATTGCCTTCTAAATTTGAATTTCACCAGGATGAAGATCAACACCATAATTCGTTAATTTATCTTCTACCCAATTTCCTTCTCTATAAATATGCTTAAATTACGAAGAGATTACCTCTAGTAATAGATGATGAACATTATTAAAATAACCTCCAAGAAAATACAAGGAGAATGGCATCCTTATTTTCCAAAGGATATAGAACATTATTAAAATCACCCCCAAGAATCCATAGAACACAATGAATCATTATTACATTTGACAATAATATGCTAAGGTACTTCCAACAAATTTCACAAAGAGTAACTATAGATACCTAAAACATGCCATGGTCAGGAAGACTACTTACATGGGTACACTCATAGGTCATGTGACTAAACCTTGGGACCTTCCAAGTGTCAAAAGTGGTTTTTACCACTCATTTGGGGCATTTTTAGCCCATCCAAGCCTACTCGTTGTAGACCAGAGCGGCCAAAATCCAGCCATTGCAGCTCAGAGTGGCCAAACCTTAGCCACTGTAAATGACAACAGCTAAGATTTTAATGCATTTTGCCACACATCCAGCCTAATATTGGGTGGAAGTGGCAGTCTACATGCAATAAGGATCAACGAGGACAACTTTGCATTCCTCCTCACAACCAGTCTACATGGGAGACTCAAAGTCTAGACTTAGACTTCAGTTAGACATAGAAAAACAAAGATCTTCTCATGCTAACACCTAGTACGCATGAGGGATTCAATCCTAGGGTTGAACATTGACCTAGGGCTTCAAACACTTTATAAGGAATAAACCTAAAAGCACCAGAGGACACTACTTGATCTTCTTGGACATTCTTGGACCTTCTTTCATCAATCAGAGAGAGGGAGAGAATTAAACATCATAACATTGAATAGGTTGGATCATTGAGGAGAGCTTCTAAAAGACTTGGAGAGCTTCCCTTGGAGATCAATTATTGTAGTGGAGCCCTGTCGAATTGAAGGGAAAATTTGAACACATAAAGGTAATCATTTTAACATTAGTAGCAGAATTGATCCCATAGCCTTTGGATCAAGAGAGTGATATTTCACCTTAGTGGCCGCTGTCTTGGACAGTGGCCCGCAACCTAGTCTAGGGTCTCAAGTGTTAGTTTCTTTTATTCTAATTTATCTCTCATTTTAGTAGCATAAGCTTTATTTCAGTTATTTGCTTGCATAGTACTAGTTTCATTGCATTTATTGAGATTATTCATTTCTAACAACCTCATCCAGGGAGGCAATCTCAAACATCTAAGCGTGTGTTGTTGTTTTATTGATTTTAGGATTACAGGTTCAATCGAGAAAATTTACAAAATACGAGTACGATAGGATACCTATAACAAGCAGACCTAGAGAAGGAGGTATCTATAAGCCTCATACATTTTTGTGTGCATCACCGAGAATCCTTATAAAGTGTGTCCCCCTATGAGAGGGGATATTTCATACACTCGCTGCCCTCTTTTGTGAAGAACATGGACTTATACTAAGAGGGGGGTGAACAGTATAATACTTAACCAATTAATAATTTTAACTTTAGATAGCAGTGGCATCAACACAACATTAATCAAGACAAAAAGCATCACACATTGAAGACCCATTTTTAACGTGGTTCACCCAAAATGGTTGGGCTACATCCACAAATTTTTTTCTCTAAAAGTTATCTCAAAGTTCTTTGGGAATCCTTCCCAATTACAATGTTTATGAGCCTCGACCCAAATGAGATACCTTCCCCTCTGCTCTGGAAATGATCCCTCCGAAGATCAACTGCCTCTACCTCTTTCTAGCACGTGGAACTCCTTTCCATCGAAGACATCCTGTCCTCAATGCTTAGCCTAAGAGACCTCTACCTTCTATGATTACGTCCATAGTAGCTCAACAACCTGTACCAAACATAGTCAGTCGATCTAGTACAAGTCTTGCTCTGTCTGTCAAATATGTCCAACTCTTGAACAAATCAATCCTCTACATACAAGCCTTCTCAAAGACTTGCCAAATATGTCCTCAAGTTCTTCTCATAGAACCAATGCACCTCTGTCCTCAAGTTCTCTGATAGAACTATCAAACTTAGCTCACAAGTCCTCTTCTAGGACCTATCCAAATCTGCTCACAAGTCCCCACCGGAACCTGTCCAAAACTGCTCACAAGTCCCCACCGAAACCTGTCCAAAAACTGCTCACAAGTCCCCACCGGAACCTGTCCAAAACTGCTCACATGAAAAACTTTCTTAGTAGGAAATCACAAAGTGAATTGTTAGAGACCCAATGTGATTTGTCAAACTCATAGAAGCATAAAGAGAATTTTTAGGGACTCAATATGTTCTATACTCAAATCCCAATCTCAGAACTTAAGTCAAATCAACTCAGCTCAATCTCAATATCAAATCTAAAAACTCAACTCAATATCTGAAATGGATAGGATAGAATATTTTCTTTCAAGAACATGAAACCCCAACAATTGCCAAATATGCAAAGATTCACATAACAATGATACTCATGTTCTTTTCACCATCAATTAGGGTTTCAACAACAATGCTCATGAAACAAGGTTTAGTCAACCAACACCATTCAACTCAATATCAACCTTGAAGCATTCAACCAATCATCACAAGAAAAGGAAACAAGTAGAAATCCTTTTCCCTCCAAAGATATTTGAACAAAATAGCCACCAACACAATATCACCAAATGCAAAGAATAACTTGCTCAAATCAACTCAATGGAGTAAGCGCAATATCATGAATCAAGTAAAGCAATAACTTGATCAAATAGCCTCTATGGAAGCAACTCAACCATCAAACTCAAAACAACCAACCAAGGGTTCCACCAACTCAATGCAAGTAGCTAGACTCACAAATATAAACCCTAGTGCACAAAGCTTCCACTATCTCAAACCAAAAATTATGCATTCACCAAAAACTCTCCTTAAGGATAACAATGCATAAGTAGTCTTCAACAAACCGGAAAATAGGATTTACACCTAGCCAAAGGATACCTAGTAGAATACCTTTTCACTCCAACCTTATTTTAGAAAACATACACCAATCATACTCATAAGAAGAATGTGCCCATACCTTATTGGAGTAGAAGATAATTGAACCTTCAAGTTGTCACCACACACAAATCTCAAACTTCCAACCAAGTTAGGGTTAGAATAAAAAGAAATGAGCAATAATATAAACTTCCTTTATTACACCTTTTAGCTCCACTTCTTTAAACACAACCACCATAACATGCCAATAAATCAACAATCACAGACTCACACCTTATACCTCCATTTTTAATTTTAGCATAGAAAAGAATAATCTTAAAAATATTGTTAGAGTTAAAGTGCACTATGCCTTCAGTTTGACACTTGTCAGTTTCATTGACAAGTGTCATGTTCATCATATAGGCCTTCTGCCTATATATGTAACACATTTTTATGAATAATTCAATCCCCTTCCAGTTTTCCCTCCTAACATTTGGTATCAGAGCTCCAGGCTTTCTCTGGCCTTGTGAGCTTGAGGGGGGATTTCCCTCATGGAAATCCTCCCTCCCCCGTCATCCTTTCCTCCTATTTTTGCCATTTTTTTTCCATGACTCAGGGAGTATGCTCTCCACATTTGTGGATCAGAAACCAGAAAGTCAGTTGAAAAAAATAAGAAGCTCTCTTCAAATCCACAATAGCAACATTTTACAATTACTAAAGAAGATATTTCCCAGATTTCCTACTTCTCTAGATCCGGAGGAGACGGCTCAGATTTTAATCAAAGTTTGCGGTTATGTGAATAGCTTTGGTGCATGTCGTTTGGTTGCAGTCTAGATCCGACGCAGACAATGAGAAATATGTGCATCCCGCGTATGTTGTTGAAAGTCTTGCAGAGCACGACATGACAATGTATTCATAGTTTCAGTCTTGCTGATGTCGTCGGATCAGTGCTCGTCGCAAATCAATAGGAGCCGATGTTGCCCCATCATAGCATCGTGGCTCTACGCGATGCACGCCTGCAGGGCCATGCAAGAAGTGTCGCCCATGCCCGCCTCGTCTTCCATTTTTTTCCCCGACTGTATTTTTTTTACAGTAGATCAATGGATATTTTTTTAAACCCTTCTGGCCAGCGTACATTGTTGGGGAGGGGTTTCAGCGCTGTGTCCCCAGCGGAGGGTTGCGGTGCCGCAGAGGGATTACATCGGCATTTCGGTGCAGGACTCGTTTAAGGGGGACCCAGATATAAAGCACAGGTGCTGGATCCTATCACAGAGGTTTCTACGGCCGCTGATGTATATGGTGGCGTCGGTGTTTATTGTGACCTTGCTGGTGATCCATGGCTCTGGAGTGGTGCTTTTCAGGGTGAATAGTCTCAGGAGGCAGCGATAGGCATGGAAACTCGTTGGGGGTCCCAGGGATTTCATGCCCCCATTGTTTGTATATGGAGGTCCTGTTTTAGCCCGCGTCTGCTGTTTGAATCCCTGCTGAACTAGCTTCAATCCACCACCATGGCGTGATTTTTAAACCCTTGCCGCTGCAAATCCATTTTTGGGACCTCGAAAACCTACTTTTTCTTGATGACTACTGAATCTGATTATTTTTTCATCCTGGGATCGTTGGAAATGATTGCCCATGCGCTTGGAGGGCTTTGCGTAATGTTCGTGGAGATGCGACAGAGTCATAGAATAAACCCATGATTTCATGTAGATAAACATACGGTAGGGTAATGCAGAAATGGAAAGCGAATTATTGGCGGTTCGAAACTGTGCCAAGTCCTATTGAGCGTCGTCCGGGCAACCGTCAGCATCGTCCGCGCAGCCGTCAAGCTTACGCCGGTGAGATCGTCGTCGAGGATTGCATCCAACAAAAAGCTGAAGGAATATTGAGCTTCCTGTCCTTTGCTGGAATCACGTCCCATTTGATTTGAAGTCACGGCTGGAAGATTCAAACATCGTGTATCTGCAATGCAGCTTTAAGGAGCTAAACCTTCCTATTAGGGTTAGGGTTTTAGACATTAATTTTCCCCTGCTAAATCCTGGCAAAATCGGTGTCCCTGCAGACCACACGGTTACTCTGTTCTGACAGACAACGTTCCGGGTGCCCTGTCGCGGTCATTGCTGCTGTGAATTCTCATTATGATGCCGTGGTGAACGCTCCTCATTTTCCAAAAATCAATAGCGATCCAAAATTGATTTTTTTTGGAAATCAACTGCATGTTTGATTTTTCTACAGACCTAGTTGTCGGGGACCACAGCTGGCTATGACACTGTAACCGAGCAAGTCTTCTGTGCGAACTACGTGTGGAGTAGACGACGCTAATGGAGAAGCTCCAGTTTCGCTACAGCCAAGTGTTTAGCCATGTTTCTGAGAAGTGGAGTGACCCGTGATTAAACCCGCAAACTCACATGTCGTTGGTAGTCTGAAGGAAGCGCAGATGAACGTTCGATGAAAAGGAAGCTATAACCATTGGTAACTACGATTTTGATGGGAAATTTTAATTTTAGTGATCGCGTGGAGGGTGACCTTCCGATGAGTGGGTATCATAAGCCGACCTGCTTCAGACACGTGGAGAAATTGGCAAGTTTTTTGGCTTGATCGGGGCTGTAATTTGGGGGCTGCTGCTTGACTGAAAGTTATAAGTGGGGAAAGTTTTTGTTTTAATTATGGTCATGGCTTTAATAGATGGGGACATTTGTTTTAAAAATGCAATGGGGGTATCTTTTATAAAGTGGAGGGAACCACTTTAATTCTTACATGTATGAAGACACGTTGGCCCGTGATAATGTGGCCGACATCGTTGGTCATTTTTTAAATATATTTTCCACATGGAAGTCAAAGGCCCTTCTGGCCAATTTATTGTATTTTTCAGAGATGATGGCCCATAGGGCCCTATTTTTTATTCCACATGGAAAGTGGATGTAATTCCCCTGCGAGGGAAAATTGAATATTGAGCCTGTTTTTTTTATTTCGCCACAGTGCGATGCCAGGAATATGATATTCCTGAGGTTTATTCTGCTGTCTTGGAGAGGCATGTTGTTTTTCATTATGATGAAGGCCCCTTTGATGGTGAAATATAGGGGTATTTATAGTCGTTGGAAACGGTTTTCCACGACGGACACATTGGTGGTGTCAAATTGTAATTTTGAGGCTGTTTCAGTTCAGTTTTTTTTTAGCCTCAAAATTTTTTCTACCTTGGAGTGCACTTTCGGTTGTACCCGACACTCCCAAGGTAATTTTAATTGTGATCCTTGTACCTAGTGACCTTTTATATACACTTGGCGAATGCAGTGGCTGGTTACCCATGCATTTCGGTGAGATGACATGGTCACCATAAGGACACTTATACTAGGGACTACAGACAAAGACACCCTAGACTCTATCTGAGGTTTTTTCCGGATCTACTTCTGAAGACTACAGATGAAGACACTTCAGAAGATTATCTTCTTTTCTTCTTCTCTCCTCCTATTTGGATCTATGGCTCATTTTATTGTATTGAGTGCATTTTCGGCAGAGACCGACACTCTTATATGGCTCGTTTTTCCTTTCATTAGGTGCATTTTCGACAAAGACCGACACCTTCTAGATTGAGTTCACCATGAGGAGGGATTTCATACTCATGGTGAATCTAGTCAGTGACCTACAAGAGGCAACATCCTCTCGAGGATGACCTCGCAGAGGCAACAGACCCAGATGTGGCTGACCCTGAGGCACCCATGATGACCCCGAGGCACTTAGATGGCTGACCCAGTGGCAACAGACCCGTGGAAGTGGCTGACCCTGAGGCAACAGACCGAGATGTATACATAGTGGATCTAGCATTTTTTCATAGTTGGAGAGCCAAGAGCACAAAGCACAAGCCTAAGACCAAATCAGCAATAAGGAGGATGATAGGTTGTTTTTGAGAAGTCAACATTAAGGGGGAATGTTACCTAATGTTGACTTGCTTTGTTTTTTCTTTAGTTAGGATAGTGCACTTTAAGGGGGAATGTTAGAGTTAAAGTGCACTATGCCTTCAGTTTGACACTTGTCAGTTTCATTGACAAGTGTCATGTTCATCATATAGGCCTTCTGCCTATATATGTAACACATTTTTATGAATAATTCAATCCCCTTCCAGTTTTCCCTCCTAACAAATACATCCAAAGAAATATGCCCTTATTTCTCCTAAGATTTTATTCAATGCTAATCACAAAAGCCAAAACTCATAAAATTTAATCACACCTTATAAATTGTTGTCCAAGAAACTTCGAATTTTGTGGCATAAAGACGTTTTAATAAAAACGTGTTACTCTAGCAAAGCACCCCCGCAAGACTCGAAACGATGACCTCCGCCAATGCAGCGCCCAACAACAACCTTCGTTGCCACTAGCCCATGTGGGCTACGAAGTTCACAAGTGAACCTCCCTCCACTTCACCCTAAAAAAAAAACTCCCGAAGACTTTTCAACCGCATGTGCTTCTAATTCTTCCTTCGATCGCAACGAATACAGAGCACAAACACCGCAAATTGCATTCGAGGAATTTCAAATTAATTAGCCTTCCAACCTTAGGAGTTGGAGAATAAATAGTCTCTTCGAAGACACCTTGACGTCGACGAAAATAAAGACCATTTTGAAATTAATCAAAAGTATTTTCAAAAAGGGTTTAAAAACCCTTAAATAATTTTAATAAATTAAGAATAAAAAAAAGTTTAAAAAACTTTAAGTATTTTTAATAAATTAAAAATAATTTCTCCCTTAATTAATTAAAACCTTGAAGGGTTTTAAATAATAATTAAATAAATAATAAAGAGAACCTCCATTGGTTTTAATAAAAACCATTTAACTTGGTTTTAATAAAAACCCTATGCCAATGGAATCTCTTCGGATTCTCTTAAAAATATTCTCTTGGAATCTTCCACCTTTGAAGCCAACACATCCTCTTAACATTAATGCCATTTCCTTTTGACATCAATGACAACTCATAGACAAGAAGCTAGGATCTCAAACCCAAAATTGCCAACAATCTCCCCCTTTGTCATTGATGGCAAACCATGCTTCTCAACAACACAGAAACTCAACATAAACAGTTCCCCCTGTCTTGAGGCTCTCCCCCTTACTCAAATCTCTCCCCCTTTGTCATCAATGGCAAAGGGTCACCTTTGGGGCTCGGGACTAAGAATGAACCTCTTAGCTTAGTCCCTCCCCCACCTCCTGATGAGGTGATTAATTTTTGGGTGGGAGTACAACTCCCAATTTCTTCCTTAGATACTCAAACGTATCTCTTGGAAGAGGTTTGGTGAAGATATCTGCAATCTGCTCTTTAGTAGACACACACTCTACTTTGACCTACTTGTCTTGCACTTTCTCCCTTAGAAAGTGATACTTGATGGAAATATGCTTTGTCCTTGAGTGCATTACCGCATTTTTGGAAATACTTATGGCACTTGTATTATCACAAAGTATGGAGATGGGTTGTTCATACTTGACTTTGAAATCCTCCAAGGTGGTTATCATCCATAAAACCTGTGTACACTCAACCATTGCTGCTATGTATTCAGCCTCTTGTAGATAAGGAAACCGAAGGTTGTTTCTTACTTAGCCAAGAAACCAAACTCTTTCCCGGAAAGAATGCTCCACCACTAGTGCTTTTCCCGTCATCAATACCGCCTACCCAATCCGCATCTCGTATAAGCTATGAGGATGAAATCATCACCTTTGGGATACCAAAGCCCAAAGTCCATAGTGCCCTTCGGATATCTCGAATATCCTCTTAACTCGCTATAACATGAGAATCTTTTGGAGCTGCTCGAAATCTTGCTACTAACCCAACCGCTTGCATGATATCTCGGTCGTAGTTGTAATATATAATAAACTGCCAATCATAGATCTGTACAAACTCTGATCTACCTCTGGAGATTCATCATATTTACTCATCTTGCACCCTGTAATAATTGGAGTACACACTGGTTTGCTGTCCATCATCCCAAATTTATTCAAAATTTCTTTGATATACTTTCTTTGAGAGAGAAATATACCATCCTTTGATTGAGCAATCTGAAGACCTAAAAAGAATGACAGCTCTCCAATCATAGACATCTCAATTCCTTCTGCATGGTGTTAGCAAAAACTTTGCACATCTGAGTATTATTTCCCCCAAAAATAATATCATCAACATAGACAACCATAATCAACATATCATTTTCATTCTTAATATACAAATTGCTATCTGCCATGCCTTTCCTGAAGCCTTGTTCATGAAGATACCTGTCAAGTCTTGAGTACCAAGCCCTAGGTGCTTGCTTTAACCCATACAAGGCATTTTTTAGTTTACACACATAGTCTGACTGTTTCGAGAGAGACACTCCTTCTAGCTGTTCTATGTAGACTTCTTCTACCAACACCCCATTTAGAAAAGCTGAATTTACATCCATTTGATATACCTTGAATGATTTGAAGCTTGAAAGGGCCAAAAATATTCTGATAGCTTCAAGACGAGCAACAAGAGCAAACATCTCTTTGAAATCAACACCTTCTACTTGAGCATAACCTTTGCAGACTAACCTAGCTTTGTTTCTGACAATCTTTCCATCCTCATTGAGTTTATTTCTAAATATCCATTTTGTGCCAATGACATTCTTGTCCTTAGGTCTTGGAACCAATTCCCAAGTTTCACTTTTCTCTATTTGATTTAGCTCTTCATCCATTGCTTTTACCCAAAACTTATCTGCACATGCTTCACTAAAATCTTTTGGCTCAATCTGAGATAATAATGAAACATTTTTAGAATCATGTGAAGGAATGACTCTTCTTCTTGTTTGCCTGCTATTTGGATCACCAATGATCAAATATTTGGGATGATGTTTCTAAACATATCATGAAGGAGTTTTGGGAAGCAGTTGTTGTCTTTCCTCTTCTTCATCTGAAACCTCTCTGAATTCTTCTTGACAAATTTCATCACCGAGTTCCTTGATTGGTTCTCTTATCCCTGTCTTTTCATCAATTGTTACATTTATGCTCTCTACAACTATATGAGTTCTTTTGTTGAAGCATCTATAGGCCTTGCTTCTGCTGGAATATCCAAGAAAGATTCCCTCATCACACCTAGGATCAAACTTACCCAAATTCTGATCTTCCCTTCTGATGAAGCACTTACTCCCAAACACTTTGAAGTATTTTACTATAGCTAGTCTTCCTTTCCACAACTCATAAGGAGTTTTATGATGATTGAATCTAAGTTGGGCCCTGGTGATAATGTAGACTGCCATACTGACTACCTCTTTCCAAAAACCATCTGAAAGTTTTGACTCATTTAACATAGCTCTAGCCATATTTTCAATAGTTCTATTTTTTCTTTCAACTACTCCATTTTGTTGAGGAGTTCTTGCTACTGAATATTCTCTTTTGATTCCTTGTTGCTCACAGTATTCCACAAATTCATTTGAAGTGAACTCTCCTCCTCTATCTGATATTAAGCATTTGATTCTCTTGTCAGTCTCATTTTCAATCATTTCTTTGAAAGATTTAAAATTTTCAAAAGCTTCAGATTTTTCTTTGAGAAAAGTAACCCAAGTCATTCTAGAATAATCATCAACTTTTGAGTATATGATTAAATACTATCTCTCAAATATTCAACTTTTGTAAAATTCTTTGTAGTATTTCTAATTTCTAGGTAGTATACCTTTTAACTCCCAAGTAATTTAGTAAAAGATCAAGTTTGATAAGATCTTTTTAATTTTCCAAGTTTTGTAAAATACTTGAATCTCCCAATATGTTTTGAAAGTATGCTTAGCTTTCTTAGTTTGAGTTGAATCCCTTTTATCTCCCTAATGTTCAACTTCAATATATTGCCTTACTTCTCCCTATCAATTAGCAAATAGAAAGCTGTAGATTAATGATGATACACCTTCAAGTTTTAATAAGGTTCTTTTCCTTCAAGACCTTTTAGTTGGATTAATGTCTCAAAAATTAATGTAAGAGACTAATGTAAAATGTAGTTTCCAACTTCCAAACAATTAATGGTTTTGCTCCTTTAACCTTCACTTTTCAATGGTTTAATTTTCTAAATTCTAAGAAACTAAAGTTTGATGTAGTATGCCTTATAACTCCTTAATTTGAAATTTTAGAAAGTAATATTATTTGCAAATTAATATTTCACTTTTCCAATGTTTTTTTTTTTTTTTTTTGATTAACATGGTGGAATCCCGAAGCCACTACGAATCCGATTAGACGTGCCCCCAGTAAACTGCAAACTATAACCACCATGCCCCCGCCACTTTGAACCTTTTACGTCGCTGCCCGATCCCGGACGAGAGAACAGTCGTAACAGTACGACGGGGCCCGAGGGGTTTGGATCTCTGGTCTCCCCGCCCCGAAAGAGACGCTTTGATCGTTGAACCAGGCCCTCGGACCCTTCACTTTTCCAATGTTTAAAACCTTATATCTTCTAATTAATTATTTGCAAATAATATTTAAATCTCATGCATTTTTATAATATCTTTTAAGATATATTATCTTTGCTTAAATTATCTTCTAATTCACTAAGGTTGGCTTTCCAATGCAGTAATAAACTTCAACCTTATGTTAATAAAGTACCTTATAGCTCCTTATACTTGATAAAAGTAAATATTATAAAACTTTACCTTCTTTGTGATGCATCGATTGGATTTGACCTTTGACTTCCAAGTGGTAATTGACTATAGGCTGTATTCACCTTTATGTTTTAAAATTGAGTGTTATCAAGGTTCCTTCATGCATGCTTCTTTAATTAAAAGTTTATAAAGTAATTGCCAACACTTATCTTCCAATATATTCATGTGTGGACCCCTATGCTTGCAATGGTTAATAGAATTTTGTAACCTTGATATTTGTGCTAGTTGTAAGCGATGTAAAGGACTTGGAAAATCTTTGAGTCTTTCTTATTACTATCTAGTGTGTATGTTATTCCGCATGGTATACGATTTTACATTGCTCACAAATTTTTGAATATTTAATGCTCATTGATCAGGGAAATATGATCGTTAGCCTCCAAAGGTCAATGAACGTCTTCCAATGATGTTGTAGACAAATGCCTTCCAAGTTGGCCTGCACTGTTTGACTGTGTAAATTATTGTATTCTTGAATATCTTTGACCTTCGCTGCTTTGTTTGTCCTGTGTAAGCAAGATGTAGACATACTTTCTCAATGCTCTGTCATATGGACTGTAATGGTTATCTCATGTGGTGCTCCTCAACGATGATCATTCACAAATATAATTGATGTATTCCCTCTAGTTTAGGATTTGAAAAGCATTATGTGCTCCTTTTTTAAAGATCTCCTTATCTTAACTTAATTTTACATGCGTTACTTTGCTAAGGTTCGCAAGTTTCTTCACTATGTGATGTTGGGAGGTTACGCTCTTTGGTGAGTGTTACTCCAACCTATGCACAAGCGTTATATGCTATGGCATTACCAAGAACCTACAAGTGTTCACCTTCCGTTGTGCCAAATAACACCAACTATCTTCGATGAGACAAGTGGAGATCTCTACTTTACATGGAACTTGCTTCTTCAATGTCCATATCTCCTGAATGCATTTCCAATCCTTTTTGCAAGCGTTCTTGAACTTCAATACTAGTGGCTCTTCTTCCTTGCTATGTATCTTGAACCTCTAACTAGTTTAATCTACTGCTTGAAGTCTGTAAAATGGTGTTGCATTGGTGTCTTTAAGATACTTAATATTGATCTTATTTTTACTATAATATAGAAGACAAGTATGGTGCTATTTGGGCTGAAAGAAACTCTGTAAATAGACTAAGATAAGTTACTTTAGTTGCACCTTTAATTTAAGATCTTATAATCTCCTTTCTAACGCTTACTTCCTTCCTTTATGAGGCAACTTCCTTCTCCAATATTTGGAGGTTATCTTGCTCCTTTTTTGTGGCTTCTCCTTGTCATAATGTGCTGTAAATTTCTTGCACTCAATAGTGTCTTTTGACACTTTAATTCTAATTTGATTTGTTCCCTTAATATTCCTCTTCAGTTTGAAACTTAGCAAATTTATAATAACCTTTAAGGATAACAAATATAGTGCACTATAAATTGTGCAACTCTCACTTAAGAGTATTTATTCCAATGAATAATAAAAAGTTAATATATATTTAACTTCTCTTTATTTTGTGCAAGTTATACTCCTTGTGAAAACTACCTTCTGCACTTCCTTGAATACTTAAGATAGAAAAATTTTCATGCAACTTTTAAACCTTGAAATTGGTGCTTGATAAACTTAATAATTAACTGAATATAAGAGTTCAATTAATGAATTTTTTGCACCTAAGTTGCATACCTTTTCAACCTCAATTTTATGATGATGTTCTTGGTGATTTGGATCACCTAAATATTGCCTTATTCTTGATGAATTTTTAGCTCTAATACCTCTGTAACTTCTGCTTGAAACTATGATTTGATGGCTTCAAATATCCTCCAAGAAGCTCTCTAAAATCCTAAAATTTGGTAGCTTTTAATGTTGCCCAAATTGTTGATTTCTTGCTATCGTCAAATCTGAAAATTTTTCATATTGTAAAGCAGTCAATTTCTCCTCCAATATTTGGAAAAATTCTTGCCAAATCCTTCTCCCTTGGGCTTGTTTTCGGATGGTGATAATTATCCCAAATTCTTCACTATCAGGAGCTTCTCCTGAAATCTCCTCCAATGAGGCTTTCCTAGCCTTCTCCTTATTTCTCCTTCCAAGTATGGACATTATTCATTGAATATATTCTTCTTGAGTCTCCTCTATCTTGTGGCTCTCTCAAATTTTTATCGATATACCTAGTGTTATGATACCACTATTAGCTTTTGAAGCTATAAACTTAAAGGAAATGCAACCACAAGTAATGAAATAAGCATCCAATGTTATAACTATGTTAATTATAATATAATAAGCAAGTAAATAGCATGAGAAACTTCTAGAAATACTCATGAAATAGTCATTAATGTAAACCCACAAAAATAGGAACTTTATAAGTAATTGAATATCTACTAGTGCATGCACAATGCATGTTTCACTACTAATTACAATGTTGAGTCACAAATTTATACTAGTATGTGACCCTTCACTTTCCTACCCTAAAGATACATGTGCATTCTACATAATAGACACTTGTGCACATGCACACCGAACTAAGGAAACTTGTTCTTCCTATTCTAAAGGACGAATGTACATGTGGACTACATGTACATTTACATCATTGCACATTCTAACACTTGTGCATTTATTACTTTTTCCTCAAGTAACTACTTAACCTAAGATAAAATCCTAGTCTAATAATGTACCCAAGGTGGTACATTGACATGTACTAAATAATGTAATATACTCTAACATGAGCCACGAACATAGTATAATAATGTTCTTCAAAGTGAAGAGAATACGAGAAAGCTTAAAAACACACTCTCCATTAATGTTAAGTGTTTTAATGCCTAAAAATTGATTGTAAGGATGTAGATGTTGGAAGAACTCTTTGGTTACCCTATCACCAATTTTAAGCCAGTGCAACCTCATCTTGATCTACGTCCCTTTGACATCATAGCACTCCACCATAAAAATTTGGTATTTGATAGCAGTGAGGTGCCTTTGAAGCTCCTCATTGAAAGGATTAGACTATAGTTGAGTTGAGGCCACCTCCAACTCTTACTTGAGAGCAATGTTGGAGTGGCAATGAAGCTTGGCAATCTTATGCCCTAGTGAGTACAATAAGTTGGTAGTTTTCTAGATAGATACCTTCCACCAATCAATCCAACTGGAGGTCCTTTTTGGTCTGGGGACTAGGTTCTAAATTATGATGGCATAGGCTCTCAACATAGTGTGGTGCATAATAGAAGCAATAAGGTAAAATTATGACTGAGAAAAAGGAGAGGGAATGGAAGACTCTAGGATGGAAAAGGAAATGGGATAATGGTCAGAAAAAAAAAACTCAAGGTGGGAAAATACAGGGGAAAGAGGATGAGGGCTGCTCAAAGGAGAAAATATTAGAATTTGAGAGCATGGATTTGTCCAATATTTTCAACACACGACTCTCACCCTATTGGTTGTTATACCATGTGAACCAAAAATTAGCTGGGAAAAAAGAGGGTAAGAAGCAACTATTGGGGTTATAGAGCCCCAAATTTTCTTTCATGAAAAGCCATACTTCTCTTTCCCATATGACCCATCACATGGGAAGAAGACCCACCTTGTCATGCAAGAATTAAATCATATTGAAGTCCCCACAGAGAAACCAAATAGTATAGGGGAGATAGAGTGTTGTCCATTGCCAAATAATTCAATGGTAATTAGCATAATTATGTGCATAGATGTTGAGCACATCGAGGAGATGAACATCAATATCCATCACAATCTAGATAATATGATTGGAAGGGTCACATCCCTAAGATATTAGCTTAGAATGGTAGGTTTCTAAAAGGTAAATGGTTGTCCCTCCTTTGCTTATGTCATGCATAGTATGAAAGGTGTGGCTCTAGGGCCAAAGAAAGGAGCAAGTACTTGACAGAATGAAGTTAGTGACTTTGATCTCCTAAAGGCATAAAATATCAATACTACAAAATTTGATCATGAAGTCATCAAGACCTTGACACACAATGTACTTACACACAATATATTTCAAACCCTTGACATTCCAAGACATGCACTTCATGAGATATTATCAAGGAGTATATTTCTTTTGATGACCTCAGATTCCTTGAAATTTTCCAAATATTCAAAGGTATTTGTGAGAAACATATTATGGTTTTCCAAAAAAAAATCATCTGTCTTCACTTTTCCAGAGGGATTCTTGAGGACTCCCTAGCTAGACTGCGAGAGCAAAAAGGGTTTCATGAAGGAACTTTACTAGATGGACTAGGAGGAAATATAGGGCATCTACTTGAGGGGACAAATTTTTACATAGCCAATGACTAAACCATATGGGAGCCTTGAGGGGATAGAATTTGGCATACTACCATTACTGATACCTACAAGATAAAAAAAAGTTTCTTTTGTAGTAACTACATTAGAGCTCCCTGGATGAGAGTCTGGTTGAGACTCCTTTTTACCAGCTCCCATAGAAGGATATGGTCAGTTTCCTTTACCATTTTTTTTGTGGCAAAAATCCATCCTCCCCTCCATTACTGAGAGGGGTAGATTGAACTGTGGTCGAAGGCGCTGATGCTTCTACTGGAGCTCAAATTTTTAATTGACACTCTATAAGAGGGTAGACTTTTATCTTGTGAGCTACGAACTGACAATGGTAACAAATATTGGGGAGATTTATATATACCACTCATTTTTGAAAACAAGTATCACCAACCTGAATATCAATAGAGTCTTTAAGGTCCTTTGAGAGATCAATTTTAATGTAGATGCGTTTGTAAGGCCACACAACATAGAATTTTTGTGGCTCCATGCACACATACTTGCTAATAAGCATGAAAATCTATGGTAGGAATGGCCAAAGGGATAAGGGAAGACATGATAATTCCACCCATAGAAGGATGCATAGAGAAACATCGATAGAGATTGTAAAATTACGATGCCAGGGCTGAAGAATTAAAAGTGCAGTTTTAATATACCAACGACCTTTGCTCATAACTGCCATGATATATTATAGTTTGGCAAATTAGAAATGAAAGAATCATTTAATAATATTCTAAATTTGGTCAACTTTATTACCATATGACTTCTAGACTTGTTGAATCCATTGAAGTGTTAGTGAGTCACTAGGAATCCTTCCCAAAAAATACCCAATGACGGTGTGAATCTCAATCTAGTTGTAGGTTTTATCAAAATCCTGCATGGGCAAGACTATGTCCAACACAGAGGATTTACCTTGTGGAAAACCCTTGCATCTTCTTCCCTCCAAAAAAATTCATTTTAATTTTATGGATCTAAGCCTTCCCTTTTATGTTCTCTATTGTAGACAATGGTTACCTTTAGAATTTTATGTTCTCTACTATAGCCTATGGTTATGTTTTATATAATGCATTTTAATCTAGTTAAAATATTTGATGTTATTATTTTTGTCTAGATAAAATAGTCCAAGTTTTTAAAGCTAACATAGAAAATACCTGGTTCAAACTCTTTCAATTTACAATAGTTTAAAATAAATTTAGAAGATAAAAACCCTTATACATAGAAATGTGATTTTTCCCTTTAAAGGTTTTTTTTTTTTTGTTTATTAGTCGTTCGATTTAACATGAAAATTTTATATTTTAAAAAATTTGTTAAAAATTCCTATGTAACTTTTGGAGGTAAACATTAATAGGTTTATATCTCACATTTTGCTTTTAAAATTTGTGAATATCTTAAAATTTTAATTAAAAATGGATGCATGAACTAAAAGATATCTCTCATTAGAGGAGTTGGCTTTGCTAGGGTTTTGCAGTCGCATGTTGGTGTCATCTATTTGCTCTTTCTTTGATCACCATACTATTAGGGATCTAAGCGCTCTTACTACACAATTATATGTGCTAACTTCACCTAGGACGGGGGGCTTCTCCCCTTGTTATGGTCGTCTCTCAAGCCATCACTTTACTATTTAGTGAAGTTGCAACTGCAGAGAGCCATGGCACTAGTTAAAAAACCCAAGAAGTTTGTCCAGGGTTTTGAGTATCATTATGGCCTCCAACTTTGGCAGACCAATGCACAACATTGGCACCATAGAAGAGAATGCATGCATTAATGGCTCCTCTCATTCAACTGTGCAAGTTTGTGCTGAGAATGGTCCACAAGGTAACCTTCATTCTCCTGATGTAATTCTTTCTTTACCTAAAGTTGATTATGCATGTCATAATTTAGAATCTCTCACCCTTGTTGGGTATTTCATTGGATGCATCCCTAATGAGTCTTCCCTTAGGGCTTGGGTTAACACAACTTGGACTCATCATATATTCAAGCATGGTTCAAAACCTTACAAAAGAATTTTTTCTATTTTGCTTTGTAGAAACAACCCATGCTAAGGTGATTTACGAACATGGCCCTTGGTACATGAGAAGCTCTCTGCTTGTTTTTTCTCCTTGGACCCATGAATTTTCTATTTTTGAGGAAAGATCTACCAAAGTCCCTGTGTGGGTGGAATTCCTAGGACTCCCTCTACCTTTGTGGCCCTTTCTCAGTCACATAACAACCCCTCTTGGGCATGTCATTTTGGTGGAGGTGAACAAATTTTTCCATGCACACCCTCAAAAACATGTTTGTGTTGAGATTGATGTTTCTCGAGATCTCAAGGAGTCTATTGACATACAAGTTGGTGACACTGTGTTATCCCAATGGGTCCTCTACATTAATTTGTCCAACACTTATTTTCAGTTCCAATCCTTAGCACACAAGATCAAAGACTATCCCTTGATGCTGCATAACAGGGACAAGAAGAGCCCCACCACACCGAGTGCACCCACTCCTCAACCTCAGGAGGATGGTTGGATGACTATGGGAGGGAATAAAAATGCACATTTGGTTGCTTCTAAAGATACATAGTCTAAGTCGACATATGTATCACAACCGATAAAAAAAGGATATGAAAAGAAAAAAGTTGATCCTGCAGCTAAAACTATAAACAATGAGGCTCCTCAGTCTCAACAAAGAGATGCAGTAGTGCTTACATTAGAGTCCTCCAATACATTTTCCCAATGAGGCTCTTCAATATCAATAGAGGGATGTAGTAGTGCTTACTTCATATTCCTCTAGTACATTTCCCCCAACTAACGTTAGGCATTCCCAAAGCCTGAGACTGGGATCTGTAGAAGAATATGCTGCTCTAGAGAAGCGACTTCATATGACCAATGTTCAGTTGGTCAACAACTACAGTGTGTTAGAGTATATCAATGGTGGTATGGATATGTCATTGGATGCAGATCCATCATCAATGGAATTGATAATTCCTCTAGAGGAAGCAAAATCTAAATTTCCCTCCCCTTTTGTGTGGTTTCGACGTTCTCGTAGTCCTCGACAAGGGAAAGAAGGCCCAAAAGTTTTATTATTTTTGCGTTGGGAAGATGTAAAAGGCCCAAAAGTTCCAATAATTTTGCATTGGGAAGACATAATTCTACCACCTAGGAAGACGTAACGTAATTCTACTTGGTGCCAAGAGTTAAAGTTCTACAGTTTAGGATTTCTAGTTTATTTTGCTATATCTAATTATGTTGTGTATTCACCCTTTTAGGGGTTGGTTTCATTCTGTAAGGGGGTGTTGAATAACTGTAATTTGTTTGCTTGGGTTCCCACTCTATTGACGGGGATGTTTTTTGGCTGATGGTTTTAGCCATGTAACATGTTTATCCACCTCTTTTTTGTTTGTAAAAATATATTTTGTTCTTTAATATAATACTTTTTACATTAAAAAATGAAATTTATTTTATATTTTATATTTTATCTGCACCAGGTACCTTACTGGTAAGTTCCCTCAATCCTCGAAAGGAGGTTCTGGGTTCAAGCCTGGAGGCTTGCATCAGATACAAAAAACCCCCTCAGCTAACCTGATGGGTATACCTGGATGGGACAGGCCCCATGGAATGGAAAGTCTTGGTCCCCAAGGGATACGAGGAATAATTTTCCTTAACATACAATTTTTTGATGTTGGTTGTGGTTGTAGATGATCTTCTTGGGGTGGGAGGTTCCTAATCCACTTGTCTTCTCCTTTCCCAGCTTGATTTAGGGTTCCCTATCTGTGCCCCTGACCTGGGATATCCTTGGGATTTTCCTTGGGTATCTTGTTGAGCTTTCAGGATATTTTTTCATTACTGCTCTCAAGTCTTTCCAAAATTTACTGTAGGTTTTCTACTTGGTGTCAAATTCTAGCATTTCCTTGGTTATGGTACATAGTGGCTTTGAGGGGACGCTTAAATTTGTCCTTGTGCTTCTTGAGAGGTTTTCACTGCATCCTTCTGCTTTGGGGGGTACCACATGCCTTTTTTTAGTGAATCTTCTCTCTGGGCTTCTTGCATTTGGTCTACTTGGTGGATTATCAATGTATCTTTCACGACCTTGGTGGGGACATTGTGCTTCACTTGCTACTAAGATCCCATTGATTTTCTAGATTTGGTTTCCTGAAGCCATTCGTGTATATATTTGGAGATTTCTTTGGATCATATGTTGCATATTTCGATTTTGGAAGGGGACCTATGCTTATTGCCTGCAGCTTGATCATCTTGTGGCTCCTTCTAGAATGAGTTCCTTGGGAACTTTTCACCCCTTTTCCCATGGCTAGCGGTTCTATTTTTGTTGTTTTCTCTGAGTTCTTCAACATTCTCATAGTTCAACATCACATGCAAGGGGACCTCGTGGCTTGTGGAGATCCTCATAATTGCTGATCCATTTTCCACGCTCTGTGTGGGATGCTGCTTCCTAGACTACCTTCCCGGACCATCCCTGGGTGGGATCCTGGTTTCATTTTTTAAAGTTTTGGTTGTTTCCATTTTCTTTTAGCAGTTTCTAGTTTTCCTAGGCAAAATCCCAATTTTTTTTGTTTGCTTGTGTTGGTCCCAACCCTACGTGGGTAGGATGTCTCATCCTTGTTTGATGGGCGGTTTTCTCTGGTCCACCTTACCAGGGTGGATTTTCATTCCTAGGGGCTTTGACTTTCGATTTCTCCTTGGTGGGATTTTGGTTTTCGGTTTTCCCTTTGAGCGGGATTTTTATCCTAGTTTTTTCTTGCCTAGGAAGGATTTTTTAAATTTCCTGCTTTGGACAGGATTTTTTAAATTTCCTGCTTTGGGCGAGATTTTTAATTTTTTTTCAAATGGCCTATATTTTGGCCTTATGTTTGGTCTGTTGACCTTTTGTAAAAATGTTTTGGGGCCCCTTTCAAAACCCACTTTTAATGAAATTTTTTATCAATAAAAAATATATATTTTTGCTACGAGAAAGTTCAAGTGGTATATATTATTATTGGATGATGTGTTTAAATTTATGATTTGATAATGCTAGTTCAAACTTGGTAAAGTAATTTTTAGATATATATTATTATTGGATGATGTGTTAAAGTTTGTTTTTGAGAATCCTAGTTAAAACTTGGCAAAGTAATTTTTAGATGTATATGTTTAACTAATGAAAGTTGAATTAATTTGAGTTAAGATATGTTTAAGCATTTTTTAATAATCAAAAGAAATCTTCTTTGAATGTTTTTAATTTTCTGGGACTATGATGGGCTCCCCACTTCTTATTCCATCTGCCTCAACTTCCTTGTGTGTTTAATGGGATTTTAATCGTTTGAATTCATGTTATATTGTTTGTTTTATATTTAAGCAACTTAAATGTTATGGTTCATTTAAGAGATTGAAATCCTAAACTTATCATTTTTTACCACTTATTCCAAATTTTTAAGGTTTATTTGTAGATTTAAATTTTGATATATGATGTGAAATACTTAGCTCTTAACCACTTATCCTAAAGTCCATAAACAATATTTTTATGAATATTAAGTTTCAAATGTTTGATTATTTTGATTTTGTGATGCTTCAGTTACACCTATTTAAATTTAGTCTTATAATTTTTAGAAGGTAAACTACCTCATTCAAATAAATAAGTTGAAACCAATAAATTTTGATATATACAAATAGATTTGTTTATTATTTTTTCGTATATTATCATCTAGTGGATTAAAGTTATTTTATTTTCTAGAAAAATTAGACGTGTCTTGATTTTAGATTTTTTTTGTTGGAGAACAAGGAGTTGTACTCAAGTCCCCCACCCTTGACAAATCATAATTTTCTCCTTTATATCTTGAGATTTTAGAACCAGATTCATTTCTCATCTTAATTGAGTTGTTATATCTAGATACATCATTTTTTATAAAAAGTTCGAATTCTTGATTTTCATTTTTTGGATCTTCAATTTTTTGTGTGAATACAAATATTTCAAAATTTAGCATCCTTCTTGACATTTTCTTGCAATAACCTTCACAATACCAAAACTCCACCTCTACTATTAAAGCATTGCATCTTAGTAGAGCAATATTTCTAAAACTTTGTACTATCATAGTCCGCTTTATCATATTTGGATTTCTAGTTTCCTTCCTAAAGCATAATTGCAACCACAAGAATTGTAAGAAATAGTTTATATGAAAAAATATTAATGTTATAAAATAAAATAAATATTACCAATGGAAAACATTAAAGTAAATCTTAATCATTATTTGATTCAAACAATCAACATTTTCTCATCAACTTTAGCTAAACTTAGTACTTCCTCTATCATGAAAAAGAGAATTTAACTTCATGATCCTCAACTAAAATCTCTTTGTTGGCTAGCCTATCTACACATTTTTTTCTTCTCTTAACGTATGTGTAAAGCTTATTTCTTTAAACTTGGTAGCAAGGTCTTGTATTTCCATAATTATCTCTTGTATATTCCATGGAACATTTACTTTTCTCAAAATTGTATTTATTACTATTGGTGAATCATCTTCCATCCATACTCTATTCCATTTTATTTGTTTGCATATTTTTAATCCGTCCAAAGCTGTCCAAGCTTCAAATTTATTATTTATCTTAAATCCACTATTAAAAGTGTAATGAGACAAAATATCTCCCTTATTATTTCTAGTTATTCCTCCTCTTGTTGGTCCTAGATTTCCTTTAGATGCTCCATCAAAATTCAATTTGACCAACTCCACTTCTAGTGGTTTCCACTTTATATTATTTTATTTTTTTTGTTTCTTCTATATCCAACATAATAATTTCATTTGATGACTTGACTCCATTTATCAAGGCGCTTTGCTTCAATATTAGGGATTGGGTGAGTTGATAGGTTTGGTTTAGATTCCTTTATGTTTAAACAAATATTCCTTTTCATTACCTCTAAACTGCTTTACTTTCCTTTAAATATTCTTTTGTTCATTTTCAACCATACAATCCAAAGTATTGTATCTTTGATATATCCCATACTACAACAAATTCTCACTTTTAAAAGTACTCTACCATTGCTTTAACCATTCTTTAATTTTACCATTCATCACCATGAATTTACCAAATATATTAAGAATCTATTGCCATAGTTTCTAGACTATTGAGCAATATCCCAAGAGATGGTCTATACTATCCTCCTTTTTACATAGAATACATTGTGAGGGGCCATTGAAACCCCTTTTCATAATGTTATACTAGGATAAAATTCTTCTATGACTTACTAACCAAACAAACATTTTGATTTTAGGAATGCTTACGCTATCCCAAATATCTCTTCATATTTGTATGGTATTCCTTTTTTTGGTGCTTTACATTATATCTGCTTCTTTTTGTGTATTCTTCTGAGCTATTCAACTCCCAAATTAGCTTATCATTGACTCCCATCAGTATAATCACTATCGTTACCTTTTTGATCAACTACCTATTAGCATCAATGTCTTGTATACTTATAAAAACATCTTCTTCCATTTGTATCTTCCTTCTTGATACTTGTACATAATATCTAAAACCCTATCACCATATTTGCCTTGAAGTAATTTCATTCATGGTTTCAAAATTGAATCTAGATTGAGTGGTTTTTTATCACACTAAGTATCCATCCAAATATGATTTTTTTCTCTAGTTCCACTACCCATATTAGACCTTTTTTTTTTAATAAGTAAAAGAAAGTTTACATGGGTTTTTATGAGGGGTCCCAACCCCTCTTACCGGTTTTGAACTTGGGTCTCCAAGATGAAAACCCAAGGACTTACCACTATGGTATCATTCATGGGTCTACCAATCTTAAACCTTTAATCACTAGACCAATTATTTTTTAAAATCATTCAGTAGTGTAAAATGAACTTGTAGTGATAATGCAGTAAATATTAAGCTAGGTCCATTGAGATCAATGCACTTAAAATAATTCTTGCCCATTGCATTTGACTCTCTTTGTACAATCTCCAAATTATTTTTTCCTAAGAGCTAAGTTTGCATCTGTAAGGACTTTTAAACTAAGACCTTTGCTAGTTTTATCATCACACACCTTGCTCCATTTCACCAAAGAAAATTTCCTTTTATCATGTAATCCTAACTACAAAAATGACCGTATAATAAAGATTAAACTTTTTCTATCAATTTTGGTATAGTATACAAGGAAATAATATGTTGGAATGACCTGTAAGACTGATTTAATTAGCTACACTCTTCTAGCTAATGACAACCATCTATGTTTCCATGTTAGTAGTTTATTCTAAACTTTACTTATAACTAGATTTCACAATTTTATCCTCATTCTCCTCTTAAATATGGGCATCTGTAAATACGTTGCTAGCAAATTTACCTCCTCCATTTGATGTAACCTACATATCTCTGCTTTGATTTTAGCTGGAGTGTTTAGGAAGTAAATTTTGGATTTTGTCCTATTAAATTTTTACCCAAACACTCTTTCATATTCCTTTAACAAGTTATTCGAATCTCTAGTCCCATTTTTCTATGATCTCTCAAAAATGATTGTATCATCTACAAACTATTGATGGGTGATGTTGTTGATGTTATTACTATTCTTAAGTTTACTTATTATCCCATCTTGGTATGCCTTCTTTATATTATTTTCCAATACCTCTACCATAATAATGAATAAATATAGTGACAAATGATCTCCCTATCTAAGACCCCTCTTGGATTTAAATGATTTTGTTACTAACCCATTGACCAACATTGAATATGATATTGTAGAGACACAAGCTTTAATCCACCTAAACCATTTCTTCCCAAATCTAAACTTTTCTAAGACTAGTAAAATAAAATCCCATTTAGCCCTATCATAGGCTTTACTCGTATCAAGTTTTAAGATCATTGCTCTTTTTTCTTGAAGTTTTTGAATGCATAAGTTTATGAGCTACTATGATCCCATCCATAATTTTTCTCTCTTTCATAAATTATCTTTGCTTTTTTGAGATAATTTTGTCTAACAATGATTTTAATAAAATTTCTATCTTATATGCCATATTACATAGGCTTATGGGCCTAAATGAATCAAACAATTCTATGACCTTTTTTGGAATCAGGGTAAGATATGTTACATTTATTTTATAAGGTATGTATTATTCAATCCTAGACTAATCCACTATTACCAATAAATTATCCTTCACTATATCACAATTATGTTATAGAATGGTGCTGAGTGTCCATCCAGACTTGCGAATTTATACTTTTCAAAAGATAAAAGAGCTAAATAAATTTCTTCTAGAGTAATAGGCTCCATTAGTTTTTGATCGTCTTCATATATTATAATTGAAGGTACTTCTTGTAGAAGTTTATCATTAAGAACTTCAAACTCTTTCGATTCTATAATATTTTAGTAAAAAAACCTTGGCTCTTTTATGTTTTCACTCTGGTATTCGATCCAAACGCCTTCTACTGATTTAATTCTACTAGTTCTATATGTTTATATCTATACTATTTTTATCCTATGAAAAAACTTTGTGTTTTGATTTCCTTATTTTAACCAAGATTGTATCATTTTTAATCTCCAAAAATTTTCTTCTTTACTAAAAATTGTATGATATTCACTATGCAATTTCCTTTCCTCCAAGCTTGAATTATTATGCTCATATTTTTAGAAGTTTGAAAGTTTCTCTTTCAGTTCTTTCTTCTAGAATATATTTTCAAAAGTGTTATTGTTCCATTCTTTTACTCTAGATGTCATTGATTTAATTTATTTTGGAAGTGTATACAACCCTTTGTTTCTTGAAGAATTCCACATTTGCACTATCATATCAACAAATTGAGGGTGGTCTTACCATATCGACTTATATTTAAAATATGATATTTTTTGAATTAACTTACCACCATTTTAACTTTGATTAGTCAGTGATTTGAACCAATCTTTGTCAAGGTATTAATTTTAGCATAAGTCCCTTTATCTATCCAATGATATGAGAGTATGAATTTGTCTATTTTTTTGCTATTAGATTTTGGCCTCTTTTATTTTTGGTCTAATAGTTTTCCTCTTCAAACTCAACCTCTCATATATTATTTTTTTGAATAAAAGCTAAGAAATCTCTCATAATTGGATTATTTTCCTAATTCCCCAAAAAATTTCATCCAACTTGGTTATGGCATTAAAATATCCTATGATCTTGAATTGGTTTTCTTGATGTTTACTTCTCATATAGTCTTCAATCCCACTACTTTTGATTTGTTTGACTGAGTTATAGATCCATAGACATTGATGAGGATGAAAAAATATCTACAAAGTATCATTGGACTAATGAGTCTATCAAATGTCTAGTTTTATGAATGGTTGCATAGGAGGTTCTAACAATATTCCAACATGTTAGAATCCCCTTTGTTTCTCCTTCAAAATACACAACATCCCATTTACATCTTTCCCATACTACTTTCATAGTTTTGGAAACTTCTTCCTTTATCATTTTAGTTTTTTTGATACAAAGAATATCAAGTTTATTACTTAAATGTATGTCATTGATACACCTATGCTTTGATGGGGCATTAGCACCTCTTATATTCCATGAGATGCTAATAATTTCTCATTAGGAGCTACCAACCTTGCCTGTGAATTACCAATATGTTTTTGTCGCTTGAGAAAGAGAATTTCAACCAACTTAGATTGTGTTCCTTTCTCTATGGTTGCTCTTGCTTCCATTACTCTCACTTGATAATTTAAGGGTTTTTATTTATTTATATTTACCTATATTAGGAGTAGGTCTTATTATTCTATTCCTTAATATTTTTTCACAACTTTCCTTTTAATTAAATTTATCCTCTCTTGACTCTACCACGGAAGCTCAAAATCTTTAGAATTATCCAACTCATTTTTTGGTATTTTCTTATTAATGGTAGAGGTATTAACACCTAACATTGTATTTTCTCTACCAATTTTCTTCTCATGAATGGTGCATAGTACTTTGAGAGAGGGTTCAAAATTTGATGAGGTACATTCCTGAGGTTCAATACAAATGTTTATCCCTAAATCAAGATCATACTAAATAGATAGTTCCTTGTTAATATTATGATCCTGTTGTATCATGTCCTCTAAGTTTTGGTTGCCTTTTATTCATAGGCTAAAGCCTTAAAATAATTGTTATTTCTTCCATTATCCTTCCTTAATAGTCTCCACTTTATTTACTTTCATCTGTCTGGACCTATTTTTTGGAAGTTGAAAATCATCCTCATCCATATCCATTTGTAAGTTTCTCTTACAATTTTCTACATATATTTTTTCTAGACTCTTCTTGGGGCATGATATCTCAATATTCACCTCATGAAATATTCTACATCTAAATTATATGTTTCCATAATATAGGGTTTTGGTTCACAACTTACCCTCATACTTAAGAATGATTGATTTTGGTAAAGGTTTACTTATATCAATCATGACGAATATTTGACCATAAATAGCCAAAGAATCCATATTTTGTAGTATTTGAAATCTCAAGGAATTCTCCTAGAGTTTTGCCTAATTTCATGAAGGTATCCATTTCCTAAAATTCAATGGGTAACCCATACATCATAACCTAGACTGGTACTAGGAATAGATTTATGTTTTTAGGTGCAAAGCCTTCATACCAACGGGTAAGGAAGAATAGTGCTCTTCCCGTAAACCAGGGATCCCATTTTAGGATTATATATCTTTCCTCCCTGGAACAAAAATGACTAAGAATAAACCTTTGGTAAGAAAGGATAGACTCACTCTTGGAGATTTCCAACTCATATCAATCTATTTTCTCAAGGTTGAAGCCCCTGGCCAAGATCCATTAAATTTACCAAAAATTACCCTATCTTTGAGCAACAAGGATCATTTATATTTGAGGTCTTTTCTAACCACTACTACTAGGGATGATTCAAAGTATTTAGCCATAAATTGGTCCATGGGAAGGAAACTATAACTCAATATCTACTAAAATTGACCAATATATCCTATAACGATTAAATTATTTAAAAATAAACCTATAATAATTTGCATGCAAAACTTATAAGGTAATAAAGGGAAAAAAGAAACGTAGCTAAAAACTTCTACACCCAAATAAAATGTTTAGCCTCATTTATGGTCTAGCCCCTTGTTGCTTCTCCTTTCAGTCAAACCCTAGCTTACAAATATTTGTAATATTTTTTGTGACTTAAAAAATCGTCATTTCCCTTGTTACAAATGGATGACTTCACAACTAAAGAATTATGTATTCTTTGGAGGATTGGCCCTGCCATTATTTTTTGGAATTTATGGCTCAAAAGGAATAACATAATTTTTAAAAATAAATATCAAAGTCATGCCCAAGTTTAAAACCGTATTAGTGCCTCTCTTACAGTATGTCTATAAGTATGGTGCTCATCATGGGAAGTCTCAATTGTAGAAAAAGAGGTGCTAATAATTTGGCTACAATATTTGAACATATATAGAAGAGTCATTTGCAAAAACGAAATTAAAATAAAGGATCTACTTTGATCTATGGTAAAATGGAAATGTCCAAAAATTGGATTTATCAAAATTAATTTTGATGATGCTTCTAAAGGGGTGGAATAAACTTCCTTTTAAGAATTGCTAAGCTATAATACAAGTTTGAGGGAAAGAAAAGAGAACTAGGGTTTGAAGAGAAAGAGACACATAAGGGTTTGAAGAGCAAGAGTTGCAAAAGGATGGAGGATGCAAGGAAGGGACCATCTGGAACTATGGACAAAATGAATTTCAAAGATGCTGTAAGAGGTGCTCAACCTCCATAAACTCCAACTGAGTGATAGGGTTTTTTGCGTCAACCAATTCGTATGCCAAGGATTGATCCTAAGAAAAATAGACTTTGGTTGCATGCGAGTAGCAAATGGATCTCCAGTTGTTAATCTACAACGATCTAAAATTCAATATGGAATTGCTACAATGGAGCAATGAGGATTGAATTCTGGAATCCTATAGTCTTCTCAAATATCGGTAACAGTTTAGGCACCTACATCATGATAGTAGATAGCACAATACGGTTAAAACATTTTATTTCTGCTTGGATCTGTGTACTCATGGACTTTAATAATCCTCTACAAAAAAAATCACTTTGCATTTTGGGGAAGAAACTTGGGAGCAAGAAGTTTATTATGAAAACATTCCCTTTATGTTTTGAGTTTGTCATGAATACATCCACTTAGTAAAAGATTATAAATATTTAGTCTTGGAGGAAACAAAGCAAGATCAAGGTCAGGAGGAATTTCAAGTTCTAAAAGAAACATGTTACTAAGATTATGGAACCTACAGATAAGTCAACCTCCTCAGATAATAGGTTTTCAAAACTTGTAGTGGAAGATGACTTAGAGGATGTGGATGATTCTATGAAGATGGAGATTTTGGAAACCTAGTTTTTGGATAGCTCACAAATTTTCCACCAATTTTTTTTCAAAAACTCCTCAAAGATAGCCACTGGTCTAGTTAATAGTAATTCTAAGATCTGTCCTCAGCAAGGGAAAACTCACTAGTAAAAACATAAAATGGAGAAGAAGGTCAAACAAGGCTTTAGTTCTCAAGGAGGATCCCAAGGATCTATGAATCAAGATTTAGTCCTGTATTCTCAATCTACAGAAATAAATTTAAATCTAGAGCAATTAGGAGTTAGTGAAAAATTTAATAAAAAATTGAAGTTGGATTTAAACCAAAAAGCAAAAAAGAAAACAAATGTGGTTCAAATTCAAAAAGAAGTGTTAAATTTGTCTACCAAAGGCTTTTGGATGAAATTATTAGGGGAAAATGCAAATTGGAAATGAAAAGTCTGGTGGGCTTTGCAAATCAAGGATGCTCTTCTTTCTATCCTTTCTTTGTTTGGCTCCAATTATATAATTTCTCTGTTAATTTTCTCTTTGTATTTGCTTCTCTCTAGTTTTGTCAAGGTTTTTCAGTTCCTTTCTCAGATATTTCTTTCTTATGTTTCCTTTGTTGATTATTGGCTAAAAGACATGTTTGATTGGTTTAGCAATAGATGTAATATGATTTTTTCTTTCCTTTTTTTTTTTGGTGTGTGTTTGTTGTGTTACATTTTTTCCTCGTGTTTTTGTTGTTTTTCTTTGTGTTTTGTGTTTTGTGTTTTTGTGTTGTGTTCTGTTTTTGTTTTATTTTTTGTGTTTTGTGTTGTTTTTATTTTGTTTTTTACTTTTGTGTTTTTGTTGGTTTTTTGTTTGTTTGTTTCGTGTTTTTGGTTTTTGTGTTGTTTTTGTGTTGTTTTTGTGTTTTTTTTTGTCGTTTGTGTTGTTGGTGTTTTAGGCATACTCTTTGAGCGTTTCGAAGGGGGCATGCCAGGTGCGATCTCTAAGCATATTTTGGTGGAATAGATACCCCTGCCTCCTTGGGTCTTACCCAAAAGTGGCATCTTGAAAAGGGTGTTTTCCACAAAAAAAAGAAGAAGATGGTGGTTCTAAAGGAAATCCACGAAAAGTTGGTGGAGGTGGTGTTTTTAGAAATAGTGAAGGCAAAATTCTCCTCACTTATTCAGAATCATATGGAACTTCAACTAACAACTATGTAGAGGATAGGGCACTTCTTATAGGGATTAAAATTGTAGTAGAAAAATGATTGAAATATATTTCAATTGAGGGGGACTCACAAATTATCATCAATGCTATTAAAAAAATAGATGTAGAGACTAGATAAAAAATAATATTATTGTTGATGTTCATCATCTATTACTAGAGGCAATCTCCTGGCAATGTGAGCATATTTATAGAGAAGGAAATTGAGTAGCAGATAAATTAGCAAATTATGGTGTTGATCTTCATCCTAGTGAAATTCAAATTTTAGAAGGTAATTGGCCAAGTGAATTTTATGTCTTAATAAAATGATGTCAAGAAGTTGATTGTGGAAACATAACACTCTGAGGAAGTTGAAGAATATATTTAAGAGAAAAAGAAATGAAAAACCATAATAAAAATGTATGCTACAACAAATGTAATATTTTGGTATATTGATGGGAGTGGTCCCAAATAGAAGCCACATATAACCTATTAAAAAAAATGGTACTTCCAAGGGTCATATATCCCTCTGCTTGGATTCCTTCTTAAAACCATTCATTTTAAAGCTCTTCAAATTCTATACAAATTGATTGAAGAATCATTTGAATTGGAGAACCCGTTGCAACTCCTAAAAGATGAGATATTTTTTAGAAAAAATTGCCCTAATGCCACCCTAATTTTGAAGGACTATCTTCACATGGTCATATCTCCTTTGATACTACTATGATTCTTTTGAATTGTTGGAGAATATTACATTATTTGGTACATGTTAATGTACCCCCATGGTGTCATTGTCATATTGTAAATATTAGACCCGGGTGTTGTAGGTGAGTTGGAGAGGAGAGGGCAATCCTCCAAGGGAGGTCCCAGGTTCGAATCTCCACCCTACCAAAAAGCTGAATTGGGTACCCAAAATCCAATTGATAATGTTGGTGCGGGCAGGGTCGGGTGCGACCCTTGGGTGACTTTGATGGTGTAGAACCCCTTGTTCGTGGTCTCTTAGACCAAGGCGGCCCTACAAGGGGTTTTTCGCTATATATATATATATATATATATATATATATATATATATATATATATATATATATATATTGTAAATATTAGATTAGTGAATCAATAGTTTAAGGTGTGTGATTTACATTTCTCCTAAAATATGTGTCTATGTGCAGGATGTGTTCAAGTGCCATATAGCAATGTGTGAAAGTGTGCCCATGTCATATAATAGAGTGTGCAAGTGTGTAGAAAGTCAAGAGTCATATGTAGGTGTCAAGTATACAAGTGGCAAGATGTAAAGTCAAGGGACATGAGATATTTATCTTATGTGTGGAATAGGAAAGGATGCATCTCCTAGACATGCGAGGAGAGCAATAGTCAAGTATTCAAGAGTCACACTAAAAGGTTATATTATGGAGACAAAGTTCCATGTATTGTATCTGAATATTGTATAAATCTCAACTTGTTTATTTGACTCATCAATAATATTGTAAATATATTTTTGATTGATATTGTTATTTTATGAATGTTATATTGATTTATATTAATAAGAGATTTGTATGCATTGATATTATTATATGAATAAACTTTCATATTTTTTTTTATATGATCCTAAATATTGGGGCATATGATTAAATCTAGCTAAAAAGCCAACATGATCACTCATTTCTTTCAAATTTTGCATAAAATGGCACAACATTTGAATAGTACAAACTCTATGCCAAAATATAATTCATGAAGGATTATTTGCTTTTTTGAAAAAAAAATGCCCTAGCTCTACACATTTATAATTTCCTCACTATATAGGCTTATTTTATAGTTATGAAATAAAAAAGTTTTTTTAAATTTATAAAGATAAATTTCTGTGTTATTTTTTCTTTTTAATTTTGTATAGCAAGGTTGTAGAACAAAATTACTTTGTATTTGAAGAGAGTGTGCAACATTTTTTTTTTTCTTTTGAACTTACACATTAAATTTTAAAGTAGCTATAATTTGTTTTAAATTGGTTATGAAGTGGTATTAGCTCAACCGACTAGATTTTTCAATATTAAAAAAGAGACCAAGATTCAAATCTTGCCAACCCGGATAAATATCCAAGCTTTCTTGTAATACAAAATGTGGTGATGATGTAATACTGATGGGACCTATTTCAAGCCTATCATGTTTGAATTGTTTTAAATTGATTATATGGGATTGAAAGTGCTCCCACATATACTATAACAACTTGAAAATTATCCATGAATCATTTGAGGAGATTCAATACTAATACCATGCTACTGCCTATAAAAAAAAAATATATTATTTATATAAATAAACCACCCTCTTTCAAATTCTAAGCTTACACGTTTTATCTTAAAAAAACCTCTGCCTCTGCCGTCAAGCCTACTCAGGCCGTACCTCATCTTACCTCATCTGATGTAAACAATGTGTCACATTTTCCTTTCCTATCTGCCAACTGTAAAACGATGTTGTACGGTACAAACCAGGTAGGAAGAAGTTGAAATTCAGGGCAATCTTCTTTATATTTTTAATTTTTTTTGGGTGCCTTTAATACCACTCAAGCCAAAGGTTGGTGGATAAACCGACTAGTAAATTCAGGATGGCCCCTAATTTATTTTATTCAACTAAATAAAAGACTGCTTGTTGACTTGAGATTTACGTCTTCTTTACTAAAAGCAAAAACACCGTTGGCTTGGCTTGGCTTGGCTTTCTCACTAAGATTCTCTGGTGCAATTTTTCTTTAAATTGTTTTTTTTGATGTGAAGGTTATCGTATTAATTTACTCTTATTAAAAAGTGTAGTTAGGTCTGCTTAGGAAAAAAAGCTTTGTACTTGCAAGCTTTGTAAAATATTTATTGGATAATGGAGTTGATTAGGGATGTATTTATTGGTCAATTTTGGTAGGTGGTGGTGAAGTTGATATGGGCCGGCTGGAATACTTATGTCACACATTACATAAGCCCAAGCTGGTGGAAAAGAAAGAAAGAAAGGGCCCAATTGCCATCATTACTGGAGTTGGACTATGATATTCATTTAAATCTTCTTTTGATTAAATGTGATAATGATAGCCATTAAGCCGTGTGAAAAAAAAAGGGAAAATCCATGCCTTGCAATCATATTTCACCGCGAGAACCATGATTAGGGGTGTGATCTGACCCATAAACTGATGTTGGATAACGGGAAAAGTCATACCAAAATTGTTTGCTGAATCACATGAGACCACATAATGCAAAGGATGTAGGCCACTAAGCTTTTAAGGCCACCCTCTTTGATATTGACTCTCTCCATTTATGCAATTTCATACTATAACAAGTGTCAATTTTTTTACTATTTCTAAACATTAGTGTGAATTTAGGTCTTGATGTGGACATAGAACCCCATATATATCTTCTTTCTCTTTTTCTTTTATTTTTTTAAAGAAAGTACCACTTATTTCAACGCTTGGTCCACCAAGCGTTTTAGGGTTTGAAAGAAATGACAAAGTCAAAGTCTAAAGAAATTAGAATTTGGTACTTGATATGGAAGTACCTTACTTTTATCAAGTTAAATTTTGGTCCACCTAATGGAGTGGCTTCAAGGCAAGGGAAGAAGATAAATGAAATTTAAAAAATAATAATAAAATAAAATATTTTGTGAAAGAAAGATTGATTTTTTTTTTTTTTTGTTTGATTTGGTTATTGTGAGAAACAAAGAAATATTTTTTTAAATCTTAATTTAGGGTTTTGAAAGGGTCTTTTCCTTTTTTTTATAATATCAATTTAGTCACATTAAGTTATATAGTTTATTTAGTGTCACCAGGATTTAAACCTTGGTATAAACTATGTCACCTATTTATCTCAAACCATTAAACCATAACCATTTGGTAACAATTAAATGTTTTTATTTAAATAAGAGTGTGAATGATAGTTTGGAGTAAAATTTTATTGATTTAAATTTAATTTAAAATTATATTTTATAAAATTTGGTTTTTTAAAGGATAAATATTATTAAGTGAAATCTTATTTTATTTTGATGTTATACATACAAGGGCTTTAGACTAGGAGGGTTGAACCGTGATCTTGTCATAACAAACATTTCAACTAATAATTTTATTAGTCCTTACAATTACTACTACTATGAAGTAAGTTGCTAAATGATTTTGATAAACAATGGTATACTTATTTATAACAAGTGTACCTAAACATCAATCATAAGAAGGGACAATGCCAACTTAGTTATTCACTACTTGAGTAGAGCTCTGACTATAACATTGACCATCATACTTGAGTCTCATGTATATTAGACTTTCACTTGGCTACAAATATATAAGAGTGATCTTGATTTCATAAACATGTATATGCAATTCTTGTGCTAGAAATAAATAAGCTTTTCTACAATGCGAGGTTTTGTTCCATCTAGAACATATCTACATACTATCAAGGGAGCAATAAAAATCAAAATCAAAGGCATGCAATAATTATATGCCAAGACACTTATGTAGATAAAATATAACAACACTATATAGAGGTTTTCTATGTTAAAGACTTGTAATGATATCATCAAGTACATCAAATTTTGCATCATGTTTATTATTATCAATCCATGAGTAAGAAATAGGACACATAAATTCAATTAGCGATGTTTAATGTGCCTCAAGAATCAATTTACATAAATTTCATAGCAAGAATTTCTACTAGGAAATGTTAAAATAGTTACATTTTATGATCTTAGGTTGATTTTTGAAGATGACAAATCTTTTAACGTGAAAATGGGGCATCTTGGTAAAAGACTATACAAAAATATTATCTAAACATATTTGGTATGTTTCATATTGTTATAAAATATTTTATCAAATAGAGATATTTGGTTCCCAAGCACCTTCTAGTTCAACCTCTAGTCCATAATGGATATGAAGATGACCATATGATTATATTCTATTTGCTAAATTTCACACTAGTTTTCAAAAATGACCATAAGCAATCCATTTACTCAAATTTTATTCAAGAAGAAAAAGACCTAAGAGGAAAGAGTGATAGATATAATTGGATGGGTTCCCTTGAACACCTATCACTATAACCAAGATAAGATCACATTGATACAATGGATTAGGTGGTTGGGGTGTACTAATACCAATACCTAAACCCAACAATAATAATTACATAATCACATTAACCTAAGTTGAAATAAGATAAAAGCTTAAATTTTATTACTAGTTACCAAACCCTTGCCCATTACACATTAGACATTAAAGAGGTTTAGTAAAGGGTTTAACCATAACAAATTTAACCATACACCTATAGGCCATACATAAATAATTAATAATTACATTATATAATTATTACATATAGGCTTATACATGATTATATCATATGATGTTGGAATTGGTCAATAAAGTCAAATTACACAACTTTTAATATACCTCATATTCTAAACCAAGGAGACAAGGAGAGAAGACATTAGTGACATTAACGTCTTTCCCATACTAGAAGCTATACCATACTAATGTACACTCCTATATGAATAAGGTAAGTTTAGCATACTCCCTCTTAAAAACTGCTTTAATCTTCTATAGTCACACAAGGCAAGACTTGAAAGTATGACTTTCAGGAAAAAGAGACTTTGCATGAATCTATTTATGAGAAGAACCATTATAAATTCCAAAGAATACCTAGATAAATAATAGAAGAGATAAGAGACTGTGAAGGGTTAGATATTCATGCTTCATTAAAAACATAGAATGAATCATTAGTTCAAGCATATGATAGGAAGAGGAGGGATTGAAAAAAATACATTATAAATCCTTCTTTGTGCCTCCAAAAAATTTAATATTTACCTTCAATGCATCAAATCCATTTGTCTCTTCCCTAAATATGGACCAAAGATTCTTACTCTATAGTATACTATAATTTTTTCTCTTTAAATACACACTGTAAGTATTGAAGATAATCATAAAATGAGACATCCCTCCACCTATAGTAAGTCTTTAAAAATACCACCAATGTGTTGAAAGTGTAATATGATTTTTATCTAAGGCTGACATTGTATGATTGTTGGACATTTTGAGTCCCTAAGTCAAAGTTGTCATTGATGTAGTCCCTAAGTCAAAGTTGTCATTGATGTCACCGGATGAAGTCATCATTAATGTCAAGGAATTCGGCAAGAAATAAAGTCGTCAAAGTTGTCATTGATATCCAGGAAGAAGCTTCAACAGTGCAGAAGTTAAAGGCAAAATGGCTCCATAATATTTTAATATTATATGGGAGCATAAGTTAAAAGGTTTTTTATAAAAACCAAAGGAGACCTATTGCAAAGTTAAAAGGAGGTCTAATATTTATAAAATATTTAAATTCAAAAGGAATTTAAATTTTATAAATAAATATCATTAATACCAAGTTGTGCAATTAGAGAAGGCCCTAATAAAACCAAAGGTTTTATTAAATTAATTTATAATATTTAAATTTAAATCATTTATAAATTAATTCGAGCGTCAACGTCGAATAAAGTTGGAGGAGCACCGACGTGTTTGCATAAAGGTGGAAAGGCTATATATACCATGCCTTAAAGGCATTCAAAATTATCCTTGCTTCGAAACGTGATTGCATGCGAACTGTGAAAGAGGAAGCTCGTGAGAAAACAACGATTTCGTATTTCCTTGTGGCAGCAATTGGGAATAATTTGAAAGTGACGAAAATTTTGGAGCCAGCTGGGCAGCGTGGCCTAGTGGCAAGGAGGCATTGGCTAAAACGTTGAGGCGTCGAGTGGCCTGCATTTGAAACGCGGTGGCAGTGTTTGCATTGTGTTGAAGCACCAAGGGAAGGCGCACGTTTTTATCTTTGGCGGAGAAAGGAAGGTTCATAGAGCACATGGTGCTCTCCCCTTCCCAAGCGAGTGCTTAGCTCGAGCGGCGGTTGGAGCCACGGCTAAGGCGTTGGTTGTGGGTTGCGTTGAGGGTTCAAATCCCTCCAAAGGCAAGGTAATTAAATTTTGATTATTTTTAATATTGCCTAAAGTTTGGAGTTAAAAGGGTTGCTAGTTGGAAATAGTTGAAAGGGTTGCTAGTTGGAAATTGTTTTTGGAGTTATAAGGAGTTTGATTTTATTTTTAATAAAGTCTTAAATTGTTATATTTGCATATTGGAGGAGTAAGACTTTAAGAGTGTTGATTTTATTTTTAAAGGGATTTTTGCCAAAAAGATTATTATGAAGGTGTTGGATATTATTTTAAAGTTGGAGTGATAAGGTGTATTTTTTTGATATATTTTTGTATTGTGATTCATTGAGAAAATTATTATCTTCTAACCCTTGTTGAGATTGGCAAAGAAGTGATTGTGAGTGTGGCATATTTGTGTGGTTTACTCCTTGTCAAGCAAAAGGTATGGGAAAATTCTTCCATAGTTGAGTTGATTGAATGGTTTTCTGAAAATAAGTTTGGAGTGAAAAGGACTTGATTAGGGTTTCCTTTTTTAGAGTGTTTGAGTTAATGCTTCAAGGTTTTCTGGAATAAAGAGTTGTTGTTAAAACCTTGTGTGATAAGCATTGTTGTTGAAACCATTGGTTGTGTGAATAATTTGAGTTAGAGTTTTGAAAAGAACATGAGTATCATTGTTATGTGAAGATTGTTTTATGAGCATTGTTGTTGAAGTAAGTTGTTGTGCAAAGAACTTGAACTAGGGTTTGAAAAGAACATGAGTATCATTGTTATGTGAAGATTGTTTTATGAGCATTGTTGTTGAAGTAAGTTGTTGTGCAAAGAACTTGAACTAGGGTTTGAAAAGAACATGAGTATCATTGTTATGTGAGATTTGTTGTTGAGCATTGTTGGAAATATTTTGAGTTGGTGGTTATATGCTTGGACTAGGGTTTGTGAGAAAGGGGTGTTTCATTGAGTGATTGGTTGAGTAGAGTTGGTTGAGCCTAGTCAAGTGGTTGTATGAAGTGATTGTTCAAGTTCCATAAAACAAACTATCCTATATTATGATTTGAGTTGAGAAAGTGTTTGAGCATTGAGTTGAAACATATTGGGTCTCTAACAATTCACTTTATGTTTCTATGAGATTGGTTAAGTTCTGTGTGAGCTTATTGAGCAGATTTGGACAAGTTCTATGTGGACTTGTTGAGCAGATTTGGACAAGTTCTATGTGGACTTGTTGAGCAGATTTGGACAAGTTATGTGTGGACTTGTTGAGTAGATTTGGACAAGTTTTGTGTGGACTTGTTGAGCAGATTTGGACAAGTTCTGAGTGGACTTGTTGAGCAAATTTGAGAAAGTTCTAAGTGGACTTGTTGAGCATATTTGAGCAAGTTTTGAGTGGACTTGTTGAGCAGATTTGAGAAAGTTTTGAGTGGACTTGTTGAGCAGATTTGAGCAAGTTCTGAGTGGACTTGTTGAGTAGATTTAAGCAAGTTTTGAGTGGACTTGTTGAGCAATTTTGAATAGGTTCTGAGTGGACTTATTGAGAATATTTGAGCAAGTTCTGAGTGGACTTATTGAGCATATTTGAGCAAGTTATAAGTGGACTTGTTGAGTAGATTTGAGCAGGTTCTGAGTGGACTTATTGAGCAGATTTGATCAGGTTATGAGTGAACATATTTGAGTAGGTTTTGAGTGGACTTATTAAGCAGATTTGAGAAGGTTATGAGTGGACCTATTGAGCAAATTTTAAATAGAGCTTTGGAGGTGACAGAGCAGAGAGGATAGTAGTCTCCAGTGGATAGAGATCCATCAGCTAGGGTAATGAGGATAGGTCTTCTGAGTGGGGATAAGAGTCTTCAGTGGAGAGAGATCCACAAGCCAGTGCAGTGGAGGCAGTAGTCTTCTAGAGGATCACTAGCCAGAGTAGAGGAGGAGTTCTCCTATGGATAGAGATCCACAAAATTGATTTAGGGGATTGATATCTCCTTTGGACAGAGGTCCATAAATATTGTAATAGGGAAGGATTCCCAAGATATTGATTGAGAAAATTTTAGTAAAATATTTTCTCCATGGAGTAGCCCACATTGGGTGAACCACGTAAATTGTGGTGTCTCTATTGTGTATGGTGTTTTGTGTATTGCTTTGATTACTGTTGTTGATATTGCTATCTATACATTGCATAATATTTATTGGGAAAGAAAAGTAAAAAGTGGTCTTATACTTGTTCACCCCCCTCTCAGTATAAGCTTGTGTTCTTCAATTGGTATCAGAGTGGGTTCCTTCAGAAGAGTTTAACAACTTGAAGGAAAATCTAACAAGAACACAATGGATCCTAAGGAGGTATCCTCAAATAATTCAGCACCAGTATTTTATGGAAGTGACTATATGTATTGGAGTATGATGATGAAGATCTACCTAATGGCACTTGGCAATGAAATTTGGGAAGCAGTGGAATTTGGATATGATCCCTTAATCAATCCTCCTAGAGATAAGGAAGGTAAGCTTCTACAACACTATAATTCAAAAGCAATGAATGCACTTGTGAGAGGTTTGCATAGAACATAATCTATGAAGGTTATGCATTGTAAAACTCCAAAAGAATTGTGGGATAAATTGCAAGGTATATATGAAGGAGATAAAAGTGTCAAGAAAGCAAAGATACAAAATATCAAAGGACAATTTGAAACATTAAGAATGAATGATGAGGAAAATATTAGTGCTTATCTAATTTGAATTGATGAGGTTGTTAATGATATGCAAGGACTTGGAATGAAGATTGATGAATCAGATGTTTGTGATAAAGTCTTAAGAACTCTTCCAAAAATATTCAGGTGAATAGGTTTTCTGCTATAGAAGTATCAATGGATGGTGATACTTTGACAAGAGATAAGTTGCTTGGTATGCTCACAACTTTTGAGATAAGAACAAAAGATCGTATTCCCTAGAAGGAAGCAACATTCAAAGCAATCAAGAAAACAAAGGGTAAGAAGTCAGAGTCAAGCAATGAGTCATCCAGTGATGAAGAAGCTAATTACAATAAAAGAGATAAATATTCCAGAAGATCCAGAGATCTAATATCTATTAAGTGTTTCAATTATGGAAAGTATGGACATTTTGCAACAGATTTTCAAGAACCTAAGAACAACAATGGTGAAGAAAAATAGGATCATAGGTACAGGGATTCAGAAAGATATAGGTATCAAAAGAAAAGCAAGGATGGACAAAATAGACAAGGAAATAAGTTATTCCAAAGGCAAAAGAGGAGCTACTATGCGGATAAGGCAAGTAAGTACTCAAGTGATAGTGATGCTAGTTTTTCAGACAATGATAGAGATGAAGTCCTATTTATGATTGAAGAAAAAGAGAAAGTTAATAAAATGACTCCAGTAATTCTCAAGTGTTTTAGATGTGGTAACTTTGGACATCTTGAAGATGATTGTACAAGGGATGGTTATAGTTTCAGTGATGATGAATATGAGAATGCACTTGAAGGACCAGATGAAAATATTCTAATGGATTTAGAAGAAGAAGTAAGTGATCCTATAGAAGATAAGCCAAAAGAAAATAAAGATGTGGACAAAGGTAAAAAAATAGAGGAATATTCAAAAAAGGATGGTTATGATCTAAAGGGAGAACTTATCTATGCTCTTAACACGGTAAATAAGGTAAGGAAGCAACACTCTAAACTTGAAATTCAGTTTCAAGAATGTGATGAAGAGAGAAGATTGCTCATAGAGGATTTAGAAAAATCAAAAGCTAAGGCAAAGAGGTTCAAAGATAAGTTAGAAGAAAATATATTGGAATGTGAGAAGTTAGCACAAGAAGTGGCACTACTAAGAGAATATTTAGAAGACTCCAAGATCAAGATGAAAGGGTTCCAAAATTGCTCAAAGAACTTGGATAAGTTCATCAAGATACAAAAGCCTACATCAAGCAAAACAGGTCTTGGATTTGAACAGGTTCAAAAGAAATGGGAAGGAGAGTCAACTTCAAGTTTTGGAGGAGAAGAAAATTTAGATGAAGATACTTCAAAAGAAGACAATGTAAAAGAAAGTCAAACATCAGAGGATGAGTTGGACACTGGAGAGTTCAACAAAAACAAGAACAATGCACAAAGAAGATACAGATGGAACAACAATCAGAATAGGAGACCAATGAGGTCAAGACAAGGAAACTTCAATAGAAGATGTTTCTCATGTCACAGGTTTGGGCACATGGCTTCATAGTGCAGGACACATGAAAGACAGGAATATGGGAATAATAGCTTTTCCATGGGTATTACTACTCATGTAATTAGTTTGGTCACTAGGCAATGAATTGCAGGGTTCATGATAGAAGAGGATATGGCTTCACTAGGAGAAATCCTAAGACATTTGCACCTCCAAGGAATAATAACATTAAGTGTTATAAGTGCAATAATGATGGTCACACAACAAAGTGGTGTAGAACAGACATCCCAAAAACATGTATGAACATGAACATGAACAAGAACAAAAACATGAATGTGAACAGGAGCAGGAACATGAATAGGAATAGGAACAAGAACATGGATATGAACAAGAACAGGAACAAGGATATGAACAAGAACAAGAACATGAACATAAATATAGACATGGACAAAAAAAAAGACATGGACAGAAACAAGGTGTATCGCTCCAAATTTTTTGCATCCTTACCTTCAGGCTATAGGATCCACGCCCGAAAGGGGGATGCGAGAAGGATGGGACAATACCTCGGACTGAGAGGCCCTTTGAAGGTCGCGCCTCTCGGGGGAGGGGTATAAGGGTGAATTTTCGATGGATGGTGGGTTCACCAGGAAACTTTGAGTGGCAGTTTCCACGCCTAGGTTGAGAATGGGTTTGATGTGTTCATTTTGTATCTTTAATCATTCATATCCTAGGTTTGGCCAAGATGAATCTAAGCTATTCTATATGCCAATGCTGATTTATATGGATACAAAAAACATGAATAAGTGCTAAACACAGAAAGTGTGCTAAATAAGATAGAATGTACCTGATTTCGGATGTCTGATGAAGATTCTGAGGTTTGTAGAAGTCCAGATCATCTCAAATCTTACATAATCATCTGCAATTGCATAGAATCATCTCAGATCATAGTCGGTCATCTGAGATCAGACGAGATCATCGTCGACCTGACGAATTCATCAAAAACCTGCAATCACAAAAACAGATACCAAAGACCAAAAATGCAACTACAAAAGCAAGGGGAAATGATAGAAATAATAGTAAACTTACCTAAATGATAGATCCAGATAACAATTAAAGGAAATGCATTAATTTAATAATTTATTTTAACTTTATCATGCATCTATGCTAAATGAGGTGAACTCCAGAATGCAGAAATAGAATAAACTAAGTTAATGCATAAGGAAATGAAGAGAGAAGATAAAAAAATGCAAACTTCGGGCTCTGATTGCCCCCAATCTGGACTACGATCGAGATCACCTCCAATCGTACGAGATCATCGCCGATCTACGACAGGATCATCCGAAATCATCTGGAATCGCCAGCGACGATCCGAGCTTGCTCCAGCTGAAAAATAGTAAAATTCCTGCAAGAAAACTTGAAATACACAATGCAAACGATGGTGCGAAGGTGTTCTAATGCACGAGAAACTAAAGTTGCAGGGAAAATCAGCCAGGGGAAGTCAAGAAAATCCTAAGTTTATATAGGATTTAGGGAGAGGTTAGGAGGTTGGAGATCACCCCAATTTGGGAGATCTCCAACGGGGGAGACTCTAACCGCACAGACACGCTTTCTGCCCAAGTTAGAGAAGTTGTTGAAACAGAAGCTAATTATGAAAATTCGATTTTGGGATGAAATCGTCTGGACGTTCTATTCCAGACGAATTCATCAGATCTGGGATGATTTCGTCTGATCGGCGATGATATCGTCCAACGGTCAAAACAAATCCTAAAAATGGCATGAAAAACGAGGGGAGCGGGTAACGGGCGGTTTTGGAGTTAAAATTCAAATTTTTATCTTTTTACTAAGGTTTAACTACGCCAATTTTAGGGTGCTACATTTTGCCCCCTCTTTAGCAAATTTTTCAAAGAAAATGCGTTAAAGACGAGTTCTTCCCATTTTACGAGAAAGCAAAAATTTACTCAATTTTTTAGACGATGATTCTAGGTCGAATCGTATGATCGCTTACTATGGTGCCCCCTCCGTGTTTTTACCCAAATCGAACGTTTGAGGTAAAAGCGCGAAAAAGCAAAATTAAAAATGTTTGTTTTTAAATAAAATTAAGAAAAATAGGGTAAAACCCTAATTCATTTTTACTATTCATTTTCACTATTTTTAGAGCTCTGCAGACAAAATGGTCGAAACAACGCACAGATCAATAGAGGTCCGGTGCGGGCTACGGGTAAGGATCTAAACTTAGTGAATTATGTTTTTAATTTGATTTGTGTAATTTTTGATTTAAATTTTGACTATTTTGGGGCATCGCGGCCATTTTTAGGCCGTCGACGACGTCGGGATGAAATCGTCCCAATTTCATCGAAATCGTCCCTAGATCGTCGATTTCATCTGAGGGAAAAATCGATGAAATAGGGGCGATCCCGTCCAACAAGGGGCGATCCCCAAGTTGAGAAATCGAAGATGATTTCATCCTACAAAGGATGATTTGACCTAATTTAGGATGATATCATCCAATGGTGGACGATATCATCATTTTTATGAAATTAAGCTTGTTTGAATTGCATTTAATTGATTGTAATAATTGTTTTATTAATGAATTTTGTTGTTTTATTATTTATTTTGTAGAGGGGATTACTAAAGAGTCGAGAATGGAAATACGGGGGCTGAGGGATGACGTGGCCATGCTCAATCAGGTGGAGCGAGACCAACTGGCACAGGTCGGACTACAACATGTGGCAGAGATGCCACAAATACCGATAGACATGGGGCTACTGATAACCCTAGCAGAGAGATGGTATCCGGGGTCATCCTACTTTTGATTATCGATAGGGGAGATGGCTCCCACTCTAGAGGATGTATGGAGGATCTTGAGGATCCCCATACAAGGATGGTTTATGACTCCTACGGCCAATCAGGGCCAGGCTATGATGAGGCTGTGCGGAGACCCGAGCTTCACCCTAGAGAAGGGCGGAGTGAACATCGAGTCTCTGAGGCAGATGCCTGGGGCATCTAGGTTGACTCAAGTTTTGGTAGGGGTAGTGGGTGGCCTACTGTTATGCCACCAGAGTGGGTGCAGATTACCATGGCTCCTTTCAGATGTGGTCTACGACATGAGAGACCACGGGTATAGATTTGCATGGGGCAGCTTTGTATTATGTCGCTTGTATAGGATCCTGCATGGGGTCGTATACAAGGGAGGCCGATGTCTAGTTTTGACATCGCTACTACAGGTATGGTGCTGGGAGCACATCATGGTGCGGAGGCCGATAGGACTCCCACTGATAGGGGTTGATCGAGAGAGACCCCAAGTTTTCTATTGGTGGCTCTAGAGAGGGTCACAATGGTGGATAGATCTGTCGATGTCACGGAGGTTACTAGATGACCTCATCCCAGACCAGATCACCTAGAGGCCATGGAGAGAGCATCCAGGGTGGGGAGAGGATGGACAGGAGTTGGCTCGCATCAGGTGAGTCTACTGGCTGAGGATGGAGTGGGGAGAGGTAGAGCTCCACCGCTACGACCGAGTTTTGTGATAGTTCGGTCTACAATAGGGGATCCCATCTCTCAGGGACTATGAGTACTCCTAGACTATCCGAGATAATACCACACTGAGTGGGGCTCCGGATATGCAATGATTCTAGAGCCAGGACATGGATGATGCCCCCATCCAGCCAGTGGATGGGGATGACACTAGGGTCACTGATGGATACGATGCATGGTACGTAGGCATCCACCCTCCTCGGATGATGAGGGCATAGGGTCCGATGCATGTGATTGTGCGATGGATGGGGAGGTTGCCAGGCTACCATTGAGGCAGCGTGGGGTCACAGAGGGAGAGAGCAATGATGGTCTCCATAGGAGAGATGCTAAAGGATGCCACAGGCTCGTAGAGACCACAGTAGATAGGGAGGAGGGAGGAGGGATTCCCTTCTCAATAGGGGGAGAGGCCACCATCACCCGATAAGGGCAAGGGTGTCGAGGTAGGGGAGAGCAGCGAGATGGTGGCTCTTCGGCTGAGGTTGCCCACCTCCGAGCTCAGGTGCAGACACTACAGGATGAGGCTACATGGCTCAGGGCTCAGAGCGGAGGGGCGAGCATGCAGGAGTTGGCATGGTCTATGGCTCAGACCATATTCTATCAGGGAGTATACTTCCAGCTGGTTCCAGAGGGCCAGAGGTTACAGCTACCAATCGACATTGCAGAACCGATCAGGATGGGATCATCGAGGACATCCTCACGATCGATGATGAGGACCCGAGACACAGCACGAACCTCTATGGGACCACCTCCTCCACCCCAGGGTGGGAGAGGAGATGAGGCTGAGAGCTCGAGGGCTTCTCGAGACTAGCCACTCTAGACAAAGATTGTATATATTTATATTTTTTTTTGAGAGGATTGAGTATGCCAGGGTATAGATTGTGGCATACCAATCCAGTTTTGATATGATGTACATAATTTGTTGATATATATATATGGTCTTTTTGATGATATGACTTGTGTATATGTTGTATGATGCTTTAATTTTGGATTTGTTTGATTGATTATTCATGTAATTATGTCATTTGGAAATAAATTATAATTTTATGTCATGCTGTAAAATTTAAATGAAATAATCTGATGTAAACAAATTGGTTGTTTGTGGTGTGATTTGATGAAAATAAAGAGACTTCTAACAATAATTTCAAAGGACATTGTCATTGTTATAGACCATTTCATGGAGTCACCGCTCGCTAGGTCGTCAAGCTAATCCCAGTATAGAAATATTGCTAAAAGTAAAAGAGTGCTTAAGAGACTGTCTTAAGACTTTGTGTTGTGATGATGAAAAATGATGATGGTGATGATTTGTTTTCAGATTTTCATAAAAATATTATGCATGAAATATTTAAAAATATGATTTTTGCTAGGCATAAAATTCCTAAGTGTGATAAAATTTTGAATAATTCCTTAGGAATTATACCATCGTTGCAAAATGGAATGTTGACATAATGAAATGAAATAGAAAAATGTGTTCATTCTTTTTAAAGCACAATTGTGTAACATAATGATATAAGCCATATGTTTTTATAAATTATAATGAATGGGAAATAAAATTAGAACAATGGTTTGCGCTAGGCATAGAATTATAGGTATAGACTTATACCATCATCGCGAAATCCAAAAAAGTAATTTTATTGCATAATTTGATTTTTGATTTTGAGATAAACAGAAAAAATATATAAACGTGACTTTATTGCTAGATTGTTGAATATGTTGTTTGAAAGAATTTTTGGATTTTTGAAAACAATGTATGTAATTGTTTTTATACTAAACAGATGTTCTTAAATAAGAAGATGAAATTATTCCAAAAAGAGTTGCAGAAATATTTTAAATTATCTCAAAGACAAAATGTAGATTTATAAGGAACCCTCATGTGCATATGTGAGTTCATTGCCGATCTTGATTTATCATAATGATACAAAATCTCTCAAATACAAATGTGTGTGCAATTGTATTGTTCATTCACCAATTTTGAGCAAGATAATTTGATACAAGTAATTTGAATTAACCAAATAAGTGTTCGTTGACCATGATTTATATGCATGTAACCGTACCAGACTACTATGTAAGTCGGGTCATCAAGAGCTAGCTAATCCATAAGCAGACATAGGTCTGTACAAAAGAAGGTCGCTAATGTGACAGACATATCACCATGCTAGGGATTACCCAAGGCCAAGCGGGTTGGGCACAAACCACCTGTTATGGGGCTTACCTCACAGTTTTCGAATAATTGAGAATTCCAGGGATTCAAGCTCATTCACCCTTCTTTTCTTTTTCAAAGGGTAGGGAAAGGGATTTTATTGCTTTTTTTTCTTTTTCTTTTTTTTTTCTCTTTTTTTTTTTTGTATTTTTGCTTGAACTGAGATAATGCTGAAATATTGCTACGATGGTACAAAATAATATTTTTCTTTTTCTCATTTTCTTTGACTTTTCTTTTTCTTCCTATACTAGGGATACTTGCTCGGATTGGCTGTAGAGCAAGGGATTTTTATTCAGGTAGGGGTGAGCTTGTCCTTTTGTCAATTCTCAAAGATTCTAGACCATGTGCATGATAGGATAGCAGGGGAAACTTTTCGCTCAAGAAACCATTTCTACTATGTAGCATCATATCGAATTTGCAATGAAATCATTTTAATGTGAAAAGATATGCTTGGTTCAAGTAAATAACAAGATCAATTCTCTATGCTCAAAACTTTATTTAATTCAACTGTGGACTTTGATATAAGAGAGATTAATAATCATACCAAATAAAATCAAGATATTTATGCATGTGAGTGTGAAAGTGCGGGATTCCAAATAAATGTTAATTTATCCAAAATAACTGAAAATATAACTGCAATACTTCAAGAATTGACAAGTACGAAAATAAAAGATGTTTTTGAAGATTTTGATGTTTTTATATTTTGATTTTGATTGATGAATTGAGAAGATACACAATGTGATTGTTTTTTGAAATTTTTATATGGATGACTAAAATGAAACAATATGCAAAATAACAATATATACAATGATGAAATGACCAGAATTATGCATAATAGCGCTTAAGATGCATAATGTTCATAGGTTCTTTAAGATCTTTACCATCTAAGGTAGATAATCGGTATGCTCCCGAGCCAAATTTAGCAGTGATGATATACGGTCCAAGCCAGTTAGGTTCAAATTTACCTTTAAGATCTTTAGTTGCATTAGTATTTTTTTATTTTCTTTTAAGACAAGGTCGCCGATCTCAAAGGATCGATGATGAACTTTCTTGAGGTATGCTCGCTTGAGCTTGTTTTGGTAGGCTCGAAGATGTTCCAAAGCATTGATGCGCTTCTCATCTAGGAGTTCCAGCTGACTAAATCTGCCAGCACGATATTCATCTCCTACTTCAGTATCTTGAAGTAGTAGAGCCAAAGAAGGAACTTCTAATTCAAAGGGAAAAACTGCTTCAGCGCCATAAACCAAAACAAAAGGTGAAGTGCCCGTGGGAGTACGAACGCTAGTTCGATAAGCCCACAAAGCAGGATATAATTGGATGTGCCAATCTCGACCAGATTTATTGACCAATATTTTGAGGATTTTGATTAATGTTTTATTAGATGCTTATGCTTGGCCATTACCATGAGGATAATAGGGAGTGGACCAACGATGTTGAATTTTATATTTTTGACATAATTTCTTGACATCTTTATTTTTGAAACAAGTTCCATTATCCGAGATGAGATTTGCAGGAATTTCCAAACCTACAAATAATTTGATTAAAAATAAATTTGGAAACTTGGGTTCCAGTGCAAGAAGCTAAGGGCATAGCTTCAACCCACTTCGTGAAATACTCGATGGCGGTTATGATGAATTTGTGTCCATCAGATGACACAGGGTTGATTTTTCCAATGATGTCTAAGCCCCATTTTGAAAAGGGCCAAGGAGATGAAATAGCCTGTAGCTCTTGTGCAGGCGCATGGACAAGGTCAGCATGTTTCTGGCACTTGTCGCAATGGTGCACGTAATCATGTGCATCATTCTCCATGGTAGGCCAAAAATATCCTATCCTAAGGAGCTTCTTAGCAATGGCGCTACCACTAAAATGTCCCCCACAAGATCCATCGTGGGCTTCACTCAAAGCTGATCTAGATTCTTCTAGATTCAAACATCTCAATAGGATGCCTTCAAAAGATCTCCTATACAACGTATTGCCAATAATTATGAAGTGACTTGCTCGTCTACGTAATAACCGATGTTGGTTGCTATTACAACCTTCAGGGAAGGTCCCATTTTGAAGAAAATTAAATATATCAGTGTACCAAGGTTCAGGAGTAGTTTCATTGATTAGAAACACATCCAAAGGTTCTAAGCATGATTTATTTGAAGTGGGTTCCTGGAGTCGATGAATAATGATGGTAGCATATTCGTCATCTAACTCCAAGGGCAAAAGAGATGCAGTTGCAGCCATAGCGTCAACCGCACGGTTGCTAGTTCGAGGAATAGCTTCCAAGGTAACTTGATCAAATAAAGATAATAATTGTAAGACATATGCTTTATATGGACATAATTTATCATCTCTAGTCTGATAAACATCATTAATTTGATTTATGACAAGTTGAGAATCATCAAAAACTAATAAATTTTTAATTTTTAGTGCCAAGGCAGCTCGTAATCCAAGGATTAGAGCCTCATATTCAGTAGTGTTATTAGTACAAGCAAATGTTAATTTAAAGGACAGAGGTATAAGATGTTTCTATGGAGATATTAAAATAATACCTGCACCTAGCCCCACTCATGCATCGAGCTCCATCAAAGTATAGGGACCATTGCTCTGGATGATCTGCCTCTAATTTAAGGCATTCATCAAGGAAACTCAATGATGAGGGGATGGGTAGACTCTAAGGGTGCAGCAGCTAATTGATCTGCTATGATTTGACCCTTAACAGACTTTTGTCCTATAAACATGAGTTCAAACTCGCTTAGCGCAAGAACCCACTTTGTTGTGCGACCAGATAAGTATGGTCGACTCATGAGATACCGCAAAGGATCGAATTTAGCAATAACATACGTTTTTTGATTGAGCATATAATGGCATAGTTTTTGTGTAGAAAATATGACTGCTAGACATAACTTCTCTAATGTTGTGTAGTGGGTTTCATAACTGATTAAGGTTCGGCTAATGTAATAATTAGCACGTTCTCTTTTCTCATCGTCAAGTTGAGCTAACATAGCTCCTAAGGCAAGATCTGAAGCAAAAATATACAAGATAAATGGGCGATCAGATCTAGGTGGTGAAAGCATAGGTGGGTTAAGGAGATATTGTTTGAGGAGTTCAAATGCTTCCTGACATTCGTCGTCCCAATGAAAAGAGACATCTTTCTTAAGAAGCTTAAGAAAGGGTCCTGTTTTGTCCGCCAACTTATCGATGAAGCGACGAATAGCTTGAAGCTTACCTTGTAGACTCCGTAATTCAGATATATTTGTGGGTGCGGGCATATCAGTGATAGCCATGATCTTGAGAGGGTCAATTTCAATGCCACGTAAAGAAACTATAACCCCCAATAATTTATCGGACTTAACTCCGAATATACATTTGGCTGGATTTAGTCGGATAAGATATTCCCTTAACCGATCAAATACTTTTCTCAAGTCATCTAAATGATCATCTTCTTTGATGGAACGAGCTATAATATCATCTACATAATCATGTAGAATATCATGCATCATATCATGAAAGATATAAGTCATGGCTCGTTGATATGTTGCACCTGCATTCTTCAAACCGAATGGCATCACTTTCCAACAAAAGGTCCCCCAAGGGGTAATAAAGGTTGTTTTAGCCTGATCTTCAGGAGCTATCCTGATCTGATTATAACCAGAAAATCCATCCATTAAGGATATCATTCCACTCCCAGCAGTAAAATCAATGATCTGATCCATGTTGGGAAGAGGAAAATCATCTTTAGGGCATGCAACATTAATATCTCTAAAGTCTGTGCAAACCCTAACTTTGGTAGCTTCTTTCTTAGTTACTAGAACTACATTCGAGATCCATTCAGCATAATCAATGGCTTGTATAAAAATAACCTTCAAGAGTTTTTCTAATTCCCCTTTGACTAGTAAGGCCACTTTAGGATGCATTTTTCTAAGTTTTTGTTTAACAGGTTTAGCATCCGGATGGACTACTAGGTGATGCATAACTACAGAAGGGTCTAATCCTGGCATATCTTCATATGTCCAAGCAAAGACATCTTCATATTCCTTAAGAAATGCAATGTATTTATCTTGTTTGTCTTGACTCAATTCTGATCCAATGTTGATTATGTGAGGATTATCTTTGGTTCCAATGTTAATTTTTATGACATTTTCTACTTCCATGTGTAGATCTCTCTCAAAATTAGGTGGGGCGGGTGAAACGCCCAATTCTTGTAATTCTTCCAAGGTTAGCTTGGATAATTCATCTTGAGGAGTCGTGGCCTCAAGCTGGGCTATACTAGGTATAGATCCATCAAAATAAAATTCATGATGTAATAATTCCTCAACGGAGACATCATGGAAGATATCTCCCTCCAACTCATCGTCGGATTCGGCGATCATCTCAGGGTAGGCTATAGATAGCATATTACATGTAAATGGCTTATTCATTAAACGCAAGGCATCACGTTTATCCAAATAATCTTGGTAACATATGAGATGGTCATCATCCTCAAATGGGAAGGGCTGACCTTTACTAGGAAATAGGCCCACACCACATCGGGCGAGCCATGGTTCTACCTCAAAAGGTTCTTTCATACCATTTTGGAAAGGTCCCAAACCTTTCCCTTTATATCCCAATTTAAGCATTATAGGCTTAGCTTTAATATACTCATTAGTAAAATAACATCGAGCATATCCATCATAATGAGTCTTGATGTTTCTAGGTATTCTACCCAGTCATATCCCTTATAAATAAAAGCGCAACTCCCGACTTGGTAAATACTTCCCATAGGCTATGGGAGACCCAAGGTACGAGGAGAGGGTGACAAATTATTTAAGATAAGGGAATCTTGCATAGCAGCATTCGTTTGCTCTGATATAAGAATTTTAGATAAATCGGGTAAGAGCTCATCAGTAAGAGCATAAGAGGTAGAAGGAACATTTCCTACATCTTCTGATGTAGAAACTATGCCTTTGGTGGATGTAGATGTTGTAGAGATGTCGATGGATGATTCTATAGGTATGGAAGTTATAGGAGTAAAACAAGAAGCATTGGTTGTGGGTTTAGGATCTTTTTGAGGTCCTAATGTGGTTTGTTTAGAAGATGGTTGAACTATATGTAGAGGTGGAGTTGATGGAGAAAAAGTAGATGATGTTATGGGTGTGTGTTTCACATGTTTAGATGGATGATGAGAATTAGGATGTGTGGATGATAAAGTAGGGCAAAATTGAACTCCAATAGGTTTTGCCAAAGCACACATATCAAAGGGTCTAGGATCACCATGAATGGTAACCAACTGATTTTTAAATTTGAATTTAACACATTGATGTAAAGTTGAGGGAACAGCTCGCATCGCGTTGATCCAAGGGTGACCCAAGAGTATATTGTACGATGCAGGGCAATGTACAATAAACACGGTCATGTCTAAGGTTCTTGGACCAACTTGCAATGGGATAGTAATAACTCCACATGTTTCTTGTGTTTCGTCATTGAAGGCTTTTATGATCATATCAGTTCTTTTCATTTCATCACTTCTAAACCCAAATATTTGGTAGAAGTCAAAAGTGCAAATGTTTAAAGATGAACCATTATCAATCAAGACTCGTTTAACTGCTACATCTCCAATTAGGGCAGTAATATATAAGGGGTTATCCTTATGTAAACTATGTTGCGGTATATCTCTATCCCGAAAGTCAATACAATCAACTTCTCGAGTTATGATAGTATTGGCCATGGCTTTAGGTTGAATATTTTGTGGTACCATCATTTGGCTTAATGTGAGCATTAATTCATCCCTATGTGTAGGAGAAGATCTTAAAAGGTCCAAAAGGGAAATTCTAGTTGTAGTATTTGATAATTGTTCATTAATATTATAAGGAGGTTTAGGTTGAACATTAGGTGCATGATTCCATTTATTAGGAACTTTCAAAACAAATGGAGCTGATCCATCATTCTGAGTTTGATCTTGTTGAGAATTTTGAGCCTGTTGTCTAGTAACGACTCCGATGGTACCTACAATATTATTTTGTGGATGATGAATGGGTCTTGGTCTAGCATTTATGGCTTGTTCATTAGAAAGTAATTGGTGAGACGATGGTCGAGTAGTGACTCTTCTTGGAAATGGTTCTTCTGGAACCATAGAACTTGTGATAGGTTGAATAGGATCTGATTCATCTTCAGAGCTATTCGATTGATTTGAGGTGATTTCCATGTCACTTTCAGTCTCATATTCTATATCACTAAGATCAGGTGTCTGAATGTTATATAGAGGTCTGGTCGTAACCATGGATAAAGTTGTGTCAAATATTTCCAAATCATGAGTAGGTAAATGCCCACTAATAGTTCCTACATATCGGGTAGGAGGGGGAACATTATGATGTTCAATTTGATTAGCCACTTCTTTACCATGCTTTGGTAAAGGATGTTGAAATATGTCCAATGATTGATTGGCATTCCGATTCTGATTTTGGGGGATGTTCTTTTGAGCATTATTAGGAGGATTTTGTTTAGGTTGAAAGGCTTGCACCTCCATCTCATTGTTATCAATTAAGTCTTGTATTTTATGTTTTAATATTTTACAAGAGTTGGTAGCGTGTCCAGGTCCTCTATGGAAATCACAGTGTAAATCAGCTCTGTATCCGGGTATAGTTGGATCAGGTTCCCGGATATTTGGTAATTGGATCAAACCTCGTGCTAATAATTGTGGGAGAATGGTTGATAGAGGTTGATTTAACCTAGTAAATTCTTGAGGTGGTTTATCAGGAGGTTTCAGTATAAACTTCTCCGTTGTTTTCGTAGTATTAACATTAGCAATGTTTCTGCTATCAGTGACTCCATCACCCACAACTTGTTTATTCTTATATTGATTTCTGGATGTTTTCTCATCATCTTTCTTTTTAAGCTGACCTCTCCTAATGAGAGCATCTTCCACTCTTCGAGCTAAGTCTATAGCTTGATCGAAGGTGGTCAAGGTAGCGATTGATAACTCATAGGATAGTTGTTCTTGTAAATTATTGATAAAGATATCCAACATTTCTCGATAAGGTAACACAAAGTGTAATTTTCCTATCAACTGTCTCCATCGAGCTAGGAAATCAGCAAAACATTCATCTTTGTCTTGTTTTAAGTTGTACAAATATTTAATGGTTACATGCCTTTCGATGTAGGCACTAAATTGATGAACAAAAGACTCGATTGTTTCTTCGAAATTCCTCAAAGAATGAGTGGGTAATTGATAATACCACTCTAATGCCATTCCTCCTAAACTTTTTGGGAACATTTTTAGTAATAACAAGTCATCATGTGATATATCATGACATGCTATCCTAAACATACGAAGATGCTCTATGGGATCTTCGGTTCCTTTGTATATAGGTAGGACAGGCATAGGAAAGTGTTTAGGATATGGTTGTGCTACAACTATAGGATCTAAAGGCTGACTACACATCTCTCGATAATTGTACGAGGGATGGTAGGGATCTATCTGGTCCATGCGGGAGACTAACTGTTTCACCATGGCTTCCAGATTACTAGTTTGTCCACCATATTGGTTCGGTGGTATGTGAGCGTATGATGGCGTGACGTAAGGATTAGATGCTATATTGCTATTATGCAAATGGTTGGTAGGGAGAGTATTATGAAGAAGATTTGTAGTAGCATTATGTTGTATCCCAGATTGTTGGAAATTGGTGTTTGGTTTTGTTTTGGGCTTTTGTTGATTTGAGGTATGTTGATCAATAGCTTGGCGAAATAGAGCAGTGAATGAAGGTTTCTTTTGTGTGGGAATAACTCTAGGCTTGGTAACAGGCACTCTAGGTGGTTGGGTAACCTGTTGTTGTTGCATGTTCTGGATTATAGCGGCCATATCCAAATTGGATGGTCCAACTTGATCACTTTCTTGATCAACGAAGGACAAGGGATTAGTGCGTGTGTGATATATTTCTTCTAGGGTTGCTTGAGTGTCACTAATTTGATCCTTGTCCATATGGACTGCTCTATTAAGAGCGCCAATATTAGTATTGAGGAACTTCCAGAAATGTTCCATGTTCTCAAAAGTAACAACTCCTCCTGGAGACATTTTAGGGGATGAGGATCCTTCCTCTCTAACAGTTTCTTTTTGTTCATTTCCTACAACAAACTCTTCTTCTTGTTGGTCTAGGGTTCCTTCTTCCTGAATTGGGTCTTCAGGAAGGACATCTGGGTTATTTAATGGTTTTCCTAACCAATCTTCTTCTACTTCAGTCTGTTTTCCATTCCTAAGTCTAGTCATTATGCTTAAACTTAGATTTTAGCAAAAAAAAATATATATATATATATATATATATTTGCGACAAGTTTGGGAGGTATATATTTTAATTATATACCTACTATAATACTTAAAAGAAAACATTTTAATTTTTGTTTTATTTTATTTTTTTTTTTTTTGTTTTTATAATAATATTATAAAGACAACAAACAACATACTAAATGCAAGAAATAATAATAATAAAAGAATGGCTTAGTTTTCTATAAATAGTTTATGGATATCATTAATAGGATCAAGTTCATCGGGAGTCATGAAATGCTCCTCTTCAAATTGGAAATGGTTTTTCAAGAATTTGACAAAGTGTGCTATGGTGATATTATCTGTCTCAGACTCTGACCTGTAGAAATAAAGTTCATGGCAATACTCTCGATATAACATAACTCTAGGAACTCTATTCCATCTCTTTCTATCCGTAAGAATGACCTCTTGATCCTCTATACGAGATAGAAATTTATGTACTACAACTGCGTTGTCGAGGTATTCCTCAAAGGTGTACAACTCGGAAGACACAAGTGCTCTTTTATCAGCTAACCACCTATGGCAAGCTCTCTGAAGTTCATGATATAAAGTCACTTGATCAGGATCCAGGATTCTATCTAGGACAAACCTCTTAATTTGCCTAAGTTCGGTTGATCTAGATTCAATGATACCCAATCTCCTATCAAGTTCGTCCCATAAAGGTTGAACCCTATTTGTTTGAGGTACTCTAAGCAAAGAAGTAATCTCTATGGCTGCTAATTGATTTTCAACATTAATGGTGACAACTCGTCTTTTATTATAATCTACCATCTAAATATGATATGCAACTTTAATTGTTTGTCTGATGATTCTAAATGCATTTATTTTTTTTGGATTGTTTTCAAAAGGTTTTAGTTTTCACGTCGGGTTCACCAAAATGTATCGCTCCAAATTTTTTGCATCCTTACCTTCAGGCTATAGGATCCACGCCCGAAAGGGGGATGCGAGAAGGATGGGACAATACCTCGGACTGAGAGGCCCTTTGAAGGTCACGCCTCTCGGGGGAGGGGTATAAGGGTGAATTTTCGATGGATGGTGGGTTCACCAGGAAAATTTGAGTGGCAGTTTCCATGCCTAGGTTGAGAATGGGTTTGATGTGTTCATTTTGTATATTTAATCATTCATATCCTAGGTTTGGCCAAGATGAATCTAAGCTATTCTATATGCCAATGCTGATTTATATGGATACAAAAAACATGAATAAGTGCTAAACATAGAAAGTGTGCTAAATAAGATAGAATGTACCTGATTTTGGATGTCTGATGAAGATTCTAAGGTTTGTAGAAGTCCAGATCATCTCAAATCTTACATAATCATCTGCAATTGCATAGAATCATCTCAGATCATAGTCGGTCATCTGAGATCAGACGAGATCATCGTCGACCTGACGAATTCGTCAAAAACCTGCAATCATAGAAACAGATACCAAAGACCAAAAATGCAATTGCAAAAGCAAGGGGAAATGATAGAAATAATAGTAAACTTACCTAAATGATAGATCCAGATAACAATTAAAGGAAATGCATTAATTTAATAATTTATTTTAACTTTATCATGCATCTATGCTAAATGAGGTGAACTCTAGAATGCAGAAATAGAATAAACTAAGTTAATGCATAAGGAAATGAAGAGAGAAGATAAAAAAATGCAAACTTTGGGCTCTGATTGCCCCCAATATGGACTGCAGTCGAGATCACCTCCAATCGTACGAGATCATCGCCGATCTACGACAGGATCATCCAAAATCGTCTGGAATCGCCAGCGATGATCCGAGCTTGCTCCGGCTGAAAAATAGTAAAATTCCTGCAAGAAAACTTGAAATACACAATGCAAACGATGGTGCGAAGGTGTTCTAATGCACGAGAAACTAAAGTTGTAGGGAAAATCAGCCAGGGGAAGTCAAGAAAATCCTAAGTTTATATAGGATTTAGGGAGAGGTTAGGAGGTTGGAGATCACCCCAATTTGGGAGATCTCCAACGGGGGAGACTCTAACCACGCAGACACGCTTTCTGCCCAAGTTAGAGAAGTTGTTGAAATAGAAGCTAATTATGAAAATTCAGTTTTGGGACGAAATCGTCTGGACGTTCTGTTCCAGACGAATTCGTCAGATCTGGGATGATTTCGTCTGATCGTCGACGATATCGTCCAACGGTCAAAACAACTCCTAAAAATGGCATGAAAAACGAGGGGAGCGGGTAACAGGCGGTTAATGGGCGGTTTTGGGGTTAAAATTCAAATTTTTATCTTTTTACTAAGGTTTAACTGCGCCAATTTTAGGGTGCTACACAAGGACATGGATAGAAACAATCAAAGGATTCAAAAAATTTAGAAAATAAGAGAAAAAGATAAAGGTAAAGAACAGTGCTTTCTAGGAGTAGAAATACTCCCACCCCAAAATTAACCACCTCAAAAAGAGGTGGGGGAGGGGCTAAGCTAAGAGGCTCATTCTTAGCCTCGAGCCCCAAAGGTGACCCTTTGCCATTGATGTCAAAGAGGGAGAGATTTGATATTTGAGAGAGCATTGAGCCAGGGGGAGTAGTGTCCCAGGGGGAGCAGAACAAAGGAAAGGTCAAGTTTTCGATAAAAATAATTTGGGTTGCCATCAATGACAAAGGGGGAGATTGTTGGATATTTTGAGTCCCTAAGTCAAAGTTGTCATTGATGTAGTCCCTAAGTCAAAGTTGTCATTGATGTCACCGGATGAAGTCATCATTAATGTCAAGGAATTCAACAAGAAATAAAGTCATCAAAGTTGTCACTGATATCCAAGAATAAGCTTCAACAGTGCAGAAGTTAAAGGCAAAAGGGCTCCATAATATTTTAATATTATATGGGAGCATAAGTTAAAAGGTTTCTTATAAAAATCAAAGGAGGCCTATTGCAAAGTTAAAAGGAGGTTTACTATTTATAAAATATTTAAATTCAAAAGGAATTTAATTTTTATAAATAAATATCATTAATACAAAGTTGTGCAATCAGAGAAGAACCTAATAAAATCAAAGGTTTTATTAACTTAATTTATAATATTTAAATTTAAATCATTTATAAATTAATTCGACTATAAAGTTGGAGGAGTGCTGACGTGTTTGCATGAAGGTGAAAAGGCTATATATACCATGCCTTAAAGGCATTCAAAATTATCCTTGCTTCAAAACGTGATTGCATGCAAACTGTGAAAGAGGAAGATCATGAGAAAAAAATGATTTCGTATTTCCTTGTGGCAGCGATTGGGAATAATTTGAAAGCAACATAAATTTTGGAGCGAGTTGGGCAGCATGGCTTGGTGGCAAGGAGGCATTGGCTAAAAAATTGAGGCGTCAAGTAGCCTGCGTTCAAAATGTGGCCGTAGTGTTTGCATTGTGTTGAAGTGTCAAGGGAAGGCGCACATTTTTATCTTTGGCGGAGAAAGGAAGGTTCATAGAGCACGTGGTGCTCTCCCCTTCCCAAGAGAGTGCTTAGCTCGAGTGGCGGTTGGAGCCGTGACTAAGGCATTGGTCATGGGTTGCATTGAGGGTTCGAATCCCTCCAAAGGCAATGTAATTAAATTTTGATTATTTTTAATATTGCCTAAAGTTTGGAGTTAAAAGGGTTGCTAGTTGGAAATAGTTGAAAGGATTGTTAGTTGGAAATTTGTGTTTGTTGGAATTTTTTTTTGGAGTTATAAGGAGTGTGATTCTATTTTTAATAAAGTATTAAATTGTTATATTTCCATATTGGAGAAGTAAGACTTTTAGAGTGTTGATTTTATTTTTAAAGGGATTTTTGCCAAAAAGATTATTATGAAGGTGTTGGATATTATTTTAAAGTTGGAGTGATAAGGTGTATTTTGTTTGATATCTTTTTGTATTGTGATTCATTGAGAAAATTATTATCTTCTAACCCTTGTTGAGATTGGCAAAGAAGTGATTGTGAGTGTGGTAGATTTGTGTGGTTTACTCCTTGTCAAGCAAAAGGTATGGGAAAATTCTTCCATAGTTGAGTTGATTGAATGGTTTTCTGAATATAAGTTTGGAGTGAAAAAGGCTTGATTAGAGTTTCCTTTTTGAGAGTGTTTGAGTTAATGCTTCAAGGTTTTCTAGAATAAAGAGTTGTTAAAACCTTGTTTGATAAGCATTATTGTTGAAACCATTGGTTGTGTGAAGAATTTGAGTTAGAGTTTTGAAAATAACATGAGTATCATTGTTATGTGAAGATTGTTTTATGAGCATTGTTGTTGAAGTAAGTTGTTGTGCAAAGAACTTGAAATAGGGTTTGAAAAGAACATGAGTATCATTGTTATGTGAAGATTATTTTATGAGCATTATTGTTGAAGTAAGTTGTGCAAATAACTTGAACTAGGGTTTGAAAAGAACATGAGTATCATTGTTATGTGAGATTTGTTGTTGAGCATTGTTGGAAATATTTTGAGTTGGTGGTTATATGCTTGGACTAGGGTTTGTGAGAAAGGGGTGTTTCATTGAGTGAATGATTGAGTAGAGTTGGTTGAGCCTAGTCAAGTGGTTGTATGAAGTGATTGTTCAAGTTCCATAAAACAAACTATCCTATATTATGATTTGATTTGAGAAAGTGTTTGAGCATTAATTTGAAACATATTGGATCTATAACAATTCACTTTATGTTTCTATGATATTGGTTAAGTTATGTGTGAGCTTATTGAGAATATTTGGATAATTTCTGTGTGGACTTGTTGAGCATATTTGGACAAGTTCTATGTGGACTTGTTGAGAAGATTTGGATAAGTTCTGTGTGGAATTGTTGAGCATATTTGGACAAGTTTTGTGTGGATTTTTTAAGCAGATTTGGACAAGTTCTGAGTGGACTTGTTGAGCAGATTTGAGCAAGTTCTAAGTGGACTTGTTGAATAGATTTGAGCAAATTTTGAGTGGACTTGTTGAGCAATTTTGAACAATTTCTGAGTAGACTTGTTGAGAAAATTTGATCAAGTTTTGAGTGGATTTGTTGAGCATATTTGAGCAAGTTCTGAGTGGACTTGTTGAGCAGTTTTGAAAAGGTTCTGAGTGGACCTATTGAGCAGATTTGAGCAGGTTTTGAGTTGACCTATTGAGAATATTTGAGCAAGTTATGAGTGGACTTGTTGAGCAAATTTGAGTAGGTTCTAAGTGGACCTATTGAGAATATTTGAGCAGGTTTTGAGTGGACCTATTGAGAATATTTGAGTAGGTTCTGAGTGGACCTATTGAGCGAATTTGAGCAGGTTTTGAGTGGACCTATTGAGAAAAATTTGAAACAGAGCTTTGGAGGTGATAGAGTAGAGAGGACAGTAGTCTCAAGTGGATATAGATCCATCATCTAGGGCAGTGGGGACAAGTCTTCTAAGTTGGGATAAGAGTCTTCAGTGGAGAGAGATCCACAAGCCAGTGTAGTGGACGTAGTAGTCTTCTAGAGGATCACCATCCAGAATAGAGGAGAAAGAGTTTTCCTATGGATAGAGATCCATGAACTTGATTTAGGGGATTGATATCTCCTTTGTACATAGGTCCATACACATTGTAATAGGGAAGGATTCCCAAGAGATTGATTGAGAAAATTTTAGTAAAATATTTTCTCTATGGAGTAGCCCACATTAGGTGAACCACGTAAATTGTGGTGTCTCTATTGTGTATGGTGTTTTGTGCATTTATTTGATTACTGTTGTTGATATTGCTATCTATACATTGCATAATATTGATTGGGAAAGAAAAGTAAAAAGTGATCTTATACTGTTCACCCCCCTCTTAGTATAAGCGTGTGTTCTTCAATGATGTAATATTGGATAGGTCTAAGGAAATTTATTGTACAATATATTAAATGTATTGTAATATTTTATTATGTAAGCCCTATAGGCCACATTTAACCTTGTTATGGTTAAACCCACTTTATAAACTTGTAATTAACCTTGAAGCAGGGTTATGCATAATGGCGAATATTTACCAATTGGGCGAATATTAGGATTATCAAAATTGGAAATTGGCAAATATGAGGACCCTCAACGTCAGCCCATTCACCTAGGATTGTACAATATATTAAATGTATTGTAATATTTTATTATGTAAGCCCTATAGGCCACATTTAACCTTGTTATGGTTAAACCCACTTTATAAACTTGTAATTAACCTTGAAGCAGGGTTATGCATAGTGGCGAATATTCACCAATTGGGTGAATATTAGGATTTTCAAAATTGGAAATTGGTGAATATGAGGACCCTCAACGTCAGCCCATTCGCCTAAAATTTTCAGGATTAATTTTTTCTTAAGGTCAATTCGCCACAATATATATCCAAACATAGGCATATTTGTACTCGTTGGAAAGCTCTTTTTAAGCTTGATATAATGGTGGTATTTTTATGAAGTTATAAGATGATTTAATAGGTCAAAATTGGCCCCAAAAATGACCTTACATTTTAGGGTTTCAAATACCCCAAAGTTTGGTGTGAAGATTCTTGATTTGATTTTCTTAGGATTCTCCATGATTCACCTTGATTTTGATTAGGATTTGCCATTTTTTTACAAGTACATTTTGAGTTCAACCCCTTATGCATAACCCTACCTTGAAGCCTTTCTTGTTATGTTGGATTCAAGTTAAGATTATTTATGTATTTGGGATTTTGGTATTGGTATAAAACCCCCCACCACTCCATTTAAGTATTAAAATGTAGTGATTATTATCCACAAATAATAATGATTATTTATGGTGCCTATGGGTGTCCCTATTTTTCTATTTATTTTCCTTTCTTTCATCCCTTTATGCTTCATATATAATATTTGAGTGGATGGATAGTTTTTGTTCATTCTGGAAAATATTGTGATTGAGTCATGACATTAAAGCAGGTATGGAGCAACATTGCTTCGTAATGCAGAAAGATAATTCAGAGCCTCATTTCCTCCTTGAATTTTAGAACAAATTACTCTTCAATATTTCATATGAATTCTTGGCATTAGAAGCAGAGAATTTTTTTTTGGCACATCTTACTGTCCATTTTTTCAAGGATACTTGAAGAAACTTGCTTCTTTAATTTTTATCAAGCTAAATTTGATCTATTGCTTGCAAATTCATTCTATTTTCAATGTCATTTTATTTCATTTGGACATGAGAAAAAAAAGGTTTGTTGTCACATGAGAAATGACACCAACTAGTTTGAATTTAAATTTCATGCTTTATCACGCATGCTCCTTAGTTGTGCTAGTTTGACATATTCATAAGCATGTATCATCTCTGTCAAGTAGGAGATAAATCAAAATGCTTAAAGAATGATGACATGAACAGGGTTAGGTGGAGGAATGCTATGACATACAAAATAATGGATCTTAGGTTTAAATATCAACAGGACCTTTTTTGCTTATAGTTAAAAACAAGTCATCAAATGAATATGTTAATGCACCATGAACAACATATATTTGATTTTGGGTGATGTAACTTGTGTACTTCAAGGAGGCATTGGTTTCTTCACTATATTTGAAGTCATGCACAGATGGTTGGATTACCACTATTAAGGCATTGCAGTTTAGAGATCAAATGCTTGAGCTTGGGCAAGAAACACTTTTTTTGATAACTTTAATCTTTCTTGATGGCATAGATTTTTTAGTTGTAAATGATAGGCTTACCTGTCACATATGCACAATGGGTGTGCTGGTTGGCTTGATGCTACTAGCCTATAGGAGATCACAAGTGAATCCTAGTACTTTTTTAAAATATTATTTATAGGAATCCCATTTTGGATGACACAAAATCTGACATGGAACCTAGGAGTACCATGTAATATTCCTATTATAGTATATATAGATATATATAAGTTTGACCAATCAAATGAGGACAAGTGTCAAAATTACAAGTAGTCCAACTGTACCATGATACATAGGTGGCAAAAAATAAGTGAGAAAAACATACAAATCAAGCAATGATACATGACATAATGCAATTTGATGCTACATTTCTTAGGTTTGAGGCCTTAATTTTTGAGGGCTATTTAGGCAATTTTTTTGTTGGTCATATCTTTTGCATATGGAAGTATTTTCATCATTTTTTTCAAATCGCATGATTTTTTGAGCTCTAATCATTGGTGACATCAATTTACATACCTATTATAGTGTTAGGGGTTAAATTATATGGAATAATACTCAAGACCTATTTCCCTATTTTTAAAGGGAGAATTTACCATATTCTATAGTCATAACATTTGGTCTATGTTTTTGGAAGATGCAATTGGATTTGTGATAATTTTAGCAAATTTTGAGTCTTTTAGAGGCACATAGGAAAAAAATCAAGATGTGCTTTAGTCAACCCATCTTCTTCCTTTGGGTGATTGATTCACCTTATTCATGAATATCTAATCATTCATGACCTCTTCTATTTTTTTTCTAGGTATTTTTGGAAGTTTGTTATACCTTTTCTTTTATATAGGTTCATGCAAAAGCTTTTTTAATGACGAAATCACATGGGCCAAGGGCAAGTGGAATTCCTAAAACAAGATGATGTATGATGTAAAGGGAAAAGCTATACCTTCAAATCATACCTTATGTGTTAATGGATGATTTCCCCCCCCAAAAATCATACCTGATGCGAATCCCCCCCAAAATTTTTTCCCTTTTTCTGAAGCGATTTACGAAGCGGTTTCCAGGTTTTTGATGGTTCGTGGGTTTGGGCGGTATTAGCCCATGGTATTGTATGCACGGTATTATAATACCACATTGTGGTTTAGGGTTGTAAGAGTTTCCTTTATATTGATTGTAATGTCCCATTTCAGACAAGGAGTGAAAATAATATCAAAGGAGATGTGGCTCTTGTTTTGCTGGACTAGCCAACATTGGGTGAACTAGGGTAAATATCTTGTGTTCTATGTGCATGTTTATTGTGAGTCATTAATTTATTTTGTATCATTTAATTTATACACTATTATTCTTGAATTAGTTTGTATGAATCTCTTAAAATACCCCCACCATTCCATCATTAAAGTATCAAAGTGTAGTGATTCTTAACTATAACAACCCACAAAATACAACTCAAGAGAGATACTTTTTTTTATACATCACAAGCAAGGTTCACAAAGGAATTCCCAATAGTTTTCAGCATTGTAAGGTATAATCATATTTTGGGTTTAATGTCACTGTAGATGACACTCAAGTGGATAAGAGTGGCCAACATACTATACTTTTGGGGTTCACCTTTCTAAACCTCATCATTTAGAAAGGACGCTAACAATGGTCATCACTGGTATAGGACAACTTGACTACAATATAGGTATTATCCTTCAAGGCCAATAACACTTGAAGGGGAATGCATTTTCCTAACCCTACATAAGTCCTTCTACATAGGTCTACTCTAGCATAATGACTTAGTGCTTAGTTACCACACCTCTATGGGCTAACTAAGGTCATTACCACTCACCTAACAATGAGCATGGTCACCCGATCCTCACTGGTTAAAGGTACCACCACTAATGACTTGTGAATGATTCCTAGGCCTTGTTGCCTAGGATTTCTCAAAGGTATCTCTAGTTTGGGTACACCTGAGCCTCATCGCCAAGGTATAACATTCATAAATATCTAGTTATTTCATCATCACAACTCCTCCCAGATATATACCTAGTTATTACATCACTGCAAATCCTACGAGGATTGGGTTACCTTCTTGACTCAAGGGTCCTAATATTGCTCTAAAGTCATGCCCAAGAATCCTCAAGATTCTAACCTTTAAAACATCTGTTAAAAAAATATATTTAATGCTTAAAAATAAAGTGCTATATTAACATAATCAAATACGTCATAACACTTTGCTAATGTCTAAGTACCTTAAAATCATAAATAATAGCATTCAACATTTCTTTTATCTTATAATGAAAGAATAACACATCATCAAGACATTATAATAAAAATCTATACACTAAACTTATTTTTCCATTTTTCACATAATAAATATTTTAAGAACTTCCATAATAGAATAACCACAAGAAATCATTTATTCTCGATCAAGTCTTGAAATATAAAATAGTGGATTTACAATACATATTTTCTTCATCAAAAATTGTCATAATTTCAATTACAAAATCTTTTCAAATACTTATTTTCTTTAAATACAATAATGCATTTCAACATAAAACGGTCCTAGTTCCATATTCTATTTTAATGTCTTCCTCTTGGTAGATCTTTTCCTTGAACTTGTGTAAAATTCTAGGGATTATAACAACTCATGATAATGCATATGCAACTTAACATGCAAAATGCAACCACATACATCCATGCAAGATACAATGCATGCAAATAGAGAGAATCTCATACTTCTCTCAATAATGAATTTCTTATCTACCCAAGCCTCAAAAATTCATTATTTAAAGATAAATACAACTTCATAATGCTATTCACAAAGATTTTATATCTTAAAAATAAATTTACCAAAATGCTTAAATCAATAAAATAGAATTCTAATTCATCTATTCTTCCATACATATAAAAATAATAACCTACCTTTTAATTGTTAATCTATTCATTTATTTAAACATTCAAGCATTACTTCCATAAAGTATAATAAATTTCTTTTCTTTACCCCTTTAGAATATTTTCCTTGAAACTAACCCCTCATTTCAATAAGAGAACACTTAACCAAAATAACCACTAATTTAAACAAGGGTACTATTCTCTCTTAAATTTTATATTATTATTTTTTAAAAACTAAAAAATATTAATAACTTTAAGCAACATAGGTCAATAAAAGAGATAAGTAATAGCTCACATGAATAAACTTAACTAATAGATATTTATAAATAATATCCATATAAGCTATTGATAAATCCAAAAATCAAACCAAAATTAAGATAATCCAAACTTCTTTTAAATTTCCAAACTATTAACCTCCATTTAGAACTTTTGAATTCCTTAATCTAGCCAATAGCTAATTATAAAATCATTTTATAGACGAAAAAATTTCTTCAGATTCTTAAACAAATAAAAGAGATTCCCATTCCTTAAGATTAATCTACCAGAGCTTACATCTATGGAATGTCCAAAAACAACTCATGACATCCCAATAAGAACACATCTCAACATACTAACAAACCAATAAATAAATAAATAAAATAAGCAACCACTCCATGAATTGCTCAAGTTGTATGGGTGCACAAGCCAAGGATCTTCATACAAACATGACGCTTTGGACCCTAAACATTGTTAAAACCACACACGCTGGAAGCCCCAAGTAGACTAAATGTAGGCTAACCTACACTGGATTCAATGACATCCACCACCATAAGGCACTTGGATTGAACAACGCTATAGGTTGAAATGACCAAGGTGATCCAAACAAGCAACACAATCAAACCTCGACCTTATATTAGAAAAGTAAGAGGTGACTAACATAAATCCAATAACAAGGATGGCTCTAGCACCACATACCACAAGGCTAACGTATGGAGGATTCTCCTTTTAACAAACCCACTCCTACAAGCCCTACTAAAATGGACTAAAACAAAAAGGCTAAAAACAAAACAAGATGTCTATCTTGAAATACTAAGTAGGCAATAAAAGAAAGCACTGAGTAGAACCAACACCAAAGATTACATACAAAAGGCTAAAATGAACCAAACAAAAATGAAGCAAGTGGAGACATTGGTCATATAAAAGCAAGCATATAACAATTAAATTATTCCAAAATTTCATAAATCCATTATTCATTAAATTGAGAGGTCAAATACCTTTGAAAGTGTCTCTTTAGTGACTTCTTCTTCCTTTAAGCTTTCACTTTTAGCTCCCTTCCTTCGCTTCCACTAGATTATTTCTCTAACCCCAATTTGGTGATCTCATCCTCAAGCTGGTGGAACCTTCCTCCAAAAAGAGAACAAAGAGGTACAACTTCTTGCATACCAGAGGGGTAATGCTCCATTCTACATTACCAATATTCCAACACCAACTATCACAACGTAACACTATCTCCACCTTGCTAATGTTGGAGTTTTTCTATTAATAGATTTTCCCTTTTAATCTTTCCCCACTTTACCACCTTTAAAAGAATAAATGATCTTCCTTAACAAATATATTAAATTCTATATTATTCTATTAACTTTCTCAAGGCATAATATTAATAAAAGGATCATCTTCCTAACATCATCAAATTCCAATAATAATGATAATTTCCAACACTAGTGTGATTAAATTAATTATCCATATAATTAATATAATTATCATCGAATACTAATATTAAACATTACCATCTATATCAACCACAACAATACAAAGGCTTTTTGCTAATCCATCTTAGCTTTACTATAATACACTCAAAAAATAAGCACCACAAAGTTTTCCTTACATAGATGGATTTACGATAGTTATAACGCTATCACCCACCTACTAAGGATGGTTATTTTGCTTAGATAACAACCTCCTTGCCCAATGGTGCATGCAATAAATCATACATATATGCAATGCACCTACATGAAGGGTTTCTTTACCCCTTTGAGACGTCAATGAGAATGTCATCCATCATTTCCCATTTTCTCTCAACTCTGGTGGTTGTTCCATACCAATCCACTTGTGAGAGTACCTGGTCCTGCAACCATAAATTCCATTAGCAGTACCATATTCTAAAATAGTATAATCAAGCATAAAGTGCAACTACCAACACATATTGGTAACATAAAATGAAATTATGCATTAGATATCCACACATCAATACATAAATTAAATGTCAAGAATGAGTCCTTCCAAGGAAGGTTGTTACATTACCCAAAAATAATATAATAATTATTTATGGTACCTACGGGTGCTCCATTTCTATGTCTCTTTTATTTTATCTCATCTTGTTGTCCTCTTCAATTTTCTTGGTCATCAAATGGGTGCGTCAGATGATAAGGACATAAGATTCAAATCAATCAGGGGCTTTCAATATTTTTGACAAGGCTGACTACTTGTAAGATATGATCTTCAATGTACTTTTCCTACTCTAGCCTAATCTACTATCTTTAGGGGAAAAAGGGTTAGAGAAAATGTAGGAAAACAAATATGGAGAAAAGGAAAAAACCTAAGCTAACAAAGGCAATCCGCCAATATTAGAATAATATTCTCCTACATAACAACCCCGACTATAATGTGTTGACAACTAGGAATTTGAACACTTCCTCCTCTAAGCATATATAAGCATAGACTAAAACATAAACATACATACATAAAGGAAATGAAACAGGAAGAACCAGACAATTTGAAACCAAATAGTCATAGGCCTCCAGTATATATATAAATGAACATAAAAATATTACAAGATTTTTGTAAAAGTGAGGGTTTAGACTACTTGCAAGACCACATGGGAATCAGAGTACCATTATACAAAAGAAAATGAAGGAAAAGCTATATAACTTGTAGAGATATAACTTGTTTATCATTTACAATGCTAAAATAACTACTATAAATAGCTTACAAAAGGAGGGATTTTCCCTCTAAAATTATGCATAGATTTCAAAAAAAGCTACTCTTTTATGTGTTGGGTCATGTATTTGTTTAAGTCATTGGTTCCTTTGAGGTCCCTAGATCCGAGCCCATTAATGGTAGATGGTTCTAAGTCTTTGGATGAGTTGATAATACCACTATTTCCATCTACTCATTTTGGGGATTCTCAAATTTTGAATGGTGCCAAATTTTGATTAGAACTTTCTCATTATATGAGAGGAATCATTCCTCAATTTTTTTCTCTACCTTCCACATTTTAGAAATTTTGATAATAACCCTTTCCCACACTTTTTTGTCAATTCATTACTTACCTCTTAACTATTTTTCATCTGCTTAGACCACTTCTCAATATTTTCTCAAGGTAAAATTTAAGTGTAGTGAGAATTACCTATAGTTTTGGTGACTCATAGGGGATCTTAAGATTGATGAAGATAAAGAACCTAAAAATAGTTAACTTGTCCATTAGGCACAGAGTCAAAGAGAGAAAATTGGAATGGAAGAGGAGGTGAGAATTTGAGCCATAGGTCTGCAACTTCTCATCCCTGCAACTTTTGAAAACTTTATGATATTACAAAAATTGAGATTGATCTCCAAGCACTAGCATCTAGAACCTGCTACAAAAATAAAATATATGTTACACAATACATATATACAAGGGTCATGGGTGATCTTTATTCACTTGGCATGGAGTTAAGGTTCCCTGGTTGCTACTTGAATCATTTGTTTCTTTCTCTTTTTCTAGTTCCTTAGGTAAAATACCTTTACCATTAAAGAAGTGGGAATCTTGAGAAACTCCCTTGTTGTAGGCAAACTAGTACCAAGGATGAGCAAATTCCTTGGTAAAGGTAGATTGATACTACTGTCGACTTGTCTACTATTGACCCTATCAAAGTGAATATTCCACCTCCAACTCATATCGTTTACCTCTTTTATGTTTCTATAGGTGGAAGGGATCTCCATTTGGGTCCAATGAGTGCCCATGCTTATTTGTTTGATCACTCTAAAGGGATCTAAATTCCATATTTCATTCACCTACTAGCCCATTTTGATCATCAAGCTCCATTTGTGAACAACCAAATGTTGAAGTATTTGTTTATTTTATCCTTCCATCCACCTCTTCATCCTAGATTATTGTAATCTAGTCAAAAGTCATAGGACTTATCCACAAAAAAGTTTTTGAGCTTGAAACCCAAGGGATTGGCCTTGCATATGAGCACTCTCTTCAAAATTATCAATAGTTTTCTATGTAAGAGGAGAATCATGAGTAATAGGCTATATGGTTGAGGTTGACTGCTCTTTTTTGGAATCCATCCATTAATAGTAGTAAGCTAATCCCATTAAAAATGGAGTGTAGAGAAAGAGAGTCATACCTTTCATGAGCTTTACCTCTGAATGATACCACCAATAGTCTCAATGCCATATTTTGCCTTGTAATGTTGTGTATTTGATACAAGCAGACCATATTTTGTAGATGCTCCAACGGGATTAGATATTATCCAATATAGTGTGACAATGATTCAGGAGCTGACATTGGAATGTCAATCCATACATATAATGACACTGGAGGTTGCAAGGGGATTCTTTTGTTCCATGCTAGAAATCTTATGGGTGGCAAAGTGGCCATTTTATTTAGAGAATGATGAGCATAAGTACTTGCATATGTAGATTAACAAAATCAAGGGATCTGGCAATAGATCATTCATTTATAGCTTCTAGGTCCTTTGCTCTAAAGAAAAAAATTCCATATTTCATTCACCTACTAGCCCATTTTAATTGTCAAGCTCCATTTGTGAACAACCAGGTATTGCAGTATATGTTTATTTTATCCTTGCATCCACCTCTTCAACCCAAATTATTGTAATATGGTAAAAAGTCATAGAACTTGTCCCCAAAAGAGTGTTTTAATCTTGAAACCAAAGGGATTGGTCTTGCATCTAAGCACTCTCCTTAGAATGATCATCAGGTTCCTATGTAAGAGGAGGATGGGAAGTAATAGGCTGTATGGTTGAGTTTGACTACTCTTTTTTTTTGAATCCATCCATGAATAGTAGCAAGCTAATCCCATTTAAAAATGGAATGCAAAGAAAGAGATTCATACCCCTCATGAGCTTTACCTCTAAATGATACCACCAATAGTATCAATATCATGTTCTACCTTGTAATGTTGTTCATTTGATACAAGAAGACCATATTTTTTGGATGCTCCAATGAGGTTGTTAGATCTTCTCTAATATAGTATGACAATTATTCAAGAGGTGACATTGGAATTTCACCCCATACATCCAATGACATTGGAGGTTGCAAGGGACTTCTTTTATTCCATGTTGGAAAGCTTCTAGGTGGCAAAGTGGCCATTTTATTTAGGGAATGGTGAGTATAAGTACTAGTGCATGTAGATTAACAACATAAAGGGAATTGAAAACATATCATTAATTCATAGCTTCTAGATACTTTGATTAGATCAAAGGACCTAGGTCTGATCAGAGTCACCAAGTGAATATAAAATTTACTCTTCAAGTTGATAGATTGAGATCTTCACCAAAATCCCAATCTAATATCCTCCAAAGCAAATTATTTTGGAAGTTCATATTAAGCAGAGTCACCATGTAAGTTTGAGGTGCTTCACACAAGTAGATAGGAAAATACCATCATCCAAGCTAGAGCCTAAGTCTTCCTTTGATTGTGGGACCAATGATGAGTCAATGGGGTCCCACTGAGAATGTCATTAAACTATTATCCTCTTTTATTGTACTAGTCATTGAATGGGTATGCCAAATAGTTAGGACTATCACATATCGCATGAAGGGACACAACATGGCCAATCCTGAGAGCACAAGATTTTGCTCAATCAAGGGCCTCTAATATTTTTTACAAAGTTGAATCCTTTAAGATGTAATCTTTCGTGCACTTTTCCTACTCTAGCCTAATATACCAATTTCAAGGGAAAAAGGGTTAGAGAAAATGCAAGAAAACAAAGACACCATAAAGGAAAAAACCTAATCTAAAAAAGGTGATGCTTAGGTTATCCTGTACAATAATCATAACTATAATGTACGCTCCTCTTGTACTGCCTAGTCTCGTACTCTCTAAAATAAAAAAATATAAAAATACCTTGAGCAACATTGTGAGATTCTTGAGCCATTATCCCACATGTATCCCATGATGGCCCTCATGGTGGTATATAAAGCACAACACCCACATAGATATTTACAAATTAGGAAACAAGCTTTTGGGTAAAATACCTTAGTAGAAGTAGTTGAACCATGACCCAACCCCTCAAACAAGTGAATCATGGTCCAATTGTATGCTCTATCCTCTCTTATGGGAGAATCACTTGATGGTGGTGAGTGTAGAGTTCTCCCCATGTATGGTTTCTATTGGTTGATTTCCTTGTGGACTCCATGTTAGCTTTGGGGTCCATTCTTTGATCCTCTCATATTGCCTAGTCTCATACTCTCTCAAATAAAAAATTCTAAAAATACCTTGAGCAATGCTACAAGAATCTTGAGCCATTATACCACATGTATCCGATGATGGCCCTCATGGTGGTATTTAAATCACAACACCCACATGGAGCTTTGCAAATCAAGAAGCAGGCTTTTGGATGAAATACCTAATGGAAGCAGGTGGACCATGACCCAACCCCTCAAATGAGCAAATCATGACCTAACCGTATGCTCCATCCTCTCCTATGGGAGCATCAATCAATGGTGGTAAGTGTGGAGTTATCCCCATGTGTGGTTTCTATTAGTTGATTTCTATTTTGGGCCCCATGTTAGCTTTGGAATCCATTCTTTTCTCCCCTCATACTGCTTAGTCTCCTGTTCTCTCAAATAAAAAAATTCTAAAAATACCTTGAGCAACATTGTGAGAGTCTTGAGCCATTATCCCACATGTATCCCATGATGTCCCTCATGGTGGTATATAAATCACAACACCCACATAGAGCTTTTCAAATCAAGAAGTAAGCTTTTGGGTGAAATACCCTAGTGGAAGCAGGTGAACCATGACCCAACCCCTCAAACAAGTGAATCATGGCCCAACTGTATGCTCCATCCTCTCCTACGGGAGCATCACTTGATGGTGGTGAGTGTGGAGTTCTCCCCATGTATGGTTTTCATTGGTTTATTTCCCTTGTGGGTCCCATGTTAGCTCTAGGGTCCATTCTTCGCTCCTCTCGTACTACCCAGTCTTATACTCTCTTAAATAAAAACTCTAAAAATTCCTTGAGGAAAGCTACAAGAGTTTTGACCCATTATCCCACATGTATGCCATGATGGCCCTCATGGTGGTATATAAAGCACAACATCCACATAGAGCTTTTCAAATAAGGATACAAGCTTTTGGATGAAATACCCTAGTGGAAGCAGGTGAACCATGACCCAACCCCTCAAATGAGTGAATCATGACCTAGTCGTATGCTCCATCCTCTCTTGTGGGAGCATTGCTCAATGGTGATGAGTGTGGAGTTCTCCCCATGTGTGGTTTCCATTGGTTAAATACCTTGTGGGCCCCATGTGTGGTTTCCATTGGTTGATTTTCCTTGTGGGCCCCATGTTAGCTCTAGGGTCCATTATTCACTCCTCTCGTATTGCCCAATCTCGTACTTTATCAAATAAAAAATTCTAAAAATACCTTGAGCAACGCTACAAGAGTCTTGAGCCATTATCCCACATGTATCCCACGATGGTCCTCATAGTGGTATATAAAGTACAACATCCACATAAAGCTTTGCAAATCAAGAAGCAGACTTTTTGGTGACCATGACCCAACCCCTCAAATGAGCGAATCATGGCCCAACCCCTCAAATGAGCAAATCATGGCCCAATCGTATGCTCCATCATTTGGGAGCATTTCTCAATGGTGGTGAGTGTGGAGTTCTCCCCATTGTGTGGTTTCTGTTGATTGATTTTCCTTGTGGGCCCCATGTTAGTTTTGGGGTCCATTCTTTGCTCCTCTCGTACTGCCCAATCTTGTACTCTCTCAAATAAAAAATTCTAAATATACCTTGAGCAATGTTGTGAGAGTCTTGAGCCATTATCCAATATGTATCCCATGATGGTCCTCATGGTGGTATATAAATAACAACACCCACATAGAGCTTTGCAAATTAGGAAGTAGACTTTTGGGAGAAATGCCCTAGTGGAAGCAGGTAAACCATGACCAAGCCCTTCAAACGAGTGAATCATAGCCTATTTGTATGCTTCATCCTCTCCTATGAGATCATTGCTTGATGGTGGTGAGTTCTCCCTATGTGTGGTTTCCATTGGTTGATTTCCCTTGTGGGTCTCATGTTAGCTTTGGGGTCCATTATTTACTCCTCTCATACTACCCAGTCTCATACTCTCTCAAATAAAAAATTCTAAAAATACCTTGAGCAATGCTATGAGAGTCTTGAGCCATTATCCCACATGTATCCCACAATGGCCAGCATGATGGTAAATAAAGTAAAATATCCACATAGAGCTTTGCAAATAAATAAGTAGAATTTTGAGTGAAATTCCCTAGTGGAAGCAGGTGAACCATGACCAAACCCCTCAAATGAGCAAACCATGGCCTAGCTATATGCTCCATCCTCTCCTATGGGAGCATCACTCGATGGTGGTGAGTGTAGAGTTCTCCCCATGTGTGGTTTTCATTGGTTGATTTCCCTTGTGGGCCCCATGTTAGCTCTAGGGCCCATTCTTTGCTCCTCTCATACTACCCAATCTCGTACTCTCTCAAATAAAAAATTCTAAAAATACCTTAAGCAATGTTGTGAGAGTCTTGAGCCTTTATCCCATATGTATCCCATGATGGACCTCATGGTGGTATATAAAACATAACACTCACATAGAGCTTTGTAAATCAAGAATCAGACTTTTGGGTGAAATGCCCTAGTGGAAGTAGGTGAACCATGATCCAACCCCTCAAATGAGCAAATCATGGCCCAACCGTATGCTCCATCCTCTCCTGTGGGAGCATCATTAAATTTTGGTGAGTGTGGAGCTTTTTCCATGTGTGGTTTCCATTGGTTGATTTCCCTTGTGGGCCCCATGTTAGCTCTGGGGTCCATTCTTTGCTCCTCTCATATTGCCTAGTCTTGTACTCTCTCAAATAAAAAATTATAAAAAATACCTTGAGCAACGTTGTGAGAGTCTTGAACCATTATCCCATATGTATCTCAAAATTGACCTCATGGTGGTATATAAATATCACAAACCACACATTAGCACTTTCTAAAAGATAATTAATTGATCTGAAGTATCAATTAATACTCGAATTTTAATATTAACCTAACCTTACTAATGATGCCTAGAGGGCTAACTGATAAATCTAGAGGATGGTAAACCCTAATCATCCTATAAAATTCCTAATTAAAACTAATTACACTCTACCAGGTTAATTTGGAGAGTTTTGGAATGCAATTGGGGGATTTTGTAAGGTTTTGAAGAAATTAAGGCTTTTGTGAAAGATTAATTTGTGAATTTATCTTTTACAAAAAGTAATTTAGTTTAATAAACCTAATTTATTACAATAAGGTGTCCACAAAATTTATCCAATTTTAAATGGACCCAAAAGAGCAATATCATTATTTAATAATAAAAATATATATTTTATTAGTGCATGAACTAGTCTTCATTCCACATGACTCCTTCATAACAGTTCCAAGGTTGACCTTGTAAGTTGCCCTAGGAAAAAAGGAAGGCCCAAAATGAACAAGGTACTCCCACCTTATCTCCTCTTGTCCTTTCTCCTAATTTTTAAATAATAAAAGGGATGTCACTATTTTGGGTTGACTTCAAAAAGGTACCCTTTAATAATTTAATAATAAATCCACCTTCTTGCTCATGAAGAAAAAAGAAGCTGGGAAGAATTATAAAAGGGGAGACAAGCAATGGGAAAGGGGAGGAAATATTGGAGCTTAGGGAGTATGCTCTCTACCTTGGTAGATCAAAAACCAAAAAGCTTTAGGAGAGTACTAATTTTTTAATTAAAAATACTTGGTCAAGATGAGTGATTGGAGGAATCAATCTTAGGGAAGAATAGCATGAGGGGGAGGAAGATATCTCAAGAACTAGTAGAGGGAAGGAAATAGATTGTTGAAGATTCAAAGTCCATGCATTTTTAGATTGGATCTTTCATTTATAATTCTCCGTATTTTATGATTTATGAGGACTTTAGACCTTCGTAATGTGATACTACTACTAACCAAATAACACAATTTTATTTTATTGCAATCAATATGACTATAACAGGACTACGAGTATGACTATATTAATATGATTATTATGTTTTATAATTACTTTGACCTTCCTATTACTACTAGTGTTTCTACCCATATGTTTATAATTGGGTTAAATATTCAATCGTCAATGATTATGATCAATTATTTTAGAGGTATTCCGTTATTTGGGGATTTCACTATATGACCTCCTTAGGACTTGGTGTCATGTAGACACTGTTATAAATTTATAGGTGGTCCACAAAATGATGTATGAGATACTCAATCTCCTTCTACTATTAATCCAAGACCCCATATACCACCACTAGCGATAGTGATTCCGCTACCACCATTTAGTGGCTACCCTCTAAGTAGATTGCAAACCCATATATCTTACACTTGGCTTCCAAAGTAGTGTGTGTGGGATTTACGAACACCGAGGCATGGAAGCTCATGAAATCCAAAACCTCTTTGATGTGACTCGAATGGGTAATGTAGTGATGCATCATTAAATTTTTTTGATGATGTCCTCTGCCCTAGTAAAACATTTGAATCAACTCTACTTGATGATTTGGATGTAATATCAAATTTATGTGACATCAATTTTAATACTAAGTTATCTGTGAAGGCTTGTGTATTCATTTGAAAAAGGGATTTTGATAGGAAATCAGATCTTGTTCTAATTGACCTATGCACATTCAGAATTTGTAATAATACAACTCATGGTTGTATAAACTTGGATTTAATCTATCAGGGTATGGTAGTGTGCCTAGTATGACGTACGATCCGGTAAACCTACTATGCTTTTTATACTCATATTTATTTGGATTCAAATTACTAAGAAGGTGATTTTAATTTTGGTAGACATCCATAGTGGAATGGATAGTTTACCTCAAGTTAGAACCCTTGTAGGATATTTATACCTTCAATATAAGTTGAAATTATGCCTTGAGCTATTCTGAGTTTTGGGTATTTACAGTGTGTAGATCCTTTGTTGACAACCCTGTAACAAGTTTACTACTGCATCCCCTGCTCGATGCTCTTTGATCTAGATATATTCATAGAAAAATAATAACTATAAAAAACTTTGCTATTGTCCTTCCATTGTCTGTTAAATATATTATGCAGAACTCTCTTGAGGATTATAATCACTAGGCATCCCTCCCAAGTATTTGGCATACGGAGGTACACGTTCAACTTTGCAAGTGGAGTAATAAAAGGGAACTTGAGCATTCTTTCCCACATGGAACATGCTCAAGACTAGCTAAACCTTTTAGGTAAAGGAAATCCCATAAAACTTATGACCACCATGTGGTGGTTGAGAGCTATGCCACGAGTGGTCGGTGCAGGATCCGATGGATACACAGAGGGTTGGTTGGACGCTTTGAATTTTTAATCTACCCTACTCCCTAATATCGATTGATCACATGTGAAGAAATTGGTTGATGGAATTGACTCCTCACACCACTTTAATACTTTCTTGTTTAACCTTACGGTAGTAAATCCCACATGCTCCCCAACAGAGCATGTGGATAAATTTATAAGAATAAAATCACATTGTGATACTCGACAACGGGCTATGGTCGGAGTTAGCATACGCTAACCACTTGGTCCTGGAGGCTAGGGCATGTGTGGATGATACTAGTAGGTTAGATAGTGGTAGATTGATTGTGATGTTTGATTGCATGGATTACCAAGAATTATTGACCATGATATGGTTTTATTTGTGAGTAAAAATTGTTATGATCTGGTTTATGAGTAAAAAACCCATTTTAAAAAAATGATACTTGCTTACCGTGGCTTGGAAGTTATTAAGTAAAGGTTATACCATATGTTATTTGCGTAAATTATGATATGCTCTTGTGGAAATTAAAATACAAAAGGGTGGAAACAAATTGAAGTAATTATTTTAATCTAAAAAACAAATGTGTGAGAGCTATAGTCCAATTTGGAAGAAATTTGTAAAGTTAGTAATGTAACCTTATGGATAGGTTATAATGCAAATTGATGACTAAATTTATAAAGATTAAAGTGGATAGGTTATCGTGTGATCTTGTTTGATAGATCACGAGGTAAAATTGTGGTCAAATTTTGAGGAAAGGTATAGGGTAATCTTGTTTTATAGATTATAAGGCAAATTTATGACTAGTTAGATTATGAAAACCATAATATATTCTTGTTGGTAGATCAAGTGATAATATAGTAGAAAAAAAGTATAACACTAGGAAGAATGGATAAATAACTTAACGTAATTCTTCTAGTTTTGGAAGGATGGATTGGTGTCCATCCTTGGGGAAGGTATGGGACTTCTCCATGGTATTATGAAGACTAGAATGACTTACGTTTGATATGGATTGAATTATGAATTTATCCTTATGTGGAATAAGGATATAATTTATAGGATGAATGTGGAATTCATGCCTGGTAAAAGTTATGATGATCTGAATGATATATGCATAACAATATTGTAAATAAAGATATAAATAGTAGGATGAATGTGGAATTCATGCCTAAATAATATTACATAGTACTTCAGAAATGCATCTGATGATAAATACATGTAAGGATTCATTTTGAGGAAACATGAATGAACATAGGAAGATTAGATGTGGGATCTAATCTTGGAGATATTATGGGGTCTCTCCTTGTAGTATAAAACTTAGATTAAATGGACTATTAATATCTAGGTTTGAATAATGAAGTAGAGATTCATTCTTGAGGAAACTGTGAGGTTTCTTCTTTCTAAATTTATATGTATCCAGTGAGCATTTCATTTATATGTTTCAATTGTAATGATGACCTAAAAATAGGAATGTATGGAAATATCCTATAATCATGTATTTAATGATGGTCCATAAGAATATTTGAGATTCTTTTATCATGTAAATTGGGATGAGAAGATTAATGAAATATGAGGATGCATATTTTTAGGTTGGGTTTTTCCCATTGGGGTTTTCCCAGGATATATGCTAAGTATCTCTATTTGTGGATTGCAATTTTTGTCCTACATGGATGTTATACTTACTTTATAACATGATGTTAGTTAGATATATTTGAATGTACATGAGGTGGTAGTTAAATGTTACATTTACTTTTCAATATGATGTTTTTTTTAATAAGAAATGTTTAATAAGTATGAATGGTTTACAATTGTACTTGAGACTTATTAGATCTATTAATGGATGTTACAATTGCTTTTCCAATGAATGGCTCTTTTAATATGATGCAATGGTTTATGATTGGATTCAAGCGATGGTCTTGATATGAATAAAGAAATATTTATTTATTTTTTAATAATACATGCATGGTACTCTACTGCAAAAGAATAGAATGCTAAACCAATTAGGAAGTAAAATTGAAATTACATTCAATTAGTTAAGTAACTAAACATCATGATGGAATGTAAGGTTATATAGGAGCTAGTCACTCCTATAACAAGAGTTGAAACTAACCATGTCGTAATTCTTGTGGTTACTTGCTATCCTGATTGATGTTGGTTTAAACATATTTGATTGTGAACTTTACTTAAATGATAGACATGACATATTTCAAAAAAAAATATCTCTCCCGAGTTGAGTTGGAAATGAGGGTTGTTACAGTTGGTATCAGAGCCTAGGCTAGTTAGTAGATTATAATGCTAGGTCTAGGCTAGCAAAGATACTTGCTTTGTTAAACTTTAGGAATAAAATTCCATTATAAACCTATAACTTTCCTAGATGAACTCTAAACTGATAAATGCTTGGTAAGGGAAGAGTAAGTGCTTGGAGGCTACTAATGTGCAAGTATTTTTCTCCCATGCCTGAATTCACTAGTGAATTAGAATGGAAGAGTGAAGGGAACAATTTATAACTTGTGGAGTACCTAAGAAATCACTGAGAAATGGTATTTGACATATATAGTTTTGAGTTAGAACCTCCTCACTAAAGTATGGTAGAGTGAAAAAACAAGAGTAATATTATAGGACTAACATAAGATAAGATTAATGTTTATTTAAGCTAGTAGGGAAAATAGCATTCCTATTTTGGATAGGCAAATTCCCAATTTCAAGGTAAATAAACTTACCTACAAGTCATTATAAGGGTTGACCACTCCTATCCACGGGATAGACACTGACCGCATTGATTCTCATGAAGTGCAGCCTTGGACTTACTTGAAAATTAATATTAAGAGAACCACATGGAGAGTTTTCTAAAGTAATCCCTTGATCATAAACTTAGCTATGTTAGTTATAAATTTTTCTAAGAATATTTGGTATTGGAAGTTATCTATGGAAAGACAATCCATAGGGTAAGTTTTGGAAAATAGGAAGATAGATCCCATTCAAAATTGTAATGGAAATACTACCTTGCGATGAGGCAAGAGTCTGGATAAGATCATGGGATCAACAAAAGAATATTTTCTTTATTTACATTTTTTATCAATGTTACAATACACTCATGGATTTTGACTAGAGGCTATGGTGAAGGAAATGGTGGAACCATTGGAAACCCAACATATTTAAACATGGAAACCATCCAAATATTACCAAAACCATATTCTAGCATGATATCCCAGATATGGCGAAGGAGGGCAAGGATGGAGAAACTCCATACTTGAACTCACCAGAAGCATATTCAGACATAATAGTTTGTGGGGATCATATATGGTCTCCACCAATCAATATCCTAACTCTATAGAAATAGTATGCCACCTGACCACTCGGGTGGTGGTAGATTTTAATAAGGTGTTTTATACTATTTAAACAAGGTATTGCCCACTACACAATGCATATGGTATTATTATCTACATAGGATAACTTGGGAGAATAAAACTTCAATGGTTGGTTTAAGCATAGAGACCCCTCTGAATTAGTTCAAAAAGGGAAAAGAGTTCCAACTTGAGAGATTCAAAGTAGTAATGTTGTAAAAATGGCTACAGTAATGTTGGACCTAGTCAAGATAAACTTATAGAACCAGTCAAAGAATAGCTATTGGAGATTATGAGATCACAAGAAGACTTCCTAGAATATAGGAGTTACCTTAGAATTCAAGTAACTCATAGAACATATTGCATGGAGCAAGCATACATCTAGCATAAGTAAATTATCTAATAAATGATAATGGATTAAGCATAATTAGAGATAATTTCTTGCATAAAGTAGGAATAACTATAAACTGTGTCAAGTGATGAGATGAGTTGATGATTAAACTCAACTTTCCATAAATTGAAATCATTATCAAATAAGTGACCATGAACGAGGTTTTGTGATGGTACCTTGCATGCATGTAAACGCAACCTAGATAGCTAGAAATAACATAATAATGGTTGCAACTTCTAAAATTAAGGTGCATAGGTAAACACATATTCGACTTATAGAGCCTTCAAAAGGGTAAGGATAAGACATCCTAAGGATATATTAATGGGACACACATAAAGAAGAGATATGACTACAAGCGTATTTGAAGAAAAAAATTATTACCTTGGAAACTAAAGAAGAATTAATATGGTATTAGTGATGTAGGAAATACACGTCAATCAAGACATGATTGATGGTGGATTTTGAATAGAATTTGAATAATCAAGGTACTATCAATCATATTTTTGATCAAACTCAATGTACTGTAAAAACTGACTAGTTGAACACTTGGGAGAACCGAAGATGCTTTATTCCATAAGCATTCAAAAAGTGAGATTTCTACCCATGGGGTGCAATATGGTAGCACTTATATTGGGGTTGGTGTTGCTATTTATGGGTATAATGGGAACAAACCCCATAGTAATTCTTATGATCATACTCAACTTCTTACTGATCTATTGGTACATACTATTTTAAGCAAGAAATAGCTTCATGTGGTGCCAAATCAAGCCAAAGAGATAACGCGATTACAAGAAAATATGTGGTTATGAAAGAAGTTGATAGAGAAGCTGAAGGAGCAACCAAGGCTGTTATTAAATAAGATATTACCGAACAACCGGTGCAAAGAGGGTAGAATCAAGAAGAGTTATGGTCCTAATATCAGATGAGGCTAGTGGCTGAGAGAGATGCAGCCATAGCAGAATGATATAGCATTAGACTATTGGAAGCACAAAGAAACAATAGGAGGGCCATAACAATGGCAACTTTGTACACAAAAAATGCACAACTATGTTAGGTGAGAAATGAATATAGTGTTGCATTATTGACTACCTATTCTAATGCATTGGTGAGCTATGGATTGATTGTCCCATATCAATCAACAAATAGAGAATAATGTGGTAAAGGAATGACCACACAAGTAGCTCAAAAAATGACCTGGGGTAGAGGTCAGGTAACCTCTAGAGCAGTTTCCCCAACACCTCCAACTGAAGGCTTAGGTCCAACATAGAGTAGTGATAGGATTGTGAGGTAGTAGCCTTAAGGGCTATAGGAATGGATGAAAGCCACCATTTATATATTATAAGGATGATAACTATAACCCAAGGGATTTTTTGCTTATATAAATATGTATCCTTGAAAAATTTTATACAATGAGTAATTTAGATTATTGGAAACATGGAAATTTATTTTGATTGCATTTCATTAAGAATTGGATCGGATGATCCCAATACTTGAGTCTTCTTGTTTTTCTTATTCTAAGTGGTGGCTCAAGAGGTTCCAAATAGTAGGTAGCTTTTGGAAGGTCCTAAGAAGGTAAGCTTGGACTAAATATCCTATCAGGCATGCCAACCACTTGAGTGTTGTCTACAATGACCAGTTCTCAAGTGAGGAATGCCTTGGAGGGTAAGAAAGGGTATTTTGGGATGCATCTATGTGTGAGTCCAACAAAATTAATGAAAGAAAATATTGTTAAGATTTAAAATTAACCTAAATGAGCAAAATTAGACATGAGAGTTCTATTCATAGTTAATATTGGAACACTCTTAGGAGGTATAGATAGGGAATATACCCTTAAATAAGAGTGTGGGATCCTTTCTTAAAATTGAATAAATCATGTTCTAATGCCTAGAATGACACCTTACACAAAGTAAGTGTGGTCATAGTTACTATCAGTGGATGATAGTATGATTAGAATGACACCTTACATGGAGTAAGTGTGGTCATAGTTACTATCAGTGGATGATAGTATGATTAGAATGATACCTTACATAGAGTAAGTGTGGTCATAGATACTATCAATGGATGATAGTATGCTTGGAATAACACCTTACATGGAGTAAGTGTGGTTATAGAAATTACCAAGGGATGATAATATGATATCTTATGAGAGGTAAGGGAATATCATTAGATAATAATAAAACATCTTACACATAGTAAGTATGATCATTGCTATTGCTAATAGATTTTGATACTCAGAGACTACATATGTTCAAGTTATTTTCCTCCCACTATTGAGCCATTGGTGAATCAAAGTGGAAGAGCTAAGTGAACTCTCCACATTCTGTGGATCTTAAGCGGTGTACCTTAGGCTCTTTTGAGGATTGCACTTGAAATTTGTGTCTCTTGAGGTATGAATATTTCAATAGACTGATTAAAATATGTACACCAAGGGACATCAAGGATGATGCATTGGTGGTGGTAAATGAGTTTGCCAAGGTGATTTCAAGATATATGGGTATCTTGAAGTGATATTTATGAAATTATGTCTTTGTCTTTGATGACACCTATTTATATCAGGATAACTCATAAAAAGGACTATCAAGGTATAGTGTGATACTCCTTTGTGAGAGTTTTTGATGAATCTAATTAGATAGATTGTGTCTAACTTATTATAAAAACATAATTTCATGTCATATCTATGAAAATATTCTACCTATTGTTGTAGTACTCTATTATCATTGACTATGCAGTGATAGATGTTTTGATGCTTTGATTTTATGATGAAAATTATGTATTGATGATGTTTTCAATACTTATTATTGATGCAATATGGATATTTTATTGCTTTAAGGACATGGTACTACTGATATTTTGTGTACTTGCAGGTCCAAGTACTCTCGTGGATGGAATATGTTTCTTACCATTAGGAATGAGACACTAGAAATAAGGAAAAGGATGATGGTTCTAATTGTTTTGTAAAGAACTAATGCTAGTTTTATTGATTTTTTGCATTAACTAAGCTAGGAACTAATGAGAAACACAAAGGACTATGTTTAATCCTAGGGTGAAGTATGCCACAATCCACTGATTAGGAATTTATAAAATATAATTAATTAATTCGAAGGATCAATTAATACTCAAATTTTAATATTAACCTAACCTTACTAATGTTGCCTAGAGAATATAACTGATAAATCTAGAGGATGGTAAACACTAATCATCCTATTAAATATCTAATTAAAACTAATTACACTCTACCAGGTTAATTTGGAGAGTTTGGGAATGCAATTAGTGGATTTTGTAAGGTTTTGAATAAATTAAAGCTTTTGTGAAAGATTAATTTGTGAATTTATCTTTTACAAAAAGTAATTTAGTTTAATAAACCTAATTTATTACAATAAGGTGTCCACAAAATTTATCCAATTTTAAATGGACCCAAAAGAGCAAGGTCATGATTTAATAATAAAAATGTATATATTTTATTAGTGGATGAACTATTCTTCATTCCACATGACTCCTTCATAATAGTTCTAAGGTTGACCTTGTAAGTTTCCCTAGGAAAAAGGGAAGGCCCAAAATGAACAAGGTACTTCCACCTTATATCCTCTTGTCCTTTCCCCTAATTTTTAAATAATAAAAGGGATGTCACTATTTTGGGTTCTATTAAAAAAGGCACCCTTTAGTAATTTAATAATAAATCCACCTTCTTGCTCATAAAGGAAAAGGAAGCTGGGAATAATTATAAAATGGGGGACAAGAAATGGGAAAGGGGGTGAAATCTTGGAGCTTAGGGAATATGCTCTCTACCTTGGTAGATCAAAAAAAAAAATCTTTGGGAGAGTAATTTTTTAATTAAAAATAATTGGTCAAGATGAGTGATTGGAGGAATCAATATTAGGGAAGAATAGCATGAGGGAGAGGAAGATCTCGCAAGAACTAGTAGAGGGAAGGAAATAGATTGTTGAAGACTTGAGGTCCAGGCATTTTCAGGTTGGCTCTTTCATTTAGAATTCTTCATTTGTTATGCTTTATGAGGACTTTAGACCTTCGCAATGTGATAGCACTGCTAACCAAAGAACACAAATTTATTTTATTTAAATCAATATAACTATAATCGGACTATAAGAATGATAGGATTAATATGATTATTATGTTTTATAATTACTTGGACCTTCCTAATACTACTAGTGTTGCTACCCATATGTTTATAATTGGGTTAAATATTCAACTGTTAATGATAATGATTGATTATTTTAGAGGCCTTTAGTTATTTGGGGATTTCACTATATGACCTTATTAGGACCTGGTGTCATGGAGACGCAGTTATAAATTTACAGGTGGTCCAAAAAATAATGTATGAAATAATCAATCTCCTACCGTTAACCCAAGACTCCATCTGCCACCACCAGCAATAGTGGTTCTACTGCCACCATTTAGTGGCTACCCTATAAGTAGGCTGCAAACCCATATATCTTACACTTGGTTTCCAAAGTAGTGCATGTGGGATTTATGAACACCAGGGAATGGAATCTCGTGAAATCCAAAACCTCTTTGCTATGAATCGAATGGGTAATTTAGTGATGCATAATTAAAAAAATTTTGACGATGCCCTCTACCCTAGTAAAACATTCGAATCAACTCTACTTGATTATTTGGATGTAATATCAAATTTATATGAAATCAATTTAAATACCATGTTATCTATGAAGGCCTGTGCATTCATATGAAAAATATATTTTTATAGGAAATAAGATCTTGTTCTAATCAGCCTACACACCTTAAAAATTTGTAATAATACAACTCATGGCTGTCTAAACCTGGATTTGATCTATCAAGGTATGGTAGTGTGCCTTGTATGATGTACGGTCCAATAAACCTACTATGCTTTTTATACTCATATTCATTTGTATTCAAATCACTAAGAAGGTTATTTTAATTCTGGTAGATGTTCATAGTGGAATGGATAGTTCTGCCTCAAGTTTGAACCCTTGTTGTAGGACATTTATACCTTCAATATAAGTTGAAATCATGCCTTGAGCTATTCCGAGTGTTGGGTATTTACAATATGTAGATCCCTTGTTGAAAACCATGTAACAAGTTTACTACTGCATCCCCTGCTTGATGCCCTATGATCTAGATATCATCACAAGAAAATAATAACTATCAAAAAAATTTCTATAATCCTTCCATTGTTTTTTAAACATATTATGACAAAAATATCTTAAGGATTATAATCACCAGGTATCCCTCCCAAGTATTTGGCATACAAAGGTATGCCTTCGAATTCACAGGCAGAGTAATAAAAAGGGATTTGAGCATTCTATCCCACATGGAACATGCTCAAGCCCACCTAAATATTTTAGGTAAAGAAACTCTCATAAAATTCATGTCCACCATGTGGTGGTTGAGATTCATGCCACAAGTGGTTAGCACAAGATCTGATGGAGACACAGAGGGTTTATTGGATGCTTTGCATTTTTAATATACCCTACTCTTTAATGTCGATTGATCCCATGTGAAGATATTGGTTGATGGACTTGACTCCTCACATTGCTTTAACACTTCCTTGTTTAACCTTATGATAATAAATCCCACATGCTCATCGATGGAGCAAGTGGAGAACTTTATAAGAAGAAAATCACATTGTGATACTCAACCATAGGTTGTGGTTGAAGTTAGCATACACTAATCACCTAGTCCTAGAGACTAGGACACATGCGGATGAGACTAGTAGGTTATACTATGGTATATTGACCACGATGTTTGATTGCATGGATTATCGAGAATTATTGACCATGCTATGGTTCAATTTATGAGTAAAACCTGTTATGATCTGGTTTATGAGTAAAACCCCCTTTTTTTTAAATGATACTTTCTCATCGTGGCTTGGAAATTTTTTTTTTTGAATTTACATGGTGGAATCGGTAGTCGCCACGAATCCGAGCAGGCTGTCCGACTTTTTATTGCCGCCATAGTATTCTACGCTGTCCACCCCAAAAATCACCACATAGATCTTCGTGTAGTCTTCCCCTATAACCACCATGCCAAAATCATTTTTAACCTTTTATTCCGCTAAAAGCACCAGGAAAGGGACAAGTGTTCAGTATGGCGAGATCCGAGATTTAAACCTTGGATGGCTTGAAAATTATAAATTAAAGGTTATACCATATTTTATTTGAGTAAATTATGATACAATATTGTGGGAATTAAAATACAAAAGGGTGGAACCAAATTGAAGTAATGGTTTTAATATGAAAAACAAATGTGTGAGAGCTATAGTCCAATTTGGAAAAAAATTGTAAAGTTAGTAATGTAACCTTGTGGATAGGTTATGATGCAAATTGATGACTAAATTTGTAAAGATTAAAATGTAACCTTGTGGATAGGTTATCGTGTGATCTTGTTTTATAGAACACAAGGTAAATTTATGATCAAATTTTGAGGAAAGCTATAGGGTAATCTTGTTTGATAGATTACAAGGAAAATTTATGACTAGTTAGATTATGAAAACCATAATACATTCTTGTTGGTAGATCAAGTGATAATATGGTAGAAAAATATCTAACATTGGGAAGAATGGATAAAGAACTTAACATAATTCTTCTAGTTTTGGAAGGATGGATTGGTGTCCATCCTTGGGGAAGGTATGGGACTTCTCCATGGTATTATGAATACTAGAATGACTTACATTTGATATGGATTGAATTATGAATTTATCCTTATAGGGAATAAGGATATAATTTATAGGATGAATGTCGAATTCATTCCTGGTAAAAGTTATGATGATATAAATGATATATGCATAACAACATTGTAAATAAATATATAAATAGTAGGATGAATATGGAATTCATGCCTAAAGAATATTACATAGTACTTCAAAAATGCATATGATGATAAATACATGTAAGGATTCATTTTGAGAAAACTTGAATGAATGTAGGAAGATTATGAAGAAAATAAGCTTATATTGAGAGAGGGGGTGAACAATATAAGATAAAACTTTTCTATTTTATTTCCAAGGCAATAACTTCAAACAATATCAATGCAATAATGAAACAATGTACAAATCACCATACACATAATAGACAAATATTTTACGTGGAAAAACCCTCTAGGGAGAAAACCACGATAAAATATTGCTCATAAATTTCTTCAATAAAAATTGTGGGCACTAACCCACAGGAGACACCAATCCCCTATTACAAGTTTATGTACACAAATCCACAGGAGACACCAATCCCCTATACAAGTTTATGGACACCAATCCATAGGAGACACCAATCCCCTTACTCTAGTTTATGGACACTAATCCACAGGATACACCAATCCTCTATACAAGTTTGTGGACACCAATCCACAGGAGACACCAATCCCCTTACTCTAGTTTGTGGACACAAATCCACAGGAGACACCAATACCCTTGCTCAAACCCATGGACACCAATCCATAGGAGACACCAATCCCCTTGATCAATTTTGTGGACACCAATCCATAGGAGACACCAATACCCTTGCTAAAGTTCATGGAAATAAATCTATAGGAGACACCAATTCCCTTACTTAAGTTTATGTACACCAATCCAAAGGAGACACCAATCCCCTTGGTCAAGTTTGTGGACAACAATACACAGGAGACACCAATCCCCTAGCTCAAGTTCATGGAAACCAATCCATAGGAGACACCAATTTCCTTTCTCAAGTATGCTCCAAAACTTGCTCAAATCTACTCCAAAACCTGCTCACAAAACCTGCTCAAATATGCTCTAAAACCTGCTCAAATCTGCTCCAAAACCTGCTTACAAAACCTGATAAAATCTGATCTATAACCCTTGCACATTTATTCCCAAATTCAATCATAACCAATGCACAAATCTGTTTATAAAACTTGATCAATAATGATATCAAGTTATTCACCTTTGCTTTTATTAACTAAAAGCAATTCAGACATATTCTACCTAGAATTATTTTATATTCATGAACATATAGATAATGATATGTACTAATGTAGTAATATTAAAATTGCCAATATGTTCTTCACATTCATTAAGTTTGTCGCTTCCACATATCTCATATATATTACATTTTAAAGGTAGCTCAAGTCTAGAATTGGATAACTTACTTGTGTGTTGACTTGGAGATGCTTATACCTTGCTCTTCTTCCACTATCATGTGCACCTTTCCTTCTTCTTTGAATTGGCTGAATTATCCTTCCTTGTCAATTGAATGCTTGGGTGAATATGTGTACTTAATATTATTTGACACCTTGACTTGTTCCAGATTTGTGCCCTCCAAATCTGCCTCAATAATGATGATCTTCTTCTTGCATGTGCTTTTCAAATATGGTCAATAATTCTCTTTTTCTTTCTTTATTTAAATAGCAAATCAACCACTTTAAACCCTTATCACTTATTTTATAAACATACACAATAAATCTAAAAAATAACTCCTTATATCTCCATTTTAAACTTACAATATAAAGCTTTATTCTAACAACATCTCCCTTTATTAAATTGTAAAAATGAAATCACAACATTACACCTTATATCTCCCCTTTTATAATTTGCAAAAATCAAATTACAACATTACACCTTATATCTCCCCTTTTATAATTTGCAAAAATCAAATCACAATATTACACCTTATATCTCCCCTTTTATCAAATTTAATAAAATAAAATTTACCCTTACCTTGCATAGCCACGGATGGGATTCGATCCCTTGACCTCTAGAAGCGCAATGCCCTAACACAGGCTCATGACCAACTGAGCTACCGCAAAAGTTGAAACCAAAAGGATCAAGTGAATATTTAACCTCCTCGTTTCATTGTCTCAACCGTTTCAAGAAAATGGGCATCGAAGATATTCGACCCACTAACCTTCTGCTCCATAGCACCCTAGCTCAAACTAGGCAACCATCTAGGCTAGCCGAGTGGATGAAACCAAAGGTGCACCATAAACTATATAAATCCTTCTTCATGCTATTTTGAACAACAAAAACACACCAAAATAGGCACCGAGGGGTTTCGACCCTTAAACATTATGCATCGTAGCTCCCTAGCACGAGCTAGGCTACCGACTGGTCTAACCACTCGGTTGAGGTAGAAGTGGTACATATAGGTAATTAAAGTCTTATTTAAATCACTACTGCCAAACTTGTGCTCCTCTCCTCCCTCATTATACTCGCTACCTCTTTCTACTCGAAGGATATATTCGAATTTCATTACATATCCAAAATGAATTAAGGGCTCATATTTATATTAATATGCTTGTCATTCATGCCCAAAGAAGTTGGCCCATCAATTTGAAAATTTAAATTTAATTCCTTTTGCATGGTGCGCTCAAGGAGGTCAGCCCAATAATTAAATATTTAAACCCTTTGGTTTAAATATAAACCTCCCACTTTAATATTTAAATATTAAAGCACCCTTGAAGATATCTGCCTTGCACTTCAATGATAACTCATCATTTCAACCTTGAAGATATTTTTACCTTTGACATCAACATTTCATCCTTGAATATATTTCTACCTTTGATATCAATGACAACTCAATATTTTTAACAAATTATATGTGGGATAAAATATTGGAGAGATTATGGGGTCTCTCCTTGTAGTATAAAACTTAGATTAAATGGACTATTAATATCTAGGGTTGAAGAATGAAGTAGAGATTCATTCTTGAGGAAACCATGAGGTTTCTTCTTTCTCAATTTATATGTATCCAGTGAGCATTTCATTTATGTGTTTCAATTGTAATGATGACCTGAAAATAGGAATGTATGGAAATATCCTATAGCCATGTATTTAATGATGGTCCATAAGAATATTTGATTATTTTATCATGTAAATTGGTACGAGAAGATTAATGAGATATGAGGATGCATAATTTGAGGCTGGGTTTTTTCCCATTGGGGTTTTCCCAAGATATATGCTAAGTATTTCTATTTATGGATTGCAATTGTTGTACTACATGGATGTTATATTTACTTTCTAACATGATGTTAGTTAGATAGATTGTCGATGTACATGAGGTGGTAGTTAATGTTACATTTACTTTTCAATATGATGTGTTTGTTAATAAACAATGTTCAATAAGTATGAATGGTTTACATTTGCACTTGATATTTATTAGATCTATTAATGGATGTTACACTTGCTTTTCCAATGAATGGATATTTTAATATGATGCAATGGTTTATGCTTTGATTCAAGTGATAGTCTTGATATGAGTAAAGCAATATTTATGTATTGTTTTAATAATACATGCATGGTATTCCACTGCAAAAGAATAGAATGCTAAACCAATTAGGAAGTAATATTGAAATTACATTCAATTAGTTAAGTAACTAAAATTCCTAATGAAAGGAGAGATAGAAATAATTAAACAAAGGAATTAATAAACATCATGATGGAATGTAAGGTTAGATAGGAGCTGGTCACTCCTATCATGAGAGTTGACATTGACCATGTTGTAATTCTCTCGGTTACTTGCTATCCTAATTGATGTTGGTTTAAACATATTTTATTGTGAACTTTACTTAAATGATAGACATGACATGTTTCAATTTTTTTTTCTCTCCCAAGTTGAGTTGGAAATGAGGGTTGTTACAATAAAGCATAGCACCCACATAGATATTTACAAATTAGGAAGCAAGATTTTGGGTGAAATTCCCTAGTGGAAGTAGGTAAACCATGACCCAACCCATCAAATGAGCGAATCATGGCCCAATCGTATGCTTCACCCTCTCCTATGGGATCATCACTCAATTATGGTGAGTGTGGATTTCTCCCCATGTGTGGTTTCCAGTGGTTGATTTCCCTTGTGGGCCCCATGTTAGCTCTGGGGTCCATTCTTCACTCCTATTATACTACCTAGTCTCATACTCTCTCAAATAAAAAACATAAGCTAACAAAGATGATGCTTAGGTTATCCTGCACAATAACCTAAAAAGTAATGTGCCAACAACTAGGAATTTGAGCACTTCATCCTCTAAGCATAAATAACCATAAACTGAAATATAAACATACATACATAAAGGAAACAAGATAGGGATAACCAAACAATTTGGAACCACAAAGTCATAGGCCTCTAATATATATTTATGAATATGAAAATATTACAAGATTATGCCAAAAGTGGGGGTTTAAACTACTCACAAGACCACCCAAGGATCTAAGTACTAATATACAAAATAAAATGAATGAAAAGTTATACAACTTGCAATGACTAGTTGATCCTTTACAATGCTAAACTAACTACTATATATAGATTATAAAAGAGGGATATTTTCCCTCCAAAATTGTACAAAGATTTAAAAATGGCTGCTCTTTTATGTGTTGGGTCATATCTTTGTTTAAGTCATTGGTTCCTTTGATGTCCTTGGATCTAAGCCCATTAATGTTGGATGGTTCTGAGCCTTTGGATGGGCTACTACTTATTGGTAATTCTACCATATTATCTCAGGTAAATTTCTCCAAGATCAAATATCAATCATAAAATCACATTCACAAATAATACCAATATCTCACAAAATAAATCTTTATTGATAATCAAAGAAATATATCAAAACATGGTTACATTACATGGAGCTTTATCTCCAATATATAACTTTATAAATGACTCTTCAATATTCCTGACTATTACTCTCCTCAAACTCTTAGGAGATGCAACCTTTCACATGCCTCACATTATGAAAAAATCCTCATGACTCTTTACTTCCATACTTGACACCTATCATCTATGACTCTTCACTTGCACTCTTGACACCTATCACCTATGACTCTTCACTTGCATACTTGACACCTTGCACACTCACACTTGCACACCTCACACTTAAACTATTGGTACCTTGCACACTTTATTACATAACAAATAATACTCTCCACACTTTGATACATATATTAGATAAATATAGAACTCACTCCCTAAACTAATAATTAAAATAGTACTTCGTGGTAGTTTAATATTATCAAATAATATAATATATCCAACACCCTCCCCATATTACATTATTTGGTGTGAAGAATTTTAGTCTTCAATCTCTAATTTTGGTCTTTGTACTTCAGATTTAGTTCTCGTATTCTTGAAGTTTTGGCATTGATCTACTAACCTTTTCCCTAGAATAATTATCAATTTTTTTGTGTCCATAAAAACATTGTAACATGTCCATGATTCTATTCCAATATGATTTATTGATCCATCCATAGTGTACTTCAATTTTATTTTTGTGATCTATTTTTGGTTTGGTTCTTTCACAAATTTTACAATTATGAAATGATCTTGATTTTAATCTACAACTTTCATCTATTTTTGTTGTCCTTTTTTTGACAACTTTTATCTCATATTCTGAAACATTAGTGCCTTCAAAATTTTTTGAGTGGTTTGCATTATTATTCTTATCACACTCATCCTCAATTTGGTCTTCATCTTCATTGTCTATAATATTTCCCATAAGGGCTCTTATTTCTTTTTCATCCTCATTCTATATTTATTGAATTTCTTGAACTAAGTTTCCTTTTTTATTTTCTTCTTTTGGTCACTGTTGTTACACATGTTGATATCATGGTTGATATTACCTTGGTTGAAACCATTGAAAAGGTCTATTCACTTGAATTATTTGAATCAAGGAATTGTATCTACAATAGTTTGCAGTATGACATTCTACATTGATTATGTGACAATATCTCCATCTCCATTTAGGTTGATATTGTGATGATGTTGCAATGTTATTTGATATATTTTTCTTTGATATCAAAGCATTATTAGTCATTTCATATTTGAATAGATTTTCCACTTCATATTCTTGAAGAATGTTGACTAAGTCACCAAAGTTTATGGTTTTATTTAGCATTTGAGGCAAAGTGACTAAATTTTTGAAAGTTTTTGGGAGTGCTCTTGATGTTAATTGGACAAGAAAATTGTCTTCCACTTTTTATCCCAAAGTAAATAACTTATCTTTTAATTTTTCTATCCTTCAAAGAAAAAGTTCTATATTTTCTCCACTATTAACCTTACCTTTAATGAATACAATTGTGATTGCAAATGCAAGATAGTCGTTTTGTTCTTTCCTTCAAATAATTTGCACAATTTTTGCCAAAAAAAATTTCAAGTCTCTACTTCACTTATATAAGGCTAAATTTCATATGTTATTCCAAATGTGATTAGCATAAGGGGTTTTGCATCATCTTCCTCAATTTTTTTATTTTACCTTTCATATTCTAGTATGTTCTTTGTTTCGTTCACTATAATACAAAGTTTTTCAACTATAAGAATTGATTTCATTTTATTATTCCATGATGAAAAGTTTGGTCCTTTCAGAAGTTGTGATTCAGAAAGGAAAATTTTACCATTTGCCATAATAGAACTCATTCAATATTATTCAAATTATTTTAATCTCCTTTTATCTCCCAAATTTTCAAATTTCACAAATTCCTTCTTTTGATATTAATCAATCAATCTTCAAATTTTAATTCACCATTCATTCAATTTTAATTCTTTAATTTTCTTGTATCTCCCAATCCAATTATATTTCACAAATTCACCTTTAAATTTCAAATCAACACTCCACTTAATTCAAAATTCAATGCAAATTTTAAATGTTTTATTTTACTATATCTCCCATTCATGAAATAATTATTTTTAATTAATTCCTTGAATCTCTAAATTTTAATATTTGATCAACAAATTAATATGCAAATACTTGACTCCCAAAATTATCACATAAATCAAATAAAACCTTAATGCTTCACCTTATACTCTACCAAGTCTTCAAGTTGCACCAAATTAGGGTTCTATCTACAACGTTTGCACTATCCACACTATTCACATAGTCCATACTATATGTACTATCTGCTTTGTCCACACTTTCCTCACTATCCACATGGTCTAAATTTTCTAAAGTGTTACCAAGCATTACTCAATGAACATGCTATGTTCCTTTCATCTTCTCAGGTTATATTCCTTTGTATCAAGTTGAAGCTTCAATTTATCTTAGGTATAATGTTCTTAGATCCACATTTATTATTCTAGGATTTTAACATGCTTATCTCCATTTTTAGTTTACTCCAGTTCACTCCTCTAACAAGCTTCTCTCCGATGTTCACTTTAATTCGCTCCTCTAGCAATATTTATTTCTCCTTTCATATTAAAAAAATATATATTTGATGCATGTCATTAATAGCATTATTAAATCTCAATTATTTATTAATACAGGGTGGTGTCTAAAGCTATTTACGAGAGAAAGCTTGAGCAGGGTTGTAGTTTAGTTCATTTATGACAACAAGTCTTATTGGCAAAATAGATTATTTTGGGGGTTTTTGATCACCTTTTAAATCCTATATTGCACAAAATAAACTAGTTTACTTGCAGAAATGGAAATATGATCCTAAGTTACAGAAATTGAAATCTAATTATAATTGTAGAATTTAAACCTAATTACTTTTGCAAAATTGAAATTGTTGAATGATAAGCACACAAGCCAACTCCTGTCAGTGTTATATTTTAGAAGGTTGTCAATATTCTGTTACAGTAGCTAACAACAAAAAGGAAAAGTGTAGAAAACTGGTAAAAGTTGTTGAAATGAAAGAATCCAAAGTAATATAGCTATTTTTATGAAACATGGAACAATAGCTAATCTAATGATCACCCATTTAGAAAATCTACAAGTTTACTTTAAACATGAAATAAATCAGAAAATTTGCAACAAAGGTTAGTGTGAAACAAAAGATGAAATTGACAAATATTCAGCTAATTCTACTGCAACAAAAATTAGAAGAAAACATGTATTGTTATTCCTTCTCCTAGGCCTAGATGTGGCCCTTGCTTCCTTTTCCAAAAGAAGGTATGAGCTCCTCTTACTTGATAAATTTCACACACATTCATGCATAACAGAGATAATGAAAGAACTACACTTTTATTTATTCTAAAAACAACATTACATTTTTTTGCTCTTGTACTCTGTTACAATCTAAATCTCTTTTTGCTAACTCCTATTTTCCTAATAGCTTTACCAATATGGGATCTGTATTATTTATAATTTCTAACTATATATCTACATGCAAAAAATATTCTATTCTATTTTACATTTGATTTGCCTAATATTCTGCAACTAACTAGGTCTATTTCAGGACAGGGCAGGCTGCATCAACAAGTGTTTGCTTGTGAGTTGTGTATCCTGGTAGTAGGGAACAATGGGGACAATTGTAGAAGGTTTTTCGTATATATTCTCACTCTTTATTTACCCTTTCAACCACTTAAAAACTGTAGGTGTTCAAAAAGATGCGCGTTCCCCTGTTATTCCAAATATCTTTGAATAACTGGCTGTAGGTGCACTTTATCCCCAAAATGCATTTAGAATGTCTGTTTCAGCTGGTTATTTTAGGTAGGTTGTTTAATCCAACTTCCAGGAGGTGATCCCAACTAATTTCATCCTTCTTCATTGGTAAATTCTAGGCCTTGCCATTCATTGGCAGCTGGCTAGAATTTACATGATAAACCTGTATTTCCCTATTTCTGCTGCAACAGTTACACTTTTGGTGCTCTTTTCTAGTTTTAGATAAATTAGCACTTTTGGAAATATAAAACATAAATAAATATATGTTGCTACAAAACTCATGCATTCCATTTATTAGCAAGCCATGCTAGGATGATGTAAAACTGTACAAAAACTATAAAACTGTTGCACAACTGTCTTTGTTTTGTTATGCCCTATTGTTGTCCATTTAGACCAAGTGGGAATGCATCCAAGTAGGTTAGAAGTCTTATTTAGTCTCTATGAACACATTCCATATATTTTTTCTTGCTTTGTCTGACAACTTCAAGGTGCTCCTATAAAGTGACAACTTGCTAGTTTTTATATGGTTGTCCTCTGCAGATTTCCAGATTTATGTCAGTCCTAGGAATTTGGCTTCAATGTGGATTTCAAACCAGTTCAAAATGTGGGAGAACATTCAAACACCTTTGTGAAATTAATGGACATCAGCATACCACATTTGGATAAATGAAATGCATATTTTAATTGCTACTTAATCAAGCAAAATCAGTCATAAAATGCTGAAAATAGTCAAAATAGGGGTATAATATTCCTAACATAAAATCATGCAAATACTTAACAAGTAATATATTCTAATCAACTATTTGGAAATTAAATTTGTCATGTTTGGTAATGTGGCAGTTTTTTATATGTCAAACACAGTGTTATAATGAGGCATTTCTAGGCCTCATCAATATTCTCTCCACAATAGTCATCCAACTCTTAATTAAAAATCTCATTCTCCTCCATATCTTCAAGAAACTACCAATCATATGCTTCATCTCTCATGTTCCACATTATTCTAGCATCCACATGTCTTTCTTCTCGTATTTTTGTAATCCATGTTATACTGTAAACATCCAACAATCTTCCATATATTTCAAATCAATATTCAATAATTACCAATCCTTCAATAATCTCCTCCAACAATCTTTCTTCAATTTCAATATCTCCTGTCAATATCTTCTTTTGAATATTTTGATTTCTCCATCTATATTCTCTTCTTCAATAATATTCCTGCTCTAATTTCTTCTCTTCTCCAATAATATTATCTTCTTCAAAACCAAGATATCTCTAACAAAGTCCACTCAATGTGGCTTTGATACCACTATTAGCAATTCTGCCAGATTATCTCCTAGGTTTATTTCTCCAGGATCAAATATCAATCATAAAATCACATTCATAAATAATATCAGTATCTCACAACATAAAACTTTATTTATAATCAAAGAAATATATCAAGACATAGTTACATTGCATGGTGCTTTGTATCCAATATATAACTTTACAAATGGCTCTTCAATATTCCTAACTATTGCTCTCCTCAAACTCTTGGGAGATGCAATCTTTCACATGCCTTACATTATGAAAAAAAACCTCATGACTCTATACTTCCATACTTAAAACCTACAATATATGACCCTTCACTTGCACTCACGACATCTATCGCCTATGACTCTTCACTTGCATACTTGACACCTTGCACACTCACACTTGTACTCTTGACACCTTGCACATTTTATTACATAACATATAATATCCTCCATAATTTAACACATACATTAGACAAATACAAAAGTCACTCCCTAAACTAATATTTACAATAGTACTCCAAGGTACTTTAATATTATCAAATAATATAATATCTCCAAAACTACTACCATTGTTGTCATATACTCCTTTTTGAGATTCCCAAAGTTTGAGTGTGATAAATATCTATAATTAATGCTCTCAATTGAAGGTTACTCCTATTGCAGCTTCCCATGTTGTTACCTTTAATGCGCCAACCATCCTCTTGGACTGTTAGGCTTAAGACGTGCGGGTAGGCGAGTTTGAGTTTTTTTTCATTCCTTTATGGGATCACTTGCTACCATTGGGATATGTGCTTGAATGCTATGGTTTGTCCCAATATTATATGGCTAATCCTCCCTATCTCCCACTGAGATATGCTTTAATGTCTTAACTATCAAGGCTTTTGCATTGTTTATCCTCTAAGGATTTCTTGATCTACTCAAATTTTTCTTATTTTTTCCTTTTGTCAAAACTTTTAAAACTCCTAATTTTTGGACATTTCAATCTTCTTGTGCCTTTCAAGACTTTTATCCACCCTTAAGTTCTTAGATTCCAAATATCTTAAGTGATTAGAAATTTTTATTTCCTCTTCTTGTTGGAACTTTTGAAAATGGTGTTAAATTTTGATTGGAATTTTATCATTATTTGAGAGGACTCATTCATCGAAGGTTTTATCCATATTTTACCTTTCAAACATTTTGACAAGAACCCTTTCTTGCACTTATTTGTTGATTCATTCCCTACCTCTAATCTACTTTTCCTCTGTTTAGGTCACTTACCAAGATTTTCTCAAGGTAGAATTTGAGTATAGTGAGAATTCACTACACATCATTTTACACTTTATGTATAATATTTTATTGGATGGGTTCCTTCTATTAATTTTTTTTTTAAATATTATGAATTCTAACACAAATAAATGAACTCAAATAATTATGTAATTCTTAAAGAAGGGCTCAAAATGATTTCATATGTAAAATTTATTTTTATTTTTTATAATTATAGAAGGGGTGTTGAAAGGTCCCCAAACCTTTTACAACAAGAAGAAATCCAAGCCTACAAGATTATCAAAAGAGGTACGAACAAAGAGAAGTCCATGCAGGGACTTAAAACCAACCAACCCACTAGGGCATAACAGGAGCAACTCAAAAATAAGAAGAAAACCCACACTAAGAGATCCCTTACCAATCCCACTAAAATAGAGAAAATACATGGCCTTTGGAAGGTTTGTTCTAATAATTCTTAAGGCAATAAAATAAATTAACTCCTCAAAACCTTATAGCATTCACATCTAACAATAAATTGATCACTTGGCATAAAATCATTCATTGATGACTTCACTAACTTTTTACCACTTGTTTACCACTAGATGTAAATAATAAATAAGAAAAAGTAATTTGTTTTGATCTAATTATTTTGGGTATATATATATATATATATATATATATATATATATATATATATATATATATATATATATATATATTAAAATTTTGATTTCTTGCTCCATAGGATTACCATGTTGACTACTGCCTTAGATAACCCAAGGGTGTAAAATAGAAAAATGAAGAGGGAGTAGTGGTGCGTAAACCTAAAACCATAGGGTGGAGGGTGGCCTAGGCTAGACAAGCTAGCTAACCATCCATACATTTATCTTTGGAGAAGAATGAGGTTCTCACCCCTTGAGGTGATTTGAAGGCCAAACGACTATTGCATATCTCTCCAAAGTAAAAGGGCCAATATTTGAATGCAACATCACTCAATGAATACACTATCCACTCATCCATTTGACAATACACCAACCACCATAAATAGAGATAAAATCAAGTCCCCTCCTTAAATAAGACTACTCATGCATGGAGATAACATAGAAACATTCTCCCATACCTATTTCAAAATATAAAAGAGGGTTAGAATCAAACCCCCAACCTCCAAAAAAATATCCTTACACACTCTCACTACTAGAGAGATAAAAGGATGATCCCCACCTTGATAAACCTAGATCTCATGTAGATAATGTTCTCAATATCATCTAGGGTTCCATGAAAAAAACACATAGACTCGAAATAAGGATACCATATATTATGTGCCAACATATTGACTATATTGGCACATCCTATAGGTTGGTGGGAATGGTTGTGGGTTTCTTAGATCCAAAAACCTCTAAAATAAAGAAGAAAAATATGTAGTAGAGGGAATGCTTTAGACTATGAATAATCATAAAAGTGCATGCACCCAAAAACCAGTTTGCCCACACATGTCATTGAGGATGAAATAAAGATATTTTCTTGATAAGAGCCCTATGTATTGGTCTCACTATTATTCCTAGTGATATTAAGAGTACATGGAATACATCCAAATGGAGGAAACCAAGGCAAGTGACACCCTTTTTAAAAATTAAAAAAATATTCTTTCAAAAAAGTCACCCACAAAAATGGTCATCACATAGAGAAAGAAGAGTATAATCTTTTGCCATTGCCCCTTATACCACACTTGAATTATGAAGATCTAAGGATAATTTTCCCTTGTGATCAAAATAAAAATAGATGCTCCAACTAGAAATTCTACATGACCAAGTAACAACGCTTCATGCCCACTTTGATATTGTATTAGATTTCACACTTGTTTCCAAAATTAACAAAAGTAATTCATCTACTCAAATTTATAGAAGGAGAAACAAAGTTAAAATAAAATAACAATACACATAATTGGATGGGTGTTCTTAAGCACCAAGCACTATGATCAAGATTAAATCACACTGATACAATGTAGGTGTTTGTGGGTATTTATACTAATAGTTAGGCCCCAATAATAATAATATCATAATCACATTAACCTAGGTATACATAAGATAAAGGCTTAAGGTTAATTACAAGCTACTAAACCCTTTCCTATTGCACATTAGACATTAAATAGGTTTAGTGAAGGGTTTAACCATGAAAATTTTAACTATGGACCCAAAGGCTATACATAAAAAATTAAATTTTACATTGTATAATGATTTACCATAGGTTTACATATGATCAATATCATATAATGTTGTCCATGGCTAATAAAGTTAGATTACACAAATTTCATCACTATTTGTAGAGAGATATGGATTCAAACATAGTTAATTAGATGATTGGCATATCTTATCAATATGTATACCTTAAATCACCCATGCACATAGGATGAGAACCTACTATATGTATGTGAAAAATACAATAAGTCCCTTAATATTTGTACAATATCATATTTTAAGTATGATTAAAGGTCCCAACCACTAAATCCCATCAACTTAGCTTTCACCATTCATTTAATGAAAATTTAAATCCATTCTTAGAAAGAAATAAACAAAGTAACTACTTTCATTGTACATATTAAACACATTTAGCATTAGGTCAATGGCAATTTTTAGTATCAGATAGCAATATAAATAAAACATAAGGCTCTTAGAGGGAAAGGGGTCAAATTTTAACATGCATAAAGTAGTAGAGTGATAATACCTTGGAACCTAATTGCATTAACCCCAAAGTAGTAGGCAAACTACTTATACATAATAAGCGAAATCTCTTATATCAATTACAAATACAAGATAACTCATTATAAAATAAATATTTTATATCAAGAATAAAGAGGTATCCATGCTGAGAGGAGAAAAAAACATGTTGTGTAGTAATATCAATACCAATTTCAATAGAATATACTTAAGAGAGAAAAACAAAATATCTATGTGCAATAGCCCTCTTTCTATTAGGTATTTAACAAATAAATTTTCTATTATATATAACTTCCATGGAATTCTTAATGATCGAGAAGAATGGAGTGACAATTGTTTTTAATCCATTAGAATATAAGAAAAATCATATTGAAGATACGGTAATTTGACTTTATTGACCAAGTTTGCTAGATGATTATGTAATCCTTTAGCAACCTTTGATGTAAGGCTATGGACAATATTATGATGATATAAGCCTTTTGAAAACTATTGATGTAATACTATGAGTAATATTATTGTGTTCATACCATATGAGATTGGTTAATCCACTTGGATGGTTATGTATTCACCCCTTGTGGGATTGGTTAAACCACCTTGATGGTTAACCTTAACTAAAAATTTAATTAAAGGTTTAGTAACTTGATTTAACCTTGAGCCTTATGTTGAACTTGGTTAATGTAATTGTAACTGTAATTGGGGGATTAGGCATCTACTATAAATACCTCCAATCACTTATCCATTAAATTAGTGTAAATTTTAATATTTTATGTGAACTATTACGGTGGATGCCCACATTTGATACACACCCTTCCTATTTCATCTTGTTGGTATTTCTATTTTGATTATCTTTTCTCTTGCATATGCTTGTGGTGATTGTTATAATTCATATTATTTTTAGAGGTATTTGTTGAAGAATATTACAATTTGGTACATGCAAATGTACCCTCATGGTACAAATGTAAATATGTAATAGATTAGGGTTTGTGTCTATAGTTTAGGTGAGTGCTTTATATTTTATGTAAGAGTGTAATATGCAAATATGCTTCATGGTACAAATGTAAATATTTAATAGATTAGGGTTTGTATCTATAGTTTAGGTGAGTGCTTTATATTTTATGTAAGAGTATAATATGCAAAAATGCATGTGTTATATAAGAGTGTAATGTGTAGTATATGCACAAGTGTCATGTAAGTAAGAGTGCAAGTGTGTGCACAAGTATCATGTATGTAAGTGTGCAAATATGTAAAGTGAGGATGTGCACAAGTATATTGTATTAGAAGATTTAGAGTTAGTTAGAAGTGTGTAAGTGTCATAGATTCAAGTATGCATGTAAGAAGAGAGTGAAGAGTCTAGTATACAAGTGACAAGATGAGAAGCCAAAGATCAAGAATAGGAAAGGTTGTATCTCCCAGATATGTGAGATGTCTAATAGTCAAGTATTGAAGTCACTTTTATATCTATATATTATGGAGACCTTCCATATAATGTATTGGAAAAATGATTTGTAAACAATCACCACATATCAAGCATTTGATAATAAAGCTTGTATACAAATTTTGATTAATTTATTATTTTAGTATTCTTCATGCATGTACATGAATTATTTTTACCATTTACATTCATATTTGATATTATAAGTTAATTTTATTTCATTATTATATTGACATGAATGTATATATTTGATTGCTCATTTATAATTCTACTCTTGATTATTGATATTTTAATCTATAATATTGTTGGTTTATTTACATTAGGACCTATGATATTTTGAGATAGTTAGACTTAAAATCCAAAAGTGGTATCAAAGCTACCACTTAACTCCATCCATTCTTGATAGAGTTATATTTTGGAGTTTGTTCACTTTGAAAGTAGTGAAAACTTGGACTCTATTTTAAATATATGTTTGAGTAGATATTGAGGGGAAAGGAAAAGTCACCCTAATTTGCATGCTAGGGTATTTCCACCTGGTTCAAGGAAAACCAATCAAGACTAGGACTCGTCTTGAATAGATTTAGAGAGCCAACTCAAAATAAAGTTGGAAGTATAGGGACATTCATAGTTACCCTGATATCGATTTTGGATTCTGTAGAAAAGAGAAGAATCATTATAGTTCTTAGGTGTGACCTAAGACATCAGAGATATATTTCAAAATATTGAGATAGAGGAGCATAAAATATTCCAAAGATAGAAAAGCATCTAAGCTTCTAGAATATATAGGAACATCCAAGCTTCCAGAAGATAGAGGAGAATCAAATATTATAGGGACAAAGAAGCATATAAGCTTCCATAGGTCAACATACTATAGAGAAGATAAGCAGTATGAGTTTCTTGAGAAGAGATTAGTACTAATAAGTATAGAGAAGAAGCCTCCAAGAAAATAATATAAAGGTATAGAGAAAAGTTAAGATTATGATTAACCAAATAACTAGAAAGATAAAGCTAATTGGAAATATCTTCATATCATTTTAGTCTTGGCCTTGTATTAGTTTTTGAAATAAGTATTCTTTGAGAAGCCATTTCAATGTTAAAGAAAGTAATATCTACTATACAAGAGCTACATAAAAAGGAAAAAAGTCATCATAAGCACTACCATACAATGTATTTATAAGAGCCATAAGAATTACAATATTACAACAATCTAAGAGGTATAAGAAAAAATATCTGAAAGTGAGAAGTACAACTATCTAAGAGTCATAAGAGAAATGCTTTATTCTAAAGTATAAAGTGCATTCAAGTGCACAGTCTAGACAAATTGACCAACATAGAATAGCATGAATAGAAGATAAAGTATCCAACACTTAATAGTGTGAACAAAAGACTTAGTGGTCAACATAGAACAATGTGACCAGAAGATAAAGTGACCATCATAGAACAACCTGACCAAAAGATAAAGTGGTTAGCATAGAATAAAATGATCAAGATATCAGTTAGACAACATAGAACAAAGAGACTAGGAAATTATGTGGCTAGAATAAGAAGAAAGAAGTGGCCAAGATACTTAGCATCCAATGATTGAGAATCCAAAGCGACAAGGTAGATCAATTGGCCAGTGGAAGATAAAGTGACCTGAAATCAAAGTGATTTGCATTATTTAAAGATATGTAGAAAAATTAGCAGAAGGAATTGCTACCCCAAGCAACATACGATGAAGAAAGAGAATTATCAGATCATTATTCATAAATAATTTAGAGTGTGTTATCCTTTAGCATATGAACACTCCATACAAAAGAGCATACATGCCATACACGATATCTCAAATAAGCTCCTAGTATTCATACGTATCCAAGAGAGCTTGAATAAGTTCCCAACAATAAAATACATATAGGAGAGCCTGAATAAGGCCTTAAGTAGTTAAACACATCTAGAAAATCTAGAGTGCATTCTTAGCAAACTAACATACCTTCCAAAGAGCCTAAATAATATCATAGCAAAACAAATTTATTTGAGAAAGCCTAAGTGAGTTATTTGTAAATCAACGTACCATTTAGGAGATCCTGAGTGAATTCTTAGTGAATGTTATCCTCAAGCATGCTAAAGACACTCAAATCCAAAACCCTAATTCCATAGTTATGAAATCCCAAACCTTATCCAACCTGAGTGAATTTTAAAATTTGAGGAGTTATAAGGTTTAAAGATTTGAGATTTGAGTTTTTGAATTTTGAAGAGTTTTTGGTTTAGAGTTTCTGGAAGATATTGAAGATTTAAATTTTTTGAAGATATTTTATTTTAAAATTGAAAAATTAATTTAACAAGGACTCAAAATGATTACTACATAAAAAAAGTTTAGAATTTGCAAATTTCTTATTTGAGTTGATATTTAACTCTAGATATATAAGGATTTCAATACTACAAAGAAAAAACCTAGTGAGGATGAAAGAGAAATACAAAAATTTGAAGAAAGTGATGCAAAGGCACTCATGTTAATTACATTTGGAATAATTGATGAAATACAACCATACTTAAGTGGAGCAGAAAATTCTATAGATGCATGGAATACATTATGCAAAATATTTGAAGGGAAAAACAAAGCAACAATTTTGAATTTACAATCTCAATTATATTATTTAAAGGTTAATAGTGGAGAAAGTATAGAACTCTTTCTTTGAAAAGTAGCAAATATAAAGACAAAACTATTTACTCTAGGAGAAAAGTAGAAGATAAATTTCTTGTTCAAGTTACACTAAGGGCACTTCCAAAAAGTTATAAGTATTTAGTTACTTCTTCACAAGTTCTAGGTAAAGAGACTACATTTGATGATTTAGTCAATATTCTTCAGGAATTTGAAGCAGAGAATTTAGTCAAGGATGGAATGACTAATAATGCCTTGGTATCTAAAGAAAATATTTCAAGTAATATTGTTACAACATCCAGGTATAAATCAAACTGGAATTCAAGATTTTGTTATATATGTAATAAAAAGGGTAATAGTACAATTATTTATAGATATAATCAAGGAAATAAAATGAGTATGAATCACGAAAATCAAATGAATAAAATAGTTCAGCAAAGACAATATCAAACTCAGTATCGATATAATCTATAATGACAACAATGATTTCAACATTAATACCAACAATACCAACATCAACCTCAGTATCAATAAGGTCATCAACACAACACCAACTATAATTTAGAGATGAAAATAAAAAAAGGAAAATTAGTTTAAGAAATTCATGAAATTCAAGAATAGGAAGAAACATCAGAAGGAAATGAATTCAAATATCTTACAGTAAAACTCCTAGTCAATGAAGATATTCATTCTTCAAAGTCTTTTGATGATACTAATATTGTAAATATTGTAGAATATTAAAGTACATGAGAAAATAATTACAAAATATGATAAGGCAAGATCAAGACTAAGATTAAAAATAATATAATAAAGAAACAAAAGAAGAAAATCTAAAAAGTAATGGGGAAGAAAGATAAAAGAGATATAGATCAAAAGCAAGTGTTAGAACAAGAACCTGAAGGAGAAATCAGAATAGAAGTCAAGAATGAAATTGAAGATGAATCTCAAATAGAGGTTCATGCACAATGCAAGGTCACATGAAGATTGAAGATCAAGATAAATATTGAAGACTAAAGTCTTCAATAACCAAATAATGTAATACATGGGGTTGTTGAAGAATATTACATTATTTGGTACATGCAAATATACCCCCATGGTACCTTCATGGTACAAATGTAAATATGTAATAGATTAGGGTTTGTGTCTATAGTTTAGATGAGTGATTTATATTTTATGTAAGAGTGTAATGTGCAAGATATGCACAAGTGTTATGTAAGAGTGTAATATGTAGGATATGCACAAGTGTCATGTAAGTAAGAGTACAAGTGCATGCACAAGTGTCATGTCTTAAGTGTGCAAATATGTAAAGTGAGGATGTGCACAAGTGTCTTGTATAGATTTAGAGTCATGTAGAAGTGTGCAAGTGTCATAGAGTCAAGTATGCATGTAAGAAGAGAGTGAAGAGTCTAGTATACAAGTGGCAAGATGAGAAGCCAAATATCAAGAATAGGAAAGGTTGTATCTCCCATATATGTGAGGAGTGCAATAGTCAAGTATTTAAGAGTCACCTTCCTATTTCTATATTATGGAGACAAAGCTCCATACAATGTATTGGGAAAACGGTCTGTAAACGATAACCACATAACAAGCATTTAATAATAAAACTTGTATACAAATTTTGAGAAATCTATTATTGTAAGTATTATTCATGCATGTACATAAATGATTTTGGCCATTTAAATTCTTATTTGATTTTATAAGTGAATGTTAATTTGTTATTATATTGGCCTAGATATATATTTGATTGCTCATTTATAATTATACTCTTGATTATTGATATTTTGATCTATAATATTGTTGGCTTATTTACATTGGGACTTATGATATTTTAAGATAGAATTAAAAGCCAAAAATATTATAAAAATACATCGTATCAAACTAGGGATAGAGTGGCTTCGCTTGGGTACGTGAAGATATATTTTTTGAAGTAGTTTTGAGGAAGAACTTGTTTGATAATTTTTAGGGTTTTTTCCTTAAAAACCCTAGTGGGAGCTTGGATCATGATAATCTCTGGTGTAATAGTGACTAATTGGCTCAAGACTAATATTCATAGATAAGTTCATATTATTTTCCTCTTTTAACATTCTATTTTTTTGTTAGTTAGTTTTGATGGATGATTCTAGTGATTCCCTAAAGAAGTAGGTTTTATGAAAATTGGTGGATTGAATTTTTTGAGGTTTTTTGAAAATCCTCATTATATTTTATATAATTTTATAAAATAATGATTTTCTTCTCTATTTCAAATCTTTGTTTTGGCATCGATGCAACATAGATGAGAGGGCATTATGCATGGTATATGAAGATTTAGAAGAAGAGTCTAAAAATTTGATAGATCATCCCAATTTCTAAATGAGCCATGGGGAGGATCCAATGCATGGTAAATACCTTCAAGCCATTTGAAAGGTTATTTTATTAGTATATAAGCCTTTCATGCTACCTTGGTGTGAGAGGATTATTTGAAAGGCTATCGTCAACCTTTTTGCATTCCTTGTAAAATTTTAGTGGGGTTCCAGTTCAATATTTTTAATGATTTTGCCACTTGATGCCTATTTTTATGTCCAAAAGAATGTATATTTCCCTCCAAAATTTTAAAATTTGAATTAAAAAAATGGAATATTCCACAAAATATTCCTATGCTTAGTGGTAGGAACAATTGGATAGGTGGCGAGGGTTGTTTTGTAAGAACAATGTATATGATGCTTTGGAAGTGAATTTATTTTATTTATAGGGGTAGTTGTGGTTTTTGTTGGACCGTGTAGCAGAACGATAAGGTTTGATTCTCAAGAGAAATATTCTAAATTCAAACCTTCACATTCAACATTTTTATTTCTATGTAAAAAGCATGATTTTGATGAGATGAGAGTTGTAATGCATTTTGGTTCACTCATATTTTGTGGTGCGTTGGTAGGGTTGTCCAGTTGTGCAAGACAGGTCTAGTTTTCAAAATACAATGACACTTCCTTTTTCTTTTTGGAATAGCATGATGCACACATAAATTTTTTTGCCTTGGATGATATATTATGAGGGACGTTATATGTTTCCATCTAAAAATATTGGGATAATGGTATCATTACATAGTGAGAAAGCATTGAATAAGGGAGGTTTATAATTTAAATCCTTTTGTTCCTCTTTTTGCATCACCCTAACTAGGCTAAACGTGCAGGGATGAGTTTGTAAAGCCAAACTATACAATCAACATGTTGGTTTTGACATAGGTTATGATTTAAATGCACAACACTCCTTTCATTTTTAAATATCATGACAACAAGGATATCATTAACAAGCTCTTCACCTCCAATTAAGTGTTTAAAGGATGAGTATGGACCAACCTTTATGACCCTAATATGTGTCTAGTGGTTATTTATAAGGCATGTGAGTGAAAGTTAATCATGACTTGTGAGTTACATTCTATTTGTACCTTATTCCAACCTACCTTTATTACTTCTTGAAGCTCTCGAAGGATGCCACAACCCTTCACTAGGTTGTTGGAAAATATGCCAAGAGTCTATGTGAAGGAAAATATCGAGGTCCCATTCGACAATATTCCTATTCCTCCTACACAACTCTTCTTGGATTCCCTCATGAGGATCCATTCAAGTAATCCTTTGGGGAATCCTACTAGTTTCCCTTTTTGGTTACTTTTGGGTACCTTATGGTCATCATTTATTGTTTTCTAGCCATAGGAGCAATTTTTACTCTAATCATGATCTATTTCCATTGAGGGTGGAGTTCTTGGGGATATTTAAACATATGTTGGATTATGTCCTCTATGTTGGTTGTGGTATTTTTCCAAACATAGTGGATGCACCAAGACTCTTTTCTGAATATGTGGTTATTCCTTTCTTTCTATATGTTCCAAGGTAGAAGAGTAGTTCCTACCCATACTATCTTCCTAATATATTGGTCTACTCCATCCTATGTAGTCCATTTCCTCCACATATTCTCTAGGGTGATAAAGCTAGACCAACTAATACAAGGTAAGGCATCCATCATCTTCCATAACATTGAGGCCACAAGACACTCAATAAGTAAGTGGTAGAGTATTTTGGGGTTCTTCCAACACATATCACATCGCAAAGGACCATAAAAATATATTTTCGTAGGTTATTCCCTTGTTAATACCCTTTTATGTAGTATCCAAATGAAGATATCACCTTAGGCCATAACTTCTATGCCTATATTTATTTGAATAAGTCTCAAAGTGGGTTAGAAGTGCTTTGATATAGTGCTGCATATCCTCATGCTAGTGTATACTCCCCCAAACTCATATTCCCCTAGCCAATGGAATCTTCCACTCGAGACCATGAAAGTGATCTCATTTGTAGAGTAAATTGGATATACATCTTCTACCTCTCTAGAATTTGAATCGGCTATTCAATTGTGGGGACCTAGTTTCTCTCAACTTATAAATTTTTGGTCTAGTACCTATAGTGTTTTTCTAAGAAAGTGTTGTATTTTAAGTAGGTAAAATACTACAGGTGGTCTACAGAATATTGCTATAGGAAGATGTAGCTAAAAAAGTCTATAGGAGGACACGATCGAAACAAACTACAAGAAAGCATGGTAGAAACAAGCTACATATACAACCTACAAAAACTTGTTTACAATTAACAAATCTCTTTTGTGCAATAAAATACCATGTGCATTACCAGCTCAACCAATGATGTGTGTGTGGTTGAGATAGTCATGTGTAATTTGTTATTTTCCTAATGGGACTATAGTTGAATTTATATTAATTTATTATATAGTTATGTGGTTATGTAAACTCTGAATAGGAATAACAAATTTATCCTTTCCTTAAGAAAAGGATAAATTTATTTGTAGTGATTCATACATTTTTTAAACTATTTAGATTATAGGTTATTTTATTATATATTTTTAGTGTCCAAGACAGTGAAGATTTGTTCAAAACCATGTAACAAAGAAAAGGTTGAAATTTCTATTGTAAGGGAATAATGTAAAAGTATATATTACAAAGCCCTCCATGATAGAAGGGTCCACATATACAGGAGAAGAAAGGAAGACTATTGTTACAGCCATGTTACATTGTACGAATTTATATTGGAATAAAAGAGTAAATTAGCATCATTGTCTTTCTTCTATGAGTATGGTAATAAAATTCTTTATCTTCTTCATGTTTTGCTTTTTGTTGTAACTTTCATTTCCTTTCCTGCACATATGAATTAGAAAGCATAAAATTAGTTTAATGAATATAAATTTTTGAAAGATAAAGTAGAGTAAAAAGGGGAGGAGATTAATACTGACCTTGAGGAGGTAGGGCCCACTCCAAAAGGTTAGTCCCTAGATCTCTTCCTCCTAAAGCACAATAGATATAGTTAGAATATAGAATAATATTAGAATATAAATTTGATTAAATTGCATATTATAGAATTATAGAATACATTAAGATAAATAATGCATCATTAAAATCATAAAAAGTGGATCCACACCTAGTTTAGTTCATAATTGCATTCCTTAAATTAAGCATATTTTCAATATTTTCATTTATTGCAAACTTTATTTTATGCAAGAAACTAAGAAAAAGGAATAAAAATCAATGATCAAAATTATGGATATCTATATGGGATAACTATTCTTTAAATCTAATCCTGGTTTGACAATTAAGTGTGTGAGATAATTCCACTCAACATTTTGGTACCATTGCTAGGGAGAATAGTGCCATAAGTTCTAGTTGGAGACTATTGGAGTGCGTGAGAAGGAGGCTTTACCTGCATGTAGGTCAGGAGTGGCACAACAAGTTCCACTGAGTGTCTTCATTTCAACATTACCAGGTTCCACTTTCTTGGTTTCAATTTCATTGTTTTTTAAGTTAGCATTTAATTTCAGCAAATTATTTTTAGAATTTTATGGTTGTCACATCTTTGGTTGAGAAACTTTACTTGTATGCAAGTCAGTGGTGCGACAAGATCATACCGAGTGTTTCTTAAACTAAAGTAGTGGCAATAATTTAGTCTTTATTTCAGCATTTCTATTTGATTTAATTTCAGCAAGTTATTTTTAGAATTTTGTAGTTGTTACATCTTTGGTTTTGGAAGCTTTACTTGCATACAAGTTAGGGGTGCGACAAGATCATACCGAGTGTTTCCTAAACTAAAGTAGTGGCAACATTAGTTAGTATTTATTTTCAGCATTTTAATTTCAAAATTTTATGGTTGTTACATCTTTGTTTGGGAAACTTTACTTGTATGCAAGTCAGAGGTGCGACAAGATCATACTGAGTGTTTCTTAAACTAAAGTAGTGGCAACATTAGTTAGTATTTATTTTCAGCATTTTAATTTCAGAATTTTATGGTTGTAACATATTTGGTTTAGAAACTTTACTTGCATGCAAGTCAGAGGTGCGACAAGATCATACCGAGTGTTTCTTAAACCAAAGTAGTGGCAACATTTTTATTTTTCCTTGTTGCATTAAAATTGATTGTTGAATTTCAGATCCGATTTTAATAGCAGTAAATTGCTTCTTTTGAAAAAATAGAATTTCGTTGCTATCTCTGAAATTGCATTTTCTCACAAACAAAGCAAACAAACAAAAAAAAATATTTTTGAAAATTGAAAAAAAAGAGAAGTATACATTGCTAATGGTGGAAAATTGCATTAGTCAGTCTGCATCAATAGACCTTAGGAGAATACTCCTAGAACAAGAAATCAATCTACTCTACGAACAAGACATAGGACAATTTTAGGAACACCTTGATGTTATTAGGCAAAGGTCAGAAGAGTTGGGTAAGATTAAAAGAATCAATATAACTAAGGCCCTAGGTACAAATTATCACTCACCCTACCTTGACCTCTTGAGAAGTTGTGAACATTGGTTAGGGGATAGAAGAGCAAGCGTAAACTCATATACATATCCTTGGGAGCATTACTTTGAGGATTCCCTTGCTGTCCATAACTTCTTAGTAGATATAGAAAATAGGGAGGTGAGTCTAGAATATAGTAGAATATACCACAAAGCACCTAGGATTATATGCTTCAGAGAGTTGTGTCAAGACTTACAATTTGAAAATCCTACCACTATACAAGGACAAGCCTTCATTACCCAATTGATTCATATTTTAAAGCAAGACTTTGCATTTGAGGAAGAACATTATATGACCCCTGAATAGTTAGATCCAATCAATGACATCCATAAACTATTCGATGAAGATGAATGATTTTAATACACTTAAACCTATTTGTAGATATTAGGAGCATTGTTTCATAAATTTATGAATCGGCCTAGAGACTCGAAAGGAAGATTCATTAAAGTTAACGAAGAAAAACAAGAAGAGAACTTTAGAGGAAAATCTAGTAAAGAGCTTGACATTGCTAGACCAAAGAAGACTAAAATTATAGTTCAAACAACTAAGGATTCTCCATTAACTCTACTAGATCAAGATCCTAAAACATTTCTATTACCAGAACCTAAATTTGATAATCATATAGATCCTTCCACTATCTTTTTTGATCCTATACCTGGTCCAATCCTAGAATTCCTTCAATCAGTCATGGATGATCATAGTAGTGAACATGGGGAAGTAGAGGGAAACCAAAGGAGGAATAGGTAAAGAAATAGTGATCATGGAGAAGTAGAAGGAAACCAGAGGAGAAATAGGTAAAGAAAAACTTTTGCCTTTCCAATTCCTTCTCTAGAAGATAGGATAACAAGGGAACCAAAGCCCGTTTCTATTGCTATTTTGCCTACCTTCCATGGAAAACCACATGAAGATCCTGATGCATTCCTTTTCAAATTTGAAGTGGTATGCCAAGCCTATTTCTACACCACTGATGAACAAAAACTATGACTATTTCCCTCTACACTTAAGGATGTAGCCTTAAGATGGTTTATGGGTCTAGGTGAGAGTGTTTGTAGATGATGGGATGGAGAGAATGGATTAAAGGATATGTTCCTTGAAAGGTATCAATATTACTATAGAGTTAGGGATAATAAGGCTGAATTATTTTGCATGAACCAATGAGAGGAAGAATCCCTCGAAGACTACCTTGAAATATTTTAGTTTGTGGGGTCTAGAGTTAACATTGAGCTAGATGAAGAAATCTCAAAGGAACTTTTCCTAAAAGGGTTGAAAGAAGATGTCCTTGATATATTAAACCTTATGGCTAAGGGGGATATCCACCAAATGGGATTTGAAGAAATTGTAAACCTTTGCAAAAATTACTCAAGAAATAAGCCACTTAGAAATAACAAATACCCATCAACAGGAGGAGGAGTGACAAGAATAGAAATTGGTAATATGTTGGAAAGTCTGAAGACTGATTTGTTGAGCACATTAACTACATCTCTTGACCTCATGGAAAAGAAACCTAAAGAGCAAGATATTGAAGAAATATATTATCATAGATGTAGGAAAAGGCACAATCTAAGGGAATGTCCTCTTAACATCACAAATATTTCCAATATTTTTGCTAGCTATAAAATTTGTGATAAGGATCATAGTACTAAAAACTATATATAAATATATCTCAATTATAAAATATGCTATAAAAGAGCCTAAAGTTGAGGAAGCAGAGGATATTTACTTTGTAGCCCAAATAAGAAGTAACCCATTCAATGGTCCATCTAATTGGTCCAATTCTAATTATTCCAACCAGCAAAGACCTAACTATTGGTCAAATGCACCAAATTAGACAAACTAGAATCCATCTAATCAAGAATGGAATATGCCACCATGGGCTCAATTTATGTCCAACCCTTATGGGAGTCCACCTTCATGGACTCAAGGAATATCAGGACAAAATCATAATGTGTCTAATTGGAACACAAATTACCAATATAATCAAGGGGGACCTAGCTGGTCTCAAGGTCCACCCCAACAACAAAATTTTCAAAATCAATTCAGGGGACAAGCTCCTCAAAACCAACCTCAAAATAGACTCCTACCACCTCCAAACAATGTGAGTAATCCTCCTAAACAACCACCCTTACCAGCTCAACCGGTACCCAATCCTAATAACAATAAAATGGTTCAACAAGTTTATGAAGCCAATGAAGCATGTTCAATATCTATAGTACCTTGCCAATAGATCCATTTAAGGTCTAGAAAGGTGTTGGATAATAAAGTAACCTTCATAGAAATTGAGGAACCTATCCAAGACTCATTTGAAAAGAGAGACAAAGATGAAAAATTTGAAGATGAGATAGAAACTCTACCAGATAATATACTAAAAAAGCAAAAAGAGATTCAAATCCCTCAAAGGAAAGAAGTGGAAATCCCATTTCCTGAAATATTAGCAATAACTAAAGAACCCTCTAAACTAACTTTCAATTTTCTACAAGAACTAGAAAATGTTACTATCAAAATTCCTCTTTTACAAGCTATCAAGGATATTCCCATCTACTCCAAATTAATAAAGAGTATGTGCACAACAAATCCAGGAAGGAAAAAGAAAAATGAACCTCAAACTATCCAAGTTATTGGGTAGTTATCCAAAATAATGATTGGAGGGAGATTGTTGCCAAAATATGTAGATCCTGGAGTACCTATACTCACAGTCCATATTGGTAAAATAACCTTGCAAAATATCCTAGTGGACCTAGGGGCTGCCATAAATGTTATGACTAAGGAAACAATAGAATATTTAGGGGTATATACATTACAACCAACTTCTATAGTCCTTCAACTTGTAGATAGATCCACTATCAAACTAGAAGGAAAGTTAGAAGATATTATAGTTTCAGTAAGTTCATGGGAGTATCCTATAGACTTCATGGTTTTACAACCAAAGAAGAAATTAGGGGGACATCCCTTAATCCTAGGATACCCATGGCTTGCAATAATTGATGCCTACATTAGTTGTAGGTCTGGAAATATGACTATTTCCAATGGTAAACACACTAAGGATCTTAGCTTATTTTCTGAGTCAACATTGGATGAAGGTTTTTCAAGACAACTTTGGTATGATTTTCTTGATGACTTGGATGATATTCAAACTCTATCAGTTAATGTACTAAGTGAACATTTACAACAAGATATTGAAGGACCACTACCACTACTATTAGATGATCAAAAGGAAGACCAAGACCAAAATACTATTTATCCACTTGAATCTACCATATCTAATGATGAAATAGATACACAAATAACAACTCAATCTCATCAATTGGTGCCCTATAACTATCAATTAAATATTCTTATGTGTAAGATAATGGGAATAGATGCAAACACTAAGAAATACAAACAAATAGATATTACACATGGAAAAAATTTAAACATTAACAATGCACTCACAAGAATACAAGAGTCACAATTGGTAGATATACTTAGGCAACATCAAATAACATTTGCATGGAACTATGAGGATATGAAAGGAATACACCCAAATATTTGTACCCACTATATATTCATCCAAGAAGGTTGCCATCCAATGAGACAACCACAAAGAAGGTTGAATCCAACCATGAAAGACATAGTTCAAGAAGAGATTATTAAGCTATTGAATGCAGGATTTATATACCCAATCTCTGATAGCCAATGGGTATCACCACTAGTGATAGTTCCCAAAAAGAATGGAAAATGGAGAATTTGTGTGGATTATAGGGAATTAAACAAGGTGACAAAGAAGGATTATTTTCCTTTACCCTTCATTGATCAAGTCCTTGATACCTTGGCTGGGAAGAAGTACTTTTGCTTCTTGGATGGCTTTAGTGGGTACAATCAGGTCTCAATAGTAGAAGAAGATCAAGAGAAGATAACTTTTACATGCCTCATAGGTACCTATGCTTACAAAGTGCTACCCTTTGGACTATGCAATGCACCTGCCACTTTTCAAAGGGTTGTGTTGGCTATTTTTGTTGATTTAATCAATGAATGTGTAGAAGTCTATATGGATGACTTCACAGTTTATGGTAACACCTTTGAAGAAACCTTGTTGAGCTTACAAAAAGTTCTTGTTAGATGCCAAGAACAAAATCTCTCCTTGAGCCATGAAAAATGCTTCATGATGATGAGAGGAGGTATTATCTTAGGATATTATATATCTGAGGAAGGTGTTAAAGTAGATCCTACAAAGATCCAGGTTATCAAATCCCTCCAACCTCCAAAGACACAAACTGAGGTAAGGAGATTTTTGGGACATGTAGGATATTATCATAGGTTCATTAAGGATTTCAGCAAGATTGCCTCTCCTATGCTTAAACTCTTAACAAAAGAAAGTGAGTTTAATTGGATAGAGGAATGTCAAAAAGCCTTTGAAATTATAAAAGATAAATTGACCACCTCTCCCATTTTAAGAGGACCAAATTGGGAATTACCCTTCCATATACATTGTGATGCTTCAGGTTATGCAATAGGGGTAGTACTACAATAAATTGAGAACAAAATACCTTATACCATCTATTATGTGAGCAAAAACTTGCATGGGGTAGAACTCAACTATACGATTACTGAGAAAGAATTCTTAGTTATAGTTCATGCCATTAATAAATTCAAACATTATATAATAGGGTATAAAGTATTTGTCCATACTGACCACTCTACCATCAAATATTTGATGAACAAAACTATAGTTGGAGGAAGAGTGGTTAGATGGTTGCTCTTGTTGCAAGAATTTAATGTCATAATTGTAGATAAAGCAAGTAAGGATAATGTCATTGCAGATCATTTATCTCGTATGCATATATTTGATGATGATGAATTAATTCTTGATAATTTTCTAGATGAACATTTGTTTGCTCTTTTAGTTTTCACTCCTTGGTATGTCGATATTGTAAACTATTTGGTAATAAGAAATATGCCACAAAGTTTTACACCATATGAGCATAGGAAGTTAGTACATCAAAGTATCCCTTATATGTGGATCAATGGAGCATTGTTTAAATCTTGTCTCGACCATGTGATTAGAAGATGTGTGCAAGAAGATGATGTATATGACATCATTCGGGAAGCACATGAAGAACCTTGTGGAGGCCATTATGCCACTCAAAGGATAATTAGTAAAATACTTCAAACAAGTTATTTTTGGCCTACTATGTGTAGGGATGCTCATAGGTTTGTTGATCGATGTGATGCTTATCAAAGGGCTAGCAAACCTACACCCACAATGGAGATGCCTTTAGTACCACAAATAATGTTTGAACCATTCGAGAAATGGGGAATTGACTTTGTTGGCCCAATAGATCCTCCAAGTAAAGGCAATAAACATATACTTGTGTGCATAGATTATGTTACTAAGTGGGCTGAAGTAAAAGCCTTGCCACGAGCACAAGTTGAGCCCGTAGCTGATTTCCTTTATACACACATCATGCAACACTTTGGAGCACCAAGAGAATTGGTTTCAGACCAAGGGTCTCAATTCATCTCCAAAGTGATTGAGTATTTTGTTAAAATATATCAAATCAAACATAGGAATACATCACCATATCATCCTCAAGCTAATGGGCAAGTAGAGGTTACAAATAGAGAACTTGAAAATATTGTAACAAAAATTGTAGCCACCAATCGGGTTGATTGGGTAGAGAGATTGAAAGAAGCTACATGGGCCTATAACACAACTTGGAAAACCACCATAGGGCTATCACCTTATGAAATGGTCTATGGGAAGCAAGCCATTATGCCTATTGAGTTTGAAATTGAAACTCTTCGCACAATGGTAAAACTTGATATGGATTTGGATCAAGCACAAAAGGCTAGGTTGGAACAATTAAATGTTCTAGATGAAAGAATATTAGAGGCACTACATAGGATAGAACTAATGCAAGTACAAAGAAAAAATGGCATGATAAACATATTGTACCATGAATATTTCAACCAAGAGATTGGGCCTTGCTATTTGATTCTCACTTCCAAGATTTCCAAGGAAAGCTAAGGATGTGATGGCTTGGACCCTATGAGATTGAAGAAATATTTGGGAATGGTACAATTAAACTTAAGCCCATTGATGATTCAACATGAAGGTTATTGGTTAATGGACATAGGCTTAAGCTCTATAGGAAGCCATTATCTAAAACAAAAATTTTAAACCACCTTAAGCAACAAGTTGATTTGTAGTGCATTTCTGAAATGCAATCAACTACTATTAAATAAGAACTTCTCTTTCTCTATCTAAAGCAACAAAACACTATTAAAATAAGAAATAAATTGTTGCTTTGTAGTCTAGTATATACTAAGCAAATAAGTGCAGTCATTAAAAGAATGTAGTCTAATCAGTCCTCTTGTTTGGATGTATAAGTACCAGTAAATAAGATGGATGGAAAAAATATTTACACTACTTGACCAATGAAAGAAGATTATCATGGAACAATAATATTTCTTGAAAATGAACTAGAAGGTCACACTATGTTCTTTAAATATGCTTCCTTTATTTCATGATGGAGTTCTAGCATAAAATATTCTTATTCATTCTATCATTCATCACTTTCAATCACAATACCAGGTTTTAAGGAAGAAGTCAGATTCAGTGTGTGAAGATATATTCTTACCTTACAGAAGGGAGGTTATATAGTCATGATGGTATCATAAATTAATGAAACAAGGTAGTAAAATACCTTGTTTCTTATTGCCCACATTAATAAAAGGAAGGAAAGAATAGTAAGGATAGGATTACATTTCCATCCAGATGGTTATGCAGTCTGATTCCCCAAAGTTCTAATTTCTTCCCCAAGTAAAAGAGAGGGTAGTAAGGATAGGATTACATTTCCATCCAGATGGTTATGTAGTCTAATTCCCCAAAGCCTTAACTCTTCTTACTTAGGGAGAAGAGTAGTAAGGATAGGGTGATAATTCCCATCAGGACTTTGATAGAGTGGTTGGGAATCCGATTCCCCAAAGCTCTGTATCCCTTAAACTTATATCTATCTATATATCTATATATATAAGAAAAAAAGTGGGGTAATAAAATGGTAAAACAAAGATGATACCAGAATGACTATCTTACTTTCTTTTTCTAAACAGGTTTTGAATGTGTCCACAATTGATAAGACCTAGTTCTGCAAACCAAAGTATTGATGATTGACATTAATTTAATCTTATTATCATTTTTGAATCATGAGGAGCTCCATAATGATAATAAAGAAAGTAGAACATAGAAATTGATCTCTCTAGGACATTAGAAAGGTTTGTTATGTAACCCATGGAATCTTTTATCAAAGGTCAAGGAAGACATCAATGTTTTTGTAGAACATCTTTAATATTGGGAACAAACAGTCCCATTCCAAGAAGATTTATTATCCTACAATCTTGTTTAAATGGCTTAGCTTAAATAAGTAATTGATATATATAAATAAGTAAACACCCCATATTCATAAATAAAATAAATAAAATAATATATATATAATATATATATATATATATATATATATATATATATATACATATAATATAAATCCCTATGAATAAAATATTCCCTCCTTATATGTTTTGGCTATATAGCCAAAAATTTAGTTTGGGGAGAGAAAGGAAAAGCAAAGGAGTAATATAATATTTTCTATAATATAGTTTGGGGGAAAGAAAAAAAAAATGAAACAATTGAAATATTTCTATAATATTCTCTTTTGTATTATGTTTATGTAATATACGTCTATAACCTATTTCTATAGGATAATTTTGTAGTTCATTTCTATAGGTTAATTCTGTAGTTCATTTTTGTAGGTTAATTTTATAGTTCATTTTTGTAGATTAGTTCTATAGTTCATTACTATAGGGTAATTATGTAATTCATTTATGTAGCTCAATTTTGTAGTGTGTTCTCATGACCTATTTTTGTAAGCACATCTTCACAACAAATTTTCTAAGTGTATAACCATAATAAATCTTCATTAAAAATACCATGACTTAAGCCACATTTCTAGTAAGAGCAAAGGCAATAAGACTTTGTGGAAAATATACACATATAAAAGGCTAATGAGATGTCAAGCATCTCCAGAAGCCCAGGGATATATGTTACTTTATGATATTAAAATAATTATATAAAAAGGAATTAATAATATATATAAGTGTGTGTGTGTGTTGTGCAATATTCCCATGAAATCTTAGTGTAGATGTTATGAACAAAGGCACTACCATGAAAGCTAAGCATGAAAATTAGAAGGATCAAAACTTGTCATCGCAGATGGTATAAACATAAGCAAAGACAATTAAATTTTTAAAGGTTATCATTTGGGAGATATGTGGATGCCCTTGAGCCAATAGTTGGACAAGTGGCCCTCACATAAGTTCCCTAAGTGAAAAATTGATCTGACCTTCACACATAATGTTTTTATCATAGTTCAAAAAAGTCATGTGAAGAGTGAGTCTTCAGATTTGCTACACTACAAGGATGATTTTAGAAAATGGTACGTCATGACATCATAAATTCTATCACATGGACTCTGGAGTGTTGACCCATGCGTTTATTAAGATCTACCCTATCACCTGTAGAAGAACACCACTATAGACAAATTTATGAAGGTATCACGTGGCACATGTGGAGAATATCACCATGCTAGACGAACAAGCATTTAGATAATCTTCAAGTTTAAGATCAATGATTATACCAATGATGGTATAGTTGGCTTAAACGTTATAGAGGAATGTGCACAACTAAATGAACTATCAATATGTTAGGATCCCATCCTAACATTATTTTTTAATTCTCATTTGATTATGTAATGGTCCACTTCCAACATGGAATTTCATCTATAATAATATTTTATAATATTTTGTAATGTATGTGGTAAGGCACCTAGACAAGTGGGGCCATTTCATGTAACCATTATCAATATTGTAACCGATGTTTGGTATAAAATTCTAGCTCAAGTGGTATTTTGCATGTAAGCCAACTCTTGAACTTAGGGTTAGGGTTGCATGTAGTCTTTTCTTTAAAAATATGAATCCATGTATGAATGTATCTTTTTGCAAGTGAATGAAATATTTAAGGAGGTTGCCCCCTTGAAGATGCCTACGATTCATTTTAAGAGTGTTTTTATATCTATAATTACTTTTTCGTATTGTGATATTGTGGTATTGCATGAGTTTTTGCTTAATTTTAGTATTTTATGTGAGTTTACTTATTTTGAATAGTAGGTTCATAACAAGTGGTATTAGAGCAATTTCCAGGACCAAGTTCTACTATGACTGCAATAATTCTTGCCCATCCATTTTTGTCTGTTAGGTATAGTTTTCTTGTATTTTTTATTTCTATTTTCCTTATTTAAAAAAATAGCAAAAACCAGAAAAAATAAAAAATACAGTTCTTTTTTATAGTAGTTGAGTAGGCTAGAAACCCTATGTTGGGGGTTTTAAAATATCGTGAAGGAGCTATCATTATTGGCTAAGTTAGATAGCCCATAAAGCATATAATGAAGTGAGGTGCGATCATGCTCTAATACCCAAGCCTCGGGCAACACTCACACATGGAATTGAGCTCCCACACATCTTTAGATGTATCGGGAGACCATCTAGGCTTGAATTTTTTTTTATCCAATAGAAAGCTTTTAACCCTTGTATTATCCATAGTCCATGGGATACAACATCCCAAACTATTACCCTCCCATACTGTCAGAGAGGCAGATAGTGTGCTCAAGGGTATGTGTGGAATCCTCCTTAGGTAGTGGTCTAAAATATTAGTCCGAACACTATTGTTCATCACTATAGTATAATAGAGGGGCTATGGGTATTACATACTCCCTTTCCTAGCGCTCCTTGGTTCTATCCAAAAAAAAAATCTTCAACCTTCAAAACAAAACCTTCCATATATTGAACATGCAATTTTATTTTCCACAAAAGTGAGCATATGGATAAGACTTCCTTATCACAAGAAAAAAAAACTGCATGTATCAAATAGTCTAGACAAAGTTGGCAAGTTTTTGTGATAATCAAAAATATTTTAGTGACAATAACAGTTGGGTTAGTCATAGTAATAGTAAAAATTATAGGGTTGTTAGTCATAGAAATGAAATATACAATGTTAGTAACTTCAAAGTACAAAGAATATAGGATCGATGTTTAAATAATGTCAGTAATCATAGTAAATGTGATAGGGATAGAGATAAGACAGTGACAGGAGTGGTCAGTAGTCAGAATAGACAAGGTAGAGACATTTGACACAATACCCCATTTTTAAATCTAATATTCAAAGTGTAAAATAAATAAATAAATAAATAAGTCATTGAATTTTTACTCAAACAAGGATATATCTTCACACAGAGCTCATATTGATTCCAAAAACTATTATAAAACACTACATTCCAATTTCGATAGAATTGTCCTTGGCAACTCATGATCAAAGTTTTGCATCGATTTCCTAAAATTGGCAATTTTTTATTTTTCTTGTTATGACCATAAATTTTCAATGGTTAGTCAATTTGAACCAAAATTTTGGGGACTAGAAGCAGCTCCTTATTCTACACCAAATATCCTCAAGGACCCATCTATGAATTTTTAAGTCCAAGTTGAAGAAATTACCCCAACATCGACTTGTGCCAACCAGGTGATCACAAAAATTCAAAGAAGTCAGTATATCTTCTCATTGAGCACTCAGATCGAACAACCATCAAAGTGGTCCTATCTTAAAATAAGTATTTCAACATAACCAAGCACTTTTTAAACTTATTACAAAAAATAGTAACTCCTAAAATCACACTTCTATTTATAGTAAGTCACTAGTCATTGTTAAAATATATCCAAAATGGTTGAGGGGACTCATGGACATCGAAAAGAGAGAAAAATCACATCATAGCTTGATGTCACCACAAAACAACTTAGTACCCTTATTGATGAAAATCATTCAATATGGGCAAAAATTACCAACCTCAAAAATGACTACACTACCGACAAATCAGTTTTTAGAATATCAACTTCAATAAGTGGAGTCTAAGATTTAATCCAGTCCACATACTTTTGAGTATCATGATACCAAATAGCCAGGGTGAGGAAAAGGATCCCACAAGGATCCGAACAGTTCTCACCTTAACTTTAATCATGATACCACTTCAAGATGCCTAAATTAGATTTTCCAAAATTCAATGGGAAAGATGTAGAGGGATGGTTATGTTGTGTTGATCATTTTTTCCAACTGCACAATGTTCCTCGCTATTATTGGGTCAAGATGGATTCTTTGAATCTAGAATCAAAAGCCTTACAATGGTATCAATGGTCTAGACAAATAGTTATTGATCCTTCTTGGGAAGATTTTGAATGACAACTACTCGTCTGATTTGGTCTTAGTGCATATGATGATTTCCAAGGAGCATTGACCAAGTTGAAACAAACTTCTACAATTTGATATTACCAGGCTTAATTTGAAAAATTAGCTAACAAGAATATAGTGCTAAATGAAGAGTATTTTATGAGTTGTTTTATTAGTGGCTTAAGGGATGATCTTCAAGTTGAGGTTAAGATGTTTAATCCAAAAATAATGATGTAGGCCATAAGCCTAGAATGGTTAGTTGAATTCAAATTTACAACTCAAAGGAGGATATCTAAATTTCAACCATACAAAACCTTTTTTTCTCCCAAGCTTACAAGCAATCATGAAAATAAATCTATCCCTTCAAATTGCTTGACCATCAAGGAAATGGATGCTCAATGAGCCCAAGGGTTGTGTTATAATTGTGATGAAATTTTTTCAAGGGGTATAGGTGTGCCCAAAAGAAGTTGTTCCTAATAGATGTAGAGGACCTCACCAGTAGTGACCAAAGTGATGATGAAGAAGACACAACCGAAGCACAATCTCAACATGAAGAGGAAACACATGAAGAACCTTAGGCAAAAATTTTGGTCCATGCTCTTGCAGGGATTACTACTCCACAAACTATGAAAGTTGTGGGTTTCTTCAAAGGCCAATGCCTTAAAATCCTTATTAACTCAGGTAGCACACACAAATTTATAGATCCTTGAATCACCAAGAAGGCCAATTATTACATACAAACATGCAATGCCTTTGAATTCATGGTGGTAAATGGAGGGACCTTACCTTATAAAGATAAATTCTACAAAGTCAAATTGAAAATTAGGAATTATGAGCTCAAACAAGATATGTTTACCCTTCAATTAGGGAGATGCAATATTATGTTAGGAGCTTAGTGGTTGGGTACCTTGGGTACCATCTCATGGAACTTTGCAGAACTATGGATGTAGATTTCACAGAATGGATAGTCATACACTCTTCATGGTTCAAAAGTAGGGTTTCCTTAGATTATTAGTTCCAATCATATGGAGAAGTTGTTAAAAAAATTATCTCATGGGGTCATTGCGTAGATATTTTCCATCCAACCACCTAATACAATAGTGGATCAAATTCTAGAAGATTTGCAACTTGTTTTGATGAAGCACAATGCAATCTTTGCTGAACCAATCGAATTGCCACCGCATCGCTCACATGATCATGCCATTCCATTGGTCCCTAGTAGTGTATCACCTAACATTAGGCCGTACCGATACCCTCATGATCTTAAGTTAGAGAGTGAGAAGTTAGTGTAGGGATTATTAAAAGCTGAAGTCATTCACCCTAGCAACAACCCATACTTTGTTAGAGTAATATTCCCTCATTTGAGATATTACCTCCTATCTACTATGTTAGGGTAGATTATTGTTTATTCTATTCATGTACTTCTAACAATAAATATATATTGTTAGACAAAATATTTTATTTTTGGCTTCATTAGCGTGAGTAGTTAGTGTTGATTAGGGGATTTTATTTCACGTGTTGCAAGGCTATCTTTAGCCTTATAATTTTTTATTTAAATTCTCCTATCAATTATATTTGTTATCGCCTATTTCATATTAATATGGTATCAGAGCTTGATGCTCTCAACTCATCGATTATACCCTGAGAGTGGGTTACTCCACCCTGATTGAGTTCAGTTAGTGGTGACTTGAGTTTTGAGGGACTGTGGAAAAATTATTGGGACTGTGGTGAAATTTTTCCATTCAAGTCCTTGGTGAATTTTCTCACCATTCAAGCCTACAGGATCTGACTCTGTCATACCTGACTAGATCTAGACCTGACTAGATCTGAGGGGCTAGATATGGACTACACGAGAGTGGATGTGACTCGAATATCCTATATGGACTATAGGATTTGGACTCCTAGATGACCTATGGGATCATACTGGATCAATCTGGAACAAATCCTAAGTAGACCCGACACATCTGATGAACGTGATGTGGAAGACCAGATCTCAACCACATGGATAGATTATGACAGGAGACTCAGACCTGGAATGTGACACAGACCTGATGGCATCGATCTGGATGATATGTTGCCATACTGTGGACTCCCTACATCTATGCAATTGACCACATGAAATGGGCAAACTTGCCCAGATTGGATGAAAGAGGAGGATAAAATTACTACGTGGCAAGGAGGACGGGTCGCATAAGACATAGGGCTAGGATCGGTCATGTGAGAGTTCATGGGTGGCTAGTCTACCTGAAGGTAGAAATTCTACAATATCATTGTTCTATTTAAATGATAATGTGCACTCCAACCCCACACATGTGGGATAATTGACTACAACCCTCACCCATCGTAGGATATTTTTTTTTATTTTGCCTATGCATTTTTAATTCTTGTAGTTTCCACTGATCGAAAATATGAGCGACGAGAGTATATTACACCCTTATATTTGTGTTTCTAAGAAGAGTTAAAACTACTCTCATGATATATATTTGTTTTTCATAGGAATCACCTCCATCGTACATTTGTTGTTTCAAAACCCACCTACATATCAGCCACAAATGTTGTAGTTGACCAAACCCTTCTGGGTTTTGTCATCTGGATCCCAGTCATTGACCTGTGTGCAAATTTTTTGATTTATAGGCTCATTCCACTATGAATATCGTAAGGGAAGATGTTGTGTAAAGAAAAAGCACTTGATGTGTAGAATCAGTGCCACCATGGAGATGTGAGTAAACCATGAAAGAGATGATCAAATGCTACTGTCAAAATATGATCTGATGATCGATGATTCTGGTGGTACATTTTTTGTGTGAGCAGATGCAAATTGCTATTACTATGTTTCATAGTTTAAAAGTTCATGGAGTTTTCATAGCAGATCAAGGATCTAAAAAAGAGAACCAAGTTTTTTTCGATGTTCGAGCAACAAGAAATCACAGGTTCAAAGACAGGCGTGATTCGACGAGATATTTGTAAACAAAACTCTAGCATTGTGTTTTAGGTAAGAATGCAGATGATGTTGATAGCTATCGACAGAGGTTGCAGGTCAATTCTGGCATAGTGGCAGATCTATTTTATCTAGTAGGAGGATGTATAAAACTATGCGGTAGCACAAGTAGAAGGAGATCGCGTAGAAAACACCATCTAGGAGGCTGTGCCACTTGTGGAAGTGTCGATCGGTGGTGGAATCAGAGCTATCATAGACCACCTACATGAATGGGAACGCCATAAAGAGCACAAGGTGTTCTTCTATTTCATGGGCAGTGGTAGTCCATTTGGTTGATATTCAAGCACTAAGACGCCTGTGATCGAGGTCAGGAGTTCGATTCCCATCGACCCCCAAAAGGTGTTATATTTTGCTTAATCTATTTAAAAAAAAAATTTATTTTATTAAATTAAATTAAAACTTAATTTAATTTAAATTAATTTTTAAGCAAAACTTCATAAGCATTGTCAAGCCTTCTAGGCTAAAAACCATTTTTTGCAACATATTGCGATTTTTTTTTGTAATCTCCCAAGCATTGGGGAAATGTATTTTTGAACATTACCTAGAGAACAACTTTTTAATAAGCCTTTGAGGCTTTATTGTTGCATTTTTTTGCACTAAATGGGGGGATAATTTTTTTTTCCTACCTCACAAGATATTTTGCAACAAGGGGGGATAATCATTTTTCTTCTGCATCAAATAAAATTTTGTAAAATAAAGGGGGAAATGTTGTAAAGGTGCATTTTCATTAGCGACCGACACCTTAGTTCATTATTTTACAAAATTCCTTTGTAATAGGTGCATTTTTAGAAGATACTAACACCTTCAAGGATGGGCAGATCAAAGAAGAAAAATGCCCCAAAGCCAACTGATAGTGTTGCTACATCAGTTAAAAGTCTCGAATTTCCAATAAAGATGGACATGATAGATTTTTATGAGGATGGCAAATTTATCACACTACACAGTGGTGTAGATGCCATACTCAATGATTATGTGTCTTGTGAAGACATTCAGACAAATGGTGTTCTAATCCCTATTGGGGTTGTAAGGGCAATATACATGTCATTGGTTGCACTTGGTATTGCTCAACATAAAACAAAAAGGGACATTAGTGAGGAACCAAAGGTCAAACTTCTAATGGTCGATGCTTGTTGTGACACAAGTGACCTTGAGCCCATGGTGGTGAATGCTTGTTGTGATACAGGCGACCTCATACATTAAATGGTAGATATCAGTTGTAGCATAGGTGATCTCATCACAAAGGTAGATTTTTCTTGTGACACCAATGAATTAATTACTAAACCTCCTAAAAATGAACTCCATAATCTCATCAATTCTGACAAATGCCATATTGTTAAAAGCATTGATGAAGATGAAAAATTGGGTGTTTTGAAAAACACACCAAAGGATTTGGATCCAAATTGATGAAGAAAATGGGATTCAATGGTGAGAGATTAGGTAAACATGAACAAGGCATTAAAATTTCAATAATGCTAAATGTCAGGGCAAAGAATGAAGACCTTGGCTATTCTGGACAAGAAATTACCAGTAAAACCATGTTTGTAAGCCCTAAATCTCCTACAACCCCTAAAAAGCATTATTGTAGTCATTGTGGTAGAACAAGATGTAGCAGCTAGGTTTTGGAAATTACATCCTTATGATTCATGTGGATGTACAAATCACTCTTCTTCAAATTGTTGGTACAAAGTGAAAATGGCCAACAAGGTTCATATAGATTGTGGATGGACAGATCTCACACAATGGACCAATATGAAAGAAATGTTGTATGGCTTCTACCAAAAAGGTAAAATCTATGGTAGACCTAGAGGTAGATCCAATGATATACCGAGTGGTAGTCCTAGAGGCAATGACCCAGATACAGACCTAAATATAGACCCAGAGACAAAGTTCTAGAGGTAGATCTACAGGTAGAACTAGAGGAAATGATCCAGAGGCAAATTCACTGATAGATCCAGAGATAGACCCAGAGGTACAAATATAGAGGTACACTTAGAGCCAGAGCCAGAGCCATGAGCTAGAGCCTGAGCCAAAGCAAAATCCAACATTCTTCATTTCTCTTCTTCTTCATTGTATTGGGAAAATTATATATTACCTAAATAATGGAATAAGGGGTGGGTGTTAGAGTAATATTCCCTCATTTGGGATATTATCTCTTATTTACTATGTTAGGGTAGATTATTGTTTATTCTATTCATGTACATCTAACAATAAAGATTTATTGTTAGACATAGCATATTTTATTGTTGGCTTCATTAGCATGAGTAGTTAGCATTGATTAGGGGATTTTATTTCATGTGTTGCAAGGCTATCTTTAGCCTTAGAATTTTGTATTAAATTCTCCTATCAATAATATTTGTTATCACCTATTTTAGCTTAATATACTCTTTGTCTGTCTTATTAGTGAGAAAGAAATATGGTTCATGACGATTTTGTATCGATTTTCGTGAGCTCAATAAGATCACCATTAAGGAAAAGTTTCCTATTCTAGTAGTGGATGAATTGTTGTATGAGTTGCATGGGACTATGTTTTTCTCTAAATTAGATCTTTGTTCTAGGTACCATCAGATATGGCTTAAGGAATAATATATTCCCAAAATGACATTTTGTACTCATGAGAGTCATTATGAGTTCTTGGTAATGACATTTGGCTTGACCAATGCACCTTCCACATTCCAAAATATCATGAACAATATTTTTTTTCCGTTTTTACATAAATTCATTCTGGATTTCTTTTATGACATTTTATTTTATATTTGCTCTTGAGAAGAGCACCTCGTCCATGTGGATCAAACCTTACAACTATTGGCACAACATCAACTTTATGCTAAACAATCCAAGTATTCTTTTGGGTTGATAGAAGTGGAATATTTGGGACACATCATCTCCAAATATGGTGTTAAAGTTGACCCTAGAAGGATTCAGGCGGTTCAAGAGTGGCCAAAACCTTGCACTCTCAAGGGTCTTCATGGATTTTTAGGACTTACTGGCTATAACTACAAATTTATCAACAATTATAAAAAAAATTGTTGCTCCCTTAACATCCATGTTGAAAAAGGATTCATTTACTTGGTTGGGTCCATTTGAACAGGCTTTCCTTGATTGGAATCATGAAATGATAATAAATCTAATATTAGCAATGCCTAATTTATCTAAACCTTTTTGTAATTGAAAGTGATGCTTCAGGAAATGGTATTGGTAGAGTCTTGATGTAGGAATGAGGATCCTTGGATTTCACTAGTAAAGTGCTTTCTAGTCGCAATCTAGGAAAATCCACTTATTCCAAGTAAATACTAACTATTTTACATGCAGTAACTCATTGGTGACCATATCAAAGTCTCAAATATTTATTAGAGTAATGCATTGCTATTACTGAACAACAGAAGTAGGTTTCTAAGCTTATGGCTTATGATTATGATATTACCTATAAAAAGAGCAAAGAGAATATAGTGGTTGATGCCCTCTCTTATCAATTTGAGGCTCACAGTATATTATGTGCCATTTCCTTTCCCATTCCTCAACTCTTTATGAGGAGGTGCTTAAAGATTCAAATTTGCAAACTATGGTTATTTCCCTTCAAACAAATCCTACCACATGTCCTAGCTATACTAGGGATGGACAAGATTTACACTACCATCAATACCTTATTGTTCCTCGCATATCTTCCTTTTGGAACCTTCTCATGAAGGAAATGCATGTTTCCCCCACGACAGGTCATTCAGCGTTCCTTAAAACATATGAAAGGCTAAAGCATACTTTTTCTTGGAAGGGTATGAAGAAGGACATACATAATTTTGTGGCTGCATGTGATACTTTTCAATGAATGAAAGGTGAAATAGTGCATTCTCCAGGATCTCCCCAATCATTGTTGATTCCCAAATAGGTTTGGACAAATATTTCAATGGAATTTATTGAAGGGTAACCTAAGTGATGCGATAAATCAATTATTTTTTTGGTAGTGGATCGTATTTCAAAGTATGCTCATTTTTTTCTATCTCCATCCTTACACGACCTCCACCATTGCCCAAATTTTTCTTGACTCTATCTTCTACCTTCATGGCATGCCTACCTCCATTGTGTCTGATTGTGACCCTACATTCACTAGTCATTTATGGCAAGAATTTTTTAAGTTGTAGAGAACTCAACTCAAGATGAGTTCATCCTACCATCCACAAATAGATGGCCAGATTGATATTGTTAATAAATGTTTGCATACCTACCTTCGTTGCTTTACCTCTAAGCATCTTATATAATGGGTGAAGTGGTTTCCCTTGGATGAGTGGTGGTATAATAATTCTAATCATATGGTGACCAAGGTAACACCTTTTGAATTAATTTTATGGCAAACCTTCATGCACGCCCTCCTTCTACATTCTAGGTAGTTCTAAGGTCCATGTAGTTGACACTACACTCAACCAATGTGTTGAAGTCCTCCGTCAACTGAAGATGAGTTTGGAAGCGATCAAAATCAGATGTGCCAAAAAGTTGATCAACATCTTTCTAAGCACAGTTTTGATGTTGGTGATATGGTTTTCCTTTACCTAAAATCATACAAATAGTCATCCCTTCAACTTGTAGGTGCCAAAAAATTGTTGCCAAATACTATGGGTCCTACTAGGTTTTACAATGAATTGGTACCATGACCTACAGATTGGCCCTCTCACCTACATCCAAGCTCCATCCTATTTTTCATGTCTCATCTCTCAAGAAGTCTGTGGGCACTCAAGTATAGGTTCAATCTATACTTCTTGAATTAGATGAAGATTCTATCTTGCTTGAGCCTAAACAATTTTTGGATCATCGTACTCACACCTTGAGTAATCAAGCCATTACTAAGGTCCTTGTTCAGTGGTGTGATATATAGCTATAAGATGCTACACGAGAGTCTCTCCAGTAGATCCAACACCAGTTTCCTCATCTCCTACTTTAAGGACAAATATTTTTGAATGGGAAGGACATGTTAGAACCCCATCCTAACATTATTTTTTGTAGACACCTAAAACACGTCATGTTGAGGAGAGTACCTATATGGACCCCTTTAAGGTCATATAACCCACCTTGGGAAGCCCTAGGGCTCAAAAATGATTTTCACCACTCAAAAAGGAAGGAATTTACCTTTACAACTAGGATCGTCCCACCAAGATATGACCTCTAGAGACCATTCCACCTCAATATGATCGTACCAAAAGCAATAGGATCCAAAATATTGAGCAACGATTCAAATGGTTACACGTGCCAACTAAGAGCAATGGTATAATGGAGTCAGTTGCATGATGATTTTCAAGAATGAGCAGTTACTATTCTTGATCCTAACCACTTCTTGGCTTCCCTTGCAAGATTGGACTCCCATTTGGAAGTCTATATAATGGCACCTAGCCCTCATTAAAATCCTAGAATTTTTGATGCAATGAAGTGCTATCGAACTGAAGAATCAAAGAGATATCATTCTCAAAGCAATGAAGTGCTATAAAAATTCAGCCATGAAGCTTCCAAGCATGCCAATGAACCATATAAAATGCTGAAGATAAAATTTGTGCTTCTTGTACGACCCAATGTCCTTGCTTTAGTGTTAGATTCTTCCCCTAAGTCATTCCTCATGAAAACAACAATTCGTTGACTGGCATCGCTTTGCATCGGTCACAAAAAATCATTCGTAGTTTAGCAGCTGTCTCTCTGAGAGATGACTTGTAGGTGCGATCGTCTCTCCAAGAGATGACCATCAGGCAAGACTGTCCCGCACAAATATGACCTTCAAGGTTGAGATTCGTTGCCTATTTTATTTTTTTATTAGATTCTAGCAGCATTTTAATTACTATTTAGCATAGCTTGATTTCATTTTCATGCATGTATTTATTGTATTTTACTTTCTTTATCACTTTCTTTGCCATTATTATGGGTCTTATCTTGAAAGGTTCTTCATATGTTTTTGATGCTATTTAAAACTTCTTGTGTTTACAGGTCTTTACAAGTGAGTAATAATAGCATAAAGATCCATAACTCATCATCATATATCATGACAATCCCAAGAATCTATCCTTAATCAGTTTGTGGATACAAGAAAGATCCTGTGAGATACACCTGGATGAATTTTCTTATTATAAATTGTTGTATCAAATTGGTAGCAAATCTCTCAATAGGATCCCATTATAATCCTTTTGAAGGATAGAATTGATATTAATAAAAATTACACCATTATTTCATATCTTGTTTTGTCATCATGGTTATTTCATTGCATAGGTGTATGATATTTTTAGCATTTTTAGTGGTGATCATGGTCGGATCTAGTCCATATTTTTCAATTTCATTGCTAATTGCTATTATTTTTGGTGTTTTTAAATTGCACGTACCACCATACCTTGCAAATACGACCAATAGGTGCAACCATCCCTTGTAGATATGGCCATTAGGCACAACCATCCCTCCCATAGACGGCCACAAAGCACAAAGCAAAAACACCAAAGGACAATATTTAAATTAGATGTAGGCTATCATTGTAATCCGTTCTAACTTTATTTCTCTATTTTTAGTAAAGAAAAGTAAATTTTCTCATGTTTAAGTGAAATAATTTTGAAAGGTTTTGAGCCTTTAAAATAATATATCTATGATTATCCCGTCAGACGACCTTTGTCTGTGGCCATCCCTGTCCCAGATGGCCCTTGTTTTTTTATTGTCTCTGTGTCAAACGACCTCTATCTGTAAACTTCCCTTACAAATACGACCTCTATTCGATTACAATTGTGGTCTAATTGCTTATTGCTAGTTTAAAGGCTACTCATGTAAGGTTATGCATCTTACAGGATTCTAAAAATTAAAACATTCACTATTTAGAAATCTAAATTTAAAACATTTTTTTATGGATTAGTGAAAGAACATGGAATTCTCTATGAGTTTATTGTCTTTTGCATAAAATAAAAGGAACCCCATGTTGGAACCAATTCTTGCATCCATAGGATTTTTATCCATAGGATTTTTATTGTCACGCTACAAGAATCCATTTGAAACCAACGAGCTATTATAGGCTCTAGTCAACCTACCTCATTATTCCGTTAAACACAAATATTGCTAAAGAAAACTACAGAACAGATAAGGAAATATCAATGGTAATTCTATGATAAAACGTTAATTACACACTCCAGATTAATGTAAAACTATACATATTAAAATGACCAAGAAAAAAAAATAACCAATTATTATGCCTTATGTAGACCGGTGCCTAGATTCATTGGGTTGTTATAGCAATTTAACAACAATTCTAACATGAACAAAGAGAACTGGGAAAATAAAATTGGCATTCTTAGATTTATTTGAATATCATAATAAAACTAAAAGTTAACCAATGAAATAAATGTATGTAATGTATTCAAATAATGTAATCCATTACACAGTGACACGCAGTACTGAGACAAAGACAACAATAATAAAACTCAAAATTGTATTGATTTTAGAAAATATTACATGCAGAGTGGGCAAGATGCCTTTTAAATCTATTTTTCTCAAAAGAATACATAAATATAATGGAAAGGACACTATTAAAATAATGTAATAGGTTTCTCCTACTCTCCTTGTTCCAATCTGGTAACAGTAGAGTATCTGAATCCTAGGCTCAATAGGACAAGAAATAATCTCAACTTCTTGAGCACTTTCCTATCAAAATCCTACACAACAAAGGGAGGAATAAGAAATGAGAAAGGAAAAATAGACACATAATGGGATACAACAACATAACTAACAGGGCACTCAAGTATACCTCTTAGCAAAAATGTTATTCTCTAATTGCTTGATGTAGAACTTGATCGTAGCTGCTTCCTTTTATAACTACAGGTTCTTAATTTGGTTATTTCTGGTTCATCTATGGCCTTACACTTGTCAGCATCTTATTGAACTGGTTCTATATGTTGTCCAGCTGGTGCGGCTCTGAACTAACTATTAAGGTTATTTTATGGACTGAAGGGAGCTCTTCGCTAATTTATTTGGCCATTTTTCTCTCTCTAGTTGGCCCTAGAAACTATGGATTTAGTACTATATTTTTTATTTTTGTTTTGCTTGTCCTGGTCACTGCGATTTGCTGATAAGGATTGATTAGGTTACTATCGTGAATTTTAGGTGAAGGACGAAGGAGGACCTAACGTGACGATGAAGAAAAGGGGTGGTGTGCTAGTGGCAATCAGATGGAATGACACAGATCACGTGATAGAGTGAAGGGAGAAAAGAGGAAAGGGGGTGGATTCATACAATGGAAGGTGGTGAGATGGCACACTGTGAGGACAAATGTCAATATGGTTAAGGAAGAAGGCCTAGAAGGAGGGAGGTAGTGATAAGTAGGAAGAAGGTGGGAATGAAAAACAAGATATGGAAGCATTTATAAGCTACTTCAATAACTATACTTCGTCAGAGTGTTCCCCTGTAAATGTGCGAACTTGAATTGTATTAATCAGTCGAGTTTAAATAACACAACACTTGTCGGAAATAGTCACGACTGAAACAACACTGTTACAACAGTGTAACAGTAAGCGTAACAGTACGCTTAACAATGCAATAGAGACAAAGTGGTTATAGTACGCTAACATCCCCCTTTATTACATTATTTGGGTAATGTAATAACTAATAGCTATACTAACATCCCCTTACATTATTTTGCAATACAAAGTGAGCTGCGAAACAATTCAAATTTGACACGTCCAAGTGCCTTAGTGAAAATGTCTGCAACTTGAGCATCGGTGGGAATGTCTTTGAAGCTGAATTCGGTGCTTTGGAACTTCCTCTCGAATGAAATGACATTGTGTGTCAATGTGCTTTGTTTTTTCATGATGGACTGGATTCTTGACGAGGTTCAGAACACCCTGATTGTCGCAAAACAAGTGTATTGGAGATTTTGATGGATGGCCCATACTTGTTAGAATGCGACGTAACCATATCACTTCGCACACAGCTTCACGTGCGGCGCGATATTCTGCCTCTGTTGAAGAAATAGCAACCACCTGTTGCTTCTTGCTGTGCCAAGAGACAGGACCGGATCCCAGATGAAAAATGTATCCAGAAGTTGACTTGCGATCATCAAATGATCCGGCATAGTCGGAGTCCGTGTATCCTTGCAAGAAGAATTTGTTGTTCCTCTTGTATTCTAGGCCATATTCTATAGTACCACGGACATAGTGAAGAACACGTTTCTTTGCTTTCCAATGAATAGTCTTAGGCTCCTGCATGAACCTCGAAAGATAGTTTACAACAAATACGAGATCTGGCCTAGTATTGGTCAGATATATGAGACTCCCAATCAACTGTCGATAGAGAGTGCCATCTACCTGGGGTGAGTCATCATATCGCGATAACTGAAGTCCATTCTCCATAGGAGTTGCCATTGGCTTGCAGTCAGTCATGCGATATTTATCGAGCAATGTCTTGGCATACTTTTTATGAGACACTTTGATGGTGTGCTCCTTACGGCTGAATTCCGGACCAAGACGGTAATGGAGAAGTCCGAGATCTGTCATCTCAAAAGATTTGCACAAGTTTCTTTTGACGAGTAGAGATCATATCTTCGAACTCCCTGTAATGAGCGAGATCATCCACATAGAGTACAAGCAACACTATCTCGGAACCACTGTTTCTTGAAATAGAGGTTTGCATCCGACGGACATCTCTTAAATCCATGCTTGCATTAGGTGATTGTCCATTTTTATATACCAAGCTCGAGGAGCTTGTTTCGGACCATACAAGGATTTAACCAATTTGCAAACTTTCTGCTTGTTGGCCTTCCACTTCAAATCCTTCGAGGTGAGTCATATAGACTTCTTCTTGGAGATCACCATTAAGAAAGGCACTTTTGACATCCATTTGGTGAACTTTCCACCCATATTGTGCTGCCATAGCACACATAACCCGAATTGTGGTCATCCGAGCTGTAGGTGCAAAAGTTTCTTCATAGTCGATGCCTTCCTTTTGAGCATAGCCCTTTGCAACAAGACGGGCCTTATGCTTATCAATTGTTCCATCTGCCTTGTACTTGACTTTGTATACCCATTTGCAGCCAATAGGTTTCTTTCCATGCGGCGGATCAACAAGCTTCCAAGTTTTATTCTTCATCAGAGACTCATACTCTGTATCCATAGCGGCCTTCCACTGAGGCTCACTAAGAGCATCTTGCATTGATGCAGGTCCAAGACTATCTATGGTAGACATGAATGCCCTGTCATCATCAATATCCATATCCTCAACTTCTCTACTTGGAGTCACAGAAAGTTCCTCAAAAGATTGACAAAGATCATCAACCTCACCAGTTTCTCTGGCTTCTCTTTCTGTTGAGCCATACTTGCGTGTACGAGGTCTATCCAAATTCAAATTGGGAGGAGTGGATAAATTTGCATCTCCGATTGTATTTGTACACCATTTAGGATTACGCCGGTGGTGGTGAAGAAGATGTAGAAGGACCTCCTGTCTGTGTTGACGAAGGAATCTCCTCTTCCTTTGGTTCCACAATATCTCGGTGTCTTGTAGATGTGCTCTGTGATGTGAAAGCTTCATCAAAGACAACATCTCTGCTGATATGAATTTTCTTGGTCAAAGGATCTATCAACCGATATCCTTTAGAGTGCTCGAGAATATCCAAGAAAAATACATCTCGGTGTTTTCTCATCTAGCTTCTTCCTTTTTTCTTTCGGTATGTGCATGAAAGCTTGACACCCGAAAATACGTAGATGAGATATGGAGGGTTTTCGACCACTCCATGCTTCTGTGGAGTCATTCCTTTTAGGGCCTTTGTGGGTGCCCTATTCAAAAGATACAACTGCGGTGGTGACGGCTTCTGCCCAATATTGTTGCCCAAGAGTTGCACTTGTGAGCATACAACGAACCATTTCCATGATAGAACGGTTCCTTCTCTCGGCAACTCCATTCTGTCGAGGAGTATAGGCGGTTGTTAAGCTGTCTCTTGATCCCATGTTTATCTAGGAATGCAGAAAATTCATTAGAGGTAAACTCTCCCCCTCGATCCGAGCGGAGGGTTTTAATAGAAGCCCATGACTCCTTCTCAACGGATTTCTTGAGCTGCTGGAAGAATGCGAAAGCTTAGATTTCAGTTTGAGAAAGAAAACCCACATCTTTCGTGAGTAGTCATCTACGAATAACTGAAAGTACCTCTTCCCTCCAACAACTTGTTGGGTGTGAAAGGACCGCATAGATCGGTGTGAATTAGCTCCAGAGGTTTTCGTGCTCTTGTAGAGCTCTTCTCAAATGGTACTCTATCTTTGCTTTCTGCCAAGCGGTCGGAGCACAGCGGCAATGTGGCGAGAAAGGGAAGGAAGACCCTTTACCATCTCATACTTGTTGAGCTCAAGTAAGTAGCAGAACTAAGATGCCCATATCTCTTGTGCCATAGGGAAGTTGCCTCCTTGGTAGAGGCAGTCATGGCAACATGTGGAGTAGAGATAGCATCTAGTGCAAATAAGCCATGCTTATATGAAGGCTATTGCAATCTGCTTACCCTTCCCGGTAATTGTACAACACTTCTTTCCATTCTCAACACGAAAGTTGACAACCATATTTCTGTCCGGGATTTGTGTCATCGACAACAAATTGTTGGCCAATCCCGGAACATAGAGGACCTTGTCAATCGACACTTGCCATCGGGAAGAGTGGCTGAAGCTGTACCCTCTCCACTGAACCACTGTAGGTTTTATCATCGGCAATGGTGACAGGTTTGCCCTCCTTGGCCACAAATGATTCAAACCACGATCTATCGCCAGTCATATGTTTACTAGCTCCAGAATCGACATACCAAATAGGATCCCTCTGAGTGGAATCTGTGGTAGTCATGAGCACCTTGTGTGCCCATTCAGAATCTGAGTCAGATTCTTCAACGACAACATTCGCCTGGGGTTTCTTGTTTTTATTTTGTGGTTTGTTTTGGCCTTTTTGCTTGTTCTTATGCCAACACTTGTTGGTGTCATGGTTGTCTTTCTCACGGATCTTGCACCACCTCTTCTTCGTTGAGGTTGCTTGCCTTTTCCTTTCGTATCCTGTTGAGAATTTCCTCCTTTACGAAAGTTGCCTCCTTTTTGCCCATTACCTTTCTTCCTAGAACCACTGCTGTTGGTGTATAGGGCTGTATTGGAAGAATCATCCTTGTGAAGTTGGCGTGCCTCCTGTTGTTGAAGCGGATTGACCAACTCGATGTAGGTAATTTGTCGTTGGGACACCTGGATGGAGGTTATCAACATGTCAAATGAAGAAGGTAAAGCTCTCATCACAAGTGAAATGAGAAGCTTTTCGTCCACAGTATCTCCTAGAGAACTCAATTTCTCTTTCAACTCAGACACTCTGCACAGAAAGAGTTCAACTATTTCACCTTGTCTCAAACTCAGGTTATGAAGTTGTTGTTGAAGATGAAGAATGGTGGATTCATTCTTCCCCTCATAGATGGTTCTAAGGGCATCCCATGCCTCTTTACCACTTGCTTTATCGGCTATATGAGGTTGCACTTCATCCGAAACGACAAACAAAATGAGCACCTTTGCTCTATTGTCTTTCTTGTCAAAAGCAATCTGATCTGTTGAAGGACCTGTGGATCCTGCTGTTGGTGAAGGCCTTGTTGCTACTCCAGTAACAATATCCCACAAATCTTCCATTTGGAGAATAGCCTTCATCTTATGTTTCCATGGTGTATAATTTGGACCTTTCAATAACTGATGCGGATCGGTCATCAATTTTGCAACAGCGGCCATAGTGAAGGTTCCTTATATCACCAAATTGGTCCCCCTTTCGATATACCTTTTGCTAGGCCAATATACCGTACAAAATACCCGCCCTTACGTGAGGGAAACTATAGGTATTTAGAAAGATCAACAAAAATCACCCGCCCTTACGTGAGGGAGACTATAGGTGAATTTTAGAGATCATACGATACGTGGAACATAAGCGGTTCTGAAAGGGAATCGCCTTGTTGATGGCACCTACCATAGAAGATTCTTCTCATGCGTGGGGCGTAACTTCCCCTAAACACTATGAAGAATACTTCGTCGGGATTTACGCCTAAACACAAGTGCGATAAAGGGTAGTGGATGGAGTAAAAAATGCAAAAATGGCGTACTTATTCCTCCCAGACGATTTATAGAGAACAAGCTCAGACGTCGTTATAGCAGCTATATTAGGCGGCGGATACAGTAGCCAAATCACGACAGCTTTACCTGTAAGTGCTGGCCAGAGGTATCGCAAATACCGAACGCTGCAGTGCAAATAAATTGCACAGATGGGTTTTATATTCCGGGGACTTTAGGGAGTGTTTGATTTTAATTTTTAATGTTATAGTGCAAAAATGAAATATGCAACATACAACAAAAAAAATGCCCACTAGAATAACCCACTAGGTGTCGGTCACAGCCGAAAATGCACCTTTTACAATGCCAAATTGCTATTTTTCATAAAAATTACTCTCAATCCCCCTTTGATTTTTTTTGAAAAAAAATCCCCCCTTAAAAGGCTTTCTTTAACAAAGCATTTTTATAATTATTATCAATTTTAAAATTAAAATAAATAATTTTAATTTCTATAGTTTTAAACTTTAGAAAAAAAATAAATTAAAATTAAATTTAATTTATTAAAGTTTAAAAACTATATTAAAAAAAAATTAAAATTAAAAATTTTAATTAAAAATAATAATAATAAAAAAATAACTTTGACAAAAAAAAAATTATACCTTGGGGGAGTCGGCGGGATTCGAACCCCCAGACACTGTAGGCTCCACGAGCCTTACCGCACGGCTCACGACCACGTGAGCCGGCGGGCTGATCCGAAAAGATCAGCAAGTCACCTCCCTTTTCAACACCCTCTGCGGCGGCCTCCGGCTCGGCTTCCTCTCTGCAAGTCGCAGCGAAATTTTTTTTTTTTTTTTCGGCCCGGGGGGCTTGCGTCTAACCGCCCTTTTCCGCTCTCTGCCCGTTGTTTTTTTTTTTTTTTTTTTTTTTTTTAAATCCGGGGCCAGCCCCGCGCGCAGGGATTCGGGCTAGAGGGCCCTCGGCCCTTCTGCGCAATCACTGCGTCTCACGGACGCGATCCCGCGGGGGGTGCGCAATCCTGCGTCTCACGGACGCGATCCCGCGGGGGGGTCGCAACCCCGCTCACGGACGCGATCCCGCGGGGGCGCAATCCCGTCTCACGGACGCGATCCCGCGGGGGGGTTATACCCCCTCCGATTTCACGCGCGGGCGGGATTTGAATTCCCGCTCCGCGGGCGGGGAGTGGGGGGGGGGCCTCCTCGGGGAGCGCACGCGCGCGGTTGCGCGTCGCGCGTGGGTGGGGAGGGGGGGCGGGCGCGCGTAGATCGCGCGTCGCGCGTGGGTGGGGAGGGGGTGAGGGGGGGGCGGGGCCACCTCGGGGAGCGCGCGCGTCCGTTGACGCGTGACGGGTTCTCCCCTCCTCGACTGCCGCGCGCGGCTCCGGCCCGGCAGGCCTGCTCGCGCGCTCTGTCGTGCGTGGCCGCGTCGTGGCCTGCAGAGCGCGGGCTCGCGCTCGATCGTCGCGAACTGGACGCGCGTTCGGCTCCTCCCCGCTCTGCGCGAGGTCCTGCACGTCCCTTTTTTTTTTTTTTTAACGCACGCGTCCGAATCAAAAAAAACGCACTCTGCTCCTCACCTCGCCCCTGGCTCTGATGCCATGTAAATGTGCGAACTTGAATTGTATTAATCAGTCGAGTTTAAATAACACAACACTTGTCGGAAATAGTCACGACTGAAACAGCACTGTTACAACAGTGTAACAGTAAGCGTAACAGTACGCTTAACAATGCAATAGAGACAAAGTGGTTATAGTACGCTAACATCCCCTCATAACAATATTCCATCGAAGCGCGGAGTGACTGACTTTCTGCAAGTCAAAAATATGCTCTCTTCTTCACGTGCTTTCTTCATCTTAAGTATTTGTAGAACAGAAAATAAATACATTTATATTCCTTGTATCCCATTGTTTCTCTTCACTGATGCCTTTTAGCTCTCCTTTACTGTCTCTTATTTATAAACTATGACTATGCTTTGCAGTCATATTTTGTGGTACATTATTATTCCCAAGAGATATACATGATCTGGTTGTATGCTTGAGTGTTAGTATTTACCTTTTTTTTGGTTTGCTTTATCCTTATCAAGGTACTATCTATGGGATTTGCTCAAATCTTTTCTTCCCTAGGTATCCTTCTGGATTCACAACATATATGTGTACTATGTTGACTTCGTCTTTGGCTATTGATCTTCATAGCATATTTTGGTGTACCTTGTTGTGAACGAGTCACCTCTTTGATTTCTTCCTTGATATAAGTTTAGGGTATTTTTGTGAATTGATCATCCCTCTCCAGGAGCTAAGTCTATCGCATCTTTCTTATGGATGAGTCTACCAATTTTGTTGGTTTGCGATCTTCACAGGTTCTTTCATGGCTGTTTCTGGTATTCTTAAACCTGCAAGAGTGTTAGTTTCCAAAACTTTGAAGACGTTGGTCAATGGTGATTTTATTCTTATTGATATCTTCATAACTATTGGGCTGAAGGTTTGACCAAGTACAATCGTTCGATCTGCCTTTGTTCAATCGTTGCCTTGTTTCTTTTAAAATCTGTAGGTTAGTTATCCAAAAGAAAACATGCTCCAAACCTTTTTAATTTTGACCAATAAGGATGGTAATTAATGATGAGTTTAAAGCCTCATTGACTATGTTTTAGGATTTAATTAATCAAGTGTTAATTTAAGCTTACCTTTTGGTTTACCTTTAGAGCGTGCGCTACCGTTCGATTCATTCGAGATGAAGCGCATCCGTTGGATCCGTCGAAAGATACCCTATGGATTAGTTTTGTTTGTATTCCATGATGTTGACTTTGAATTGATCAATTTTGTTGGATATTTTTAACCTTGAATGAGTGCTACCGTTGGATTATTGGTATTTCTTTAATACTTTGGTATTTGATTCATGCGCTACTGTCAAATCCTGGAAAGGATTAGCACAACCGTTGATGTCCCAGGACTGTTGGATCAAACATCGATGAAGCACTATTTTTAGCCTTGATCATGCAATTTAATTAATCATTCGATAGAGGAAACCTTTAAGACTAATCTCTGATCACTTTTTTTTACAACGCGCACCGTTGGATCAAACGTCGATGAAGTGCTACCGTTGGATCTCTTGTCGATCTTTGTCGGGTTGTTTTATCATGTTTAAGCGCTTCCATTCAATCTCATTTTAAATAGAGCACAACTGTTAGATCTCCTGTAACTGCATACTTAATAACCGAAAGGATGCATCATTAGATTTTATTAATCTTTATTAAGCCAAAATGGGGAATTATTATCCAATGTGTTATACCGAGTAAAAATGGTTCAACAGAGTCTATATTGGGACCTGCATTATTTGAAGTTTATACGTTTGAAATATTGTTTTTCTTGTGTAAATTTTCTCCTTTTTTTTTGTTGAAAACCTTTGATTTGTTGGTTTATCTCTGAGTACTTCCCTTCATGTTTAAATTATGTTTCTAAGATTTCAGTTTCCATTATTTCCTCTTCCTCACTTGGGACATCATTTGTGGAAAGGATTTCAAACATATTAGCAGATGACTTTGATTGATCCTTCATAACTGGTTTTTTCTGAGTGTTCTTCTTCTTAGGTATTTGGAAACCTGCTAAGTTTATATCTTCTTTCTTTTGATTGGGAATTTTATTTGGGAAAGCACTGGCCAAATGACCATATTTATGGCAAATTCTCCAACGAAAAGGAATGTTCTCATAGTCCACTACTTGATCCCAAGTGTCTTCCCCAAATTGTAATGTGATCTTTTTAGGTAGGGGTTTGTCAAAATCCATTAAAACACAAATCCGAGCATAAATAATATGTTCAAAATTTTTAGTACAATCAGCAGTCATCATAAAAGTTCCTAAAGAGTTTCCAATTGAAGAAAAAATAGTAGGATTCTAAAATTCAATAGGGAGGCCAAAGAATCTAACCCACACTGGAGCTATAGAAGGCATATCTTATTCGACTTTAAATTTAGTATTTCAGGGCTTCATGAAAAGCCCTACCCTTCTAAAAAACCAAGGACCCCCTTGAAAAATTTTCTCTCTATCTTCATTATTAGCAAATAAAACAAGAAAATAACCATTTGGATAAATAGAGATTTGTAACTCACCTTTAGTTTTCCAGCTTTTTGCAGCACAAACTTTGAAAGTAGATAGACTTGGACAAAAACCCACAAACTGACAAATTAGTCCTCTTTTTTCCAAATCTTCAATGTCAGTCTAAATGTTACCCATATCAAGCTTAACAATAGGATTTCCATTAGCTGCTTTAAGACATCCTGACTCCGTTTTCCTGGGATCAATCTTAGGCATTCTTAGAGGTTTATGGGAAGCCCTAAGATTGATATTAGCATTGGGTTGAGGCTGTCCACCACAAAGGGCATCCCTAAAATTTATTTTTGGGATTGAGTCTTCGAAATTATTACCCTTGACAGGGGTTTTCACAGTAGAATTATTTTGTGGGTGCACCTTAGCACCAGATTCACTTGAGATATAAGCCATTTTTTGATCAACTGCTTGAAACTTATTTCGTGATCTCTTTAATCCTTGCCCTAGATGTCGTGGAAAGGTATGGTTTTCACTTTTCTTTTGTGCAGCAAATTGGAAGCCATTGCCACTCAAGTTAACAATATGATCTGTTGAAAGACAAATTTCTAACACATATTAGATCCCTTGCAACATTTCCTACTAAAATATTGAGCATAAACCATAAAAATATTGGCCACTAGGGCCCGAAGGCCCTAAAAACCAACCTCTGGAGCTGCTTGCACTCAACCCAGATGAAACCCTCGCATACACGCTTGCCAAACATCTCGTTCAAACATAGGGATGCGCTAGGATATGTGTTGCTCCAAATGATATGAAAATTGGTGGAGACGTTCTAGGGTTTTTCAGGCATCTACCCTCAAAATTTTAGCTCAATCCGAGTCCGGATGAGTGAGATATGGCCTAAACGAGTTCGACATTTTGGGCAGTCCTCCGAAAAACGTCTAATGAATCCTATTTGATATTCAATTATGTTTGCATAGCCTAGTTCAATTTCATAAGAATTAAACCTTACACTAGGTTATCAATAATTTATTTATTTAAATATTAAATTGTTTTAATATTTAAATAAATAAATATATAAAAGATAAATGAGTACTCTGGTTTCAACTTTGATTTAATAAAATTGATAATTAGATTTGATATCTTTTATTGAAATTTGTTTGGATTTCATGCTTCAAATATTGTTTTATTTATTTACCGATCCAAACCCTACTTTGAGAGGATTATATTTGTTATTAAATATTTTATTCCATAAATATTTAATAAGCAAATAATATGAGAAAAACGTATTTATGAACTTGATTTTCGAAGTATAAAATTCACAGTTCATAGATCAGTTTTATATTAAAACCCTATGGATTATAATTATAAGATTTGAAAATCTTACAATTTTAGGGATAAACATTATTATTTTATTTCATTTTCCAAATATTTTAATGTAGATCTTATATTTGGGATGAATAAAATGTTTTATACATAAGTATTCTGGTTCTAACTTTAATTTGATAAGGTTGAGAATCAGAAGTGATTTATTTTATTAATTTTTTTTTGGATTTCATGTTTTAATTATAATTTATTTATGCACAAATCCAAACATTACATTCGAATATTATGTTGGTTATTAAATATTTGATTTCACAAATATTTAATAAACAAATATAATAAGGAAATACATTTATGAATTTTATTTTAAATCATATAACTCACAGTTCATAATTTTTTTATTTATAGCAAACCCTATGAATTTATGATTAATAAGGTTTTTAAAACCTTATAATTTTAGGTTTAAACATTTTTATTTTATTAATTTTCTCAAACATTTTAATGTTGATTTTATATTTGAGATGAATAAAATCTATTCATTGATTAGATCTTAGTTTTTAAAGGTGAATATTTATAATCAGGGTTTTATTCATCATTTTGAAATTTCATATACTTTAATTTTTATTAAGGTAATTGAAATTTCATATTAATTAAAATGCTAAGGCAAATTGTTATTTCAAATTAGTTTTGAAAGTATTTTAATCAATGGTATTGTTAAGTTTGCATCAATAGATCTTAATCATAAGGCATATTTACTTTATCATTTTAAAGATAAAAATTTAATGAGATATGCATGTTAGCAGTGATAAACTTAAATCAAATTACCTAGTTTTCCAGGCCCCTTGTTAACAACACTTGCAAACCAAATGAGTTATTCAAGTATTTATTATACATATACGTAAGATATAGTGAAACACAAAACAAGAACCTTGGAGATATATACTATTCTTTGCAAGAGAGAACTTAACGTTCTAAGTTGTCAAGTGGTTTTGTGACTTGACAAAATCGTACCTCAACGAGGTTGTTAGCTCCATGCAAGGACTTGGGCTTGAAGTTTCAGAACTTGGTGTGTGTGATAAGATTCTAAGGTCACTCCCAAAAATTTTTAGTAAAAATATTTCAGCTATAGAAGATTCAAAAGATATTTATCATTTGAAAAGAGATGAATTACATGGCATTCTCGTAGTATTTGAGATAAGAATAAAAGAGGAACCTATTACCTAGAAATAAGCAGCATTTAAAGCCACTAAAAAGACTAAGGATAAGAAGTCAAATTCAATCAATAATCTATCCAATTATGAAGAAGTCAATTATGGCAGAAGGAACAATGACTCAATAAAATATAAAGGTATGAAATCAGTTAGATGTTTTAAATGTGGAAAATATGGTCACTATGGATCTGATTATCCAGAAGCTAGAAATAGCAGTGGTGATGAGAAACAAGATCATAAGAATAGGGATGCAGAAAGGTATAAGTACAAAAATAAAAATAGGGATGGACAAGGTACACAAGGAAAGAAGTTCTTTCAAAGGCACAAGAAGAGTTTCTATGCAGACAAGGCAAGTAAGTACTCAAGTGATAGTGATAGTAGTTCCTTAGAGAATGATCGAGATGAAGTTATATTTTTGGAAAAAGATAAAGAAGTGGTTAAGAAAAGAACACCAATAATCCTAAAATATTTTAGATGTGGTAACTTTGGTCATCTTGAGGATAGTTGTACAAAGATTGGTTTCAATTTCAGTGATGATGAATATGAAGATAGACTTGAAGGACCATAAGAGAATTTTCTTATGGAACTAGAAGAGGAAGGAGGTGATCATAAAGAAGACAAGTCAAAAAAGAATGAAGATGTTTTCAAAGGCAAACAAATAGAGGAAGAATCAGATAAGGGAGAATTTTATCTTGAGGGAGAGCTTATTCATGCTCTTGATGCATTAAAAATGGTAAGAAAGCAAAACTCCCAACTTAAGCTTCAATTTTAAGAATATGATGAAGAGAAAGGAAAGCTTATAGAGGATCTAAATAAGTCAATGGCTAAGACAAGGAAGTTCAAATATAGGTTAGAAGAAAATATCATAGAATGTGAAAGGTTGGAGCATGAAGTAGCTTCACTAAGAAAGGAAGTGAAAGAGTCTAAGTATAGGTTACACAGGTTTGGGAGAAGCTCAAATAATTTGGATAAGATTATCAAGACACAAAAACCTACATTAAGAAAAATAGGTCTTGGTTTTGAACAAGTACAAAAGAAACAAAAAGAGGAGTCAATCTCAATTTTTGAAGAAGAAGAAACTTCATAAGAAGACAGTGTAAGAGAAAGTGAGACTTGTGAGGAATATTTGGAAAATAGAAAGTTCAACAACGAAAGGAACAATGCACAAATGATAAATAAATGGAACAGGAACCAGCATAGGGTAAAAGAGACTAAAATACCCATGGGGTCAAGGCAAGGCAACTTCAATGGACGATGATTCTCATGTCACAGGTTTAGGAACAAAGCTTCATAGTGTAGGACACATGAAAGAAAAGAATATGGGAACTTCATAAATAGACAACTATTTCAAGGGTATTGCTACTCTTGTAATCAGTTTGGTCACAAGGCAATGAATTGTAGGGTTCATGACAGGAATAGATATGGCTTCACCAGGATAAATCCTAAGATATTTGCATCTCCAAGGAATAACAATATTAAGTTTTATAAGTAAAATAATGATGGACATACAACAAAGTGGTGTAGAGCAGAGATTCGAGAGACAAGCAGGAACAAGAATAGTTAGAGGAATCAAAAGGATAAAATGAGGAGGAAAGTAGACAAAGGAAAAGAGCAGTGCATGCTGGGAGTAGAAATACTCCCACCCCAAAATTAATCACCTCAAGAGGAGGTGGGAGAGAGGCTAAGCTTAGCCCCGAGCCCCAAAGGTGACCCTTTACCATTGATGTCAAAGGGAGAGAGATTTGAGTAAGGGGGAGAGATTTGAGTTAGGAGGAAAGCATTCAGTCAAGGGGAGCAGTTTCCCAGGGGGAGCAGAACAGAAAAAGGTTAAGAAAATGGTAAAAATTAATTGGGTTACCATCAATGACAAAGGGGAATATTATTGGATAGTTTGAGGAGTGTTTGTTGTCATTGATGTCAAAAGCATTTTTGTGCCATGTTCGTCATCTTTGAGGACATTAAGTGTTTCTTACAAAAGCAAGAAAGTCTTGAAAAGCAATAGGTTATAATATTTATTTTTAAATATTATATACCCAGGAGGGCCCAAAGGATGAAGACCCAAGGAAGGAGAAGCAAGTTCAAATTAAATAATAATATTTTATTATTATTATTTTGGTCCAAAAATCAAGCTGAAGAAGATCAAGGACCAAGTTGAAAAAGACCCACAATTAGAGTTAATTTAAATTAAAATTTTAATTTAAATAATGATGGGTTCTAAGGTTTAATTTAAATATTTATTTAATATTTAAAATTAATATTCGAATTCGAATGCTCACCGACATTGGAATATGCTATGGTTTGCATATAAATAATGCCAAGGTTTGGCATTTGAAAATTATCCCATGTGAATGATTTTTTGGCTCGTGCAAAGAGAGAAAGACTTGTGCATTTTTGCATGTGTGTTGAGTGCAGAAGAGGACAAGAGTTTGTGGCCTCCAAAATTCACTCAAAGCCCCTTGTAGCTAAGTTGGCAGCCAAAGGTTGTGTTAGAAGCGTTTGGTAATTCCAGGTGTGGGTTCAAACCTCGTGCACTCCATTTTATCAAAGGGAAGTTCGTGTTGTGTTTTCTTCGTTCGAGTAGGAGGATATAAAAGGCGCATTCGTACCTTTTGGATCTTATGGAGCCACACAGCCTAGTTGGTGGGCGTGAGCACTTCGAAAGTGCTTGGGGGAGAGCCATCGGTGGCTCGAATCCCACCAAGGTATTTTTGGGCAATATAATAGAGGTATGCGCATTATTTGGGTTGACTTAGCTTGTGAAAAATAAAAAGGGGAAAAAATATTTTTTTTTTCCAAAGGTTTATTTTAATTAAGGTTTTTGCATAATTAATTTGGATTATAATTTGTTTAGGGGAGTTAAAAGGGGAATGCAAAACTTTAATTTTTGAGTTGAATTTTTAAGTGATTAAGGAGTTATAAGGTAGTAAGGAAATTTATTATTTTTGAATATTATTTTAAAGTTGGAGATTATAAGGTGTATTTGAGTGTTATTTTTGTATTGAAGAAATATTTTGAAGAAGTGTTAGAGTGATATTTTTGTCATCTAACCTTTGTGCTTGGCAAGGAAAGTGGTTATAATTGAGACAAGTTTTTAAGGGCACTTCTTCATCAAACAAAAATGTATGGGCACATATTTCTTGTGAGTGATTTTTTGGATGTTGTGAATGCTAAGTTGGAGTGAAAAGGATTGTTTGGTAAGCATTGTTGAGTTTGGTTTTGTATTAATTCTTCAAGGTTTTCTAGAATAAAGGTTGAAGATATAAACCTTGTTTGATAAGCATTGTTGGAAATATTGGTTGAACCTTCATATGCATGATTAGGGTTTGTGAAAGAACATGAGTATCATTGTTATGTGAAGTTATGAACTATCTTGAATTAGGGTTTGCAAGATCATGAGAATCATTGTTATGTGAGATTGGGTAATAAGCATTGTTGGAAATATTTGAGTGAGTGTTCATATGCTTGGACTAGGGTTTGTAAGCAAGGAGTATTTCATTGAGTGATTGATTGAGTAGAGTTGATTGAGCCTAATCAAGTGGAAGTGTTGAAGTGATAGTTCAAATTCTATGAAACAAATTGTTCTATATTCTAATTTTATTTGAGAAAGAGATTGGAAGTGATTGAGAATTATGATGAGTGTGAAGCATATTGAGTCTCTAACAATTCTCTATATGTTTTTGTGATATTGGACAAGTTCTAGTTAGGACTTGTTGAGTAGATTTGAGGTAAGTCTTGGTGAAGACTTGTTGAGAAGATTGAACAAGTTCTAGTGAGGACTTGTGGAACAGAGTTGAGGCAAGTCTTGGTGAAGACTTGTGGATAGATTAGTGTGAGCTTTTGTGGAAGCTTACAAGGCATATTTGAGATAAGTCTTTGAGAAGACTTGTGAGCAGAGTTGATTTATTGATTTTTTCAAACCTTGGGTTAAGATTTGGAGTAGATCTAGCAGAGTAGATTTGTGCTAGATCGAAGTACTATGTTTAGTGTAGATTTTAAGATAGATGTTGAGCAGATTTATGCTAGATCGAAGGACTGTGTTTAGTGCAGATTTGAGGATAGATATTGAGTAGATTTGTGTTAGACCGAAGGACTATGTTTAGTATAGATTTGAGGATAAATATTGAGCAGATTTGTGCTAGATTGAAGGACTGTGTTTAGTGTAGATTTGAGGACAAATATTGAGTAGATTTGTGCTAGACCGAAGGACTATGTTTAATGTAGATTTGAGATAGAGCTGAGAGTAAGCTTTGGAGGTGATAGAGTATAGAGGATGATAGTCTCTAGTGGATAGAGGTCCATTAGCCAGGGCAGTGAGGATAGGTCTTCTGAGTGAGGACAAGAGTCTTTAGTGGATAGAGATCCATAAGCCAGTGTAGTGGAGGTAGTAGTTCTTCTAGAATATCACCAACTAGAGCTAAGGAGAAAGAGTTCTCCTATGGATAGAGATCCATAAACTTGATTAGGAGATTGGTATCTCCTTTGGATAGAGGTCCATAAATATTGTAATAGGGAAATGATTCCCAAGAGATTTTTTGAGAAAATTTTAGTGAAATATTTTCTCCGTGGAGTAGCCCACATTGGGTGAACCACATTAAATTAATGTCTCTATTATGTATGGTGATTTGTGCATTACTTTGATTACTAATTTTGATATTTTTATTGATACATGCATAATATTGATTGAGAAAGAAAAGTAAAAAGTGGTATTATACTGTTCACCCCCCTCTCAGTATAAGCTTGTGTTCACATCTTTCTCGTACCATCATAAGTTTGCAAATCCTTCATCACCGCTTATGGGATGTGATTCTAATATTGAGTACTTGGAGGTATCGAATGGTTCCATGCTGGAAACTACCTTGGTGGTGGTTTTTGTGATGGTGGATTTTGAGCCATATGGACTGGTGTGTGTGGTTGGGGAGGTGGAAAACTAGTGGTTGTACGAGTAGGACTCGAAGGAACAAAAAATACACCAGCTAACTGAGAAGATGTTATAATTGATGGAACAACTAGAGTAACTAACATATGGTGTTCTCCTAGCACTTGGGTGTCAAGTTCATAAAACTCAATAGGATCTTCTAGATTTTTGGCCTTCGATCTTGTGATCATGAAGAAAGCTTTCGCTCACTTCATGTTTAGAGGCTTATGGGTAGAGTTGAGTCACCAAATGTTCTAACCATATAGTATAAATGTGAACATAAAACCTCAATACTATTGAAAGTGGAACCTTTTAAGAGTCCCACTGAGCATGCCAAAAATTGTTGATCATGAATCTGCCTAGTTACAAAATCTATACTTTGTGCACCCTAGACCCGACCAACATTGAAAGGTCAAAGGAAAGGAATGTCCTCTAGGCCAATCTCCAGAGAGGTTTGGCTCCCTTTCTAATCTACTTTGGTTGAAAGCTTAGGGTAACAGGAAAGAAATGGGGAAATATGGCTATAAGCCAAAAATGTAGGATGGGGATAGACTAAAAACCAAAATCTAAACCAAGCAGTGATTAGGATACAATAGAAGTGCAAGCACAGGAACTTCTTACAATTATACAATGACAACCTCCAAAGAGCATCTAGTGTTCACTCCCTCACCAGCAAAGATCAAATTTAGAAGAAGAATTTAAACACAATAGATAATGTAAGTGAATGCATTTAGAAATGACATACAAGAAATCATCAAAGAAACATCGTTCAAAGAGCCAAAAGCCGAAGCCTTTCTATTGATGTAAAAAACTTGAAGTGTTTTTCTATAGTATCCCTCCTTTATAATGAAAAATGATTAGTATTTATAGAGGGTTGCACCTATTCCATTTAATGCACTTACAAACAAAATGTTGGTAGATCAAAAACCAACGATAATAATTTCCTCCTTGGCATCAACAATGTTTTGGTCAAAATATTCTTCATGGAAACTACGATCTGGCTTTGGTGTAAGAATTGCATGGGAAATCGACATGGAAAGCAATCTTGTGCATCGGTGCATTAGGACACAACAAAATTGCTTAAAAATTAGGATCTTGGTTTTTGAATTCGCTTCAACCCTACGCCTTGGAACTCCTCCTTCGCCAAGCAAGTCCACTGAGCATTAAATTTGATTTGAGAAAGAGCAAGGTCAGTGGCTGGTTCATTGAAAATAAACAAGAATAGTATTTGATCTTGTAAAGTTAAAGCAAAAATCTTGGAGGCGCTACTTTCATTGCTTCAAAAATTAAATTCCATATTCCTTCGCCCTTTCCCAAGAGAATTTGTAAAAATATATTTGGAAGCAAAACCCCTAGGAATTCAATGCAAAGGAATTGATTTCCCCAAAAAATGAGGTAAAATAACCTTTTTAGGGCCACAATGGACGAAAACGTAGCTTTCTAGTCCTCTGATATTTTGGTAATTTCACCCCAAATGGTTCTTCTTTGAATCATCATGCTCGAAAGAAAACACTTTGATTATTATTTGAAATTCATTTGCATTTAAATTTTATCATTAAAAATGACAGAAATACTTTGCAATTTGGAATAATGGCAAACTTAACTGATTTCTCCCCATAGGGGGATGATAGGGATTTTTACCCCCTCTGGGAGGCGACATCACCTTTGACAATTTTTCTTAGAAATAGCGCGCGTTGCAATTTTCATTCACCCAAAATTCACTTTTAAAACCTCATTCGCCCCCTAGAGAGGTAAAATTGCATGGCACCTCTCAATAGGGGCACCTTCAACTTTGCTATGCTTTAAACTTGGCACCAAGCACTAATTTTATCTTTACCTTCCCCATGGGTGAAAACACCAAACATATTTGAAAAGGGCCCCACAACGTCAATCATCTCCTTTGACTTTAGAATATTCAATATTATTGTTTCGCCCCAAAGAGAGGTGACAATGAGTTTTATCCCTCACTTGGGGTGAAATGCTTCTTTAAAACCTGCTTCGATTTTCCCATGTCGGTCCCATGATGTGCCATATTTAAAAACCTTCTCCATACTATGTTTCACCCCAAAGAGGGGTGAAAGGGGGTTTCGTCCCTCACTTGGGGTGAAAGCCCTTTTTGTTTTTTAAATTGTCAACTTCTTTTGCCAACGTAACACTTGCGCTTTAAAATGATGTTCACCCCAAAGAGGGGTGACAAGGGTTTTCGCCCCTCACTTGGGGCGAAAGCATTCTTCTCCTTTTTCTTAAAATTCATTACTTTCACCCCTTAGTTTCTGCTGGGTGAATTTACTATTTTTTTATTATTTTTCACCTCCAAGAGGGGCAAAAGGGATTTTCGCCCCTCAATTGGGGTGAAACTCATCTTATTCCTCCCTTTAACTTTCCTCTTGGATTAAGTTATGATTTTCATCTCTTTCTGGGGTGAAATTCCTTTGCAAGTGAAGCTTGGGGTGGAAACACTTAAATTTGTTGCCCTTCCATACAAATTTACCGCTAATTCAAAACCAGGCATGCTTTCTTTGCCTTTCCTTTGTTTCGAGTGAAACCATCCTTGTGTTGTGCTTCACCTCTAAAAGAGGTGAAAAGGACTTTCACCCCTGGCTAGGGGTGAAACGAGTTGTTTCTTCTTTCTGGGGTGCTTCTCCCTTTAAAATTGATCTCCTACCGGTGCTTTTGCCCCTTAAACATTTTTCAACAAAGTTCTTCATTGCATTCATGACTTCCATTTTATTTACAACAATATTATTTAAAAAGGGCAAAACAAAATTATAGTAAAATAGACAACAAAACTATAGCACCTTCCTTTAGTAAATTTATCAAAATTTTACAATCGAAATTCAACAAAAAATTTAATGTGGTAAATTGATAAAATTGCCAGTAGACGCTCACTTATATCAACCAAGCAATGACATATCATACCCATGCAAAGCCTATCATAATCATAGAAACCTAAGTTGATATTTATATTGATGACTGTCAATCAATTTTTGCTATACTATAGGAGGTTGAGTTGAACTCCGTGCACTTGTCATATCCATAGATGAAGGGTTTTGCTTCTCATCATGTAAATTGGTACCACTCGAGGTCGTGAGCGGGAACCAACAACGGATACGATGACGATGAAGTACGGATGGTTTAACATTACCAGTAGAAGATTTTAGGGAGCATATAATGATGAGGTATTCATAGTAGAGTGGTCATGAAACGATGATGTAAACAACATCAATGAGTAAGCACAATAATGACTTCGTAGAAATATTCTTCACCATATGATGGTAAAAGAGACCATGAACATATGGGGTTAATTTTGATGCCAAGCAATCATGTTGAGAATTACAAAGTGGTAATTAGGAAGATACTACATATGAGCTACATCACCTTCCACATGGATGTTGATTTATGCAAGGACTGTTGCAAGGCTGAGGTGGATGGACAGTTTGGAAATATAGGTATGCGCAACAATTTTGAAGGAATATTACACATGGGACAAAGGCCACATGCTAACAGTCAATAGCATTCGTGATATATTGAAAATATAACAATATCGAAAGTATGAAAGGGCCGTGATTATACATATTCGACAAGTGGTCCAGAACATTATTGAACATGGAAAAGTGTTGTGGAGAGTTTTTTGGAAGCCCTAACAGTTGTAGGCAGGATATGTGAAACGAAAGAGTGTTGACCATTACCTATTAAGCAATAAAGAAAAATGGATGCATGGGAAATGATTGAAAAACCAAAGGAAGGAGAGGAAATGAAGGGACTCTTGTGAAATTTTAAATACTCCATTAAAGGACAGAAACATAGCTGGAAGTTTATCCAATGCCAAAGGCTAGACTTTTGGAAGATGTTGGAGATATGTTGTAATAAGACTGTTATTGTCTATTTTTAATGCAAATAATGTCAAAAATCTGCACTTTATAAGCATAATCCGAGGAGAATCATTTTTGGATGTTTTGATTTAATTTTCATCTTTATTTTCTCTATTTTTAGGTTTATAGGCAATGTTTAATACATTTTATGGTTGCATTGTTGAATATCTAGAAACAGAGAATTTATTTTCGTTCCTTAGAAGCTTGCACCTAGTTTATTTTGGAATGTGCAAATGCAGCTTTGTATAAACTAGGTTACATCTAGAAATTCTCACAATCTCTGGTTTTGCAGGATAGGGTAGCATTATACTGACAAAGCTTTCGAGATTTTATTTTTATTTTTCTAATCCTTCTCTTTTGAATTTTTTTTTTAAACTTCAACGATTAAAAATAAAAATAAAATTAAAATTAAAATTCCAAAAACAAATGCATTGATGTGAAGAACGAGATTTAACATTTCATATTATGCAATTTTGATTTCATTTTGAATCCATTTCTAAATTATAAAAATTATTTAAAGTTGCTATTTTTACGAGCGTTTTATAATTTTGAAATTGGGCATAATTGCACATTTTGAAGGTAAATCAATTTTTAAGCTTTGCATTTTTTCAACTAAGTGACAAATTGACTTCTCTTCATGAAAATCATAATTTCATCAAAGAGGGGTAAAGCAATAAATTGACATCCCTTTATGAAAATCAATTTCATTAAAGGGGGTTATTTATTTGGCATTTCAAAAGGCCATCATTGTTAAGGAAATAAATTAACGTCTCTTTATGAAAATTAATTTCAACAAAGAGAGGTAATTAATTTATTATATCAAAGACTATTTTTACTTTCATATTCAAAGTGACATTAAATGAATCCATTCATCATTTAAGGTGCGCATTTATGGATAAATTTTAGTCTTCTCTTTCATGCTCAAAGTAGGGTTTAATAATGCAAGATAAAACTTGTCTAAAATCTGCTTAATCAAAAGAAGAGAAAATCTACCTAAATTGCTTCAAGATAAAATAAATTAAAGCTCTACATCATGGTCATATGAGGGCCAATCACATTTTCCTTTTCTTTTAATTTTCATAAACAATCATTGGCATAGCATAATAAAATAAACCAACACAAGTCCTTTGTTAACAGTTATTTGAAAATCACTAAGGTATTCTTAGCACTCATTTGACACATCTTCACAAGATTAAAAATATACATGTGCAATGCTTATATAGCGGAACCTTGGAGAAATTTCATATTTCTTTGCAAGAGAGGGTTTTGTAATCAAAATCCTAAGTGTGAGTGTGGTTTTGCAATTAGGAAAAATTACCACTCAACAAACCCATGCATGGATAATATTTAAAATATTATCATATCATTATTGGGATGCATGGATGATATTTCGCTCTATATTACAAGTAATATTGATTATATTATTTGATTTATATTATAATTAATATTGATCATATTATAATTTGATTTATATTATAATTAATATTGATCATATTATGATATAATTTAGTTGTAATGAATATTGCTTTTATTATAGTTTGATTATATTTGATATGGATTATTCGTATATACCTATGCAGGGTACCAAAGGAGAGAATCACCTTCATGGCAGGTGTTGGTACATGACCAGGGTGATGTCGATGTGAACGTGAACGGTCAACATAGATGGACCTGCACTGACGACAAAGACCTAGATTCAACATTGATTACGTGGACCTAGACTCAGTGGTGACAACATGGATCTAGATGCTATGAACTTAGATGTTATGGACCTAACGTAGATCTAGATCGAGTATAATGCAGGAAAAGGACTAAACCTAACATAAGTTTAACTAACATGCGTTAGCAGGACTGACAACCTGGGCACTAAAACATCAATCTTGACACAAACAAAAGGTTTAGGTGACTAGTCTACCATGCCTTTTGGACCTATTGTGCCACTGTAATTCAGATACATTAGCGAGAAAGAGCTATACATAGCATTGGGACAAAGCTTCAATGTAGATTTTACATTGTTTCGAGTAGTCAAGCTTGTCTACTTTTGGATCGCCCTATTAATTTCAGATCCACCCACAAGTTCATTAACCAATTTTAGATGATGGCAATGGAGAAAGAAATCTAAAAATGTCAGTATTTCAAGTCCCAAGAGGAGCACTTCTATGCATAAATATAAAGTAGTCCTGCAAAAAAATATCTGCCATGACTCAAATTTCAAATATTGACACTATTTTGGGAGATACCTTCTAAAATGAATATACATAATCAGGGTTTATTCTTTGTATGAATATGACTAGAGTAAAATCAATGGTATATCGAATGAGATGAATTGAAGCTTACTACCACTAGAATCAGAGTCTGAGATTACAAAGGATACAACATAATTGAGTAGTCTAGGAATCCATAGTCAAATTTTGTGGGTGTTGGTTCAAACAAGCATTTCCTAACTTAAATGATCTCAACATTATCTTCCTTGAATGTGGTCTAATAGATGATGGTCGTGAGAGCCTTACGTGGCCCCCCCACAACAGTTTTAGAGTCCACGATGTTAAGCTTAGACATTGATATAGGTTATTTTTAGGTGTTATCAACTGCCTAGGTTGGACGTCGTCAGTTAAAAGCTTAATGTTCAGGCATGTGGAAAGCCATTATGGCATATGTAATGAAAGTTCTACCTTCATAGAAGATCTCATATAAATATGATAGCCAAAATCAATGTGCCAATTGGCACTATATCGCAAAAAGATAAATAAGTGCAAAATTAATAATGAGTGTGTGACAACGGTTATAAGTTGAGTGAATTGGTGAGCATGCCTAGAATCATAATAAATATTACAAAGGATGGAGAATGAAGATGAAGGGTAATCATTCATGTGGAAGGAAGAGTGTTTTGAAGCCAAACACAAGGATAAAAACGAAAGGTCTTAATTGAAAGTTTAAAATTCCATTGAAGTGCAGGCAGTAGGGCTAGAATTGTTTTGAAATAGGAGGGCATGAAGAGGATTGGAAGGTTTTCAAGCTACTGCAACTAGTTTTTTCACCTTGTATGTAGCCAAAGAAGGTTTTGAACATAATTTTTATTAAATATATTTCTCCTACATGTATTGAGTTCATTCGATGATGTTTTATGCATGGATATGGTAGCATCATTTAATGTTTTTAATGCATGCTTTTATTCCTTAGACTCTTGCACTTAACCAGATTTAGATTGTGTGGATGCAGGTCTAACCTAGTTTTGTTTTAATATTCATAATCTTCTATTTTTTGCAAAATAGGAGGAATTAATTTACAATAGCTCACTTTGATCGCTTTTTCACACTTTGTGTCCATCTTTTTTTAGATTCTTTGTCATTTTTTATCTAACCTTGGCTTTTATTTTTATTTAATTTCCATTTCATTTTCTTTAAGTTCCATCAAACACTCGAAGCCCTAAAATGTTATATTGTTTTGCATTAAAATAAAAAATGAGGGTTTCGAAGTAATTAGAGCATCCAAATAATTTTGTTTCTTCAAGGCTAATATATTAAATTATTTGGATACATTCAATTAGAGCACTTCATAATATTCTAAAATGAAAAAATTCTTGCACCCCACATGTTCTATCATTTCAAAATCTGTTTAACAAAGAAAGATAAAATTTGTTAACAAAGCAAGATAAAATTCGTTAACAAAGCAATATAAAATGAATTAAATCACCATTCCAGGATTGACATTTAAAAGCTATATTTAGTCATTTTCTTTCATGCTCAAGCAAAGTTTAACAAAGGAAGATAAAATCTAGTTAAAATATTGAGATAAAAATGGATTAAATCACTATTCTGGAATCATTATTTTAAAGTAGATGGTGGATCAACAAATACACATTTTAATAATCACATGAGCAATCAAATTATTGCAAAACAAATCAATACTAAACCGCAGACCCCTTGTTAATAGTTACTTGCACCTCTAAGGTATTTCAACATATTTTCATATGTTTACAAGCAATCAAGCACATTTTAAATAATTACACAAATAAAAAACCTTAGAGAAATTCTGAATTTATTTGCAAGAGAGGGTTTTCTAAAAATACCCTGACTGTGATGGTGGTTTTGCAACTAGGAAAAATTATCACTCAAAAAATTTGAAGACCAAATTACCCCCATAATGACATCTATGCAATTTTGTTGATTATGAAGTGAATTCACTTTGTTGTGTGTGAATTCGCTGTTAGAGAGAGTTATCTTGCAAATCTACTTGATTTTAATTAAAAAACTAAGGTTTTATGTAAATACGCTTGAAAAAATCATGAAAAATTTTGAAACTGAATTGCTTATAGTGCTTGGTCACAATCGAATATTGCAAGGTGATGATGGTGAGGTGAAGTAAACATCAGTGAGTCGATCTTTAGGAATGTGTCGTCAAAAATTGTTCCATGGCCTTTCTTGCAACACAAACTTAGTTCCAAAAAAAATTGTCACAAAAAATAAATAACAATAAATTGATCAAATTTTCACCATCAAAGAGCTGCTAAATGGCTAGGGAGATCAATTTATAACTTGTTTACTAGCACAGATGGGAAATCAGTTAGTTAAAATTGGGCTATCATTCGGTTGTTAACCTATACTAGGCAAATTATCAATCTAGGTAGATTTGTAGGCCAATTTCGAGATCCAACACAACACAAATATCAGGAAATAGATTATGTTGGAACAAAATCTTGGTGGGTTGCAAAATTCAGGCAAACTGCCAAATTTAGCAATTTTGCTCCCGATTGCGCAAATTCGCTCCAAAGTGAGTGAATTCACAGTGGGTGCAAAACCACTTGAAATAGAGAAAAATCACTCGAAACAGAGCGAAACTGCAAAAATAAAAGGTATGTGATTAAAATCAACACATGTGAAAAAGGAAAGGTGAAGACGATGAAAACCTAATTTTGGGAAGCTAGGGAATTTTGATATGGGTCAAAATTTTGTGTCTACATTTTTCCCCCTCTTTTGATGCATTTATAAGTACTAAATGCGTCAAACAAATATGTAGACATAATATATATATATATATATATATATCGATGACGACTATCGACAAAAAATAAGTAGACCATTTAACACAAAATGTTGACCTGAATAGATTGCTTTAAAAGTTATGTGATTTTTTTTAGATTTTACATGTAAATTAATGCATAAATTTATATGTTAGGGGTGCCCCCTCGAGTTTTAGGAAGAAATTATTATCCCTCGTGGAACTCAAAATGACATAGTGAAAAGCAAAAAAGGCAAAACAAGGTTATAGAAGGGAGAATAGGGTAAAAATTCTAATTCATTTTTACTGCATGGTTCATTAGAGTTGAGCTCTGGATAAAATGGCATGAATTACTCATGGAGTGGATATCGTTCAAATGGGGGGCAATAGGGCTGATCTGATCATACGGGTAAGATAGATTTTATCTTTTTTCTTCATTTCAACATTCATTTTTGAAATTTTCACTAGAAAATTTAGATATTTTGCTAGATTTAAGGTTGGGTGGCTATCATGATGAATTCATGCCCTAGTCGGTGAATTTGCACCATGGCAACTCGATTTTGCTAGGGATCCATGAATTCACAAAAAATCTTGTGAATTCATGGTAAACCCTGTAAATTCATCAAAAACCCTACGAATTTGTTAAAAACCCTGTGAATGTGTCAAATTCACTGTTTTAGGGCTTGCAGAAGTGAAAATGTGTGATTCTAAATGAATTCATAAAAAGGTCACAAATCTACATTGTTTTACTTATGCATTTAATTTTTTTAATATTTTTAATGTTTAAGTATTTAATGGATGCAGTATTCTAATGATTTATGATGTTTATATGTTTTTATTGTAGTATGGCATGCTCAAGAATCAAGAATGGTAAATTAAGTATTATGAGGCTCAGTTGGGAGCCTTAGACAAAATAGACAGGGATCGATTGTAGTAGGTGGGGTTGCTAGATGTAGTATAGGTTCCAAAAGTTGATGTAGATACAGCTTTGCTAACAACATTGGCAAAGCAATGGTACCCAAAATCATCTACATTTTGGTTACCAATAGGGGATGTGATAGTCACTTTAAAGGATGTGCGGTGCATCCTCAAGATTTTGATAAGAGGGATGGGATTTTATCAGTCCATGGCACAAGTGAGGGCCTTAGAGTAGCTGATTGAAGATCCATAGTTTTTGGTTAATCGAAGTGGTATCAATGTGAACCACTTGGCAAAAACAAAGAGTGCTTCTACACTAACAGTGGTACTAAGTGGAGTTGTCATTGGACTTATATATACCCACATGAGTAGACAACATATACCATGGGCCTTTGGTTTAGTTTGTTGTGGATATGAGGGATACAGGGAGGCATTTTGTGTGGGGCCCATTTGCCTTATGTCTCATATACAAGACATTATGGAATGACATGTATAGGAAGCATAGTTGCATTGTAATCACCACTTTTCTTCAGGTATGGTTTTGGGAGCATATTACGGTGAGGAGACCCAATGGATTATCCGAGGAAGAGTTGTACGATGGTCGTTTGACTTTATATCAATGGGCACATCCAAGAGGGGGTCATAGAGGATGATGAAGAGTATTGTATTCAATGATGCGAGTGATTTATGAGTTGCTACCTCGTCATATCACATGGAGGATTTGGAGGATACATACAAGGTGGGAGATAGATGAGTTTGAGATTTCTTGGGTGTGGTGGATATGATGGTTGCAGTCCAAGAAGGGAGAGATAGATCTATATCACTTTTATCAATCATAGCAATAGTTTGGGTTGGTATAGGGTCTACCAATAGTGAGGGGTGTCTGGTTTCTATGGGTGATGAGAGATTCTACTATCATAGTAGGGGAGCTAAATATCACTCATTTCTAAGAGCTTGAGGTAGATAATGCACCTTATGTGAGTCTTGGAATGGAGGATGTGGGGATCAAGGATGGATAATAGGATTGGTATGATGAGATCCAACCCTAGAGGATTACTATAGAGTTACCAAGTGATCCTCAGATAGTACAAGTGGCTTGATAGGTTGCTTGTTATAGGGATGAGTAGGGTATCATATCAAGGTGTAGGCTACCATAAAGGTTTAGGGTGGGGGATATTCTTAGATAGAGTTGAATGAAGAGGCTTGGGTGGAGAGGGAGTGGTGGGACTTGGGTGAGGCTAGAGGTAGGAGCTAGTCCTAGGCAAAAGGTGGCCTCACAACAAATAAAGGAGGTTCCGTAGTAGATGGAGGATGATCCAATACCTAAGGAGAGGGAGATAGATATCACCAGGGGAGACTAGTAGTGGATTGTTACATTAGAGGTATAGGTGGATACCTTAAGGGCTTGGATAGTAGTTAACAGTGCCTAAATCCAAAATTTGGAGACACATCTATCTCAGGTATGAGCTTAGATGTAGCGCTTGAGGATCTCACCTTATTCCTACAGGTCCAAACTATTGAGTAGCATCCATTTTAAACATCATCAACAAAATGAGCTGATTAAAGTCATCCAATGAGAGGCCTTTTCTCGAGGCATATACTACCAGGTAGTGCTAGAGGGTCAAAGAGTACCTTTATCCCTAGATATGGCTCCGAGTTGGATTCATAGTGGGACACGATCTGTTTCACGGATGATGACTCGATTTGTGAACATATCTCCATTGAGGATACTACCAAGAGGTAGAGGGGATGATCAAGTTTCTAGGTTTTCATCTATTTTGTGGTATACTTTCCTAGTGACTGAGTATGCTAATTTTTTTATTATGGCATACCAGTTGATTTCTATGTAATTTTTTCTTAATATTAATACCATACTACTATTTTTGTACTTATTTTTGTATGTGTGATGGAAATTTTGATGATATTTGGTGTTTTTTATGATGATATTTGTAGCCATATACCATGCTAGTCATGATATCTTTGTAGGAGAATGAGATGTGATTTAATGTAATGTACTTAATATTTGTAAAGTGATGTAATTTAATTTTGTAGAAATTGTATGTTTAGGAAATATACCCTTATAATTTTGATCAACCAACAATAGGCCTTGAGGATGTGTGCTTGTATATGATCTCAAATGGAGGTTACCCCTTGTGTGTGGTCATGAAGCGGATCCTATATAAGGTTTTGTTGTTATGATGACATCGAAGAGTTATGATCCAAAAGTAGTTTTGAAAGTGATTGATTAAATATGATATGGTTGGTGATAAGTAATGTGTGACCTTAATATTAATTTTGATTAAAATTAAGGTAAGTAAAGAGGTAGTATTGCATGATTGGGCATGAATAATATGATAGAGGGCTTGTGCTAGGCATAATATTCCTAGTGTGAAATGAATGTAAGAAAATATTACTAGGGTTATCTCATGCCATCATCTCAAATTCCTTATGCAACTACATGACTAAGAAATTGTGTATGATTACTATAAGTTTATGTATGACAAGAAATCATGCAATATGATGAAGCAAATGACTGAAGATGCATTGTACTAAAATGGTGTATATGTAATGCATGAATTAATTGGTTTTTTTAGCCTCAATTGTGTATGCTAACAATTGTATAAATTTATGAAGATATAGTGACTTAAACCTATCAAAACTCAAGGAAAATCTTGGTTATTTCTATTATATTTTGGAACCCTAAACATAAAATAAATGCTTTCACAAGTATGTAAATAAACATGCAATGATATAAAAATGATAATAGCAAAAAACCATGCATGAAAATATGATAGAAAACTTGAAATAATGCTCTAGAAATGCTCATCTAGAAAGCTCATGATAATTACAATGCTCCTCTCATAGAGTTTGCAACTCCTCCATGATAGAAAAATGGAGCTACATTGTGACTACTACTACTCTCACCTATTCACTATTCCACCACTCTCACAATCACTCACAATGAGACCTTTATATATAGATATAGATTACTTACCTCTCACTCAAACCTAATATTCATGTACATGTGGACTAGATGCACATTTACATAATTGCACATTCTAACACTTGTGCACTTATTCTATTACATTAATAAAGCAATAACTCCCAAAATAATCCTAAACTAAAAAAACATCCATGAGGGTACATTAGGAAATAACCAAATGATGTAATAAACATATTTTTCAACACCCCCTGTATTACATTATTTGGTTTTGAAGACTTTAGTCTTCAATAAGGATCTCATATTTATCTTCAATAAGGATTTCATTTTGATGCTTTAGTTCTTCTTTATTTTCTTCCTCTTTGAATTGTCTAACATCATCAGGATGTGCTTGGTCATATTGCATCTTTGATTCGCTATGATTTGTATCTGATTTGAGTATGCTTCCTCTTATCTTCATTTTCCTATTGTGCTTATTTTTCTTTTCTTCTTCTTCTTCTTCTTCTTATTTTCTATTTCTACAAGTTTGTTAGAGAAATATCTTCTTCATGATGGATTAGTAAATCATCACAATAGTAGTGATTAGAATTGTTATTTTGCTCCTTTCTTTGGAAGAATTCAAAAGTAATCAAAGATAGATATACCATCAAACATTCTTCTATAGTTAATAGAATTGCACTTTGTGTATTCCACCATCCTTTGAAAATTACTTCATGAAGATAACCAATTAATATTAGGAAGTTTCCTTCTTTTTCTTTCTTGAGGAACATTGAGAATCTATTCCTTTTACTAGAAGATATGTGATTGTATCTTTCAAATGTATCTATTAGATTCTGAGAATAAAATTCCAACTCATGCAGTAGTTCCTCACTATTGAATGCATTCTTCACAATATCATCCATATTTCTCTTTAACAATCCTTTGAGTATGAATTTCTTATTGTTCACAGATGGCTGAAGTATGTGGCTAGAGACAAGTGTAATAGAATCTTGAAATAATCTCCTTGGTAAATATATTTGACACTTGTCTTTTGTTATTCAAATATTTGTAGAATCTCTTTTCTCTCTATTATGATATGAATATGGTTTACATATATCACTTGCAATCAATCATTTAGAAATCTATTAGAGATGCAATCTTCAATAATATGGATTCAATATATTTAGTTGGATATGTCCTTCAAAAATCAATCTTCCAACTAAAAATTTGATGCAATGATAGGTTCTAAACTTCTATAATTTTAATTGAAGTAGGATTATTTATATCCCTAATTAGAAGTTTTAAAAGTATAAAATTTGTTGTAAACTAAGATTTTTTTACTACTCCTTATATCTCCCTATGTTAATATTTTGCAACTATTCTTTAGAAGCAATGGAAATGATATAAATGCTTCTAGTTTTACTCTACGTCTTCTATATAACCAATATTATGTTCTAGAGATATTTTCACCACCTTATTACTCCTACTAATATCTCTAGAATATAAACTTTGATATCAAACTTGCAATATAATAAATATTTCTCACCTTCTTAATTCTGATTTGCAAGTTGTTTGTATGCAGTTTGCAAGGGCTGATTTCCTTGTTTCTCTTCACCTTGCTTGTCAACGTTCTCCTCCTTGTGGATGAACTAATTTTCCTTTCTCTCTTAAACTTAATATTGGTTATATATGTGCTCTAATATTCACACTTTAACTTGGCTTATATGTGCATTGTATGGATCTTGAACTCCCTCTTTAAAACTAATCTTTTGCTGGTACGTAGCCATCTTTATTTTGTTGGTTTCTACATATTCTTAAAAACTGTAAGATTTCACTTCTTCACTACTTCTTTAGCTTTCTTCCTTTTATTTACATATGCTAGGCACCTTATTAATTTATGCAACATGATATGGGTTTCCAAGTGGTATTTGTCTTTCCCTCTCATCTTTGAAAATGTTCTGTTTAAACCTTCGTGTAGCGCATATGATATGTGGTGCGTGTCTTTAGGTCTCTTCTTGGAAATGTTTGTTGTATGTATGGTTAAATATTACTCCAAGATTAAACTATTATGGTTTGATCCTTGTAAACTATAACTTTTGCACTATTTTGAAGACTTGAAATGAAACTATTCTATGCTACTATTTGATCCTTTGAAAATGGTGCTTGATAAACCTTTATATGAAACAAAATATACAAGCTCAACTAATAAACTTTTGCACCTTATTGTTGCATACCTTTTTCTCATGTAGATGATGAATATAGTGGTGATCCAAGTCACCTCAATGGTTTTATTTTTTGGATGATTTTGTAGATCTCCTATGCTGTCCAAAAATAGCTCTTTGCTCATCTTTTTGTAGCTTCAATATCTTATCAACTTGCTGCTCTAAACTCTAATTTGGTAGCTCCAAAAATTCTTTAGAATGTACTTATGGAATCTAATTTTTACCAGTCATTAACACTACCCATAATTTCTGAAATTTTCAGCACTAAGAAATCTTCACTTTTGCTTCTAATTTCTTTGATTTGCTACCCTTTTTTCTGTCCAAGAACTTTGTATTTTGCAGCTCTAAGTTCAGTTAATATGCTACCCTTTTCTTTGTATTCAAATCTAAAAATATTCTAGATTGTAAGGAAGTCAAAACCATCATTGAAATGTTGTTCTTGAATGCCAAAAATATGGTAGGATTATCCCCAAATCACAGTTGAAATTTTGCTCAAGAACCTCCTTAATGATGGCCCCCAAATCTCGCATATTTGGCAGTTCTTCTATATCTTTTCTCTTGTTGCATTCTATCTACAAAGTAGATATCCTTCTCAAACAATCTATCAATCTTAAGATCTATTCAATACTACCTTTTTGGTTTGATAATATTCTTACCAAAATTTCTCCTTTGGGCTTGTTTTCGGATGGTGACAATTATCCCAATTCCTTAGCTTCTTATTTGGTAGTAACTCCTTTAATGAGTTATTCTATGAACTCCTTCAATGAGGCTCATCAAGCCTTGTTATTTTTTCTCCTTGAGACCTCTCCAAGGTTCTCAATATTGCAGCTTCAAAAATCTTCAATGAGACCTTCCTTGGCCTATTCAATCTTCAACTATGGAAGTGAGATCTTCTTCTAGGATATCCTAAATCTACTATTGCTGAAATCTCTTCTTCAATAGAGTCTTCAATGGATCTCTTCTTCAATAGGGCCTTCAATGGATCTCTTCTTCAATCGGACCTTCAATGGACATCTTATTCAATCAAAAAAATTTAGTCTTCAATGGATATCACTAATCTCCAATATTTTTCTAGGACTCTTCTCCTTGATTCTCTTCAATCTTAAATGGGGTCTTCTTTCTAGGACCTCCTTTATAGATTTGTAAACTTCAATGTGGCTTCCTTGGCCACTAAATCTCTCCTCAATATTTCAACTAGGAGTCTGAAATATACAAATATTTTAATGGAACCTTTCTCCTTAGGCATCTAAATCATAAATCCTCATTTTTTTGCAACAAAGAATCAATCCCTGCATAAGGAAAGTAACTTTGACTTTCAGACAACAAAGATGAAGTTCTTCTCTATCTGTTGTAGGAATCTTCCCACCTTCTAAGAGTTAATTTTCTGCAATAAGAAAAACTTTGATGATAGTAACCCAATGGTTCTCCTGAAAACTTAATTTCTCTCTTGCAATGAAATATTTGTTATAATAATACATTAGTTTATTTACGTATGGGTATGATTGTTCATTAATTTAAGGGTACATCCATTCGAACTACCCACATTCATTGTATAAATATTCACAATTGATATAATGAAATAGTGTGCTTCATTCTACATTTTCATATCTGATATGGTATTAGAGCATCAAGGTAAAATAATATATTAAAAATAATAATAATAATAATCTTCCTTGTCTACCATTAGACGTGTGAAGATTGGTGCATCCAATGCCCAAAACAAAATTTATTTGAGCTCAGCCAGTTGATGTTCATGAAACACCATTAAAATGACTCACAAGAAGGGATCTGGCTAGAAGAATTAACGACAAAGGACCATTACCATTAATATTTTGGATTTAATTTTCAATTCCAAAAGCAAATGAACTTTGGAGGTCACTAATACCTTGAGGTCCTGTAGGCAACAGTAAACCTCCAACTGCGTGATCGTGATCCTGGTAAAATTATTAGTCTCAAACATAGGTGCACGCCCAAAGGCCTCCTTCTCATATATTCTAGTTCATTTGTCGATCACTAGTGAATCATATCACTTCTCAGCCTTCTTGACGAAGCCTACTCTCAAGCAACGTCAACCTATTCTTTTATATAAAAAGTCATTTTCCAGGGGCAGTTTAAAAATTATATTAAATTAAAAAACATGAAATATTATGCATTTGGATACAGATGCCCAATAGGACTACTTCCTTGCTCTATTAGCTGAAGGTCACTAAGGACACTCGAATCGAGGTATTTGAAGTCTGAGTCGTAGCTCAGATCTAAGAATTCTATAGGCGGGTCTCAAATCAGCACAACATAAAATTAAAAGTGATTTTTGGCTTAGGCAGATCATAGGAGGTGATGAACATAGCAAAATTTAGTAGGCAATAAACAAAAAATCATAGCAAACCTAAGGTTAAAAATACAACCAATCAAATTGTTGAATCAAATCCTAAAATCAAATTTGGGTGTGTTTTTTTTAAGTGGTAATTTAATATTTATAAATGATCGCTTAATTTGCACCTAAAGGATGGATCATAGTATACCAGTGCCACCACTAGTAATAAATTGATTTCATCAGTGTTGGAGTTGTCTCCTGGTGCAACGAGTGTGGAATGAACACATGGCAAGGGAGCACGGTGGTGTCAGGTTCTAAACACAAAAAAAATATCACCCAACGAATAGTTATTACTCCAAGCTGCTACCCATTTTGAAGATATTTCTAATACCTTTAATATTATAGTTACTTTATAGATTAGAGTACCTTTTATATTGGTACTTTCATATTTATAAAGTGCCTTTTTTAATATGATATAGTAAGGTTATTTGAAAAATTAAAAGGTAACCTTACGAAACTGATAAGTTTTTAAAACAAGGTAAAAAGGTGAAGGTGAATATTTTTCCCAAGCAAAATGGCACAATCGAGTGCTTCCAAAATATTTCTTTTTGATTCTCAAGTCCTCAAAGGTGACAATTATGCGGCTTGGAAAACGAATATTCAATACATTCTTGAATTCGAAGATTTATGGGATATTGTTACTAGGACTAAGCAACATCCAAAGATAGAATGCAAATATCAGGAGGTATTTAATCAATGAAACCACAAGGCTCATATGATCCTTCTACTTGGTATCTCATATGATGTACAACCTCATATTCGGGATGCTAAGAATTATATTGTCGTATGGATAAAATTACAACAAGTATATGAGTCAAAGAACCAAAATCAAATTCTACATCTTCAAGGATAGTTGCACACTTTGAGGTTGAAAGGTGGTGAGAATTTGGAGTCATTTATTTATTGTGTAGCAATGTTTCATACCTCCATACAAGCACTAGGAGAAACTATGGAAGATAAGATCCTTGTATACATTGTCCTGATAGTGCTCCCAAATTTTTATCGCACCTTTATAACATCCTTGAACATCTTGAAGTAGAAGCCAAATTTTGTAGAATTGGTCAATATATTGCAACAAGAGGAAGCATTCCATGAGAACTCAAATGAAGAAGAGCATGCCATGATGACAAATCAAAAGGGCCAAATAATGAACATAGTTTTCTCCTTAGAATTTTCCATCAAGTGAATAGATTCTGTAGTAATAACAACCCCATCCAAGATTTTTTGGCCAACAAAAAACCCTCCTTTCTCCTCAGAGATGATTTTTCTCAACCATATCTTCAACCTCTCATCAATAATTTTTGTGATGATCTTATACACAACATTGTAGAGAGCAATAGGCCTGAACATATCCAAGGAATTTGCTCCCTATTTTTTGGGTATAAGCACAACAAAGGTAGTATTTAGGGCCTTTAGCATCTGTTTGTTCTTTTGGGACTCATGGACCACCTCCAAAAGATAAAATTTTATTAAATCCCAAAACTCCTGATAAAACTCAATCGAGAATCCATTTTGGCCTGGGGATTTTTATTTTTCATCTTGAATACAACATTTTCCAACTCCTCAAGGGAAATTGGACCCATCAAGTGCTCATTCATCTCTCTAGAAACAATCACTGGAATACAATTTAGAATAAGCTTTTCATTCTCATCATTTGATAGGGAGTCCTCCTTGAAGAGAGAGGAAAAATACCTCTTAGTCTCTTCTGAAATATCCCTGAAAGAAGAGAGTAGGACACCTTGAGAATTCACAAGAGAGGTAATCAGGTTACCATTACGGCAAGCCTTAACTGAGTTATAAAATAAGGTTGTGTTCCTATCCCCTTCCTGAAGCCAATCTACTCAAGCTTTTTGTTTCCAAAAAATTTCTTCCCTTAGTTCCCATTTAGCAAGGTCTTTCGTAGCCTCAGATTCCTCAACAAGAAGCTCCTTCATGAATCCCTAATATCTAATCTTCCTTGAAGCTTCTTCCATCCTCCTAAGAGCTGCCAACTTAGCCAAGGAAAGGTTCCCAAAATTTAGTCTATTCCATCTCTTCAATTTATGTTTTACAAATTGTAGTCGCTTCATAAAGGAATACATAGTGGTACCATGAGGAGGTTTGGCAGTGGTCCACCAACCTCGCATGAAATCATGAAGCTTAGGATCATGAAGCCACATAAGTTGAAACTTAAATAAGGGATTCTTTTTTAGCCCAAAATCCAAAGTATAGAGTTTGATAGTCCAATTATCAGATCCCCTACCCTCCAGAATCACAAAACTAGCACTTCTATTATTACCCATCCAATAACTGGATATCAAAAACCTATCTAGTATCTCTAAGATGGAAGCTTCCCCACACCTTCTATTGTGCCAAGTAAATATCCCATTATTTGGCTTGATTTCAACCAAGTTTAGGGCCTAGATATAAGCACTGAAGACAGAAGAAAAAGGCTCGAGACGGTCCACCCCACCACATTTCTCCTCCAAACAAGTGATAGAGTTGAAGTCTTTAGCCAAAATCCATGGATACAGGGGAACCAAACTTCTCACAAAGAAAATGTGCTCCTATAAATTCACTTTACCATTATAATAAATAGGAGCATACACATTTGTAAGTAGGATGGTTTCACCAGATTCATTATCATGCCCGACCATCAAAATAGACCATCTACTAGAAATCCAAGTAAGAGGGGATATCTTAACCGGATCCCATAAACAAGCGACACCACCAGCATATCCACATGCACCAATACACTGACATTACCCCCTTATCGAAAAATTTGGAGCAATATTGAACATACTATCAATAGCCAATTTAGTCTCCTAAATAAACACCACATCCGGAGAATGCACATGAACCAAATCATGAACAACTTTTTGTCTAGGGATGTTGTTCAACCCCCTTACATTCCATGAGAGGATAATAATTTTTGGGGGTTATAAATATTGGATTCCAATGTTCTCACCAAGCCTGAATCCACCAAAGTCTCCCTCATTAACTTAATTTTATCCTAGTCCTTCTTCCGACCCACCTTCATATTCTTATCTAAAAAACTTTTTTTAATTATTTTCTACTGCAATCCTAACACCATAGGAGTTTTGCAGTCCAAGGATGACTGCATCAGTGCCTGAGTAGGATAGGGCATAACTAAATTTGTACCACTTTCCAAAATAGTTTCCCTTATAGGACTAGACCCAACCATGTTCCCTATACTCATATTCAAAGCCCTTTGTTCTTCATTTAAACCCCCTAGATCTGATTCCTTAAGTTCCCCCTCAAGAAGAGACATCTGATTTGGCCTTGTTATATTTGCATTAGGTAGCAATATTTTAGGTATCTCTATGCACTGATTAAGATAATCTAATATTTCAAAGTGGTTGAGTAGAGCATCTGGATGGCTATCCTTAAGGTCTTTATTTGACCTTCGTCCTCTATTTTGGTCTTTTATCGAAACAAAACCTTCCTTATCCCATTCCCCTTCCTTTATCGTGGCTTTTAATTTATCCAAAATTTATCCAAACCGAGAGGGCCCAAGATTTGAAGCCACATGCGGGACAAACTTAGGGTATTTTCTTTGCAGGTGGTCATATTCATGGTAAATCCGGCAACAAAATGGAAGAGCTTCATAGTCAAGTTTTTGAACCCATGTAGTTGATCCAAATTGTATTTCAATAGAATCTGGAATAGGATTATTTAATTCAATTTCAACAAAAATATGAGCAACAGATATTACCTTTTTATTCATTGTTTGTTGTGATGGTCCAACCGACTTCCCAAGCAGAAGGACAATCTTATGCAAGACATCAGTTTTCCAGAATTCCAAGGGGAGCCATGGAAGTCGCACCCATACTGGAACCTGCGACGACCGCTCCTTTGATGGGTTGAAACCCACATGTAAGGGTTTAAGAAATAGTCCCACTTGGTTATAGAAATAAGGACCCCATTCAAATTATTTGTTACAATTTGCAATACAAGAGAAAACCACCATAAAATAGTTGTTTGCACTCAGCATAACCTCCATATCACCTTCAGGATTCCAATTCTTCTTGACCCAAGCCTCCACAAAGGGGAGAGAAATTCAGATGCCCAAAAATTTGCCAATAAGGGCATGTTTTGTTAGATACTCCACATCTTCCGCCATCGAGTCTGGTTGAACCACTAGAACTAGCTTGGATTCACATCATTCCAAACATCCATTGTTCTTTAACAAGTGGTTCTCGACATGCACTAGAAAATCATGTTCCTTCCAGTCATTTTTAGATGAAAAACATCATGATCATGCACTATCTGTGCTGGACCCGATGCCATCATGACATTCCTCCAATTTTTTAGACCTCCTCCGAAAATTGTTGCCATCCTCGCAGAGCAGTTTTTCTTCATCAAACCCTAACAGAGTAGTTTTTCCTCATCAAACCCTAGCAGAGCCCTCGATTTCTCCAGCTAAGTTTCTTTTGACAATCGAGAATTTTTACCCTATCCTTACTACTTGGAGATTTATTATTATTTATTTGTGTATTCATTTGCATAATTAATTTTGGACTATGTGCATGATGGGACAAGCAAGAAGACTTTTTACTTCAAGGTTCAAACCAATCGAGGCATCATCCTTATCTCGATGTAATATTTTATTAATAAGTGTGATATGTGGTTGGTTCAAAAATGACAAAATCAATTCCCAAAACTCAAAATTTTTCTTAATGAGAAATGTGTTTTGATTCAAGAGAGATTTTTAATCAATATTGAGAATCAAGATTTTATTAAAGTATGAATTGTGTGAGTGGTTCTAGACAGACTCTAAATCACATCAAAAGGACCAAGATTAACTATGAACTTGATAGCATCTATCTGATAATTAAATAACATAATAATTGGATGTAACTATTTGATGTATGTAATTGAACCAAAATCCAAATGATGGATGTGCAAAAAATGAAGTGACATGATAAATGATTTATATAATATGATTAAAATTATAGAATGAACTACAAAGGCAACAAATGCTTTGTGTACAAAATGATGGATGGTTATGTACAATGGTGAGACATTATTTTATGCATAGTACTTCTTGAGATGCATTATGTTCATTGGATCCTTAAGGTCTTTTCCATATAGTGTGGCCAAACGATATGCACCTGATCCATATTTAGCAGTTATGATGAATGGTCCTAACCAATTTGGTTGAAACTTACCTTTGATATTTGTTCAAGCATTAGTTTTTTTCTGATTTTCTTTAAGAACTAAGTCACCAACTTTGAAAGACCTATTATGAACTTTATTTGAATATGATCTTTTAAGTTTTTCTTGATAGGCATGAATATGCTCTAAGGCATTTATGCACTTTTCATCTAGTAATTCTAGTTGACTTAATCGTCCAGCACGATACTCATCTCATCCTTCGGAATATTGGAGCAGAATCCTTAAATAAGGTACTTCAATATAAAAAGGGAAGACGAATTCAGTGCCATAGACCAAGATAAAAGGGGAAACACTTGTAGGAGTTCGGACACTAGTCCTATAAGCACATAATATTGGGTACAGTTGGATGTACCAGTCTTGACTTGACTTATTAGCCAACCTTTTTTAAAAATTTATTAAATTTTTATTGGATGCTTCTACTTGGTCATTGCCCTATGGATAATAAGGAGTAGACCATCTATGCTAGATTTTATATTTTGCACAAATTTTTTTCATATATTTATTTTTAAAACAGGTTCCATTTTCAAAAATAAGTGTAGATGGGATTCTAAATCTACTTATAATTTGATTAAAAATGAACTTAGATACTTGGGTCCCTATACAAGAGGCTAATGGTATGGCCTTTGCCCATTTTGTAATATATTCAGTTGCTATTATTATAAACTTGTGACCATAGGATGAACTTGGATTAACCTTCCCAATGATATTGAGACCCCATTTGGAAAGGGCTAAGGGGAAGAAATTTTTTGAAGATCCTAAGCAAGAGCATGAACCAAATTTAAATGTCTTTGATATTTTTCATATCGATGCACATAATCATTTGTGTCTTTCTCCATGGAAGGCCAAAAATAATCCATTTGTAAGAGCTTTATGGCTATGGTTCTGCTACTAAAATGGCCTCCACAAGATCCATAATGTACTTCACTTAATGCCTTTTGATATTCTTCTAGTTTGAGGTATCTTAGGAGGATACCTTCAAAATACCTCTTATAAAGGGTATTTCCTATGATGATGAAGCAAACAACTCTTTTACATATAATTCTATGTCGTTTTCTGTATAAACCATCTAGAAATGAGCCCTTTTGGAGAAAATTGATGATATCTATGTACCATGGTTTCGATGATATTTATCCAATGGCAAAGACATCCAAGGGTGTTAAACTAGATTCTAGTGAGGTAATCTCTCAAAGTTGATGAATGATAATGGTGATATGATCATCATCCAACTCCAAAGGTATGAGGGAAGTGGTTGCTGCCATAGCATCCACAGAGCGATTACTAGTGCGAGGGATAGCTTCAATGGTGACTTTCTCAATAAAGATATAATATTCTGGAAAAAATCTATATAAGGATGGAGTTTCTCATCTCGGGTTTGGTAGATGTTAGTAATTTGTTTTAACATGAGTTGCAAGTCTCCAAAAATAGATAGAACTTTAATATTTAGGGCTAAAGTTGTGCGTAAGCCAAGGATTAAAGCTTCATACTCTATTGTATTATTTTTACAGGCAAATTTGAGCTTAAATTATAAGGAAATTAGTTATTTTTATAGAGACACCAATATAATGCTTGTGTCTGTGCCACTCATACAACAAGCTCCATCAAAGAATAGTGACCAAGATTTTGAATGACCATCCTTTATATTGAGACATTCACATAGAAATTCTATGGTTAAGGTATGAGTGGATTCAATGGGAGTGGCAATGATTTGGTTAGCTATAACCTATCCTTTAATGTAATTTTTACCAATAAATATTAAGTTAAATTTGCTTAAGGCAAGAACCCATTTTTTTTCTCATCCTAACAAGTAGGGTCTACTCATCAAATAACGTAGTGGATCTAAAAAATGTTCTTTGATTAAGCATATAGTGATGCAATTTCTATGTAAATAACACAACAGCTAGGCAAAGATTTTCTAAGGATGTATAGCGAGTTTCATAACTCACTAAAGTCCTACTAATATAGTAAATTTCTTTTTCTTTATTTTCCTCATTTTGTTGGGTGAGCATTTCCCCTAATGCAAGCTCTAAAGTAGAGATGTACAAGATGAAGGGGTGTTCTAGTTTAGGAGGGACAAGCATAGGCAATTTTATTAAATACTTTTTAAGAGATTCAAAAACTTCTTGAAATTCAACATCCCAATTGAAAGGGGTATCTTTCTTAAGAAGCTTAAGAAAAGGTTAACATTTATCTACTAGTATGTCAATGAAGTGACAGATATATTAAAGTTTTTCTTGCAAAATATGAAGCTCAGTCAAATTCTTGGGTGGTGACATATTCATAATGACCTCTATCTTAGTTGGGTCTATCCCTATTCCTTGCATGGAAATGATAAACCCTAATAACTTTTCAAATTTAACCCCAAACACACACTTGTCCAGATTTAGATGGATCTTGTACTCACAAAGACTATCAAATACCTATCGAAGGTTAGAAATATGATCTTATTCATTAATGGAATGTGTGATAATATCATCTACGTAATCATACAAGATGTCATACATCATATTGTGAAACACATAGGTCATGGCTCATTGATAGGTTGCACCTATGTTCTTTAGACCAAAGAGTATTACTTTCCAACATAAAGTTCCCCATGGTGTGATAAAAGTAGTTTTAGATTGGTCTTGTAGCACTATACATATTTGGTTGTATCCTAAAAAACCACCCATGATGGATAACATCCCACTCCTTGCCATAAAATTAATAATTTGATCTATATATGGGAGGTAAAATCATATTTGGGATAGGCAACATTGATGTCCCAAAAATTAGTACATATCTTGATTTTCTTAGCCTCCTTTTTAGAAATTAGAACAATGTTGGATATCCAATTATAATAATCAATGTCTTAGATGAAATCAACATCTAGGAGCTTTTGTAGTTGTTAAGACCCTGTTCCTAACACAACATAATTCACTTCACTAATTAATTTAGGACCAATGTATCCTTTCATTCACAACACTTCATTTTTATTTATAGTCAATTAATTTTATGTACTAAGCATCAAATCAAATACAATTATATATACATCCTTATTGCTTGGTTTTCAAAACAATACCAAAGTGATTTCCTTATAACTGTGATTTGGTTCAAACTTGTAGTTGTTTAATTATTTGCAGGATATTCATTGAAAAAATCGCTATCGAGAGTAGGGGTGTCTTCCATTTGGACCAAATCCATTAGATGGAAAATTTTCCAAGCCTTCATTTTTACCCTACGTACCACTGTGCTCTATTTTCAAGGCATTGTGGACAAAAGAAACTCACTAAAACTGTTGCATCATCACTGACAAAGTCCGGTGCCCATCAAATCATGTTGCAAATTCACCAAACTCAGATTGCAAAACTTGCTAAAGTATTTCATCATTGTCGGAAAACTCCTATGTCCATATCACAAACAAATTGGGCACAAAAATCTGATAATACCTGGTAAAATATTTAAATCCCATGTATACATAATCAAAAACATGAATCTGAGTGGAAATAGAAACAAAATCCGATGAATTTCCAATAGGATGAACCTAAAAATAGCCACTACGTCATTTTTGTCAAAGCCCTATGAAAAATCGATGGAATTTTTTTAAAAAAATATAAGGTTTGATTTTATATTATTAACCAACGATAAATTTTTGGCATCGGGATACATTTTGGCGAGTTTGAAATTGTTGAGGAGATAACATTATCCCACATTATTTGTGGGGGCAAGTTGGAAAGGTTTAAATAAGGTGCAAGGCACATAAGCAAGTGCCTAGCTTACTAGGCACCCACACCCACACATATCACCCTCAATCCACTTGCTTGTTGACATCATCCATGACCTTCCTCTGACCACCTCATGGCTCTCATAGACCCCACCTACTCCCTCAATCCACTTGTTTTTTGACATCATCCATGACCTTCCTCTAACCACCTCATGGCTCTCATCGACCCCACCTGCTCATTGTCATTATTCGTAGCCTTCCTCTAACCACCTTGGTTCTCGCATCAACTCTCTGCTTTAGTTTCTACTGCCTTAAGTTGTCCACTCTACCACTGCTAGCCTCGGTTCCCTCTACCTCCACTCTGTCGCTACTCCTCTCTTCCCTCTACCTCCACTCTGTCGCTACTCCTCTCTTCCCAACCTCGCTCAACCATTGCTGCTCCTCTCTCATTGCCCCCACTTAGTCGTTGCTCCTCTCCCTACTGCCTCCACTCCATAGTTGCTCCTCTCTCTCCACCCCCCACTTGGCCACTACTATTCCTCTCCCATCTCCCCCACTTAGCCGTTGCTCCTCTCCTTGTTGTGCCCTTAAAAAAAGTTGCTAAAACAAAACAAAAAAATTGCTAGACAACTTTTGACAACTTTACCAAAACAAAAAAAAAAATGTTGTTAAACAAATTATTGCTTGACAACTTTTACAAGAAAATTTTACCAAACTCTACAAAATAATTTTTGCAAACTAAACCTAAAAGAATATAAACTCATAAAATTTATACCATAGTATAAGGAAGAATATCATAGGATATCACTCTCGATAAAATCTACCATGAACTTTGCCACTTCAAAGAGGATAATATAGCTACAAGACAAGAAGTTGAGCAAATTATAGCAACAATTGACTTGAAAATTGACACCTTCAATCAAAATATGGCATTAGTGCAAACTAGCCAAACTACCAGAGGACCAACACACCAGACAACATTGGGGGGGCCACAAACATCCATCCCTTCCAGGACTACTAAGTTGGAAGTTCCAAAATTTGAATGTGGTGATCTCACTAATTGGATTTATAGGGTAGAGCAATGGTTTTCTTTAAACCAAATCCCTGAAGCACAAAAATTTCATATTGCATCTTTTCACTTAGAAAATGAGGCTATCCAATGGTACCAGTGGTTCAAGAAGACCAACGACATCCCTACTTGGCTAAACTTTACACAAAACCTATTAGTACAATTTGGCCCTAGCAAGCTCAAAAATTTCATAGGAGCTCTAACCAAATTGTGTCAAACTACGTCCGTATGTGAATATCAAGCAAAATTTGAGAAATTAGAAAATCGCACAACAGGGCTAGACACCTTGTTTGTTTAGGATTTTTTCATCAGTGGATTAAAGGAAGAAATTTGGTTAGAGGTACAAATGTTTAACCCTACAACCATGATGCAGACTATTGGTTTGGCCAAATTAGTCGAGGACAAAATCAATGCACAACGACGATTAGGGAAACCACCTATGGGGAAATCATCGACCACTTACATCACCCCCAAACTTATGCATAATGGTAGGGCACAAAGCACTTACACAACCCCCAAGATTAACCCAACCCTACCGATTAAATGTCTCAATTTTGAAGAAATGAAAGAACGACAAGCAAAAGGTCTTTGTTATCATTGCAATGAGAAATTTGAGAAAAATCATAAATGTGCTACACGAAAACTATATATTTTGGATGCAGTTGACCCTGATAAGGCAATAGAAGAAGAAAACAAAATATAAGTAGAAGTGGTGACAAGTGGAACCAAATATGGCACTAAAAGTACTCCAGAATTCTCTTTCAATGCCCTTGTAGGATTTTCTTCTCCACAAACCATGAGAGTCAGAGGATATTTCAAACAAAAAAATCTCATAATGCTTATCGACTCTAGTAGTACACATAATTTCATTGACCCACACGTGGCCAAACAAGCTAATTGATATATACAATCCTATAATAGTTTTGAAGTTATGGTTGGGGACAGAGGAATAGTTGATTGTAAAGGAAAGTTCCAAAATATTAAGCTCACCATGGGAAATTATAGCATGAAAAATAATATGTATGTACTTCAGTTAGGAGGATGTGATATCATCCTAGGGGTACAATGGTTACGAACACTCAAAAAAATCCAATGGGATTTTGAGGCATTATGGATGCAATTTACAATAAAATATCAAACATATACCCTTAAAGGAATACAATCAGGCCCCTCCCAAATTGTGAGTTCTCATCGTATGGAGAAAATTATGTGCAAAGGAAGTAAAGGAATGGTTGCACAATTATTTTCTATTCAATCACCTATGGCAAAAGAAAATGAGGTACCAGAACTACAACAACTTCTAGAATACCATGACAATGTATTTAATGAACCAAAAGGATTACCCCCACAACAAATCCATGATCACACCATTCAACTTCTTCCAGGACACCAAACTCCTAATATTCGGCCTTATCGATATCCATATCTTCAAAAAAAAAATATATAAAAACTAATAAAAGAACTACTTAAGGCAGGATTTATTAGACCTAGTAAAATTCCTTACTCTTCTCCTATGATATTAGTTCAAAAAAAGGATGGATCATGGTGCCTATGTGTATACTTATGTGCCCTTAACAATTAACCATCAAGGATAAATTTCCTATCCCAATCATCGATAAATTATTGGACGAACTTCATGGGGCAGCATACTTCTCCCAAACTAAATTTACGATCGAGATACCACCAAATCTGAGTTAAAGAAAGTGATATTCCCAAAATGGCTTTCTGCACTCATGAAGGGCATTATGAATTCATGGTTATGCCTTTTGGTCTTACTAACACTCCTTCCATGTTTCAAAGTTTAATGAACCAGGTATTTCATCCCTTCCTTCGAAATTTTATATTAGTTTTCTTTGATGACATTTTGATTTACAGTAAAACATGGAGACCTTACCTTGTTGGCCAACATTTCATTATTTGCACAGACCACCATAGTCTAAAATACCTCCTTGAGCAATGAATAACCACTCTAGAGCAACAAAAATGGGTGACAAAACTACTAGGATATGATTACAAAATCATATATAAAAAAGGAAAATATAACATGCATACTGATGCCCTTTCAAGGAAATTTGAAAAAACTACCTCAATTACATGTTTTTCCTCTCCTCTTCCTAATTGGATAGACCAAGTCAAGGAATAATGGTTTAATGACCCTACCACTTGTACAATGATTCAACAACTTCAGCAGGACTTCGTAAGTAAACCCCACTATTCCTAGAGCAATAATATACTTAGGTAAAAAGGGTGTATTGTCCTAGCCCCCAACTCCTCATATCATACAAAACTTCTCTATGAGCTCCACGCTACATCCACTGCTAGACACTCTAGATTTCTCAAAAATTATAAAAGAGCAGCTATATCTTTTTATTGGATAGGCATGAAAAATGATGTCAAGAAATGTTTGAATGAATGTGAGACTTGCCAAAGATACAAAGGAGAGATAGTGGCAACTTTGGGTCTTCTTCAATTCCTCCCAATCCCAACTAAAATGTGGGTGGATGTTTCCATGGATTTTATCAAAGGTCTTCTGAAATCTGCCGATCAAACTACCATTCTAGTTGTGGCGGATCGCTTATCCAAGTACGCACATTTTTGTATAGTAACTGACCCATATACAACTAGTACCATTACCCAAGTTTTTCTTGATAATATCTTCAAATTACATGGCATGCCATCCATGATAGTTAGTGATCGCAATCCCACCTTCACTAGTAAATTTTAGAGAGATCCAGGGTACTCAACTCCATATGAGTTCTGCCTACCATCCCCAAACAGATGGCCAAACAGAAGTTGTTAATAAATGTTTGGAAAATTACCTCCGTTGCTTTACTTCTACTCAACCCCTTCACTGGGTTAAATGGATTCCTTTAGAAAAATGGTGGTATAACACCACATATCATACCGCCATTAAGATGACTCCATATGAATCCTTATATGGCCAATCACCACCCTCACTTACCTCTTATATTCCAAGAAGTACTAACATCCCAGTAGTAAAAATGGAACTTTTTACTCGAGATAACATCCTACACACTCTCAAAGAAAAATTTTAATCTGCCCAACATCGTATGAAGCAAAAGACTGACCAAGTTAGAATCGAGTGCAATTTTCAAGAAGGGGATATGGTATTTCTTCACCTACAACCATATCACCAAATGTCTCTAAAAATAAAATGCTCTCAAAATTTAGCCCCCAAATTCTATGGACCATATAAATTTCTACAACGTATTGGGGTTGTTGCTTATAAACTTGAATTACTTGAGTCATCTAAAATTTATTTAGTATTCCATTTTTATTTTTCTTGCCTTAAACCAGTAGTCGACACACACATCACCACACAAACTCAACTCCTTGAGTTTATGGAAGATGGATCACTCATGGTTGAACCTGAAGTTGTCTTAGATCACCGCGTTCGCCACCTCCGCAATTGTTCCATCACTGAAGTATTAATTCAATGGAAAGGTCTACCTTTAGAAGATGCCACCTGGGAAACCCTTCATCGTATTCAACAGCAATTCCCTCAACAACTTTGAGGAAAAAGCTTCTTTAAGAGGGGTGGAATGTTAGGACCCTGTTCCTAACACAACATAATTTACTTCATTAATTAATTTAGGACCAACGTGTCCTTTCATTCACAACACTTCATTTTTATTTATAGTCAATTGATTTGATGTACTAAGCATCAAATAAAATACAATTATATATGTCCTTATTGCTTGGTTCTCCAAACAATACCAAAGTGATTTCATTATAATTGTGATTCGGTTCAAACTTGTAGTTGTTTAAATTTTTGTAGGATATTCATTGACAAAATTTCTACCGGGAGTAGGGGTATCTTCCAGTAGTTATTCTTTGACCAGTAGGGCTATTTTAGGATGCATTTTTCTAAGCTTCTATTTCACCAACTTACCAACAAGACGGGCCACTAAATGATGCATAACTAGAGATGAGTCTAGGATAGGTATATCTGCATACATCCATGCAAAGATATTTGGATATTTCGCAAGGATTTTCATATATTTACCTTGTTATTCCTTACTCAAAGTAGCTCCTATTTTAACTATGCGAGGATTGGCTTTAGTACCAATGTTAATCTTCAAAATATCCTCTATTACAATGCTTAAATCTCTTTCAAAATTAGGGGGGCGGGTGAGACGCCCATTTCTTGAAGTTCTTCTAAGGATAAATTTGCTAATTCATCCTACGTAGGTAAAATTTGAATGTGTGCTATACACGGGATGGACCCATCGAAGAAGAAACCATTTTGTATGATCTCATCATGTGGGATGTCACAAAAGACATATCCTTCCACAAATTCATCTGAAGTGGAAACTATTTTAGGATGAACTATCAAAATCATATGGTAGTAAAAATGGGAGGGAAGAGAAGGTTCCTTATCTTTTTTATCCCTTTCAGATGTTGCTAATTTTCTAAATATTCACCATACGTGATCAAAAGGTCATCTTCATTGAAGGGGAAAGGTTGGCATTTTATGGGGATGTAACTGATACCACATCATGTAGGCCAATATTCAACATCAAGAAGTTCATGAATGTCATTTTCAAAGTGACCTAGGCCCTTACCCCTATAACCCATGTCACACATGATTTGCTTGAAAATTGTATACCTATCTGAAAAATAACAATGGGTAAAACTATTTTTGCCAAATATCAAAATCATTCTAATAATGATAATCTTGTCTATGGAATATCCCACATAAATTAAGGTACACATACCAACATGGTATATATATCCCTTATTATGGGGTAATCTCATTGTACGCAGATATGGCAGTAGCCAAGACAAAATAAGGGAATCTTGTATGACAAAATTAGCATATTTAGCTAGGGCTAGTATGATGGAAAAATTAGTTAACACCTTATCTGTGAGAGGATATGATGTATAAGGATCATTGGTATGAGAAGGTGGAGGTGTGTTGGGTGAATGCGACTGATTAGGTATGGCTAGAGATGAATCAAAAGAAGTAGGTGCTAATGATGATAAACTAGGGCAAAAGGGCACATCAACAGGTTCATTCATAGCACACATCTCAAAAGGTCTAGGATCACCATGAATGATAACTAGTTGATTTTTAAATTCAAATTTCACACATTTATGTAAGGTAGAAGGGACTACCCTCATTGCATTAATCCAAGGATATTCTATAAGAATATTGTATGATGTTGTAGATGGTACAACATAAATAGATGTATTTAATGTTCTAGGACCAACTTGTAGTGGGGCATCATAAGTCTCATCATTGAAGGCTTTAATGATCATATCAATTGTTCTTAAGTACTTATTTTTTAATCCAAATCTCTTGAAAAACGTTATAGGTGTAAATATTCAAGGAAACCCATTATCTATCAACACCCTCTTAACACAAATATCTCCAATTAATGTTGTTATGTGAAGAGGATTATCTCTATGTACACTTTGAGAAGAAATATCCTTATCATGGAAATCAATGTAATTGACTCTGTGCAAGGCTATAACATTAACTATAGTGGTTGGTTATATATCTTGAGGTACAATCATCTGACTTAAGGTATTTATTAACTCTTCCCTATGAACAAGAGAAGATCGAAGAAGTTCCAAAATTTAGATTCTAGTTGTTGTACTAGCTAGTTGTTCATTAATATCGAAAGGTGTTCTCTACTAAGGTTTGGATAGATTATTACTTTTATGAGGCACCTTCAAGATTAGAGGTGTTGAATGGTGTCACCTGGTTGAGTCATAGGTGGTTGAGGTTGATATGTTTGGGCTTGAGCCTACTATCTAGTTATGGCCCCAATTGTGCCCACTATATTATTTGGTTGAAGTAGAGGTAATATAGAAATTAGCGAAGAGGTTGGATTAGCTCAAATGCAATGAGTTCTATGATTCGTTGCTTGCTCTAGAGGGAGAAATTGATGCGATGATGGGTGAGTCATTAGCACTCTTGGAAAAGGTTCTTTAGGAACTAACAAATATGTAATAGGTGTTATAGGTTATTTTTCATCCTCCAAGCTATTAGAATGAAGGTAACTAATATCTATTTTAGACTCTAATTCACTTTTTGAATAATCGAGAGACTAGGTTTGGGGTTCTTAACATCTCTCGATTGTAACTATAGATTACATAGGCATGAATTTACTCTATGAAATTTGAGATGGTAAAATTTTACCCACCATACCTACATAGCATGTTGTATCGGGGATATTTTTATACTCCACTTGATTTATTGCTTCTTTACCATGGTTGGGTAATGGGTTTTGAAAAATATCCAAATTTTGATTGGTATTCTGTGCTTGTTGCATAGGAGCCTACATGTTTTCTGAAGGATTAGGATTTTTAGAAGAGCTTTCTACTTTCAATTTACCATTGTCGATTAAATCTTGCACTAAAGTTTTTAATCTACTACAAGTATTTTTTGGATGACCATCAACTTGATGGAAATCACAATGTTGGTCTGGTCTATACCAAGGCTGGGAGGTGTCTGGTTGTAGGACCTCCGATAATGCTATCAAACCTCTTTCCAAAAATTGTGGCAAGACCATTTTCAAGGGTTGATTTTATTTTTTGAAGTTGCATGGTGGGGGTTTTTGTGGTGCTTTCAATACATGTTTTTTGCAACATTGGCAACATTAATGTTTATAGAGGGTCTATTATCTGTGACCCCATATCCCACCACATGTTAATTTTGTGTATATATTTTGGATGATTTATCTTCATATTTTCTTTTGAGTTGTCCTCTTCTGATGAGATTTTCTTCTACCCTTCTTGCCAAATCGATGGCTTGATCAAAAAAGGTTAAATTAGCAGTTGCCAATTCATAAGACAGTTGCTCTTATAATTTTCCAATAAATATTTCTAACATCTTTTTTGTAGGTAAAGTAAAGTGTAATTTACCCAAAAGCTTCCTCCATTGTGCTAGGAATTTAGAAAAGCTTTCTTATTTTCCTTGTTTTAAATTATACAAGTCTTTGATCATTACATGTCTCTCTATGTAGGCACCAAATTGATGCACAAATAGTTCTACAGTTTCTTCAAAATTTCTTAAGGAATGTTTTGGCAATTGATAGTACCATTCTAGGGCCATACCCCCAGACTTTTAGGAAACATATTTAGCAATAGCATATCTTCATAAGCAATATCATGACATGTCATTCTAAACATATGAAGATGTTCAATTCGATATTTAGTTCCCTTATATATTGGAAGGACTGGCATGGGAAAATGTTTAGGATATGGTCTTACTATGATAACAGGATCTAATGGTTGATTACACATCTTCTTATAATTGTATGTGGGACGATAAGTATCTATGTGATCTAATTATGAAGCTAATTGTTTCACTATAGTTTCAATATGGTGTGGTCTACTATTATGAGCATTATAGTGTGGTACTACTATATTTCTATGAGGAGGTTAGTAGGTAGCTTGGGTAGCCTGATATGGAATCAAAACTAAAGCTAAAACATTATTGTGCATAGGATTAATAAATGAAGAGTTGGCTTGATGTTGATTCATATATGGGATAGAGATGTTATTGTGAAGAGGATTCAGAATGGGTATAGTGACTTATTGGTAAGAACTTGTTATATTATGAGAGGAATGTGGGATATGAGAAGAATAAAGATTAGAAATTTATGGAGGAATGAAATGGAGCGGTTGTGAATGAGTCGGTTATGATGAAGGATTATTTTGTGATGTAGAAGCTTGCGAGTATGGATTATAGAATTGATGGGGAGGTATGTTGTTATAGATATGGGCAAATAATTTTTCACTAGTTGAAGGAACCTATGGGTTTTACCCTATGCTAACAGTTGTAGTAGTGGCATAAACAACTTGTTGTTGTGATACTTTGTGGGTGTTATCTTATGAGTGATCATCTAGAGGTTGGATAAATTGAGTGGCATCAATAGTAGGATTACCAAAGGAGATACGATGATATGGATAAAGGTTAGTCGAATTCATTCCTACGTAGCTCTTGGGATGATGTTGAGAAGAAGAGGTTTGGAGTATGAAATCTTGATCTAAGCAGGATTCAATTGAAATTTGACCCCTAAGATAGTCTTCTCCCTTGAAGGCTCTAAGAATAGTAGGGTGATTATAGCTTACAAAACCCCAAAATTGATCTGTATTCTTAAAATGAACCTCCCATTTAGGTCCTACCTTTGGTTCAAGGTGAGGTTTTGGATTGGTTACAACTTGTTCTATTTGTTCATCTTGTTCTTCTCTATCTTCTTTTTTTGGCTTCTACTTCATTGCTCTCATCATTAGGATTTTCAATGTCTAGTTTTTCCTTTGGAGGATCTACAATATCTTTTTTGTTTCTTAAATGCATTGTTATTTCTTGACTATCCCTTTCCTCTTTTAGGATTTCTCTCTTTTTTTTTGTTCTTATGTATTATATATATATATATATATATATATATATATATATTTAAGACTTCTCACTATTGTTGATCACAAAGTTTTTTTTCTTCACTAATCTTAATCACCACACTCAATCCTCTTTAAAGAGCTTATGAATATCATTGATTGGTTCCAATTTTTTAGGGCTCATATAATGCTCTTCTTCGAATGTAAAATATTTTCTCAAGAGATGGATTAGATGAACAATAAATAATTTTTCTTGAACAATTATGGGACTTTTAAATTGCAAATCATGGCAAAATTCCCTAAAAAGCATAGCTCTAGGTGCTCTGTTGTATCTCCTATTATGTTCTAAGGTCACCTCTTTGTTCTCTAGATCTGCTAGGAACTTGTGGATGGTTAGAGAATCCTCAAAATAGCTTTCCCAAGGATATATTGTTGAATGGACACTAGCTCTTTTATTTGCTAACCAATGTTCACAACTCCTCTTAATTTCAAAGTAAGATGAGTAGTAGTCTGTGCCTAGAGCTTTAGCTATATTGATTCTCTTGATTTTTCTTAATTCTTCAGACCTTCTCCTAACAGGATCGAGGTTATACCATAAATAATTATAGTGTTCTTTATCACTTCTAAAAAGAAGATCAACTTTTTGTTCTATGAACCCTTTCCTAAGTTCTATGAGTATGGGTTGCTTAATGTTATTATCCACCATTTAACTTGTTCTCTTTTTATATTTTTTTATAGTTATTATTTTTTTTAGAAAAAAATGAAATAAAAAAATGGAAAATACTAAAAAAAAAAATTCTTCTAACTATGATCCTTTCTTCAAATTTGTGTTAAAATTTGGAGGTCCAGTTGTCTTTTTTCAAATTAGGCTTTCACTTGGATGCCCGTATGCAAATGCTTGGTGATGAAATCCAAGCCGTGGTGAAGCCCATCATCACCCAATTCACCATGGTTAGTAACACTCTACGAAGAGAAATGTGTGCTCTATTCCATGGTTATGATGGTTGTTGAATCGGCTAAATTTTAATCTTAATTAAGTTTTTTATTTTGTTGGGCATAGGTGAAAGGATAATACCTTTCTAAAGGTTTTTGGGTGTGGCTAACCCCCTTCACTATATATTCCCATTATGTATAGACCAACCTTACCGCATAGGACCTTTAAGGTATATTTCCCACCACTAAAGTGGTGTCTTGATTACGCAACTTAGTTGTACAATAATATGCCAGATGTAATTATTTTTAAGGAATGTTGTAAAAATAGAAAATGTGAATCAATTTAATTTAAAAATTATCTTCTTATATGCTTTAATCTAAGACAAATATATTTTAGTGATCTTTTTAGTTTTTTTTTTTTAAATAAAACAAAATCAGAGAATAAAAGTAATGGTATTTCACATCGGGTTCACCAAAGAATGTAGACTCAAAAATTTTACATCCCTTTCCTTTAGGATAATGGATCCACACCTAAAAGGGGGATGGAAAATAGGGGATCTACACCTCATACAAGAGGTACTTGTATCGTACCCTCTTTGGTGGTTGTCGATGAATTGTGGTGGGTTCACCAGGAAACTCTTGATGGCGGTTTCCATGCCTATGCAATATGAAAGTTTGATGAGTTATTTATTTAACATACACCTAAGGTTTAGGTAAAATGCAACTAAGCTTAGACTACATGCATTTCAACTTTTATGAAAACAACATAAAATGAACTAGAACTTTTCAGAATCAACTGTAATATAATAAATCTATAAATGCAATACAATAATTCTATGATATCTATGAATATATATTTTTTTGTATTTTTCTTATATTATGAAGATGATCTATGAATGAAATGCATAAAATTGATAAAGAATTGAAAAACTAAATCAAAACTAAAGGAACCAAATACTTATCTGACCCGAATAGTTGAAATTAGAATTCTTATCATTGTCTATTGAGCGAATTCACTTCCTGATGCATGAATAAGTGGATTTCTGGTTCTACAAGTGAAATCGTTTCTTTGAGAGCAAACTTACAATGAACCTGCAACTCATAAAATAAAATACTAAAATCAAGAGTTAGGGCTTAGGGATCTGCTTAAGCCACTGAAGGTTTGATCTCAAGGGCATAGCAATTAGATCCCTTTGGTCTCTTTAACCAACCGTACGCAAAAGGAGGAAATCATAAAACCTATATATATATATATATATATATATATATATATATATATATATATATATATATATATATATATATATATATATATATATATATATGTGTGTGTGTGTGTGTGTGTGTGTGTGTGTGTGTGTGTGATATCATCTATGAATTAATGATTAAATGGTGCATTATATGATACAACATGCAATACCAAATGATGTAGAGCTATGTTGTAAGATAAAATAGTGGATCTGAAGACCAAATTACCCCTAGAATGACATCTACGTAATTCGCTAAATATAAAGTGAATTCGCTTCCAAGGGAATGAATTCACTCTGTTGTGATCGAATCCATTGTTAGAGGGAGTTATCCCATGAATCTACTTGTTTTTTATTAAAAACTAAGGTTTTACGTGAAATACGACTAAAAACATCACAAAAAAATCCAAAACTAATTTGCTTATAGTGCTTGGTCTCAATCGAATGCCACAAGGTGATGATGGTGAAGTGAAGTAAACATTAGTAAGTCAAGCTTTAGGAATGTGTCATTGAAAATTATTCCATGGCCTTTCCTACAACACAACCTTAGTTCCAAAAACCTTTTGTCACATAAAATAAATAACTATAAATTGATCAAATTTTCACCATTAGAGAGTTGTTAAATTTCCAGGGAGCTCAATTTATAACTTTTTTACCAACACATGAGGGGAAAATTAGTTTGTTAAAATTGGGCTATCATTCGGCTATTAACCCGGACTAGGCAAATTGCCAATCTGGGTAGATTTGCAGGCCAATTTTGGGAGCCAACGTAGCACAAATATCGAGAAATGAATTTCATTGGAACATAATCTTGGTGGGTTGCCAAATTCAAGCTTACTAGAGGATTTGGAAATTTCAATCTCGATTGCATGAATTCACTCCAAAGTGAGTGAATTCACAATGGGTGCGAAACCGCTTGAAACAGAGCAAAATTGCTCAAAACAGAGCGAAATCACTTGAAATAGAGCGAAACTACAAAAATAAAAGGGATGTGTGATTAAAATCAACACATATGAAAAAAGGAAAGGTGAAGATGATACCTAATTTTGGGAGGCTAGGGAATTTTGATATAGGTTAAAATTTCATGTCTATAGTTAATAATTGGAGATATAATTTTAAGCACAAAATATTTTTGGCAATATAAGATTAATGAAGGGATAAATTAATGGAGAGATAAATTTCTAAATAATTGATAACATTTGGAGATATAAGAGAATTGATAATGGAATTTAATTGGAATTAATTAATAATTGGAAGACATAAGTAGAAGTTAAAAATTGAATTTGAAATTGATAATTTGGAGATATAAGAAGTGAATTTGAAATTGAATAAATTTTGAAATTTGATGAATATGAAAGATTAGAAAATTTTGAAGATTGTATGAATTGAAAACTTGTAAAATTGAATTTTAAGATTGGTTGGAAATTGATAAAATTTGATAAATTAAAATTTAATTAAAATTTTGGAGTTATAAGAAGAAAAATGATGAATTAAATGCTTCATTGAAGACTAAATATTTACAGTTGAAATTGTTGATTAAAATTTTTGAAGAAATAAATATTTCTACATCAAAGTAATTTGTAATTTAATGAGTTCCACTGTGAAAATAATAAAATTTTCCTTTTTGAATCACAACTTCTAAAAGGACTAAATTTTGCAACATGGAAAAAAAAAATTAAGTCAATTCTTATTGTTGAAGCTTTGGGATATAGTGACTAGAACAAGAAACATTTTAGAAGATGAAATAGGAAAACAAAAAATTTTAGAAAGTGATGCAAAAGCCCTTATGATGATCACATTTGGGATAATTGATTAAATTCAGTCATATATAAGTGAAGCAAATATTTCAAAAGCTACATGGGAAATTTATGCAAAATATTTGAAGTGAAAAACAAAGCAACTATCTTGCATTTGCAATCACAACTATATTCATTAAAGGTTAATAATGGAGAAAGTATAGAATTATTTCTTTGAAATATTAAAGGTAAAATTATTAACTTTGAGAGAGAAATTAGAAGACAAGCTTCTTTTCTAAGTTACATTAAGAGCATTTCTAGACACATTTTAACATTTAGTCACTTCACTTCAAGTGCTAAATGAAACCATAACTTTTGATGAAATAGTAAATGTTATTCAATAATATGAAGTGGAAAAGTTAGTCAAAGATGAGATAACTAATAATGCTTTTATATCAAAATAAAAAGTATCAAGTAACATTGCAACATCATTATAATCTCAGCCTGAATGGAAATAGAGATATTGTCACATATGCAATAAAGAAGGTCATACTACAAGTTATTGCAAATATAATTCTTTGAATCAAAGAAATAAAAGATCTTTTCAAATATTTCAGCCAAGGCAATATTAGCCTCGGTATCAACATGTACAACAACAACAATCAAAAGAAGACTATAAAAAAGAAAATTTATTACTAGAATTTTAAGAGGTCCAAGAGACAAAAATTGAAGAAGGAAATGCAATCAAAGCTCTTACAACAAAGATTCTAGACACTAAAGATAAAGACCAAGTTGAAGATATTTGTGAAAATAATGAAAATTAAAAATATTTAGAAACTCCTAATGACACAACAAAAATAGATGAAAGGAATAAATTAAAATCAATATCATTTCAAAGTTACAAAATTTGTGACAAAACCAAACCAAAAATAGATCACAAAAAGAAAATTGAAGTACACTATGGATGGATCAAAAAATTAGATTGGAACAAGATCATGGATATGTTACAATGTTTTTATGGTCACAAAGAAAGTTTGATAAATACTATAGGAAATAGGTTAGTATATCAACACCAAAACTTCAGGTGGTGCCAAAACTAGAGTCGAAGGACAAAAAATTAAAATTAGATATTAAAGACTAAAAGTTTTCAAACTAAATAATGTAATATAGGGTAATGTTAGAAATATTAAATTATTTGGTAAATGATAAAGTATCCAATGTTACATTTATATATTTGTAAATATTATATTATGGAGTGTGATTTATATTTCTATAAAGTATGTGTCAATTTGTGATAAGAATCCAAGTGTCATGTAATAAAGTGTGAAAATGTGCAAAGTGTCATGTAAATCAAGATTCATAGAGTTATATGTAAAATATACAAGTGAAGAGTCGCATGATATGTAGGAAGATGTAAAGTCAAGAGTCATGAGATTTTTTCATATGTGACAAATAAGAAAGGATGCATCTCCCAGATGTTTAAGAAAATCAATAGTCAAGTATTAAAGGTCATTTGTAAGGTTGTATTATGGAGAAAAAGCTCCATACATTGTATCATGAAGAATCTAAGATATTGTATATTTTATTATTTATAAATAATATTGTGAGTTCAATTATTGAGTAATATTATTGTTATTTCATGAATTTGATATTCATTGATATTGGCTAGATAGTTGATAACATTATATTGTGATTAATATTTGATCCTTGATAAAAAAACCTATGAGATAATCAAGGATGATTCCCAATAGTGGTATCAGATATTCACTCTAGTGATTTGATATTATGCAGGAAGAAGTGAGAAGAATGGTTTGATTGCACCCTAAGAGAAGAAGAGATTGAAGTTGAATGAACAATTTATATTTCACTATGAAGGAAAATTTGAAGAGGATATCATCCAAGGAATATTGGGGGATAAGTGTTCGAGTTTGTTAGATGAAAAAATTTGCATAAATGTGAAGATAAAGCCACCTAAAAAAGATAATAGTTGAAGACTTTTAATGCTGAGAAGAAATTAAAACTTAAACATGGTCTTGGAGGAGAGATCCCTGACTAAGTGAAAATGATGTTAAGTGGGTATTGGAGGAGAAAACCTTGACTGAGTGAGATAAATATTATTTGAAATGTGAAACAGATAAGCCTAAATATATACATGAAAGCCTCTGAGTGTTGGCTGAGTTAAGAAGATGTTGTGGAAGACAAGGACAAAAGCCAATGAAGAAGAAGTGCAAGGAGTTAGCCCAACTAGAGGAAAGTGCACGTGAAAATATGGACTGCGTTGAAAGAAGTTGCCATGAATCAAGAGCTCGTGTAAATCCTAAATCAAAAGATAACATTCAAATATCAAAGATGCAAGCAAAATTATGAAGGAGAAAGTTGGATGTAGAAACTTTCATGAAGATGGATCATGGGAAGGTGAAAGTAAAGGTTGTAATGTATTTCAAGATGCCCTAATGAATCTTGACAATTCTACCCTAATTTGAAGTATTGCTTGAGTGCTCTAACATATTCTACCCAATTAAGATGTCTTGACCAAGTTCCATTTGAGGTAAATGATTCCTTTCATCATCCAAGGTTCATTTAAATATTTTTGAAGTTGATAATTGGAGATATAAGGTGAAGTGCAAATTATTTTTGGCAATATAAGATTAATGAAAGGATAAATTAATGGAGATATAAGTTGCTAAATAATTCATAATATTTGGAGATATAAGAGAATTGATAAAGGAATTTAATTGGAATAAACTAATAATTGGGAGACATAAATAGAAATTAAAAATTGAATTTGAAATTGATAATTTGGAGATATAAGGAGCGAATTTGAAATTAAATGAAATTTGATGAATATGAAAGATTGGAGAAATTTAAATATTGCATGATTTGAAAAATGAATTTGAATATTGATGAAATTTTATAAATGAAATTTTGACTTAAATCTGGGATTTATAAGAAGAAAAATGATGAACTGATTGCTTGATTGAAGATTGAAGATTTATAATTGAAATTGTCGATTTATTTTTTTAAAGAAATAAGGATTTCAACATCAAAGGAATTTTCAATTTGATGAGTTCCATTATGGAAAATAGTAAAATTTTTCTTTTTGAATCACAACTTATGAAAGGACCAAATTTTGCATCATGGAAAAATAAAATGAAATCAATTCTCATTGTTGAGAAACTTTGGGATATAGTGAATGGAATAAAAAACATGCCAGAATATGAAACAAGAAAACAAAAAATTGTAGAAAGTGATGCAAAAGCCCTTATGCTAATCACATTTGGGATAATTGATGAAATTCAGCCATATATAAGTGAAGTAGAGACTTCAAAAGTTGCTTGGAAAAAAATATGCAAAATGTTTGAAGGGAATAACAAAGCAACTATCTTCCATTTGTAGTCACGTTTGTATTTTTTCTCATATTTGATTGTCTTTATTGGAACAATCAAACCTCATGAGGAGTGATATAGTAGGGCCATAGTAGAGAGCATGGGTATTGGCTCACTTAGGGGTCTATAATAGTTTTTACAATGTCAGATCCTCGTTAGGATGTGATCTTTAAGGTACACTTGAACTCTACAAGGGAAAATGGGTGAGAGAAACAAAAGGAAAACATATCAAAAAAAGGAAAAAGGTTGCAATGCATCAAAAGATCCACTAATATTCCCTTGCATAGTAAACCTAAACACTATGTGCTTACAATGAATGTTTCCTCTCCTTGACACAGTTAAGCATATATGAACTCCACCGACGTATATGCACATAAGAAAATGGGTCCATAGGAGAGCCATATATAGCTAGTCCAAAAATTGATGTAGGTCTCCCACACACACATACATAAGCAAAACTCATGAAAAGATAGAAACTATAGACACACACATACATACAAAAATGGGTCTGTAGGAGAGCCATAGATGGATAGTCCAAGAATTGATGTAGACCTCTCGCTCTCTCTCTATCTCTCTCTCTCTATATATATATGTGTGTGTGTGTGTGTGTGTGTGTGTGTGTGTGTGTGTGTGTGTGTGTGTGCAATTATTTATAAATATTGTGTCAAGAGCGAGGGTACGATTTACCCACAAGTTGATCAAGAGCCAATTGATCTACTAAAATAAATGAAAGGAAACCTTACAAGAGGATACAAATGTAAACTTGCAAATCCTTTCTATAGTCTATACTATTGTTATTTATATATTACAATAGTGAAATTTTCCCTCCAAAATTATCTATAGGTGGATCTGATAATCTCAACTACTCCTTTTTGGGAACTTGAACATTAAATGAAGTACCCTTTGACAATAATAGCTATCAGGTCTAAGACTATTATCACCATACTTGTCTTGAATGAATGTCTAAATAATTTAATCAAGCATCTTCTAGTAGGTGGTCTTTATCTCCTCAATTAAGAATATACTGACTCAACTCACCTACATTTATCATATCTTAACAAACTTTTGACTTGAACTAGGCATTGGTAATAGCTTAAATTTATGGTGCATCCTTGGTTTTTAAAAATCCAAGGTCATCCTATATTTTGGTCGAGAATTTTGTTTTTTGCTCTTAATAAAGGATTGCAAACCTTTTGATATTGGAACTAATTTGAAATAAAAATCCTTTTAGCTCAGTTGCCCTACTACTTCATCTATTGGAGAATTTTCCTTAACATGATTTCCCATAAGTTTTGACTATCATGATATATATTGACTCCCTTCTCTTCAAGATAAAAGTTCCAATCACTTGTGATTGGGGATTTGCCTTAGGCACAAATTAGTAGTGATATATCACTATAGTTTTGGTGACTCACAGGGGCCTTCTATCCTACTTGAAGGAGAATTCAAAATTGCCTTTGTCCTTGGGCTCAGAGTCAAAATTTTACAATCCTACAAAAAAACATAAAAAACTAAAAGAAAAGTTTTTAAAAAAATTACAAGGTGGAAAGGTTCTATAGCACTTGCTTGATATTTTCCCATTATTCATTTGATGGGCATGGGTTTTGTTGAAAGGTTCGTCACTTCATGTACTTGCATCTTAAGTTTTGCTAATGGTCCAATAATTTGGGCTATTTCTCTTCCATCAAGGGGGGTAATCTGCTCTTCGAGGCTAAGAGGAAATTATTGATTTGATTCAACCACCTTTAGATATTCCTATTTAGAGGATAATTGGTCAAATTTTTGCTTTCATGATGAAGGGAGCCTTGCTATAATCAAGTATTCCACTTCCTCCTAAAGCCTTCCAATGATATTGTACAGGTTATTGACCTGCTTGATACATTATTTTACTATATATTCTCTTCTAAAGAGGTTTGATTATAGTGATCCTATCAAGGTTCATTTTTACCTCCTCATCTATTCTAAGGCCCAATAGGTCTACTGAATATATAAACTCAAAATTTTGGAATAACATCAATTTCATGCTACCAATATAATCCGAGTAAGCATCTTAGGTTTATCTAATAAGGTCTCTAATTTTGAGACATTACTTTTCCTCACTATTTTGTCTAAATTCTTTAGTAGGGTATTCTTTTCCTAATTAAATCAAACTTGTTGACTACCAAGTTAATTTGATAGTTCTTTTAATACTCCTCATTTTTGCTCAAGATATTCTCAGACTTTTCTCTTTCAATTGTCTAGTCAACAAGCTTATCTAGTTTGTAGGGCCTTGGCTTCATCCTATGAGTCCTTCAATACTTTCTTAGTTTACTCCAGCTCTTCTCCTTTCCTTTCCATTCTTTGGTTGGTTGACTCATAGTCATTTTCTACCATCTTGCTAGCATCTTTGGTTATATTTAATACATCTTGAGGTTTTGCATCCTTCAAATCTATTCCTATCATTGATATTTTCCAATCCTACTTTGTCATATCATTTATTGGTTTTGACACTAACAAATTTCTTCTTGAAATTAATAATTTCCTTTATTGAGGGGAAAATGGAAATATATTTGAGTGGTTGTTATCTGCTTTGATTTCTAACCCTACCTCTTGTTGAGTTGTAATTTTGCCCTATTGCAAAACCACACTCACAGTTAGGATTTTCATTAGCAAAACCCTCTCTTGCAAAGAAATAAAATATTTATCCAAGGTTCCTTATACTTGATATATCAAAATGAAACTTAGAACACCTTAGTGATTTACAAATAATAGTTAACAAGGGGCCTTCTAGTTAGAATGATTTGTCATGTATTATGTAAATGAAAGGGCTTGAGTTCCCTTATGTGCAGAAATAAAAAATGAATGTGCTTGTAAATGATCCTAGTTCATTTTACTTCTGATTTATCAATGTGATTTACCCATAAACCCTTGTTAGCATGTTCCTTTTATCTTCAGTTAAGAATATTCTGTTAGCAGGTGTTGTGGAAAACCACTTCATTTTATCTTTGATTTAAAGTGAAGTTAGAGTTAGTACTTGTTGTTAGCTGATTCCTTTTATTTCAAGTTAGAGTGTGTTGTTAGCAAGTGTTGTGGAAGATCCACTTCATTTTATCTTTGCCTTAATGTGATATTGGAGTCATTAAATCCCCTCCCCAAGTGCATATTTATTTTTATCTTGATATTAGGTGATAAAAGGAAATGCTGAAAAACTATGAAATATTGATTCCTTTTATCCTTAAACAAAACTCTATGTGAAAATGAAAACCCTGTGGAGTGCTTGAATAACAGAAAGAAATATCCAAATAATTTTAATGGATTAACATTAAAAATAAAACTATTTGGATATCTTATAACTTTAAAATCCTAACTTTAAAGCAGTAATCATAGATCTGTTAGGATTCAAGTGTTTGATTGAATAAAACAAAAAACATAGGTAGAAGAAATAAAATAGCTAGGGTTAGAAAGAAATAAAGTTTGAACCCAAAGCAAAAACTACTGTAAAATATTCTAGCTTAACCTGCAGACAAGTTAGATCCTGAATAAGAAACACAACAAGGTTAGACTTGCATTCACACAATCTAAACACTGGTTATGGCAAGATTCAAAGGATTTAAAACATGCATTAAACATATATTCATAATGCAACCACATTCATGCATAAGATATTATAAAATAAGTTTCAATACATATAAATATAGCCAAATATGCAATAAAAATAAGCTTTGATAATATCCAAAACCTTGGCTTTTTGCATACAAAAATATGACTAGAACTTTGACAGTAATTTGATAATCTTTCAATCCTATTTCACCACTTTTGCTCCAGATTTTCTAGCCCTTGTTATTTGTGTTTTCCTCCTCTTTTAACATTTTTCAGGACCAAATTAAAAACTCTTCGTTTCCTTTTACCTGTCTTCTTTTGTTTTGAAAACGTTTTCTTTTCCTCTCTGCTTCGAACCTTGCCAAGGAACATTTTTCTTCATGAAACACTTGTAACCTTACTTTTTGTCCTATACTTTCATTAACGGTCACGTTCTATTTCTCTACTTTGAAACTGCATTATACAAGCATAATTTTTCAACCGTTAGTTACAATACTAAGGCGTACGATAACATTTTCCCTCACTTTATTTTACTTTTTTTGGCTTCTTATCCCTCCAAAAATGTTCACTATTGTAACTGACGAAATCTATTTTTGTAACACTTTATTTCACGGGTGTTCTTGTTTGTTTTTACAACCTTCACATGGATCCCTTCATTTCATAATGCTAATGGCTAAGTCAAAATGTGCTCCACATAGTACCTTGTTTCTGATACGAACTCTGCTATGACCACCACTATGGTAAAGGCATTAAGTATCTACATGGTAGAAATGCACCATATTACCTTATCACTAACGTGACCCCTACTTTTGGTTGGTAATTCTTTCACCAAAACACATGAGTCTCACATTGAACATAGATCTTTCATGCCTAGGGTTATGCATAGCGGCTATTTATCACCAAATTGGCTAAAATCAAGATTTTCAAAATTTGGAATTGGCTAATATTTGGGACCCTTGACTAGGGCCCATTAGCCAAAAATTTATGGGTGTAAATTTATTTTTGTATCGATTCGCCCCAATTTTATAATAATTTGACCATTTTAAGTTTAAATTTCCAACATTACCCCTAATAATAGTGAACCTTCTACATGTGTTTGGATACTATTCACCTGGATTTTGAAATTGATTCACCAAATTTTTATAAATACATTTTGGAGCCAACACCTTATGCATAACCCTATGCATACCTTCATTTGCATGCACCAATTCTTCAATTTTTTCTCCACACCAACATTGTGGCCAACAACTTTGATGACACTTGACAACTACAGACATAGCTGCTATATCCTAAGATGGTCGAGTCGTAATAATCTACTTCAAAATGTAATGCCACTTTAAAATTCCTCCAGTACTACATGCCAATATTCTACACCTCTACCACTGTATTCACGAGTAACGATATGTTCATCTCACTCCATTATGTCACTACCTTCATAGTTAACCATGCACGACCATTTTAGTTATTTGTTTCCATAGCATCATATTTATGTTGCATACGCATCACCTACCATTCTAAATTTGACCTAGAAATATACTAAGACATAGAGTCGTGTTTCCATGAGAAACCTACGAGACTTCATCCAATGTCATCGAACGTAGTAGTGCCTGCAATTAAGGTCAATTGAATTACTTTGTGATTCACTTTAGTATTTCAGGAAAGAGTCGACTCTAGTATTCCATGTGAGTATATTGGGAAAATTTCCCATTACACTCTTGCATTTCATCTTATCCATAGATAGGACTATGCCTTAGCTTGTGATATACCTGTTAAATTAGTCTTCCAACTCTTTTTGACATACAAATGTTCATTGTAGGAAACTATCACAGCATAATTAGCTTCCTCATCCAACGCATAACCAATATCGCAACACAATATTCTTTCTTCGATCCATGTCAAGCTCACCCAAAAATATCATTACTCCCTCAAATTATTGTTCAAACAATTTGATGTCATCCACGAATCTGCCCACTACTATTAATGATTTTTATGCCAAAATATCTATCGATTCCCATCCTGGATAAGAAAGTCACTGCAAAAGATAGTGACTTCCAAATTTGGGGCAAGTTGTGCAATGTCCACAACACCTCTCTTGGTTATATTTTGTCATTTGTTGCTAAATTCTCTAAAATATTTTCCATGGAGTAAGAGATATTGTATCTTGTGATGTCTCTTCCTATTGCTTTGAAAATGAGGCAAACACTTCCAATGGTTTTATTAGTTGAGTTATTTTTGCATTGGATACTAGAATAGTTAGGGCCAAATTTAGAAGGAAAACTCTCAAGGAGGGTAGTATCTATCCTTTCTCATGGTCAAGATAGGTTATTGAATGAGTTGAGGATAATGTAGTCTATGAGGTAAGGGGATCTTGGGCCTCTCGGGTGGTGTTACTTCTCTTGATGTTTTGGCCCTCTCTTTGGCTATGTGGGAGTAGGAATGACTTGAAACCAATATTTTGCTATTTTTTGGTTCCTTTATTATTGTATTGTGTCTACTTTTATTCCTCTTACCAATACTATATACTTGTTATTCTTTGCACTTTATTTGATGAGCAAGGTGCAACCAAAGTATTGTCATTGTTGTCAACACAATCAGGTTGATCAGTTGATGCAATGGACAGGAGTTCATTGATGAGAAAGGTGTAGCAAAAGTATTGTCATTGTTGTCAACACAGTCAGGTTGATCGGTTGATACAATGGACACAGTCAGGAGGATTGATTGATGCAATGGACAGGAGTGCAGAAGTCATTAGAGAGATCAGTTGATGCAGTGGATAGGAGTTCAGAGGTCATACAGAGCATGCACAGTGAATTTCCAAGAAGACTGAAGTGGCATTGTCATTGTTGTCAACACAGACAGATAGATCGGTTTATGCAGTGGATAGAAAGTTCAGAAGCCATTCTGATACAGTGGACAGGAGTTCAGAGGTCATACAGAGCATGCACAGTGAATTTCCAAGAAGACCGAAGTGGCCCATAGGCAAAAGCTCAAATAAAAAGACAAGTAAGAAAACTGTCGTGATATCGCGACATGTTGAACAAGCATGAGAAACTGTCGTGATATCGTGACATATTGGAAGAGAGAGAAAGCGCAAGAAAAGTGATTTCATGACATGTTGGAAGCAAAGAAGGCAAGTAAGAAAACTATCATGATTTCACGACATGTTCGAAGAAGCAGCGCATACAAGAAAAATTGTCGTGATTTCGTGACATGTTCGATGAGAAGGCACATGCAAGAAAACTGTCGTGATTTCGTGACATGTTCGGAGAGAAAGCGCAAGCAAAGAAAACTGTCGCAATTTCGTGACATGTTCGATGAAAAGGTGCAAGCAAAGAAAACTATCGTGATTTCACGACATGTTCGGGGAGAAGGAGCTCGCAAAGAAAAGTGTCACAATTTTGCGACAATTTGCAAGAGAGACAGTACGGATGAAAATGTATCATGATTTCGTGATAGGTTCAAGAGAAAGAGCTCGCAAAGAAAAGTGTCGCGATTTCGTGACAATTTGCAAGAAGGATGGTATGGACGAAAAAGTGTCACGATTTCATGACAGGTTTAAGAGAAAGAGCTTGCAAAGAAAAGTGTCACGATATCGTGACATGTCAGGTTTTCGCGGTCCAAAGCAATGAGATAAAGGTAGAGACATAAGAAGCGAAGGAAGTGAACTATAAAAGGGCCACTGCATGGAGAAGTTTTTTTGCTGCTTATAGTGAAAAGTGCCGTCGTATAGAGGAGAAGTGCTGCAAAAAAGGGCAGAGAGAGCGTGGCTGAGAGAGCATGGCTAAAAGAGGGAAAATAGAGCTGTAAGAGTGCAGTAAGAGTGAGTCGTAAGAAAGCCATAAGAGTGAGCCGTAAGACAGGGCTGTTAGAGTGCGGTAAGCAGAACCGTTGGAGTGGGTGTGTTTCATGAATTGAAACAGAGATTGGATGAGCAATAGACCAGTGAGGGTCTTGTAAAAGTGAAGGCATTTTTATGTCAAAATAGATTCAAAATAGAAATCCAAGTTGGTGCTTGGAATCAAGGGTTGGTGCTCCTTCCAGTCGGTGCTGGTAAATCAGGGGTTGGTGCTCCTTTCTATTGGTGCAGATAAATTAGGGGTTGGTGCTCCTTCCAGTGGGTGCTGGTAAATTGATTGTAAAGTTGGTGCTTTGCAAAGGCTGGATTTGGATGGGAGTCCAAGTAGTCTATTTTTGAGGAGTAGCCAAAACTGGTGAACCTCATTAAATCGTGTGTTGTGGAATGCTCTCTTGTTATATTTGCTTTATCTATTTTAAGTTCTCCTTGCTTCAGCTTTAAGAGTTGTAGATTTGAATTTAAATAGCTACACTGATTCACCCCCCCTCTTAGTGCCATTGTAAGACTAACAATTGGTATCAGAGCCAAGTTCCCAATTCAGGCTAAATCAGTCAAGGTTGATCTTGGATTAGTACGCAATGGGTAAGAAGAATAGATCCTCCTCCAAAAAGACATCTCAGTCAGTTTTAGTTCCTGTAGAAGAGAAAATTGCACTAGAGAAGGTAGAAGAAGTGAACTCTGAAGTATGTAATGAAAACCTGGAGATTGAAGTAGATCTAGAAGGTGAGTTGATTGTCGCACTTGAAGAGTTGAGTATAGAAAAGAAAAAGAACAAAAGACTATCCAAGAAGTTGGAAGAATATGAGGATGAGATTGAAGATCTCTTCTTACAAGTTCAAAATGCCAAGAAAATAGAAGAAACCTTGAAGACACGACTGGATGATAAGGTTGATGTATATAGCAAATGTGAAGAAGAATCTAACAAAGCTATTAGTAATCTAAAGCTGCAAGTAGAAGAGTCCAAAAGGATTGAAGAAAGTCTCAGGTCATAGATCAATGAGAAAGAGACTGTTTGCTGCCAGCAAGAAGGAGAGATTATTTCATTGAAGAAACAACTAGAAGAGGCCAATATAAGTCTCAAATTTGAGAAGAGCACAGAGTTGCTAGATACAATGATAAAGCAACAAAGAAGCTCCACGGCTAAGTTTGGTCTTGGATATGAAGCTGAACAACCTTCATCTTTCAAATGTGCCAAGAAGAAGAAGCTCATGGTTGAAGGATCGAGGCAAGGAAAGTGTGAAGCTAAACAACCGTCATCTTCCAAATATGCAGAGAAGAAGAAGTCCACTACTGAAGGATCGAAGCAAGAAAAGGTTGAAGCTGAATCTTCAAAAGAAAGAAAAAATCAAAGGAGATCTATAGCAAAGCAACCACAACAAAAGAGGTTCTATCACTCTCATGCTATTCATGATAATGCTTTTATTGGCTATTGTTTTAAATGCAACCATTACGGTCACAAGGTAATTTATTATGGATTGAATAATAAATCAAAGAGGTATGCTGATAGAAATACATATGCTTCTCTGAGTGAACACCATGTGCAATGTTTTAATTGTAATGGCCATGGGCACTTAGCAAGGTTTTGTCCAAGCACTTCTATATCTAATCTAAGGCAAGACCGTAGATTTCATCATACACAAAGAGTGCAACACAGAAAGGGGACATATCATGTGCAATTTTTTAAATGTAATGGTCATGGGCACATAGCAAGGTTTTTTTTGAGCACGTATGTATCTAATCTAAGGCAAGACCGTAGATTTCATCAGACGCAAATAATGCAACATAGGTAGAGAACAAATCATGTGCATAAAAGAAAGGAAAATAATCAACCATCAAGGATGCACAAGAAACAACTGCGCAAGAAGAATGTTCAAGCTCACGAAAAGGTGCAAAACAGGGATGTAGTTAAAAAACTCAAGCCCAAGTTCAAGAAAGTTTGGAGAAAGACAGAAGAAAGGGAATCGTGTCTCCTTGGACTGAAGGAGACTACTCCGCTATTGCACTAAGCCACTCCATGTGGCACATCCTCAGGGGGAGCAATCTTAAAGTCTTATTTTAATTCTCCTATGTATGTGTTTGGTTATCTGAGGATGAAAGGAAAGCAGTCAAGTTATTGTTGTATAGTTGTCAAGTGTGTTGTCAGTTCATGTAGTTGTTTGTGGAAGTGCCATGAAGGGTGATGATTAAATTGAGAATTGTCACCATTGGTACTATTGCTATACGTCATTGTTGTTTTGTTGATAGTTCTTACTGCCACTGTTCAAAGCGTCGGATTATAACAGACAATTTCATTTTAACTATTGATAAAATGCCAATCCGAGATTACGAAGTATGAGGTTGAGTAAGGTGCACCATGGTTGGCCGTGAAGTGTTTGACTAAATGTCTTCTCCTGATTTTCTCAATTGAAAGTAAAGTGTGACCAGCGGTGACTATAGAAAACATAGATCAGGTTGTAAATATAAAAAGGGATTTGGTTGTGCAGTGGTATAGTGTTTGGTGCCTGCACAGAGTTGATAGTGGAATTGCAGTGTTGGTAAAACATTGGACAAAAGTTGGTACAAGTGTGAGTCACTTGAAAAAAAAAAAATTTTGGTGCCAAATCTGCGCAGGAGGGTTGTTTGCAGGAATAATTCCAAGCAATCCGAGAAGATTCAGATGCTGAAATTTGAACTAAAGGTACTTGGATATACTATGAATCAATGTTCCAAGGTTTGTCTCGACTGGAGACCCCAGTAGAAAGTTATGACTCTCAGAAAATGGTCTCAGAAAATTTTTTCAATTTTGAACAGTTTTATGTGTCAGCAGCGAAGAGGATTCTTCGGTACCTCAAGGGTACTATGGCGCATGGGGTATGGTATCCGAAAGAACAACAGAGGGTTGATGCTCTGTTTGGTGAATACAATTAAGTCGCGTGGAAAATCTGAAAGCTCACATTTTACTATTACATTCAAAGCGGCTACATGAGTAGGAAGTTACTTCAATACAAATTGAGTACAAATTTTTAGAGAGACAAACAGCTGTCATAAGGGTTCAAGCTTGTTGAGAATATCTAAGATGCATATGCAGAACAAAATTTGGATATATTCGAACATTGTATGCCTTCATTAATAGTGGACAAGTTTGAGATTGCAGAACAACAGAGGGTAGTTGCACAGAAGACAGTGGTCCAGCCATGTTCTTACACATATTATATTGGTGAAGTTGACGGTGATGATGTCATTCACTCGTTATTACTGCTACTCACATTATTGATATTTTTGATGCCTTTTATGCTTATCATGATTTTGTAAAATAGTGAAATGAAGTGGTCACATATTCCCAAGAATAGTCTACGAATTGACTAGCCATCGAGATCAAATTCTCAGGGGGAGCAGTTATGCATCTATTTATCATATTGCTCATGTTTATGCTTTTTGCTAACTGTAATAATTTTTTCCTGAGAATGTTGTGCATGGACTCATGGGGAGTTTTGCAGCCGCCATTTGGTATTATTGTCAAAGGGGAGAAGAATTACAGGTAATTGCACACAATTACGTGTGTTGCCAATAATTCCAAAGGGGGAGATTGATGAGCAAGGTGCAACCAAAGTATTGTCATTGTTGTCAAAATAGTCAGGTTGATCAGTTGATACAATGGATAGGAGTTCATTGATGAGCAAGGTGCAGCAAAAGTATTGTCATTGTTGTCAACATAGTCAGGTTGATCGGTTGATACAATGGACATAGTCAGGAGGATCGGTTGATGCAATGGACAGGAGTGTAGAGGTCATTAGAGAGATCGATTGATGCAGTGGACAGGAGTTCAAAGGTCATACAGAGCATGCACGATGAATTTCCAAGAATACCAAAGTGGCATTGTCATTATTGTCAACACAGACAGATAGATCAGTTGATGCAGTGGACAAAAAGTTCAGAAGCCATTATGATACAATGGACAGGAGTTCAGAGGTCATACAGAGCATGCACAGTGAATTTCCAAGAAGACCGAAGTGGCCCATAGGCAAAAGCTCAAAGAAAAAGACAAGTAAGAAAATTGTCGCGATATCGCGACATGTTGAGCAAGCATGAGAAACTGTCACAATATCGTGACATGTTGGAAGAGAGAGAAAGCATAAGAAAAACTGTCATGATTTCATGACATGTTGGAAGCAAAGAAGGCAAGTAAGAAAACTGTCGTGATTTCATGATATGTTCGAAGAAGAAGTGCATACAGGAAAAATTGTTGTGATTTCACGACATGTTCGATGAGAAGGCACATGCAAGAAAACTGTCATGATTTTATGACATGTTCAGAGAGAAGGCACAAGCAAATAAAACTGTCGCAATTTCATGACATGTTTGGTGAAAAATTGCAAGCAAAGAAAATTGTTGCGATTTCATGACATGTTCAGGGAGAAGGAGCTCGCAAAGAAAAGTGTCATGATTTTGTGACAATTTGCAAGAGAGATAGTACGGACGAAAATGTGTCACGATTTTGCGACAGGTTCAAGAGAAAGAGCTCGCAAAGAAAAGTGTCACAATTTTGCGACAATTTGCAAGAAGGATGGTACGGACGAAAAAGTGTCACGATTTTGTGACAGGTTTGAGAGAAAGAGCTCGCAAAGAAAAGTGTCACGATATCACGACATGTCGAGTTTTCATGGTACAAAGCGATGAGATAAAGGTAGACGTAAGAAGCGAAGGAAGTGAACTATAAAAGGGCCGCTGCGTGGAGAAGTTTTTTTGTTGCTTATAGTGAAAAGTGCCACCATATAGAGGAGAAGTGCTGCGAAAAAGGGCAGAGAGAGTGCAGCTGAGAGAGCATGGCTAAAAGAGGGAAAATAGAGCTGTAAGAGTGCAAGAAGAGTGAGCCGTAAGACAGGGCTATTAGAGTGCGGTAAGCAGAACCGTTGGAGTGGGTGTGTTTCATGAATTGAAACATAGATTGGATGAGCAATAGACCAGTGAGGGTCTTGTAAAAGTGAAGGCATTTTTATGTCAAAATAGATTCAAAATAGAAATCCAAGTTGGTGCTTGGAATCAGGGGTTGGTGCTCCTTCCAATCGGTGCTGGTAAATCAGGGGTTGGTGCTCCTTTCTATTGGTGCAGATAAATTAGGGGTTGGTGCTCCTTCCAGTGGGTGCTGGTAAATTGATTGTAAAGTTGGTGCTTTGCAAAGGCTGGATTTGGATGGGAGTCCAAGCAGTCTATTTTTGAGGAGTAGCCAAAACCGGTGAACCTCATTAAATCATGTTTTATGGAATGCTATCTTGTTATATTTGCTTTATCTGTTTTAAGTTCTCCTTGCTTCAGCTTTAAGAGTTGTAGATTTGAATTTAAATAGCTACACTAATTCTCCACCCCCTCTCAGTGCCATTGTAATACTAACATTATTTTCCTCGAGTATTTTGTTTGGGTGACTTAGGTAGGGGCTGTTGTTGGAATTGTGAAGAAGGTGATATTTTCTTTTAATGGTCGAGAATAATTTCACCTCATTATAAAGGGTCTAACAGTAATTCTAGAATCTCTTGTTCCATCCCAGTCTCCCTCGCTCTCTAGGGTATTTCAGTAACAATTCGATTTTCACTGGATTGCATGGATTCATATCTTTCTACATCAATATGCTCTTCATTATATAGATCACTAAACATTATGTCTTCCTTTATTGAATTGGGCTTTTCTTCATTCTTTCCACTCAACTATCTCATCTTCCACCATGCCTCTATTTTAGGCATTCTCCAATATCTTCTCCTTAGTTCTTCTACAATATCTTGATTCATTTTGTTCCATGGACTAAAACTACCCCATATTTCATAAAAGGATTCATATGGCTTAAGAGTAGGCAAAGGTTTGGTGAGTTCGCTTAGAGGGCATGCTAGTGTCTCATCCTTGGGGCTCCTAAATTTTTCAATATTGGGCCTTTACTCATGAGTGAATGTTTATCATTTTATGATTTTTAAATATATGGTAAATTTATTATCAAGGTCATATTCCCATCTATCCTTAATGTTTTCAAGACCTAGCCTTTTCAATTTATATTTTACAAGGGAAGCTCCCCTTTATTATGTAAGGTTATCCCTCCTATACTATGTGGCTATAGATAATATGATGATTTCATTTTTCCACTACCATGTTTAAAGTCTAGGGTATCAATTTTTCTAAATACCTCTAAGGTAAACACTCATTTAGGGACATGTTTCAACAAGAGATAAATAAGCAAATTGAAACCATACATTTTGATAATAGTCCCTTCTTTGGGATGAGATACAATTCTCTACTTGTTACTTGTTTCCCCTCCCAAAATATCCACTAGGGATCCCTTCCCTCAGCTCGTTGCTCCTCTTAAAAACCATACCTTCATTTAAAGAATTCCTCATAGGGAAAAATGATTCAGTCCCATCTATATCCATTGACACCCTTCTAGGAAAAACTAAGGCAAAAAAACAAACCCTTAAAAACTACAAACAATTTGAAATGGTGAAAATATGGGAAGAAGTTTCCACCTTAGAGATAACTAATGAAGTTATCGAATAAGAAATTTATGTACTAATGGTACTGGCTCTGATCTACATATTTACTAGTTCATGGCCTATAGGAAAAACTATCAAAGGATATATTGATAAACAATGGAGAACATTGGTAAGAGGAGGAATAGAAATCAAACTATGTGGAAGAGGCTTCTTTGTGGCTATTTTCACCTCTAAGGAGGAGAAAATTTTAATTTTTAGATCCAGTCCCTAGTTTATGGGTCATTGTGGGCTTTACATGTACATGTAGAGTCCTCTCTTTGACCCCTTAGAATATACTCCTTCCAAAGTTTCAGTATAGGTCCATATTTCTTTTCTCTCGTTGCATTTCTAGAAGGAATAAACACTAAAGGTTATTGGAAATTAGATTGGAATCTATAGAATGAAAACGGAGCCAAATGATCAAAAATTCATGATAGCCAGAATATGTGTCAAAGTGGATCTAGTAGAATGGCTACTAGAATCTATTACACTTTCATATAAAGGGTTGCAACATACACAACAGTTAGACTATGATCAGATTCCATTCAAGTGTTCTAAATGTTATGATTACAGGTAATTCCAGAGAGACTTTCCTACAAATCCTGTGGCTCAATTCCAACAACAAGATGAATTTACTAAATTTCAAAGGAAAATAGGGAATAATTTTTATGTTCCAAAAAACAAATCCCTAAGGAGAAAATGCAAGTTCATAATAAGTTTAGTCTTTTGGATAAATATTTGGAGGAAACAATAATAGCTACCTCTAATCATCTTGATGAGCTCCTCCAGTAAGACCAATTGTTAAACATGGCAATCCCAAAATATAAACAAGGAGAAGAGGAATCAAAGCATTCAAGTATAAAATAAGGGAAAGAAATAGAAGAAAGAGCTTCAGAAATCCCTTTGCCAGAATAGGAAACAAATATCCTTTAAAATGAGAACTTCACTTCTCTAAAGGCCAAAACCAAATCAAGAGTAGAAAGAACTTCAAATGTAGAATTCAATATAGATAAGCCTCAAAAAATATAGCAAAATGGAAGTAGACCATAATAGAGGACTCAATAAAGATGACTTCAAAGAAAAAATCCAAGAGGTAATTTCTTGTCCCTCTCTTTGTCCTTGTTAATGATGAAATTCATCATCTAGAATATTAGAGGGTTAGGACATGACTTAAAACCTTGATCATTCAAGAAAAGATAGATGTGTTGTTGATCCAAGAAACCAAACTAGATCTAGAAATAATCAATAGAACACTAGATTTTTGTTGGCCCTCAAGCAGACATTTAGACATATCAATTAAAGGAATTTTGGGAGGAGTTGTAATAACCTATAAAATAGATTGGGAATTAATTTTTATAGAGGCCACTAAAAACTAGCTTACAATAGTGCTTAAAGTCCCTTCTAGTCAAGTTTACACCATCACCAATATCTATGCTCCTAACAACCTAGTTGAAAAAAGTTGGTGTTGGAGGGTGTTGCTTAATGTGTATTCCAACTCAAAGAAAGAAAACTGGATAATTGGTGTATAGCAGGAAAATCATGCAACCCAAGCAATAGAAATAAGTGAAAAGATAGCAATAATGTAACAACCATGATAAAACAATATATAAATATGGTGTCCCTTTTTATTAATGGTATCTGTCTTTTCAAATAGGTTACAATGAGATCCCCTCTAAGGGGATTTGCTACCAATTCGATACAATGAATTACAACATAGAAAATTTGGGTGCACTTCGTAAGATATTCCTTGCTACTACGGTGTAAAAGGTGGGTTTTTCATGACCGCTTCTTGGATAAGTTCCTTTGTAATCTTTGTGAATTTGTAATCTACAAATAAGGAAATTGAAAAGATATCAATAGCATATGAGGAACCCAATGAGATTGGTCCTATACTTAATAAAAGAAATACTAAAATATAACTGAACTAAATGCATGAATAGAAATATAAACTATTGTAAAAATTAAGAAATACTCTATGCTAAACCCTATTGAAATAAGAAAGCAAATAAACTGATCTCTACCAAAGGCCATCTCAAGGTAAGAAAACCTTGCCTGTGGGTCATCTTGGGTTGAGAGGACCACTATTTTGTAACTGTATTTTTAAGGCTAAGTTGAGGGTGATGTTTGGGTTTGATATGTGGTTTTATCAATGGATTTATGCATTCATGGGAATGACTTAGTGGGTCTTGATCAGTAACTGAAACTAGGATATTTGATTATGTATAGGATGTAAACACGGTATTCAACCTTTGTAGTAAACCAACGGCATAGCTTTCTATAGTGAGAGGGTTTGAAATATGTAGAATAATAACCTCTCAGGATGCGAAAGCTTGGGAGCTCATGGTTGGGTTTTGACAACACTTCATTGCTTGAAAATTTGAATCTTTGGATATTTTTCAATGGGGGGTGAGTGCTAATATATAGATTTCTTGAAAGAAATCTAATAATGGCACCAACCCTATGCATGAAAATAAAATAGGTAGTTCACATTAAGAAAATCAAATGCCTATATTTAAAATTTCATGTAAATTAATTAATGCATTACGATTTTTTATTTTAGCTCATGCAAAGCTCTAAATCGTGACACGGGATCATGTACGGGGTTAAATGGTAGTTTTGACTGCTAGCTATCCCACTTTATTTTTAAATTTTACTTTTGGTGTGGCCATCTTAGGGTGAGATAAACCTAATTCGGGGACCGTGTCGGGGTAAGATGGCCTTGATATAGGGATCGTTTTGGGGTGAGATGGTCCTAGAGGTAAAGTAAAATATCCCTGTTTAAGTGGTGAAAACCATTATTTTAGCTTGAAGGCTATCCAAGGTGGGTCACATGGTCTAAAGGAGTCCATTTAGGTAGTCTCCTCAATATGACATGTTTTAGGTGTCTATAGATACCCCTTTTTGGAATGCGTTTTGTGAAAGCACAACGTGGAGAAAAATAGATGACCTAAAGTCATATTGACGATTGATGATGTCAATTGATCTAATCAATATAAGATACCCCAATTATGGAACGGGTGAAAGTCGTAGAATATTTTTTTCCAACACATTGATGGACTCAATTTTGGTAAACCCTTCAGTCATGGGTAGACTTTTGCATGGTCTATAATTTAGGCTTTCAGGTCTACCTAATCTTGGAAATCTTTTAGCCATGGGTAGACATTCACATAGTCTACACTTTAGGCTTTAGATCTACCAAGCAGGTAGTTTAGCTACCTAACATGTGTTTGGTTGAAATTTTACTTGTTATATATCCCAAGCAAGGAGGGTGTGATTGTCTTTGACAATGATTCTTGAACGAATGCAATTTACATGATTGAGTGTTTGATTATTGATTTGATTATGAATTTTGTAATTATATGACTACCCTCTCAAGTGATGAGTCGATAGAGGAGATGGAAAATTATGAAAGCAAGGAGTCGCTTGACCAAGATGACTTGATTTGAGTTTGATCGGGTGATTATGCAATTTTTAGGATTGATATCCTTTGTTTATTGCAACACATTTTTGTTTTTGTGAATTATTATTTTATTTTATTTTATTTTTTATTTTTTTGTAATTTTTTGCAAAAGGTATGGCCATCTCACCTTGAGATGATCGCATGGTGCTTAGGCGGATATCTTAGACGGTCACGTCGATGAGGAAAAATATAAAATGTGAATTTCATGATTTTTGACATCATTTTCGTCGTAGATGACTGAAAAAGAAAGAGACAAGGAGGAAGGAGTTGGATTTCAAAGTGAATCACAATAGAAAAGTTGATTCAACTTAGCAATGGACCAACCCAAGACCTCTTCGAGTGGAGGAGATGGAGAGAGGAGGATAAATACCGCATTATCATCTTCTTCAATTCTAAAAAATAAAATGAACCTCACTAATTCACATGGTAAAGGAAAATCACATAAAATATTAAGGCAATTGACCCCACCTTATATTAGGATGTAGTGTAGGGTGTAATTTTGATTGTGTTGGTTTAGTTTTCTTGCAATTTTTTTTGTTTGTCATTTTTGAATTGTATTGCAAATACCCCAATTTGGGAGCCATCTCAAGGTAGGATGGCCCCTCTTTGGGAACTAGGGGTTGTCTCGGGGTGATATGACCCCATTTAAATCACAACGATTAGAAATATGACCATTATAGAGGTCATCTTGAGCTGAGATAACCTTTATTAGAGATCATCTCGAGTCGATATGGCCTATTTGAGGTTGAAGAGTGCATCAAACATTTATTGCTATTTTTTTGTTGTGATTTTATGGTTGAAACGACTTGTGTTTCATCTCGTGAGAGCTCAACACAGATATCCCATGGTTTATAAGAGAGCACATGATACACTCTTTTATGTCGATTAGGATTGGCTTGAGGCCATTGGACTTAAGTAGATTACGAGGTTAGAAGCAATGACTACAAATTAGGGTTGCCTCATCGCCTTGATAGATCGCTAGGACAACAGGACCAACATATTCCATCTTTTGATTGGTGAGATGATAGTAACATTGGAGGATATCTACAGGATTCTTTGTGTTTCAATTGAGGGATACCCCATTATCTCATCATAAATTATCCAGTAGAGTATAGTGCTCCAGAGGGTGTTTGTGAAGGACTGGGAGGTTGCACAACGCAATCTATATAGTGGTGGAGTGCTTGTTGAGCATTAGTATGATGCAGATATCCTCTCGATGAGACATATGATTGTGATGTCACTCATGTCAAACATATTGCTACCTGAATCTTCAGGAGTGAGTTCCCATGGAAACTTCTCGAGTTGATTCATGAGTTGGTTAAGTGCACGATATAGGTTTCATTGATTATGAGCTAGGGGACAAAACTACTGGCATAATTGTATGATGTACTCTATGATATCCACCAATGAGGTTGATCTAGTTTAGGTTGTAGTTTTCTTCTTCAGATCTAGGGTTGGAAGCACATTCGAGTGGATAGATCAAATGGGCTACCTTGGGCAATGCACAGGGAGATGGTAGATCAGCATATTGGCTATGGGATTCTATGGAGGTGAGATCAAGAGCATAGATAGAGTCATCCTTATTTAATGCATGTTGCAACATATATTGACTCATTTGATGGATTGAGGTTAGAGCATGTCAAATGGTAGCCATACAGTGATTATCCACAATGGTTGAAGCAGACCAATAGTTGAGGTAGATTAGGTATGGTTTATGGGTGATCTATTGACATGGCATAGAGAAATAGTACTTCTAGTACTCTTGCATTCTATGGTAGTTTGGGTATGATAAAATATACTTGGTGGGTCCATCATATACCTACGCTGGATAGATGAAACTCAGCTAGGGTGTCCTTGAGTGGATTTTATGGGTGAGGAGGTAGATCATCCACTAGTAGATCTAGGGGTAGAGGACCTAAGCATGATGGTAGAGTATGATGCATGGTGGGTCACATGACTAGGGTAGGGTGGTGTACCAATGGGTGGGTAGGCTAGAGCTATAATAAGGGAGGGCTTAAGGTATGAGGTATAATTGAGAGAGTGATGAGTGCATTATCAAATAGAGGGGGTGGGGGGAGACCTCTGGGAGATGTGATCCACACTGTGAAGGTGAGGAAGATGAGGATCCCCAGGAGCATGATGCTCTAATCAAGGAGTAGGTCTAGGTATTATAGTGATAATTGGTAGATTGGGATAGCACGGTGGCATCACTATAGATCCAGCTAGACAAAGGGAGACAATAGTGAAAGGTTTTATCTAAGGAGAGATATGCTCTAAGGGCTTAGGTATAGAGTTATCAAGAGGATATTGATAGGTTGATAGCAAAGCAAGATTATTTGTAGATGTAGGTGACAACTAGGATGATAGAATAATATGCTCTACAGACTCAAGTGGTAGTCTTCATAGCTACATAGGGACAAGCAATGATAGGTAGCCAGGCTACAAGTGATACAACAAGGCTGCAGATTGAGGTGGATAGATTATGGGTGTTACTATGTGACTATCAAGCTCAATGTCGATCTGATAGGACCTACATTTAATATTTGGAGGATTAGGTAGAGCAACTTGGTAGCTAACTACGATCTTGATTTTTAGTAGGAGGATCCCACCAAAGTCGATGTGTCGAGTCTAGACAGCCTTTTGTGAGACTACGAGCTCCCAAGTCTACAGGTGGGCTAGAGATATCAGCAACTAGTGGTTCAGGATAGCCTCGCATAGGAAAGTCCAAGGGTGGTGGTGAGACTAGGGGCATAGGCCTCGCTTGTTATGGACTTATGGATTGTACTTCTCTTTTTGAGTGTGAGGTCTAAGGACCCACTCTATAGTAGCTTGTAGGTATTTTTGTACCATGATGTACCATTCATGATATATATATGATATTATCTTTGCAGTTATATTATCATGTTGTTTATTGCTTGTGTTTATTTTATGCATGGATGCACTTATGGATGCAATGATGGATGATGGATGTATGCCTAGACATTGTAGTATGTATGCATAGATGGATGCCTAGATGCACTTGTAGTATATTTTTGATGTTAATGATCTAGAATGTATGCCTAGATGTATGCATGTATGTTATGTACTAATAACGATGCAAAATTTGATTTTATTTTTTATGTTTATATGTTAAAACATAATAAATGAATCTAAGATGCAAAACAACCTAAGTGTGTGTATCACAGAATGTATAAAAATCATAAATCAAAATGTGAACATTTTCACCAAAATTAAGCATTTAAAGGCCCACCATATGTAATATGAGACATTGTAAATAATGAATAGGGGAGTATTAAAAGGTCAAAAGGGATCAATGGGGTTTTTCATGAGACTCAAACACCCTATTTGACCAATCAAAAGTTTTATATTGGCTATACATGGATCCTAATAGATAAAAATCTTCTAGGAAGACCTAGATATTCATTATCCGTGTGTTTGCATAGTGCATTCATTAATGTGATACATAATATTACCCCATTTCTAGGTTGTATCTTAGAGCTCATTTTTGTAATGAGGATCACCCTATAGTTAGACTACTAAGCAATACAATCCACCAAAAGCTAGCTCATCTACAAGCTAACACTAGTGTATACAAAAGAAGGTCACTAATGTGATAGACATATCACCATGCGTAAGTCTACTCCATTTTTAGGCCAACTTTTATATACCATTGCTATAATGGAGATTGTACCATGGGTTTTAAATAACTGAGGATTCTAGGGATTCAAGCTCATTACCCCATTTTTTTCTTTTGATTTCTTTGCTTGGGATACTTGCTTTATTTTTATGAGGTGCAAGGGATTTATTTTAGCGGTTAAAACCACTCGTGTTTTTTTTTAAGGGATACTTGCTCATTTTTGTGGAGGAGCAAGGAATTTTATTGCTTTGGGTAGGGGAGAGCTTGTCCTTTTATCAATTCTCATTATTATATACCATGCATGTTAGTCTCACAATGACACTGAGAGGGGGGGGTGAATCAGTGTAGCTCTTTAAACTTAACTTTACAGTTCTTAATACTACAACAATTAACACTTATTACTAGATACAACAAGTATAACAACAGAGCATCACACAACACAAGATTTAACGAGGTTCACCAATGTGGCTACTCCTCAAAAATTAACTACTTGGACTACCATCCAAATCCGGACTTTGCAAAGCACCAACTTTACAATCAATTTACCAGCACCAAGCTGGAAGGAGCACCAACCCCTGATTTACCAGCACCAACTGGAAGGAGCACCAACCACTAATGCCAAGCACCAACCTGGACTTCAATTTGAATCTATAGGTTTAACAGTAAGATACCTTTGCTTTTGCAATACCCTGACTGGTCTTCTTCACCTTTGCGTTCTCTACGCACTCTGCTCTCTCTGCACCATCACTTCGCACACTCTGCTTCATTATAGTCGAACTTCACGATCATCTTCTCCCTTTTGCGCACTCTACTCTGTGAATTTTGCACTTAGCATATTTTGATATGGCTTGCTCTCTGCGCACTACGACCAAAATTTGCACACCTCAACAACTTCTCAAATCTTCAAACAACCCTCCTTTTATAACAAAATTTTTGTTATGAAAACCCTAATCTTAGTTGGCTGTAAACCCTAATCTTAGTCGGCTCTCATGACAACTGTAAACCCTAATTTTAGTCAGCTGCCATCAGACTTCGTCGGCTTCAACTCAACCGTAAAAATACATGTCATGATATCGTGACACTTTCACTTTCTCTCTCTTTCTCCTTGCTTTGGCCCTCGAAAATACAACATGTCGCGATATCGCGACACTTTTTCTTTCTCTCTCTTTCTCTTTGCATCGGACCGCAAAAAAGCTACATGTCACGATATCATGACACTTTTTCTCCTTGCTCTTTCTCTTAGCTTTGGCTCGTGAAAATACAACATGTCGCGATATCATGACACTTTCACCTCTGTACGCTTTCTCTATTATTTTGTCGCGATATCGTGACACGTCACGATATCGCGACACTTTTCAAACTTGCTTTCTCTCTCCTATTTTAGTCATGAAAATGCGACATGTCACAAAATCACGACACTTTTCCAACTTGCTTTCTCTCTCCTATTCTTGTCGTGAAAATGCGACATGTCACGAAATCGTGACACTTTTCTTACTTGTTCTCTTTCTTCGAACTTGTCGCGAAATCGTGACACTTCTTCCTTCTTTCTCTTTTTCTTCCAACATGTCGTGAAATCGTGACAGTTTTTCCACTTGCCTTTTTCTCTTCCAACATGTCACAAAATCGTGATAGTTTTTCCTGCTTTCTCTTTCTCTTCCAACATGTCGTGAAATCGCGACAATTTTTCCACTTGCATTTTTCTCTTCCAACATGTCACGAAATCGTGACATTTTTTCCTGCTTTTTCTCTCTCTTCCAACATGTCGTGAAATCGTGACAGTTTTTCCACTTGCCTTTTTCTCTTTTGACATGTCACGAAATCGTGATAGTTTTTTCTGCTTTTTCTCTCTCTTCCAACATGTCACGAAATCACGATAGTTTTTGCACTTGCCTTTTTCTCTTCCAACATGTCATGAAATCGTGATAGTTTTTCCTGCTTTTTCTCTCTCTTCCAACATGCGACAGTTTTCCCTGCCTGCTGTATATGTCGCGATATTGCGACACTTTTCTTTCTTGTCTTTTTCTTTGATCTTTTGCAAATGGGCCACTTCGGTCTTCTTGTAAAATCACTGTACATACTCTGAATAACCTTTGAACTCCTGTATTTTGCATCTTAATAGCTTTTAAACTTCCTGTCCACTGCATCAACAGATCTATCTGATCGTGTTGACAACAATGACAATCATTGTTGCTGCACCTTGCTCAACAATCTCCCCCTTTGGAATTTTTGGCAACACATGTGCAATTTCCTGTAACTCTTCTCCCCCTTTGACAATAATACCAAAGGGCTACTACAGACTCCCCCTGAGTCCATGTACAACATTCTTAGACACAATTTATTACACTTAGCAAAAATCATGAACATGAGCAAAAATATAATCAAATACTTAAATGCTCCCCTTGAGAATGTGATCCATGTAGCTAGTCAATTCTTGGGAAGTGTGACCACTCCCAATTTATTGTGAAGGTACTCAAAAACTTCCTTGGGCAATGGTTTTGTGAATATATCTACTACTTGCTCTGTAGTTGGAACAAAATCCAACTTAACCTCACCTTTCACAACTTTCTCCTTCAAAAAGTGATACCTGATAGCAATGTGTTTTGTGCGTGAATGCATAACTGGATTCTTGGAGATGCTAATGGCACTGGTGTTATCACACTTAACTAATATTGGCTCACTAAAGCTGATACCAAGATTTTTCAGGGTTTGTTTTATCCACAATACCTACGTACAACATGTTGTCGTTGTAATATATTTTGCCTCTATTTGTCGATAAAGAAACTGACTCTTGTTTCTTACTATGCCACGTGACCAATCTGTCTCCAAGATAGAATGCACCTCCACTGGTACTCTTTCTGTCATCTACACACCCTGCCCAATCTGCATCTGAATACGAAATAAGGGTGAAGTCTTTACCTTTCGGATACCATAACCCATATTCCATAGTACCCTTGAGGTACCGAAGAATCCTTTTCACTCTTTGTCACATGAGTCTCCTTGGGATTAGCCTGAAATCGTGCTACCATGCATACTGCCTACAAAATATCTGGTCTGGTAGCTATCAGATATAGTAAGCTTCCAATCATAGATCTGTACATGGTTTGATCAATGGGTGGAGATTTGTCATCCTTGCTCAACTTGCAACTTTGTCGTCATGGGAGTGCTAAGCGGCTTACAATCCTCCATTGTGAAATTTTTTAACATCTCTTTCACATATTTAACTTGAGAAATAAATATGCCCTTCTTATTTTGATTAACTTGCAACCCAAGGAAATACGAAAGTTCACCAATCATTGACATTTCAAATTCTTTCTGCATCTTATTTGCTAAATCTTTACATGACTCATCTTTGCTGCTACCAAATATGATATCATCTACATATACAATAAGAATAATAAGATGCCCATTTTCTATTTTGACATACAAATTACTATCCACCATACCTTTCTTAAACCTTTATTGGGTGAGATAGTTGTCTAGCCTTGCATACCATGCTCGGGGTGCCTGTTTTAAGCCATATAATGCTTTCTTCAACTTGCAAATAAATTTGGGATCATCACCAAGTTGGAAACCATCTGGTTGCTCAATATAAACCTCTTCTTCAAGTTTCCCATTCAAAAACGCTGATTTCACATCCATTTGATAAACTTTGAAATTATTGTAGACTGTTAAAGCCAGAAACATTCTAATTGCCTCTAGTCTAGCTATTGGTGCAAAATTTTCCTCAAAGTCAATGCCTTCAACTTGTGCATAACCCTTACATACCAATCTTGCTTTATTTTTGACTACCTATCCGTCTTCATTCAATTTGTTTTGAAAAATCCATTTAGTCCCGATTATATTTTTATTTGCAGGTCTAGGTACTAACTCCCAAGTTTCATTTTTTCTCGATCTGATCTAATTCTTCATTTATTGCCTTCATCCAACTTTCATATTTGCTTGCGTCATCAACATTTTTGGGCTCAATGCTGGATAGTAGAGAGTAGTTACTTACTACTCTTCTTCTTGTATGAACACCAACTTTGGGGTCTCCAATTATTTGCTCTCTAGGATGATTTTTCTGCCAATTTACTGTTTTGAATTTCTTATTTTCTTCCACTTCTGAATCACAACTTAAATCATCTGAGTCAATTTTTTGTATCTTGTCCATTTCATTTTCCTCATCTCCTTCAATAACCTCTTCATAAATTGGGTAGTTTTTTTCATAGCTAATTACTCGTTCTCTACCTTCATCAAATTTAACATCGGAACTGTCCACAATTTTCTTTAGCATCTTGTTGTAGCATTTGTAAGCTTTGCTTTTTGACGAATAACCAACAAAAATACCTTCATCCGCTCTATCTTCAAACTTACCAATATTATCTTCAGTTATTTTGATGTAGCACTTACTGCCAAAAACTTTGAGGTATTTTGATGTTGCCCTTTTACCGAACCATAACTCATAAGGAGTTTTGCTTTTATGTGTTCTCAGCATGTACCTATTTTGGATATACACCACAGTATGGAATGCTTCTTTCTAAAATATGTCTGCTACTATGCTTTCAGCCAACATAGTCCGTGCCATTTCCTACACTGTCCTGTTCTTTCTTTCTACCACTCCATTCTGTTGAGGTGTCCTAGCTGCTGAAAACTGTCTCCTAATACCAAAATTTTCACAGTACTCTGTAAACTCCTCTGAAATGAATTCTCCTCCTCTATCTGATCTCAAACAATTGATTCTCTTTCCTGTTTCATTCTCAACATGGTTTTTGAAAATCTTGAACATATCAAGAGCTTATGATTTATGTTTCAAGAAAAATATCCATGTCATTCTAGAATAGTCATCAATGCACAACATAAAATATTTGTCACCATTTATGCTTTGTGTTCTCATGGGTCCACATAAATCGATGTGTATTAGTTCCAAAGGTTTGCTTGTGTAGTACTCTTTTGTTTTGAATGTGACTCTAGTTTGCTTCCCCTTTTGGCATGAAGCACAAATGTTGTTTGCAAGTTTGCTTGATGGTGGGAATATCTCTCACTGCCATTTTTGAGGTGATTTTTACTGGATTATCAAAACTGATATGACCGAGTCTCTTGTGCCACAACCAATTTTCTTCTTCCTATCCAATAAAACAAGCTCCTTTTGAAGTCTCTGAGAGCGTGTACGGATTGCCAGAAGTCCTTGATCTAGTTGCTATCAATTTTCCACTGTTTGTTTTTCTGACTTCACAACCTCGCTTCATAAAAACTACTTCATGACCTTTATCACAAATCCGACTTACGCTCAACAAGTTATGTTTCAAACCATCCACAAACAAGACTTCTTTTGAATTAATTTTTCTGTCACTAATTTTAACCTGAACCTTTGCCAACTATCTTAGCTCCATCATTATTTCCAAACTTTATTGAACCACCTTCATATTTCAGTAACTTCTCAAATTTCTCTTTGTCACCTGTCATATGACTGGAGCATCCACTATCAAGTATCCATGGTACATATTTATTCTATGCTTTAAATGTTGTTTGTACGATTAAGGATTCCTTTTCTTCCTTAAGTTGCTCTTTTCCTTTCCATTCCGTTTTGACAGTAGTTTTGGGTTCTTGTTTTGCCTTTCCCTTATCAATAGCTTGTGCATGTTTTTTGAGAAGTTTTCTATTTTGTCTCATCCTATTTGGTTGAAGTTTTCTTCTCTGAAAATGATTTGATGCAAATGTACTTCCGCAATTTCTTGCAATGTGCCCAAAATTATGATAGTTATAACATTCTACTACATAATTCATCAGATGAGAAAAAGCATTTCTACTGGTGAAATTCTTTGGTCTTACATTATATTTACAGTCTGATATTTTATGTCCATAGCCATTGCATTTAAAACAGAAACCAGAAAATGGATAATTGAACCTAGGTGATGGTCTTTGCCATGTTGTTGTAGGAGCCATAGGTCTTCTTCTTCTTTGATGTGTGATATTGGTGAATCCATCATTGTCAATTCTCCTTTCGTGCCTGGCATTATTGCTTTCTTTTGCATGAGACGTTTTTCTTTGATCAACCTGTTTCTTATCTTCATTCTTTATGGATTCTACATTTCTGGCCTTTGATCCATTTGATGATTCTCCTTCGACGAAACCCAAACCAAATTTGATGCCTGTAGGCCTTTGGTCATTTATGATCTTATCCAGCTTCATATAACTTTCTTCACATTTGTGATAACAACTAATTTTCTTATTCATCTCTTCTAGCTGCATTCTTAAACCAACAATCTCTTCTTCTAGCTTGTTGCAATAATCTATTTTCATGGTTATTTGCACTTCAAGATCTTCGGAGATTTTCTTGGATTCTTCTATCTGTACTTTCAAACTGGTTATGATTTCATTTGCATCCTCAAGCTTTCTTGACATTTTCATATTCTTTTTCCTTTCTATCTTCCACTCTTCAAGTGCAGAGATCAACTCACCTTCTAGATCTACCTCAGCCTTAGGGTTTTCACCACATGCTTCAAAGTTCACTCCTTATTCCTTTTCTGATTTTACTTCTTCAAATGCCATGAAAAGAGCTTCACCTGTTTCCTCTTCAGAATCCTCACCGGAGTTGTCTTCTGATGAACTGACATTCCTGGAGATGAAACTTTTCTTCTTGAAGTTGCCTTTTCTGAAATTTGTTTTCTTCTTCTAGTCACTTCTTTCTTGGTGCGATCCTTCATCATTTTTGTTCTTCTCTTTAAGTGGACATTTAGTTGCAAAATGCCCAACGCCTCCATAGTTGAAACATTTAAGCAGTAGCTTTCCTCTGTATTTTTCTTTTTCCATTATTAGTTTTCTAACAAATTTTGCTTCCATTTCATCTGATGTCTCTTCTTCCTCGGACTTTTGTTTTGCGTTTTTATCTTTAAGGGCTTTAAAATCCGCTTCTCTGTCTGTGGGTTTAGATCTTCCTATCCTCATCTCATATGCATTCAAAGAACCATACATCTCATCTATACTAAAATAATTTAGATTTTTAGCTTCTTCTATCGCTGAGACTTTAGAATCAAACCTTTGAGGAAGAGATCTTAATACCTTTTTCATGATGGCAGAGTCTTTGATATCCTCATCGAGTCCTCTGATCGCATTAATGATTCCATTAACTCTCAACATATATGCCTCAATGTTTTCATCGTCATTCATCTTTAATGCTTCGAACTGAGATCGATGTGTCTGTAACTTGGCCTCCTTGATCTTATCATCTCCTTCATGAATACTCCTTAGTTTATACCATATCTCTTTTTCCATTGTACAAATCATGATCTTTACTAGTTCACTGTCTACTAATCTACACATTAGAGCATTCTTTGCTTTTGAGTTATTTTCAAACAGTTTCTTTTTGTCAGCCTCTTTTGGAGGAGTGATGGGTATTGTGTATCCACTAACTACTGAATCCCAGATGTTGTATCCCAAATCACAGAGATATGTTTGCATCCCGATTCTCCAGAACGCGTAATTAGATCCGTCAAACAATGGTGCTTTGTTTGATGAGAAGCCTTCACCACCTGCCATTGTGTTACTTCCAAGATCACCCTAGCTAGTTAAGCTTGTATAGAAACTTAGCTCTGATACCAATTGTTAGTCTCACAATGACACTGAGATGGGGGGTGAATCAGTGTAGCTCTTTAAACTTAACTTTATAGTTCTTAATACTGTAGCAATTAACACTTATTACTAGATACAGCAAGTATAACAAAAGAGCATCACACAACACAAGATTTAATGAGGTTCACCAATGTGGCTACTCCTCAAAAATTGACTGCTTGGACTACCATCCAAATCTAGCCTTTGCAAAGAACCAACTTTATAATCAATTTACTAGCACCAACTGGAAGGAGCACCAACCCCTAATTTACCAGCACCAACTGGAAGGAGCACCAACCCCTAATGCCAAGCACCAACTTGGACTTCAATTTGAATCTATAGGTTTAACAGTAAGATACCTTTGCTTTTGCAAGACCCTAACTGGTCTTCTTCACCTTTGCATTCTCTACGCACTCTGCTCTCTCTGCACCATCACTTCGCACACTCTGCTTTGTTACAGTCGAACTTCACAATCGTCTTCTCCCTTTTGCACACTCTGCTCTCTTTGCAAATTTTGCACTTAGCATCTTTCAATACGACTTGCTCTCTACGCACTACGACCGAACTTCATACACCTCAACAACTTCTCAAATCTCCAAACAGCCCTCCTTTTATAACAGAATTTTTATGATGAAAACCCTAATCTTAGTCAGTTGTAAACCCTAATCTTAGTTGGCTTTCATGACAACTGTAAACCCTAATTTTAGTCGGCTACCATCGGACTTCGTCGGCTTCAACTCAACCGTGAAAATACATGTCACGATATCGCGACACTTTTGCTTTCTCTCTCTTTCTCCTTGCTTTGGCCCCCAAAAATACAACATGTCGCGATATCGCGACACTTTTTCTTTCTCTCTCTTTCTCTTTGCATCAAACCTCAAAAAAGATACATGTCGCGATATCACGACACTTTTTCTTCTTGCTCTTTCTCTTAGCTTTGGCCCATGAAAATACGACATGTCGCGATATCGTAAACACTTTCGCCTCCGTACGCTTTCTCTATTCTTTTGTCACGATATCGTGACACTTTTCAAACTTGCTTTCTCTCTCCTATTTTAGTCGCGAAAATGCGACATGTCACAAAATCGTGACTCTTTTCCAACTTACTTTCTCTCTCCTGTTCTAGTCGTGAAAATGTGACATGTCACGGAATCATGAAACTTTTCTTACTTGTTCTCTTTCTTTGAACTTGTCGCGAAATCGCGACACTTCTTCCTGCTTTCTCTTTTTCTTCCAACATGTCACGAAATTGCGACAGTTTTTCTACTTGCATTTTTCTCTTCCAACATGTCACGAAATCGTGACAGTTTTTCTTGCTTTCTCTTTCTCTTCCAACATGTCGCGAAATCGTGACAGTTTTTCCACTTGCCTTTTTCTCTTCCAACATGTCACGAAATCGTGATAGTTTTTCTTGCTTTTTCTCTCTCTTCCAACATGTCGCGAAATTGTGACAGTTTTTCCACTTGCCTTTTTCTCTTCCAACATGTCGCGAAATCGTGACAGTTTTTCCTGCTTTTTCTCTCTCTTCCAACATGTCGCGAAATCGTGACAGTTTTTCCACTTGCCTTTTTCTCTTCCAACATGTCACGAAATCGTGATAGTTTTTCCTGCTTTTTCTCTTTCTTCCAACATGTCGTGAAATCGTGACAGTTTTCCTTGCCTGCTGTATATGTCGCGATATCGTAACACTTTTCTTACTTGTATTTTTTTTTATCTTTTGCAAATGGGCCACTTCGGTCTTCTTGGAAAATCATTGTACATACTCTGAATAACCTTTGAACTCCTGTATTTTGCATCTGAATAGCTTTTAAACTTCCTGTCCACTGCATCAATAGATCTATCTTACTGTGTTGACAACAATGACAATACTATTGCTGCACCTTGCTCAATAATGCACATAATAGGATGAGCAAGGGAAACCTTTCTATTGGAAATTTTGGGTACCTTGGGTACATTGCATTTGCTCAAGTGTTTAAGTTGTCATTGATGTCAAGAAGCTTTCGAAGGAATTTGATTTGATGTCAAATACTTTGTTTTGATGAAGGTTACGGCATGATAGTTTCAAAGGTCTCTGGCAAACTCCAAGCTGACAGGTTCGAAAGAAAAGTGTAAGTTGGAAAAATGAGTAAGTTTGAAAAAGTGTCATGATATTGCGACATGTCGCTTTTTCGCGACCTAGGCAGGAGAGAGAAATCTTTTTGGAAAAGTGTTGCGATATCACGACATGTCGCAGTTTCGTGACTCATAGAGGAGAGAGAATGTTCGGAGTCAAAAATGTCACGATTTCATGACATATTGCAAAGAAGATTGTACAAAAGAAAAAGTGTCATGATTTCGCGACATGTTGCAGGAGAGGGAGTCCGAAAGGAAAAGTTTCACGATTTCGCGACATGTTGCAGGAGAAGGAGTCCAAAAGGAAAAGTGTCGTGATTTCACGACATGCAGCAAAGGGAAGAGTCGAAAGCTGAAAGTGTCACGATTTCGTGATAGAATTGAAGATGATGTCAGTAGAGGTAGAAGTGTCGTGATTTCATGACAAAAGCAAAAAAGAAGGCCATGAAGACAGAAGGGTCACGATTTCGTGACAGAATTGAAGATGATGTCAACAGATGCAGAAGTGTCACGATTTCACGACAAAAGCAGAGAAGAAGGCCATGAAGACAGAAGGGTCACGATTTTGCGACATAAGTGAAGATGACATTAGCAGAAGCAGAAAGTGTCACGATATCGCGACAAAAGCCATAAGATTGTGTACGGTTGCAAAGATGTCACGATATCGCGACATGTTGTAGTTTCACGAGAAAAGCTACAAAACCACAGAGGCGGTTGAAGCCGACAGAGTTAAATTTGAGCCGATGCAGTTTAGGGTTTTGCAGTCGACGTAGTTTAAGGGTAACAACCGACTAAGACCAAGGTTTAAATCTTGAATGTGTTAGTATAAAAGGAGGGCTATTTGGAGAGTTAAGTGATCAATTTTTAAGTGTGCATTCGAAGTGTGACATTCGCAGATAGAGTGCGGGGAGAAGTTCGATCACCAAGAAGAAGAGTACAAAATTTGATAGTAGTGTACAGAGTGCATTTCATCGAATCTTCTAAGTGAGTGAGATTGCAAGGAAGGAGAGTGCACGAAGACTATGTGGCTGTGATTGCGCAGAGGTGCAAAGGTCGAAGTTTGATCAAGTGCAGTTGTGCTTGTGCAAAAAGAGCGAAGGACTATGGTTTTTTTTGTAGACCATAGAAAGAGGACAAGGACATTTGTGCCAGATCGAAGGACTGTGTTTGGTGCAGATCAGAGAAAGAGATCGAGGACATTTGTGCTAGATCGAAGGACTATGTTTAGTGCAATTTCGAGGACCAGCTTTGGAGGTGATAGAGTTGAGGACAGAGGTCTCCAACTAGAGCAGGGAAGACAGGTGTCTTCTATGGATAGAGTTCCATTTGCTAAGGGCAGAGGAGGCAGAGGTCTTCTAGAGGATCACCAGCTAGAACAGAGCTAGGGGATTGGTGTCTCCTTTGGGTTGGTGCCCATAAACATTGTAATCGGGAAAGGTATTCCCAAAATTTTATTTGATAAAATTTAGTGAAATATTTTATCCGTGGAGTAGCCCGCATTGGGTGAACCATGTAAATTGATGTGTCTCTATTGTGGATGGTGTTTTGTGCATTGCTTTGATTACTGCTATTGATACTGCTTTCTATACACTGCATAATATTGAATTGAAAGTTGAATTGAAGAAAAAAAAAAAGGTGGTCTTATACCTGTTCACCCCCCTCTCAAGATAAGCTTGTGTTCTTCAATTGGTATCGTAGCTGGTGCCTTCGAAAAGTTTAACAACTTGAAGGAAAAGCTAGCAAAGAACACAATGGATTATTCAAGTGGCAATGCAACACCTATTCTTGATGGATCAGATTTTGGTCTTTGGAGTGCAAGGATGAAGGTTCATCTAATGGCACTTGGGAATGAGGTTTGGGAAGTGATTGAATATGGGTACACTATTTCTATAAATGGTCCATATACTAAAGAAGATAGGCTCCTACATCACAGCAATTCAAAAGAAATGAATGCAATCCTGAAAGGTTTACAGAAAGTAGATCTCACCAAAGTAATTCACTACAAGACAACTAGTGAAATGTGGAAACAATTGCAGGTGGTTCATACAAGTGATGCAAATGTCAGAAAGGCCAAATTGAGACATTTCAAAGGTATTTTTGAACAACTCAAGATGAATGATGATGAAAATATTAGTGACTACATGCTTCGTATGGATGAGGTTGTTAACTCCATGAAATACTTAGGACTTGAGCTTGTTGAAAATGATGTTTGTGATAAGATTTTAAGATCTCTTCCTAATAGATTTAGTGAAAAGATTTATGCTATTGAGGAAGCTAAAGATTTGGATAAACTAAAAAAGGATGAGCTTCATAGCATTCTTGCAGCATTTGAGTTGAGAACTTAGGTAAAGGTTGACATCAAGAAAGAAGCAACTTTCAAAGCTACCAATAAATCCAAGGGTAAACAGCTTCAAGAGAGTGATGAGTCTTCTAGTGATGAAGAGGCATATTACAACAAGAAAGGCAAGTTCTCTAGAAAGCACAAAAGCATGAAAAATATAAGATGTTTCAATTGTGGAAAGTTTGGTCATTATGCTACTGACTGTACTATTTCCAAGAATGAAAGTGATGAAGAGAAATAGGATTCTAAGAGCAAGGATTCTGAAAAGCACAAGCATCACAGAAAGAACAAAGATGAGCACAACAATCAAGGAAAGAGGTATTCTCACAAGCACAAGAAGATTTTCTACCTGGACAAAGCAAGTAAGTGTTCGAGTAGTGATAGTGAAAGTTCTTCGAGTGATGATGAAAATGAGATGTTTATTTCAGAAAAATAGGAAGAACCGAAACATAGATTCATTATCATGAAATGCCTTAGATGTGGAAATTTTGGTCACCTTGAGGATGATTGTACAAAAAGTGATTTGGTTTCCAGTATGTATGAGGATGCTTCAGAAAACTATAAGGAAGATGCATGTATGGTTTTTGAAAAAGGTAGCACCTCTAGTGATAAGAAATCTGAAAAAGGCTTTGATGATTCAGAAAGCAAACAAATAAAGGATCTTGAAAGTGAACTTATTAATGCTCTTAGTGCTTTGAAAAAGGAAAGAAATAAGAATGCTAAACTCAAGGATAAGTTAGATGAATGATGTATAGAGAGAGATGATCTTATAGAAAGTCTTGATTTTTCTATGGCTAAGACACAAGAACTCAAGGATGAGCTGGAATCGAAGGTTCTTGAGTATAGTGAGTTAGAACAGAAAATGGCTTCTTTGAAAGAGGAAAGCAAAGAGTACAAGGATAAGTTGTATACATTTCAAGACAACTCCAAAAAGGTTAAATCACTCATCAAAGATCAAAGAAAACCAACAGATAAAACAGGTCTTGGTTTTGTCAAACCGCAAGTTGGAGAGTCTAGTAAGAGACTCCAAAAGGAAGAGAGTTCTGATGAGGAAATTTTTTCAGATCTTGAGTCCATGACTGATAGATGCGCAAAAATAGAAAACAGAATTCAGAATGAGAAGAAAAATTTTTGGGACCCAAGAGGTCGAATAAAGGAAAATTTCACGACAGATGTTTTGCGTGTCACAGGTTTGGTCACATGGCTGCACATTGCATGACTCAAGTAAAGATAGTAAATGACAAAATCAAAAGTGCCAGTTTATTTTGAGGGTATTGCTACTCTTGTCAACATTTCGGGCACAAGGCAGTCTATTGCGAGATAAATAACAGGCTCGGCTAGAACAGGATTAATCAGAACAGGTTTGGGCAGAATTGGCAGATTCAAAGAATAGGTATGCCTAAAAGAAATAACATTGTTACCTGTTATAAGTGCAACAATGGAGGTCACACAGCTAGACAATATAGAGCTGATCTTCCAAGGTACAAGAACAGGAACAGTGGTATGAACAGGTCCAAGGATCAAGGCATGAACAAAAATAGGGATGAGAACAAGAACAAGAACAGTAACAGGAACAAGAAAATGGACAATGAGTTCAAGAGAAATCCTGGCAAGGAATTTATAGACACTGATGATGATCTGTGCCTAATGGGAGTTTTACTCCCACCCTATAATTAATCACCTCATCAGGAGGTGGGGGAGGGACTAAGCTAAGAGGCTAATTCTTAGTCCCGAGCCCCAAAGGTGGCCCTTTGCCATTGATGACAAAGGGGGAGAGATATGAGTAAGGGGGAGAGCTTCAAGTGAAGAGGAAAGCTTCAAGTCATGGGGAGCAAAACTTCAAAAGACGTTGTTAAGTTGTTAGCTCAGTTTGTTTCAGCTTTTGTTCTTGAGAAGCGTTTTCAATAAAGGTTTGCCATCAATGACAAAGGGGGAGATTGTTGGCAATTTTGGGTACCTTGGGTAAATTGCATTTGCTCAAGTGTTTAAGTTGTCATTGATGTCAAGAAGCTTTCGAAGGAATTTGATGAAGGAATTTTATTTGATGTCAAATACTTTGTTTTGATGAAGGTTACGGCATGACAGTTTCAAAGGTCTTTGGCAAACTCCAAGCTGACAGGTTCGAAAGAAAAGTGTAAGTTGGAAAAATGAGTAAGTTTGAAAAAGTGTCGCGATATCGCGACATGTTGCATTTTCGTGACCTAGGCAGTAGAGAGAAATATTTTTGGAAAAGTGTCGCGACATGTCGTAGTTTCGCGACTCATAGAGGAGAGAGAATGTTCGGAGTTAAAAATGTCGTGATTTTGCGACATTGCAAAGAAGATTGTACGGAAGAAAAAGTGTCACGATTTCGTGACATGTTGCAGGAGAGGGAGTCCGAAAGGAAAAGTGTCACGATTTCATGACATGTTGCATGAGAAGGAGTCCAAAAGGAAAAGTGTCACGATTTCGCGACATGCAGCAAAGGGAAGAGTCGGAAGCTGAAAGTGTCACGATTTCATGACAGAATTGAAGATGATGTCAGCAGAGGCAGAAGTGTCATGATTTCACGACAAAAGCAGAGAAGAAGGCCATGAAGACATAAGGGTCACGATTTCATGACAGAATTGAAGATGACGTCAGCAGAGGCAGAAGTGTCACGATTTCACGACAAAAGCAAAGAAGAAGGCCATGAAGACAAAAGGGTCACGGTTTTGCGACAAAAGTGAAGATGACGTTAGCAGAAGCAGAAAGTGTCACGATATCATGACAAAAGCCATAAGATTGTGTACGGTTGCAAATATGTCACGATATCATGACATGTTGTAGTTTTGCAAGAAAAGCTACAGAACCACAGAGGCGGTTGAAGCCGACAGAGTTAAATTTGAACCAAAGCAGTTTAGGGTTTTGCAACCGACATAGTTTAAGGGTAACAGCCGACTAAGACCAAGGTTTAAATATTGAATGTGTTAGTATAAAAGGAGGGCTGTTTGGAGAGTTAAGTGATCGATTTTTAAGTGTGCATTCGAAGTGCAACATTTGTAGAAAGAGTGCGGGGAGAAGTTCGATTGCCAAGAAGAAGAGTGCAAAATTTGATAGCAGTGTACAGAGTGCATTTCATCGAATCTTCTAAGTGAGTGAGATTGCAAGGAAGTAGAGTGCGCGAAGACTATGCGGCTGTGATTGTGCAGAGGTGCAAAGGTCGAAGTTTGATCAAGTGTAGTTGTGCTTGTGCAAAAAGAGCGAAGGACTGTGTTTTTTTTTGTAGACCAGAGAAAGAGGACAAGGACATTTGTGCCAGACCGAAGGACTGTGTTTGGTGCAGATCAGAGAAAGAGATCGAGGACATTTGTGCTAGACTGAAGGACTGTGTTTAGTGCAATTTTGAGGACCAGCTTTGGAGGTGATAGAGTTGAGGACAGAGGTCTCCAGCCAGAGCAAGGAAGACAGGTGTCTTCTGTGGATAGAGTTCCATTTGCTAAGGGCAGAGGAGGTAGAGGTCTTCTAGAGGATCACCAGCCAGAACAGAGCTAGGGGATTGGTGTCTCCTTTGGGTTGGTGCCCATAAACATTGTAATCGGGAAAGGTATTCCCATAATTTGATTTGATAAAATTTAGTGAAAGATTTTATCCGTGGAGTAGCCCGCATTGGGTGAACCACGTAAATTGTTGTGTCTCTATTGTGGATGGTGTTTTGTGCATTGCTTTGATTATCGCTATTGATACTGCTTTCTATACACTGCATAATATTGAATTGAAAGTTGAATTGAAAAAAAAAAAAATGCGGTCTTACACTGTTCACCCCCCCCTCTCAGTATAAGCTTGTGTTCTTCACTTTCATTGAAGGGGTAAGGAGTACATTGTAGTGTCATCCATATTTGTTCAAACTCGGATTTAAATGTGTGAATTTTGTGTTGGGATATTGAGATATACAAGGTACTATCAAAGCAAGATCCTACCTTCTAAAATCAAGATAACTCTCTACCAAATCTGAAAATAAAATTGGAAATGGTTGAATGATCAAAAAACCCTAGTGAACACCCTATAACAACTTGTTAGGTGAGGGGAAATACACAAACACCTAGGATGGAGAATGTGGATGTATATAATGTGATATATGTGTGTGTTTTTCTTATGAAATTTTAAAAACTAAGAGGTGTGTGTAAAATAGTCAATGGTCATCTAAACATCATTGTTGATGTTCATCCGATATCTACCCTATCTTACAAGGACCCCTTAATAATCAAAAGATCACAAGAAAAAGTGTAAATGATGACAAGAGAAAAAAGTATGATTAAGACTCGTGATATTCATATAAGCATGGTGCTCTATGTAACAATGCAAGAATGATATAATCTAAATAAAATGCAATGAATGAATATGCCTAATGCAACTAATAAATGAATGCAGTGATGTTTAATGCATGATGTAAGCAATGCAATATTTTTGTTGATTTTTTTTATTTTGTATTACTTTTGTTGTCTTTGTTGTTTTTTTTATGCATGGTGTGTCATGCATGAAATACCCATAAGTGGAGAATGTTGAGAGGTTCAGGTTCCTCAAAACCCTCTAGATAAGCTAACTGATAAGTCCTTGGCCCTATCTTCTACATGATGATAAACGGGCCTAGCCAATTTATCATAAATTTGTCCTACAAGTGGGGTGACAGGTTAGAATTCTACTGGTTCTCTTTGAGCATGAGATCTCCAAATTTAAAGTTCTTGAGATGAAATTTTGTATCATAAGCTCACTTAAGATGATCTTTATAAATGTGGAGATGCTCAGGAGCGTTAACACGTCATTCATCAAGAAGGGTCAATTGAACAAGGTAAGCTTATCGCACAGTGTCATCATCAATGAACTCTTGTAGTGAAATGTGCAATGATGGAATTTCTAATTCCAAGGTTATGATAGCCTTAGCATCATATACTAGTGAAAACAGAGTTACCCCAATGGGCATCCAAATGCTAGTTCTATAAGCCCATAATGCAATAGGCAGTTGAATGTGACAATCTTTGTGATTATCTATGATAGTTTTTTTAAGAATGGCAAATATTGTTTTATTTGATACCTCTATTTGACCATTACTCTATAGATAATAAGGTATTAAGAAGATATGTTGTATGTTGTACTTGGCACACAAAGGTCTCATATCCTTATTCTTGAATTAAGGTCCATTATCCAAGATGATCTTTGAAGGGATACCAAAATGACATATGATGTTATGCAATATGAACTCCATGATGCAAGCTCTAATTGTAGTGATAAGAAGAATTGCTTCTAACCATTTGGTAAAATACTCTATGGAAATTAGAATAAATTTGTGATGACCTAAATAAGGGGTGATATTTTGTCAATTAATTCAAAACCCCACTGGGAAAAAGGCCATAATGAATGTATCAATTGTAAGGCCTGTGAAGGTACGTGTGATATATTAGCATGACGCTAACATTTAACGTACTTCTTGACATAAGCACAATAGTATCTCTTCTTTATGGGCCAGTAATAACCCATTTGAAGTATGCACTTAGCAATAACCATGCTACTAAAATGGCTATTGCAAGTACCATCATGAGCTTGAGAGATTGTCCAAGAAGATTCTTGGGGTTCTAAGAAATGAAGGAGAAGACCATCGTAGGTTCGATGGTAAATTATATCTCCTAATAAGATATATTTTGTTGCTTTTTTATTGAATATTCATTTGGTAGCATGTAATAATACCAAAGGAGTATTGTTGAGCTTTAGTAAATCTTTCAGTTGAGCGAACCAATCTTGATATGGTTGAGTTTTGACAGAATGAACTGCTTGCTCCTTTTGCAATTCATCTCGCACGAATGTGAATTGGGATATGTTCTTGAGATAGATGATCATTGTGTTATCAAAAGGACTCTGTAGGACCAAGGACCCCTAGGATGTATGCTTCAAAAAGTCATGTATTTTAGAGAACCGAGCTTAGTGTGATTCAATCATAATCATGTGGATATTTTGCTCCTATTTCAAAGTATCTTACGAAATTGTGGATTGAGAGAGCATTTTGACTTAAATAGTAGTGACATCATCTTATGGGTTTTTGTTAGGAACCTAATATTAAAATAACACTCTCACACAAATACTTGAAAATAAACACACATGCTCACAACACACTTGGAAATAAAATGCATAATACGAAAGTAAATTGCAGAAAAGGAACAATCTCACAATAGCACTGAATCGCAAGCCTCTTCGAGGGGGCAACCTCCTTCAATACTTCATTCAATTATGCAAAAAGATACATACAATACTGCCTCTCATAGATTTAAGGAATTCCTCTAGCACCTAACTCCCAAGGTTGGCTTACATGCAAAATGCCACCTAGGCTAGAATCTCCTACCTACAATCAGTTACATTCTTGAAAAAATGGTTACATAGAAGGGCACCATTTGGCATAGGTGCTTCTTAATCCAAAACTATAATAAAACATTACAAAATATTAACATGGGTACTACCCATATTCCACAAGGACTATTACATCAAGTGTTAGGAGAGGGGTCCTAACATGCCCTTCCCCTTCAAAAAGCTTTGTCCTCAAAGCTGAAGGTGAGGAAACTATTGTTGGATTTGGTGAAGAGGTTCCCATGTCGCATCTTCTGGTTGTAAGTCATGCCACTAGACCAAGACATCTATGATAACCCATCGATGAAGGGTACATGATCTTCGATCAAGAATGCATTCAAGTTCAAGAATGATGGACCCTTCCTCATCCAACTTTGGAAGTGTAGACTGCACCTACACCTTGTTGCCAATAACCTGCTTGAGAGAGGACACATGGAAGACTGGATGAAGTTTGGAACTAGTCGGAAGGGCTAGTTTGTACGTCATCACCCCAAGCCTCTACAACACCTGATAAGGACCATAGTATTTGGGGGTAAGTTTTTGACAACCATGCAACTGGAGAGATGATTATTTGTATGGTTGTAAGTGAAGGAAGACCATGTCACCAATGACAAAGTTATATTTAGTACGATGTTGATCTACTTATTATTTCATATGATTCTGAGCCATGTCCAAATTGAGCTTGAGTTGGAGAAGAATGGAGTCACACTGATGGAGAGTGGAATCCATGGCCTGAACCTTGGAGCTGCCTAGAATGTAAGAAGTTGGAGTTGGTGGAAGCTGACCATAAACTACTTCAAATGGAGTCACCTTAGTGGTAGAGTGATAGGTGGTGTTGTACCACCATTCAGCCAAAGGAAGCCACTTAGCCCAATGAGTAGGATGTTCAGAAGTGAAGCAACGAAGGTAGATTTCCAAGCATTTATTGATAATTTTAGTTTGGCCATCGGTTTGAGGATGGTAGGCCGAACTCATCTTGAGTTGTGTCCCCTGCAACTTGAATAGTTCCTACCAAAAGTGACTGGTGAAGGTAGGATCCCGATCAGAGACAATGGATTTAGGTATTCCATGGAGGTAAAATATGGAGTCAAGGAATATTTGGGTGACAATGGATGCAGTATAAGGGTGGGATAGGGAACAGAAGTGAGCATACTTCGAAAGATGATCCACTATCACCAGAATAACTGATTTACCTCCAGATTTTGGTAGCCCTTCGATGAAGTCCATAGATATATCTATCCAAACCTGCTCAAGAATGGGCAAAGGTTGAAGTGTTCTTGGAGAACACATAGTCTCACCTTTCATGCATTGGCAGTGATCACATTCAACGATAAATATTTTGATGTCATTTTTCATTCCCTTCCAAAAAAGGTATGCTTGGTTCGGGTATATATTTTGAGAAAACCCGAATGACCAGTTGTGGGGGATGCATGCATTTCATGAAGGAGGAGGTCCTTGATTTGAGACTCAGATGGAATAACCAAATGGTCATGAAACCATAAATCTTGACCATCCCAAACATAACCAGGGTGGGACTGAGGATCCTCTTGGAGATGGTGGAGGAGAGTTTACAATGATGAATCCTTGGCCAGATCTTCATGAAGTTGATGAATCCATTGTGGAAGAGGAGTAGAGATAGCATGTAGCATGGCCTGATCTTCATGGAGGTGAGACAAAGCATCGACCACCACATTCTCTTTACCTTTCTTATAAGAGATGTCATAGTCATACCCCAACAATTTGGAGACCCATTTTTGTTGTTCTGGAGTAGCCACCCATTGCTCTAAAAAATATTTTAGACTTTGATGATCAGTCTTGATGGAAAAATATCGACCAATGAGATATGGATGCCAATGGGTGACCGCATGTAAAATGGTAAGCATTTCCTTCTCATACATGGACTTGCCCAAATTTTGAGGGGAAAGTGCCTTGCTAGTAAAAGCCAATGGTTGACCCTCCTACATTAAAACTACCCCAATGCCTATGCCTGATGCATCACTCTCGATGAAAAAGGGTTTAGAAAAATTTAGCATTGCCAAAATAGGGGTGGTGGTCATAGCATACTTCAAATCAACAAAAGCCTTCTCAGTCGACTCAGTCCACACAAAAGAATTTTTTTGCAACATGGTTGTGAGGGGAGTTACGATCTTGCCATAATTTTTTACAAATTTTTTATAATATCCTGTAAGACCCAAGAATCCATGAAGTCCCTTCAAGGTATGAGGTTTGGGCCATTCTTGCACTGCCTAAATTTTCTTAGGGTCTACCTGAACTCCTTCCTTAGTGACTATATGCCCCAAATATTCAACCTCCTACTGACCAAAGGAATATTTTGATTGCTTTGCATAAAGTTGATGGTCAGACAAAAGTTTGAGAGTTGCTTCTAAGTGGTGAAGATGATCCTCCCATGTGTGACTATAAATCAGTATGTCATCAAAGAAGACTAGAATGAATTTGTGAAGATGAGGGCGAAAAATAGAATTCATCAAACTCTGGAAGGTGGAAGGTGCATTGGTCAACCCAAAAGGCATAACTAAAAATTCATAATGCCCTTCATGAGTTCTAAAAGCTATTTTGGGAATATCTTCATTCTTAATGCGGATTTGGTGATAACCCGATCATAAATCCAACTTGGAAAAATACTGAGCCTCATGCAACTCATCTAAGAGTTCATCAATAACAAGAATAGGGAACTTATCCTTGATAGTAATTTTATTAAGATCTTGATAATCCACACACAAGCGCCAAGTGCCATCCTTCTTTCTGACTAACAACACTAGTGAAGAATAGGGGCTAACACTAGAACGGATAATTCCAGAAGCTCGAAGTTCCTGTATAATTTTCTCAATTTTAGTTTTTTGAGCATAAGCATACCGGTATGGGTGAACATTAGGAGGCAAACTACTAGGAACAAGTTGTATTGCATGATCATGTGAGCACTGAGGAGGAAGTCCCTTGGGTTCCTCGAAGACATGAGCATACCTATTTAATATACCCTGTAATTGTTGTGGGTGACTAGACTCCCTTTGCTCAGGAGTGGTGATAGCAAAAAGTTGAGCTACCACACCATGGGAAGATTTCTTTAACAATTTTTCCATCTTATGAGAAGAAATAAACTGAACTGCTCCTACCTTTGTGCCATGAAAGGTATATTCCTACCCATCCTGACTAAATTTCATCCATAATTCTACAAAATCCCATAGGACTGGTCCTAACATTCATAACCATTGTGCTCCCAAAACTATATCACACCCTCCTAAGGGTAAAGCAAACATGTCAGACTTGAGATTATAGTCCCCAATTTTTAGCTTAACATTATGATATTTTCCTTTGCATGGTAGGGTGCCACCATTAGCAATCATAACTTCAAAGGAATTGCATGTGGTAATGTAATAGTTTCCTTGTTTGGTGACACGTGGATCAATAAAATTATGTGTGCTGCTAGAGTCAATCAAAATGATGACCCTTTGTCCCTTGAAATGGCCAATCACCTTCATGGTTTGGGGTGTGGATACTCCTGCTAGAGCATGTACAAAAAATTTTGGTTGGGATTCCTCCTGATCGGTCGACTGGTCTATGGTTTCTATTTCTTGAGGATCCTCCTCATCCTCAAAAGAGTTTGAAGTGGGAACTTCATCCATATCTAGCAAGTACAATTTTTGTTGCACACACCTATGCCCTCTGGTATATTTTTCATCACAATTGTAACATAATCCTTGTGCCTTTCTATGCTCCATCTCCTCGTGACTCAATTTTTTTATAGGTGGAGATTTATTAGTCGAACTTGGCATTGGCTTGGTTGAAAAATATGACTTAGATGGAGGAAATTTAGAAGTTCGACCAAGAGCCTTGAATTTTTCCTCTACCAATTTGGCCAATTGTATGGCCTGTGGTAGTGATTGAGGTCGCAACAACTTAACCTCAGCCCTGATGTCATCCTTCAGTCCACTCACAAAACAACTCTAGAAAGAATCAACACTTAGTCATGTTGTTCGATTGGCGAGTTTTTCAAATTGAGTTTGGTATTCTCGAACAGTTGAAGTTTGTTTGAGTTTAAAAAGGGCTCCTGTAAAATCTTCAAACTCGCTAGGACCAAAGCGAGTGAGTAGGCGTTGACCAAAATCAGACCATGAAAGGTCAGGTTCAGCCTTTCTAAGCCACAAAAACCAATGGAGTGCATCTGATTCAAAATTAAAAGAAGCAATGGTCAACCATAGGAAATGATCAACATTATGAAGAGTGAAATATTGTTCTGCCTTACAAATCCACCCCTCAGGATCTTTTCCATCAAACTTGGGAAAGTCTAATTTTGGTAACCTCATCCCATTGTGGTTGGGTATAGCTCATTGGTGGTGGCTTGTACCAATTTCCTCTTGGTCATGTTGAGCTGTGGAACCAGCAGAGACTCTACTATCCAATTCAACCTTCATTGCTTTTTGTGCAAGGGTGAGATCAGCTATAGATTCTTGGAAAGAATGGAGTTGTGACTGCATTACCTGTAAGTTTTTGTTAAGTGTAGCCAATATTTGGTTGCCCATATTGTCCACTTTGTTTTGAATTTCCCTCTCTATTGCTTGTTGGTGAGTTCCCTCAGCCATAATTGAAGGTTTGGATGCTTTTTGTGGGACTTACTAAAAATAGATAGGTAGCTTTTAGGAGTTACTATTTTTAGTAAGGGTCCAAAAAATAGTTTGGGAATTAGGTTGCAACACTGATTTTAGGATAGGGTCCACTTCGATGGCCACTTGATCTGAGCGCTCAATGAGGAGATATACTGACTTCTTTGACTTTTTGTGATCTCCTAGTTGGGTGCAAGTCGATGTCAGGGTAATTTCTTCAACTTGGACTTAAAAATTCATAAGTGGGTCCTTGAGGGTCTTTGGTGTAGAATAATAAGTTGCTTCTAGTCCACAAAATTTTGGATCAATTTGATTGACCATTGAGAAGTTATGGCCTTAACAAGAAAAATAAAAAATTGCCAATTTTGGAAAATCGGTGCAAAATTTGACCAGGAGCTACCAAGGATAATTTTATCTAGAATAGAATGTAGAGTTGTCTACTAAATTTTTGAGTCAATCTGAGCTCTGAGTGAAGAGATATCTCTATTTTAGTAAAAGTTCAAATTTTTTTTTCTACTAGTGAGGTCGGTTTTTCTCTGGAGGTTTGGATCAAAAATTGAGTTGTGTTGAACACCATTTTCTGTCTCTCTGACCATTTCTTGACTCCTGACACTATTTTGTTTCACTTTCTAACTATCTAACCACTAACTGATTCCTGACACTATCTTATTTCCTATCCGATTCTGACTCTATCACATATATTCCCTAACTATTATGACTGGCACGGGTAACTATTTTGACTATATAGGTGATTGTTATGACACTGTTATCCTGACCACCCTATATTCACTGTTACTGATGGAATTTTTTTGTTTGTAATTGACTCTAATCCCCTATTTTAGACTTTGAAGATTCTTGTTCATCCTATTATTTTTTGAAATTTTGTATTATCTATTTTGCATGCAAGAATTCTAGAATAGGGATGTCTTCTTCGTATGCTCAACTTCTATGAAGGATATAGTAACAGGTTTAGATTTTTGGTTGTAGGTTAAGTAGAACAGAAGACTTGGAGAACAGACTTTGTTTGCAAGTTTAAATAGAACCAGGGTACGCTAGGCAAAGGTGTATGTAATATCCATAGGCCCTATGTTATACCATAGTGATGAACAATAGTGCTCGAACCAATATTTTAGGCCACTACTCAAGGAGGATTCCACACATACCCTTGAGCACACTATTTGCCTCTCTGACAGTACAAGAGGGTAGTCTTTCGGGATGTTGTGTCCCATGCACTATGGATAATACAAGGCCGAAAAAGCTTCCTAGGGATAAAATTTTGTTAAATCCTAGATGGTCTCTCGATACACCCGAAGATGCATGGGAGCTCAATTTTATGCGTGAGTGTTATCTGAGGCCTGGGTATTGGAGCCTGATCACCCCTCACTTCACTAGACATTGTATGGGCTATCTAGCTTAGCCAATAATGATAGCTCCTTCATGATATTTTAAAACCCTTAGCACAGGGTTTCTAACCTACTCAACTACTATAAAAATGACTATAATTTTTTTTGGCCTTTTGTTGAATATATATTTTTTTGTATTTTTTTAATAAGGAAAACTAGCAAAAAAAAAAATTGAACTCAAAAATTGTATACCTAACAGTCGAATTGGTAGAATCCATCATAGTCATAGTAGAACATGGCCCTAGAAAGCGCTCTGATACCACTTGTTAGGAACCTACTATTAAAATAAACACTCTCACACAAATACTTGAAAATAAACATATATGCTCACAACACACTTGGAAATAAAATGCACAATACGAAAGTAAATTGTAGAAAAGGAACAATCTCACAATAGCACTGAATCGCAAGCCTCTTCGAGGGGGAAACCTCCTTCAATACTTCATTCAATTATGCAAAAATATACATACAATACTACCTCTCATAAATTTAAGGAATTCCTCTAGCACCTAACTCCCAAGGTTGGCTTACATGCAAAATGCCACCTGGGCTAGAATCTCCTACCTACAATCAGTTACATTCTTGAAAAATGGTTACATAGAAGGGCACCATTTGGCATAGGCACTTCTTAATCCAAAACTATAATAAAACATTACAAAATATTAACATGGGTACTACCCACGTTCCACAAGGACTATTACATCAAGTGTTAGGATGGGGTCCTAATAGTTTTGCGAAATTAAATATCCCATGGAACCCATTATATCTGTAAAATGGTTAGAAGAGTGAGGAACTACTTTGATGTCATAACTTTCAAATTTAGCTAATAATTTTTTTACAAGGGCTTTATATGATTTCAATATTGGACACTTGCATTGGTAAATTTTCTTAACCTGGTTGACAATGAGCAAGGAATCACCAAAGATGTTGAGCTTCTTGATTTTCATGGTGATAGCCACTTGAAGACCCAAAAAAAAGGGCTTCATACTCGACATTATTATTTGTGCTTGGGAAATAAATTTTAAATGAAATTGGAATAGAAGCCCCTTATGGTGTGAAAAACATAATTCCTACACCACCCCCTTACTCACATTTAGAACCATCGAATAATAGCATCATATTAGTTTGATTTTCTAGTTCTTCGAGTTTTGGAAAGTCTAATAATGTGAAGACTCCATCATTAGGTAACTTTATTGTAAGAGGCTTATCATCCTGGAGAGGAGCCTCGGCTAGTTGATCCATGATAACTTCACCTTTAATATATTTTTGACCTATGAACTCGAGATCAAATTCTATAAACAACATTATCCACTTTGTGGTACGACTGTTATGATATGCTTGACTCATCATATACGACAGAGGGTTTTCTTTAGAAATGACATACATTGTTTGATTTAGCATGTAATATTGAATCTTCTTTGTGGCAAAGACTACTCCTAAGCAAAACTTCTCAACGTATGCATACTTGAGCTTGTAGCTGACCAAGGTGCAACTAATTTAATAAATAGCTTATTCTTTATTTACCTCATTCTTCTGGGCCAACTTGGTCCCTAAGGTAAATTTAGTAGTTGAGATGTATAATAAAAATGGCACACCTAGTCAAGGTAGAGTTAACACTGGTGGAGATGCCAGGTATTATTTGATTTCATGAAAGTATTTTTGACACTCATCATCCCAATTAAAGGTGACCCCATTTTGTAACAATCGATTCATTGGTCGAAATTTATCCGAAATTTATGCTATGAAGCATTGGATAGATGAGACCTTCCTTTGTAAGCTATGAAGTTGCTTAAGGTTGGGAGGGGGAAGCATTTCTAGGATTACCTTGACTTTAGCTAGATCATATTTGATTCCTTGTTTAGAGACTATGAAACCCAAGAGTTTTCTAGATGTTACAATGTAAACACAATTCTTGGGGTTTAGTCATACATTATGCTCTATGAGGCGATCAAATACTTTTATTAGAACATCAATGTGCTCATGATGCAGTAGAGATTTGGTCAATAATTCGTCCATGTAATCATGGAATGTGTATGTCATGGCCTGTTGGTAAGTAGCACCAGCATTTTTGAGACCAAGTGGCATGACTTTATAGCAAAATGTCCCCCAAGGCATCATGAAAGCCATCTTAGGTTGATCTTTTGGGCTGACTCAAATTTGATTGTAACTCAAAAAGCCATCCATGAGGGTGAACATTTCATGACCAGCAGTCATGTCAACGAGTGCATCAATGTTTGGAGTAGGAATTCATCCTTTGGCCTCACTTCATTAAGATCGTGAAAATTAGTACATATGTGAATCTTCTCATCTATTTTTCTGACAAGGACCATGTTGGACACCCAGTTAGGATAGTCGATAGGTTGAATAAACCTTGCATCCAACAACTTTTTTAATTCATCTTTAACCATTAAGGCTATTTTTGGATGCATCTTGCAGAGTTTTTGCTTTACTGATCAAATTTTTGGGTCAAGCATTAAGTTGTGCATGACCAGAGTTGGGTTGAGACCCGACATATCTTTGTAATATCAAGCAAAAGCCTCCTTCTTCTTTGTTAAGAGAGTTATGTAATCGACTTGTTTCATAGGGGACAAAATTTGTCCCAACTTGAAATTTTTAGGAACTATGAGATCGATGTTGATATCTACGTCAATTTTTTCCTCAATTGACATATGATATCCCTCCTTGAGTTGATGAGGCATGGGATCAAATGGATGCCATCAATTAGATTTGGAGAATCGATCATATCATCAAGTTTGATCTAAGCTTGAAAATATATTTAGATGACTCTAGGGATAAATGAAATGGTTGTAATACTTCTTCACTAGGCAAGAACTCTTAGGGTGATGGCATAAATGCAATGCGATCAAAATCGATGGCCTCATGGTTGAGGTACAAAGGTTTTAAAGGGTCACTTGGGCAGTGGAGTGGTGTGGTGAGGTCAATGGAGATCATATTGATGGTGGGTGGATGATATTCATTCTTTTGTAGGAAGATCCGATCAAATATGGGTGGCCACAGATGCATCGGGGGTAGTTGTAAAGGTGGTGGAATGATAGGGTGTGGCTTGTGTAGGATAACAATGGAAGAACTTCACCTTTGCAATAGCTAAAAATTTACCCAAAGGATCATATCGCTAGCCCAAATCTTGCAGTGCCACCGTTATGAGCCGATTCTGACCTACTTGGCTCACCTCTAAACTACCAAATTTGAAAGGCATATTACATGTGGTCTTCTTCCCATGCCCAGCTCCATATATATCATTCACATAATCAGTCTGGCGCACGACCTCCATGGCGAATACATGTTTCATGGCAAAATATGGCAACAAAAATGGCTTACCCATGAAACCAAAGATTCTTACGACCACGCCCTGGGTAAGCAAAAAAATGTCACCCTTCTCCTATGCTACAACTTCATCCCTTAAACTTCACGACACTCTCTCACAGGTACCGCAAAGCAATTCAATCGCTGGTCCCAAAAACCAACTGTTGAAGCTATAAAATGACTCCCTTCTTGACAACACAGGAGTCCACATATAAACTAGCAGGGGTTCATTTTTCTCTCCCACCTGTGATACTGCAATGAAAGAGAAGCGTTGTTGTAACTAGAAAAAGAAAAACCATACCAGAAAGGAAGTGTGCCTAAATGACTTCGACTGTCCAGTTTGCATCTTCTCCAATTGAGAATTCAACCTCCGAGAGATGAAGTCTGCCCAATCAAATAAAATGGGATTGTTGCCTTGCCTCATAGTCGTGGGAGAATAAAAATCAACTTTACAAATACACTACGCCAAGGCCGTCTGCCATTTATGCATTGTCTCATCCGAAGGCAACCCGACGACTCATGCCAACATTGAATATATGTCCAGGCTCTTAAAATCTGACAATGGCTTAGGCAAATTAGGAAGTTGCCCCATCTACGACTCTTTAACCAGATGAGTCTCCATGAACTGGTGCATAGTCACCGTAGAGACATATCTGTCCTCTTGTTCGTTCGTATGCAACTTCTTGTTAATTGCATAAGATGGGGGCTTCAATCCACAAGCGAAAGCCTCCCGAACTTCATCTGGAGTGATGGTAAATAATATTTCTCTTCTTGCATTTCTAACAGCCCTAGTGAATGGATCATAAAATTGGGCAATGAGTTGCACCAGCTCAGGGCATGGATGAACCGGCGTACACAGATACCAGGATAGCTATGAATTGTAGGGCATTGTTAACCAGCTATTGGATGATACTCCCTGGCTCACCACCGCTTCTACATCTTGCCTTAACCTTTCTATTCCTTTGTGAGTGATAAGGCAGTCTCCAATTTCTTCCATAGAGTCCTCATATGGGTCCAAGTCGACATAGTCATTTTTTTTGGCCCTTTTTGCTCTAGAGCCTCCTTCCTTTTTCTTTGACTGCTTGGGCTCTACAGCTTCTACGACCTCTTTGGACTCCTTACTCCGTTTTCCCATTATTTTTCTCTCTGGAAAATTCTTTGAACGCTTTCTAAAATCTTCTGCAGCTATGACGCAAAATGCAATAGTAAAATTTAAAATGAACACAAACTACGGGCTTTTACCTCATCATTTTTATAGGGCCACCAAACATCCATCACAATAAATGTCGCATTAAATGTTTGCACCTTCGGGAGAGTAAGAGTATCGATTTTATAGTATGACACCATTCCCTATGCCTCAATGGTTTCTCCTTTGATTCATCGCCATATCCTCCTAGAAAAACGTGCCCTCTTCGCCGCTTAACTACCTTGTAAATCATGCCCTGGCACCTAAAGCTTGTTGGGGAAGCTAAATTAGCCGCTTAACAACCAATCATTCAATATTTATCGCTTCTTGGGAAATAAACATCCAGCACAGAGCACGTTTTCAATTTAATGCTCTTTTACCTGCACCCTTACCCTTCGATTGCTGACACGTAACCAAGGGGCGCAATTTGTTTTACAACGTGCTTCCAAAACTGCTGCAACCACTTCCTCCTTTTGGTGAAATTGATTTGGGCGCTGAGCAATTTCATCCCATTTCCTAGCGACTTCGAAACTCAAGTCAATACGTCTTGCTTTTCCTTGCTTTGGGCGCCTTCGACCTGTTTGAAAATTCTATGGCAAATAGCCTTTTTAAAGAAAACAATGTCTGCTTCTACTTTTTCGCCCATATTTAGAAAATCAGATTTTCTAAAAAAACTTGAAGCTTTTCTTTTCTCCTTTTTGTTTTTCTTCTATCTAGGCTTTATGATTTTTCTTTCCTTTAAAAGCGCTCATAAATATAAAATCTTCGAACATAAAAAGCATGCACTTTTAATTTTTAAACTTATGCAAAATAAAACACAATTTCATCGCCCTTCTGGATGTGTTCACCCATAACAAGGGCGAACAGCCCGTTCGCCCATCGTTCGGGGTGAACGCGATGTCAATCTGATGCTTGTTGTCATCGAAACTAATGTCTGATTGGTGAATTAAGTTCACCCCTTTCATAAGGTGAACGACCGAGTTCTAGTCATACGGGTGAATGCAAACCCAAATATATTTCCTTATCGCCATATTGCTCAGATGCTTCATCCTTAAGGTAAATGGCCCTCTCGCCTCTACTTGGGGCGAACGTATTTTGCACATAATGTATTGTCGTAGCCGATGAACTCATCACTTGGGCGAAGGTACCCATGGGACAAATATTTTTCCTTTCTCTCTTCTTTTTATTATATATTTATACATAGCATCAATGATCAAATAACAACACATTAAAAACAATATTTACATATGTACAAAGTGGTGCCTTACCAAAAAATCATGATTGAATATAGGCCTTCAAATGAAGACCATTCACTGGAATAGGGAGATCATATCCTTCCAGATCACGAAGGTGATAAGCATTTGCTGAATTTACCGTGGAAATTTGGAAAGGACCCTCCCATATAGCATCGAATTTGTGGTGATTCCCCGGTTTGGCCTTCTTCTCATTCCATTTCAAAACCAAATCTCCCACCTGGAAACTGTGCTCGGTTGTTTTCTTTCCAAACCACCTCCTCATTTCTCTGGTGTGCTCGACAAATACTTGGTAAGACCATTCCCTATCCTCCTCTAACTGCATCAATTGTGCCAACCTTGCACTCATAGGATCATATTCTTCATCTTCATCTTGGAACAACTGCAATGTTTGGAGAACTGGCAGCTCAATATGAGTGGGAAGGATAGCCTCTTTTCCATAAACCAAGGCATAAGGGGACATTTTGATAGATTTCTTCACTGAGATACGGTCCACCCAAAGCACTTGATTCAACAACAAATGCCAACTTCTCTTATTACTGCCCATCATCCTTTTTAAGATTCATAGCAAATTCTTGTTGGTAGACTCGGCCAACCCATTTCCTTGGGGATAATAGTTGGATGATGTCTTCAGATAAATGCCATATTTTCTAGCGAACTCTATAATTTTTGCCCCAATGAATGGAGTGCCATTATCAGTTACAATCGAATTCGGGATGCCAAAACGAGTAATGATCCCTTCAAGAAAGGATATAACAGTAGCTTGATTGGCCTTCTTAGTGGGAATAGCTTCTGCCCATCTAGTGAAATAATCAGTCACCATCAAGATGTACTTATGCTCCGTAGAAGAATGTGGATCAATAACTCCGATGAAATCAAGACCCCACTATTGAAAAGGTGCCTCCACTTGGATTGGGCGTAGGGGCAGAGCCCCTTTCCTAGTTCTGCCAACGTATCACTGACAACTGTCACAATGTTGGCTCACTTTATGAGCGTCGGTGAACAAAGTGGGCCAATAATAACCTACTCGGATAATCTTTAAAGCCATGGGTCTGCCTACGTAGTGACCTCCAGATAGTCCAGAATGAAATTCCTCCAAAATATTCTCATTTTTTGACTCTTTTACACACCAGAGAAGAATTTCGTCGATGTTTTTATGATACAACCCATTGGGCAACAATACATACTTGAGCGCTTGCAGTCTGAACCTCCGACATTGTGAAGCATCAAGGTGAGATGGACATATCCCATAAGTAAAGTAGTCGATCAATTCTTCTATCCAATCACGGTCGCTCATAGTATGGTTTGCGCAAATTCTTTTCAGTGTCCTCTTCACATACTGCATCAAATGTCTCAGAGGCTAGCACTCTTAGCTAGCTCCTAACATAAAGCTCGTCCATGAACCAACTTTGTTGGTCGGATCTCCACATCGTATTCTTGAATCTTCGAGACCCAACCTGCCCTTTTATCGCCTAGTTCTCCTTGGAGTATAAAATTTTGAACATCAGGATGAATAACATAAACTATAGTCTTGCTCTGGGAAACAAAGTGTCGAAACTTTTTCAATGATTTCATCACCGCATACACTTGCTTCTCGCTAAAATTGTACTTCTAATGCGGCGCAATAACTTGGCTTAGGAAGGCAATTGGCTTCTCTTCTCCATCTTCCTGTTTCTGTGTCAACATTGCAGCATAGCTTTCTTGCTCCCCTACTGCATAGAGAATGAAGTCTTTCGAATAGTCAGGATTAATTAAAACTGGAGCTTGCATGATTCTTTCTTTGATTTCTTGAAAAGCTCTTCTCCTGACTTTCGTCCACTTAAATTCAATATTCTTTTTCAAAAGCTCAGTCATGGGCTTCACAACCTGAGCGAAATCGACAATAAATTTGCGAATGAAATTTATTTGATCGAAGAAAGATTGTGGGTCTTTCTTATTAGCAGGCAGCAAAAATTTCATGAGCGCTTCGGCTCTTGCAGGATCAATCGCTAATCCTTCCTATGAGATCACATGACCCAACAACTTCCCTTATTTTACAATGAAGATCGACTTCTTTGGATTAATAGAGATCCCAAATTCGTGGCACTTCTCAAATACCTATCTTAGATGAGCAACATGGTCTTCTCTGCGATGTGAAAACATAGTCATATCATCAAGATATATCACAATAATTCTATTTAGTAACTCATCGAAGGCGACGTCCATGGCTCTCTGAAAGGTAGCGCCAACATTTGAGAGCCCAAAGGGCATCCGTTGGTAGGCAAAGGTACCCCACTTGGTGGTGAATGTTGTTTTATATTGGTCCTCATCCTTCACCCAGATTTTATTATATCCGAAGAAACCATCTAACAGTGAGAATATTTGTGCGCTAGCAACCACATGAAGAATTTGATCAATCTGGGGTAGGGGATAATGATCTTTAAGCGATGCCTGATTCAGGTTGCAAAAATCAACACACAACCAAATATCTCCATTCTTCTTTCTCACTGGGACCAGGTTTGCCACCCATGTCGAGTGCTTGATCGGATATATTATCTTTGCTTCCAACATCTTAAGCAATTCCGCCTTCATGAGCACTTCGATTTTAGGATTGACAGGGTGCTGCTTTTTCCGAAAAGGCTTTACCCCCTCCTACAGTTCTATGGTATGCTGGATCACATTCTTGTCATATCCCTTTAAATCTTGGTAGCTCCATGCCACAATGTCAGGGTATTCATAGCACAAGTTTTTAATTCCTTCAAGTTCCTCTGATATGCAATCGATCTCGATTTTGATAACCTTTTGAGGTTCCAACTGCAATTCCTTGTACTCCTTAGCGTCAACCTTAATTTTGTGCTTGTCAGCTCTGTCGTTCTGATCAAATAAACTCTCCAGTGAAATCAATCCTCTGGGGATATGGTTATTCTTTAATTGAATCATCCCTTCCTTCTCTTCTTCGGCAAGCACTCTGTCATCTACGCTAGCAACTTCCCTGAGCAGGAAATTAACTATTTGTTCATCATTGTCAAATACTTGCCAGTAAAGATTCTTATCTGGGACCGAAGGTCTATAGATCACCCTTGATAGTCTTGGGCTTCTAGACCACTTGCTCCATAGGAGAATAATTTGCGCCAAGAGAGGTTAAAATATCTGCATGTTTATTCTGCTCCCGAGATATCGCCTGAATATTCAAAGTTGTGAAAGCTTCAAACAAATCCTAGACTCTATTGCGATAGGCTTTCAAGTAATGCTGCTTTGACACACACCTATTAGTGGTCTGGTTGACAATAAGCTCAGAGTCACCAAAAATTTGTAGCTGCTTAATGCCTAACTTTTTAGCCTTTTTCAATCCAAGGCACAATGCTTCATACTCAGCTGCGTTATTTGTACAACTCCAAGTCAACCTATAAGAATAAGTTTTTTGTATACCTTTGGGAGAGATCAATACGACACCAACTCCTACGCCATTCTTACATCTGGCGCCATCAAAATACAACTTCCATAGCTGATCCATGTTGGAACCTTGAGAATTAGGGACTTCCTCTTCAGTTTGTTCAGGCTTAGTTATTGAATAACAACCAATATCTATCTCGATCATTGCATTAAAATATGTGAGTAAAAATTCATCCTCCAGGTGTAGCTCACCCAATGCTTCTCCCACCAAGTCAACCTCTTCTAGCTCTTCAGTCATCATGTTTACTGCACCTGGAGATTGTTCTTCCTCTTCCAACTTCTCAATGTGAAAAGGTGAAGGCTTTTCATTGTGGATACGAATCCTTTTTCCTTTGAATGGTATCTCCAAATGTGAATAGTCTAAGGAAAGGTATCCTCCCATCTTAGCTATGAACTCCCTTGAGAGGCACATACTAAAATACGGCTCCAAGTCAACTACTACCACTTCTTGGATGACTGTGATCTGTGGCATAGTGTGGAGGACAATAGGGATGTCTTTGATCACTCCCACTGTCTTGACCGAAGTCCCATCTAGTTGTAACACTCCTGGGTTGCTTCTCGTATATTCCATCCCCATCACTTCACATACTACCTTTGGCATGATAGTAGTTGTAGCTCCAGAGTCGATCATACAGTTGTGTACAATCCACCCTTCCATTCTCAGTGACAAATAAAATGGGGGAGGCCTATTTTTTCCTATCGCAGAAGTGGGCAGCGCTTGCGCTAGGACTGTTTGAGAAGAAACTTTCTTCTAATCTTTAGCAATCTTCAAGGATTCTTGCAACAAATCAATTTGTCCTGGAAACTATAGCGCATCATACAAGCTAACTTTAGCTGGAATCCTCTTCATTTCCTCTACAATGCTATAACTTGAGACAACCGAAACCTTCTCTTCTGGAACTCATTCATATTTGTCCCGGTACTGTTGAGTAGCTTCTACTCTTTATCTTTTCATCAAGGATGGGTACTTAAGTCACTCCCTGGCCTGCTCTTTTGTTTCACTTTGTGTTTGAGCAACTGCTACAGGTTGTGAAGCTGATGCCTTAGTTTACACTTTCTCTTGAGCTTGCTTAGGCAATAAGTCTCTCAACTTGATAGAATCTTGCTCCTTAGTCCTCACACCAGGCGCTTTCACTAGAGGTGGCCACTTTTCATCTTGTACCTTTGGTTCTGTAGGCACCTTCAAAGGTTCGAGCTCAGTCGGATCTACAGTTATTGGCTTCTTTTCGGACCTCGTAAGGACCGAAACTTGCTCCAAATATGGCATCATGAAATTGTGTTCGGCTTCTCTAATCATATTAACTTGTCCGCCAGCCAAACTCTCTGCTAGCATTTGCACATAATTCATATGCACCATGCAAGTTTCTTCTCCATGAGGATCATTACATGTCGAACACCAATACACCTTTTCTACTGCACTAATCTCCTCATTCGCCATCACTGTTGGGCTCTTCTCAGGGCCTCTGCTTGTAGAAGCTTGTTCTCTTGTAATAGGTGGGGTCTGAAATCTCCTAGACCGAAACTCGGCCTCTGCTTGCTTCTTCCTTACTGTGGTAAGCTCATTGGATATTGTCCTTAAGGCTGCATTGTTAGACTTTACTTCTTGCAACAATGTCATGAGCGGGTTTGGATTAGAAGATGTGGTCGGCATTGGCAAGGGTAAAGGTGCTTGCGGTGCAGGTAGCGGCAATGGGATCGAGGGTGCTGGAAATGCTGGGAAAGGGATAGGCACCGACAATTAGGGAACTGATTGAGTTGGCAATTGAGAAAATCTTGAGGTCGGACGTTGTGGTACAAGGATTGGAGCAACATGAGGTGGGCTAGAACTCCATGAGGGAACTGGGTACATGGAAGGCATGGGTTGCGAAAATGCACTTGAATACAGATACTGTGGAAGATCAGGGACAATGGGCATAGTCATCTTCGGGGAAGCCTACCTACAACAATCAAATCAGACTCAACTTTTTGAGCTTGCGTATACAAGTCTGGAAATGTAGTCACATTGGCCTGTCGTACAACCATACCAATTTCAGTGCTAAACACCCTAAGATAGTAGAACGCAGCTTGCTCATGTGTGGGCCGTAACCCATCAGGGACTCTTTTCCAACTTTGTGCAAACCTGACATTGAAGTCAACTATCTCTTCTTGCGGATGTCTTTGAATCGTTGTGAACTGGTGCAACAAAGAGTATGGATCAGCTTGTTCATGAAAATTTTTAATCAACAACTCCGCTAGCTGATCCCATGATGTAATAGTACCAGGTTGCAGCGATCGGTATCAATAAAGCAATTTCTCTCTCAGCGACAATACCAACAATTTTATCATTACATCCTCATCTGTTATGTCATGGATGGTCGCCAAAGAAGCCACATCTTGGATATGCTCATATGCAGTTTTACCGATACCATCATAGGTCGACAAAGCTTTCAAAGCAGCTTGTGGGACCGGATTTTGTGCTTGCAAATTCAAAGCTCCTGAGCTATTCCATGCTGGGAACTACCTTGGTGAAGGATTTTGAGCCATATGGACTGGTATATGGGGTGTAGGCTGAGGAACACTAGTGGTTGTATGGGGTGGAGGTTGAGGGAAGCTTGTGGTGGTACTTACTAGGCTTACAGGAGTGGAAAATACACCATCTAATCTTGAGGATGTGACAGATGGTATATGGGATATATGGGGTAATGAGGACGTACGCTGAAAAGTGGATAATTGAGGATGTTCCCCCAACCTTTGAATATCAAGTTCGTAGAACTCGATTTGATGATCTGGATTTTTGGCCTTCGATCTTGTATTCATGAGACACAACTTTCATTGCTCTCACGTTTAGGATATTTTTGGGTGTAATCGAGTTGCCAGATGTTCTAATGTTACAGGATGAAGGCGAACATCAAACCTTAATACTGTTGGAAGTGGAAACTTTGATGTCCCACCGGGTGTGCCAAAAACTATTGGTCAAATATCTGCCTAATCAACAAACACTGCATTTGTGCACCCTAGATACGACCAACATTGAAAGGTCGAAGGAAAGAAATGTCCCTCGTGCCAATCTCCAGAGAGGGCTGGTTCCCAAACTAAATCCTACACTGGTTGAAGACTAGGGATGCAGGAAAGAAATTAGAAAATACGGAAAGAAATGGGAAATATGGCCACAGGCCAAAGTGCAGGATTTGGGGTAGACTAACAGCAGGTAATTCACCCAAGCATGAAATAGCATTTAATCAGAGGAAAAGGCAACAAAATTTACTTATAAACTTGCAGTAATAACCTCCAGAATAACACTCCAGCATTCACTCCCTCACTAGCAATATTTAAATCCAAATGCAAAATTTAAATCTAACAAAAAATAAGAAACATGAATGTAAAATAGAAGTGCTCGGTACAGAAGGAAATTGCACACAAGACCATTTGCAAATTCAGAAGCTTGATGCCTTGTATTAATGCAGAGAACTTGGAGAGTATTCTCGCAAAGTGTCCAACCTCCTCTTTACAATGGAAATTTGATTAGTATTTATAGAGGATTTCGCCTCTTTCATTAAATGCACAAGAGAACAAAATGACCATAGATCAGAGACAAAAAATGAGGAAATTCCTCCTTGGAATCATTGAAAATCTCTTCCTCAGGAACTGCGATCCATTTTTCAGGGAACATTTTCCAGGAAACCAACAACTCGGGCGTCGGTGCACAGATAATTTGGAAAACATTGAATATTTTGGAAACATCTCAACGCCTTGGAAATCATGAAAATTCTCCTGCTCTTCTCATTCAACTTCTTCTATGCTCGGGATCCATGATATGAGTTACTCATTGCCACCATTATTTAATGCTTCAAATCTGGCACTTTGAAATGTTGACTATAATCCTTTTCGCCCCCAAAACTGCGTTCACCTTTAGACAAAAATTGCTTCACCCGATCATCTCTTATTTGGCCCATGCGCACGATCCTTCTTTAAAAGTGTGTTCACCCATGGGAGGGGCGAACGGGATGTTCACCCCTCAACCAGGGCGAACGCGACAGTAATTTCCTCTCGAGGTATGTTCGCCTAAAGGAGGGGCGAATGGGACGTTCGCCCCTCAACTGGGGTGAACACAATATCATTTTGCTTTTGGGCGAACATGATTGCAATTGGGTGCTGGAACACGTTCACCCAAAGGAGGGGTGAATGGGACGTTTGCCCCTCAATAGGGGCGAATACGAAAATATTTATCGTACCTCTTCCTATTGCGTTCTTGGAGTCTTTTGAACTTCTTACTGTTTTGTTCGCCCGATCATGGGGCGAATGGGGCGTTCACCCCATGTTTGGGGTGAACACGCTGACATCTCCAAAACACTTATAAATTTTAAAATTTTCAACTAAATTATTCATTGTTTGTTTTACAGGCCTAAAGATGCCTTCATTTTTGATACATTCATAACAAGGTGAACTTGAATCATGAATGAAGTTTACAAAAATACTTATAACATCGATGCAAAAGGAATGCATATGTGAACAAGTAAGGGACATATGAAATTATTTCTAAAATAAAAGCCGCCATATACAATAAAAAACTTCATCAAAATATTGCATCAAAATACTCCAACAAAATTCCCAATGTGGCAAGGTGCCAAAATTGCCAACAATTAATTATAATATTTAATTAAAATATTAAATATTATAATAATAAAAATTTGAATTTCCTTTGGCACCAAAATTCAAATCTTCTTTTAAGTGGTAAAGCATCGACGTTTTTCCTAAGTCAAAGTGCATATATAAGGTGGAGCCAAAAATCATTTGAGGTTGTGTGTGAGATTAATTGGCAATCGATTTATTTACTTCATCCTTTTGTAAAGCACAACACTCGGTGTTCGAACAAAGGCAGCAAGAGGGTAAAGAGGGACGCACATTTTTAAAGTAGGTGAACAGTGCATGAAGTTCAAGTAGGAGCAGCGCATGTTGATTTCCAATCGATCAGGTAGCTCAAGTGGTAGGCGGACCCTGCGTAAGGTGTGGCACGAAGGTCTCGAGATCGAGACTCGGTAATGACAGGTTGTTTGCATTTTTTTTTAAATGAAGGATCACAATAGTTTAAAGGGAATTTGGTGCATTAAGGTTTTTGTGTGGGTAGTTAGCCCACATGGTGCTCTAGCACGTGCTAGAGCATGGACTCTATGAGGTCACGTGCTCAAATCCCCGTGGCAGCAGAAGTGGTAAGTAAAAATTTTTATATAAAGTTTTTTCTTGGTTTGTAGGGAGTCATAAGGGTTAGGTTTGATTAAGTGTGTCATAAGGGTTGAGATTAATAAATCATGTTTTTATTAGGGAGTCATAAGGGCTGAATTAGTAAAGTTTAAATTTGCACTTAGGGAGTTATAAGGGTGTGAATTAATTAAATATTAATTGTAAAAATATGTTTTAAAAAGCCTTCTATTTTGCAAAACACAAATAATAAGAGTCCTTTATATAGTTTTATTTTTTCAAAGTGTATAAATGAAAAATATGTTTTGCATGCAAGAATAGGAGTAATAAGGTGTAATAGTGCTTGACATTTTGTTGTAATTCTTGTATGGTGAAAAGTGATTTTGAGAGTTTTTTATAAGTATTAATGCTTCTATCTTTTGAGAACAAAGAAGAGTTATTGAAGATCATTTTCAGATTTCTTTGAGCACATATTTTTGAGAAGAAAGTTCATGTGGGTGTTTTGAAAAAGTACTTTTGCTATCTAACCCTTGAAGTGGCACTAGAAAGATCAGTTGTTTGTGAGAAATATTTTTGAGGACATATCCTCATCAGAGAAAAATAAGAGGTATGGGCATATCATTCCTTGTTTAAGGTGGTTTGTTGAGTAAATATTTCTGGAACATAAGGTGGAGATAAAAAGGTTGTTTGGTATGCATTGTTTAAAATATTTGAGTTAGGGTTTGTGAAACAAATTTCATTGTTTAAATGAATTTGTAATCCTTGTGGCATTGGTTTGAATGTTTTGAATGTGGATGAGCAAGTCTTGTAAAGCAATTGTGTATTGGGTTGAGTTAAATTGGAAAGAACATATGGTGGAATCATATTGCATATCATTTCCTATGTGTTCTTGAACAATAATTCTTGATAGAATATGGTTGAAGTATTATAATCAAGCAAATGTTATGAGCAGTTTTTGAGCATGTGTTATGAGCAGTTATGAGCATGTATTAGAGCAAAATTGAGCAGAGATAGTGAGAAGACTAGAGCAGACTTATGAGCAGGTTTGAGGAAGACTTGTGAGCAATTTTGAGGTAGTCTTGTGAGCAGGGTTGGATCAGACTTATGAGAAGGTATAAGACAGATTAGTACAGGCAGTTGTGAGTAGATTGGATAGAGTTTTGAGTAGATTTGATCAAAGTTGAGCAGAGCAGAGGGAATAATGTTATCCTATGGAGAGATATCCACAAACCAGATCATAGGGGATAGATTTCTCCTGTGGAAAGAGATCCACAAACCATAGTAGTGGGGATAGAGGTCTCCTGTGTATAAATATCCATGAACTTGAGCATAGGGGATTGGTGTCTCCTTTGGACAAAGGTCCATTAAAAATGTAATAGGGATTTGGTTCCCAAAATATTCATTGAGAAAATTTATAAGGAATATTTTCTTCATGGACGTAACCCACATTGGGTGAACCACGTTAAATCATGTCTCTCATGTGTGTGATGATGTATGCATTATTTACTGCTTTGATATTATTGTTGTTATCATTTGGATTGAAAAGTAAAAAGTTTTATCTTATACTGTTCACCCCCCTCTTAGTATAAGCTTATGTTCTTCAGTTAAGGGGAAACTTGTTGTGATGGCCCTAGTACACTTAAGATAACTTGATTTATCAAAGCTAAGCTTTGTTGCATGTAGTTACCCTTAGAATTTTTGTTCCACTCCTTTTTTTGAGGCTTGATCTCGCTCTCTTAGACCTTGATGTCCTCAATAACCTTTTCTTGAGCTAGGGCTTCCTCAAATTTGTTGTACTATTAGAGTTGTAGTAGAAGTGATATCTATTTTGAAAAACTCTTAGTAAACAATCGAGTGAGCTCTATGATAGACAAGGTAATGGTAATTTTGTGATTATTTATCTCCATTGCTTACCATAATTTATGACTGACTCTTCGTCAAATTACCTAAGGTTGTACAGGTCAGTCAATGTTGCTTTCTTTCTAACACTAAATGAGAAGCATTCCAAGAATGCATTTGCCAGTTGTTCAAAGGAGTGTATGATGTGTCATGGTAAATGATTATACCACTCTAAATTTGGCCTAGCTAATGTTATAAGACATGTACTAAGCATAAGGGCATCATCATCCTGTAGATGAAAGCACACATTCATGAAGCTAGTGATATGATATTGAGCATATTCATCTCCTTTGAACTTATCCAATTTTATCATTTCAAAATGCTTAGGATATGGGGAACATGACCCAAAAGGGTGAAGTGGTTGGTTGCACAGTTGACGCAATGTGGATTTCTAATAACCCATTCCTGAAGCTTACTTTTCTAATGAATTGATACAGTCTTTAAGCATCTTGTATGCTTTAGGTAATATGATCTCATTTATCTACATTTTTCCTTGAATAGGAGGAGGTAGAAGATATATGTTAGGGTGAGGTGGTTGAATGTGGTCATCAACCATGTCCTCATAAAGCAACTTAGGGTACCCTTGCTCCTAATAACTCTAATCTCTCATAGGCCGCATACTCCTGTTGATGATTATTCAGTTGATGCTATTGATACCTATGGCGATGGATGGGCACATGAGGAGTATTATTCTAATTTGGTCTAGGTGGCAGGTTATGATACTACACAAGGCACCTTTGATGGGTTTACTACCTATAGGTACTAGGGGTAGAAACTTCCTCATGTAATACCTTTTATAACTATTCTTGATGTAACTATTATTGATGCAACCTATGTTGGTGCAACCTTTGCTGATCCAATTGGTTTTGATCTAGGCACCTCTCGTGTTAGGATCCTATCCTAACACCATGTTGTAATTCTCATTTACCTATGTAATAACCCACTTCCAACGTGGGGATCCTATTTTAATGTTATTATGCAATACTTAGTAATGTAGGTGGCAATAAAGGTACCTCGCCAAGTGGTACCATCTCATGTAACCATTTTTATCAATATTGTAACCGATGTAGTAAGATACCTCGCCAAGTGGTACCATTTCATGTAACCATTTTTATCAAGATTGTAACCGCCATTTGGTGGGAGATTCTAGCTCGAGTGGCATTTTGCATGTAAGCCACCTCTTGAGCATTTAGGTAGGGTTGCATGTAGTTTTCCTTTAAAAATATATGAAGCCATGTACGAGATTATCCTTTTGCAAGCTAATGAAATATTGAAGGAGGTTGCCCCCTCGAAGAGGCCCGCGATTCAGTGTTACTGTGAGATTGTTTCATTTCTGTAATTGATTTTTGCATAGTGATATTGAGTTATTTGATGTATGTGAGTTATTTTTTAGTATTTTGTGTGAGTGTGCTTTATTTTAATAGTAGGTTCCTAACAAGTGGTATCAGAGCGCTTTCTAGGGCCAAGTTCTGCTGCAACTAAGATGATTCTTGCCAGTCATTCCGCCTGTTAGGTATAATTTTCCTGTGTGTTTTTTATTTCTGTTTTTCCTTTATCAAAAAAAAATCCAAAAAATACAGTCATTTTTTTCTCAGAAAATCAGAAAAGACCAAAAAAAATACAGTAGTTGTGTAGGTTAGAAACCCTATGCCGGGGGTTTTAAAATATCGTGAAGGAGCTATCATTATTGGCTAAGCTAGATAGCCCATAAAGCGTCTAGTGAAGTGAGGGGCGATCAGGCTCCAATACCCAGGCCTCAGACAACACTCACGCACGGAATTGAGCTCCCACGTATCTTCGGGTATATCGAGAGACAATCTAGGTTTAAACAAGATTTTATCCATTAGGAAGCTTTTTAGCCTTGTATTATCCATAGTCCATGGGACACAACATCCCGAACGATTACCCTCCCATACTATCAGAGAGGCAGATAGTGTGCTCAAGGGTATGTGTGGAATCCTCCTTGAGTAGTGGCCTAAAATATTGGTCCGAGCACTATTGTTCATCACTACGGTATAACAGAGGGCCTATGGGTATTACATACTCCCTTACTTAGCATACCCTAGTTCAAGAAAACAAAACAAAAACAAAGTATCATTCCCTTACAAATCAACCCATCCCTATTCTGCTAACTTGCATTCACCATCCCCAAAAGTGAGCATACGGAGAAGGCTTTCCCTATCACAGAAAACAACTTGCATGCACCAACAGTCAAGACAAATTTTTGCAAGTGTTTGAACCAGCCTATGGTCAGAATCTGAATAGTCGAGACAGTGACAGTAATAGTCAGGACAGTAATAGTGGTAGTCGGGTCGACAGTAACAGTCCTCTATACCAGTCCAGAATTGTAGACTTTTAGTGTCAAAAATAGAGTTGTCAGTGTCAAAAAATTCCCTAAGGTCAGAAGCAGAAACTATGTCAGTAACCCTAGTACAGGTGATAGGAACAGAGAATAGTGAGTGACACGGTGGTCAGGGTGCAGTATACAGGTCCAAAATAGTTGATCCCAGGTCCCAAATTTTGAACTGTAACTCCAAATCAGAAACCGAAAACACCAACAAAAAAAGGCATTGAAATTTTATTAAAATAGGGATATCTCTTCACACAGAGCTCATATTGACTCAAAAATTTAGCAAAAAATTCTACACTCTATTCCAGACAAAATTGTCCTTGGCAGCTCCTGGTCAAATTTTGCACCAAATTTCTAAAAATAGCAAATTTTGATTTTTCTTGCTAAGGCCATAACTTTTCATCGGTCCATCAAATTGATCCAAATTTTTGGGAATAGAATCTACTTGTTATTCTGCACAAAAGACCCTCAAGGACTCATTGGTGAAATTTTAAGTACAAGTGGAAGAAATTACCTTGACATCGACTTGCAACCAACAGGAGATCACAAAAAGTCAAGAAATTCAGTATATCTCCTCATTGAGTGCTCAGATCAAACAACCACCGGAGTGGACCCTATCCTAAAATCAGTGTTGCAACTCATTTCCCAAATTAAATTTTGGACCCTTACTAAAAATAGTAACTCCTAAAAATCCGAGGTCTATTTTTAGTAACTCAACACAAGAGGGACCGCAATGGCAAGCGACACTCGAGGACAACAACAAAAGGATTTAGACTTGGGCACATTATTGGCCGACCTACAAAAATCCATTGCTGACTTGACCTCTGCAAACAAGAACATAGGCACAGAGATTCGAGAGCTTCGACTGGATCAGGATAACACTAGAATCCATTTAGAAGAACAACTCACAGAGATGGAGACCAAATTGCACGGCAGTACCAAAACTGAACACCATGCTAAAAACTCTGAACGAGGTCGATGAACACCAGATGACAATCACTCTGATCGGGATCCAACCTTCAGAATGCCTAAATTAGACTTCCCTAAGTTCAGTGGAAAGGATGTCGATGGGTGGTTATGTCGGGTTGATCAATTCTTTCGACTCCATAATGTCCCTGTCTATCATCGGGTTCAGATGGCTTCCTTCAACCTAGAATCTGAGGCCTTACATTGGTTCCAATGGCTACGGGTTGCTAACCCTGATCTATCTTGGGAGGACTTTGAGTCCCAACTACTCACCCGATTTGGCCCTAATGATTATGATGACTTTACAGGTGCACTGACAAAGCTGAAACAAACCACCTCAATTCGTGATTACCAGACCCAATTTGAGAAATTGGCCAATAAAACTAAGGGTTTGAATGAGGGATTTTTTATGAGTTGTTTTGTTAGTGGGTTACGAGATGATCTCCAGGCTGAAGTCAAGATGTTCAAACCCCACACCATGATGGAGGCTATCAGTTTAGCCCGATTGGCCGAATCTAAACTCTCAGCTCAAAGGCGGACACCATGATTTTTGCATAACCGACCTTCTTTCCCTCCTCGGGTCCAAAACAATACTGATAATAAACCTCCTGCTCCCAAGAGGCTGACTACAGAGGAAATGGATGCGCGTCGCGCCCAAGGGTTATGTTATAATTGTGATGAAAAGTTTACGAAGGGGCATAGATGTGCAAATAAGAGATTGTTTTTAATAGATGTGGAGGAACCAGAAAACAATGACCATAGTGATGAGGAGAGTGATACAACTGAGGCACCAACTCCACAGGAAGAGGAACCATCAGAAACACCAACAAAAATTTTAGTCCATGCTCTTGTCGGGATTACCACCCCACAAACCATGAAAGTTGTGGGTTATTTCAAAGGCCAACGTCTCACAATTCTTATTGATTCAGGCAGTACACACAACTTTATTGATCCTCAGGTGGCCAAACGGACCAACTGCTATATACACTCATGCAATTATTTTGAAGTCATGGTGGCCAATGGAGGCACCTTACCTTGTAAAGGTAAATGTCGAAATGTCAAAATTCAGATAGGGGATTATGAACTCAAGCAAGATATGTTCACCCTCCAATTGGGAGGATGTGACGTTGTGTTAGGATCCCAATGGATGAGCACCTTGGGCACTTTCTCCTGCAACCTTGTAGAACTATGGCTGCAATTTTCACAAAATGGACAAACATATACCCTCAAGGGTATCAAGGCTGGCCCTACACAAATTATTAGTTCCAATCGCATGGAGAAGTTGTTGAAAAAGTCCTCCCGTGGGGTCATTGCACAAATATTTTCAATTCAGCCACCCACTTCTACAACAGATCCAATTCCAGCAGATTTGCAACTTGTTCTAACCAAGCACAATGGCATCTTTTCAGAACCAACTACACTGCCACCTCGTCGCTCTCATGACCATGCTATTCCACTACTTTCGAGTAGTGCACCACCGAACATCAGACCGTATCGGTATCCTCATGCTCTCAAGTCAGAAATTGAGAAGATGGTACAGGAATTGCTCAAGGCAGGTGTCATTCGACCCAGTACCAGTCCCTATTCTTCTCCAGTTTTGCTAGTTCATAAGAAATATGGCTCATGGCGATTGTGCATAGACTACCATGAGCTCAATAAGATCACCATCAAGGATAAATTTCCCATTTCGGTAGTGGATGAATTGTTGGATGAATTACATGGAGCTATGTACTTCTCCAAGTTGGACCTTCATTCGGGGTACCATCAAATCAGGCTCAAGGATGAGGATATTCCAAAAATTGCTTTTCGTACTCATGAAGGTCACTATGAGTTCTTGGTAATGCCATTTGGTTTGACAAATGCACCATCCACATTTCAAAGCCTTATGAACAACATCTTTCATCCCTTCATGCGAAAGTTCATCCTAGTTTTCTTTGATGATATATTGGTTTATAGCCGCTCGTGGGAAGAACACCTTACCCATGTGGATCAGACATTACAGTTATTGGCCCAACATCAACTTTTTGCTAAGCGGTCTAAGTGCTCCTTTGGTCTGACTGAAGTGGAGTATTTAGGACACATTGTTTCCAAAGATGGTGTCAAGGTCGACCCTAAGAAGATTCAGGCAGTTCAAGACTGGGCAAAACCCCGCACTCTCAAAGGACTTCGAGGATTCTTAGGACTTACAGGTTATTACAGGAAATTTATTCATAATTATGGGAAGATAGTAGCTCCCCTCACATCTATGTTAAAGAAGGACTCTTTCACTTGGACAGGACCCGTTGATCAAGCCTTTCTTGAATTAAAGCATGCCATGACCACCACACCTATTCTAGCCATGCCAGATTTCTCTAAACCATTCATCATTGAAAGTGACGCTTCTAGTCATGGCATTGGGGCAGTATTGATGCAAGAAGGGAGACCCTTGGCCTTCACCAATAAGGCACTCTCTGAGCGTAATTTGGGAAAATCTACATATGCCAAGGAGATGTTGGCCATCTTACATGTTGTCACCCATTGGAGACCATATCTCATTGGGCGCCATTTCTCCATTAAAACAGACCATCAGAGTCTCAAATATTTCTTAGAACAACGGGTTGCTACCCCAGAACAACAAAAATGGGTTTCTAAACTCATGGGCTATGATTATGATATCACCTATAAGAAGGGCAAAGAAAATCTTGTGGCTGATGCTCTCTCTCACCAATTTGAGGCCCTCAGTATGATATGTGCTATCTCCGCACCTGTCCCCCAATGGATAGATTCCTTACGATAGGAGGTACTTCAAGATGCAGACCTGCAAGCTTTGATGGCTTCACTTCAAGCTGATCCGACTTCATACCCAGGCTACAATTGGGATGGCCAGGATTTGCGTTATCGCCAATGCCTTGTTATTCCCCGTGCCTCGCCACTCCATGACCTCTTCATGAAGGAACTACACACTGCTCCCTCTGTAGGTCATTCTGGATTTCTCAAAATATATGAATGCCTCAAGCGCACATTCTTCTAGAAAGGGATGAAACAGGACATCCATGACTTCGTGGCAGCTTGTGATACCTGCCAATGGATGAAAGGTGAAACAGTTCATTCTCCGGGTACTCTTCAACCATTGCCCATTCCAGATCAGGTTTGGACTGATATTTCTATGGATTTTATCGAAGGGTTACCTAAATCGGGTGGTAAGTCTATTATTCTCATGGTAGTGGATCACCTTTCGAAGTATGCTCATTTTTGTCCCCTTGCCCATCCTTACACAACCTCCACCATTGCCCAAATCTTCCTTGATTCTATTTTTTGCCTTCATGGTATGCCCACCTCCATTGTGTCCGATCGAGACCCAACCTTCACTAGTCATTTCTGGCAAGAGTTGTTTAAGTTGCAGGGAACGAAGCTCAAAATGAGTTCAGCTTATCATCCACAAATGGATGGTCAAACTGAGATTGTCAACAAATGTTTGGAGACCTATCTTCATTGCTTTGCATCAGATCATCCTTCTCAATGGGCGAAGTGGCTTCCTCTGGCCGAATGGTGGTACAACACGTCCTATCATACAACTACCAAACTCACTCCTTTTGAGGTTGTTTATGGGCGCCCTCCACCCACGCCTTCTTCATACATTCCAGGCAGCTCCAGGGTCCAGGCAGTCGACATTACTCTTCGCCAGCAGACCGATGTCCTTCACCAGCTGAAGCATAATTTGGACATGGCCCAGAACCGGATGCGACAACAGGCCGACCAACATCGATCCGAGCGTAGCTTTGATGTGGGTGATATGGTTTTCCTTCACTTGCAGCCATACAAACAATCATCCCTCCAACTCCGTCGGTGCCAAAAACTTGCTATAAAATTCTATGGGCCCTACCAAGTTCTACAGCGGATTGGTTCCACTGCTTACAAATTGGCTCTTCCGCCCACCTCCAAGCTCCATCCTATTTTCCATGTTTCATCTCTCAAGAAAGTTGTGGGCACACAGGTACAAGTTCAATCAACATTACCAGAATTGGATGAGGAAGGGTCCATCTTACTTGAACCAGAACAGTTGTTGGATCATCGCACCCGCACTCTCCACAATCGTACCATCATAGATGTCCTTGTCCAGTGGCATGGGCTCCAGCCAGAAGATGCTACATGGGAGCCTCTCCATCAACTCCAACACCAGTTTCCTCAATTTCAGCTTTGAGGACAAAGCTTTTCGAAGGGGAAGGACATGTTAGGATCCTATCCTAACACCATGTTGTAATTCTCATTTACCTATGTAATAACCCACTTCCAACGTGGGGATCCTATTTTAATGTTATTATGCAATACTTAGTAATGTAGGTGGCAATAAAGGTACCTCGCCAAGTGGTACCATCTCATGTAACCATTTTTATCAATATTGTAACCGATGTAGTAAGATACCTCGCCAAGTGGTACCATTTCATGTAACCATTTTTATCAAGATTGTAACCGCCATTTGGTGGGAGATTCTAGCTCGAGTGGCATTTTGCATGTAAGCCACCTCTTGAGCATTTAGGTAGGGTTGCATGTAGTTTTCCTTTAAAAATATATGAAGCCATGTACGAGATTATCCTTTTGCAAGCTAATGAAATATTGAAGGAGGTTGCCCCCTCGAAGAGGCCCGCGATTCAGTGTTACTGTGAGATTGTTTCATTTCTGTAATTGATTTCTGCATAGTGATATTGAGTTATTTGATGTATGTGAGTTATTTTTCAGTATTTTGTGTGAGTGTGCTTTATTTTAATAGTAGGTTCCTAATACTCTGATCTAAGTGTAGCTTATCCAACCGTAGTTGGTGTAGTTGCTCTTGTCTATTTATGTTTTTCCTAGGTACTTGGTATATCTGATCAACTATGTGGGGTCGATTGGCCCTCCTATTAATATGAATGGGCTTGAATTGCTTCTCAGACCTAGAAGGGTTAACCACCTACTTTTCATAATCAAGGGAGGTCGCATTGATATTATACTCAGGCTTAAAGGTAAGCTCTACGTACTTGGGTTACGTAGAGACACAACATGCTTACATAGAGTACTCTTCATATCGAGTGGGAGGATGATCCAGGTCATCCTCTTCCTCATCTACCAAAAAGGCATGGGCTGGTATAACTATCTTACTAGGACGATGGGTGTCATATCTATCCAAATGAGCATATTTGTTGACTCATCCATGGGCGATCAAGTGGAGTGTCTTGTTCATCTAGATTGGTCCATGGTGTATACTCTTGTTCATGCTTTGATTGATGGATAGAGTGGGCCAGAATGTGAAACCGTGGCATTGACCGATTGGGACTCCTTGTATGCTAAGGATTTTGTCTAGAGAAAGAATGCAGGGCATCTTGGCTAGGAAGTTCATCAATCTAATCATATTGAGGACCTATAGATAAGTCTTGAATAGGGATATCCTAGAGGTTAAATTATTTGTAAAATCCAATATTTCATTCAGGAATGGCCATATCCTCTAGACTAATTTAGAGACGTCCCATATCTCCTTGCAAATTGTTAGCAGTACTAGATCTTGATCGAGCTTGGCTACGTGTTATTACCATGGTCTAAATAAAGCCAAACAATAAAAAAATAAACAAAAAAATAATGTGTTTATCTCTTTTAAAATTTTTGTGTGATTTCTATTACTATTTTTAGTGTGCTTTGATGTTGAAACCCCTATTCCTATTAAAGCTAAGGATAAATAAAAATCTACTAAAGGTAGTCTGAGCATACCCCCTTGTCGAGGGATATAACTCAAATTACAAAAAGTGGCTTCCTACACTGGATATGGCTCAAGGTAAACCTATGGAAATAAATAACCCTAGAAGGGGTCATGTTGTCTAATTTTTTGCTATCAACATACCCATGCTTTCGCTTAACCCATGCATTTAAGGCATGAACAAGAACGACAACTACATCCACTAATTATTTGAAAAGCCCTGTGGTAAATGGGCTTGCTAATCCTTCCTACTCTGGGTGCACCCAAAAGTATGGGACTTTTCGGTGATGAAATCTAGAAAGTTGCTCGCTTGGGGCTACTATGGTTGTTATGGTGTGAGCCAAAAAATGGATATGAAACCCACTATCACTAGTCTCGATCAATGGTTGGTGATGAAATCTAACTCATCGATGTTTACAATAGATCATATAGTGTGTAGGGTTCCTTTTAAATATTTGCAAAAGTAAATAAACCAAAGAGCACCCAATAATTCTTCACTAATGTAAAAAATGGTTAATGTTCAAAAAATCTATATGAATGACTAGCCTTTAAGCATGCACCAAGCAAGTAAACTAAAGTAGTAGCAAATAGAGGTTGTCTCACATAGATATGTTGTAGACAGAGGTCATCTGACCTAGAGATAGCCACAGCTAAGGACCATCTGGAATAGAGATGGCCATATATAGAGGTCATCTGTCTCAAAGATGATCATAATAGAAATTTAGAACTTAAAGTCTTCTAAAATCCCTTTATATAATTTGGAAAATTTTACTTTTCTTTATGGAAAACAGGAAAAGGACAAAACAACTTACTTTGATAGCCTATGTTCGATGTAGATCGTTGACTTTGTTTCCATCCTACTTTTGCTTTGACTTGATACAACTGCTTTTGGGTACCTGTAAGACACAAAAACTTATCAGTAATCCACAAAAAATCTTAAAAAGGGACTGGGTGGTCCCATTGTGATCACCATATGTATAGCAGGAAAATCGTGCAACCCAAGCAATAGAAATAAGTGAAAAGATAGCAATAGAAATAAGTGAAAAGATAGAAATCGAGTCAAGATGATCACTATTCTATGAATGTATTTTCAAGGCTAAGTCAAGGGCGATGTCTAGGTTCGATCCATGGTTTTGTCAGTGGATTGGTGTGTTTGTGGGAACGACTTAGTGGGTCTTTATCAGTCATCGAAGTAGGTGCGTTTGATTACACAGAGGATGTAAACATGGTCTTCAACCTTTGGAGTAAACCAGTGGCATAGCTTTCTATAGTGAGAGGGTTCAAAATATGTATAACAATAACCTCTCGGGATACGAAAGCTTAGGGGCTCATGGTTGGGTTTTGACAACACTTCGTTGCTTAAAAATTTGAATCTCTGGATCTTTTTCAATGGGGGTGAGTGCTAATATATAGATTTCTCAAAATAAATCTAATAATGGCACCAACCCTATGCATGAAAAGTAAAGAGGCAGTTTGCATTAAGAAAAGTGAATACCTATCTTTAAAATTTCATGCAAATTGATTAATGCATTGTGATTTTCTATTTTGGCTCATTTAAAGCGCTAAATTGTAGTTCGGGATCATGTGTGGGGTTAACTGGTAGTTTTGGCTACTAGCTATCCCACTTTATTTTTAAATTCTTCTTTTGTTGTGGTCGTATTAGGGTGAGATGGCCTTGATTTAGGGATCGTCTCAGGGTGATACGACCCTGATCTAGGGGTCATCTTGGGGTGAGACAACCTTGGAGATAAAGGAAAATATCCCTATTTAAGTGGTGAAAACCATTATTTTATCTCGAAGGTTGCCCAATGTGGATCACATGGTCTAAAGGATTCCATTTAAGTAGTCTCCTCAATATGATATGTTTTAGGTGTCTACAATTGGAGGAGACTTCAACCTAGTTTTGAAACCCATAAAAAGGGGGGGAGTCTACATAAGAGACCCAAATAGAGAACTTGTAGAAGATCTCATGCAATGGTACAATCTTATGGATGTACAACTGACAAGGGGTAAATTCACCTAGACTAATAAAATATTTGGCTCAAACTTTATTGATGAAATATTGGACTGATTCCTTTTGATGATAGTCTATTAGATCATAGAATCAAAATTTCTCAAGAAATTTTGTCATTCTGGCCATAGACCAGTGCTTTTAGGGTTTGAATAACAAGCCAATTGAGGACCCATCCCCTTCAAATATATTTTTTTTGGTTGGAGGTTAATTTTAAAGAGTTAGGTTAGCATATATGGGAGGAAAGTTGGGGAAATGGCACTTATGCCCAAAAGTGGATAAAAAATATACAACATTTAAAGCAGTAGATTAGAAAATGGATAAAAACAAAGCCAAGGACACTCCTTACTCCATACTGAAAGCAAAACTTAATGAGGTTCAAACTGTAATTGAAATTAGAGGAGAGAAGAGTATCATTCAAGAACAAAAATAACTCACTACTCATATTTTGAATATGGAAAGAGAATAAGAAAATAATTGGAGAATAAAATCCAGAATGATTTGGCTTAAACATGGTGACAAAAACACTAATTCTTTATAAGAAAGTGTAGCAAAGAAATATGTACAACACAATAACAAAGCTACAAATGGAATATGGAACAATATCAACCAATGTACAACAAATGAAAGAACATATTCTTGATTTCTTCATAAATCTATTGAGCAAAGATGGAAAAAATTGTTAGCTTTTGATGCTATATATTTAATGTAAAAACTACCACAAGGTCTAAAATAAGCATGCAATATTAAATATATGATAATGACAATATATTAAGCAAGTAAAACTCATAAGAAACTTTTGTAATAACTCATAAAACTACCATTAATGAGAGCTCACAAAAAGAGGATCTTCATACAAAATATGGAGATCTCAAATACTCCATGCTCTACATTGTAACTACCTTGTGTTACTCTAATGTACTACTCTCATCTCTTTTTTCTCTATATCTAAGGCCTATATATAATGGGATGTGACTCTTGGCCTTTCACCTTCCCATGACTCTTCATCTTCCTATTCTATAGACTCATGTACACATGGACAACATGCACATTTACATCATTGCACATTCTAGGCTAGAAGGGTCTTTCCACAACTGCCACACACTTAATAAACCAAAAGTGCAGTGCCACCAATAGAATGCCTAAGGAGTTATCGATTTCCTACAATCTCATAAGGAAAAAAGCACAATATGGATTTCATAGAGTGGCTACAAATTATAATGGCTAACAAATGATTACAATGAGGGGCATAGGTCTCTATTTATAGTAAAATCTTACTCTTGAGTTACTTGGGTTGAGAAATAATTAGTCCTAGTGAAAGTAAAGTTTTGGGGTAAGTTTAGAAAAATGTTGCACCACCAAATGTTACATACCTCTAGTGATGCCTCTAACAGGATTAGAAGACTTTCAAATTAACTTAGTGTGTCAACACATGCCAAAAGTATTACTTTCTAGAAGACTTGCTTCGAGATCCATGCCTTTAATTTACCTGTGTGACTGTCTTAGTGGTTTACTTTTGGTGAGTGAATTGCTCATATTTTTTGAGTGAATTGGTTGCATTATAGGTAGATCAACCAATTTTGCTGAGTGAATTCCTTGCATGAGCTAATCAATCATTTTCAACTAGCAAATCAACACTTGGAGCCAGTTAGTCAATTTTTACAAGCAGGTTGATCTTTGTACATTATCAAATTTTGAGAACTTTGGGATGCCTCTGCAACCTAATCTTGTCTATTGTATTTTCCTTCAAATTTTGTAAAATATTTACAAGATAGTGTTGAGTTACTATAGTAGTATTACATGTGATGTCTATTTAATTTGTTAGAGGTATTTTACTTAAAATTTTGAATTTTTAAATCTAGTGGTTTTGTCACTACATGGAGGACAAAAATTTGAAGGCCACAAATTTTGCATACAAAAACATTTTGAGAGTTTTTTTATAAATTGCACATATTTTTACAATGCTTCAAATTGTTTTATTACATTCTACTAGTAGGATTTGGAAATTTTATTAAAGCATCATGAACAACATATGCCACGTTTTTTTGAAAATTTGCTTTAGTTTTGTAGAGGTTCTTTTGTATGTAAGAGTGGGTTTTGGATGTTTAATGTAGAGTGTGGCTAATTCTTCCTTTCTAAACATGGGGGTTGATTATCAAAAATCTACCTTTTACTTGATGCATTAATTTTTTTTTTTGGTTAGTATGATAAACCCCTACAACCAATGCACAGGGCTAAGCAGTCTCTTCCCAACAATGACCCCTCATAAATCTAAGAGCTATGCTTATCAATAGGGAATTTAACACAAAGCCACCACACACCCACCCCCTCACACACTCACCCACGTCGCGGTTTGAACCTTGGACCTCCCGAAGAAGAGCCAAAGCCCAAATCGTTGCACTGCCCCCTGGGACTACTTGATGCTTTAATTGTTTTCTTTTGAGATTTAAGGATAGATCATGTCAACATATTACATGTTTAATATCTTCTCACTGGAAACTCAACACCTTAGATGCAAAGGCAAAATTACAAATTCATATCTAGGGATGGATTGATCTAGTTCATATAATTTTGGCAAGAGAAGATAATAGAAATCATTTACCCTAATTAGTGGGCAAACTTGACCCCAATCACACCTAAAGTGCCTTAATTAGGGACAAGAGGAACAAATCTATTGCAAACCCTATCTAGGTAGTAGATGTTACACTAGAAGTAATTATTAAGGATGAGATGAACAAGCATGACAGTGGTTCTTAAAAGTAGAGGGTTAAAATGTAGGTTCCACAAATATTGGCAAGGTTCTTTAAAGGTTCAAAATTGGATCATGTTGAAGTGAGGATTGAATTCAAATTACTCCATGACTTTTCTTTTGAAAGGATTTTTCCTTGTGGTCTTCTCTAGTTTGGAAATTGAGGATAAATAATGGGTGTTGCCCCATGGCTTAGGGGGAGACATGCACTATATTTAAAACCATGTAGTGCAAATATTTCTATGGAGCCAAGAACCATTAAAAGGCTTCTAGTGTAGGTTAGGCTTTTTGGACTTCCATGTGAACTTATTAACAAGGAGGTTCTAAATAATGTTGGCAATACTCTAGGGGAATTCATCTAGAAAGGACCAAATACTAAGGAGCAAAAGCATGTTAAATATACTCAAATTTGTGTTGCCATGGAAATTTCATGATATTTGTCGTAGTTCATAAACATTAAATTTGAATCAAATAATGAAATCAACAACTAGATTACTAGAACATTACAATTCAATGTCTCAAATGTTACAAGAATGGACAACTAGCAAGAGATTGCAAAGTGACAACGATGGAGAAAGAAATTTTTTTGGTCATGAGATAAACTTTAGGATGAAGTGAGGAGATCATGCCATAAAAAAAGTTGGATTAGACCAAGGATTTTCCACTCTCATAAAAGTGGCAAAGAAAATCCCTTTGCATCAACAAAAGGACAAGGTTGTTATGTTTACTCAAATCAACCATTATAACATAAAGGATGAGGAAGTATAATGTGCAAGTTCAAATTCAAAAGGCATCAAAGTTGCAAATGAGTATGTGGAGATAAATTATAAAACAAAGGAGGCAAAAGAGATCAAGTTTAATCTAGGTAAATCATCTTCATTTTATCAAGTAGTATAACATCCTCTCCTTGCAATAAAAATTAAAGTATAGTTTATCCCTTGTACTTTAGAGTTTTAAGAGCAGCATAATAAATAAATGAGTTTGGAGGATATCCATGGCAATTTAGGGTTTTCAGAGCAATATAAGAAAGTAATTACTATGGAGGATTATCCTTGTGCTTTAGAGTTTCCAAGGAAACATAATGAAGAAATATTCAAATTATTTGAATTTTCTAAAGATGACAAATTTCATGTGAAACAAAATTAAGTTAATATTTGTAAACAAACCATGTTTGAAACTTGATTGTCATTTATACATTGAAACTAAAAAATTAAATAATGAAGACTTTAATATCCCAATTCAATTGACCTAGAATATAAAAATAATAAATAGTAAATAAAACAAATTTTACTAAACATGATTACTTCAAAAAGAAATCAAAGATAGCATAATAATCCCTTAATATTTGTCCTTAGGCCCAATATAATCATAAAAAAAATGTAATATTTTTTTAAAGTTGTTCAAAAGTTGAATTGTCATTCAAGCATTAAAAAATGGTTAGTATTTTTAAGAACACTATCACAAAGCTATAACGAACCCTTCTAATAATCCTTGTATTTTGATCATACCAAAAAACATAAGGGATAAGCTTTCCTCTAAATTGCATCCACAATAGATTTTCCACATCTACTATATTTTAATATCTCCAACATTTTAGTGAGGGATTGGGGAGATCTACTCTTCTACCTTTGTCATTCACCATATTAACTCAATAAAGAACATAGTAAATCTTCTATCAACAATTGGAAAAATGGCACTAGGTGGAGGGAAGGCTTACAAAGTAGGATCTCAATAAGCAATTAGGTCATATGGAGGGGTCGCACTCTTTGATTGAAATGATTAAATAGTAATTTGAAGTAAACCAACAATATGAGACATTAGACTATCTTTCATGGAGAGAAGAACATAATAGATTAAAAGGACTCTCATTATTATTTTCTATCTAGTCATTTAACAAGATAAACTTTGTGAAATGCAATTTGCTTAATATAGATCTTAAAAAAACTATTAAGCTTTACAAAGCATAGTGATGGATTTCGGTACATCATATTATGCATCCTCCATATTGGTCTTATCATATATGGTGTGTCTATAACAATGGTTGCTTGGGTTTATTAGCAAGTTCCATTCAAAATCTTGAGTGTCTATGATTTCACCACCTTGTCTTTTCAATTCTTGAGAGCACAATATGCAATAATAACCACAATAATCCAATCCCCCTTCTCATTTTCTACTAACACTCTACAACATGATGATTATATAATATTAGCTCACATGACCATAACATCTTATCACATTTTATGTAAATTTTCTTCTGAGGTTGACACCTTTGTAGGAAATGCTTGGCTTCACCCTTCTAAATATGGATGCAACAATGATGGATGGTGTGTATAGCAAACATGCTTGTCTTGTGGTGTGTATAACAAACATGCTTGTTCCTTAGAAACACCGAATCACGATGTCCACTTTCTACACCTTCTCAAAAAAAAATAATGAGGTGCTATAGAACATGCACAATAGTACAATTATTTAAATTTTGTAGTTGAATAGACTCGTCTAGTTTCAAAGATTTTTTATTTATACTAACATAAAAATCATCTTTGCATTAAAACACAAGCTTAAGACAAAATATAAATCTTATAACCTACTTATTTTGTTTAACAAGTAGATATATGTACAATCCAAGCAAGGATCAAATTTAAAGCTTTTTAACCCTTCTACTTCATATTAAGTTTAAGTAGTTTTGTAATTTAGCTTGAGGAAAGAATAAATTTTTATCCACCAACAATTAATACATATATACCAAAAAAAAATTAATTTAAATTGAAATTGAAATTAAAATCAATAAAATCATCAAATAAATAAACTCCCATAAATTGAACATTTTATAAAAAAAATTATAATTTTTTTATAAAAATATCTATTTATTCTTGAGTTTACTAACTAAAGTCTTCTATGAAGTTGATTCATAGGAAGCCATACCAATAAACACTTTTAAATAAATTAAATAAAATATGGTTTAAAAAAATCCACTATGTTTGGACAAATGGGTAAGTGGTTAATACCAACTTTTTCATTCAAAATTTAGATTTCTAATCATATAGCCTTAAGCTATATATTAGGCTTCACTATAAAAACTCATATTATTTATAATAATTCTCGGTTGTAATACCATACAAAGGAAGGCATTTTTCGGTTGTTGTATTAACTAATTAAACAAGGCATCAATGACGAGGACCCATTGGAAAAATAATAGATATGGAACCCAAATTTATAGTGGCTTTCTGTTCAATGGCATTTATAATTGGATCCACCCTTTTAGTGACAATTGAAGAGGGAAACAATGCAAATGAGGGGAAAAATGCAAATGATGAGTTATATAGGCTACTTATAACTAACTAAAAATAGTGTAGGTTACATAGGGAAACAATGCAAATGATGAGTTATATAGGCTACTTATAACCAAGTAAAAAAAAATAGTGTAGGTGTAACCAAAATAGTGTGATTGTAAACAATTTGTAGCTAACAAAAGGTCGGTCGAGCTGGCCTGTGCATAACATTTAGTGTGTATTGTTATAGTCTTTCTTGAAGAAAAAGGTCAAATACTGACCCTCGAGCTATGATGGTGAATTGAAAATGCATCATTTAATTTGTTACTATACTTTCCATGTTCATGTCGATGTGGACGCATGTCTACCAAGTATTGAACTCTGCACCTACAGCTGGAGAATTCTAAACCCTTTGTCCCCAAATGTGTCCAAAATAAATATCACCATCTGGCTCAACGACAAAAGGGATATATCTCCCAACTCCCCCTCGTGGACCAAAGGGCCATGGCAAATAATAAAAATCACCTTACCTTCACTTTGACCTATGCTCGGTAACATTGGGCTTATCATATTTCAAGTCAAAGACCCAATATTTGCCATTTCATATTTCAAGTCAAAGACCCCCATGTGACAACCATTGGCAACGAAGGCCTAAAGCCTGGTTTCATCACGTGCCGACTTTATCAACATTCTCAGCCTTTACTCCACAATATTATTATTGAAATCCTTATTCTTCTTCCAAGTTTTGACCTCCACGATTCTCTTCCCAACGTTATATTTTAATGGTAAAACATACCTGTCAATTGTGTGCCTCAGGACCACACAGTTTACCTTTTTAGACATGCGTTTCTCATCAGCCCAAAACTAGAAGTTACAACTCCCCTTTGTTCACATTGTCAAACACTAAATTTACAAATATTTTAAGTCTGAACCAGACGAAATTTCCTAATAGAACGTGCCCTCCTTGCTATGGCTAATAAGGTGCCGACTGAAAAAAATAGAACTCTACTTTTAGCGAAAGATAAGATAAAGAAGATCATAAAAGGTCGTTCCAATTTTTCAGAAAATACTTCCTAAGGTGTTTTAAAAATCACAATACTCACCACAGAAAAATTAGAAATTTATAGGAACTATAATAGAAACCCTTTTTCCTTCCCGGCAGAGGTTCGAATCTCTGGGACTAGAGATTCCTTGTTATTCCCAGGATCCTGCAACGTAGTTATATCATAAAAATCATTATAAACACAACAATGGTAGAGGTGTCTCGATAAAGTTTGCAAGCAGGAACAAGGCATCCCATTCGCCTAAATATCAGTATTATCATTAGTCACCACAACACAAAAATATGTGCGACTTTGCAAGTATGCCTTGTAAAATTGATCATATACACTGCACTGTTTGATTCCTGGAGCAGTATTATAATGCAAAAGAAAATGGGGAAAAAAATTGGTAATAACTAGGAATTATTCACCACAAAACTTCTTACATGAATTTGCCTTCAAAAAACCATGGATCGATCTCCAGCCTCATTCCTTTTGAGCTCGGAAACAAATAAATAAACCCTGGACTTGGATACTCACAAATTATAACATCCCTATACTTGTTCTTTCGTCTTCTGTACATCGGACGACCCTGCACTAAAACTAAAATTCAAATACATATGAAATTAAAATAAATTATAATCAGATATCGGTATCAGCCCCTACACAACTCGGCAGGGGCAGGGGAGGGTGGATCATTGGTGTTGGCTCTTTGAATCGCAAGCCCCGCCTTGGAATGCCTGAAGGCGCGCATCGGGCTAGCGAAGGCCCAACTCCACCCCCGCCCGCTACGCCGCTGCGACTGCGTGCCCTCCTCCGCCCCGAGATTAGAACCCTTAAATTCGGGCGGCAGTATTTCCGGCGTAGTACAGAACACGCTACCATTTCGAGACTTGTTATGATTGTTCTCCCAGAAGTAGCCGTAGCCGGAGAAGCTCCGCCGCCCGACGCCGACCGATCTGGACTTCAGCAGCCGCTCCACTACAATCCGATCGCCGCCCCCGCCGTTACTGCTCACCGAAGATCTCGGCGCCTCCTTGCCAGAATCCTTACAATCTTTACAATCCTCTTTGGCTTGCCCCCGGATTTTCTTCTTTTTCTTGAAGAGAACAAACGAAAGGATTGTATACCACTTCTTTGTAGGGATCTTCGGGGTCAGGGGTTCGAAACCGGAGGCCATCGGCGCTGCTCTGGTGGTCTCGATGGCGGCGGATTTGCTCCTCCGGAGCAAAACAATGGCGGCCTCGGCCTTAGAGGGTTCGAACTCGGGCCTGTCGCTCTCTATCAAGAACGATATCCTCCCCACGCTTCCCACCTCCACCGATCCCCCGCCGCCACCATTATTGTCGCTGCTGTCGCATTTCTTCTTATTCTTCATGCAATCCATGGCGGAGGATGAAGATGTGGAAGCTTCGGAGCAGGAGCACGAGGAGGCGGAAGAATGCCTTTGCCTTTGCTCGCCGCAGTCAGGGCAGAAAAGCTTGTTGAAGCGCTCCCGCAGGCAGACCGGGCAGATCCCCGTGCCGTGGCTCTGCGGGTGCCTACGGCAGCGGGATTCGAACCCGTCCCATTCCACCACACTTTTCCCTCTATCCCTCATCCTCGCAGGACAAATCTGGTCTTCTTTCTCTCAGAATACAAAGGCCTTTTACTATTCTGAGAAATGAATTTGCTCCTGCTCTTGCTATACAAAAGCTACAGGAGATTCTAGTCTCCTGAATCCGCTGGTTTGCTCTATCTACTTTTGCTTCTGGTTCCGCAGCGAATGCAATCACAACATCTTTATGTTGGTTTGAATCTGAGGACCATTCGGGCTCTTTATCCCTCTAATCCGCGTTTGTTTCCGACATGGGCACCAAAATTAAAGTATGTATGTCAGAGATATAGACCCATACATCCAACGTAAATTCCGTCGGGGGCGATCGGACGTGGCATCTTTGGTACACGAAAATTGTTGGCGCCGTTTAACGTGTCAGTTTCCTTATACGGCCACAGGCAGTTTTTTAAGGCGCTGGTCACATGGTAGGTGATGGCATCGGATACTTTCAAATAATGTCCTACAAATTTGTCAGCCAAGTTAACGCCACCGCCAGTAGCGCTGGTGTAATTTGTTTCAATTAGTCAATTGAAGCTTCCTATGTTAGACTTTTAAATTGGTGAATCCCAAATTTCCGATAACAAATTGCTAAAGTTGGAGGCTTTTTTTTTTTTTTTTTTCTTTTTCGTTGTTGTTGTTTAAATTAGTCAATTGAAGCTTCCTATGTTAGACTTCTAAATTGGTGAATCCCACATTTCAAATAACAATTGCTAAAGTTGGGAGGTTTTTTTTTTTTCAAATAGCTGTTAAATATGGGATTTTCTAGAAGAGCATGTTTAGTTTTGGTTAGGGACTTGTGTTAAGATGTGGTCCTTAACTTTTTTATTATTATTATCTCCGGTTTGGAACTTGTGTCTGGTTCATTATTGTTTGAATAACAAGTGGATCTGCAAGTGGTGTTCATTTTTTTCTGGTGGGTCTTAGACTGTATACTGTGATTGATCCATTGTTTTTAGCTTACACGATAAGGATGCACCTAATCTTGTTCTATTAGCTTTGAAAAGATGCTTGTTAGTCTCTAGGGCCTTGAATTTTGAAAGTATAGTTTCTTTCGTTTTAAATATTTATAAATAATAAAAGATATTAATGTGAAATGTTTTTTAATGGTATTTATATTAAATTTTTTATTTAAGTTCATTGAATTTTGATCGCATTACATTTTAATTTTTTAAATATTACTAATTTTTATAAGCTTTCAAGTCTATTTAAAACTTTCATTAAATTTAATTAATTTTTTATCTTAATTTTTTCCTACAAAAATTAATAATACCTTTAAATTCATTGAAATTTGATCACCTTATATTTAAATTTTTAAAATATTATTAATTCTTATAAGATTTCAAGTCTATTTAAGGCTTTTATTTTTTTTTAAGTAAATATTTAAGGCTTTCATTAAATTTAATTAGTTTAAAAACATTGTTTCTAGGAGAATCAATGATACCTTTTTCCAACGGGCAAAAAATAGGATTAAGCATAGACTTTTGATTTTTTGGTTTGTTATGGAGTGGTTTTAGATTTTTTTAATTTTAATATTTTATAGGTAAGTTGGTAAGTTTGATTGAATCATAAAATAAAATAAATATATTTTTTTATGGAATCTTATATTTCAAATATAAAATAAGTTCATGGGTTTAGGTGGATTGGTAAGTTGGGGTGCTTACCGAGAGGAGACCTAGGTTCCAATCCTATTGGTTGTGCCCATGCATAGCCAGTAGCCCGATCTGTTGCACTGACCTTTACCAAAATATGTATAAACAGTTTTATTGGTTTTTGGTTTATTTTTTTAATGAATACACACTCACTCCCTCACACTTGCCCTCTCACTCCAAGAGCCAAAACCCATTTTTAAGTTTATTTTTGTGATTTACATATAATTTTATTTGATTTTATGATTTTTGTTGTAGTTTTGTGTTCAATCTTATTTCTATTTTTAAAATTAATTTATATATAAAATTTTTAAGTATTATATGCTTATGCTTTTAGATTAACCTGTGATCTATATACTATTTTTTTTTTTTTTTTCAAGGTAAGTAATGTTTTAATCTAACTTTAATTTATAAGATTTTTTCTCGTTACCCCATGTTATAGTTAATATTTATTTATTTTTATTTTTATTTTATTTTATTATTTTTATTTTGGTAATATTAAGATATAGGGTTTTTTTGGTTTTGGTAATATTACCTCTGTTACAACAACTCCACCAGAGAGACACACATCCACCCCCTCACATGCTCACCCATGCCACGGTTTGAACCTTGGATCTCCCAAAGAAGAGCCAAAGCACAAACTGTTGCACTGCATCCTAGGTGCTTGTGTTAATGTTTTTTTTTTTTTACTATTTACATTTTTAAACCATTTTTATTTTTATCTTTAATTTATACATTAGATTTGCTCAATTTTTTTTCTTTTGACCCATATTTGTTAGTTTTGATGTTCATAATAGACTTAGTGTTTTATACTTGTTTTTTTTCACCCATACTTCTTAGTTATGATACAGTAAACTTATACTGATTTATATAAGTTTATTTTTTTAATAAATTTACACAATTTTTTATGAGGGGTTTTGGTCCCCTCATATTGAGTGGGGTTTGAACCTTGAACTTTTAAAGAAAGGTCAAAACCCTTACCATTATAGCTAAATTTTTATTCTATATTTTTTACTTATAAGTGACTTTAATTTAATTTTTTTTTTTCTAATAAAGATATGTAACCTTCTTTTCTTTTGGTTTGTATTTTAAAAATTACACAGCTTTGCACGAAGTGGCCAATACTCATAATAACTTCTTTTATTTAAAATAATTGTTGGTTCCAATAAAAAAATTACACAACTTTATTTGTGTTTTTACTTGTAATTTAAAAGTTTGATTTTTTTTTTCATAGGAAACCTTTATAAACTCTAACATGTTGGATAAAGATGAAATCAATGGCCTCAACCATCTATGAATGCCCAAGTTTTTCGGACATCCGTGGCAAACACAAAGAAACACTTGGAAAAGGGTCTATGGCAGAGTTATTTGAAAACAGTAAAATAAAAAAATTCGAGAAATTGCTAACCAAATCAGTAAAAGAAGGAACAACCTTCTCAAGGATATTAATGGTCATATGTTTTGAATAACTATGTTTCCATATTTAGAAATCCATAAACCATATTTTAAATCTTGTGAATGTAATTAAAATCTTTTATTTCATTTCAACTATCCAATCCCTTTCAAATTTAAAAGTTTAAATTTTATTTTTCACTATAATTTATTGCCCATCATGCTCTTACAGTCTTTCCATGTTTCATGTCTTACCTAAAATTACATGCAACCTTTCCCATTTGCTTTCAACTCATACCTAATGTCTTATACACAAATTTTTGGTTTAGACTTTAACTTGTGCACAAGTTCATTTCAGTTTTATTTTATTAATTTTAAACTTATTCTTCGAAATTTTTGGTTCATCCACACTTAGACTCCTAGCCTGGCCTCATGCACACAACTTGGTTTCACTTGAATTATATTTTTATTTAATTTTTAATAAATTATTTAGATTAATTTTATATATAATTAATTTTAATTAGTTATATGGAACCACGTCGTAATCATATGGTGAAATTACAACGTTGTTTTTTTAACAATTATGAATATATTCTTTGACAAGATTTGAACTCCTCCTTAAAAATTGAAAAATGTAACTATTTAAACTAATATAATTTAACTTAAATATTTCTATATTAAAATATTAAATATATTATTTAATAATTTTGTATTTATCATATTTATTTAAAAAACATGCTTCTCAATCAAATAAATAATAAAATAAAATATAAAAATAACTTTTATTATAATTAAAATGAAGTACATAATTTATCTTCTTAAAATGATTAGAAATCTTGCTCAGCTAATTAGGCTTATTAGCCATCATAATCAGATAGTGTAAGTCACCTGGATCTTGCTTTCTAGTTTTTGTCTTTCAATGTCTGTTTAGTTTTTGGATGTATGTCTTCTAGGGTGGTGCACAGGGAGTGTTTTTCCTTTGTCCTCGGTGTAAGTCACCTGGATCTTGCTTTCTAGTTTCTGTCTTTCAATGTCTGTTTAGTTTTTGGATACCTGTCTTCTAAGGTGGTGCACAAGTAGTGTTTTTCCTTTGTCTTGGACTGAGCTGAGTTTCCAACCTGAGCATTTTTGTTCTCTTTGATGATACTTGTTGGATTCCCGAGTTTTACTATGGGAAAGGTTATAGGTCCTTTCAATACCCCTTTATCAATCAAAAAAATGAAATACATAAGTATTTAACTTAAATATTTTTGTATTAAAGTATTAAATATATTATTTAATAATTTTGTATTTATCATATTTATTTAAAAAATATGCTTCTCAATCAAATAAAATATAAAAATAACTTTTATTATAATTAAAATGAAGTACATAATTTATCTTCTCTTAGAAATCTTGCTCAGCTAATTAAGCTCGTTAGCCATCACAATCAATGGTGTAAGTCACTTGGATCTTGTTTTTTGGTTTTTGTTTTTCAATGTCTATCTGTTTAGTTTTTGGATGTATGTCTTCTAGGGTGGTGCACATGGAGTGTTTTTCCTTTGTCCTCGGTGTAAGTCACCTTAATCTTGTTTTCTAGTTTATGTCTTTCAATGTCTGTTTAGTTTTTGGATGCCTGTCTTCTAAGGTGGTGCACAAGTAGTGTTTTTCCTTTTTCTTGGACTGAACTGGGTTTCCAACCTAAGCATTTTTGTTCTCTTTGATGATACTTGTTAGATTCCCGAGTTTACTCTGAGAAAGGTTATAGGTCCTTTCAATACCCCTCTATCAATCAAAAAAATGAAATACATAAGTAATACTTTTATACACATCCACCATAAAGATTGAACCGGGATTACATCACCAGTAATTTTATTACTAAATTTTATTAAACCTTCTCTTAAACATCATAAACCAAAAATTAATAATAATAATAATTAATACTAAAAAAAATTATAGTAAACCCTTTAACTTTTTCAAAATTTCCTTACTTGCATATCAAATTAAAATCTCCCCTTTAATTTACTTATAATACACTGAATCAACTCGTTCTTCGTTACGCATATATCAAGTCCATTAAAGAAAATATATTTAAACTAAAACCTTTGAGATCAATCCACGTTTTAAACATCAGTGGCCAAACCTTTGAAATCAATCCACGTTTTAAACCTCAATGGGCACAGGCTTTTTCAGCTTTGGAGTACCCTATTTTAATTAATTCAAACAAATGTATATTATTTAAAAATCTAGTCAACACAGTCTTAGACAAGTCTGTGGTATAAAGTCATAAATTACATCATGCACACAGGACAATATAATACAAAAATCCCATTTTTTTATTTTATTTTATCAAACATAAGCATGGTCAAAATGTACTGGCAAAATTAATACTCAATCAAAGATTCTACATCAAACCATAGACTAAGAAATATTATAATGTATATATATATATTCGTAAGCATGATCTTACATGTCGTTACCCTTAGTACGTTCAAAAGAGTTCTAGGATGTCCTAGTTGGTGGCGTGGACTATGGGGGAAAATTTTTACATCTTCAAGCACAGAGAAATTTTCTTAAAGTAATCACACAGTAATCATTATAATGGAGACATTGAAAATGATACACTCCTTTAGCCACAATGGGGGCCAAGGTAATGTTGTTCTCCATCAACATATTCCTCGTTGGAATTTGGTGTTAAAGCCATAAAACTACACAAGCAACCTCAGGGAAAAAAATAATAGTTTGGCCCATCAAATGAAAAAAATAATAACTTGGCCCATCAAATGCTTGGTCATGTTCAAGGGTCAAAATTGGTAGGAATTTAATATTGTTTGAATAAATAAATGATGCCTAAGGTTGAGATCTTCGATGAATCATGGGGTGAATTCCTATGGGAAGAAGCCAAAGTTATTGGGATCATAAGAATGAGAATGCATGCATTCTGCAATCATTCATGCTATGTTTCTAATTTTTTTTTTTTTTATAAAGAGTTCATCCTAACAACTATGTAGTGGGCAACAACTTGGTTACTCATAACTATTGCTTTGTATCCTAATTGCCTTTTGAGGGTGTTCATTATGTCATAATAACTATTCTTCCATGTGTCAAGGCTAAGGTTTAATACCCAAACCACAATTTTAATGTGTAACTACATGATATAAATCATCATTACAGGATAAAGCATGTATGTACCTTTAAGCCAATTATTGCATTGCAATAGAGTAAATGAGGCATAGTGTAGAATAAACAAAAGCCACCTTAGGATTATGCTATTATTAAGGGAAAGGGAATCAAGAGGTGTGCTTGTGTATAGCATGTGTAGAAACTTTGCATAAGGATGTTCAATGAAAAGCACAATTTCAAGGTTTTGAAGGCTTTATGCAAATGCTTTTAGTAGTATATAATTTTCCTTTAATCCGAGGTCAGACATAAAAAGGGACCTCTTCTATCTATACGAGGATGTCATCATTAGGTGTGTAAGAGAAGAGATAAAGGTAGTTGTGTATGCTTTTACTTTTTTCTATAGTTTAATTTGGTCATTATACATAGCATATGAAATTATATTAAAAATAATTATTTATTTGATTAAAAAAAAGTTATAGAGGGCTTAAATTGTTTCTAAGGAGAATAGTTTTATATGATGAGATAATAAATACTATTTATGCAATAAATAATTATTTATTTGATTTAAAAAAAGTTATAGAGGGCTTAAATTGTTTCTAAGGATAATAGTTTTATATGATGAAATAATAAATACTATTTATGCAATCATTTTCAGATGATAATGAAATAAGAAATGTTATTTATATAAAGTATTTTTTAGATGATAATAAGTAATAAATTATAATTAGTTTTTTAATATATGAAATTGAAATGGGTATTATTCATATTACATCATGATTACATAGTGGTATTATAATAGTTTGACAATAATTATATATGTGTTGCTTGGTAAGATTTAAATCTCAATTTTCTCTTTAAAAGTTGAGGTAGTTAATCGAATGAGTTAATGAATTATTATAACAAGATGTAGAATAAGTAGGGTGGATATGGTCTTACACTCATACAAAACTTTTAAATTGATGATATCAATGATCAATATGATTCAACCATCTATTAGCAATTGCCATGTGAGTTGTAATAGTACATTAATAAGCGTGTTAAGTTATTAGCTTAAAATGAATGTTTTGAAGCATGAGATAATGGAGAAAGTGATATGTTTGTTATCAACATAATCCAACATTATGAACATGTCTTGACAAATTCCAAATGCACATATGCCTTAGGTGAGGAGCCAAGGTGCCTTGCACAAACAATGTCAACATATGTACGTTTGGGTATTGTATGATTATATCCATGTCCCCTCTCCACTACTATAATCACACTCCATATTCTTTATTGCATTGGTACATTTCTTTCATACACTTGACTCTCACAAGCATGAATGGCATGTGTGATGAAAGAGAGATGATAGTGTGTTGGAATAGTACGTTGATAAGTGTGTTAAGTTATTAACTAAAAATAAATGTTTTGTAGCATGAGATAATGAAGAAAGTGATCTATATGTTATCAACATAATCCAACATGTTGGTATCCAATATCTAATAATTTGGTTACTACCTTGGGGTCCTTGTTATTTTGAAGACACACAAAACCAAAGAACCAACCAATTTGAGCCTCTAGGAAGTCAGTTTTGTACAGTCAAGTTCAAAGGTGTGATTTGCTCTAAATGATGTAATTGGTTCAAGCTAAGCAAAACACTCAAGAAATCAGAGCAAAACACTTCTAGGGGGGAGCAAATCACTCATTAATTAGGTAAAAGCAAGGAGCACATGGATCCTGAGGAAAATATGTGACAAGTAATATTTTGTCATGTAGTGATATCATTAATCATTTTGGAAGGCTTCTAAACCATTTAGAGATGCATTTAGAGGTATGTACCATTGGTAGCGATGCTCCCAAAGCTTTACTTTTAGTAGAAGTAGAAATTTCTCGCCCATGATAACTCAAGGGTAAATTCTTGTTGGAGAATATTATATTATTTGGTACAAGCTAATGTACCCCCATGGTACCTATGGTATAATGTAAATATTAGAATAGAGTTTGAGTCTGTAGTTTAGGAGTATGATTTATATTTCCCTCTTATGTAAGTAGTCATGTGCAAGATATGCATAAGTATCATAGAGTTAAGTGTACATGTAAGTAGAGAGTCAAGAGTCATGTATACAAGTGGCAAGATGAGAAGCCAAAGGACATGTGAGAGTTGTCATATGGAGAGCAATAGTCAAGTACTTGAAGAGTCATCTTGTATGGCTATATTATGGAGATAAAGCTCCATGTATTGTATCAAAGAGTATCTAGAAATGTATGACACATTCAAGCATGAATATTGAAGCTTGTATGCATATTTTGAGCAATTATACTATAAGTGTTCTTCATGTTATTACATAAATGATTTGGCTATTTTACATTCAAATTTGATATTATTTTGAATGTTATTATTATTTATATTTGCCAACATATATTTTGATTTCTCTTATATTTAAGTTGAAGAATACAAGCTTACACTAAGAGGGGGGGTGAACAGTATAATACCACTTTTTAATTTCTTTCCAAACCAATATCAATTAACATCCTTAATTGCAATAACTAAATATAGCATTGTGCATTAATAACTTAGATAGCAATAGTAAACAAGAGCACAAGTCACCATACGCAATTGAGACACAAGATTTAACGTGGTTCCCCCAATGTGGGGTACTCCACAAGATAATATCCTTATAATATTTCACACAGAAATAAGGATCCTTATCCAATACAATGATTTTTTTGATCTACTCAAAGCTAGGAAATAACAAGCTCACACAGAAATTGTCCAAATCTGCATAAGAAGCTCACACAAAACTTGTCCAAATCTACATAAGAAGCTCACACAGAACTTGTCCAAAATTGCTCAACAAGCTCACACAAAACTTGTCCAAATTTCTTTGATCTGCTCAAAGCTAGGCAATAACAAGCTCACACAGAACTTGTCCAAATCTGCATAACAAGTTCATACAAAACTTGTCCAAAACTGCTCAACAAGCTCACATAGAACTTGTCCAAATCTGCATAACAAGCTCACACAAAACTTATCCAAAACTGCTCAACAAGCTCATACAAAACTTGCTCGAATCTGCTCCAACAAGCTCACTAAGAACTTGTCCAAATATACTCTATCAATCTCACCAATAACTTGCTCAAATCTGCTCCAACAAGCTCACTAAGAACTTGTCCAAATTTGCTCTACAGGCTCACTCAGAACCTCATCAAACTTTGTCTCAAATATGTCCATAAATCTGTCTAAAACTGTCCACAAATCTATCCCAAAAACTGTCCACAAAGCCTTCTCAAAGTCTCAATCAACCATACACAAACTGCCACAAATCTATCCAAAAAATATATCCCAAAGGCTCAATCAATCATGCTCAAGTAGTACTCAAATCTCATCCACAAATCTATGAAGGCAAGGCTCAAAGATGAACTCAACAATGAATGGCAATGCACTCAATAATGGATGACAACAATGATCCACAATGATCTCAACTCAACTCAACTCAAGTCAATCTCAACTCAACTCAACTCAAGTCAATCTCAACTCAACTCAAGTCAACTCATAGAAGCATAAAGAGAATTGTTAGAGACTCAATATGTTCTAAGCTCAATCTCAACTCAAATCAGAATTATAGAATATCATCTTTGTCATGCTTATGCTTTCCATCTTCTCATACCTATTTTGCTTGTATCTGTCATCTTTGTCATGCTTATGCTTTCCATCTTATTTTCTTCTATGACCCTATTTTTCATCATCACTATTTTCTTCATGTGGACACTTGTGTGCATAGTGACCAAAATCACCACACTTGTAGCATTTGACTTTTCTCATATCTCTGTAATTCCTTGAGTCCTTATTCATTTTGATGAAGTTAGCTTCCTCATCATTATCTAGATATCTATCTATCTCTGGAACTTCTCATTTATTATTCTCTAAAGCCTTGAATGCAATCTCTTTTATTGGAACCTGATGCTTACTCACCCTCATCTCATGAGCTGTGAGAGTTCCTTGCAATTCTTCCATTGTTAGCTTTTTGATATCCATTATTTCTTCTATTGCTAAAACCTTTGCATCGTACTTCATGGGAAGTAATCTCAAAATATTTTGAGTAACTTCTGATTCTTTTATCTCAAATCCTAGGCCTCTCATGGTGTTAGTAATCTCATCAACTTGAAGTAAAAACTTTGCAATATCTTCAAAATCTTCCATTTTCAATTCCTCAAATATTTTTCTATGAGTTTGTAGTTTTTCCAACTTTACCTTGGAATCCCCTTCATAAGTATTCCACAACTTGGTCCACATTTCATTAGCTGAATTACATACCATGACCTTTGAAAAATTTGTCTCACGTAGCCCACTCAAAATACAATTCATTACCCTTGCATTGATCTCAACCAATTTTTTGATAGTTTTATCTACCTCGGGATCACCTTCAATCCTATACTCTTTTTCAACCATCTGCCATACCTCATAACCTTGTGATATCAAGTAGTTCTTCATTCTCATGCTCCAGAAATCATAATTATTACCATTAAAGAGTGGAGCCTTATTTGTAGATGATCCATTCTGTGAAGCAATCTATGTTCTTATAGAATATGTCCTCAAGCTATTAGCTTTTTCGAAGGAACCCACTTTGATACCAATTGAAGAACACAAGCTTATACTGAGAGGGGGGGTGAACAGTATAATACCACTTTTTACTTTCTTTTCAAACCAATATCAATTAATGTTCTTAATTGCAATAACCAAATATAGTAGTGTGCATTAATAACTCATAGCAATAGTAAACAAGAGCACAATTCACCATACACAATTGAGACACAATATTTAACGTGGTTCCTCCAATGTGGGGTACTCTATAAGATAATCTCATTATAATATTTCACACAGAAATAAGGATCCTTATCCAATACAATGATTTCTTTGATCTGCTTAAAGCTAGACAATAACAAGCTCACATAGAACTTGTCCAAATCTACATAACAAGCTCACACAGAACTTGTCCAAAACTACTCAACAAGCTCACACAGAACTTGTCCAAATTTCTTTGATCTTATCAAAGCTAGGCAATAACAAGCTCACACAAAACTTGTCCAAATCTACATAACAAGCTCACACAAAACTTGTCCAAAAATACTCAACAAGCTCATACAGAACTTGCTCAAATTTTCTCTAACAAGCTCACTAAGAACTTGTCCAAATCTGCTCTAACAAGCTCACCAAGAACTTACTCAAATTTGCTCCAACAAGCTCTCTAAGAACTTGTCCAAATTTGCTCTAGCAAGCTCACCAAGAACTTGCTCAAATCTGCTCCAACAAGCTCACTAAGAACTTGTCCAAATATGCTCTACAAGCTCACTCAGAACCTCATCAAAATCTATCCCAAATATTTCCATAAATCTGTCTAAAAATGTCCACAAATCTATCCCAAAAATTGTCCAAAAAGCCTTCTCAAAGGCTCAATAAACCATACACAAAATACCACAAATTTGTCCAAAAAATCTATCCCAAAGGCCTTCTCAAAGGCTCAATCAATCATGCTCAAGTAGTACTAAAATCTCATCCACAAATCTATGAAGGCAAGGCTCAAAGATGAACTCAACAATGAATGGCAATGCACTCAACAATAGATAACAACAATGATCCACAATGATCTAAACTCAACTCAACTCAAGTCAATCTCAACTCAACTCAAATCAAGTTAATCTCAACTCAACTCAAGTCAATATCAACTCAACTCAAGTCAACTCATAGAAGCATAAAGAGAATTGTTAGAGACTCAATATGTTCTAAGCTCAATCTCAACTCAAATCATAATTATAGAATAGTTTGTTTCATGTAACTTGAATAATCACCTCACACAATCACTTGACTAGGCTCAATCAACTCAACTCAACCAATCACCACAAGGGATAAATCTTTCTCACAAAACCCTAGTCCAAGCATATGTCAACCAACTCAAATGTTTCCAACAATGCTCAACCATAAATCTCACATAACAATGATGCTCATGTTCTTTTCAAGTTCTTTACATAACCAATGGGCTTCAACAACTATGTTTATAAAACAAGGTTTAAATACAACTCTCAAACCAGAAAACCTTAAGCATTCAACCAACCACTTTCAAAAAGGAAACCACAATCAATCCTTTTCACTCCAATGATATTTCAGAAATCAACCACCATAAACAATCAATAGGAGAATGTGCCCATACCTTTTTTATGCCAAGAAGTTGTCCACAAAATCTACCACACTAAACACAACTTTCCTTTCCAATATTAATAAGGGTTAGTGGACTTCAAATAATAATCACAAGATAAAGCATAACTCAATTTACACCTTTTTACTCCAACTTAATAAACACATCCACCAAAGTCCTTTTTAATAAAAACCCTTATCAAAATAATAATCAATAAGCCTCTCAGAAATTATTTTATAACAAATCCTTATTTCTCCTAAATCTTAATTCTCAATTTCATGAACATCAAATTAAATCAACAACTCATCCACCTTTGAAATTATAATCATAGCCCTTATAAAAACAAAGTTTAATTAAAAACTTTAATTATTCCTAACCACCTTATAACTCCAACTTAGGGCTTAACAGAATTAATTAGAGAAAAAATGTATTTACCTCCTCAAGGGGATTTGAACCCTTGACTTGCCCACACCGTGAGCGCCTTAGCCACGGCTAAGGTTTCCACACAAGCTAGCCGCTCGTTCGAAAGGGAAAGGCACAACGTGCCTTAAAACCTTTCCTCCCTTTTCACAAATCAAAAGCGCTTCGAGCACTTTTCTTCCAACGCCTTTCGAACGCAGTCAAGGGGATTAGAAACCTTGAAGTTTGTGCTACCACACACCTTAGCCAAAAGCCAACTGCCAATACGCCACTCTGCCCACTATGCCTTTTATCTTGACCTCACTTTGTCTTATTCGTTGCTTCCGCTTTCCAAAGGATTTTGCACGAGCTCTTATTTGGATTCTTTTTCCAACGATTAATTCACGAGCTCACATTTGTTTATGAACCTTAGGTATCCCCTTTATATAGCCTCCTTATTATTTTTGATGACGTCGACATAAATATTGCATATTTAATTTTAAATTTATATTTAAATTTTAAATAATTAAAATTTAAACTAAATATTAAAAATTAAATATCTCCATCATCGGGGCACATTTTTTGATGAAACGAAAGGCCAACTTGGGTTTTAAGAAAAACCCAGTTTAAATCTGCTATCCATGGTTTTAAATAGAACATTTTATTTTGCTTGCCTTGGCTTTCACAAAAACCCTACATTTATTCATGCTTTCCAAAATATCATTTGGCCACCAAAACTCAATGTGATCCATGTGACATCAATGATCCATGTGATATCAATTACAACATAAAATAACTCAAATTTCCAATATAAGTCTACTCTAGATCAAAAATATTGAGTTTGAGGAGAGCAAAGGTCAAGAGTCATGTAATCTGAAGAGTCTCATGTATGTATTTCTTGAAGATAAAGTCATCTAATATGTACTAAAGAAGCATTGCAATTATGCATTGCTTATAGCTTATGTATTTCCAATAAAATTTTGTGTGACTTCGATGTTCATTGATTTATACATGTTATGATAAGATCTTATGAGATAATATTGATAATTTGCTAACAACGGTATCAGAGCTATTGTGCTATGGATGGAGAGGAAGATATTTGGTGAGTAAAGTGACCATTGTTTACTAGGTATTATCTTTGCATCCACTTTTGAAGGGAGCTTCATTATTTGAGAAGAGATTTTGTGAGGAGAAGAGAAGAGAGATTTTAGACTATGAAGAGCAGTATTTAAGGAAGATTAAACATGGATGAAGATATGGTGGAGAAGTGTCTAAATGAAGGAGGAGCTATGGTGGAGGAGCAAATGAAGAAGAGGATAACATGGAGATAGGTAGAGAATGAAAAAACATTTGTAAGTCTAACGCCAAGTCTAAAATTTGAGATAATGCAGAGAGAACAATGACATTGCAATAAAAGCAACATTAGGAGTAAACGTTCTCATAAGAACATTATTAAGAGAACTCAGAATTTAGAGTGTGTTACAACATTGATTTATTTTGAGAACATGTTGTTTGGAAAATGCTGCAACAATGTTTCATTCGAAGAACATGTCACTCAGAGAGCATTGAATTTGTAGATGACATAGAGTGAAAAATTTGGATATGACGTCCATACAAAGGTGAGTGCATTCACTGTGTTCAATGCAACAATAATTATATTTGAAGAAGAGATGAGACATAGGAGGTGACCATATTTCTAGAGAAGGATGAAATGAGAGCAAATAAAACCAAGAGTGTAAGCCAAGCGGTGTAGTGTTGGAATCTACGGTTACATATTTGTTGTAACATCTAGTAAAAAATATTTTACTTAGGCTAGAATTTTGGAAGGAAGTTGACACATAATAAGGTAAGGGATCATTTGCCTTATTAAGTTGAATAAATTATTGAAGGAGGAATAAGTTATTTTTTGGGGAAAGAATAATCAAAGGGGATATAAGAAGATAATAAATTTTTAATGTAAAGGAGGAGGAAACAAAATGAAAGTTGATAATTATTGTTTGAAGAATATAATTGGGAGATATAAGAAGAAAAACATATTAATTGAATTAAAGATAGTTATAAGAATGAATTTTTGAATAATTGAAGAAATTGATTGTTGAAAGAAATTAAATTGAAGAAATATATTGATTAAAGGGAGATACAAGAAGAAAATTGTTGAAGAAAAGAATTAAATTGAAGAAGAAGAAATTAAATGAAGGACATGAAAATTTGAAATTAAAATTGAAGATATCAAATAAATTGAAGGAAAAATTGAAATAAAATTGAAGAAGAATTATTTTTGAAAAATTTGAAGTCTATAACATGACAATTTCTTTTGAAAAGTCTCATATGTTTAAAGTTTCAAAAAAAAAATTCGAAAAGGATATGACATAAACTTTTATAAGAAACTATTGGTACATTGATTCAAGGGTAAGTAGACATATGATTGAAAATAAACTTTAGTTTAGTTCACTTCAAGAAAAATATGAGAAACTAGTTAAAATGGCAGATGATAAAACATACGAGGTCAAAGGTGTAGGAAATATATTGATCAACTTATCTAATGGAAATATATTGTATGTACCAGGTCTAACTGCTACCCTACTATCAATATCTCATATGTCAAACCAAAATCTAGTGGTTCAATTCAAAACTATTAAAAACAAAAAGAAATGTACCATCACCAAACGAGAAATATTATAGCCACTAGATCCTTCACAAATGGTCTATTTGCTCTTGACACTTCATCAAATATTTTTATTTCAGTAAGAAAATTAGAAACACGAGATATTTAGTATAAGAGGTTAGGGCATACAAATGCATCATCCTTAAATTAACTAAGCAAATATTTTCAGGCTATTGAGATGGATGATGAGGATATTGTTCTGGGTTATCCTTGGTTAGATTCTTTGGGTACTGTTAACATTAATGTGCAAAATAAGTTTATGAAGTATGGTATAGGAAAAATAAGATAACATTACAGGATATTTCTCAGTTTAAGGAGCAAGGATCCAAGGAAAAACAAGAAGTGGTTGTAGAGAAACAAATTTAATAACAAATACAAGAACCTAAAATAGAACCAAGAAGGCGGTAGCAATCGAGCCCATCAAAATAATAGTAGCAGAGTCCAAGGAAGCTTTGATAGAAGAGCACAAGGACAAACCAAAAAAAGAGAACATGAAAGAACAATGTGTAGAAGAATTTATAATAGTGGATCCAAATGTTGAGGAGTCAAAGAAGGTAGAACATCAAGTTAAGATTACACCATATCACCATCCACACCACCATGAGCAGCAATAATCTTGGAGGTATGGTTCAAGGCAACAATATTATGGTTCTACATGGAATCAAAAGGGCACCAACTATGAAAATGTTTGGTAGAGAAAGCATAGTGATCCTAGTTTTCAGAGTGGTTCATCAACATCAAGGAACAAGTGGACCCATCATTCAAGTTATAAAAATACAACAACAAAAGCATAGGGCCAATGAAGCAGATTTGGATACTCAAGTAACAAAATGGTATACCAGCATAAACATGTTTCACTTGAATGGATGGATGATCAATATTGGTACCAGTTGCTAACATTACTTAGCAAATCATATCATTATGTTTCTTCATATGTATCGAGGATGAAATATTTGTGAGGGTGACATATTAGAGTACCTAGGAATAGATATTTGGGGATATATTATTATATTGTATAAGGGTTGACATGGGCTACACATAACCCAAGGTTGATTGTATTATAATATTATATTATATTATAATATAATATTATATTAGTAGTAGATCCCCAAAGTATAATGAGAAGATGGATACATAAATAGGAGATATTTGTCATTGTATTCATGATGGAGATCAATCATATGTAATCGTCTTTGCCCTCCTTAAGTGGCACTCTCATCTCGGAAGATCTTATGAAGTTATTCCTTAAGAAGTATTATTGGTGTTTCCATACCTTAAGGGTATTATCTATCTCTATCTCATTGTGTAGATTGGTATTACGGATAATTATTTGTGGATGAATGATTTGATATTTTTGCATAAAGGTGAATGATTTATGTTAATGATAATAAATTTTTGTAACATAATCAATAATATTTTGGTCTTGTTTAATAGTTTTTAACCAAATTATTGTTCTCTTGTTAATAGGCTTCTAAAAGTACCTTTGGTTTCTCTTATCTCAATCTAGTAGACTAGTTATTGCAAGTTTTCTTTCTATTCCTTGCTACATTTGGAGCCATCTCTACTCAAGCTGACTTGGAGATAAAATACTGATAGGTGATTTGGTTAAGGATAAACTTAGAGACCTAAACTCTAGTGACCATGGATAGCGGTATGGCTTCTACCCACTTAGTGAAGTACTCAGTCACTATGATGATAAACTTATGACCATTAGAAGAAGTGGGATTGATCTTCCCAATAATGTCCAATCCCCATATGGAGAATGACCAAGGAGAAGAAATGACTTGAAGGTTTTGTGAAGGTGCATGAATAAGATTATCATGATGTTGACACTTGTCACAGTGTCGAACATAGTCACATGCATCCTTCTCCATGGAGGGCCAATAATATCCTATTCGAAGGAGCTTCTTGGCAATTGCATTGCCACTAAAATGGCCTCCACATGATCCTTCATGGGCTTCACAAAGGGTCTTGCTTCATCGGATGTGAGGCATCATAAGAGGATGCCCTCAAAAGAGCATTGATATAAGGTATCATCGATTATCACAAATTGACATGCTCTTTTGTGCAAAAGATTTTGCTTTTTGTGATCTAAGCCTTTAGGCATTATGCCATATTTTAAGAAATTAAAGATATCTTTGTACCAAGGCTCAGAAGGAGAAGCTTTGATGTTCAAGACATCTAAGGGGAGTTGGCTAGAACTAAGGGTCATAGGCTCTCAAAGTTGTTAGATGATAATTGTAGCTTGATCATCTTCTAACTCCAAGGGGATAAGGGATGTGAGTATAGCCATGGCATCCACATAATGGTTAGAGGATCTAGGGATAGACTCTATGGTTATCTTCTCAAAGGTTGACATAATCTTGGCGACAATTTCATTGTATGGCTTCAAATTTTCATCTTTAGTATGATAAACATCATTGACTTGATTGACTACAAGTTGAGAGTCACCAAAGATAGAAAGGTTCTTAAATTTTAAGGCTAGGGAAGCCCTAAGACCTAAGATCAAGGCTTCATACTCTATAGTATTATTAGTGTAGGAGAAGCACAACTTAAAGGAAAGAGGGATTAATTGCTTTTATGGGGTGACTAGAATGATTCTAGCTCCTACACCCTTTAAGCAATGGGCTCCATCAAAATACAATGTCCAAGAATCTTGGTCTTCTACAGCAAGGTTAAAGCACTCATCAAGAAACTCTACAACTAAGGGATAGGTAGACTCTAAGGGAGCTACAAGCTAATTGGTCAATGATAACCTGACATTTTATAGCCTTTTGACCAATGAAGGTTAAATCAAACTCACTAAGGGCAAGGACCCACTTGGTAGCTCGACTTGAAAGGTGAGGCTTTGACATTAAGTAGCAAAGGGGATCAAACCTTGCAACTACTAATATCTTATGGCTAAGCATGTAATGTCATAACTTTTGAGATGCAAACACTACAATGAGGCAAAGCTTTTCTAAAGGGGTGTATCGGGTTTCATAGCTGACAAGGGTTCTACTAATATAATAAATTGCTCTTTCTTTATTTTGATCATCATGTTGTGCCAACATAGCCCCTAAAGCTTGGGTTGTGGTTGCTATATAGAGCAATAAATATTTGGTTGGGTTAGGTGGGATAAGAATAGGCGAGGAAGTGAGATACTTTTTGAGTTCATCAAAAGCTCTTTGGCACTCATCATCCCACTTATACTCCACATTCTTGTGGAGAAGCTTAAGGAAGGGTTGGCACTTGTTGGCTAGCTAGGATATGAAATGTCTAATGGCTTGAAGCTTTCCTTGTAAACTACACAACTCAGTAAGGTTGCATGGAGGAGGCATGTCAGTAATAGCTAAAATCTTGGTTGGATCTACTTCAATGCCTTGCCTAGACACAATGAAACCTAAAATCTTTCTAGATGTGACTCCAAAGACACATTTAGAGGGCTTAAGGTAAACTTTGTATTCTCTTAATCATTCAAAGATACGCCTTAGATCTTGTGCATGAGTTTCTCGATGAATGGAATGACCAAGAAGATTGTCCACATAGTCTTCTACAATGTCATGCATTAAGTCATGAAAAATATAAGTCATGGCCCTTTGATATGTGGCACCTACATTCTTTAAGCCAAAAGGCATAACTTGATAGCAAAAGGTGCCCCATGGAGTAATGAAAGTAGTCTTGGCTTGGTCTTCAGGAGCAATTTTGATTTGGTTGTATCCTAAAAAACCATCCATCAAAGATAGCATTCCACATCCAATGATGAAATCTACAATCATGTCTATGTTGGGCAAAGGAAAATCATCTTTGGGATAAGCTAAGTTGATATCTCAAAAGTTGGTACATATTTTGATTGTGCCTTCTTTCTTGGTGATAGGAATGATATTTGATATCCAAGTTAGAATAGTCAATTGCTTTGATGAAACCAACATCAAGAAGATTTTGAAGCTCTTCTTTGACCAACAAGGTAATCTTAGGGTGCATCTTTCTAAGCTTTTTCTTGATGGGCTTAACATTAGGTCGGACTACTAAATGGTGCATAACCAAAGAAGGGTCTAGCCTAGGCATGTCGGCATATGACCAAGCAAAGATATCTTGAAATTATTTCAATAAGTTGGTCAATTGCTCTTGCTCTTCAATAGAGAGGGCTTGCCCTAATTTGAGGATTTTAGGGTTTTCTAAGGTTCCAATGTTAATGTCTATGGTTTCTTCAATGAGGATATGAGACTCATCCTCATAATGAAGAGGGGATGGGATTACTCCTAATTTCTCAAGATCTTTAAGAGACATAGGAATTTGATCCTCTTGAGGGTTAGAAGACTCGACATGGGTGACACAAGGGACTGACCCATCAAAGAAGAAGTTATTTTGGAGGATATCTTCATGAGCCATGTCACAAAAGGTATCTCCTTCAACATACTCTCTTAGGGTCACTATTAACTCAGGATGGACAAGGGTAACTAAGTTGCAAAATAAAATGGTAGATGGGGAAGGAGGTTCCTCATCTTGATCATCCCAATCCAAGCCATGATGATCCAAAAATTTAGAAAAAGTTATCATTTGATCATCATCTAAATCAGTAGGCAAAGGTTGATTCTTGCTAGGGATGTAGCCAATGCCACACCTCCTAGGCCAAATCTCAACTTCTAAAGGTTCTTTGATTCCTTGTTGTTGAGGGCCCAAACCTTTACCTTGATATCCCATGTTGGTTAGGATTTGCTTGGGTAATGGGTAATATTTAGAGAGGTAACAAGTTGCAAATGGATTTTCTATGGGTAGAGGGTTACTACCATTAATATTTTCTTCATGAGAAGTTCCTATGTAAGTAAAGGTACACATGCCTATGTGTACTACTTCACCCTTCTTATGGGGTAAACCCAAAGTTCGTGATGAAGGTGGTAGTGTGGCTATATCTATAAAAGGATTTTGGATAGATTGATTGATTTGATCATTAGAAGAAGGGATGATTTGAGGCTCTTCATTGATTTTCAAGATTTTTAGCTTCTTGATGATTTTAGAAGAAGGAGAAATAGAAGAAGAAGAAGAAGAAAGAAAATTCATTAAGAGAAACTATAGGACAAAAATCTATTTTAGCTTGGGCTTGCTCAACCATTGAACAATATTGAAATGGATGAGGGTCACCCAAAATGGTTATAAGTTGATTTTGAAATTCATACTTGAGACATCTATGAAGAGTTGATGAGATGATCCTCATAGCATGAATCCAAGGGTGTCCAAGAAGAATATTGAAAGAAGTTGAACAAGATACTACATAGAAGAGAGTGTCGAGAATTTTGGGTCCTACTTTAAGAGGAAGGGAGATAATACCACAGGACTCTTGGGCTTCATTGTTGAAAGATTTTATGATGACATCAAATTTTTTGAGATCTTCTTCTCCTAATCCAAATTTTTGGATGAATTGAAAACTACATATGTTAAGGGATGAACCATTGTCAACCAAAATCCTCTTGATAAACTTATCCCCAATGTAGCCTGTAATATAAAGGGGGAGTCCCCTTGTAAGGTTGTGGGAGGAAGATCATCTTCATAGAAAGAGATATGATTAATCCCAAGAGTACCAACAATATTAGCAAGGTTATCGGGTGGAAGATCTTGAGGGATAAAATGTTGGCTTAATAATTTGATCAAGGCTTCTCTATGGATAGAAGAAGTTTGAAGAAGTTCTAGAAGAGAAATTTTGGTTGGTGTATTTGCAAGTTGTTGTTTGAGATCAAAAGAGGGTTTTGGTTGATGTTTTAGAACTAAGGATGGTTTGTCAACACTTGTGTTTTTCTTTTGGTTATTCTTCAAGATCAATGGTGGTCTAGAAGGTTGATTAGAAATTGGGTTTTCTTGTGTTTGAGGTTGTTGGGATGGTTGTGATTGGGATTGTTGTCTAGTGGTGATTACTATCATGCCAACCATGTTGTCATAAGGGGGTGGTACAACATGATAGGAAACTTGATTGGTTGTTTGTTGTTCATGGTTAGGCAAAGGGTTTTGGAATATCCCCATGTCTTGATTAGTGGATGGGGTGGGTTTGAAGTCACCTAGAGCAAGGTGACCCTCATCTAATAAATCTTGAATCACATTTTTAAGTCTTCTACATTGGTTGGTGAGATGCCCATCCACTCTATGGTAATCACAATGTTGATTGGGGTTATACCAATTGGTTGTTGTGTCAGGTTGTCTAATGTTGGGTAATTCAATCATTTTGGCATCCAAAAGTTGTTTAAGGATGGATGACAAAGGTTGGTTGAGCTTTGTGTAGTTTCTTGGTGGAGGTTTTTGTGGTTTGTTGAGAACCAACTTTTGTAGGGTACTTGTGGTGTTGACATTGTTGGTTTGTCGATTGTCGGTGACTCCATCACCTACCACATGCTTATTATTGTATTGTGGTTTTGTTGTATTTTCCTCTTCTTTCTTAGGCCTTAGTTGTCCTCTTCTTATGAGGGCCTTTTCTACTCTTCTTACCAAATCCACTACTTGATCAAAGGATGTTATAGTTGTGGTTTCTAGCTCATAGGAGAGTTGTTCTTGTAGGTTGTTGATAAATATCTCCAACATGTCCCTAGGAGGTGGGGTATATTGCAATATTCCAACTAATCCTCTCCATTGGGATAAGAAATTTAAAAATATTTCATCTTTGGCTTGCTTGAGAAGGTAGAGGTCTTGGAGACTTACTCTTTTCTCCACATATGCACCAAAATGGTGGACAAACATTTTGATGGTTTCTTCAAAGTTTCTAAGAGAGTGGTGGGGTAGTTGATAATACCACTCTAAGGCTGACCCTCCAAGACTCTTAGGGAAGGTTTTTAATAATAACATGTCATCATAAGAGATGTCATGGCAAGTTGTCCAAAATATTCTTATGTGTTCTATTGGATCCTTTGTACCCTTATAAATTGGTAGTTGGGGCAAGGAAAAATTCTTAGGGTATGGTCAACATGCCACTATAGGATCCAAAGGTTGATTGCACATCTCTTTATAGGAATAGGTGAAACTAGGTGCTTGAATTGTGTCTATTCTTTGGGTAAGTTGTTTCACTAGAGAGGTTAAATTTTGAATCTCAGGATTATTGTTGTGCAATGTCAAAGGTTGGGTTGTTGGTATATTTACTCCAAAATTACCCAAGGGTGGGTTATAATTATTTGTCATAGGATTTTGAAATGGGACTTGGTTCATGTTTGAAGCATTCACACTATTGTGATAAGGGTTATGATAAGGAGGATGTTGAGTAGTATCTTGTGGAGGAACATAATGAGTATTTGGTGGAAGAGAAGAATAGTTGTTGACATTAGGTGGAATGGAAGCATTTGGATTAATAGAAGAAAAAATGTTATTAGGAGGAATTGAAGAAAATTGATTATGATTGGGAGGAATACTATTAGTTGGAGGTGGTTGAGAGATTCCTCCAACATTAGTTGTGGTTGTTGTAGCATAAGTTGGATTATGGAATGGGTTGATATTTTGATTTAGAGGAGATTGATGAAATAAAGGATTATGATGAGTATTAATAAATTTTGAACTTCCTACTCAAATTCATTAATGATTGTATCAATTAAAAACTATGGTGGTATGTAGTGGACCAGTTTGTGTTGGCAATTGGTAGGGATTTTTGAGCAGAAAGTATTGGGGCTATCAAAGTTGGTAGGCCTATCATTTTTTGGTAGCCTAGAAAAGTCACTCAATGCAATATGACACCTACACTCATCCTAGGCAACACCTACACTCCAATGGTGCCTACACTGAACATAGCATGGTGCCTACACTCAGCCCAAATGGCATCTACACTCCAAGGGCACTTATATTCAATGCATGATGGTGCCTACACTCATCCCAGATGACGTCTACATCCAAAGCTACACCTAGGAGTGGTGCCTATACCCAAGAGAAACACACAATGACCAATGCAATTTTTGATGCCAATTTTTTTTTTAAATTATCACCCAAATTTTTATTAAAAATTTGTTTAAATCTTCTCCTTTTGTGAGCTATCTAGATTCCCTATCATGTAAAAAATATTTTGAATATAGAAATTTGATGGGGAAAATATGTAAAGTCTTGTGATAATAATTAATCCATGTGGAATATAGAAGACCTGAGAGCCATGCTTGTAGGCCAGTGTCAGGGTAGAGGCTTTTGGTAGCATGGCAGTGTTAGTGGGTTGGTGGAGTGCCAATTGTATTAATAGGGATTCGTAATGTAGTGTAGTGTTGTTTATACATGGGTAGTTTGAAGGCTTTAAGATTGTTGGATTCAATGCAAGGATGTGGGCTCATTGCATAGGCAAGTGGACCAAGGGACTGGTAGAACCTGTACGCAGTTTTTAAATGTGGCCATCTACCACTTTGAATTTGAATTATAAGCCATGTAAGCTATTATTGAATTATAATCACCTTGATCGTGTGCTCTATAAAATAGTGTCACATGGACCTTGTAATGTGGCTTTAGTCCTTATGGATTTTATCTTGGTGGCTTTGGTCCTGGTGGGTTGATTCACCACCACATTTTATTGGCCTTTGTAACATCACATAATTAATACAAAGACTATTTCAGTTGTATTCTGTGCATCTTTAGTTGAGGTTGAATTGCATGTGGCATTGGCCCTTGGTTCACCTAAGCTTACCTATTATAGTTTTTTCAAGATTTATTTTATATTTTGTGTGTTGCATTGTGTCTCTATGAAATTAATACAAAGACTATTTTGACTATATTCTGTGTATCTTTAGTTTGGTGGAATTTCATGTGGCATTGGCCCTTGGTTCACACCAACCTTACCTCTTGCAGTTGTTTCACAATATGTATTAAGTTTTGTATGTGTTACATTGTGTCTTACAAGTTTTAGATGGATCAATCAACCATTTTGTCTTGGAACTATTACCTCATTTTGCTTTGTCTTTCTTGTCTGTTTTGCTATTTTTTTTGTTTTCCTTCTTCCCTTTTCCATTTGTAGTTTTTAGTTTTCGAGATCCAGATCTCTTTGGAGGTATTTTCATCTCAAGAAGTTCTACATGAGAGGAAAATTCTCGTGTTGACACTATACATGGGTGCAAGTGTGAGCATACCTTTTTAGATATCAACAGTTTTGGCACACTTGGTGGGACAAATCTATAGTTTTACTGTGAAATATCTACACAGACCTAGTTATATTTTAAATAAATCAAGATTTGGTGTTTTTTTTTACTATTATTTTCTTGCTAAAGCATTTTTTGTAAGCACTTGGTGACTCTGCTGAAAGAACTAATCCAGATCTACCTTATTTTTTGTTCTTTATTTTTTTGGAAGGTCTTTGTTGCTGTGTGTTTTAGTTTTTAGGGTGTTGTTAGGGTACCTAGGAATAGATATTTGGAGATATATTATTATATTGTATAACGGTTAGTATGGGCCACACATAACCCAAGGTTTATTGTATTATAATATAATATTATATTATATTAGTAGTAGGCTCCCCAAAGTAGAATAAGAAGATGGGTATATAAATAAGAGATATTTGTCATTGTAATCATGGAGATCAATCATATGTAATCATATTTACCCATGAAGTGGCTTATGGGACTTTGCCCTCCTTAAGTGGCACTCTCATCTTGGGAGATATTATGGATTTATTCCTTCCTTAAGGATTATTATTGGTGTTTTCCTACCTTAAGGGTATTATCTATCTCTCTCTCATTTGTGGATTGTTATTGTGGATAATTATTTATGGATAATTAACTATGGATGAATGATTTGATATTTTTGCATATTGGTGAATTATTTTTTTTTATGAGTACAAATTTTTGAAACAATTGGATCAGAGCAACGATTTTGGAAAAGCGGGATTTTTTGTGGAATTGCAGAATTAGGGCAGATTTTTTTGGAAAAGTATCTCATCTTTCAAGAGCCATATCTCTACAAAATTTTATCTGATTCAAGTGATTTTTGGATTAATTTATGTGGATTTTGAAGAGCTTTAAAATTAGTGGTCATATGAAGGAATTCGAGTAGTATTGAGGGAAATACGATCTTCTAAAGTCGGTCATCTGGAACAAGGCCAGTGATGAATTTTTAAATCACAACTTTTTTTGGAAGACACGGTAAGCAAATCAATTGCAATTTATTTTTATTTGGAAGAAAAAATTGCAAATCTAGTTGTCTATGTGGAATTTTAGCTTCAAATCAGTAGGGAGATATATATTTTCATAAAACTCTAGTTTGCATTGGGGCATGATATATGTTTTCATGAAACCCTAGTTTGCATTATCTTATGGTGTGAAATTATGGAGTTATAATTTATTTATGGACAAGATGGTATTGATGTTAGGGATTGGTGGAAAATATTTAAATCCTTGTATCATCATTATCCTCGTTGAAAATGTATGCTTCCTTTTTGTCTTGGAGGAGAAGCTTATTCTTGGTTTCTTAGATTTCATAGAGCCCATAATAATGAATACACTTGGGATGAAATGGAGCATGCATTCTTGAGTAAATGGGACCCATATTATATATATCCTAATTTATGTCATCAAAGACCTTGAAAAGAATCTATAAAGGATTCAAAATGAGCAAAATGAAATGAAAGGAAAATGGGAAGTTTTCAAGAAATAGAATGAAGACTATGAAAAATAAATAAAATTACTCAAGAAGGAGAAAGAGGAAAATGTTAAGGAATATAGTGAAAAGAATGAAGCTACATAATTGGATTTCAAAAATTAAGATAAGGATCAAAATGATTTAAATTCATCTAAAAGTTCTATTTTGCAGGTTCATGAAAGTATTCGAAAGAAACAATTTATTATTTCCATTGACCCTAGAAGCAGATATAATTATATTAATATTTCTTTGGCTAAGAGGTTGTAGGTTCAAGAAATAAAAATTAAGGACATATAGTTGAAGGGTGAGAATGTTCAAATTTTTGAATATTTGAAGATCACCATGGATAAATGTGTTTTACATTTAGATTTTCATGCTATTGAGATGGATGATAAGGATATTGTTCTTGGGTATAATTGGTTAGATTATTTGGATACTATTAACATTAATGTGTAAAATAAGTTATGAATTTATGGTACAAGAAAAATAAGATAATATTATAGGATATTTCCCAGCTTAAGGAGCAAGGATCCAAGGAAAAACAAGAAGTGGCTGTAGAGGAAAAAACTTGAAGAACAAATAAAAGAACCTAAAATAGAATCCAAGAAGGCAATAACAACAATAAAATCCATGGAAGAAGTAGCAACAACTGATTCCATGTAAATAATAGTAGCAGAGTCCAAGGAAGCTTTGATAGAAGAGCACAGTGACACACCAAACAAAGGGAATGAAATAACAATGTGTAGAATATTTTAAAACAATGGAGCCAAATGTTGAGGAGTCAAATAAGGTAGAACATCAAGTTAAGGTTGCACCATATCACCATCCACACCACCATGAACAAAAACAATCTTAGAGGTATGGCTCATGGCAACAATATTATGGTTCTACATGGAATCAAAAGGGTACCAAGTATGGTAGTGTTTTGCAGAGAAATCATAGTGATCCTAGTTTTCAAAGTAGTTCATCAACATCAAGGAACAAGTGGACCCCAGAAGCATCGAGCCAACAAAGTATATTTGGATACTCAAGGGGTAAAATGGCATACTAGCATCAACATGTTTCACTAGGATGGATGGATGATCGAGATTGGTACTATAGACACCTAAAACACATCATGTTTAGGAGACTAATCATATGGGTACCTTTGTAGACCATATAAATGAGCTTGGACCTTTCCAAGACCAAGCAATGGTTCTAACCACTCATTTTAGGCATTCTAGGCCTATCCAATCTTAGCCACTTATGGCATTAGTGGCTAAGATCCTAGACACTGATGATCAGAGTGGCTGAGGGCAGCCCACTCCTAGCCATGTTGAGAAAGAGTGGCTAGCATTGTAACAAAATCAACCTTCTTGATCCAAGCAAAATTAGTTGCAACAACTCAAATTGAAATGGTTTTGGAGCAATTTTGGGCAGGGAATCTTCCAGAGGCTTCCTCCCAACTACTTAGGCCAACTAATTCTTGATCTTGGCTTCCTTGAGAAGCCAATATTGGGATTTAGGGAAGTCTATTTATAGACCCCCCAAAGAGGTATAATGATCAAGAATTCATTGTAGCGAAGCTCTGCCAATTTGAAGACTAAATTTACAACCCTTGAGGAGTAGTGAAGTGCTATCAAATTGGAGAATGATACTTGTTGTTGTGTCAATGGATTTTCCAACAACTTGAGGATCAATCTTGCAATTCTCAACCAATAAATTGTGAATCTGAGATAATATGCCACCAATTTTGTGTTCTGAGACACAGGCGACCTTGTGAACACCAATTGAACGAAGAATTTTAGCATCCACAAACTTGATTTCAAGAGAAGGATACTTTTACCATGGTTTTTGTTGTTAATAGTGGCCCATAGTCTTAGCTATGGTTGTCAACAACGGCTAGCAGATCCAACTACTCTGAGCATCAATGACTAGGGTTTGACATGCTTAATTCCCTATTTTAGCCATAGATTTACATTTCTTAGTAGGCTTTTAGATTAATTAAGCATATATTAATCACATCGCATGCATTTCCATGCTTCATTTGCAGTTTGATAGGCATATTTTATTATTTTCATGCTTTCATACATTAGGTTCCTTTTATGCTTAATATGTAGCATTTCATGCATTTCTAGGTTCCTTTACATGTTTTAGGCTTTGCTTCATGCTTATTCATCAATATTGTAGGTAACTTTACACATCTTGATACATGTTCATGCATTCTTTACATATTTGCTATATTTCATACATTTGCTTGGAAATCAACCTCATCATGAGAGGTTTCATATGCTACTAATGTGCTTTGTTGTTTCCTTGCATGTAGGTGACAGATTTCTCAAAGACAAAGCATCTCTCAAGATTATCCCTCTTAAAATTGGACAAGGAGGCATCCTAGTAAGCCCTCAAGCAAAGTTTGAGGATCTTAAGAGTCTATTGAAGGCATCTACCACATGAGTTGTGGATTATAATATGTATCACAGTGGTCAATCCTTAAGAAGGATGTTCTTGTAACCTTGTTGTAAAAGAGATTCACAATTATTAATAAAGATGGGCAAATTATTTTACTTTATTTTTTCCACTTGGTTATTTGATTAATCCTGTCATTTTGATATCATATTGCATTAGTTTTTAGACTTTTTAAGGCTCCTACAAGTACCAATTGCTAACATTGCTTGGAAAATCATATTATCTTGTTTCTTCATATGTTTCGAGGGTGAAACATTTGTAAGGAGAGTGGCATGTTAGGGTACCTAGGAATAGATATTTGGGGATATAGTATTATATTGAATAAGGGTTGGCATGGGCCACACATAACCCAAGGTTGATTGTATTATTTTATAATATTATATTATATTATAATATTATATAATATTAGTATTAGGCTCCCCAAAGTAGAATGAGAATATGGGTATATAAAGAAGAGATATTTGTCATTGTAATCATGGAGATCAATCATATGTGACCATATTTGCCCATGAAGTGGCTTATGGGAATTTGTCCTCCTTAAGTGGCATTCTCATATTAGGAGATCTTGTGGAGTTATTCCTTCCTTAAGGATTATTATTGGTGTTTCCCTACCTTTTTTTTGTGGAAAATATCCTAGAAGGGATGCCACTTTCGGGTAAGACCCAAGGAGGCAGGGGTATCTATTTCACCAAAATCACCTAGGGCTCGCACTGGACTACCACCTTTGACATACTCAAGGAGCAAACCTGAAACAACAAAAAACAAGAACATACAAACACAAACACAAACACACAAAAATATTAAAAAAACAAAAAATAAAAAAAACATGCTCCTTGAGTGTGTCAAAAAGATAAAGCACAACCAAACACACCCACAATAAGATAAAAAAAACACAACACAAACCACATAGAAAAAACACAAGAACAACATAACAAAACACAAACATAACAAAAAATAATAGAACACTACAAAGACACAACCAACAAAAACATGAAAAACAAAAACAACCAAAACCTAAAAAATAATAAAAATAAAATAAAATAAAATAAAAACAACCAACAACAAACAACAGAGAAAAATAAAAACATAGAAAACACTCACACACCAAAACACAAAAATACCAATTAACACAAACATACAGAAACACAAGCACAAGAACATAAAAAACACAAGAACCACAACAAAAAATACAAAACAATAAAAACACAAGAACAACAAAAAACAACACAAAAAACACAAAAATAAAACAACACAAAAAAGCAACACACATAAATAGAAAAGACAAAAGAAAAAAATAGAACACAACAATGAAATTTCTAGACCAAAATACTATTAAGGCAATAATCAACAGAGAAAACAAAAAAAATATTTGTTTGATCTAGGGAAATAAAATACCTGATTGAACTAAAGAGAAGCAAAAATAAAGCAAGAAGAAACTAGGTACCTTCAAAACTAGATCCATCCAAAGAAATGATAGAAAGAAGGGCTTTCCTTATTTGTGAAGCCCACCATATAGGAGGGTGGTCGTAGCAAGTAAAATCACCTTTGTCCAAAGCCCAATTAGCTAAAGCATCAACACTCTGGTTCTGATATCTGACCACATGATTGTAATAAAATTTCAAAAATCCCATCTGGATTAAGTAAATCTTCTCAATAATTATTTTTATTCTCCAATCAACCTTATGATTCTTAGGAGTCTTCAAAATATTAATCATGAGTTGAGAGTCAGACTCAACTAGTACCTTTTCCCATCCAATATTAGTAGCCTCTTGAAGGCCTCTAAGGATACCATACCCCTCAGCAAGGTTATTGGATAGAATACCCATATTCTCAGCAAAAGTAAAAACCAGGGAGTCATCTGAAAGTCTACCAATTCCTCCCACACTAGATTTTCTAGGGTTCCCTCTAGAGGCTCCATCAATATTGAATTTTACAAAATCCTTAGGAGGAGGTTGCCAATTACTTGTTCTATCTATCTTACAATTGCTCACATTCTCTTTAAGCTGGTTTCTCTTACAAGAGTTAATCTTCAATATTTGCATCACTTGATCCCATCTTTGGTGGGAGTTTTGGGGGTGATTAAGGAGTTTATGGACTGATTCAACTAAGTTGGCAATGGCCCTTTTATAGATATAGTGAATGTCCTTCCTTTCTTGATTAAAATACTATTATTCCTTTCATTCCAAATATTCCAAAGAATAATGCTATAACCCATCCAAACTAACTGCCTAATAAGGTGATTCCTTCCTTAAGGAGTATTATTGGTGTTTTCCTACCTTGAGGGTATTATCTATGTCTCTCATTTGTGGATAATTAATTGTGGATGAATGATTTGATATTTTTGCATATTGGTGAATTATTTCTATTTATGAGAATAAAGTCTTGTAATAGGTTCCTGACAATTCTGATGGTTTGAAAATATGAAGATATGAATGACTCTATATCCAATGGATATTAAGGCTACTTGGTCTTCTAGGTTCTCTTCACATTACAGGTATGTGTTCCCTTTGAGTTGCTAAAATGTTAATGAATTTTGAGCCTCCCACTCAAATTCATTAACAATTGTATTAGTTAAAAAATTTGGTGGTATGTGGTGGACCAATTTATGTTAAAAACTAGCAAAGAGTTTTGAGTAGCAAGTATCAGGGATTTCATAGTTGGTAGGCTTATCAGGTTTTGGTATCCTGGCATAGTCACTCAATGCAATATGGCATCTACACTCAGCCCAGGTGGCACCTACACTCCAATGACACCTACACTCAACGTAGCATGGCACCTACTCTCAGCCCAGATGGTATCTACACTCCAAGGGTGCCTACATTCAATGTAAGGTGGCACCTAAAATTAGCCTAGGTGGTGCCTACACCCAAAGCTACACCCAGGAGTGGTGCCTATATTTAAGAGCAACACACAATGATCGATGCAATTTTTGATGTCGAAGACTTTTTGAAAATTATCACATGACTTTTTATTAAAATTTTTTTAAATCTTCTCCTTTTGTGAGTTGTCCAAATTCTTTGTCATGTAAAATATCTTATGAATATAGAAAGTAAGAATCAGAGATTCAATGAAGCAAATAGGTTTTTAGCAAAAAAAAATTAGGCTCTTCAAGAAGAGAAGAGGATTTATTACGGATAAAGATGTTCTTATTAGAATGGTAATAGAATTCACCAATGAATTCTAGACTTGGTGGATTCTGTAGATATGGATAAATACATTAAATTTCTAATAAATTTAATAAATCTCTAGTTTTTCCATCTCAGTCTACCCAAATTTACTTCATTTTCTCGAAACTGCTATCCTATTTGAGAGGGAAAGGCCTCCGTTCATCCGAGCCTTTAGGGGCTCATCCTCGGGAAATATGTAAAGTCTTGTGGTAATAATTAATCTATGTGGAAGATATAAAACCTAGGATCCATGCTTGCAAACTAGTGTCAAGGTAAAGGGCTTTGGTAGTATGGTAGTATCAATGGGGTTGGTGGAATGCCAATTGTTATAAGAGGGTTTTGTAATGTAGAGTGTAGCGCTAGTTGTACATGGGTAGTTCAAAGGCTTTAATATTATTGGATTCTATGCAAGGATGTGGGCTCATTGCATAGGCAAGTGGACCAAGGGACTGGTAGAACCTGCAAGTAGTTTTTAAATGTGGACATATACCACTTTAAATTTGAATTATAATCCATGCAGGCTATTTTTAAATTATAATCAACTTGACCATGTGCTCTATATAATAGTATAAAATACACCTTGTAATGTGGCTTTGGTCCTTGGGGATTTTATCCTGGTGGATTTGGTCTTTGTGGGTTGATTCACCACCATATTTTGTTGGCCTTTGTAACACAGTGAAACTAATTCAAAGACTGTTTCAACTATATTCTATGTATCTTTAGTTGAGATTGAATTGCATGTGGTGTTGGTCCTTGGTTCATATTACCTTACCTCTTGTAGTTATTTTAGGATCTACTTTATATTTTGTGTGTGTTGCATTGTGTCTCTGCATAATTAATACAAATAATGTTTTAGTTGTATTCTATGTATCTTTTGTCTGGTGGAATTTCATGTGGTATTGGCCCTTGGTTCACACCAACCTTACCTCTTACAGTTGTTTCATGATCTGTATTATGTTTTGTATGTGTTGCATTGTGTCTTACAATTTTTAGGTGGATCAATCAACCATTTTGTCTTGGCATTATCACCTCTTTTTTCTTTTGTCTTCCTTGTCTATTTTGCTATTTTTTTGTTTTCCTCTTTTCCTTTTCCCTTTGCAATTTTTAGATTTCGAGAGCTAGCTCTCTTTGGAGGTATTTTACTCTTAGGAAGTCCCACATAAGAGGAAAATTCCCATGTTGATGCTATATATAGGTGCAAGTGTGATCGTACGTTTTTAGATGTCAATAGTTTTGCCACACCCGGTGGGATAGATCTATAGTTTTACATTGAAATATCTACACAGATCTAGTTATGTTTTAAATCAATCAAAATTTGGTGTTTGTTTTGTCTGTTATTTGCTTGCTAAAGTATTTTTTGTAAGCACCTAACGACACTGCTAAAAGAACTAATCCAAATCTGCCTTATTTTTTGTTCTTTCAGTATATTTTTATGGAAGGTCTTTATTACTGTATGTTTCAGTTTTGAAGGTGCCTAGCGATTCTAATGGTTTGAAAATATGAAGATATTAATGACTCTGTACCTAATAGATATTAAGGCTACCTGGTCTTTTGGGTTCTCTTCACATTATAGGCATGTGTTATCTATGAGTTGCCAAAATGTTAATAAATTTTGAGCCTCCAACTCAATTTCATTAATGATTGTATCAGTTACAAAATTTGGTAGTATGTTGTGGACCAGTTTGTGCTGGAAATTGGTGAGGAGTTTTGAGCAGTAAGTACTGGGGCTATTAGAGTTGGTAGACCTATTAGTTTCTAGTAGCCTAGAAAAGACACTCAATGTAATATGGTACCTACACTTAGCCTAGGTGGCCCCTACACTCAATGCAATATGGTGCCTACACTTAGTCTAGATGGTGCCAACACTCCAGGGATGCCTACATTCAATGCAAGATGATACCTACACTTAGCTCAAGCAGTGACTACACCCAAAGCTACAACTAGAAGTGGTGTCTATACCCAGGAGCAACACATGATGACCAACATAGTTTTTGATGTCGAAGACTTTTTAAAAATTATCACGTGATTTTTTATTAAAAAATTGTTTAAATCTTCTCCTTTTGTGTGTCTAGATTCTTTATCATGTAAAAAATATTGCGAATCTAGAAAGTTGATGGGGAAAATATGTAAAGTATTATGATAATAATTAATCCTTTTGGAAGAGAGAAGACTTGGGAGACATGCTTACAAGCTAGTGTTAGGGTAGAGGGCTATGGTAGCATGGTAGTGTCTATGGGTTGGTGGAATGCCAATTGTCTTAATAGGACTTTGTAATGTAAAGTGTAACGTTGGCTGTATATGGGTAGTTTTGTGGCTTCAATATTGTTGGATTAAATGCAAGTATGTGGGCTTGTTGCATAGGCAAGTGGACCAAGGGACTGGTAGAACCTTTAGATAATTTTTAAATGTGGCCATTTTCTACTTTGAATTTGAAATATAAGTCATGCAAGCTAGTTTTGAATTGTAATCACCTTGATCACGTGCTCTATATAATAGTGTTAAATGCACCTTGTAATGTGGATTTGGTCCTTGGGCATTTTATCCAAGTGGCTTTGGCCCTAGTGGGTTGATTCACCACTATATTTTTTTGGCCTTTGTAATGCTGCAAAATTAATACAAAGACTATTTTGGTTGTATTATATGTATCTTTAGTTGAGGTTGAATTACATGTGGCATTAGCCCTTGGTTCACCTTACCTTACCTATTGTAGTTGTTTTAGGATTTATTTTACGTTTTGTGTATGTTGCATTGTGTCTCTACAGAATTAATACAAATATTGTTTTGGCTATATTCAATGTATCTTTAGTTTGGTGGAATTTCATGTGGCATTGGCCCTTGGTTCACACCAACCTTACCTCTTGTAGTTGTTTCATGATATATCTTATGTTTCATATGTGTTGCATTGTGTCTTACAAATTTTAGGTGGATCAATCAACCATTTTATCTTGGCACTATGGCCTCTTTTTTCTTTTGAATTTCTTGTTTGTTTTGCTATTTTTTTTCCTTCTTCCCTTTTCCCTTTGTAGTTTTTAGTTTTTGAGAGTTAGCCCTTTGTGGAGGTATTTTCCTCTTAGGAAGTCCCACATGAGAGGAAAATTCCCATGTTGATGCTATATATGGGTGCAAGTGTGAGTGTAAAATTTTAGATATCAACAGTTTTGGCATGCCTGGTGGGATAGATCTGTTGTTTTACTATGAAATATCTGCACAAATCTAGTTATATTTTAAACTAGACAAGATTTGGTGTTTATTTTGACTGTTATTTGCTTGTTGAAGAATTTTTTGTAAGCACCTAGTGACTTTGCTAAAATAAATAATCTAGATATACCTTATTTTTTGTTCTTTTAGTATATTGTTATGGAAGGTCTTTGTTGCTGTGTGTTTTAGTTTTGAGGGTGCCTGACGATTCTGATGGTTTGAAAATATAAAGATATTAATGACTTTGTACCCAATGGATATTAAGGCTACTTGGTCTTTTGGGTTATCTTCACATTGTAGGCATGTGTCCTCTATGAGTCACCAAAATATTAATGAATTTTGAGCCTCCCACTCAAATTCATTAATGATTGTATCAGTTAAAAAATTTGGTGGTATGTGGTGGAATGATTTGTGCTGGCAATTGGCAGGGAATTTTGAGCAGTAAGTACTAGGGCTATAAAATCTGGTAGGCCTATTAATTTATGGTATCCTGGAAGATTTACTCAATGAAATATGGTATCTACACTCAGCTTAGGCAACACCTACACTTCAATGGCACGTACACTCTAAGGGTACCTACATTCAATGCAAGATGTCACCTACACTTAGCCCAGGTGATGCCTACACCCAAAGCTACATCCAAGAGTGGTGTCTATGCCCAAGAGTAGCACACGATGACCAATACAATTTTTGATGTCAAATACATCTTAAAAATTATCACATGGCTTTTTATAAAAAAAAGTTTTAAATCTTCTCCTTTTGTGAGTTGTCCAGATTCTCTATCATGTAAAAAATCTTAAGAATCTAGAAAGTTGATGGGAAAAATATATAAAGTCTTGTAGTAATAATTAATCCACATGGAATATAGAAGACTTGGGAGCCATGCTTGCAACCTAGTCTTAGGGGAGAGGGCTTTGGTAGCATGGCATTGTTAGTGAGTTGGTGGAATGCCAATTTTCTAAAGAGGGTTGTGTAATGTAAAGTGTAGCATTGGTTGTACATGGGTAGTTTAGAGGCTTTAATATTATTGGATTCAATGTAAGGGTATGGGATCATTGCATAGGCAAGTGAACTAAGGGACTAGAAAAACCTACAAATAATTTTTAAATGTGGCCATATACCACTTTTAATTTGAATTGCAAGCCATGCATGCTCTTTTTGAATTACAATCACCTTGACCACATGCTCTATATAATAGTGTTGCATTCACCTTGTAATATGGAATTGGTACTTGGGGATTTTGTCTTGGTGGCTTTGGCCCTGGTGGATTGATTCACCACCATCTCTTATTATCCTTTGTAATACTATGAAATTAATACAAAGACTGTTTCGGTTGTATTCTATGTATATTTAGTTGAGATTGAATTGCATATGGCATTGGCCCTTGGTTCACCTTGAATTACATCTTACAGTTGTTTTAATATTTTTTTTACATTTTGTGTGTGATGCATTGTATCTTTGTAGAATTAATACAAATATTGTTTCGATTGTATTCTGTGTATCTTTAGTTTGGTGGAATTTCATGTGGAATTGACCCTTGGTTCACACCAATCTTACCTCTTGTAGTTATTTCCTATTTTGTCTTCTATTTCATATGTGTTTCTTTGTGTCTTAAAAGTTTTAGGTGGATCAATAAACCATTTTGTCTTGGTGCTATTGCCTCTTTTTTCTTGTCTTTCTTGTTTGTTTTGCTATTTTTTGTTTTCCTTCTTCCCTTTTCCCTTTGCAATTTTTAGTTTTTGAGAGCTAGCACTCTCTGGAGGTATTTTCCTTTAAGGAAGTCCCACATTAGAGGAAAATTCCCATTTTGATGCTATATATGGGTGCAAGTGTGAGAGTACAATTTTAGACGTCAACAATGAGTATTATGATGAGGCATAGAACTAGGATGAAAAACCTGTTGATGGTTGGATAGTCCATCTTCATTGAAGTGGACATCCCTTTCTAGACCTTCAACCATGATGTGCTTGTTTTACCTTAAGAAATTTATAACATGACCATGAGATTTAAAGGTGATTTGGCCATGGGACCCTTCTATAGGATCATAATTATCATAGGTTGAGGTATCATCATCATCTTCAATATTAGGGTTTTCCCTATCAAGTTGATCATTGTCATCCAACAAGGGATTCTCATTTGGGTCTAAAATCCTCTTCTTGCTTTGAAGAGTAGGAGGTATGGTTAAAATAAGGGAAATTTAAATTTTAAAACTATCTACTCTTGATTAAATAAAGGTAGAAAATCCATGAATATTGATTTCAATCTTGATTAGTGTTCTAATCTATGTGAATAAAGTTAAATTGTCTTGCTAAAGTTTAAAATACATATTTATATTTAATTCAGTGAAGGGTTTCAAATGGCTTATAAGGAGGTGTTCATGTTGGGTTCACTAAAATGTGAGGATGTACCCACAAATATCTTAGTGGATCTGTTCGAGCTAAAATCCTCATGGGGTTTTGTCCTCATCTTAATTCAATGTGATTTGATTTAGGATTTGAGGTGTTCACTAAGAGCACTTTAAAGACTCACTCTAGGTCTATGAAGGGATTTGATGTGTGTTTTGATAAACACCTAGGTTTGGCCTTTTGGAAGCTAAGCTAATTAATTAAAAATATGCTAACCAAGATGCAAGGAAATAAATTATGCAAGAATACAAAACTAGTCTAAAATGATTCTTTGCTTTGAATGTGAAAGCTAGAAATTTGCATCAAATCAAATAATATAAAGTCATAATGAATAAATACACGATGATAGAACAATGTAAAATAAGACAAATTCTCCTTTTTATTTATTTATATTTCCTTTCAAGGTGTTACAATCAAAATCCCCTCTTAGGAGATACTAACAAATCGATACAATGATTTACAACATCATGAATAAAGTCTCTTGGTGTAGTAGAAGAATCTCCATGCTAACATAGTTTGTAAGGGAGCGAGTTTTTTGGGGACCGTTGTGCAAGGATTGTATGCAAAGTATTTTGTTGTCCTTGTACTTGTAACCTACACATAATGGAAGGGTAGAAAATTAGTAGCATGTGGGGGCCCACTGAAGTTGGACCTATTTTCAATATGAAAACAACTAAAATGGATAAAAAAGAAGTTCATGTATGCGACAAAAAAAATCTAAATTAATGCAAAATAGTGAAATAAGCAGATCTAGTCTAAGATGAAATAAAAATAGTAAAACAGATCACTTGATTGTGACTGTCTCAGGTCGAGATGATCTCTATCTACGGACCATCTCAGGGTGAGACAATTGCTGTTGTAGACCCATGTTTCATTTTCCTCAAGCCTGAGTGATATTTGGGATAATATGGGAAGTATTATCGATGGATTTTCATGGTGGGTAGGTGAATTTAAGGAACTTGAACAGTCTAAGTGAGGTTTATTGATTATGTGGATGATGAAAGTGAAGCTTCAAATCCTTTGTGGTAGTCCAACAACATGGTATTTGTAGTAGGAAAGCCTAGTATATTTTGGTAGCACTTTGTTTGCTTGAGAATAAAAGTTGGGGTTTGAATTTGGTAGCACTTTGTTGCACAAATTCAAAGGTTTTGGATCTTTAAATTTGAGAGGTGAGTGCCATTTTATAGATCTCTTGACCTAAGCTAGGGCACTCTGCATGAAAAAGCAAAGAGGTAGTTTGCATTGAAATAATAGATGCATGCCCCAGAATATATGCTTGCATGAAATAAATTCAAAATTATCTCATGCAACGTATCTAAAATTGGTGCAAGATCATGTGTGACACTAACAATCAGTTTTGGTTACCAGTTGCTATTTTTATTATTTTGATTTTTGATTTTTGGTGATCATTTTTATGAGATTCGAAAGCATGGCCACATGGGATTAGGGTGCACCTTTATCCTATAGATATGGGGATATGAGTACATACGGATGGATAGACTAATTGGAATACCATGGGCTGCCCAGAGGGATATGGTGGATAGGAAGATTCCCTATGCTATGTGGTGGATGTATGATCAAGATCAGGGTAGGAGCTATCTCTATCAAGGTGTGATACTCCATTATGCAGTGTCATTGGAGAGACTGTGGCTAGGACATGTGACATGGTGGCCATTTAGGGGATGCCCTACCTAGATGGAGGTAGACCAACATCCTAGGTAGGTTCAACATGACCAATGGTTGACTAGCTAGCATAGTGATGAGCATAAGTACTTCTAGTACTCACGGGTGACTCACCAATTTGGAGTTAGATAGGATATTTTAGAGGAGCCAATAATATATAGGTAGACAAATAAGACATAACTACCATGACCTTAAACTAATACTATGGACTATGACTCAGATGTACCACTAACAGATGATGTAGAAGATCCAGATACCACTACTTAATATGATGTATGGCTTGTAGTCCATATTTCTCAAATAGGGGTAGTGAATGGAGAGACCAAGGTTGGCAGAGCTGAGGTAGGCTCCCTACAATTATGAGTATGTTTCCATGTGGATAAATATGTGGGGGGATCAATAGAATATAGAGGTAGTGGTGGTTTAGAGGCTCTTGTGGAGGGTGAGGGGGATGGTGGTGTATATGAGGATGATCCCCAAGATAAATCACCACCTTGAGGGAGTAGGTGTGCATCCTCCAGGGCTAGTCAAAAAGTAGGGACTCTACCCATGCTACAAATTAGAGCTAGTGAGACACTGATAAGGAGAGATGGTGAGGTTGGGTAGAGGAGAGAGATACCCTACAGACATAGGTATAGAGCATATAGGAGGACATAGCTAGGCTTATAATAAAGTGAAATGCTATGCAGACTGAGTGATATTATCTTTGAGTTGTAGGTCTCACAAAACATCAGTTAGTTAGGGTTCATCTCCCTTGATGACTCATTTGGAGCGAGAGAGGGACTACGTACAACTGCTAGAGAACACTTTGTTGCTCAATGGTATTGCTATCCTTGCACATTCATCTAGTTCTCAGTCATCATGAAGTCAAAAAAGTTGGGCATCAGGAGGGTCATCAGTGGCTCCATATGTGCCATGGTTTTTAACTTTAGGTGTATCCCACTAGTGAGGGGCTAGTGGATCTAGGCAACCTCATAGAGATGAGACCAAGGGAAATGGTGAGAGTGATGGTGTAGGTCTAGCTTGAGCAGGTATCTCTCATGGGATATAATTATTAGCTTCTTATTTTTGGATGTGAGGTCTAAGGACTCACTATTGTAGTCTACAATAATTTTGTATTATTGATGTACTATTTTCATGATATATATTTATATGCACCATCATGTGTTTTATGTTTATGTAATGATACGTAATTATAGATGCATAGATATATGATAGATGCTTATATATGTATGCCTAGATGATATATTTATGTTAAATGGATGGATTATTTTGATATGATGATGCATAGTACTAGGTATGCCTATGATGTACTAATGAATTATGAGAACTTAATTAATGCACATTGTGAATGTATGCTTAACTAATAAAACATAATAAATTATTTTATGATGTAATAACACACTAAGTATATGCATTATAAAAATGTACTAGAGTCACAAATCAAGATGTAAACAAGCTCATCAAGAGTATACACCTGAGTGGGAATCCAAAAAAAAATGATATGCAATAAATGATAATGATGGATTCTGAACAGTGAGAGATCACAAGGGAATAATAAGGTTTTTCATGACACTCAAACACCCTATTTGACCAATAAAAAACTATGTACTGACCATGCAAGCGTATGAAATATAACAATATACTAGGAAGACCATGATACTCAATATCCCTATGTGTGCATAGTGAAGTTTATTACCTTGACTTTGGAACTGGTTGGACTTAACTACTCTGAATGCAAGCCATAAACAAGATAGCTCAACCACAAGCTAACATTGGTCTATACAAAAGAAGGTTGCTAATGTGATAGACATATCACCACATGTAAGGCTAATCCACTATCAGGATGGCATCTATAGCCCATTTCTAGCGATGGAGATCACCCCATGATTTTTGAACAACTGATAATTCTAGGGATTCAAGCTCTTTTTCCTCTTTTTTTTTGGATACTTGATCATGTTGAAGGAGAGCAAGGGATTTTGTTTCTTTTGAGGGATTTGCTCATTTTGAGAGGAGCAAAAGGGATTTTTTTTAGGGGGAGGGGCTTTGCTCATTTTGGAGAGGAGAAAGGGATTTTATAATTTTTCTTTTTGGGAACTTGCTCATTTTGGAGAGGAGGAAGGGGATGCTTGTTTGGGGGGAAGGAAGAGCTTGTCCTTTTGTCAATTCTCAGCTTTCTAGACCATGCGCATAATAGGAAGAGCAAGGTAAACTTTTCATTTTTTGAGGCAAGACATACGTTGTAGTGTCATATTTCCTTGTCCAAAATCATATTTAAGAGTTTGAGAATGTGTTTGGTATTTTGAAATAAACAAAGTATGACCAAAGCAAGATCCTATCATCAAACATCAATATGGTTTGTAACAAAATATGAAAGACCAACTGAGGATGGCTGAATTACTAAAAGACGCTATTGGACACCTTGTAACCACTACTTGGGATCAAGTAATAAGTAGATGGAAATAATGTATATGCGGTTGTATGATCAATACAGTGGGGTGTATTCCCAAGATAAAGGATATTACATAAAGGCAAGTGACTCTAGTATAAAACATGATGCTATATGAAAAGAAAAATGTAGAACTAGATGCATGCATCTATGGAAAACATAATGCCTAATGCAGTGTAAAAAGATATGCAATTAAGGAAAACTATGATTAATATTAAATGAAATGTACTATGTATGATGGTATATAATGCAATTATGATGATAAATGCAAAAATTTTTTTGTTCTTTTTGTAATTTTATGTTGTTTTTGTTGTTTTTTTATGCATAAAATACCTATAGGTGGAGAATGTTGAGTGGTTCAGATTTTGATACATCCTTAAGTGAAGCTAAATGATAAGTGGTTGAATACCTCCAATTGTAGGAGGTGGTTGGGGTGGAATTGGGATGACTGGATGGGCATGAGGTGGAGTAGAGACAACAAGATCCTCTAGAGAAAGCAATTGTGGCCAAATGGGTCGATGCATGGGAAATATACAAAGGTAAAATTCATCTACCCTGATAAGCAAAACAATGGGAGAGGATTCCTCATCTAAACTATTCAAAGTGATGGATAGAGTTTCAATAAAATTGGCTTCATGATCCTCCTCTAACGAGGTAATGATATCATCTTCATACTCATCGTCTGATGAAATAATTTTTTTTTGATAATAATTATTTGACAAATTAGAATGATCCATTGATAGTGTAGCGATCTACAAATGATCACTAAGAAAATGAGCATATCTTTGAGTAGCATACTCATTAATTTCTATATCCCCCTCAAAGCCTAGGGTAAGGCATTGGAGAGAATCTACAAGTAGCTCATCATTCATTCTTATAGAATATCCTAAACCAAACTTATTCATAGGTAGTTGATAGCATGGCTCTAAGGGGGTTCAAAGACCTTATTCGTATCGACCTAGGCCATTCTCTCACCAATGGTAACAATCAAAGTATAATAGAGCAAATGATGGGTTTGACATATAATTGATATTCACTTGAAATGGTTCTTCCTCTTTGGGTAGGAGAGGTATGTCTCTGGAAACATCAATACCCCCATAAACAAAATTTGTTTGGTTTAGGGAAATCGCTAGGGGAATGATGGTGCTAATAGGTAATGGCATGTTGTGAGGTCGATCCAAGTCTCTAACTTACTCGATAATTGGGGTAAATATGATATTTTGTACTACATACTCATCGAGTCTTGAGTTGGTCATGTGGATAGTTACTTACAGAGGGGTGGATGATGATGGAGATGTAGGTTGTGATGGAGGATTCATGATAAATGGTAGCACTTATCCTATAGGGGAGTTATTGATAGATGTGATATTGATTGTGGATATTGAAGGTGTAGAAGGAGACCTTGGTGATTGTGATGTGGATGGTGAGATTGTTTTTGGTGGTGATGTCATAGGTGCCTTCGATGGATTCTAAATTGAGAGATCTGATTCAATGGAATTGAGATGGGAATTTTGAGTAAACTGATGATGAGGGTTGGAATGGAGTTGATGGTGATGAAATTATGGATGGTGGTAAATCTAGAGGTTGTATGGGGTCATTAGGTTGAATATCCATATGGGTCGAAGGTAATGTGTGGTCCTATGAATGTTGAACCATATTGCAAAACTTGAAGAGCTTATAGTCTATTGGAACATAATGAACTTGGCATTCATATATATACTTGATGGATTGATGTAATATAGAAGGCATGCATTTCATGTCTCGAATCTAGAGCCTACTGAGTAATAGGTTGTACTGCATAACACCTTCCAAGATATGGCAACAATGTAGGAATAGTCTTTAGTCTAACTTGGATAGGAAGGATGACTATGCTAATGGTAGAACACAACACGTTGTTAAAAGCACAACAGGTAAAAGTGGAAGTTGCAATGTGTGCTAGTGGTATATTAAGATGTTGTAGTGCCATAATAATTATGATATTAATTGAGGAGTTTATATCTATCAAGACATGTTTTTAAGGGATCCGATCCACACTAGCTATGATATGCAATGGTGGATCAACTTTTTTTGTGGGTGTCATATTTATTTTATGATCATGGAAAGTAATCATATGATATTTGCATTTTTGAACATGCCATACAAAGTTAATGAAAGAATTGGGATCTTGGAATTGTAGTTCAATTGATTTTAAAATCTCCATCAAAGCTTCTTAATGTGGGGTTCATTATTGTATAAGCTCATATATGGAGAGTTTCATCGATGCCATTTTAAGAATTTGAGTTAGTATATTTTGTAGTGTAAGAACTGGGTGAGATGGATGAGGTATGATTGGTGTTGGTTGTAGTGGTCCTTGTGACATCATAGGCATATTGGAGGGACCCACAGTTTTTGTGGGTTGTGTTGGGTACCTTCTATTTCTCGTCACTATGCTAATTATCCCCACAAAACCTTGGTTAGGTGGGGTAACATGGATCTAGTCAACTAGTTTTGGTTGCTCCACTATAGCAATCAATGTTATGTTTGGTTCACGTTGAGGTAGAGGGTCTTGATATACCCCCATGGTTTGATTATTTGTGGTAAGAGGATATTTTAATTTCTTACCTTTTAATCATGTCTTACACCAGGTTCTTAAATTTGTAGCATGATTGAATGTCATACCATTTTTGCCTATGGTAGATGTAATACTAATTCTCCCTATACTATTTAGGTTTATGACGATTCAGATCCAATGGGTGAATATCAAGAAGGTTTATTGCTTGTGCCCCACATGATCGATGAAATATTATTACCAAAGGTTCTGGCAATGGTGTATATTGGCATGGTGGAAACATTGGTTGAGTGTGTTGTTGATTTTGTTGGTATTGTTGGGGTTGTTGAGTGTGATATTGCACGGGAAAAAATTGGGCCTAATAGTTAAATGGTTGAGGCACATTTTGATTTGAGGGTCTAGGGACACACAAAATTATTTGGTTCACTATAGCCGCTTGTTTTTGGGTTTGGTTTTGGCCTCCTTTAATATTTTTTCCTAACCATTCTTTCTTTTAGAGCTTAATTTATCCTTCTTGGAAATTAACATCCTTAATTACTTTGGCCTAGGCTAGGGCTTCTTCAAAAGTCTCGTATTATTGGAGTTGCAATAAAAGTGACATCTATTTTGAGCAATTCCTTGTGAACATTCGAGTGAGATCTATGATGGGTAAGGTTAAGGGTAATTTTGAAATAATAATTCTCCACCTATTGCCATATTCCATGATTGGCTCATTGCCAAATTGAAGAAGGTTAGATAAGTCAATCAAGTTCACCTTTTTCCTAACACTAAAGGCAAAGTACTCCAAAAATGCATTTGCTAATTGCTCAAAGGTGTATATGTTGTGGTATGGTATATTATTATACCATTCAAAAGCACCCCAACCAATATTATAAAGAATAGTCTTAACATCAGGGAGTCGTTGTCTTGAAGATGAAAGCACATATTGATGAAGCTTGTCATGTGTTCCTATACATCTTCGTTACTTTTAAACTTTTCAATTTTAGGCATATTTAAATATGGTGGGTATGGTAGTGATGGTATTGATGGATGTAGAGGTTGATTTATAAGCTACCTTAGTGTGGGTTTTTGATAACCTGAGCTTTGAGTTTTTTTTCTAAAGAATTTATTCGATCAGTCAACACTTTGTATATCTTTGGTGAGATGATATGATCTACCCACCTTCATCCTTGATTAGGTGGAGATGGTGGTTTTTGATGTTGATGTGGTGGGTGATAAGTATGATTAATAGGTACCTCACCATAAGTTGATTCAGGGTAATTATCAACTTTTTGTTTGTATTCTTGTTGGGGCTATTCATATAATCCCTCCTCTTGTTGATATTGGTATTGTTGAGGTATAGGAGGTTATTAATAATGAACAATTAGAGGCTTTTGATGTTGGGCATAAGAGGGATTTAGGTACAGATGAGGAGGGAGGCTTTGATTAGGCCATGGAGGAAGATTATGATATTGAGTTTGGCAATCTAGATGACGTTGAATTTATTGCCTTTGATGTGTAGGCATTGACAATATTTGATGCATCACCCTCTACAACTATTTTTGGTACTCAAGGTTTGGCCTAGGTACCTGATAAGATCTATTCATATGTTCTACTATGTAAGCATGTGCATTGGTAGTGCAAACAAGTGTGGCTTGCTCTTCAACTTTGGAAAGGTAAATTACTTGCTTTCCATGATGCCGAGAGGTGGCATTAACTTCATATAGATGTTGCAAAGTAGGATTTGTGTAATTAGGAGGCACAAAAGCACACCATACTTGTCCATATTATCTATCATAAGGTGTAACAAGAGGATAAAAGTCATCATACTTGGGTTCACAAGCCATCATGATGAAGGCATGGGCTGATGTGGTAGCTTTGTTATGACCCTAAGCAGAGTACACATTCAAATAGTCATACTTACGACTCATCCATGGGCAATCATCGGGAGTGGCTTGGATGTCCATGTCTTATTGGGGAACATACTCCTAGTCTTTAGCTAGGGGAGTCATAGGCTGAGTTAGGATTCTAATGCATGGTAGGGACTTCCTAGAGGTTTCTACTTGTATGTATTTATCCCTATACATGGCACGCAAGGTTTCTTGTTCTAGATAATATATATCCTAATTGTACTTAGAACTTGTAAGTTGATCTTGAGAAATGGCACTTGATATACCGAGGTCAGTCAGATGGTTAACAATGTTTTCTTCCTGAGGATCACGTTGCCACTCAGGTATAATAAGGTCTTGCATATTAACTCAAAATTGATTCATATTTTCTTGTGTTTATTTAGTAGTGTTTACTCATGATTGAAATTAACTGTGTGTCTCCACCGTAAGTTTAAGCAATTGGTGTGTTCATTCTAGACTACACAAACAATGCAAATAGAATAAACAAGTGATATTGTTTTTAATTTTTATGGTTTTTTTTTTTATGTTTTTGGTTCTTTTGTTTTTTATTTTGTGTGTTTTGGTGAATCTAATCCTATGACTATATATGAGGTGATGGAATGTAAACTAGATGAGCGTGTTTATGTCCACCTCTCTGTTGAGAAGTGATACACCAATAGCTAAAAATGGATTTCTAAATGGATGTGGATTATGGTAATATTATGGGAAAAATACCCTTGGAAGGGACCACACTATCTAGTGCCTTGCTACCAGTCCATCTAGGCTTTCACTTCACCCTCATGTGAGCTTGGGCATAAATGATAGCTACGCTTCTGTAATTATTAAGCCATAGGAATGAAGGGTGTTTAAACCTATCCTACTTCAGGATGCACCCAAAAGTAAGGGAATTTTTTATAATGAAGTCTTAAAAACCACTCATGGGGGCTACTAAGGTGTATAGGGGGCCAACCCACGATGGGAGATGAATGCCCACATTGCATGATTACTATCGATTGTTGGTGGTGAAATCTAACTAATTGATGTTTTGTATTTCCTATGAGTGTGTGTAGGTTTCTTTTATTTTCTACAAAAATAAAATCAAACAACAATCGATGATCTTCCACTAATGCAAATTTTAACTCTAGAATGTAGCATTTCCTAATAATGATCATCCTTTTAATAGGCAAAAACACAAGCAAATAAAAAACTACAGACATAGATCATTCCTCACTAAGGTGGTCATAGATAGGGGATCATCTTGACCTAATATGGTCATAGATAGAGATCGTCTTGACTTGATATGATTATTGTCTGAATAACTTAAAAAAATTGAAAGCTTTTCAAGTATGCTATAAATAAATATTTTTCTACCTTTCCTTTTTAGAAATTAGAAAGAAAAATATAGAAAGCTAACCTTGAAAGCCTAAGTTCGATGGTGCTATGCAGATCTACTACTGTTCGACCTCTGATCAGAGACCATATTGACATGAGATGGGTACGAAACAAGGATCATATTGACCCAATATGTTTATGCCTGAGTACATTCAAATCATAGAAAAAATAAATTAATTAGTCAAAAAACCTGCATCAAAAAAATAGGGACTAGGTCCCACTGTGATCGCTATATGAAAGCCATAAATTTGAACCAAATTAAATAATATAAACCTATAATGAATTAATACATGATGATAGAACAATGTAAAATAATATAGATCCCCTTTTTATTTATTTATATTGTATTTCAAGGTGTTACAATCAAAATCCCCTCTTAGGAGATGCTACCAAATCGATACAATGATTTACAACATCATGAATAAAGTATCTTGGTGTAGTAGAAGAATCTCCATGCCAACACAGTTTATAAGGGGGTGGGTTTTTCGAGATTGTTGTGCAAGGTTTGTATGTGAAATATTTCACTATCCTTGTGCCTATAGCCTACACATAATGGATGGGCAACAAATCAGTAGTGAAGAACACATGCTTATACTGAGAGGGGGGTGAATAGTATAAGACCAACTTTTACTTTTCTTTACCAAACAATATTATTCAATATTATCAATGGCAATATCAATAGCAGTAATCAAAGAAATACACAAATAATCACACACAAGAGAGACATAAATTAAACATGGTTCACCCAATGTTGGCTACTCCACGGAGAAAATATTTCTTCTAAGTTTTCTCAACAAATATCTTGGGAATCAATTCCCTATTACGATGTTTATGGAAATCTGTCCAAAGGAGACACCAATATGCTATGCTATAATTTGTGGATATCTTTCCATATGAGAACTCTATCCCCTTTTCTCTAGTTCGTGGAACTTGATCTAGGATAACTCTATCTCCTCAACTGGTTCATGGATCTCTCTCCATAGAAGAACTCTATCTCTCTAGTTGGTTCACGGATCTCACTCCATAGGAGAATTCTATCCCCTCTACTCTGGTTCATGGATCTCTCTCCACAAGAGAACTCTTTCCCCTTACTCTAGTTCATGGATCTCTCTCCATATGAGAACTCTTTCCTTTGCTTTGTGTCGTGGATCTCTCTCCATAGGAGAACTCTTTCTCCTTGCTCTGGTTTAGGGATCTCTCTCCATAGGAGAACTCTTTACCATTGATCTTTGTGGATCTCTATCCATAGGAGAACTCTTTTCCCTTGCTCTGGATGGTGATATTCTAGAAGACTTCTACCCCCACTGCTCTAGCTTGTGGATCTCTCTCCACTAGAGACCTCTGTCCCCACTACACTGGTTGATGGATCTCTATCCACTGGAGACTGCTATCCTCTTTACTCTATTACCTCCAAATACTTCTCAAATCTATCTCAAATATGCACCAAACTCTATCCCAAGTCTAGCATAAATTTACTTATAAATCTGCTCTTAATTCTATCTCAAATATACCCCAAGTCTTAACACAAAGCTTGAAAAAATCATCAATAAAACCTACTATCAACTCTTCTCAAATCTATCTCAAGCCTTAACACAAAGCTTGATTAAAATTAGTAACCAAACCTACTATCAAATCTACTCAAATCTACCTTCAAGTCTTCTCAAAATACTTGCTCAAATATACCTTCAAGTCTTCTCAAATACTTGCTCAAATCTATCCTCAAGCCTTCTTAAAGACTTGCTCAAATCTATCATCAAGCCTTATCAAAGACTTGCTCAAATATTTCCTCAAGCCTTCTCAAAGACTTACTCAAATCTATCTTCAAGCCTTCTCAAATACTTTCTCAAATAAATCTTCAAGCCTTCTCAAAGACTTTCTCAAATATGTCCTCAAGCCACTCACAAAACCTGCTCAAATATTTCCATAACTTGCATACAAACACAACTTAAATTATTTTCAAAAAGCTTTCTTCACACAAAAAAATTCTACTTAGAATTCGTTTAACCTCTAGAACATATAGAGAATGATATGCTCTATCAAAAACTCAATATGTTCTATTCAATCATTAAGTCTGTCGCTTTCACATGTCTCACATTTATTGCTCTTTTAAAGGTAGATCTAGTCTAGCACATGACACTTATCTTCCTGATGCACACACTTGCTTTCACAAATCTGATTTCTAATGTTTACACATTCACTCTCAATATCACTCAAAACCAATGCCAAAAAGCTTCACACACTCATTCAACCAATAAAGCACAATTTGCTCTCAAACCCTAAACAAGTGTTTTCAAACTTCTTCCAACAAAGAGTACAATGTAGGTCTCAAACCCTAACTCAAATATTTTCAACAATGCTTATCAAACAATCATTTTCACTCCACCTTATATTCCAAAAAATTCACTTCAAAAAACACTTTAAACAAGGAATGATGTGCCCATACCTATTAGCTTACTCTTATGGAGATATGTCTTTAAAAATCTGTCTCAAAAATAATATCTTTGCAACTTCAAAAAGGATTAGCACAACACCTTCTATTATTGGAAACCCTTCTCAACAAGTGTGCACAATTAAATTCCAAACCAACTCTCTTGGTTTCTCAAAATAGAGCATTAAATCATAAAACCAAACCCTTCAAAATGAAGTAAAAATACAAGCAATAAAAATACTTCATACACCTTTTAACTCCCTCTTAATTTCAAAAAATAATAAAAAATAATTATCACAAAACCTTATTACTCCACAAAATCACTTTTCAACAAAAATATATTTTCATAATATTTTTCTAAAATAAATTGCAATAAATAATTTAAAATTTATTTTCCTTATACCTCCCTAGGTCAACAATGCTCAAAATAATCAAACACACCTCATGTGCCTAACCCTCAACCTTAGGTAATCAAATTTTAATTAATGCTTACCAAAAACTACCATGGGTGATTCAAACACAACACCTGCCACCTGCCAATGTGCTAGCACCCTTTGGGCCACCACTAGGCCAACCGCCCACATGAAACCACTAGTGCACGATTCACACTTTGACCTCCGCTCACACTTCCTTGCCAAAAAAATACTAAACAAAACTATCACCGTCTGGATTCAACCTCACGACCTACCATTTTCCTTGCATCTTAACACTGCTCAGTCTGTTGCTAGGCCAACCGACTTGGTTGGTGATAAGATTCCACGATATTATCCTTATACCCGTCCAAATCCCTTTTCTCTTTTTTAAATAAAAATTCATCTTCTTCTACTCACGATTGTGCATGCCAAAAAATTGAATTAATCCCTTGAAAATGCGCATTAAACCACACACTTAGGAAATGAAACATTACCATATAAATATGGATTTACCACCATGCTAAGGATGTCGATGGTGCTTAAGAATTTAAAAATTATTTTTCAAAGTTGATGCCAAACCCACTTAGGGTTATAAAATATTATAATATAAATATTATAATTATTTTATAATTGAACCTTAGGCTTAACTTTATAACTTTAATATTATAATATTAAAATATTGTAATATTATTAACTTTTTGAGCCTAAAAATTTTCTTCCTTTGGGATTTTTAGTCTAGGGCCTTCATCCTTTTAACCAACCATGTGGATCTTTGTGCCAAAAATCTTGGGCTTAAAATATAAATATTTTAACCCTAATTTTATCAATTCCCTTGTGCTGAGATGAAATTTTCTTACATCTAATACTTGACATCAATGACAATATAATTACTCAAAATTTCCAACAATCTCCTCCTTTGTCATTGATGGCAACCATTTTCTAAAAATTCCTTTTTCAAACCATTTGACTCCATATCTGCTCCCCTTGAGAAACTGCTCCCTTGATTGAATGCTCTCCCCCTTACTAAAATATCTCTCCCTTTGAAATAAATGGCAAAGGGACTCCTTTGGGGCTAAATATAAGATTCTTAGCTCAGCCCCATCCGCACATCCTCTCCTTGAGGTGATTAATTTTGGGGTGGGAGTAAAACTACTCCCAACATACAATGCTCTTTTTCTTTGTGAACCTTCTTTCTCAACATACCCTTTTGATCCTTTTGAGTGTCCCTATTATTTCTTATCTCTGGAAGATTTGGAAACTCTATTTTGCACCACTTGGTCTTATGCCCTAGATTATTGCACTTGTAACACTTAATGTTGTAGTTATTAGAAGGTGCAAATATCTTAAAGTTCCTCTTGGTGAAGCCATACTCATTTTTGTCATGAACCCTGCAGTGGATTGCTTTATGACCAAACTGATTACAAGAGTAGCAATACCCTTGAAAGAAATGTCCATCTTTGAAGTTCCTCTTAGTAAAACCATATTCCTTATTTTTTTGAACCCTGTTGGGTGCCAAACACAGGTTAAATTTGTCCTAGATATGTCACAACACTCACATTTAAATTATCAAACTAGGGAGCTCGTAGAATTTTGAAGTGCCATGGTTGAGACTGCTCACACTACCTCTTTTGAGATGAATCCATCCAACTATCATTGGGGGTGTTTATAAAGTAGCAATTGATTCATCCACACCAATAAAACTTATGCATAAATAAAATACGTAAAAATAAACATTCCACATTGAAAGTGGTAAATACACTCATGTAATTGAAAAGCACACCACGCTAAAGAAAATAAATTCAATCTAAGAAATAAACATGCTATCATGCATAATTAAATCTATAAAAACAACTAAGAAGCAGGGGAGGAATACTAGCTTGGAGTGGGCCTGAGCTCCAGTAGATCCCACCCAACAAATCACGAAGACAATACGCAAATGAACAAATGCTCAAGCTTTTATTGACAGTGTAATATTACATGCGACAATGTTCTCTAAAATATTTGTCTCCCTTGCTACATAGAAGTCCGTGTGTTTATATAACACACATAGGACTTCCTATTGTAGTTATATTACAATAGGCATCCTGGTTATAGTCTAAACTGGGATAGTTTAGTTACTATAATAGGTGCACGATTTAAGCAGCTTTTCATCGTTTCCTAGCAATCGGATGATTTTTACTTTGTTAAGGTTTAGCTTCATTGAGTGGTTACATGTTCATCCACTCTGACTAGGATAGCTCATTCATTCAGTGGTTTTCCATGGATGATGTGGAACGATGGTCAACGAGGTCCTATAGCCATCCGATCAATACACATAATCCTGGCGCTTGCTTGAGTAAGGCACCTGCTTGGCGTCTACTTGAGTAAGGTGCCTACTTCAGTAAGGTGCCTACATCAGTAAGGTGCCTACCTAAGTAAGGTGCCTACCCCAGTAAGGTGCCTACCCTAGTAAGGTACCTACTTGAGTAAGGCATCTACTTGAGTAAGGCATCTACTTCAGTTTGGTGCCTACCTCAGTAAGGTGCCTACCTCAGTAAGGTTCCTACCTCAGTAAGGCACCTACCTCAGTAAGGCGCCTACCTTAAACCTAATTGAGTAAGATGCCTACCTTAATAAGGCACCTTCATGAGTAAGTCGCCTACTTGGTATGCCTTAGTCTAATGAGCAAAAGTGTGCCAGGTCCATGTAGGACCTCGAATGAGAAAAAGACAACAAAATTAGGTGAATAACTACACAAAACACACTTCACGCATAGATTAGATAATACACATGATTTCATTAAATAAATACATAATGTTTCATAAAAATATACAACTCATGATATATTGCCATGCAAAAACCATTAGTACTTATACAAAAATATGAGCATATCTAATGCTCATCATCCCCCCATGCCTAATATGTGCCACGCCCTCGTGGCACCTAAAACCAGTAACCATATCCTTTGCGTAGGCCACTTCCCTTTATCTCTTTTTCTTACTAGTGGCCTTGGCTTTCCCTTTAGTCTGAGGCTTCCATTTTTGTTGTAGGGTACTGGTTTGTTGCGGGGCATTTTTAGGTTGTGTTGACCTCTAGCTACACTGGCTTCTGGCTGTGCTGGGTTGGCCTTCATTCTATGCTAGCTTCCTGGTGCATTGGCTATGCCTCCTTGTCATGCTTGGCCTAGTGCCAATGTTGGGAACCGCTGCTATAGTCATTTCTCCTCTCTGGAAGACCACCTCTGCTTCCTACCACAAGTCAACGAGTTGAGGGCGTAACTCTCCAAGTGGAATATCAGAGTCATCCCTATTTCGAACGACCATGCTGGCCTTGTACAACCAAATTTATTTAGGGGTGAGGCCAATATTCTCTTCTGTAATCATTGTTACCTCTACCTCTAGTCCGAACACCCCCCGTATTTCCAACCATTTCCTCATTTTGGAAGGTTGGCCCTACGATGAACCATATATCTCCCAAAATTGGTCATCCATAGTAGGGTCCACACAGATGTTAGGCCCTATTTCAGCCTTCTTGGTAGCTTTTCTAGCTGCCTTTGCTGCCTCGAGCTCTTCATGGAAATTTTCGAAATTTTCTTTTCGCTCAGTGAAGGCCTGCATGCCTTCTTTCCATTCTTCATCCGAGTGGGGGTCCGGTTCGGTGAATGTAACTCTAGCTTTTCTTTTGGCAATTTTCTGTGATGTTTGAGGTACCTTCCCTTTCCTTATATATAGTATAGTGGTAACCTACATGGGGATATTTTCCTTTCCCATGGGAGATGCCTCCCTGTTAGAGGATCCGAGAATTTTCCCTTCTGGTCTTAGGTCCCCCATAGCTGTCTCCCCTATTTCTTGGTCACCCAATGCCTGCTCTTCTAGTTCTTCAGGTAGTGGTCCCTCAATTTTGGGTACCTAGTGCTCCAGAGAGTCCTTCTTGGCCTTGGGTTTAGGGTTTTTCCCTTGGATCTACCCTGAAGGCTCTTCATCATCATCAATGTTGATAACAAGGGTTTCTGTTTGAAAAATATAATTTCTTTGTTCCTCTATAGTCACTATATTAGAGGCGCACAAACCCTCTCCTGCCTCTACTTCCTCATTTTGGGCATTCGACCTGACTACCCCAGATGAGACTACCCTCTCTGTGAGGTTGGAGAGTTCATGGGTACCTCAATTGCCCAATCGATTTAGGTAGAGGCATCCCGTCTCTCAATCACCCTGACCTACAACTACTGGTTCTCCACCTTGAGCTGTTGGATCAGTTGCTGTAATTGGGTGATGGTGGCCTCCTACCTCTAAATTTTTCTCACAACCATCTCCTTGAATTCCTTGAAAAATATCTACATCATGAAGTTCTCACTCTACCCAATGCGGTCCTCTCCCATCAATACCTCGGGCTACTATTGTAGGCCTATTGAAGACTACGGGTCTTATGGACTATGGGTGGCTAAATTCTATAGGGTTTGGGCTATGAATCTGACCTTGAAATCCTCCTATTCTTCCTCACTCGATAGAATTAGTCACCGTAGGTTCCTTCAACCTCGTATGTGCTCCGTCCATCGAGTTGTGGGTTCGAGGCTGGAGGATTTTGATCTATCCTCCATATAATTGGGCAGAGAAATCTGCCCTTCTTTTACAGCATCCAATGAAGTTTGAGGTTGTTCCTCTTTGAATATTCCCCCCAATTCAGCCTTGTATCTAGCCTCTACCTCTGCTTGCTCCTGCACATCAAAATGTTTAGCCCCTACTTCTTTGATTGCTTCTTGTAATTCAGCCTCTTGCTCTGCTTCGACTGCCACCTACTCTTACGCACTAGAGTGTTTCATCCCTACCACTAACGAGCTTCCCCTATGTTCCTCTATGTGGTGTATCAGGACTATAATTAGCCCATGGTGGGCTAAGGTAGAGACCACCCCTCTCTGGTACCACAACACCTCGTCCTGGAGGGAATTTTACAGATAGAACATGACGTTGATTTCTCGCTCGTGCACCAGGTGGTTCAAGAATTGCATATGGTTGGAATTTAGGCGTGAGTACTTCCCAGTGCATGTGAAGTATCTTGCAACCTATTTGAAGAGCTTCCTCAGGTGCATCGAGAGTCCCTACTTTAGGAGCCCTCCATGGTTGAATTGGATATTCCTCTATTTGAGCAATAATTTTACGCATTGATTTATCATGCCATATTTGTATGTGCACTATCCAATAAGGGAAAGAATGATGACATGATTAATGTGCTCTGGGGTGACTAGAATCTCCAGTCCACACAATCGAGCAATTCCTCCTCTCACAACGATAGAAAACTCCTTTATTGCCTCTACATCTTGGTCTTGGTTGACTAGGTGATAGTAATTCATCCACCCAACCGCCTCAAACCGATTGCAGACTTCTCCTCTAATCCCATTCATACCATTGGGCTCATGATTTTTGAGTGCATGATTATTTGATCGTCCTCCCATGGCGAACTCTCTGCTAATTTTGATTGGTTTGATGCTCTGTTCTTAGTAAGGTGCCTTCTTATAGATTCAGGCGCTTAACTATGGAAATTGTTTTTGCATTGGGATTGGCAGGGTATGCCACCCAAATTGATTTTTGGCATGATGTATTAGGCATGAGGGGTGAATTCAATTCTTGCATTAGCATTATTTTTAGAGAAGCATATCATATGAAAAATTACGTATATATTTAGAAGAAATCATGCGCATACCTGATTGGTCATTTCGTGTTGTGTGGAGTATGTCAATTTGGTACTTGGTGGTGATGGTGATAATATATTTTCCATGTGTTGATTACATTGCCTTGGTTACTGCAATTCTAGTTCGCTCGAGGTCCTACACTAAAAATATAGTGGATCCTATTGGTTCAGGTTGGGATGCATATCTCCTCGACGGTTGGCCTTGGGATGTGCAGAGATCCTATCCAATAATTTTGAAATATTTTTGATGCTTTCGGATTTCCATCACATGAGATGATGGTGTTGGCTTCGGTTACTCCATGTACTACCAAGTTGTGCATGTGCTTTTGATTCGATTGAGGCACCTGCTTGAGTAAGGTGCCTACTTGGCGCTTGCTTGAATAAGGCACCAAAGTAAGGCACCATAGTAAGGCACCAGAGTAAGGTGCCAAAGTAAGGCACTAGAGTAAGGCGCAAGAGTAAGGTACCTGCTTGATCATTTTTTTGAACGAACACCTCCAGAGTGGTGCCTCCTTGGCAGAGTAAGGCACCTCCCTTTCAGAGTAAGGTGCTAGAGTAAGACACCTCCCTTCTGGAGTAAGGTGCCATAGTAAGGCGACTCCCTTTCGAAGTAAGGCACCAGAGTAAGGTGTCTCCTTTTGAAAATAGTAAGGCACCCTTAGTAAGAGCAGTAAGGTGCCTCCCTTTAGGAGTAAGGCACCAGATTAAGGCACCTTCATTGAATATATATATTTTGAATGAACACCTCCAGAGTGGCACCTCCTTGGCAAAGTAAGGCACCTCCCTTTCAAAGTAAGGGTGACCTATGAGTAAGGCACCTTAGTAGTGAGTAAGGCACCACTCTTCTAGAGTAAGGCACAAGAGTAAGGTGCCTCCCTTCGAAGTAAGGTACCAGAGTAAGGCGCCTTCCTTGAAAAAAAAAATATATATATATTTTTTGAACGAACACCTCTAGAGTAATGCCTCCTTGGCAGAGTAATGCTCCTCCCTTCTGGAGTAAGATACCAGAGTAAGGCACCTCCTTTCTAGATTAAGACACCCCATTTTGAAGTAAGGTGCCAGTGTAAGATGCCTCCCTTCTAGAGTAAGGTGCCAGAGTAATGCCTCCCTTTATGGTAAGGCATTCTTCCACCATTGAAAAGTCAGTAGTGGCTGATGTTTCCATTGATGTGAGGTTGATAAAGCCCCCTAAAAATTCTCCTTGTACTACATCGACATCTACTTCATCCAGGCATGAGGGTACATAATTTTTCCTTTGCGGGGAATTGGTGCCCATGCCATGCTTGGATTAGGACTATTTTCTAAACATGCAAGTTCATGGATGCTAAGATGGTCTAGGCCTTGTTACCCAAGATGCTTATTGTTCAAACAATCAAGCCATTTTATTGCAAAAATAAAATGAGAAAAAAAAATGCAGTTAAATGTAATTCGTGCCTGTTAAGCCCTGGCTCTCAGGATACCTGTAGCTTACATGCGGACGTTGTTCCTGCAAAACACACTATAAGCAAAAAAATAGGAAACTACACTAACTTATTTTTGGTGTACATCTTTGTGTCCACCATGTTGTTGAGAACTCCAACAAGATTTACTTGGATGGGGTCTCCCCCATGCCTGTTATGGACTCCACCAATAAGCTTTCGGATGTGTGGTATGGGCACAACCGATGGCCATTAACTGTTAGAATGGTGTTGCTACCATCAATTGTCTTGACATGCACAACACCATTTCTGATGATCTCCACCACTTCGTATGGTCCCATCCACCTTTGCATCAGTTTTCCCTTCCACTCCTAGAACCTGGAATCATACAACAGTACCCAGTCTCCTTATTTGAATTATTTCATCTTAATGTGGCGGTCATGCCATTACTTCCTTTACCTCTGCATAATTTTGTTCTCTGTAGGGCATCCATTCAAAATTCATCTAGCTGATTCAGCTACCAAATTCATTCCCTCTGTGCTTCGTCCAGGCTCAGGTCTAGTTCTACCACCATTTTGAGCATCTTAACCTCAAACTCGATGGGCATCATTGCATCCTTCCTGTATACCAGTCGAAAGGGTGTAAAGCCTGTGGTTGATTTCCACATTGTATTGTACACCCACACTACCTCTAGAAATATTGTAGCCCAATCCTTCCTATGTTGTTGCATGGTTTTCATCAGGATGTTCTCGATTTCCCTATTGGTCACTTCCACCTGCCCATTCACCTATGAATGGTAGGGGGTAGTCTTATTGTGTCGAACCCTGTATTGCTCCATCAACTCCTTAATTATCCTAGAGGTAAATTGGGGTCCTTGGTCTATTGTAATTTCCTTAGGCATCCCAAACCTCATAAAAATATGGGTGAATAGGAATTCAGCTACCGTCCCTTCCTTGGAGTCCCTCAACACCTAGACTTTGACCCATTTAGTAATGTAGTCTATGTAGACTAGAATATATCTTTTCCCAATTGAAGGTGGGTTGATGGGTCCCACAAAATCCATGCCCCACTTATCGAAGGGCTCGATATGCACATGAGGTTGAAGGGGCATTTCGTCCCTATGGGTCGGCCTACCCATTCTTTGGCATTCATCACACCTACTGGCATATGTGGCTACATATTTGAACAGAGTGGGCCAAAAATACCCAGTATGTAACACCTTATACACAGTCCTTCTCCCTAAAAAGTTCCCTCCACATGGCTCACTATGACAGGCTTTGAGTATCTCCAAAAACTCATGCTCTACTATGCACCTCCTTACGATCTGGTCGGGCCCTATTTTGAATAGGAGACCATCAATCCACTAAAAGGAAGTGCTCTTTTCAATCATCGCCTACTTCTCTCTATATGAAAGAGCAGGGGAAGTTCTACCAATGGCTAGATAGTTGGCTATGTCTGCATACCATGACATATATTCATTGATGATGAACAAATGTTCATCCGAGAACTGGTCCTCCATCGCTATGTGATCTACTAGTATTAGTCTAGATAGGAAGTCCATGACCATGTTGTCCTTCCCGGGCTTGTCAATGATGGTAATGTCAAACTCCTACAGCAACAAAATCCACCTGATGATCCTACCACTGATCACCGATTTACTCATTAGGTACCTAATGGCCGCATGGTCCGTGTGAACGAACACCTTGTATCCAGTGATATAGTGGTGGAATTTGTTGATGGCATGCACAACCATGAGGAATTATTTTTTTGTTACTGTGTAGTTGAGCTCGACCCCTGCTAAGTTCTTGCTGACATAATAAATGGTGTAGAACTCCTCACCATCCTTCTACCCGAGGACCACTCCAATTGCATTATTGGATGCATCACAATATATATGAAATGGGACAACCCAATTTGGGCCCCGCAACACTAGGGTAGAAATCAACTTCTCCTTCAATGTCTGAAATGCTTGCTCGTAGTCCTCCATCCAGATAAACTCTACGTATTTTGTTAGTAGGGTGTGCAACGGTTTGGTGATTTTATTGAAATTGGTGATAAATCGCCTGTAGTACCCAGTAGAGCCAAGAAAACTTCTTACTTCCCTCTGTGTTCTTGGGCTGGGTAGGTCCTTGATGACCTCTATTTTATTTTTGTCAACTTTAATTCCCTCTACTAAGAGGTGATGCCCTAACACTATACCCTCATGCATCATCATAAAGCATTTTTCATTGTTGAGGGATAAGTTATTTTCTTCACACCTCTAGAGAACTCGTTCCAAATTCATCATCGCTTCTTCGAAGGTTTCACCATAAATGGTGAAGTCATCCATATATACCTCAACTACCTCCCCCATCATATCTAATAATATGCTTAACACCACCCTTTGGAAAGTGGTTGGTGCATTGCATAACCCAAAGGGTAGCACTCTATAGGTGAACGTTCCCCATGGGTAGGTGAACATTGTCTTATCCTGGTCTTCTTCCCCAATCTAGATTTGGTTGTATCCATTGAATCCATCTAGAAAGGAGAAGTATTTTCTCCCAGATAGTGTATCCAATACCTGATCAATGAAGGGAAGTGAGAAGTGATATTTCTTGGTTGCTTTATTCAATGATCTGTAATCAACATAGATCTACCATTTCCCATTTTTCTTGGGGACCACCATAAGTGGTGACACCCATTCACTATCGAAGATTGGGTAGATGAATCCTACTGACAAGAGCTTTTGTAGCTCAGCTTTAACAATTTCCTTCATGGTCGGGTTCATCCTTCTCTATGGCTATCTAACTGGGATCACCTGCTCTTTGAGGTAGATTTGATGGGTGCAGATTTCTAGGTTGATTCCCTTCATATCCGAATAATCCCAGGAAAATGCTTGTTGGTGCCTAGTTAGGAGTTATTTTAATTCTATTAACTATGTGGGGGTCAACCCACTATTGATGTTCAATGTTCTATCGGGATCAATGTCAATTTTCCTGGTGTGGTGGTCCTGAGCACCGACCAACGATGACTCAAGAACTATGAGGGAGGATTCTCCTTGAAGGAATATCGTAATGACACCATCTTCATCGGCTTCCTCCTCCAACTCTACTAATGCCATCACTGGTTGGAGCATGGACAATGAACTATCCTCCTAGTTGTCCCATGTGGGTTCTCCCAACGTATCCATGGACTGCACAGGAGGTGAGATAGTCAATCTCTTAACATTCTGACCATTTGAGATGGTCATCAACCCATCACAACAACTGATGTAGGCATCAATCGTAGCTAACCATGGCCTCCCCAAGATGAGTGGATAACCACCCAGTCCTATTTTAGACTATAGTACCAAGAAATATGCTTGGTATTCCCATGCATCGACTATCACGATGATGTCCTCAAGCATTCCTTCTGGTGCTACGGTTGACCGATCGACCAATTGTAACATCATCTTGGTGGGTTTTAGGTTCGTGAGCTTCAACTTCTGCATGGTATCCTATGAAATTACATTAATGGCTGCACCTAGATCAACTAAGGTGTTAGCCAGTGAATGCCCTCCTATTTTTATGATCAGGACCGAGCTTCCTGGGTCTGCATATTTGGGATGATATGCATTCCCCATCATCAAGTCAACCAATTTTCCTTTGACATTGATGGTCTGTGCTACTTTACATCCTGGTTTCCTCAGGCACAACTCCTTTATCACTTTGGTATATATCAGGACGTCTTGGATAGCTTGGAAGAGTGGGATAGTAACTATGATATTCCTTAAGCTAGAAAGGATATCAAACTCGAGTTGTGTCGACTTCCTCTATTCCTACAACCATTTAGGAAATGGAGCCTCTATTTTCTCAACAAATTTTTCTTCTTCCACCTCTTCTATAAGAGGGGATTCTCCTATGTTTTCCTCCTCTTCTACCAGGGGAGGTGCTTCTACTCCTAGATGCTTACATGACCTAAGTTGAATGGGATTACAACTAATATTGTACATCGGATACATATCTCCTTCTACTTGGTATGCCGACTGGTTTACCTTGTTATTTGGGTTCACCGTTGGTTATGCTGGTAACTACATAGGTCTCACCATAGGTAGGGCCGGTAGGCCTTGCTGAGGTGGAGCCTATGCCATGTTTTGTGGAGCAGAGTTCCATGGAACATGGTTCCTCCACTGCTGCCCAAAATGTTGATATGGAATCCATGGTTGTTGATTGGGAAATGTAGCTCTTGGAGGCATGTTCATCCAAGGTGGTGGTCCCCACCATCCCATATTAGGTGGTTGTGACTGTCCTTATGGCATATATGGTCCTCCTCCAAAGGGAAGCATCCCCATGGGCATATTCCCCTAGGGGTTGTTGCCAATTTCTTCGATTGCCCACAAAATAGGCTTCACTTACATCAACATCCTCCTTGGTATTGGGTAGTTGGGGGCATAGTCAAGTTTTGTGATTCTATTGGCAAACCATGCATACTCTGACCTTGTTCTCAGGCATGCATTCCTAGCATGCTTCCCTCTGCATTTTGGGAAAAAATAGGTTAATGTTGCTTTATTCTCTTGTTTCTTCTTCTCCAGTAGGAGCGTATCCAAATGTAGTGCTAGATATGAGAGCATTTCACTTTTTAAATCCTCCAGCATGTTGCCTATCTCTACTTTTGTGATCGATGTAGTCACCTTCACGATTCTAGGAGTGGGTTTGCCTCTCCTTCATGAGTAATTCCAACACAGTTATCGGATATCTTCCATCTGGTGCTGGTAGACATCCCCCCGAAGATCATGTTGAGTGCTTCCAGTGACTCATTGTTAAGTCCCCTTAGAAAAATACTTTTGAGGGACTTATCACCTATATTTGCATGAGGGGATCATTGTAGGTTGAAATTGAACCTCTCCTAGTACTCCTCCAGAGATTCATCCTCATTTTGCGTCATACTTAGGACCTCTTCTCTAGAGTCTCATGCTCTATCGAAGTCCTGGTACTATTCTAGGAAGAGCTTCCTCATTTCTTCCCATGTGGTGATCTGCTTGTTCCCCAACCCGATAAACCAACATAGAGCTGAGTCATCCAATGTTGATGGAAAGAGTTTCAGCTTTTGAGCATCTAATTTATAGTCGACAAACCTACACAACACATCAAATTTAAACAAAAATAGGTCAAGGTCTTCGGTTGGGTATCCCCTAAAGGTAGGGAGATGGGCAGGGGATATATTCTTCATTTTGGTTTCCCCTACTCCTTCCTCTATCGGGAAGCTAAAACCAGACAAAACTTCTTTGGCCATTTTTTTAGGAAGTGTGGTCTCTAATGCAGCTTCTATGGCCTTTCGATCATTCAGAAAATTTTGCACTAGAGCCTCCAAGTCATATGGTGTTATGGTCTGATCCTCTATGACTTTCCACAACAAGGCTTCCTTTGAGGGTGTCCTTTTAAACAAAGGGTTTAAGATGATCTATTCTTTCCCAGGTCGATGAGATGAGGAGGAGCTTTGCACAAAGTGAAGATATTCACTCCAATGGACTGTAGGTGATGAGTTAGGAGAATCTAATTCAAACTCTAAGTCTTCGACTGACTCAAATTTTTTTGATGGGCTCTATCTTATAAAATGATCGTCGGGTCCTATTTTTCTTGGTGGACTCATACAAGGTCAAATAGAAGGTCTTTTTTAAAGGGGTATTGTAGTCAGTCTACTAGTGGTGCTTCCTCGACAATGATGCCAAAATATTGGGTGCCAAACACTGGTTAAATTTGTCCTAGATATGTCACAACACTCACATTTAAATTGTCAAACCAGGGAGCTCGTAGAATTTTGAAGTGCCATGGTTGAGACTGCTCACACTACCTCTTTTGAGATGAATCCATCCAACTATCATTGGGGGTGTTTATAAAGCAATAATTGATTCGTCCACACCAATAAAACTTATGCATAAATAAAATACATAAAAATAAACATTCCACACTGAAAGCGGTAAACACACTCACGTAATTGAAAAGCACACCATGCTAAAGAAAATAAATTCAATCTAAGAAATAAACATGCTATCATGCATAATTAAATCTACAAAAACAACTAAGAAGCAGGGGAGGAATACTGGCTTGGAGTGGTCTCGAGCTCCAGTAGATCCCACCCAACGAATCACGAAGACAATACGCAAATGAACGAACACTCAAGCTTTTATTGACAGTGTAATATTACATGTGATAATGTTCTCTAAAATATTTTCCTCCCTTGCTATAGATAAGTTCATGTGTTTATATAACACACATAGGACTTCCTGTTGCAGTTCTATTACAACAAGTATCTTGGTTACAGTCTAAACTAGGATAGTTTAGTTATTGTAATAGGTGCACGATTTAAGTAGATTTTCATCGTTTCCTGGCAATCGGATGATTTTTGCTTTGTTAAGGTTTAGCTTCATTGAGTGGTTACATGTTCATCCACTATAGTTGGGACAACTCGTTCATTCAGTGGTTTCCCATTGATGACATGGAATGGTGGTCAACGGGGTCCTTCTACAGCCGTTTGGTCAATACGCATAATCCTAGAGCCTGCTTGAGTAAGGCACCTACTTGGCACCTACTTGAGTAAGGTGCCTACTTCAGTAAGGTTCCTACCTCAGTAAGGTTCCTACCTTAGTAAGGTGCCTACTTGAGTAAGGCACCTACCCTAGTAAGGTGCCTACTTGAGTAAGGAACCTACCTCAGTAAGGTGTCTACCTCAGTAAGGTGCCTACCTCAGTAAGGTGCCTACTTGAGTAAGCCATATACTTTAGTAAGGTGCCTTCATGAGTAAGGCACCTACTTGGTATACCTTAGTCTGATGAGCGAAAGTGTGTCAGGTCCATGTAGGACCTCGACTGAGCAAAAGACGACAAAATCAGGCGAATAACTACACAAAACACACTTCATGCACATATTAGATAATACACATGATTTCATTAAATAAATACATAATGTTTCATAAAAATATACAACTCATGATATATTTCCATGCAAAAACCATTAGTACTTATACAAAAATATGAGCATATTTGATGCTCATCAAACCTTGCAATGCATAGCCTTGTGACCAAAATGATACATGAAAAACAACATCCTTTGAAGAAATCTTGTCTTGACCCCATTGGTCTCTTAGTCATTTATTCTTTGTGATGATCCATGTTCCTTGTTTGTGCATTGTTTCATTTCTTAATGAAGCTTCTATTCTTCAACTTATCCTCATAAGTCTCAACTTCTCCTTCACTCTCTTCCTGTGAAACTTCTTCCTCTTTTGAGCTTGAGCTTGATCCTTCTTCTTATTTCCCTTGTCCTTATTCAAAACCAAGTCCTATTTTGATAGATAAGGATCTTTATATCCAAAGGCTTTGAACTTTTCCCAAACCTATGTAGCTTGTCCTTAGAATATTTCACTTCCATCCTTAGTGAAACTACCTCATGTTCTAATATTTCACATTCTAAAACTTTTACCTCTAATTTTTCACTCATGACCTCTTTAATTATTTTTGCCTTTTCAATTTTAACTTTCAAGTCATTGAGATCTTGTATAAGTCTTGCTTTTATTTTCTCATCCTCTTGAACTTGATCCTTCAATCTTGAGTTCTGCTTTCTAACTCTTTTCAACTCTCTAAGAGCAACAATAAGTTCCTCTTCTAGATTGACTGTGGCTTTTGAATCTTCTTCTAGGTCTTCAAGAGCATATTCATATTCTTCTTCACTGCTACTAAATCCATTATTTGTACAATGATCTTCAAGGTGACCAAAGTTACCACAAATAAAATATTTGAGTATTCTTGGTTCCTTCTTAGCTTCTTTTCCAACATCTTCTTTAACTTGATCTTTAATAGGAGTGTCCTCTTCTTTTTCTACTTCCAAAAATAGAATCTCTTCTTATTCACTATATGAGGGTCTTTCATCACTGTCACTTAAAGCCTTGCTTCCATTATCAACATATTAACTCTTCTTGTGCCTTTGAAAGAACTTATTTTCATGCTTGTTTTGACCATACCTATTTTTATTTTCATACTTGGATTTTCCTCCTTCATTTTTATTATGATCTTGTTTCTCTTCACTGCTACTACTTCCAGCTTCTAGAAAATTAGATGCATAGTGACCAAAATTTCCACAATTGAAACATTTCATTGTTTTCATACCTTTGTGCTTTCTTGAGTCCTTGTTTCTTCTATCATAGTTAGCTTCTTCATCACTGCTTGAATCGCTACTTGATTATGGTTTCTTATATTTTGTCTTCTTTCATGCTTTGAAAGTTGCCTCTTTCTTGGAGTTGGAATCCTTTACTATTATCATCTCATAAGATGTGATAATTCCATGTAATTAATCCATATTCAATTGATCAATATCTTTCATATCTTTTATAGCTGAAACTTTTCCATCATACCTCATAGGAAGTGACATTAAAACTTTATGAGAAACATTAGAGTCTTTAATTTCAAATCCAAGTCCATGCATGGTATTAAAAACCTCATCCACATGAATTAAGTATGTAGCAATGTCTTCCTCATCTTCCATATTCAAATCTTCAAACCTTTTCTTATGGTTTTGTAGTTTTGCCATCTTGACCTTTTTATTTCCCTCATAGGTTTGCTTCAACTTGTCCCATATCTCTTTTGCTGATTTGCAATGCATAACTTTCAAAAATTTTGCTTCACATAATCCACTCAACATTCCATTCATAGCCTTGACATTATTCACATGCAATAGCTTACCATATTTATATGTGGGAGGATTAGCTATAGGTGTGAACCCATCCTCAAATGATTGCCACATCTCATATCCTTGTGCTATCAAGTAAGTCTTCATTATTATGCTCCAAAAAGCATAATTGTTCCCATCGAACAATGGTGCCTTATTTTATGAATATTAATTATAATATGCCATCTGTGTTCTTGTACTATCTTCCTTCAAGATGTTAGAATATTTCTAAGGAACCCACTCTGATACCAATTGAAGAACACATGCTTATACTGAGAGGGGGGGTGAATAGTATAAGACAAAATTTTACTTTTCTTTACCAAATAATATTATCCAATATTATCAATAGAAATATTAATAGAAGTAATCAAAGCAATGCACAAATCATCATATATAAGAGAGACACAAATTTAATGTGGTTTACCCAATGTGGGCTACTCCACAGAAAAAATTTCTTCTATAATTTCTCAACAAATCTCTTGGGAATCAATTCCCTATTACAATTTTTATGGACCTTTGTCCAAAGGAGACACAAATAACCTATGCTTTAATTTGTGGATCTCTTTCCATAGGAGAAATCTATCCCATTTTCTCTAGTTTGTGGAACTTGATCCAGGAGAACTCTATCTCCTCAAGTAGTTCATGGATCTCTCTCCATATAAGAACTCTATCTCCCCAACTGGTTCATGGATCTCACTCCATAGGAGAATTCTATCCCCTTTACTCTTGTTCATGGATATCTCTCCATAGGATAACTCTTTTCCCTTGCTCTAGTTCATGGATCTCTCTCCATAGGAGAACTCTTTCCCTTTGCTCTAGTTCATGGATCTCTCTCCATAGGAGAACTATTTCCCCTTGCTCTGGTTCATGGATATCTCTCCATAGGAGAACTCTTTCCCCTTGCTCTGGTTTGTGGATCTCTCTCTATAGGAGAAATCTTTCCCCTTGCTCTAGTTTGTGGATCTCTCTCCATAGGAGAACTCTTTCCCCTTGCTCTAGCTGATGATATTCTAGAAGACTTATACTCCCACTGATCTGGCTTGTGGATCTCTCTCCATTGGAGAACTCTATCCCCATTGTATTGGCTGATGAATCTCTATCCACTAGAGACTACTATCCTCTTTACTCTGTCACCTCTAAATCCTACTCTCAAATCTATCTCAAATTTACACCAAAATCTATCCCAAGTCTAGCACAAATCTACTTTAAGTTTGCTTACAAATATACTCTTAATTCTATATCAAATATACTATATGCCTTACCACAAAGCTTGATCAAATCATCAATCAAACCTACTATTAACTCTACTCAAATTTGTCTCAAGCCTTAACACAAAGCTTGATCAAAATCAACAACCAAACTTGCTATCAACTCTGCTCAAATCTGCCTTCAAGTATTCTCAAAATACTTTCTCAAATCTATCTTCAAGCCTTCTCAAATACTTGCTCAAATCTATCTTCAAGCCTTCTCAAATACTTGCTCAAATATACCCTCAAGCCTTCTCAAAGACTTTCTCAAATATGTCCTCAAGCCTTCTCAAAGACTTGCTCAAATCTATCCTCAAGCTACTCACAAAACCTGCTCAAATATTTCCATAACTTGCATACAAACACAACTTAAATTATTTTCAAAAAGCTTTCTTCACACAAACAAATTCTACTTAGAATTTGTTTAACCTCTGGAACATATAGAGAATGATATGCTCTATCAAAAACTCAATATGTTCTACTCAATCATTAAGTCTATCGCTTTCACATGTCTCACATTTATTGCTCTTTTAAAGGTAGATCTAGTCTAGCACATGACACTTATCTTCCTGATGCACACACTTGCTTTCACAAATCTGATTTCTAATGTTTACACATTCACTCTCAATATCACTCAAAACCAATATAAAAAATCTTCACACATTCATTCAACCAATAAAGCACAATTTGCTCACAAACCCTAAACAAGTGTTTTCAAACTTCTTCCAACAAAGAGCACAATGTAGGTCTCAAACCCTAACTCAAATATTTTCAACAATGCTTATCAAACAATCCTTTTCACTCCACCTTATGTTCTAAAATATTCACTTCAACAAACACTTTAAACAAGGAATGATGTGCCCATACCTCTTAGCTTTCTCTTATGGAGATATGTCTTCAAAAATATATCTCAAAAATAATATCTTTGCAACTTCAAAAAGGATTAGCACAACACCTTATATTATTGGAAACCCTTCTCAACAAGTGTGCACAATTAAATTCCAAACCAACTCTCTTGGTTTCTCAAAATAGAGCATCAAATTATAAAACTAAACCCTTCAAAATGAAGTAAAAATACAAGTAATAGAAATAATTCATACACATTTTAAATCCCTCTTAATTTCAAAAAATATTAAAAAAGAATTATCACAAAACCTTATTACTCCAAAAAATTAATTTTCAGCAAAAAGATATTTTTTTAATATTTTTCTCAAAAAGAAATTGCAAGAAATAATTAAAAAATTATTTTCCTTATACCTCCCTAGATCAACGATGCTCAAAATAATCAAACACACCTCATGCGCCTAACCCTCAACCTTAGGTAATCAAAATTTAATTAATGATTACCAAAAACTACCATGGGAGATTCGAACACAACACCTACCGCCTACCAGTGCTAGTGCCCTTTAGACCACTGCTAGGCCAACCACCCACATGAAACCACTAGTGCATTATTTGCACTTTGACCTCCACTCACACTTCCTTGCCAGTTAAAGACTAAACAAAATTATCGCCACCTGGATTTGACCTCATGACCTGTTGTTTGCCCCGTATCTTAACACTTCCTAGTCTATCACTAGGCCAACCGCCTGGTTGGTGATAAGATTCCATGATATTATCCTTATACCCATCCAAAGCCCTTTTCTCTTTTTAAATAAAAATTCATCTTCTTCTACTCATGATTGCGCACACCGAAAAATCAAATTAATCCCTTGAAAACGCGCATCGAACCACACACTTAGGACATGAAGCATGACCATATATATATTTACCACCATGCTAAGGATGTCATCGGTGCTTAAGAATTTAAAAATTCTTTTTCAAAGTTGACGCAAAACCCACTTAGGGTTATAAAATATTATAATATAAATATTATAAATATAATTGAACCTTAGGCTTAACTTTATAACTTTAATATTATTTCCTTTTTGAGCCTAAACATTTTCTTCCTTTGGGATTTTTAGGCCAGGGACTTCATCCTTTTAACCAACCATGTGGAGATTTGTCCCAAATCTCTTGGGCTTAAAATATAAATATTTTAATCCTCTTTTTATCAATTCCCTTGTGCTGAGATGAAATTTGCTTACATCTAACACTTGACATCATTGACAACATAATTACTCAAAAATTCCAACAAGTAGCATGTGCGTGGACCACTGAAGTTGGACCCGTGTTCAATCTAAAAATAATTGAAATGAATAAAAAGCAAGTGCATATATGAGATACACATAATATAAATTGATGCAAAATAGTGAAATAATCATATCTAGTATAATATGAAATAACACTAGTAAAACATATCACTTAATTGTGACTATCTCGGGTTGAGACAATATTTGTCTATGGACAGTCTCAATATGAAACAATCACTATTTTAGACCTGTGTTTCTTTGTCCTCAAGCCTGAGTGGAATTTGGGATGATCTTGGGAGTATCATTGATGGATTTTCATGGTGAGGATGTGAGTTTAAGGAAATCGAATAGTCACTAGAGTAAGTTTTATTGATTATGTGGATGATAAAAGCAAGGCTTCCAATCCTTTGAGATAGTCCAACAACATGGTATTTGTAGCAAGAAAGCCTAGCGGATTTTGGTAACACTTTATTTTATTGAGAATAAAAGTTAGGGTTCAAATTTAGTAACACTTTGTTGCACAAATTCAAAGGTTGTGGATCTTTAAAACTGGGGAATGAGTACCATTTTATAGATCTCTTGATCTAAGCTAGGGTACTCTACATGAAAAAGAAAAGGGGCAATTTGCATTGAAAAATAGATGCATACCCCAAAATAGTTGATTGCATGAAATCTATTCAAAATTATCTCATGCAAGGCATCTAAAATTGGTGCAAGATCATGTGTGACACTAAAAGTTAGTTTTGGCTATCAATTGCTATTTTTATTATTTTTATTTTTTATTTTTGTGACCATCTTGGATCGATATGATAAAGGTCTGGAGACTATCTCGGGTTGATATGGTTAGGTAGCTTATAGGAAAAGTTGCCCAATGTTGGTAAAAACCATCAAGTTAGCCCTAGGGCTACCTAAGGTGGGTTGTGGGGATAACAAGGAGACATTTTGGTGAGTGTCCTTTAAAGAACGTATTTTAGGTGTCTACAGAATGACACTAATAAATCATTTATTTTTTTCCTTTTTTTTAGAAAGGGGACAAGAGAATGCACAAATAAAACTAGCCTAATGCAATCTATATGCAAATTGATCTTCAAATGCCTAAAGAGAATGGAAGATAAACAAATAAAATTAACTAGATTTATTTTTGTCCTTTTTCTTATTTGTGTGTTAAATAGAGAACATAAATAGAGTTGAAAAAAATAGACAAAGCTAATTTGAAATCAGATCTAAAGGCTAACCAAAACACTTTCTTGATTCTAGTGGTTCTCCTAATTTTGCACCTTGTAGACCCAAATTGTGAATTCAATTTCGTGCTTTAGAACTGGAAACTATGAATATGATCGAACACCTACATAACGAGGAAAATCAAAGTTTGGCATTAGTGTTTGGGGGCCTTCTTAGGCCACTATAGATATTGAGCTCACAAGTGAGGAAATCAAGCCCCCTAGGTCCTTTAGATGATCAAAAATAAGAATGAAATGATTGTGCTTTAGTAGTAGGCCAAATTCATGCTTAGGAAGACCAAAGCATAAAATTAGGAGCAAATAAAGAGAATAAAATTAAAATAAGATGCTTACAGGGAGGACAAGGGGTACTCTAAATCAATTTTGTAATCCATAAGTCTAGGTTGTGGATTTACACTAGATAGAAGAGAAGGCAAATAATAGAGGAAAAATAGGAAGGGGAGGAAAAATTTCCCCCAAGGCCACCTGAGTTGATTTTTTGGTCCTTATGGATAGGCCATAGAATCACACTATTTGGAATAGACTACAAAGGGGGTGGTCTTTGGCTGTTACGGAATTCACGCCCCACAAGAGGGGACTATGAATTTATGTTAGTAGTAGGAATGGGGTAAAGGGAGACTAAGCAAGATTCTTACAAGGCTTAGAGTAGAAGCAAGACCCTCCTAGGGCTGATCTACAATTGTATAAGGACCTTAAAAAACATCATTAGAACTTGAAATAAACTAAAACCTATGATAACTAGAACAAAAACTAAAGTGTTAATTTAGAGTATAGGAAAACATTAGGAAATATTATTAAGTAGGTAGGTTTATATACAATAAAATTAGGCTATGAATAGCTTATTAGGTAATTTATCTGTGAAGGTAGCTAACTAACGCGCTTCACAAAATAAGTGCCTAACTACTAACAACTAAAAACGTAGTCAAATTGACTACTACTTACCACAAGGTTTTTTCACAATGAATATCTTCATGGTAGAAAGTAAAAATTTATTACCTAATGGTAAAAGTAACAAACTACTTTTTACCATACGGTAAATTAAATCTACCTAGGAGAATCTACTAATTACCAAATGAGGTAATAATTATAGTTACTGTAGCATAGTAACTCTAACATCCCCCCTTATTACATTATTTGGGTAATGTATATAACTACCCCAATACAGTGAAAAAGATGTTGATATGTTGGCTCTTGCTCTAGCTTAGGCTCTGTCATAGTGCTTTGGTTTCTCTAAGAAAAATTGGGTCATTACTCACTTTGTTTTCACATCAACAAATGTCCTTATGGTAATCTTGTAATCCAACCAGATTGCATGGGTAACTAATCGCTACAACTGCTAGGTGTACTAGAGTAGATCACTACATACGAGGTTCATTCTGTTACAATATGATTTTACAATTTTTTTTTGATAAGGTAGCTAAGGTGTCAATCACTACTGAAAATGCATCCTTATAAGTTTCCCCCCTTGTTGCAAAATATGTTGTAATTGAATTTCTGTAAGAAATGCGACTAAGGTGTCAATCGCTGCCGAAAATGCACCCATAGAAGTCTTTCTCCCTTTTTAGAAAAAAAAATGTGTGAAGTAGGAAAGAAATGTTTATCCCCCTTAATTGTAAAAGATATGCAACTCATGAAGATTTTTAATGCTTTTACAAAGATTGCCTCCTAGGAAAATTTCAAAATATTACACCAAAAAATCCTCCTCTTTAATTACAAGTACTTCAAACAAAAAGAGTTTGTTATTTTATGAAGCCTAAAAAGAGGTACAATCACCCCTTTATTACAAGTACTTCAAACAAAAACTTATGCTATTTATGAAGCCTAAAAAAAAGGTTTGGAAAGGTGCTTGCCTAGGGTGACAAATTTGTTTTCCTTTACAATGTTGTTTGAGCCATGAGCACCTTGTGTGCTCTTTTTGAACCAGAATCAAAATTGGAATTAGAAACTTCACTAGAAACATTGCTTCTTTATCTATTTTGCTTTTGTGATGTACTTTTACCATTTTTATTTTACTTGTTTTTAAACCAACACCGATTGATGTCATGGTTGTCCTTATTAAAATTTGCACAAAACTGCATTTGAGGTTGCTTTCCCTAATCTTTTAAAGATGATACTAAAGATGATCCTCCATTCTGAAAGTTTCATTTCTTCTTTCCACCCTGTTTGTTTGAGTAAAGTGCATTGTTCGACACTTCATCACTTTGGAGCTGATTTGCTTTCTCGGTTTGAAGCAAATTGACTAACTCCACAAAGGTGACTGTTCTTTGAGATACATTAAGGGATGTTATTAACATTTTGTAAAATTTTGGAAGAGCCCTCAATATTATTGAAGTTAGGATAGTATCTTCTACTTTTTATCTTAAATAATTCATCTTTGACTTCAATTCTGCCACTCTGCAAAGGAATAGCTATATTATTTCTCCTAAATTCATATGGAGTGTATGAAGTTGAGTTTGAAGGTTTAGAATAGTCGATTGATTCTTGCCTTCAAAAATAGTACTTAATGCATCCCATGCATATTTACCAATTTTGGCTTCACTTATGTGAGGTTGGATTTCATCAATAGTAGCTAGGAGAATCAACATGAGAAGATGATTGTTCTTTTTATCCCATGCTTTCTGATCTACTCTTGTTGATGTGGGTCTTGTTTCAGTGCCATCCACTAAATCTCACATTTCCTCTACAGTAAGGATGGACTTCATCTTGGTTTTCCATGCTGAATAGTTAGAACCTTTAAGCAATTATGTATCATTTAGGTATTTTTTAGTTGCCATGATGAAGGTTATAGAATTTACACCAAGATGATCTTTCTTTCACTCTTAATTGGTATTTAATGGCACCTGCCTGAAAATCCTCCTGAAGAAGAATAATCAGTTTGAGGAAATTGAGCCAAATAAATAAGAGTGAATTCAGGGTTGTATGGAGAGAATATCAATTTTAAAAATGGCTTATACTTGTGCAATGAATTACACAAATTATTATGAAATTTTGGGGTTTTGAGTGCTCTTGATTTTGATGACTTATAATTGCAAAGAACAAGAAATTAAATGCAATAATCAATCAAAGAGTGCCCACAAAATGTTTATCACATAGGTGTTGGGTGCAACCGAAAATGCACCTAATTTTGCCAATTTAAAAATAAAGGTGTCGAGTAATATCGAAAATGCACATTATTATTAATTTTTGCAACAAAATTTTGATTTGTGTTGTGCAAAAATTTGATATTCAAAGTCTTCTCTTGTTTTTCAATTTTGCAAAGAATGTGGCATAAAACAATTGCCTTTCCTTTTTGATTTTGCAAAATAAACAAGTTTTGATTTTTAAGTGCTCCTCACTTTGTGTTACAATTTTGCAAAGAAATACAATTTCTTGTTTTCCCCTCTTTGATTTGCAAAATAACAAAGTAGCACTCCTTTCAAGTCAAGTCGACACACGACCCGCATTTGAAAGGCTTTCAAACTACTCGACACACGACTTGGTTTTTATGGACCCAAGGTCTTCAATATCTTCTCAATTTTGTAAAAAAATTAAATGTGCAATTTCTTTTGTTATATTCCTCCTTGAAGAAAACAAATGCACAAATTTTAACTTTGGATTTTGCAAATTTTTGTGTCTTCTTGTGTTACAATTTTGCAAGAAAGAATCAAATTTCTTGATTTTGTCCCCCTTTGATTTTGCAAAATAAACAAGGTTTTGAGAAAAATTTTAGGGCTCCATAATTTTGCAAAATAAATGGTGCTCTTCTTTGTCTCATATCCCCCTTTTGTGGAGAAAACAAAAGCTCTCAATTGTGATATTTGGCAAAAAAAATGGCCTTTTAATTTGAATTTTAATGCATTATTTTATTTAATATTTAGTATGAATTAAATTAATAATAAAATAAATTATAAAAATCACTTAATTTGCCAAAAAAAATGATTTTATATATACAAAAAAATATTAAACTATTAATAATAAAAAAAGCTAAAAAAATAAAAAATACAAAAAAAATAAAAAAAATTTACCTTGGTATTTTTGTTATTGTGGGCCAACAAAATTATAAGGCCTTTGACACCAATGGGGGTCAAAATATTGACCTCCCATCAGGAGTATTATCGCCTGACCCGTCACTAGTCGGGCTAGCTAGCCCAATGGGAAGGAAAGACAACCACCTTCTATTAGAAGGCTTTCCTGCATCCGAAATAGTGGGATATTATCCCACATGCCCTCCACAGATGCACTTTTGTTGCTTAAAAGGGAAAACATGCCCTTTGTATTTTGATTACCTTCGGGAAATTAACATCGAAGATAATGCTTTTGTCGACGTCAACAACAAATGACAATATACCATGCATATGCATGGATAACGTGACACGTTAGTAGGAAATGCCTAATCATAGCTCACCAAGTAGGATGCCAGATGGACCAATTGCATTGTGCCACATCAATAGTCCACCAATGTCATTCCACATGCCACCATGTCAGCCTACCAGTCAAATGGGTTTGCCAGCTCAGCACCACCATGTCAGCTCACCACCTCAACTATTCACCAAATCAACCTTCATACCATGTGTTCATTTGGTTTTTGTGTTGGTCCACATCAGTAGCTTGCCTTGGGTGTCACACCTCGGATCTCATACCGTTAGGTCAACAAGTTGGTATCCACACCAGTAGCTTTCCTTGGGTGTCGTGCCTTGGATCTCATGCTGATAGGTTAGCAATTCGACTGTCACACCTTGAATCTTAGTGTAAGAGGTTATTGATTTAGTGGGATATATGCTCCACTATGGTTGGAGGGAACAGTCATGGACTCATGCAGCATGCACAATACTTCACTGTGGTAGGAGGGAATAGTCGTAGTCTCATGTAGCATGCACAGTTGCAGGGGGGATAGCCACCTAGACAATGCTACCAGCTATCAGATTTGATAGTACCTGCCTACTGTGGGCCTGTCAGCTTCTACAAGCAGGTCATTGGAATGCAAAAATTTAGGATTGATGAAGAGAATTAAATCACACCGTATGATGAACATCGAATGGAGAAAAATATTCCCTCAAAATATTTGCCCAAACTGGATGTCAACTCCTCCTCATGATGTGTGTCCTATCCAGGGGGGTCCCATCTTGGGATTTCAGCCCCTGTGGTCCAAACCTAGAGTGACAAAAATGTCACCTTGTCCAGCATCGAGGGTCACCCAGGTGAGTTTCACTAGCTCTGATACCAATGTTAATTTAGAGCATAGGAAAACATTAGGAAATATTATTAAGTAGGTAGGTTTATATACAATCAAATTAGGCTATGAATGGCTTAATAGGTAATTGCCCTGTGAAGGTAGCTAACTAATGCACCTCACAAAATAAGTGCCCAACTACTAACAACTAACAATGTAGTCAAATTGACTATTACTTACCACAAGATATTCCACAATGAATATCTTCGTGGTAGAAAGTAAAAGTAATAATCTAATGGTAAAAGTAACAAACTACTTTTTACCATGCGGTAAATTAAATCTACCTAGGAGAATCTACTAATTACCAAATGAGGTAATAATTATAGTTACTATAGCATAGTAACTCTAACACAAAGTAGGAAGACAATGAAGGAGAAGAGAGAAAACAACCAATAGTGGAGTAGTCCTCTAAGATGAGCCTATTTATCCCTCCAAGGAGCCCTCCAAAATGATGCAAAAACTTGAGAACTTGAGAAGCAATGAGTTTTTGTTAGCTTGAGATAGATGATAACTTGGTGTGATAATATTGTGATGATCAAAATGAGAGCTCAATACCTCTATTTATAGAGATTTTATGGCATGGAAAAAGAAAGGGAAAAACATTAAAGAGGAGTTGGGTTAAAATTAAAAAATAATAAAATAAAATAAAAAGGCAAGTCGATTGTAGGGCAACGACACCTAGGGTTTTGAACCTTAAATGACCCAAAATACCAAGGTGGGAAGAGGATCCAAGATTTGGGTCCTTTGCATTTAAAAATATAATTTTTGCAGTCCATGAGGACCAACCACAAATTCATGAAAAGTGACTATTGGGGGTTCACGGGAAATACCAACGACTGATTTCATGGTCTTCTAATCTGGATCATGAATTGTTGATGGTAAGGAGGTTGTACATTTTCACGGTCCATCCAAGAGGACTAAAGAATCACTAAGGAAAAATAAAGGGTTCAAAGTTGAGCATTGATGGGCTCAAAAATTACATTTAACAATTTTGAGAGGCTTCTTAGGCATCTAAGAGAAAATCAACTCATTTGGCTAGGTCAATTTTTAAGTGTCTGTAATATGTTATTAATTCTATTAATTGAATTTTTTTAGCTTAAGGTTACATTTTTGAGTGTGTATTCATAATCCTAGTTCTCTTGTGCATCTGTCTACCTAGATAGAGTTTTAGAGTCAATTTATTTTTTTGAATAAATGGAGCAAATTACTCCTTATTTGGAGTGAATTGTTTTCTAGTTAGAATGAATCACTTCTAGAAATATAAATTTTACAAAGAGAGAGGCTATGTGAATCACTTAGAGTGGACTGCTTTAGTTCTAGGATGAATCACTCCATTTAGAGGAGTTAGAAAGGCTCTTGACTGTCTTGAATGAATCACTTCAAATCTAGGCAAATTGCTCTTTAGATTCAACTTGAAGGAATTTTATTCTTTTGAAACAAGTTACTAGCTGAATTGAGTGAATCACTCCCTAGAACAAAATTTGAAACTTTTTGACCTTTTCAAGTGATTGGTCTCAAATGGAGTGAATCATTGTAATTTTACTAAATGAGGTTTTGGCCATTTTTTTTCCAAAATTGGTCCAACTACTTTTCACCAATGGAAAATGCAAGTTTGAAGTAAAATTCAGATTTTTTTTGCCAATTAAGGCTACCTTGGCTATTTATCTTATAAAAATTTAGATTTTTTAGGTTTGTAACGGATTTACCATTCACAAAGCACTTGCAAAATTATACACTATGATATTAAAGTTCAATTTAGAACTAAGCTCAATCTCATCATAGTGATCAAGTACTTGGTCCAATTGGGAATGCTATTAATAAATATCAAATTGTAAAAATGTCTAACTTCTTATGCACTTGCAATTTTGTTTCAAAAACCTTGGAATAAAGGGATAATACCTCTTCCAATCTCTAGATTTAGGTTGGATCCCTACTATCCTTGCTAAAATTTAACTACTATAATATTATTATGTGAAATTAAATACAAAAAATTAAAGTGCAAAATGAAAATGTATGAAAAGTAAATATGGAAGTTTAAGATATGAGGGATTAAAAGTAAATATGACCATAAACATAGCAAGGAGAGTATGTCATCAGTGAACTCATGAGGAAATTGAATAACAACAATAGAATGCGATATACATGAAATAAAATTAATCAAAAATGACAAGAGGACAAAAGGGTGTGTTGGCAATTTGAGTTATTTTATGTTGTCATTGATGTCACTTGGATCATTGATGTCACATGGATCACATTGAGTTTTGGTGGCCAAAGAATTTTTTATTTTTTTTATTTACATGGTGGAATCGGTAGCTGCCACGAATATGGGCAGGCTGTCCAAATTTTTATGGCTGCCACAGTATTCTGCGTTGTCCGCCCCAGAAGCCACCACACAGATCTTCGCACATTCCACCCCTATAACCACCATGCCACAATCATTTTAAAACTTTTACGCCACTAAAAGCACCAGGAAAGGGACAAGCGTTCAGTTCGACGAGGCCCGAGATTTGAACCTTGGACCTCCGCCCCCTTATGGGGTTTGGATGAACCAATTGGTCTACACCTTGGACCTTGGTGGCCAAAGAATTTCATAAATAAGCATTTATGATATTTTGGAGAGCATGGATATATACAGGGTTTTTGTGAAAACCAAGGCAGACAAAATAAAAGGTTTTATTTAAAACCATGGATGGCATATTTGAAATGGATTTTTATTAAAACCCAGGTTGGATTTTTGTTTCATCAAAAAAGGTGCCTCGATGATGGAGATATTTAATTTTAAATATTTAGTTTAAATTTTAAATTATTTAAAATTAAAATTTTAAAATTAAATATATTAATTATAGCACCGACTAAAGAAAGGAGGAAAGGCTATATTAATTTATAGCACCGATGTCTAAAGAAATAGGAAAGGCATATATATATATATATATATGCCAACAAAATATTAGACTTTATAACCCCCAATTCTTATTTTTTGGATCCTTCGATTAGGGAACAAATTGCAAAAAGAGAGAGAAGTGTGAATTTGGTCTATTGAAAAATAGTTTGCAGAGTTTAACAAGATGCATAGGTATCTTTGGCCTAGTGGTTCATGCACTGTGTGTTATGTAGGAGGTCCTGCGATCGAGTCCCGCTGTGGTTATTTGCTTTGTTGAAGCGCTCGAAGTGTTAAGTTTTTTGAAGGGTGCAAAAGTTTATGATATAAGTTTTTGTTCGTGTCCCTTTGGACACATGAGGACGTGTGGCCCAACGGTAGGCTAGCTATGGTTAAAGCACTGAGCAAGAAGATGTCACGAGATCGAATCCCGTCAGGGACAAAGGCAAGTTAATAATTTTTTAATATATTTTATTTTTCTAAGTTGCCCTAGGAGGAATAAGGGTTGTGATGCATGTTTAGAAAAAGAGAGATTTCTGGTGTTTCTCTTTTTAAAAGTATATCATATTATATATCATTGGAAAGCTTATTTTGAGGGATATTTTATTAACTTGGTTAGAGGGAGAAATAAGGTGTATGTAAAGAGATATTTTTGTTTTTTTAAAGGGTTTCAAAAGTGAAGGTTGTTTTGTTATTTTTCAAAGGTGATTAATTCTTTCATGAGGGGACATGTTGTATCTTATTGAGTAGGAGTGATAAGTTGTTATTTGGATATTATTGTTGTGATATTAATAATGATCTCTAACCCTTGTTGAAATTTGAAAAAGAAGTTTGTTGACTATGGCAAATTTAGTGGACATCCAATAAGGCATCAAAAGGTATGAGCAATATTCTCCATTGACTTTTTTATGGTGGTTGATTTTTGAAATATCATTGGAGAGAAAAGGATTGATTGTGGTTTCCTTTTCGAAAGTGGTTGGTTGAATGCTTCAATGTTTTATGGTTTGAGAGTTGTGTTTAAACCATGTTTTATAAGCATAGTTGTTGAATCCCATTGGTTATGCAAATAACTTGAGTTAGAAAAGAACATGAGTATCATTGTTATGTGAGATTTATGGTTGAGAATTGTTGGAAACATTTGAGTTGGTTGATACATGCTTGGACTAAGGTTTTGTGAGAAAGAGTTGTCCCTTGTGGTTATTGGTTGAGTTGAGTTTATTGAGCCTAGTCAAGTGATTATGTGAGGTGATTGTTCAAGTCCCATGAAACAAACAATTCAATAATTCTGATGGGTTGAGATTGAGGTTTGATATTAGAACATATTGAGTCTCTAACAATTATATTTATGCTTCTATAAGATTTGAGTTGAGTTAAGATTGACTTGAGTTGAGTTGAGATTGATTTGAGTTGAGATCATTGTGGATAATTATTGTCATCCATTGTAGAGTGCATTTCCATTCATTTTTGAATTCATCATTGAGCCTTGCCTTCATATATTTGTGGATGAGATTTGAGTGCTACTTGAGCATGATTGGTTGAGCCTTTGATAAGGATTTTGGGATAGATTTGTGGCAGCATTTGAAAAAGTTCTTGGTGAGCTTGTTGAGCAGATTTTTGAGCAAGTTCTTGGTGAGCTTGTTGAGCAGATTTTGAGCAAGTTCTTAGTGAGATTGTTGAGCAGATTTGAGCAAGTTCTTGGTGAGATTTTTGAGAATATTTTGGTGAAGTTCTTAGTGAGCTTGCTAGAGCAGTTTTGGGCAAGTTCTTGGTGAGCTTGTTGAAGCAATTTTGGGCAAGTTCTTAGTGAGCTTGCTAGAGCATATTTTGGGAAAGTTCTTGGTGAGCTTGCTGAAGTAGTTTTGGGAAAGTTCTTAGTGAGCTTGCTAGAGAAAATTTTGGGAAAGTTCTTAGCGAGCTTGCTAGAGAAATTTTGGGCAAGTTCTTGGTGAGCTTGCTGAAGCAAATCAGTGGATTGCCTACCTAAGCAGATTAGTGTATTGCCTATCTTTGAGCAGATAAAATTAATCATTTGTATTGGGATAAGGATCCTTATTTTTGTGTGAAATATTATAAGGAGATTATCTTGTGGAGTACCCCACATTGGGGGAACCACGTTAAATCTTGTATCTCAATTATGTGTGGTGATTTGTGCACTTGTTTACTATTGCTATCTATGTCATTAATGCACACTGCTATATTTGGTTATTGCAATTAAGGATACTAATTGATATTAGTTTGGAAAGAAAGTAAAAAGTGGGTGCTATACTGTTCACCCCCCATCTCAGTATAAGCTTGTGTTATTCAATTGGTCTTAGAGCAGGTTCCTTCAAAAAGGCTAACAACTTGAGGGTATATTCTCGAAGAACACATATGGCTTCACATAATGGATTATCTACAAATAAGGCTTCACTATTTAATGGTAATAATTATGCTTTCTAGAGCATTAGAATGAAGAACTGCTTGATATCACAAGGATATGAGGTATGGCAGATGGTTGAAAAATAGTATAAGGTTGAAGGTGATCCTAAGGCAGATAAGACTATCAGGAAATTGGTTGAGATTAATGCAAGGGAAATGAATTTTATTTTGAGTGGGCTACGTGAAACAAATTTTGTAAAGGTCATGGTATGTAATTCAGCTAATGAAATGTGGACCAAGTTACGAAATAATTATGAAGGAGATTCCAAGGTAAAGTTGGCAAAACTACAAACTCAGAAAAATATTTGAGGAATTGAAGATGGAAGATTCTGAAGATATTGCAAAGTTTTTACTTTGATTTGATGAGATTACTAACACCATGAGATGCCTAGGATTTGATATGAAATAATCAAAACTGACTCAAAAGGTTTTGATATCACTTCCTATGAAGTATGATGCAAAGGTTTCAACAATAGAAGAAACAATGGATATCAACAAGCTAACAATGGAAGAACTACAAGGAACTATCACAACTTATGAGATGAGGGTGAGTAAGCATCAAGTTCCAATAAAAGATATTGCATTCAAGGCTTTAGAGAAAAATAAAGGTAAATTTACAGAGACAGATAAATATTTAGATAATGATGAGGAAGCTAATTTCATTAAAAGGAAAAAGGAATTAAGAAATTACAGGGATATGAAGAAATTCAAATACTACAAGTGTGGTGATTTTGGTCACTATGCACACAAGTGTCCACATGAAGAAAACAATGATGATGAAAAGCAGGGTCACAAAAGAAAAGAAGATGGAAAACATAAGCATAACAAATATGATAAATACAAGCAAAACAGGTATGAGAAGAAGACAATTTTTCGTAAGACAAAGAAAACTTTCTACATTGAAGAAGCAAGTGATGGTTCAGTTCACAACAATAAAGACAAGTCATATGTAGAAGAATGTACATTCTTTGGAATAAGTGAAGAAAGAAAAGAACACCTATTCCTAGGTATTGAAGTTAAAGAAGAGGATATATCTATTAAAGAAAGACATGAAGAGCTTGTCATAGCCATCGAGCAATAAAATAGGTACAAGAAGGGTATAAGAATACTAAAATGCTTCATATGAAGATATTTTGGGCATATAGATGATGATTGCACATACTACAACAATTGCAACAAGGAAAGTTTATTTTTTGAAAAAGAAAGCAATAGTTCCAGTAATAGTTCTAGAAGCAGTTATAGTGACAATTCCAGCAGCAGTGATGATGAAGAAGATGAATCCACAAAACAAGAGAATAAAATTAAGATATTGGAAAGGAAAATTAAAAGGCTTGAAAATAAGGTTCATAAAAATGAAAAGGTCAAAATGATGCTTAATAAACACATTCAATATTTGGAAAAAGAGCTTCAAGAAACAAAAGAGCTTGGCATCACTATTTCTAAGCAATTGAAGGAGAAGAAAGAAAGATGTAAGAAGAAGATCAAATTTTTTTTGGGACCTACATAAATGAGTTAGCATGATTTCAAAGGAATTAAAAAACTTTGGATAATTTTTTGGATTTATAACGAGATCCATTTATTAAGACAAGGCTTGGTTATGAATAAGGGAAATAAAAAATAAGCACAGAAGGACCTATATTTGTATCAGGAGGCTTTGTTTTAGAAATATATAAGGAAGAACTGGTTACCAAAGAAAAATAAGCAGCAGAAATGGATACTTGAATTTTAGAGGCTATAGAGATGTGTGCCAATTTGCTATTTGACACAAATGAAGAGAAAGAAGAGGAAGGTCCCAATGCACCAAAGGTCTCATATTTCAGGTTTGTGTAATCACACTCAAAAGGAAATGAAGTTCTAATAGATGAAAGCAAGGAAGCACCTAAGTTTTATGAAGAAAGTTCCAAAGTTCCTATGACTCCTAATATTTAGTTTGAATCTTGTTTTGAGATAGGTGAATCAAGTTCAAAAGGAAAAGAAATTCTTGAAGAGGAAAGCAAAGAAGAAACTAAGGAAGAGGATTTAGATACTACAAAGAAGGTTCAAGGATACAATGCACAAGTTGAAAATGATCATAAGTATAATTATCAAGAAAGGTATGAGGAACCAAGGCATGAACAAAGGGCTTTTCAAGGATATTTTTTTTCTTGTAATGTATTTGGACACAAGGCTATACACTGTAGGATCCATGAATCAAAGAAGTTTGATTTTTCTAGAAGAAAATTAAAAGGAATAAGGTATGGTTTTTAGCGACATTGCTTCTTATGCAACAATATTGGTCATAGAGCTTCTCAGTGCAAAGAAAATGAGCAACATGGTTTTGGTTTTAGAGCTACACAAATAAGAAGTCATAGTCATAATGGTCATGAAAACAAAACTTCACAATATAGGGTTCAGGAAAGGAATGGATATGGAAATTATTTCAAGAAAGAATTCATAATATGGGCACCATACAAAGGCTACAATATCAAGTGTTTTAATTACAATAACTTTGGACATATTGCAAAATGGTGTAGGACTCAATTCTAAACAGGTTCAAGGTAAGAAGGTCAAACAGGTTCAAGACAAGAAGATCAAGTAATTCATCAAGAGAAGGATATCAAAAAAATATGGAAGGAAGTTGACAAAGGAAAGAAATAATTTAATATTGGAGTAAAAGTACTCACACCCCAAAATTAATCACCTCAAGAGAGAAGGTGGTGAGGGGGCTAAGCTTAAAGAGTCATATCTTTTAGCCACATAGGTGTCCCTTTTGCCATTGATGTCAAAGGGGGAGAGATTTGAGTAAGGGAGAGAGCATTGAGTTAGGGGGAGCAACCTCCAAAGAGATCATTGAGTTAGGGGGAGCAACATCCATAGAGAGTATTGAGTCAGGGGGAGCAACTTTGATTTTTAGAGATGGTTTTTGTAGCGATTGTGGTTTTTGCATTAGAGGTGTTGCCATCAATGAAAAAGGGGGATATTTTTGGCAATTTGAGTTATTTTATGTTGTAATTGATGTCACATGGATCATTGATGTCACATGGATCACATTGAGTTTTGGTGGCCAAAGCATTTCATAAATAAGCATTTATGATATTTTGGAGAGCATGGATATATACAGGATTTTTGTGAAAACCAAGGTAAGAAAAATAAAAGGTTTTATTTAAAACCATGGATGGCAGATTTTAAATGAGTTTTTATTAAAACCTAGGTTGGATTTTTTGTTTCATCGAAAAAGGTGCCCCGGTGATGGAGATATTTAATTTTAAATATTTAGTTTAAATTTTAAATTATTTAAAATTTAAATTTAAATTTTAAAATTAAATATATTAATTATAGCATCGACTAAAGAAAGGAGGAAAGGCTATATTAATTTATAGTGCCAAAATATAAAGAAAGAGGAAAGGCATATATATATGCCAACAAAAGCTTAGACTTTATGACCCCCAACACTTATTTTTCGAATGCCTTTGATTAGGGAATGAATTGCAAAAAGAGAAAGAAGTGTGACTTTGGTCTATTGAAAAATCATTTGTGGAGTTTAATAAGATGCATAGGCATATTTGGCCTAGCGGTTCATGTGCTGTGTGTTATACAGGAGGTCCTACGATCGAGTCCCACCATGGTTATTTGCTTCGTTGAAGCACTCGAAGCGCTGTTAAGTTTTTCTAAGGGTGCAGAAGTTTATGATATAAGTTTGGGCCACAAAGAAAATAAACTTGAGTGGTTATTCTCCATTGAATTTGTTATGGTGGTTGATTTTTGAAATATCATTGGAGAGAAAAGGATTGATTGTGGTTTCCTTTTCGAAAGTGGTTGGTTGAATGCTTCAATGTTTTATGGTTTGAGAGTTGTGTTTAAACCATGTTTTATAAGCACAGTTGTTGAATCCCATTGGTTATGCAAATAACTTGAGTTAGAAAAGAACATGAGTATCATTGTTATGTGAGATTTGTGGTTGAGCATTGTTGGAAACATTTGAGTTGGTTGATACATGATTGGACTAGGGTTTTGTGAGAAATAGTTGTCCCTTGTGGTGATTGGTTGAGTTGAGTTGATTGATCCTAGTCAAGTGATTGTGTGAGGTGATTGTTCAAGTCCCATGAAATAAACAATTCTATAATTCTGATGGGTTGAGATTGAGATTTGAGATTAGAACATATTGAGTCTCTAACAATTCTCTTTATACTTCTATAAGATTTGAGTTGAGTTAATATTGACTTAAGTTGAGTTGATATTGATTTGAGTTGAGATCATTGTGGATCATTGTTGTCATCCATTGTAGAGTGCATTTCCATTCATTGTTGAATTCATCATTGAGCCTTGCCTTCATATATTTGTAGATGAGATTTGAGTGCTACTTGAGCATGATTGGTTGAGCCTTTGAGAAGGCTTTTGGGATAGATTCATGGACATATTTGTGGCAGCATTTGAGCAAGTTCTTGGTGAGCTTGTTAAGCAGATTTTTGAGCAAGTTCTTGGTGAGCAGATTTTGAGCAAGTTCTTAGTAAGCTTGTTGAGAAGATTTGAGCAAGTTCTTGGTGAGCTTGTTGAGCAAATTTTGGGCAAGTTCTTAGTGATCTTGCTAGAGCAGTTTTGGGCAAGTTCTTGGTGAGCTTGCTAAAGTATTTTTGGACAATTTCTTAGTGAGCTTGCTAGAGCAAATTTTGGGCAAGTTCTTGGTGAGCTTGCTGAAGTAGTTTTGGGCAATTTCTTAGTGATTTTTCTAGAGAATATTTTGGGAAAGTTCTTAGTGATCTTGCTAGAACAGTTTTGGGCAAGTTCTTGGTGAGCTTACTAAAGCAGATTAGTGGATTGCCTACCTGAGAAGATCAATGTATTGCCTAGCTTTGAGCAGATCAAAGTAATCATTTGTATTGGGATAAGGATCCGTATTTCTGTGTGAAATATTATAAGGAGATTATCTTGTGGAGTGCCCCACATTGGGGTAACCACGTTAAATATTGTGTCTGAATTGTGTGTGGTGATTTATGCACTTGTTTACTATTGCTATCTATTTCATTAATGCACACTGCTATATTTTGTTATTGCAATTAAGGACACTAATTGATATTGGTTTGGAAAGAAAGTAAAAAGTGGACTCTATATTGTTCACCCCCCCTCTGAGTATAAGCTTGTGTTCTTCAGGGCGATTCCACAATCATCATGCATTCCACAATCTAGGAGGGTAGTTCCCTTGATGGAAATTAAAAACTCTCATCGATTTCTCATTAAATTCAGGAAGGATCAAGTAAATATATATCTCATATAATTTATTTCTAACTTACTCAAGTCTAAAAGATGTTTACAATGGATCCCATAGCTCCTATTTATAGGAGTTAATTCACTCCTAAGTTACCTTGGATGATAAATTCTTACTACCTAGTAAATGTAAATATTTGAGGATATCTTTAGTAAAATGATGCACCTCCAAATGTTACATGCCTCTAAATACATTCTTAAATCAATTAGAAGGCTTATAAAGTGCTTTATGGTGCCACTATATGCAATAATATTATTTTCCAAAAGTCTTCTTTGGGATCCTAACATCTCTTTTTATCTATTTTCTTGTCCATTAGTGATTCACTCCAAGATATGAGTGGATCGCTCTTTTCTAGGAGTATTTTGCTCTTATGAAGCAATCACTTCCATTCTATTGTGCTTATCTCCTATGAACCAATCAATAACATCTTGAGAAACGTTGTCCTCTAATATTTACTTAGAAAAATTTAGGTTTTAGAGGCCTTAGTTGATTGACTTGAAAGGCTTTGTGTATCTTCAAAATGAGCAAAATCCCAAGGTAGTAACCTATTACTACATTTTTCTTAGAAAAATTATATAACTTGAATAAAAAATGCATACCTTTCTAAGAAAATATTGATGTGACATCATTGAGAAGAATCAAACTTCACAACACTTCCTCATTGTTTTCTTTATCATTTTCCTTTTAAAAAAAAGGAGGATTTGCAAAACATATAGGTATTATAGTGATAATTTGTCCAATTATGGAGGCACTCTTTTGAAATATATAGTTACACATAACATACTCCTAATATCCATTATACCAAGTTAATGAGGTTTATAATTGACAAATATTCTCTAATATTGTGTAAATGAATATATGAGAAGATGGTTTTCAAACACTCCCTATGATTGAGCCAAGATATCTCCAATTTGAGAACCTCAAATAGTACACAATCTAGAAACAAACAAATGATAGTTTTGATGAAGCCTCTATACATATGAAATAAAATCATATAACCACAATCAATTTTTTTTATATTGAAGGGATAAGCCCCTTGGGACAATATTATGAGATATTAGAAGTTACCATGATCATACAAAAACAAGTATTATCTCACATGGATAAATTATTTCACATGGATTACAATGTGGTCATTTCAAATAGAACATAATGTTTGATAAAAGATTGAATATATATCATCCATTTATGGTTTACTGCATAATGTATGACAATTAGAGTTCAAAAGTGTTTTTCATATGCAATCACCTTTAGTTGTTGTTAATAGTATTTCTCAACTTTTGTCTAACAAAATTGATAAATGTGTTCTTCACTTAAAAATATACTATTGCAAAAAATTTAATGTCCTGTAATAAAAATATTTTACATAGGTTTTCATTAAATTTTTAACATAATCCTTCAAGGTTATATAATATTTCTATACTAAATTGAAGCCAATATGAGTTTAATTAAATTGAGTTTTCATTCTAAGACTATCAATGCCAATTAATTGGTTGTTTTAAATTGATTGCATGACCTTTGCAAATTCTATTCTATTAGAGATAAGATTAAATAGCCATTTTAAGTACTAATATTATCGTGTTTTATTCTTGTGAATATGAGTAAAAATTATACTTGATAATCATATAATACAACTTGAATTTGAGGGGCATAAGTCATTCATTTGACAAACAATAATTTTAAAAAGGATGTTTGTATACATCCATTGAATATTTATATCATTGATTAAGATATTTTTATCATAGAAATATATCATCTATATCAACCCTATCTATATTATTTATTTATTTATGAATATTTCAAATAATAAAATGATTAAAGTGATCACAATTTATGTAGAGACCAAAACAACACCAATCCGATTATGTGACTACAAGCACTGACCGAATTGGCATACATACCCCTTAGGGAAGCCTCCAGAGGTTAAACAGTGGTCCTAACCACTCCCAAATCAGTTTTGGAAGGTCAGAGGTCAGTTTTGCACCTTTTAAGCACTTTTCTCCCTATTCATCCCACCCTGGGACAATTAGAATCCTATTCATCCCACCCTGAGACGATTAGCAGCAACCGCTCTAAGGTGGGACAATTAGCAGGTTTGATTGGCAAAGAGTCAAACCTTGACAAATGGAAGCCCAAATCTACCACCTAACTCCACCTTCAAGTCATGCATGGGATTGCGAGGGAAGGTTTCAAATCATGGAGGCCTCAATCAAGGAGGCCCTAATCAGGGAGGAATCTTTTCTCCCCCAAAAAGGCATAATGAGCCAAGTGGCGCCCTCACATGTGCATGCAAAGGAGACCCTTATGTATATAAAAATGTGAGCCTCCTCACCCCAAAAAGGGGACAGATCTGGAGCATTTGGAGTAATGAAGTGCTGCCAAACTATACCCCTATTTCTCTTTGTGCTTCCTACATCCCTAATCTCTCTCTTCCAGAAGAGATGTTATTGGGTGAACACTAGGAACACAATCCAAATCCAAAAACCCAAGAAGTCAGCCACAATCCCACCCCAAAATCATTTACACAACCCCCTAGGAAGTTTTGGACCCATCCCACTTGGATTGGTGTCAAAACTAGGCCCTAAACGGTGGGCGTCCCACCCCGGACACCCCCCAAATTGTTGTAGTCCTAATCGCCCCACCCTAGAGTTATTAGAAATATGTGCATGGTTTTGTTACTATTCTTTTTGCATTCTTTATATCTGATGTACTTATGCTGTTGTCCAAATTTCATTGCTTTTTGACATGACTTGGCCTAGTTTTTGTCATTTTATGCATCTACTAACCTACAGGGAGCGCCTTTGGATACAAGATAACCTGGGTAGAATATGCCAAATATTACCTTATGGGTCATATCAAAATGCTGTTTTTAGTCTAACCTCAATTTTGTAAGAGTTTTGGAGGCCTCTGGGTAGGAAATTTGGAAGGTCACTTTTTGCAGGTTTTATGACAGTCCCCAACGTCCCACCCCAGAGAGATTAGAAATATGTGCATTATTTCCTTACTATTCCTTTTGAAATATGTCCCAGATGATATCCTAATGCATCTGTTAAAATTTGAACTCATTCTAACATGATTTGACGATCGTTTTATTATTTTATGTATTAACTAGCTTGAAGGGTGCCCCTGTCATGTACAAGAGAATATGGGTAGGATATGCAAATTATGATCATCTGGGTAGTCTTAGAATTACATATAATTCCTAACCCATGATTTTTAGGTGATTTGGATATGCATAGGTGGGATATTGGAGCACTCACTTTGGAGAGGCCCCTGATGGGAAAACGAGCATAATGGGGCCGTATGACACTGCTTCGACATAAAATCAGGTGATAACAATTATAGAAGTTGTAATTTACATTTATATATCATTATGTAATTGATTTATCAATCTTATCACTGATATCCACAAGTGCCCACTTGAGGCCTTGGGGATTACATGTTTTTCTAGATACGCATATGCTATTAACGATTTGTTGTCTTTGTGTTCATAGGATCTCACCACCAGGAATACTAGAGGGAAAAAAAGGAATGATGAACACATGAACATAAGTGACGGTAACTTTTAGCCCGCACACTTCGAATGTGGGCACACGAAAGACGCTAGAAGCATACCATCCGATCTTGGAAGCATGGCTTCTTTCGGGCATCCATTAATGTAACAAATTGTATCAAATATTCTGAGCCCTAGAGGGGGGATGTATTGTAATTATATTAAAAGCAATATCAATAAAGAAGGCCCCGCTTTGTTTGCTCACATCTCGTTTCTACGTCATTTCCTTCATGCATTGCCCATCGCATTTGTAGGACTTAGCATATATATCTATTTTTGTTTGAATCATATCGGTACACCATTTGTATGCATTATTTCAGTGGTGATCATGATGGGACCCTATCCCTTGCTGTTAGGATCAAGTTTTTGATCCAAATTTTATGGTTTTTCTTTGCAGGTGTTACTCATTCGGGAACTAGATTGCTACTCGTGCCACCCCGGGACAAATACGTATTCATCCCACCCTGTGAGGAGTACAGACCTACTATTCATACCACACCAAGATGATTAGATATCTATGCATTTTCTAAGCAAAAACTCAGAGGCATCTAGTTTAGAGAGAGAAGAGGTAGACCTTCTAAACATCCTCTGTGTTTTTCTACTTTTTGTTTCTGCAATTTTTTGTTTTCTTTGCTTTATTTTCAGACACTTGCATAGAAAGGTTAAGTAGTTTGTTTTCCTTTCTTGCAATAAAGAAAAAATAAAAATAAAAACATAGAGTAAATTAAATGGAAGGAACTTGATTAGGAATGCATTTTTCTTTGGTTTGCTTGCATGATACTTGCACAAATGACAAGTCCTCATTATAGGTTTCAGTTCTAGTTAGGTTTTGTGATTTCCTTTTTGCTACTAATTGTCTCTGAAAGATAAAACATACTTTAAAGCATTGCATTAGTGAAAATCATCTTTTGTTGTATGTTTTATTTCTTTACACAATTAAAAGGAACCACACACACCACCTAATAAAATTAACATCAAGGAGTTGGTCTTAATACCCCAACACTTGATCAAGACCAATGGTGGGTTTCATCACCACCTTGGCTTGGATTTTGCATACATATACCCTGATTGTGACTATTGCTAGACGTAAATCCTGATGAAATCTGACCAAGTGTAGTGGGGGTGATTCCCTGTGCATGAGGATAAGTCTTCTAAGGTAGGTGTCAAAAATAGTGCGATCCCCCTTTCGTACCACTTATGTTCCACTTACTATTCTGCTCTCACGTACCAATAGTTTCCCTCATGTAAGGGCGGGTATATTGAAAGGTTCGGTATAATGTCCTGGCAATGGTATATTGAAGGTGCGACCATTTTTGGAGATACAAGAGCCCTCATTATGCATGTATAACAAATTTTTCTTTACAAGATTTACATAACAAAAATCAAACACACTGAACCAGATCTAGGAAACACATTTAATCTATAAACAAGATAATCATTTCTTTGTTTGTGTGGTCCCCTTTTGTTTGGTATAGCATAAAAATTGTAAAGGAGATAAAAATATACATATATTTTTAGAAAAACCACCACCATGGTGTATACCCATAGCCAAGCCCAATCACGGGCAGAAGCTGCAGAAAGTATGCAAGGAGGCACAAGTCGCCTCCATTATAGCCCCAAGGACTTGGTTATACCACCTTGGTAGCCTGACCCACAACATAGTCCACACTATACCACTGCAGAACATGACTATAGAGGCACCCCTTTGAGGGGAACTCCCATTCAACATAGACCCTCTCAAGAGGAGTACACACATGGGAAGACCCCCTTAGACACTAATTATGAGTGGCCACTATGTGATGAAGCGCTAGAGCAGCATAGGGTTCATAAGGAGGGCCCACATGATTATATCATTCCTCCTCCACCCCTCATTACTGTTAGAATTAATAGGCCAAATCTAGAGTGCAAGGCTCTTCATATACGAAAAACCAACTCTGCCCATCCCTTTCACATGTACGAAACGGAGCAAAAGGAAAAACAGTATATTCCTCAAGAGAAATACACCACACGGGGGCAATGCACCTCCACACCTGCTGATTATCAAGATCACCTATTGAGGCTAGAGCCTCGGGTGAATGCTACTAACCTCGATAGAGGAAAGTGACCCATAGAGATCTTGGATCACCACAATTGAGATAGATATATAGGGGAGGCATCTAGGCCTCCTAGACCTAGGACGGCGGAACAAATTGACTTGGCATTTGCCAAACATACCGCCTGCCAAGCACAAATCATGCAGCCTAGGCAAGATCAACAACATTTAGAACAACTATATCATCTTAACAAAGAGTGCATTCAATTCTAGATAGATGAGTTATTCCAGAACACTATGCATGAGAGGATTCCAAACCCTCACATGCATAGGACATAAATTTATGAGAGGCACAACCCCTTAGTACGAGACAGGTCTCCACGACCTTATCAAGCGTTGCCTCCAAGACCTCCTAGACCTAAGTGGGAGGCCACTCCTAGAACCAATGATGGGTGCCTTCCTCGGGCACCCGTCCATGTTTATAGGTCACACCCAAAAACTCCTCAAGAGGCCTATGAGGAATTTGAGTGAGAAGAAGAGTGGGCTGAAATGCCCTACCAAGGTAGGGGGGCACTATCCGGCTACCCCTCCATAGGCCTCAAGTTCCCCGTAATTCACAATGGGAACAAACCAAATAATAGGAAATCAAATCCTCTGATGCATACAAAGCACTGCTAGAGCACCTAGAGTCTATGGAGACTAAGACTTCGGGGCCCCAAAACCCCACCTTACGCCAGCTCTGTAGTCACCCTGTGCATCCTTCAATTCTGGTACCCCCATTCCCCGACCACTTCAAAGTGCCTCAATTGGCAATTTTTAGAGGGGATGAGGATGCCCAAGAGCACGTAACAAGGTTCTTGAGTCAATGCTTTGGCATTTATGACAATGATGCATTGCTTCTGAGAACATTTATAGCCACGTTCATAGGCCCTACCTCAGATTGGTTTACCCAGTTGCTAAAGCATAGCATCAATAATCTAGACCAGCTAGTGGATGCGTTCCTTGAAAATTTTACCTTCAACACCAAGAAGAAGGTATCCTTAAGCGACCTAGCTAGCCTTAAGCAGTATGATGATGAGACCATGGCTGCTTATGGGAATCGGTGGAGGACATTGCTTTCAAAGCTACCTTACCTCCCTCCCATGGCCGACATGACTCAAATGTTTTCAAAGAGTTGCTTAAGGTCGATCTCCATGCTATTGCAACTGCAGCAATATGCCACCCTCAAAGAAGCCCTGACACAAGCCAGGATAATTAAGGAGATCAAAATACAAGATGATGAGATTGCCAAGTCGCACAAGAAAGAGTGGCCTAAAAATGCTAAAATTGGGCCCACGCAACCAAAACCCATCGCGGTCAATCAGGTTGCCATAACTATACCAAAGCCTGCACAAACAACAACCCCAAAAGGCTAATTATCAGGCAGTTCCTCTTGATAACTATGAAAAGGAAAATCATAAACAAGAGCAAAATTAGCAGCGTCACCCTAGGCAACAATTCACACAATTCACGGAGTCTAGAGACTCCTTGTTTGATCGCTTGTTTGCGAAAAACCTAATAAACTTGTTGGAAAGTCGACCCATAGACCCCAACACACCAAAACCCAAGGGCTATAGGGAAGACTTATATTATATATTTCACCGGTAGAAAGGACATGAAATCTCCACTTGTTAGAAATTCAAACACTTAGTGCAGGACTTGATAGACAACAAAATGCTCATGATAGATAGTCCCATAGCGTTGAGCAACCAACAGATGGAGGTCTTCAAAGACCCCCTGCATGCCCATGATGTGCAAGCAAAGACTTTACAAGTGAATGAGGTAACACAAAACTGCCCCATGCAAGGATACGTAGGGATGATAAGCATCGTGACATAGAACAAAAGATACCCAAACACGGCTGCACCCACTGTAGCTACAGGAGATGTTTCATCAATGTCACAACCTCTACAACACCCTACACAACCTCCCTTGCCTAGACCAATAGCCATGATTCGAAATAAACTTACTCAAAGTTGAAGGACCACGTCAACTAGGCTCTCCATTTATGAGCTCATCTAACATTCATCGCCTCATCGGGAGGCTCTGATGGAGATACTCATATCCATTGAGCTACAACCACATGAAGCCAATTCTTTCAACAACTTTATGGGACACGTGAGACAATGCACAGAACCAGTCATAACATTTAAGGAAGACAAACTAAAATTGGTGACTGGTGATATGGTGGATCCACCCCTGCATGTCATTGTGCGGGTCAACGAGATTCCATTCAAGAGAATGTTGTTGGACACTGGCTCATCCAACAACATAATCATGACAGTGGAATTAAAACACCTTAAGCTACCAGTATCCCACATTGTGGCATCCACTTACACTCTTCAAGCATTCAACGACGCGTTATGCTTGACGGTTGGCACAATTGTCTTGCCCATCCAAGTAGGACAAAATACCATTCCTACATTGTGTCACATCCTTGAGGATGAGATGGCCTACAATATCTTGCTAGGTCGACCTTGGATCAAGGACATGAAGTGTGTCCCTTCAATAGCCCATCAACACCTCAAATACACATATGAAGGGCAAGTACATGTAGTCCCAACAGACTTAGAGCTCTTTAAGTTTTGCAATGCGGTGCAGTTGATGCCACAATCGACCCTGCCATCGACACATTTGGACTTTCAATTGAATCCATCCACACAGGGTCTGATTCTACCTAAATCCTCACTATTAAGTCCCTCAACACACCAACCTGGTCCATATTCATCGTCTATTCCTTCATCAATGATGCCACCTATGGTGGCCACACCGAAGGACAACGAGAAGAAGCCCCTAGAGGAGGTACCACCATTAGTCTCAACCATCTCTACCGAAGAGGTGCCCAGCTGAATGGAAGTCAAGATACCTGGTTCACCCAACATGGAGTGGACTGAAGGAGAACTCCCATTCCCTCCACCTTAACCGTCGATGATTACCATTGAGATGGCCAATACGGGCCTGGGGGAGTACCTAGTGTGGAATGTTGTGGCAACACCCATGTTCGAATCCATGCAAGACATGGGGAAATATCGCCTCCCCATTGACACTATCGTCCCTTTAGACTACCCATCAAATCAAACCAATTTTGTATATGGCGGCCTCGAGAATGACATTGAACCCTACCTACAAGAGGAAGAGGACGAAGAGCCATTTGTTGATAATGTTGACTATCTGTCCAACCTAAAATTTGCCTTGAAATACCTAGACCAATGTAATTGGCATGGATATGGATTGGGCAGATACGAACAAGGAACACGCATTATTTGTCAACCAAGATACCAGATGCAATATGATAAATCAAGAGTAGGGTTCAACCACCCTTTTCCCCTTGACATCTTGGTAGAAACCATGCAAGGCCTAGGTCTAGGCAATAGGGATGGGTTGGCACAAGATCCATATGCCAATACCAACACAACATACACATTGGGGGATTATCTCCCATTGTTAACAACAAACCTTGTTGACCTCAACAACCCCTCCCCTTTGATTGAGGAAGGGGAAAGTTCAAGAAGTAACCTCCAAGAGGGATATGAACAAGATCAAGGGGGGGTCTTCTAAAGATGAGTCAGATTATGAGGTAGCACCTTGGGACCCTTTTGAGTCCGATAGCAATCACTCATAGGTGACACCCATTGATGACTATCAAGAGAACTTTGTGGCAATGTTCCCCTTTAATGTTTCGATCGGGTAATTGCTACCTCTAGAGAATCTAGCCCTCCCACAGAGAGCGAAACAACCCATAAGGGACCAAATCAACTTGCTTGAACAAAATGAGCCTCCCATGCCAGCCATAAGGCCAAGTGATCCACCGAAGGAAGAAGATCCAAATATCTTCTTCAACATCGACTACCTACGTGCCAAATTTTTGGTTTTAATAGAGAGTGAGGATGGTGATCAAGAAATGCCTAGTGGGAGGCTATACCAGCCAGAGGGGCACATAGTTGTTAGAGCCAATGAAGGCCTATAAATCTTCGATAGCGACTATGAGGATGAGATTGATATGTCATATCTCAACCATATGAGGCAATAGGAATACCCCATAGAAATTGATGATATGTTTGAACATCTAAATATAGGACCAAAGCATAGGTGGCATTTAAATCAAGTATAGTTAAACCAAGTGCTTCATCCACCACTTCGGGCATATAGGGAGCACCTCCCACCTAGAGACCCTATAGGGCCATTAGTGCCAAGGGCAGACCCTGTCCTTCTATTTGCACATAGGGCCGATCCTTTTGTGCTAGTATCCACAGAGCCAGATTTGGGGTACAAGGATCACCAAGGATGTCTAAATCAACACCCATGCAATAATGGAGACCAAATTCATTCTATCAACATGATCTCCATTGATTTAACTACCCCCATCCACAATCCAACCGATCCAACATGACCATTGTATCTAGACCTAGACGCCATAGACTGGGATCTGACTCACCACCATCCCCATTAGAGTACTAGCCTTGCAGTGAGATGTTTCATTTCACCCCAGGACAGACTCAAGATATCTTCCATGATGAAGAGGAACCTGACGTTCCCAATGTAGATCTAAATTCAGCAAATGATATCCACCTGATCCCAACTGCACACCAGTTGGAGTACGGATCCCGTTGGTCCGAATTTTATACACACCTTGCGAAGAATGAGCATGAAACTCTGATAACACTTATACGGGATAAATCCCACTCACTTTAGGATCTTGCTGGTTATCCAAGGTGTGAGTTACAGAGTTGGGTCGAATGTCTATTCACTCTTTTCCGCTTCTGGAATAGTTTTCAATATGGATCTGTCTCGTTACCTTACAACGGGCTCTTGAACTTGTTCGAGTAATGTTTAGAAGTTGTCACTTGTTGACAATCGGATTTAAAATTAGTTCTTTGATCTAGCTCTTATGGGTCAACAGATTTAAATAAAAGACAAATTTAAAAGAAAATAAAAATGGATCATTTCACGGTAAACAAAGAGAGTAGGGTAGGGCAGAAAGAGAAGTCTATCAAACTTAGCCGTAAAACAAAACTACCAATTTTATTTATACTATCAGCTTCACAACAGAACAAATCAAAGAAGAAAGTGTCCAACTTTCTAAGATCACTTTCTACTAAGAGCATAAGGCAGAGATGGAACAGATCTGAAAGAAAATCATAAACAGAAGGGAAGTCCGTTAAAATTGGTATTTCTCACCAGCAGCATAGCTCACACAGTGAGGACAGAGCAATTAGAACAAACTTGAACCTTAAATCCGTGATTTTTCCTAGCATACAATAGAACAAATGAAGCCCAACAACATATTTAATCTTGATAACACAGATTTACAACATATATTTAATAAACTTTAAAGAAACGGATAACAAAAGAAGATGAACTTATCACAATCTGCAAAAGATTAGGCTCCTGGCCATGCTATCACAGAAAACAAAAGCACATCAACTCCAAGTCCAGAAATAAAGTATTTAACAAGATTTGCAAGAAATTGCTTCAATAGCCTTTTATTTCTAAGTCTCCGCCTCTTGCGATTACATTGAGAAGAAGTATTTATAGACTCAGGACAGACCCTGATCTTTTCAGAAATATCTTCTTCTCAAACCCTAAATCTTATCATCTTAAACCCTAGTACCCGGGTTTTACAATATAAAGCTCATTTAAAACAAAGTCCGGATAAAACTTAACCATTCCGCAAATCAGTGCAGTCACTTGCCATAAATGGAGAAGGCAGAATTCGAATGCCACTTGCATTCACCCGCAACTGTGAGTAAATGTCTTCATTAATGCCCTTGGGTAATTTGGATGAGTCACCACTTCTCTGACATTTCATCTCCGCAGAGCCATCCCTGAGTTGAAAATGTCTGCAAGCCATTAATTCTCGCCATAAATTTTCATTAAATGCATCCATCGGCAAATTTCGGTAATTGAGTGTAGATATTTTCATTTTTCGGCCAATTCTCGACATACTCCATTAAATGGGCAGCTGCTTAGTCACCGTAAAGTCTCTTTGCGGCCGGATCTGTAAAATTTGGATGAAACAACAATTCTCGGCATCTCTCATTTCAATATGGCTGTCTTCGATTAATTTGCACTTAACTTTGTCTTTATGGCCATTTCTCCGTTATCATGTAAGTGCCAGATGGCTTCCTCGCATGAAAGACAAACAAGGATTAGCATTTTAAAATTATTAAATCAAAACCTTAAATATTAAAATGAAACCCTAAAGTTTAGTATACGCGGCTTGGTGCTTTGTTTTGTTCTGACACGTGTCGCAAAAATCGTGACACGTGTCAGTTTCTAGTTTCTTCTCATTGTGTCTTTTTCCGCCATGGCCACGAAAATGCGACATGTCGCGATTTCGTGACATGTCACGAAATCGTGACTCTTTTGCTTCCTTTCGTCGTCGAAAATGCGACATGTCACGATTTCGCGACATGTCACGAAATCGTGACCCTTCCTTGCCTCGCAACTCTTTCTTCGCCACGCGACATGTCGTGATTTCGTGACATGTCGCAAACGCACCTTTCTTTGCTCTTTTGCTTTTCATTTCGACGTCACGATTTCGTGACATTTGTCTCGCCCTTCTACTGTCGCGATTTCGCGACGTCCATTTGCGACACCTTTGCCTTGCTCTTTTCTTTTTTTTTGCTTCTTTCTCTTCTCTGTCATGATTTCGCGACATGTCACTTTCCTAGCCTTGCCCTTTATGTCACATTTGCGACATCTGATCGCGACTCCTTCCTTCTTTTCACGACATGTCATGATTTTGCGACGTTTTTCCTTCTTCTTCCTTACATGTCGCGATTTCATGACATTTTCTCCTTCGCCTTTTCTTCTTCTTGCGACATGTCACGATTTCGTCGACATGTCACGAAATCGCCCTCTTTCATGCCTTAGCTTCCTTTCCTCCTTATGTCAATTTTGCTTTCTTTTCACATTTTCCTTCTTTTGTCACGATTTCGCTACATTTTTCCTTACACTTTCTCCATAACGCGATTTCTCTCTCAAAAATGACTTTTCGTCGCGATTTCTCGACATTTCCAAAAATGGAAAGTGTCGCGATATCGCGACATTTCCAAAAATGGAAGTGTCGCGATTTCGCTACGTTTTCGTGACTTAGCCGATTTTTCTGAAACCCGTCGCGATATCGCGACATTTCCAAAAATGGAAGTGTCGCGATATCGCTACCTTGCCAAAAATGGAAAGTTTTGGCTTTCAATGAATTTATCTATCCGGAATCCGCATTTTTTTCATACCGGTGAAAGATTTTCTTTAATCAAGCAATGATTCTAACATTTGAAAAATGAATTCTAAAATAAAACAAAGCCAGATGCAATCTTTGACACTTTGTAAAAGCACAACTTGAAAAAGGAGGCAAGCAAATTTGGAATTAAAACCTGAAAAACATCAAGAGGGTCCTTACTGCAAAATGAAAGCTCAAAATTTTCAAAGGGTGGAAATTCATTTTTCAGTGGGGGTGTGTTGCTTCTCAACAAATGGCGATATCTACGGGTAAAATAGTAGCATTATTTTAGAACCCAGGACTCTAGTTTCAAAACAACATAGACCATGTATCATGCCTTGCCATAGATATTCTTCAAAACAATTTAACTACTAGCTGATAGTTGTCAAAATTTCCCAAGGACATACTAGGCTGAATCATTTAAGGAAGATTTCTGATGTGCAATTACAAGCGTATAAAACTTTCTTCAAGAATGACTGGGCCTTCGAATGTTGAACTCTGGATTGATCAGCTTTTCTAGATTGTAAAAGGGGAAACCGAGTAGAGCTCTGTTTACTAGTTTAGCCTTTTACAGCCCCGACGGAGTTACCCTTTAGATTTACACGACCCAGATTTACAACTGTAAGGTAGAATCTACAACTTGGTAGAAGAAAAACATCTTTTGAAGTCTTGGCTGCCTCTTTGATTACATTACTCTTTTTTTTTTTTTATATATATTGGAAATAACAGAGTGCCAATTCTATGTTGTCTTGCTCAACTTTCATCTTCTCTCTCTCTCTCTTTTGAAATATATCAACATCTGAAAAGCCTTAGAAAGAATAACAATTTTCTTTTAATATTTCATCAATCTGGAACTGCTTCAGCCTAGGCACTGATAGCCTCTGTGGATACTCAAATAATTACATGAATCATAGTCCCCTCTTATAACCAACTTTTCTTGGATTCCCTAGGAGTTTCTCCAACCAAACAACATAGCAGCTTTCTTTATAATTAAAACAACTGTGGCAAGCAAGACACAAAATCCAATCATCCTTCCACTGTTGTTCTGAATAACAAAATAGTTCCACTGCTCAATTTAAACAGACTATCTCACAATTATGATAATGAACACAATGGACACTGGATTTAGAACTTAGAATAAAAACAATTTTTAGAAGGCCGACTTTTTCATTGATGCTCAGGCAAAGGTTAAAGAACAAAATTTTAAAATAAAATAAACTGTACAGACTTCCAAGGATAAACACAGACCTTAAAAAAAAAACAAATAAAATAAAACTAGAAAACACTGTACAGACTAAAAAACACTGTACAGACCTTTAAAAACAAAATAAAATAAAACTGTACAGGCATTCAAAATAAAACTAAAATAAACAACACTGAACAGACATCAAAGGAAATAAAACACAGAACTATATAGACTTCCAAGGATAAACAAAATAAAATAAAACAAATCAAATAAAACAAAATAAAACTGTACGGGCATTTAAAATAAAACTAAAAACTGCACAGACATTAAAGCTTATTTACAATGTATACACATGTTACAACTTCTTTGATCACTCAAAAAATGTAGCAGATGGAAAAGCAGAGAAATAGTGCCTTAAAATTTTTTGACCATTTGCAAGTAAATTTAGAAAAATTACCTTTCAGGTCCTGTTGACGAAATGCACTCCAGACTATGCTTCCAAATTTTTTTTGCTACCTGGGAAAGACTTGTGTTTACCGTCTTCCCTCTCTCCTTTTTATTTTTATTTTTTATTTTTTTATGGATCTTGTCCCACTGAAAAACAAATCTGCAACTCTTTCAAATTAAACAAATCATATAATAACAAATCATATGATAACATGTTTATGCTTCTACTTGAAGGGTTTGCAGAATTCTTTCAAAAGGACGGAATGTAAAAACCCCCAGGATCAAATACCTTAAAGCCTTTATAGACCCAGATCATCACATCTTCAGATTTATGTAACAACTCAAAGAGATCATATTTTATTCGTATGTCCTGGTTCTTAATAACTTGAACATTTTGTGGTTGCTCTACTGCTTCAATATCCAAGACTTCAATTTTTATCCCTCTAGCAGAATTTTCATAATTTGCTTTTTCACCTGAGCCTTGCTTAGATTTAACCCCATCAATGTGTAATGTCCAAACATCATTGTTGTAATTGATCAGATCTGTAACCGGTCTCACCTTCTCAGTTGCCAAATTATAAACTCCAATATCTACATCAACATGATTTACAACCTTTTCTTTGATATTATGTTCAGTAGTTACAGGCTTATATTGAGACTCTTTATCTATTCCAAGTTGGTTGACCACATTCACATTTACTATCTTTTCCTCCTTTTCTTGAAATTCAATAGGTGGTCCAGAGTAAGCTTCAATCAAGTTATCTTTTTGTTCAACAATCTGGGCCAGCTCATGGAGGGTGATGTCAGCTTTACTTTCCTTCATATCCTCAATGATGTTATCCTCCTTCTCAGTTACTTCTGCATAGTGATATTGAATCTCATTTTCATCATCCTCTGGTGAGGAAGGATCATTATTAGGTTCTGGATTTTCACATCTCAAATTATAACTGTCCCTTTTGAACTGTTGAAAATCCTGTACTTCATCCATAGGAATCTCTACAAGATTTTTTGACTCTTCGAGAAAAGTGAAAGAATCTGAAACCCTGGTCGTACTATTTTTGGATGAACCAGAAATATCAATATTTCTTTGATTTCTAGGAAAATTTAACTCACCAGGAAAAACTTCAAATTTGGGTAATGCTAGATCACAAATGTTTACTTCAAGCACTTCCACTTTGAACTTGTCAGAACCTTTCTCTATATTTTGCACATGCTGAGTGGATGTCACAGTTAACGGAGTTTCCTTGGGTAGAGCATGACATGTTGGCACTAACTCATGATGTGGAATGGGATCCGAAATAGGCATGTTCTGTGTAACATAGGATATCAAAGGACTGCTCAAAATTTGAGGTCCTAACTGTCTTTCAAGAATTAAAGCTTCTTTATAAGCTCCTGCCAGGGTTGTGATATTGATGTCTCTCTTGAGGAAAATAGAGGTCACCGAATCCAATGCATTCTTATAGATTTCTAAGGCCAGATTTGCATTTGGGATGTAATGACCAGTCATTCTACCATAAGCTCTTTGGAACCTCATATTGAAAGACCTGATAGCTTCTCCCGACTCTCTCTTGATGCTGGAAAATTGTTGGTATAACACACTGGGGTCTATCACTTCCCCAAATTGTGATATAAAAACTTTCTCTAGGTCATTCCAACTGGTAATAGAATTGCTAGTGAGGTTTAGAAACCAGTCATAAGCTCCCTCCTGGAGAGTGAACGGGAACAATCTGCAAGCAACATCTTCATGCTGTATATTTAACAATTTTAGAGCATTCTTATATGCCATCAGGTGTTCTTCGACTGTTTTATTCCCATCATGCTTATATCTAGGGAGATATCTCTCAGGATGTCTGGGCAGATCATGGGCTATACCCGAGATATTTAAAGCAGTGGAACCCAACCAATTTGCCATTACTACTTGATTGACGGTGATATTCTGAGTTGTAGTTGGAGTAACTACCAATGGTGATAAAACAATCCTTAACAAACTACTGAACTTCAGGTCCCCTTTTCTGGCAATTTTAAATATTGTACAGACAATTTACAATACTGAACGGAGTTCAGTGGGCCTTTTAAATGTTGGTGTTAAGTTCCGCTGTTCAGGCAAAAAATTCAAACAACAAAATTTTAAAGGCAGAGGAGGAGGGAAAATTGGCTACCAGACTTTGGATAAAATACAGCATTTGTCAAGTACCACATACAATCAGATTTCTCAACTCAAGCGCACTAAGAACGTAAGTTCAGCCCTCCTTCTAGCGCCATTTTTAAATGTTGGTCCGACTTTTATACACACCCTGTGAAGAATGAGCATGAAACTCTGATAACACTTATACGGGATAAATCCCACTCACTTTAGGATCTTGCTGGTTATCCAAGGTGTGAGTTACAGAGTTGGGTCGAATGTCTATTCACTCTTTTCCGCTTCTGGAATAGTTTTCAATATGGACTGTCTGTTACCTTACAACGGGCTCTTGAACTTGTTCAGTAATGTTTAGAAGTTGTCACTTGTTGACAATCAGATTTAAAATTAGTTCTTTGATCTAGCTCTTATGGGTCAGCAGATTTAAATAAAAGACAAATTTAAAAGAAAATAAAAATGGATCATTTCACGGTAAAACAAAGAGAGTAGGGTAGGGCAGAAAGAGAAGTTTATCAAACTTAGCTGTAAAACAAAACTACCAATTTTATTTATACTATCAGCTTCACAACAGAACAAATCAAAGAAGAAAGTGTCCAGCTTTCTAAGATCACTTTCTACTAAGAGCATAAGGCAGAGATGGAACAGATCTGAAAGAAAATCATAAACAAAAGGGAAGTCCGTTAAAATTGGTATTTCTCACCAGCAGCATAGCTCACACAGTGAGGACAGAGCAATTAGAACAAACTTGAACCTTAAATCTGTGATTTTCCCTAGCATACAATAGAACAAATGAAGCCCAACAACATATTTAATCTTGATAACACAGATTTACAACATATATTTAATAAACTTTAAAGAAACGGATAACAAAAGAAGATGAACTTATCACAATCTGCAAAAGATTAGGCTCCTGGCCATGCTATCACAGAAAACAAAAGCACATCAACTCCAAGTCCAGAAATAAAGTATTTAACAAGATTTGCAAGAAATTGCTTCAATAGCCTTTTATTTCTAAGTCTCCGCCTCTTGCGATTACATTGAGAAGAAGTATTTATAGACTCAGGACAGACCCTGATCTTTTCAGAAATATCTTCTTCTCAAACCCTAAATCTTATCATCTTAAACCCTAGTACCCGGGTTTTACAATATAAAGCCTTTTAAAACAAAGTTCGGATAAAACTTAACCATTCTGCAAATCAATGCAGTCACTTGCCATAAATGGAGAAGACAGAATTCGAATGCCACTTGCATTCACCCGCAACTGTGAGTAAATGTCTTCATTAATGCCCTCGGGTAATTTGGATGAGTCACCACTTCTCTGACATTTCATCTCCGCAGAGCCATCCCTGAGTTGAAAATGTCTCGCAAGCCATTAATTCTGCCATAAATTTTCATTAAATGCATCCATCGGCAAATTTCGGTAACTGTGTGTAGATATTTTCATTTTTCGGCCAATTCTCGACATACTCCATTAAATGGGCAGCTGCTTAGTCACCGTAAAGTCTCTTTGCGGCCAGATCTGTAAAATTTGGATGAAACAACAATTCTCGGCATCTCTCATTTCAATATGGCTGTCTTCGATTAATTTGCACTTAACTTTGTCTTTATGGCCATTTCTCCGTTATCATGTAAGTGCCAGATGGCTTCTTGCATGAAAGACAAACAAGGATTAGCATTTTAAAATTATTAAATCAAAACCTTAAATATTAAAATGAAACCCTAAAGTTCAGTATACGCGGCTTGGTGCTTTGTTCTGTTTGACACGTGTCGCAAAAATCGTGACACGTGTCCATTTCTAGCTGCTTCTCATTGTGTGCTGTTTTCCTGCCATGGCCGCGAAAATGCGACATGTCACGATTTCGCGACCTATTTCTGCTTTTGCTTCCTTCTCGCTCCATATGTCGCGAAAACGCGACATGTCACGATTTCGTGACATGTCGTGAAATCGTGACCCTTCCTGTGCCTCGGCAACTCTTTGCTTTGCCAGCCGTGAAAATGCGACATGTCACGATTTCGTGACATGTCACGAAATCGTGACCCTTTTCTTTGGCTCTGGCATTCTTGTTGCTTTGCATGTCGCGATTTCGCGACACCTTCCGGTCTCGGGCCCCTTCTGCCAACTGTGTCACGATTTCGCGACGTCGCGAAATCGCGACGTCGCGATTTCGTGACACCTTTATGCCTTGCTTCTTTTGACCTTACTTCGCTGTCTTTACCTTGCTGACCTTTGGCTCCCTTTGCTTTTCTCTCTTTTCGCTTGGACCCACCGCAAAACCGCGACATGTCACGATTTCGCGACGGTCCGTACGCCTTGGGTCCCCCTTCGAAAAACGTCGCGATTTCGCGACGTCGCGAAATCGCGACGTGTCCTTGCCTTGGCGTCTTTTTTGGCTGCACTGCCACGAAAACGCGACATGTCGTGATTTCGCGACATGTCACGAAATCGTGACCTGTTTTTCTCCTTAGGCACTTTCTTCCTTGCAAGCCGCGAAAATGCGACATGTCACGATTTCGCGACATTTTCCTGACTTGCGCGCTTTTCTTCTTTCGACGCCGCGAAAATGAGACATGTCACGATTTCGTGACATGTCGCGAAATCATGACGTCTTTCATGCCTTGTCTTCCTTTTGCCTCCTGCAACAGCGAAAATGCGACATGTCGCTAAAAATCGCGCCATTTCGTACGCTCTTGCTTTCTCTCTCCAGACTCGTCGCCATTTCATGACATTTCCAAAAATGGAAAGTGTCGCGATATCGCGACATTTCCAAAAATGGAAATGTCGCGATATCGCGACATTTCCAAAAATGGAAGTGTCACGATTTCGCTACGTTTTCTTGCCTTAGCCACTTTCTCGCTCCTGCTGTCGCGAAAATGCGACATGTCGCGATTTCGCGACAGTTTCTCCAAGTCTTTCATTCATCCAAAATGTGTTGCGATATCGCGACGTTTTCATCCAATTTGGCTTCTGACTCAAACCTGTCGCGATTTCGTGACATTTCCAAAAATGGAAAGTGTCGCGATTTCGTGACCCTTCCAAAAATGGAAGTGTCACGATTTCGCTACGTTCCGTACGCATTTACTTTCTCTCTCCAAACCCGTCGCGATATCGCGACATTTCCAAAAATGGAAAGTGTCGCGATATCGCGACATTTCCAAAAATGGAAGTGTCGCGATATCGCGACATCTCCAAAAATGGAAGTGTCGCGATATCGCGACATCTCCAAAAATGGAAGTGTCGCGATATCGCGACATCTCCAAAAATGGAAGTGTCGCGATATCGCGACATCTCCAAAATGGAAGTGTCGCGATATCGCGACATTTCCAAAAATGGAAGTGTCGCGATATCGCGACATTTCCAAAAATGGAAGTGTCGCGATTTCGCGACATTTCCAAAAATGGAAGTGTCGCGATTTCGCGACATTTCCAAAAATGGAAGTGTCGCGATTTCGCTACGTTTTTGGGACTTAGCCGATTTTTCCGAAACCCGTCGCGATTTCGCGACATTTCCAAAAATGGAAGTGTCGCGATTTCGCTACCTTGCCAAAAATGGAAAGTTTTGGCCTCCAATGAATTTTTCTATCTAGAATCTGCATTTTTTTCATACCGGTGAAATATTTTCTTTAATCAGCAATGATTCTAACATTTGCAAAATGAATTCTAAAATAAAACAAAGCCAGATGCAAGTCTGTTTGGACACTTTGGTATATGCAAAACTTGAAGAGGAAAGAGACAAGCAAAATCTTGGACTTAAAACCTGAAAAACATCAAGAGGGTCCTTACTGCAAAATGAAAGCTCAAAATTTTCAAAGGGTGGAAATTCATTTTTCAGTGGGGGTGTGTTGCTTCTCAACAGATCCCATATGTCAGTTGAAGAGACGATTGGCGTAGACATCGGTTTTGATCCAATGAATCTGTAAATCATCAAGCTGGGGGTAAGTTTATCCCTTGAAGAGCAAGTCGATTACATTACCCTTATCAAAGAGAAGAAGGAGGTTTTTGCATGGTCCTACAAAGACATGTCGGGGCTAGACCCGTAGCTAGTCACACATAATCTAACACTTGATCCGACAGTCAAGCCAGTCAAGCAAAAGCTATGTAATATGCATCCAACAGTGGCCTTGATGGTCAAAGACGAGCTACAAAAGCTATTGGATGCATAGTTTGTCATCTGCGTAGATTACCCACCATGGCTGTCCAACATGGTACCCATAAAAAAGCCTAATGGTAGGATTCGCATATGCACAAATTTTTGAGATTTAAACAAAGTGAGTCCCAAGGATGATTTTCCCTTGCCTAGCATCGATGCATTAGTAGATGCTACAGTAGGCCATGAAATGCTTTCCCTCATGGATGGTTTCTCGAGATACAACCATATTCGTATCAATCTTGATGATCAACTATAAACGATGTTCATGATGCCTTTGGGGACATTTTGTTATAAGGTCATGCCCTTTGGCCTTAAAAACACTGGCGCCACTCACCAACGCGCTATGACATACATCTTCCACAATCACATGCATAAAACTTTAGAATATTATATGGATGATTTGTTGGACAAATCTCTTTTGTGCCAAAATCATCTTGATGACTTACGCAATATCCTTTATCGCCTCATCGAACACAAGGTTAGGCTAAACCCCAAGAAGTACGTATTTGGCATCACATCTGGAAAACTCTTGGGTTTCATAGTCTCAAAATGAGGCATCGAGGTAGATCCAAACAAAGTCAAGGCAATCCTTGAAATGCTTCCCCCAACCACCATCAGGCAGCTTAGAAGCTTACACGATAAGGTCGCATCGATCAAGCGTTTCATAGCGCAGTTATCTGACAAGTGTCAATCCATGAATAAATTATTATACAAGGGGGTAGCATTTCATTGGGATGATGAGTGCTAGTCAGCCTTCAATGACATCAAACAATAATTGGCTTCATCGCCAGTATTTGCACCACCTAGACCAGGAGTGTCATTCTATTTATACATCTTAGCTATTGAGGTGGCACTGGGTGCCATGCTAGCCCAGAAAAATGAATTACATAAAGAACAGGCTAATTATTATCTTAGCCGCACCCTGGTCAGTTATGAACTTAACTATGCATACGTTGAGAAACTATGCTTAGCAGTAGTATTTGCCACCAAAAAGCTACGCCATTACATGCTGAGCAATACGACGTATGTTGTGTCTAAGGAGAATCCATTACGATACATGATGAGTTGTACTTATCATAGTAGTCGCACGATGAAATGGATCATGTTGTTGATGGAGTTTGACATCGAATTCATTGGACAAAAGTCCATCAAAGGTCATGTCATCACCGATCAACTTGTAGAGGCTCCTCTCGAAGACAATCAGCCTCTTACTGTAGAGCTGCCTGATGATGGGGTCTTCTATGTATCAGAATTGCCAGATTTTGATGAGCTTGAGTCACAGGCCGACATAACCTTATTTTTTGATGGTTCTAAATGTGAAAACGGGGGTGGCATAGGAATCATGTTTTTCACAAAGCAAGGGGCTCCAATGCCTTTATCATTTAAAATTGATTTCCTGTGCACCAATAACAATGCTAAATATGAAGCCTTGCTCATAGGTCTTTAGACAACCATCACCATGAACATCAAATGCTTGAATATCTTTGGTTATTCACTATTAATTTTCAACCAAGTGAAAGGGGTATTCCAATGCAAATGCCCAATTCTACAGGCCTACAAAGCCCTTGTGGATAAATTCCTAAGAAAACTTGAATGGTACGACATCGAGGCACTCCCTCGATCATCGAATCATTTTGTAGACACTATGGCCTCCTTGGGGTCACTAATCTTGCAAGATATTTTTGGTGAGATGACAACCATTCAAGTCAAAATGTTATCGCAATCCATGATGGAGCGTGCAAGCTCTGACATAACACCAGGAATCCACCTGATCTAGATTGAACTATCTCAGGATAGGTTCTCTCAAATCCATGATAGTATGAATCATGCCAACTAGGGGTCTTTGTTCTCTCCAACCCCTCTTAATAGCAACACAATGCTATTTTTACAAGTTCTTTCCCGCTCAGCTTTTGCTAGGGACAAAATTCAAGAGGGATCGATCATTCATACCATCGAGGTTTTTTATTAGTAGGATTGGTACACACCCATAAGAGACTATCTCAAGTTAGGTAGCCTCCCACTTGGATTGTCGCACACCACAAAAAGATCATTCAAATAGAAAGAGACAAAAAATGTCTTGCTAGGAGACATTTTATACCGTCGAAGCTACGAAGGAATCCTCCTCCATTGCTTGGACCAGTAGGAGTCCACTTGGGTGATCACCCAAGCACACGATGGTACATGCGATTACTATTGGCCATATTTAGAATGATATTGTTGCGCATATGTGTGAAAGTGCGTGAAGTGTCAACACCATGCTAACTTGACACACGTACCTTCTTAGGCCTTGTAGTTGATCCAATCGGCTTGGCCATTTTTATAGTGGGGCTTAGATCTCATCGAAAAGATCTCCCCTACGTCGTCAGGTTGTCACACGTTTATCATAATGGCCATAAAGTACTTCACTAAGTGTGTGGAAGCAATTTTTCTTACCTCTACGATTGGGACTCGCATTACGGAGTTCATTTTACATAACATCATATGTCATTTTGGTATTCCATCCAAGATCATCTTGGATAATGGGACATCATTTAAGAACAAATATGTGCGTGCTTTGACAATAAAGTACAAAATTCAGCATAGTTTTTCGACACCTTATTATCTATAGGCAAATGGGCAAGTAGAGGAGTCAAACAAAATGCTAGTTGCCATCCTTAAAAAGATGATCAAAGATAATCATAAGGATTGGCACATCCAAATACCACTTGCCCTATGGGCTTATTGCACTAGCATTCGGATGCCCAATGGGGCAACTCCATCTTTGGTAGTCATGCCTCTCGAGTTAGAAATACCCTCCCTGTGCATATCAATGCAAGAGTTCATCGATGATGACACTGCATGGCAGGCCCGGTTAGACCAGCTTACGTTACTCGATGAACGATGCGTCAATTCTCTCGAGCATTTAAGTATCTATCAAGAGCGACTTAAGAAAGCATACAACATGAAAGTTCACCTGAGGGACTTTCAGGTCGATGACTTGGTCTTAAAAGAGAACCAAAAAAATTCTAACTTGCCGCCCCATTTAAGGGACAAGTTTGTGGTAAATTGGTTAGGTCCTTATGTAATCGATAGTAAAATAGGACCTGGAACATACCGGCTCGCCTCTCTTGAAGGAATCAAGGAACTAGAACCCTTGAACATTAGTCATTTGAGGCCATTCAACATTTAGAGAGCCATGGCCCACTCCAAAAGCCCCAAGGGTTCTCGCCACCGCTTGGTCAACCTAATACCCCCTAAAGGTTTTTATAATCCCTTTGGTCAAATCAAAAGCTCCAAGGATTCCTACAATCGCTTGGTCAACCAAACGCTCCAAAGGTATCTATAATCCATTTGGTCAAACCAAAAGCTCCAAGGATTCCCGCAATTGCTTGGTCAACCTAAAATGCCCCAAAGGTATCTATAATCCCTTTGGTCAAACAAAAAGCTTTGAGGATTCTCGCAATTGCTTGGTCAACCTAAAACGCCCCAAAGGTATCTATAATCCCTTTGGTCAAACCAAAATCTCCAAGGATTCTCACAATCGCTTGGTCAACCTAAAACGCCCCAAAGGTATCTATAATCCCTTTTGTCAAACCAAAAGCTCCAAGGATTCCCGCAATCGCTTGGTCAACCAAACTCCCCAAAGGTATCTATAATCCCTTTGGTCAAACCAAAAGCTCCAAGGATTCCCACAATCGCTTGGTCATCCTAAAACCTCCAAAGGTATCTATAATTCCTTTGGTCAAACCAAACGCTCCAAGGGTTCCCACAATTGCTTGGTCAACCAAAATGCCCCAAAGGTATCGATAATCCCTTTGGTCAAACCAAAAGCTCCAAGGATTCCCACAATCTCTTGGTCAACCTAAAACACCCCAAAGGTATCTATAATTCCTTTGGTCAAACCAAAAGCCCCAAGGGTTCTTGCCATCGCTTGGTCACCCAAAATGCCCCAAAGGTATCCATAATCTCTTTGGTCAAACCCAAAGCTCCAAGGGTTCCCACAATCGCTTGGTCAACCAAAAATGCCCCAAAGGTATCTATAATCCCTTTGGTCAAACCAAGAGCTCCAAGGGTTCTCTCCACTGCTTGGTCACCCAAAATGCCCCAAAGATATCTATAATCCATTTGGTCAAAACCTCCAAGGATCCATTGGTCCACACCCATTCAGGTTAAACCGCCATAAGGAATATTCAAAAACAACAGATAATCAAAAATAATAAAAAAATTGCATCTCACTTTCATGCATAATCTTAAAAAAAAAAAAAACCTGCATTAGGCATCACATACATACATTTCATATTTGTTGGTCATACATGTCAAACACACCATAGACTGTAATTACTCGGAAATTCCATCATTTTCCAAATTTGTCCATTTTGTAAATGATCCAACAAGAATAACGCCATTTGCATTTTTGCCATATCATAGTCAGTTGTCTTCTAATGTCTATAGGGTTTTCGTCATTCAGCTGTCTTTAGAGTTCTAGTCAAATGCTGTACAAAGTCAGAACAATTTTTACAAGGTAGAGTTTTACTTGGATCACGCCTTGTTACATAGCATCCCAACACAAGCTTAAAACACATAAAAATTCCCAAGTTGTGTGAACGAAAGACGAAACCTACAAAGTGGTCTAAGGTACCTCGAGCAAAAATTTTATCCTGCTCATCCCTGGTAAGACCCCAAGGTCTTACTATAAAATTATTAACAAATTAATGTAAATGTAATCGCAGGCCACTCAAAGGGGGCTCCCTTGTAATCGCTTTGCCACTATAGGGGGCTCCCTCCTTAGAATCTATGCTTATTATTCTACTTCTTGGATGATTTGATATGGATGGCCAACCTAATATATATATCTACCCTAAAGCTATGTTGGTGAAGAGACATGATGGTTCATGTATGAAGAGACGTGATGGTTCATGTTATGAAGGGTTGTGATGGTTCACTTTATAAGTTAATAATATAATAATTAAATGATTAATAATACTAACTAATACTAACTAATAATGTTAGGATTGAGGATCCTAACATGCCACCCTCCTTAAAAAGAGCTTTGTCCTCAAAGCTCAAAGTGATAAGCTTTGTCCTTTGTTTTCCAAGAAGGATTTGTGTAAGTTCTTGGACTCTTTTAATGGCATCCTTTCGTAGGCAAGGATATCAAGAAGGATGAAGCATTAGCAAGGGGTTTCCAAGAACAATAGTAGAATATTCCTTAGGAAAATCATGATGACGATGGGAGGGAAACCCTTGGGGTTCCTCAAATACTTCATAATTATGCATCAAAAGTGATGGTAATGATTTCATATCCTTTTTTGGTTCCTTGGTAGAGCCAACAGAGAAGGAGTGTGTAGTCACTCTGCATTGGTTTCGAATAGGTTTGGTCATATGGCAAGAACTCACTATTGGTGAGGAAGGTATGTGTAGGTCTTGTAGAGTGCATGTTTGGCTAGCATTGATCACTTTGGGTATGTCTACCTCATCCTTGCTTGGTATATCAATAACTTCTTACACATCGACCTCATTATATTCATTGCAGTGAGTAGGTGCACTGGTCGCTTCGGACACAACTACCTCATCTACTTGCTCTATGGAGAGACAAGGATCAAATTCCTTCAATAAATACAATGTTAGTGTAGCACATTTATGGTGGGGTCCAAATTGTTCATCACAATTATCATAGAGTCCTTTTGCTCGTCATTCCTTCATCTCCTCAAAGCTAAGATGTTTAATTTGTAAAGTTCGATTAGATTTGGGGGTTGTGTAAGTGCTTTGTGCCCTTCCATTATGCATAGGTTTGGGAGCGATGTAAGTGGTCGACAATTTTTCCATAAGTGGTTTCCCTAATCGTTGTGCATTATTTTTATCTTTAGCTAATTTTGCCAATCCATAGGTCTGCATCATGGTATAGGGATTGAACCTTGTCACCTCCATTCTAATTTTCTCTTTTAATCCCCTAATGAAGCCATTGATGAGAATTGATTCATCCAATATTGTGTTGTGTTTGGTGATATCCTCAAACCGATTTTGATACTCATGCACATAAGTGATTTGATGAATATATTTGAGAAATTCCCACATGATTGGGTCCCACATGGCTCTGATACCAAATGGTAAGACCCCAAGGTATTACTATAAAATTATTAACAAATTAATGTAAATGTAATCGCAGGCCACTCAAAGGGGGCTCCCTCCTTAGAATCTATGCTTATTATTCTACTTCTTGGATGATTTGATATGGATGGCCAACCTAATATATATATCTACCCTAAAGCTACGTTGGTGAAGAGACATGATGGTTCACGTATGAAGAGACGTGATGGTTCACGTTATGAAGGGTTGTGATGGTTCACTTTATAAGTTAATAATATAATAATTAAATTATTAATAATACTAACTAATACTAACTAAGAATGTTAGGATTGAGGATCCTAACAATCCCCATGTGTGAATGGTTCAAGAATGCTAAGAATTGACAAAAGGACAAGCTATTCCCCATCCAATTTCCCAAAATAAATAGTGGATTTCACCACTATCAAAAATCCCAAAAACCTTTGATCCCTAAATTCGTAAGGATTCGTACTACACGTCCCTGAGAAGGATGGGTAGTCATCCCCAAGGCCAAAAGGATCAATACCATTCCAAAGTAAATCCTAAAAGTTCACCATCAAAATTCCCAAACACCTTTGATCCCTAAATTCGTAAGGATTCGCACTACACGTCCCTGAGAAGGATGGGTAGTCATCCCCAAGGCCTAAATGATCAATACCATTCCAAAGAAAAATCCCAAAATTTCACCATCAAAATTCCCAAACACCTTTGATCCCCAAAGTTGTAAGGATTCGTACTACATGCCCCTGAGAAGGATGGGTAGTCATCCCCAAGGCCTAAAGGATCAATGCCATTCACAAGCCAAAAATACCACAAGCTCAACTTTGAAATCAAAATTCAAAATATAAATCCTCAAAAAGCAACAATAAAAAATAACAGTGGTTATCACCACTACTCAAACCCCTTGCTCAAGAAAAAAAAAATAGTGATTTTCATCACTATATGTGAGAGCAAGTATCCCAACAAAATGAACAACCGAAAGACTATGAGCTTGAATCCTTGGAATTCTCAGCATTTGAAAAACCATTTAGGTGATCCTCATTACAGGTTTGATGGATAGCCTACCTGGCAATGGGGGTATCCTAAACGCACGATGATATGTCTATCACATTAGCTTTGCGTGTGTGTAGACCAATGTTTACATGTGGACAAGCTAGCTTATGGTATCCTAGATTGCATCGTAGATTAATCCTACTAAATACAACAAAGGAGTTAGTGGAGCTAATTAGGTGATCCTCAGTACATGTTTGGTGGATAGCCTACCTGGCACTGGTGGTATCCTTACGAATACCACATAAACGAACTCAATTGCACACACAGGAATGTGAAATGACTTGGTCAAACTCAAGTCTGATTCGTACCTTGTTCGAAAGTCTTGTAAGATAACGTACAGTCTTGATTAGTTAGTTAAAGCATCTGAGTCTTAGAAAAACCTTAACTACATTCTAAAACAATTGTTGTATATTTCATTACTTACACCACCATCAGAAAATACAAAACAAAAATTACAAATGCAAATTTATTCCATAAAGCAATCACATAGTACAGAAATCCAATAAATCCTATACAGTCTATGGTGCCACCACTTGTACACCAAATGAATCATTCCATCCATTCCATATGGATACATCTATATCATATAGTTAAAATCATCCGTAGTCATAATAGCATATGCATACATCAACATAAATAAATATGCATAAATAACAATAAACCATGACAAGTATATAATCAAACAAAAAGAGTCATGTATATATCAAGTCAAAATGCCCTTAGGCTACAATAAGAAGGTCCTCTGACCTCACAAAAATCAAAAAATAAAAATACCCAAAGCCTAGGGAGTCGGCCACCATGATCATGCAGGATTGGTGTGACTGGAACTACCCCCAGTAGTATGGGTCCTATGGGACCTCTCAGGGTGGCTGCTGCCAGCCCTCACACCCTACCCACCAACACTACCCTCACCTAGCCACCTGCAATGAGATGATGTAGACTGATCAGTCTCACTACCTCTCGTATGGCATGATGAACCACCTCCATCAAGCATAGGCAACTGTCCATCGAGGCGGACAACCTCTATCTCTAACTCTATCCGGTACCGACCCCACTCCATATCTCATTGGTGATACATAGCCAATGCACTATCCCGCTATGCCAACTGAGTCCGCAGGAGATCCCTCTCCTACGTTACCTCCACCAAAGCATCTCTATGCTCCTCCTCTTGTCTTCGTAGGAGACCCTCCAATCGTGCAATCTCAGCACAAAGCCCAGCCTTCACATCCCTTGAGACAGCCTGAGCCATGGTCACCTCCGTGACAGCTTATTACTTTGGCACCCACTACTCTAGGACATCCTGTATATTTGGTTGCTCCAGAAACCCCAAATCATCTCCATCATCGATGAAGTCATCGACCTCCACCATGTTAGCATCATCAAGCAAAGCCCCCCAACCCTCCATCGGTGCCTCTGCACCCCCACCTCCTACTGCTATAGTATCCATACCTCCTAGAGGCCCCTCACTCTGCCATCGTCGCATAATCCACCACCGATCATACTCTGCAGTCACCCCAACATCATCCACATTAGGTACATCAATAACTGCATCGGACCCCTCACCCAGCTGTTCAATGGTAGGCCAAACTAGAGTCTTCTTGTCACCACAATGTCGATAGATCAAGGGATCACCAGGTAATCCCTGGTGCACCCTAAGCTACCATGTCACCCTGACATATGGTAAGTACTCTTGCTTTGTCCCATGTTGCCCAATCAACCATCTACCCCTATGCACACACCAGAGCCACTCTCCAACCTCAGGCCAGGCTAGACAGTCTTGGTATGGTTGCAAAAACACCTGCCTTGGCACTAGACGAGAGAAGGCATCAGTATAGTTACCTACGTCACTTGCCTATCACTGACTCTGTCCATGCTCCTCTGACCTCCGCCATAAATTGACATATCCAATTTCTTGATCCACCATCTCACCTCGGGTGGTCCAAGGCAAATCCTATGGTCACTCCACAACTATGTGCTGCCACCCCCAGCACTGCAAGATATAGCTACACCTGATCCTCTTCCACTTCTGGAAGGGAACCTCGTACAACTATGCCAGTAATGTATGGCCCCATCTCATAATAAGTGGAGCTGATGTAGGACACTCCACCAATGTGAAAACCAACTCAAGCAGGTTCTAAGGGAACCTTGCACTTGAGGAGTTGGGAAGTAGCATACTGGAGATGAGGGTCATGATCAAAGCATGCCTCGCCCCTAATACACCCTTCTCCAGCCACCACCGCACTAGAATACCGCCTATATGGCAGTCAGCATCTACCCTCTCCACAACCCTCTCCAACCCCCTCTCCACCACCCTCTCCACTGTCGAACCAAAACACCGTGTCAATACCACTGTCTTCTGGTCATGGTGGGTCATCCGGATAGGCAGTCCATCTATCGAAATCCACATAATTTGATACACATCCTCCAGAGTAACAGTCATCTCCCCTATTGGGAGATGAAAAGTGTTGGTGCGGGGATCCCACAGATTGATCAGGGCAGTCAAATATGCCCGATCCCCCACCATAGGCTCCAGACGTGTCACATGCTTAAGCCCAAGGGCATCAAGCCACTCCCAATCCATAATTGTCAGAGCATCTTGGGCATCAGAGAAAATAGTCAACTGGCGGTACCAACTCTTCACAACCTGAAACAACAAAATAAAACAAAAAAAGATATTAAGTACATACTTAATATAAACAAAAACATTAAAATAAAACTGTACAGTAGAAGTATAGACTACAATTTACAATTGTACAACAAAAGTACAACATAAGAAGTACAGTAAAACAAATGTACAATGAAAGTACAGAATCATTAAAATAAAACTGTATAGCAACGACAACATACATGAAAATAACTGTACAATCAACAAAAAACAACAAAAATCACATTAGGGTTTCAACCTTAATGTGAACACAAAAAAAAACAAAAAGAAAAAAAAATATATTAGGGTTTCAACCTTAATATGGCAAAAAAAAAACAAAAAAAAACATATTAGGGTTTCAACCTTAACATGAACAAAAACAACAAAATAAAGCAAACAAACATTTTATATGTGAGTTTTAAACTTCATATAAAACACACACGAATAATAGGAAGAGAGAAGGAACATCATACCGGTCTCACCTCGGCTCCTCCACTCGAAGATTCGGTTCTCGTACTCATGATGTCCATGAAATTTCAGCAGCGCTCCACTATGCACACTCACACTCCTCCTCACTACTCCAACTCGCCAAAAAAAAAATATTGCAAATGAGCCCAAAACCTAGTTTTGGTCCTTATATAGGCTATTAGGCCTATAATTGTTCCACCCTGGGATGAGTGCTCTAGTTAGAACTTGTCCCACCCTAGGATGATTACAAAATTGGTATTCGTCCCACCCTGGGATGATTACAGAGCAAGAAATAAAGCAATAAAAATTACATCCAAAAAATACACCAAAAACAACAATAAATCTATCGAACAAAGGTGCCTTTGCACCTGACATTCATGGCATAAAAAATTGTCGTCGAGGTCACAAATACTCACTATCCTACTCCCTAATAAGGCTAGCATAGCCGGACCGCTCCAAGGAAGGAGGATTTTCGATAATTTCTACCCCAATAGGCGTAAAAATAAAAAAAGGTCAAAACCCACCAAAAACAGGTTCGATGGTTGGAAAACTGCAATAAGCGTTCAACGAAAACAATTGAAGGCACCCTTACAAACGTCATATTGGGTAAATTGAATCTTTGCTTTTCTCATTTTTGGTCATTCCCTCATCGATTCGTCACTTAATGGGGTACTCGCACTTAGTCACCAATCAACAAATACACACCCAATCAAGGAAATGGCATGCATTCAAAGAATCATTGATAAAGACAATCACGCTCCTGCTTGGGGCAACAAACAAGCAGTAATAAAAGGCTAAACAAACACTTGGCATTCTGGAAGCATGAAGAAAAGGTTCCTCAGACAAAATGTTGTGCCCTTTGCCTATTCATGACTGAACAATGTCCAAAATCAAGTGCACCTCACTAAAAAAGGTTACACTTTAGTTCAGCTCCTTAGCTCGTTAGAAGCAAGGATTCAAGAATGTGTGCCCTTTCCATACTTAGGGCATCAAAATTTGGTTAGGTTACTGAGAAAACCTAATCATTAAGTACTTTGGTCATCTATTTTTTCTCAGCACTGCGCCACACACAACGCATCCCAAAAAGGGGCATCTATAGACACCAAAACAACACCAATCTAATTATGTGACTACAAGCACTAACCGAATTGACATACATACCCCCTAGGGCAGCCTATAGAGGTTAAAAAGTGGTCCTAACCACTCCCAAATAAGTTTTTGAAGGTCAAAGATCAATTTTGCACCTTTTAAGCACTTTGCTCCCTATTCGTCCCACCCTGGGATGATTAGAATCCTATTCGTCCTACCCTGGGATGATTAGCAGCAACCGCTCTAGGGTGGGACGATTAGCAGGTTTGACTGGTAAAAAGTCAAACCTTGACAAATGGCAGCCCAAATCCACCACCTAACTCCGCCTTCAAGGCATGCATGGGATTGCGAGGGAAGGTTACAAATCATGGATGCCTCAATCAAGGAGGCCCTAATCAGGGATGAATCTTCTCTCCCCCAAAAAGGCATAATGAGCCAAGTGGTGCCCTTGTATGCACATGCAAAGGAGACCCTTAGGTCTATAAAAATGTGAGCCTCCTCACCCCAAAGAAGGGGATAGAGCTAGAGCATTTGGAGCAACGAAGTGCTGCCAAACTATACCCCCATTCCTCTTTGTGCTTCCTACATCCCTAATCTCTCTCTTTAGGAAGAGAGGTTATCGGGTGAACACTAGGAACACAACCCAGATCCAAAAATCTAAGCAATCAGCCACAATCCCACCCCAAACTCGTCGACACAAACCCCCTAGGAATTTTTAGACCCATCCCACTTGGATTGGTGTCAAAACTAGGCCCTAAATGGTGGGCATCCCACCCCCGAGCACCCCCCAAACTACTGTAGTCCTAATCGTCCCACTCTAGAGCGATTAGAAATATGTGCATGGTTTTGTTACTGTTCTTTTTGCATTATTTTATATATGATGTACTTATGTTGTTGTCCAAATTTCATTACTTTTTGACATGATTTGACCTAGTTTCTGTCATTTTATGCATCTACTAACCTATAGGGAGCGCCTTCGGATACAAGATAACCTGGGAAGAATCTACCAAATCTGACCTTATGGGTCATCTCAAAATGATGTTTTTAGTCTAACCACAAGTTTTGGAGGCCTCTGGGTAGGACATTTGGAAGGTCACTTTTTGTAGGTTTTGCAACAGTCCCCAGCATCCACCCCGGAGTTATTAGAAATATGTGCATTATTTCCTTACTATTACTTTTGAAATATGTCCCAGATGATATCCTAATGCCTCTGTTAAAGTTTTAACTCATTCTAACATGATTTGATGATCGTTTTATTATTTTATGTATTAACTAGCTCGTAGGGCACCCCTATCATGTATAGAAGAATCTAGGTAGGATATGCAAATTTTGAGCATCTGGATAGTCTTAGAATTACATATAATGTCTAAATCATGAGTTTCAAGTGATTTTGATAAGCATAGGTGGGACATTGGAGCACTCGCTTTGGAGAGGCCCCCAACGGGCAAACGAGCATAACGGGGCCATCTAACGTTGCTTCGATGCAAAATCAGGTGATACCAATTCTATAAGTTGTCATTTACATTTATATATCATTATGTAATCAATTTATCAAAATTATCACTGATATCCCACAAGCACCCGCTGGAGGCCTTGGGGATTGCATGTTTTTCTAGATACACATATGCTATTAACGATTTGTTGTCTTTCTGTGCATATGATCTCATCACCAGGAATACTAGAGGGGCATCAAGGAACGATGAACACACAAACACAAGCGGTAGCAACTTTTAGCCCGCCCACTTTGAATGTGGGAACGCGGAAGACGCTGGAAGCGTACCGTTTGATCTTGGAAGCGCGACTTATTTCAAGAATCCATTAATGTAACAAATTGTATCAAATTTTTTGAGCCCTAGAGGGGGGATGTATTGTAATCATATTAAAATAAATCTCAATAAAGAAGGCCCCGCTTTATTTGCTCACATCTCATTTTTGCGTCATTTCCTTCATGCATTGCCATCGCATTCGTAGGACTTAGCATCTATATATTTTTTTTTTTGCATCATATCGGTACACCATTTTTCTGCATGCTATCAATTTCATAGATCAAAAGCATGCAAAAGCTATAAAACTATGTTGAAAATCAACATTTTAAAGTTGTAAAAGTAATGCATTTAATGAGTTGGAAGGGTATTATAATGGATAACCTCCTTTAGCACATCAATAACAAATGTTTTTGTAAATTTTTTTGATAAAAGCATGTTGTTATAATTTTACTTGAAGATTTAATGATGGAAGAGGATGTCAATGATGCTAATATAAATTATTATTATGGGGTATCATTTTATATCTTGCCATAAACACCTAAGTAGCTTATGCAATGTAACATTAAATACACTAGGGATTTAGAATTTTTAGACTACAAGGTTGCTTACCATTTATCTCTTGATGGGATATTATCTTATATCTTTCCATAAACACCCAAGCAACTTATGTAATATAACATTAAATGCTCTAGGGATTTAGAATTAGTAGAACTACAAGGTTGCTTACCATTTATTTCTTGATGTTTTGTTAGAGAGAAAAAATTATGGTTGTTTAGGTCATCAAATGTATTAGTAGTTCTACTTACTATGTGTTTAGGTCATCATTTTATGTAAGCAACCTTTTAGTTCTACTAATTCTAAATCCCTAGTGCATTTAATGTTACATTGCATAAGTTGCTTAGGTATTTATGGAAATATATAAGATGATACCTCATAAGACCATTATATATATAAATATATAATGACAAAGATTTTCCAAAATATAAAATTTAGAAAATTTTGACTCTAAGATTGATAAAGCTTGAAATCCCCAATGAAAACATATTTGTTTAAATTTTACAATTTCATAGTTGTATCAAAATATTATTATAATTAGTGTATAGAATTATAATAGTAATTACGCTTCTTCAATATTTGATTCATCAAAATTTTATATGAAATTTGGATTAGTAATTCAGATTCACCAATTGTAGGTAACTAAGTACTTGAAAATCAACGGTCATTAACGATAAATAAATTTTATTAAAGCAAGGAAATACATCTATCATATTTGCATACATTTTCCATTCTATTTTCATGCCTTTAGGTGTGTTGGTTAATAGGATATTCAGAATATTCATATGTATTCCTTCTTCCGTTGCTCTTATTGTGTTGATAAATGCAAATTTTAGAGTATTATGTCAATCAAGATGATATTCTGAATGTTGTGTTGATCAACATAATATCCACAATGTTCATGCATATCCCTTTTCTCAAATATTTTGTTGTGCTCATCAAAACAATATTTTCAATACTAGGTTTATTGACATGTATTGATATTGTCATCACTAAAACATATAGTGTTCAATATTTGTTTCATATAAATAACTAGGAACATATTTTTTTAGGTGATTGAATCATAAGATTTTACAACTAATATAGATAATATTATTAACTAAAGATAAAATGTTAGAAATCATCCATGAATTATAAAAATAGTGAATAGTTATAAATTATCTAGAGAGGATAACTTGAAAAATAGTTGGTCTATAATTACCACAAATGGAAGTTAAAATAAATTATTTTCAAAGGATTGTAATGCTCTTTGGCTTAGTTTTACTAGGGCTCTTGTGAAACCAATAACTAATCACTAGTGAAACCTTCAAACTTACATCAAACTACTATTTTATATCAAAAACTACACATGCAAGACAATATCATAGTATGGATATTTGTAAAGATCTTGATGCAATGTTCATAAAGCAAAAAATATCCGAAGGAACCAACACTTAATTATTACACCAAACTTGTGTCTATTCCTAGCTCAAACTAGTTAGTTTCCAAGTATGGAAAGCATATAAACTTGTTAAAATTCTACAGAATAAAGATACTGTAAGTAAAACACATACAATAGTAAATATCATACTAATTTAATTTAGAAGACCCTTTTAGGAAGAAAACCCATAAATGAATCATTTAATATTTTTTTCCATGCAAAATAGAGAGACTATAAAAGTTTTATTTATTTATTTATAAAAATAGGGTTTTGAAAAGGTTGCCCTTTCTATTTTACATCCAGTTAGTCACATTGAGCTATTTGGTGTTACCAAGATTTGAACCTTGGTGTGGGCTACATTAACTATTTGTCCCAACCATTGAACCAATGACTCATTTATAGAGAGACTATAAGAGTTGTTATCAAAAACTTTGTGTCATTGAGATGCATAACCATCATGCTCTTGTTTGTAGTTTTACATAGTGTCTATCATTGGTGTCCTTGTCTTTTCAGTGTTGATAATGACTTCCCTTGTTCTTGACTCTCTAGATACCATTATGCCTTGACTCTCCAAATACCACTATGCCTTGTTAGTTTTGGCCTAAATAAGACTCATCTAGCTTCCTCCTCTTCCAAATATAGGATTATAACTAATGTTTTTAACTACTAAAATTAGTAAAACATATACATGGACATGATGTATCATGGTTTTCCTCGCACATATTTCTCTTAAAACTTGTCCAAATCAATTTTAGGCCACCTCACATATGCCAACTCAATTCAGTCCCTACCAATTTGTTGGATGGACTATTTTTAGCTTTTGGATGTCCAAACAAATGAATTTTAAGTTAAAATTTGGTTAGAACATTTGTAATGATGTAAAGAAACTTTGATAGAATGTTGTCTTATTTGAAGATCTTATAAGAGAGAAAATAGGACTATATAATAAGTCTAGGTTTTCCTTTTTAATTACTCAAGTAGATGTATCTTTTGGTATAAATTTATACCATATATCCCTCTAAGTCTCTTCCATATACAAAAAATATTACTTAATATAGAATTGTTTTGGTACACTTATGTTAAATATACTAAGTCTATTGATATTTGATTATTCTTTCCTTTTTCTATTGTTAGATGGTGCATTTTGACCTCAAGTTAATTCCAATATTTTTTTTAATGTTACAAATCTTCATCTTAAGTTTCTTTAAAAATTGGCTTTAGTTTAAAGGAGCTATGAACAAAATATAATGTTGCCCTATTTTGGATACTCATAGAGTCATCATGACTTGACTATTCTTCCTTGATGTCAACATGTCATGATCCCAAGTGACCTACTTTAAATTCACATGGATTGGACCTCCCTAACGATAAGGCTTTTGTTCTTCAAAATATTATTTATTGTACCATTCCAAATTAATAATTTGTTAAGGTAGCTTTTAGTTCAATTTAATATAGGGATTATTCTTTTTATCTAGGGATTGATAGAAGATAATTTGATCTTTAAATTTTCAATATTTACTTCAAGTGGTGATATTTTCAATGATAGGAAATAACCACATGACCAAGGGATTATTTTTTTCTTTATTTAATATTATGAACCTATTTGGAGGCATTTGAGTATTTCTTCATAGAAACACAAGGGTATATTTATCTTTCAAGTTTCTACCATGGAGGGTGCTTTATCATAAACCCCTCTTCAAAGTATATATGGAAATGTTGGGATTTTTCTATTCTAGTTTTCCTATATCTGATAGACTAGAGACTAATAAATATATATTTTTGTCTTATAGATAAATGTCTAAAATTTGATTTAAGAAAAATTTCCTATTATGTTTATTGAGAAATTGTTCTAGAAGTTTTCTTTGCTGGGTCTCATAAATATTTGAATGCAATTACTAAATTTATTCAATTTCTTATTATTCATATTTAGTTCAATAGACATTATGTCTACTTTAGTGATTTACATTTATCATTTAATTTTAGAAGTCAATAAATTTAATATATCATTATAAGTAATTATACCTTCTAAAAAATTAAACATATAATTAACAATGGATATTGAAGTTAGGTGCTAATTGATGGATATAAAATTATAGCTAATTTGATCTATTGATAGATTAAAATATGAGAAAGCAATAAATTTGAGATTTGATATACAAAGTGACTACCATACCAATTTAGAACATGCAAATCTTGCTTATTTCAAGCTTATTAAGGAACCCATTTTTTGATGTAGGTAAGAAGATGAATATGGATCTTGTTGGTAATCCTATAACCTAGGGACTATTATAGTAACTTGTGTTATCTAGTTGTGTTTAAAAATTATGGTACACCTTATGGGGTACTACCTTTTGTTATAAATAACTTTGAGGATTATAGCAATAGTAGTAGCAATCCAATAATATGCAAAAAATACTACCCATGTGATAATAATAATTCAGATACAAATACCACAAAATTAAATATGCATTAATCAAATTCTAGATTCGAATCAATGCAAATACTTAAAAACTTAGAGAGGTAAAATATCATATGTGTAGCAAGTATGACTAAGATTTAAATATGAAAGATGATATCAACTACCACCTAAATATTCTTATTTATAGATTAAGTTAATCATTAACCCTAACCCTAATTCTCAAGGGATGACTATATAAACCTAGGGACCAAGCTAATTAAAATAAAGATAGCATACATGGCTATATTGGAGTCATTACATGGTTCCCCCCTTAGAAGCTTTGTTCTCAAAGCTAGAAAAGACTAGAAAAATTCTCTTAGGCTCCCACATAACATATTATTTTGGAGGATCATACCACTTGATGAGAAACTATTTAATTTATAGATACCAAAGATAACAAAATTTGGACCACAACATTGCTTTAGGATGGACAATGACTCCTCTTTCATTGAGTACTAGAAGCTTCATTTGGGATTGCACCTTCTAGATAATAACCTATTTGAGACAAGATACATGAAAGATAGTATGGGTGTGGGAATATTGTGGAAGCTCCAACTTATATTCCACTTCACCAATGTGATGAATCATGTTGTAGGGCCCATAAAATTGAGGAGCCAACTTTTGATTAGACTTGGTCTTCAGGGACAATTGCTTGCAGGGTTGTAGGTATAAAAATACAATATCTACTATGGATAATTATCATCTAGAATGGTGTGAATCCTGATATTTATTCATATGGTTCTAGGCTTGGGTCAAATTATATTTAAGAAGTTGAAGCACAAGCCAACATTATTGTAACAAATTATCCACCTAGGAAACCTTGGAGGATTCTGAAACATAATATTTTAATGATGGAGGTTTTTTTATCATGCAATGCTTCAAATGGGATCATATTGAGGGATCAATGGTAAGAACTATTATGACACCATTCAAATAATAGGAGCTAATAAATACAATGATACCTGGCCATCTTACTTGTTGAATAGGGATGTTATAATGCAAAAAAATGGGCATACTTGGAAAGGCAATCTACTACCACAAAGATTACCATTTGCTCTTAGATTTGGGAAGGCCCTCAATGAAATACATGGATATGTGCTCCTATTTGCAATCAAGGATAGGTAAGATTGCAAAAATCTAGGAGATTTAACTTTTTCCCTTTATGCTGACATGCCTCATACTTGGCCATAAATATCTTGACATATGTTTTTAATCATTTTCAAGAAAAAATTACTTTACCCGTTGGTATATTTTCAAGAATCCTAATTATCTAACTAAAGGATGCATGCAATTCTTGGAGAATATTTGAATTAATATCCAAAGAGTGAGAAATATAAATGCATCCTTTTTGTGAAGCACACAATTAATATATAACAAAAAAGAATGCAATTATTAGCCTACCTTCATTTCCTAAATGATCTACATAGTCTTTGGATCAAGCAGCCAATCTTCCCAAAGTTGACAAAGCCATTGTGGAAGAGGAATAGATATGAAATTTATGAAAATAACATCCTCATATTTATGATACAAGGAATAAACCACCACATTCTCCTTCCATCTCTTGTATTCAATGACAAAATCATAACCCAAGAGCTTGGTTATCCATTTATTTTATTCTCCTTCCTCATATTTATTGTATAGATTTGATCTTGTTAGGATCTACCTTGACTTCTTCCTGAGTTACTATATGTCCCAAGTATTTTACCTCCTAGACCCTAAAGGAATATTTGGACCTTTTGAAAAAAGGTTTTTCCATTTACCAATATGATCTACATGATTATCTCAAGACTTGCTATAAATTAAAATATCATCAAAGAAAACTAGAATAGACTCACAAATAAAAGGATGAAATATAGTTTTCATGATATTTTTCGAAAATGGAAGGACCATTAATGAGACCAAAATGTACGAGTAAGAACTCATAATAACACTCACATATAAAAAAAGTACTTGTAGAGATATCTTCTTCCCTAACCTTAATTTGATGAAGCCTAGACTACAAGTCTAGTTCTATAAAGTATCTAGCACCATGCAACTCATCCAAAAAATCATCTGTAACAGGGGTAGGAAACTTATATTTTATAGTCATTTTTTTGAGAGGATAAGAATTAGGATATGTGCTATGAATTATCCCAAATTCATATCATCATAACTAGAAAGGTGTATGGACTAATTATTGGACAAATGATTCCTTGTTATAATATTTTTTGAACCTTCTCAATTTCTAATTTTCGGGGTTAGGGATAGTGATAAGAATGCACATTAGAAGGATTAAATCCTATAATAAGGTGGATGACATGATCATGTATGCACTTAGAAGGAATGCCCAAGGGCTCGCTAAAGACCTCCTCATAGTGATTAAAAATATTTTGTAAATTTGAAGGAAAAACTAAAAGAAGTGGCTTTGAAGTCTGGACCTCCATGCAATTGACTTGGGAAAATAATCCACAACCACATTTTCAATATATTTTCCATTTTATGTGAACTAAACTACCTTTAAGGGAGAGGGTTGGATTCCTTGGAGACAAAAGAATATTCCCTTCTCCATCCATTTAACATACAATTTTTATAAATTAATAGTAACATCACTAAGCTAAGATAGTTATTGTACTTCCATGATGACATCTAAACTACCTAGGTTCATAGCAAAGAGATTTATCGACCAATTATAATACCCAATTTGGATGTTAACTTTAGCCAATCAACCCACACATTGAGTGGTACCCTTATTTACAATTAGGACTTGAAGTTTATCCTAAATTGAAGTATTGATATACAAGCCCATGGACTTCCCTATATTACTATCTATAAAGTTATGTTTTCTACTTGAATCAATTAATACATTGACATGTTTAATAAATCCTTGTACCTTGATAGTATGGGGAACTTGGAGCACCATAAGATCATGAGTAGAGAGAGGTATTCCATCATCCCAATGTTCCACCTCATCTACTATTGTCATTTTCTCTTGTTGTAATGAATCTTCATATTCATATACTATTGTGTCTTCACCATCTACTTGAAAGTTATAACTTTATTCATAGGCTTGATCTTGGAATGGTAAGAACATTGTTTGAAATAGAATAATACCTATGAACACTCATTATAATGGTAAGGATGATGAGAGTTGAAGTCACATCTATGTTGGGGACTACAATCTTGGAGCTTTTGTTCTGTTGCCAAATTATATGTTGAGCATAATTGAGAGTATAGGAATTAAGCATGTTAAATTCCTAATTAATTTTATCATTAAGATCATGGCAAAGGTCTACGATCATAATTGTTAGATTTAATTGGTGGGTGTAGTTGAGAAGACTGGTGAACTCAAAGCAATACTCTTCCACTATTCTTATTTGATTTGTTTGCATAAGATGGACTAAATATGACATGGAATATCCTTTTTCAAATATTTAGAGAAATATTTATTTGAAATTAGGCCATAGAATAGAACTCCCATGTTGGCAAAGCTACCACAATAAACATTAATGAGCTTGGATTCCCAACTTAGAAGCTACTAATGTGACAAGATCTACTTTAGGAACAAGGTATAGGCAGAAAAAATTATCTATTTTAGCCAACCACCCTCATGTATTGAAATCTTCAAAGGTGGGAATATTGATGCAAAGAACGAAAACATCATGAGGCCAATAAAGAAAATTAGAAGCACCACAAAATCAAGATCATAAGAAAATCCTAGGTCATAAGCACCCATAATTGGAGGATAACCTTGGGTGTCATAAGGAGTTAAGTGACTTTTATAGGAATTTGGAGGACTATGACTAGGTGGTGATTGTGGAAGAACACTAGTATTTAGTGCGTGATAAATAATTAGAAGTTATTATCCTTGCTAGCAAATGAGTTATATTTAATAATAAAATATTAATGTAATAAGAAAGGATAATATGATACTCACATAGGGTTATAGAAAATATACCATAATGCAACACACATATATTCATGCCATGAATCAAAGTAAATAAACACTCTATATTTGGATTTATTATAAAAGCATTACAAAGAAAAATAATGCATTGTAATTCAATACTTGAAATATCACTTGCAAACGCTACATATAGCCTTTGCATGGAGTCTCTTGATATTTCATCCTCAACTATCTCTTCATATCCTCTAAAACTCATGACATATACGACTCTTCATATTTATCATAGGAGAAATATTTTATTAACCTTCTAATGATTATATGAAACCACATATTGAACAAATATTTATAAAGTATTTACAAGGTACCAAATAATGTAATATTCTCCAACACCTCTCGTATTACATTATTTGATATAATGATTAACCTCTAACTTTAGCTCTAGATATTACTCTATCTTTGGCTTGCTTTTGATGGTTTTGGTTCTTCTAACCTTAGCTATTGCTTTTTTTATTATGACTTTCTAATTTTAGTTTGGACTTTATCTCTAGATAAATCACTAAAATATTATATTTCTTATGCTCAAATGTCATTTCCTCTACAAGCACAATAACTTTAGGTTCTTTTAAATACAAAACATCATTTATAGATGAATCATTTCTTATGGTTAACAAACTCTTTTCCTTCTGTAAAAATACTTAAAACATTTTTGCTATTCTATTTCATTCTATCACATTTATCCATCCATAATTCACATCTATTGTATTGTTTTTCTTTTCATGTTGGCAAATTTTATGGAAGTGATTATTTTATTTTACAAGAAATATAATAATGAAGGTCCCAAAATTTTTATAATATTTGTTTATTTTTACCACAATGAGCATAACTAGTACCTATCACAAATTTGATTTTCCTATTTCCTGTCATAAAATTAGTTCCTATCACAAGATTGGTATTAGTATTCCCTGTCATAAAATCACTGTCATTTCCTTATCTTGTAAACCCAAGGTCTTTATATTTTAGCCTTATTTTTGGTACCAAAGGTTCTTTCATGCCTTGCTCATATTTTCCCAAACCTATACCTTTGTATCCCATTTTTCTTAACAATTTTGAACCAATCCCTTTTGTGTGTTTTTCAAAAATACCAAACTTATCATCACATTATTTTCTAATACCATTTGAATGCTTCAAACCATCATAACTATCAATATTTGAATATTCATCAACACAACTTGGAATTTCACTAATCTTGTCACTATTTAAATACCTCAAACCCTTATCAACACACTACCCATCAATATATCTAGAACTATCCTTATATCCATCAACAAATCTTATAATATTTGAATGTTTAAAAATGAACTATCACTATCATCATCTCTAAAAATTTGACCATCATTTTGACCAACACACTCTACACAATCAATACAAATAATTTTTGTGCAATCATTCTCATGAACAGTACTTAAGTCACCAATGTCACATGCTTGATCTATTTTTTGTACTAGGTTTCAAATATCACACTCTACATGTACCATCTTAGGTTCCAAATTACACCCAATATCTATCCTTTAAAATATTTCATTTACATATTTCATTCTTTCTTCTTGTTTTTGATACTGTTTTTGTAGAGTATAATCTCTTTTTGGAGTAGATTTACTACCTTTTGGTGTCAAATAATTATGATTCAATATTTTATTTGCCATAATAACCTTGTGTCAAATTTGGTAATATGTCATTTTTTGCATATATTACAATATCTTATTCTCCATTCTCGATGGCTCTGTGTTGGAATGAGTTCAAAGGATTTTTTTTGTTACTTTGTGATTTACTTCTTGATATAAGAGCATTGATTGATAACTTATTTCTTAATTAATTTTCTACTTCATATTGTTGGAGAATATTAACTAATTCCTCAAATGACACCTTTTTGTTTGATACTTGGAGATATGTGACCAATATTTTAAATGAATTAGGAAGTGCTCTTAGTGCAACTGAAACTAAAAGTTTCTTATTAAATTAAAACTAAAACCAAAAGTGGCTTTGGCTCTTCCTTGGGAGGTCCAAGGTTCAAACCATGGCATGGGTGAGTGTGTGAGGGGGTGGGTGTGTGTCTCCCTGGTGGAGTTGTTGTAACAGGTTTGGAGATTCCTGGTCAAAACCCCCATATATTAATATTAAAAAAAAAAAACTAAAACCAAAATTTTATATTCAACTTTTTCTCCCATGATTTGTAATTTTTATTTCAAGTTTGTTATTCTTCTAAGAAATTGTTTTAATTTTTACCATATTGAACTCTTAGTGTATATAGTTGTGATTGTAAGTGAAGAATAATAGCTTCATTTCTACCTTTGAATATAGTGCAAAGTTTATCCCAAGCATATTTTGAAGTTTCGACCTCACTTATATGTGCTTGTATTTCATCTGATAACCCAAATGTTATTAACATGAGTGCTTTTGCATCTCCTTATTTATATTTCTATTTTCTTGCTACATCATCAAAACGTGTTTCAACTCTAGTGATTGTATCCCAAAGTTTTTAAATTAAAAGTATTGATTTTATTTTATTTTCCAAGGAGTAAAATTTGGTCTCTTAAGTAATTGGGATAAAAAAAAGATTTTTGTATTTGACATAGTTGGGATTCCTTGTATTAAAAAAAAATCATTTAATTGCTTTTTCAATCCTCCTTGAATAAAATTTGGTCTTTAAGACATTAATGTCCACTTTTTTCTTTATCTCATCTCTTCTTAATTTTGTCTTTCCTTTTTTATTTTTATTTTTATTTTCAACAATTGTCTACTTTAAATAAATAAATAATTAAATAAATATAGACCCAATAATATTTTCCCTCTTTTCTTAATGAAAAATATTATTCTTCTGAATATTTACCAATTTCCTTTTAAATATTATAAAAAATTAACCTTCTAACTTTTTTGTTTTGAATGGAGACTTTCACTTTAACTTTATGGCTTTAAATAAATAATCCTTTGAGCTTGATTCTTTAACTTTTTTTCTTACCTCGTATTTAATTTATCATTTAAAAAAAATATTATTTATGGATTCCTTTTGTACCCTGAATTATTCTCTAAAAAATATTCCTTCATAGAAGATTTAAATCTCACTTAAATACCAAGTAGGAATTGACCTTCTGACTTGTCATTTCAAAAAAAAAATCTCCATTTTTACACTTCTGGAAATAAACCTAAGGTACGTATATTAGTGTACCTTTGTGTGTGTTCAAATGTGCATTCAACTTTCAAATTTGTATTTCCCTCCAAACTTCAAAGGCACCACACCTCCCAGAATTTGTGTTGACATGTCATTGAGAGTTCGTCAAGCATTATGAATGTTTCTAATCTGAGCAAGTCTTTTGATTCCTTCTTCCAACTCTATTCCATTCAAGTTGGGTCTATTTCAAATTTCAACCTCTTTTAGGTTTGTCAAGCTAGGTTATTTTCTAGTTCTTTTCCTTCTAAGTCTGGATTGTCTTGGGCATTACACTTCTATAAATTAGATCTACATTAAACATTTTTCCAGCTATCCTTTTCCAATGCAACAAAGTATTTTCTCCCCTAACATTACCAAAAATGAATATTTAGATGCATTCTTAGGTTTTTCACATATTTGATATACTTTGCTTTCTATGTGATACAATTGGGTTGCTTAGGAGTTAAAATTCACACACTACCCATAAAACTGTGGCAATTTTTTTTGTTTTTGGGGCCATGAATATCGGTTTTGCAAAATCTAAAAAAGTACGACATACTTAAAAGCTTTAGGCCGATATGAAAGACATCAGGTCGACATGACGACAAATGGAATGTCGATCGGTTGTAGTCATGACGATCGGTTACAAGCATACCGATCAGTTGCAGCCATGATGATCGGTTGTAGCCATGATGATCGATTGTAGTCATGATGATCGGTTGTAGTCATGATGATCGGTTGCAACCATGATGATCGGTTGCAACCATGACGATCAATTGCAGACATGATGATCCATTGTAGCCATGACGATCAATTGTAACCATGACGATCGATTGCAGCCATGTCGATCGATTGTAGCCATGTTGATCGATTACAACCATCGATCGATTGCAGCCATGACGATCAATTGCAACATGTCGATCGATTGTAGACATGATGATCGGTTGCATCATGATGATCGATTGTAGCATGACGATCGGTTGCAACCATGACGATCAATTGCAACCATTTTGATCAGTTGTAACCATGACGATCGGTTGTAGCCATGATGATCGATTGCAGTCATGACGATCAGTACAACCATGATGATCGATTGCAACCATGACGATCAGTTGTAGCCATGATGATCAATTGTAGCCATGACGATCTATTATAGCCATGATAATCGATTGCAACCATGTTGATCGATTGCAACCATGCCGATCGATTGTAGCCATGATGATCGGTTGTAACCATGATGATCGATTGTAGCCATTTTGATGTGCTGCAATAGTCGAGTTCCCATCGATAGCAACGGTGCTCTATGCCATGTGTCATCCATCCATTAAATGATTGCATGCAGAGGACACGTGTCATCCATCCATTAAATGATTGCATGCAGAAAAGTCTATATAAAGGGAATTAACAATCATTTTTTCTCTCATTTTAACGCTTTCTTAACCATTTTTCTCTCATTTTAACGCTTTCTTATACCTTTTCCTCTCATTTTAACGTGATCTGAACCCTCTTCCTCCACTTTTATCTTGGTTTTTACAATTTACCTTAATTTTTAAGCAGTTTTTAACCATTTTTCTCTCGTTTGAAACCTTTTCCATTGTATCTTCTTATCCATACCCGTACACCCTATGGCATCCCCTACAACCCCTGGAATGTTTAAAGTTAATTATAAGAACCTGGTTTACCCCTTGATTTCAGAAATTTTATCAACATCGGGTTACGACATGTCTTGGGTCATGGAATCTGGTCTTCGGGGTCTTGTTTCAATGCCCCATTTTGATACGGACGTTAAACTGGTGGAGAGGATCATTGCAACTTATGATATGGATTCGAGCAAGGTAAATCTTGTCATCGACAACAAAAACATCATTCTTTCTTTCTCAGCCATTGATGTCGCCAGATTGACAACATTGCCCCACGCTGGTGTTGAGCCTGTCACTTCCAAATACCAGTTAACTGATGATGACAAACTCTACTTGGAGACCAACTTCAAAGTGCAGTCAAAATATTTTCAAGGTATAACTATTTTTTTATTTAATTGATTTTAAATTCTTATCAGTGATTGAACGTACAATTACTAATTTTAGTTTTTTTGCAGTTAATTCCACCAAGTCCAGAAGGGGTTTGACCGTACCGATGATTGAAAATAAATTTCTTCGAGCATGTTGCGAATTCTTCCTTGCTAGACTTGTTCTGCAAGGAAGGCCGACAAAAATTCTGATGTGGGCCTTAGCGTATTTGGTCCATTGTATAGGACACCAAAAATTCGACTAGTGCACCTATGTCTCAAATCGGATCAGATTGGAAATAGAGAACGTGAAAACCCACGCTTCACCCTCACCGAAAGTTAGCACATGTAATTATATTATTGTTTTTTTTATGAATCTTTTCATAATTTGTAGAACACTCCAGTACCAACATCTTGGCACTCAATCCTTGTCAATTTAGCCATGACAGAACAACAGGTTCAGGTAATTTTTTTAATATTTAAGTAATTTTTATTATTTTTCCATTGTTTATATTTTTGTAATTTTGACATTTTATACCAAACACAGAAAAGGGCATCCTCTTCCTCTTCAAAGCGGGATGCTACTATCAGAGGTTATAATCCAGAGGAATCAGGAGACTCCAAAACACCTACAGAGGAAGCAACACCACTGATAAGGAAAATATCATCAAGGAAACATAGAAGATCTATTTCTCCTATTTGTCGATGATCTCCACATGTTGTTGCACGTCCATTGCCAATGGGCGTAGTTACGCATGAGGTTTCATCTTCTGGGAGTAAGTTTTAATTACTATCGAAACAAATTTTTTACAATATTTTTACTATTTTTAATTAATTTTTTTTTTTTTTAGATGTACAACATGACCACATTCCATTTGCAGTAGCATCTATGCAAGATGTTTTTTCTTCTCGATAAGTGTTATAACAATGTTTGCAACCAATTTTCATAATGTAATTTTATAACTAGTTTTTATTTTCTACCTTCACAAAAATTTTAACTAATTTTTATTTTTATGTTTTAAGGTCCCTCGCAACAATGTCGTCAACAAAATCAACAAATGTCGCCCCCTCCTCCACAATGCCCAACTCAAATGCGAGGTCAATGCTTCCCAGTTGGAAAACACTTTCTTCCATCTAGGCCACAGAGAGAAGCAACACAACAAATTTCAGAGAGAGAAGCATCAAAGACTTTTTTCGATTTCGATCATATATCTGTTAATAATTTTACTTTTAAGGATATACCGAAAGCTTCTGGTACTGGGTTGGCTGATGTTCCACTTGATAAAGATTACTTTTTGCAAGATAACATACACACTCAATTTCAACTATCAGAATTGGTTCAAGACAAAGTAAATGAAGGTGCAGAATGTTCAAGCAAATCTCCTCCAAGGGAAAGAAGCACCCGTCAGGCTCCTCCTCGACAAGAGGATGATATAATAAATTTTTTAGAAAAATATTTGGTTTTTGATAACGTTGAATCTACAATTAAATATTTGCTACTTCTAGATATAACAGAAATGAAAAAATGGGAGTATCGGGCTAAGGTGTTGATAAAGGAAATTAATGCCCGATACAATAATTTTTCAAAAAGAGAAAGAAAATTTTCTATTGTTGAAAATGAACCAGAAAATATGGAGGCTCTGCTACAACAAGTAAAATATGGCATGTTGAAGTTGAATACATCATACACAGATGAAATTTTAAAGTTTATAATGAACATATTGGAGAATATAAACGGTGAGGCCCAAGCTTATTACAATGAATGGGCAAATGATAAGAAAAAGGTTGTTGTTGTTGTAGCTGCAAAGAATGTTGCTGAGGTTTGACTCAATCGCTTTTGTGTTCAAAAATTTGTTGTTCTCTTTTTTAAAATGTAATTATCTTTTCATGTTGATTAAATTTTTTCCTTTTGTAGGTAAAGTATGAAAATCTCAAGAAGCAGGTTCAAAACCTGCAAGACTATCTCAGGATGGCAAAGGAGTTCTTAAATGCTTCCATGGCAATGAAAAAAAGAGCACAGGAATCAGTTCGACAAAATAACATTTTGCGGAAAATCATTATCCGCAATGGATTGGATCCTGATGTTCTGCTTAAGGAGAAGGGTAAAGAAGTTCAAGGACCAACATCTGAAGATGTTGGCAAAGAAGAAAAAACCCTTCTCGATGGAATGCAAAATGTTGAGATGATCCTTGTCAATTCTGGAGCAATTGATAGTACTGTTACCCAGCCCGAGAAAAGAGTTGTCGAAATGCAGGATGTGGTAATCATGGAAGTAGTGGATGTGGAAAAAGGAGTTGAACAAGGGAAATATGAGGGAGGGGCCGTTGCTATGGAGACTGGAAGCCAATGAGAAGGCAAAATTAGTGGAGGAAGGGGGAAAATATTCTGAGGGGAAAAAATGAATTTTAAAAACAATTTTAAGACATTTCATATGTTTTCATTGGAAAACAAGATACTTGCTTTTATTATTTTACTATTACACTATTTACATTTATAATTGTGTGTTATTTTCATCTCTTAAGTATTATGGTGTTTCAACTTTCAAATATGCTTGAGTTTACGTAGAATATATGCATAGGTATAGATTTACATGTTATTCAATGTTATTCATGTTGTGATATAAAAATGAGTTTTGTCTTGTGGATTTTGCTATGTTGTTTTTATATTTCAATATTCAAATGAGTTTGAATTTTTAGTTTATTCAAAGTCATTCTTGTTGTTGTATAGAAATGTGTTTTGTCTTTTTTATTATGCTATATTGTTTCATATTGTTGCATGTGTTTAAATTTTAGTTTATTCATATTCATTCTTGTTGTAGTATAAAAGTGAGTAATTTCATTTCTATTTTGTGATATTGTTTTTATATTTCAAGTGAATATGGTCATTTGTATTATAGTTGTATATATCTATGCATGGGTTTCCATGTCGATCGGTTGCAACCATGTCGATCGTACAACATGTCGATCGGCTAGACATGTCGATCGTTTACATCCGATCGACATACATTACATACATCCGATCCTATATCGATCGGTTGTAGGTATGTCGATCGATTGTAGGCAAGACGATCGACTGTAGATATACCGATCGATTGCAAACATGTCGATCGACTATAGACATGTCGATCGGTTGTAGGTATAGCGTTGCATCTGTGCCACGTGTCAACCATCTATGAAATGATTGCATTCAGAGGCCACGTGTCAACCCTCTATGAAATGATTGCATGTAGAGGCCACGTGTCACCCATCCAAAAGCTGATTGTATGTAGAGAATTCTATATAAAGGGATTATCAATCATTTTTTCGTCTATTCTATCATAGTCTTAATCATTTTCTTCCATTTTTAATGCATTCTTACCCATTTTCCTCTCATTTTAATGCATTCTTAACCCTTTTCCTCTAGATTTATCTTAGTTTTAACCTTTTACCATAAGTTTTAAGCCAGTTTTAACCCTTTTCCTCCATTTTGAATCCTTTTCTATCAAGTGTCACGTACCATTCTCTATGTCTTCTTATCCATACCCATACACCCTATGGCATCCCCTACAACCCCTGGAATGTTTAAAGTTAATTATAAGAACCTGGTTTACCCCTTGATTTCAAAAATTTTATCAACATCAGGTTACGACATGTCTTGGGTCATGGACTCTGGTCTTTGGGGTCTTGTTTCAATGCCCCATTTTGATACGGATATTAAACTGGTGGAGAGGATCATTGCAACTTATAATATGGATTCGGGTAAGGTAAATCTTGTCATCGACAACAAAAATATCATTCTTTCTTTCACAACCATAGATGTCGCTAGATTGACAACATTGCCCCACGCTGGTGTTGAGCCTATCACTTCCAAATACCAATTAACTAATGAAGACAAACTCTACCTGGAGACCAACTTCAATGTGCAGTTGGAATCTTTTCAAGGTATAACTATTTTTTTATTTAATTGAATTTAAATTCTAGTCACTAGTGTATTACTGATTTTGTTTTTTTGCAGTTACGTCCACCAAGTCTAGAAGGGGTTTGATCATACTGGCGATTGAAAATAAATTTCTTTGGGCATGGTGTGAATTCTTCCTTGCCAGACTCATTCTGCAAGGAAGGCCGACATAAATTCTGATGTGGGCCTTAGCGTATTTGGTCCATTGTTTTTCACACCAAAAATTTGACTGGTCCACCTATGTCTCACATCGGATCAGATTGGAAATAGAGAACGTGATAACCCACGCTTCACCCTCACCGACAGTTAGCACATGTAATTATATTATTGCTTTTTTTATGAATATTTTTACAATTTGCAGAACACTCCAGTACCAACATCATGGCACTCAATCCTGGACAATGCAACCATGAGAGAACAACAGGTTCAGGTAATTTTTTAATCAATATTTAAATAATTTTTTTATTTTTCCATTATTTATCTTTTTGTAATTTTGACATTTTATATATACACAGAAAAAGGCATCATCTTTCTCTTCAAAGCGGGGTGCTACTGTCAGAGGTTATAATCAAGAGGAATCAGGAGACTCCGAAACACCTTCGAAGGAAACAACACTACCTGTATGGAGAAGATCAACAAGGAAACCTAGAACATCTAGTTCTCCTGATCTTTGACAACCCCCACCTGGGGCTGCATTACGTCCACTGCCAACGGGAAAATATTCTGGAGCAAGAAATTGAATTTTAAAATTTGATATTTTGAAAGACAATTTTATGACATTTCATATGTTTTCATATGAAAACAAGATACTTGCTTTTATTATTTTACTTTTAAGAAATACACTTTTATAATTGTGTGTTATTTTCATCTTTTAAGTATTATGGTGTTTCAAATATGCTATGTTGTTTTTATATTTCAATTTTTAAATGAGTTTACGAATGATATATCTATGCATGTGTTTAAATTTGAGTTTATTTATATTCATTCTTGTTCTTGTATAGAAAAGTGTTTTTTCTTTTTTAATATGCTATATTGTTTTCATATTCAATGTTAGTTTACGATGGAGATATTTATGTAAGAGTTAAATTTCAATTTCCCTATATTATGCTATGTTGTTTTTATATTTCAATTTTCAAATGAGTTTACGAATGATATATCTATGCATGTGTTTAAATTTCAGTTTATTCATATTCATTCCTGTTGTAGTATAAAAGTGAGTATTTTCATTTCTATTAAGCTATATTATTTTTATTTTTCAAGTGAGTTTACGAAGGATATATCTATGAATGGGTTTCAATTTTCAGTGCATTCATACTCATAGTTAGTCATTATAGTTGTATAAAAATGAATATGGTAATTTGGATATATCTATGAATGGGTTTAAATTTTCATTTTCCATATCTAGAGTAATATACTACATGCATTTTTCATACATATGTACATAAATTTTTAATATGCATACACGGTTTACTCAATGACAAAGCATAAATCATAAAAAATCACTATATTTTGTCATATCATACAACTAATGATACTAATGATACATACATACATTTAAATTCAAAGGAAAAATAACTATTTTTTGTCAACATATACATTTAGTTCAATAACATAGCATCATTACGTATACATGGTTTTCAAATTTTCAACTTACTCAAAGCTATAGCATACATCATAAATTTTGAAAACATAGACAATCCATAACATTAAAAAGCAAACATGCATAATCATTGAAAATTGAATTATTATAAGATTTTACAACAAATCAAATACAAAAAATCTTTGATAATATGAAATATTTCAAATCCGAAAATCATTGTTAATATGAATTTATTCAAATCACTAAAATTTTACAAAATGATTTCAAATCCGAAAAAATCTTAGATTATATGAATTTGTCATATAATCATTGCAATTTTTACATTTCTAGAAGGTAATACAAAGCTTTATCAACTTCTCCACAAGAACTGAGAATCTGTGAATTCTGTGTTTCCATAATCTCATCATCACTCCTAGCTGAATCATTTTCGTCATTATCAACCATATTAGAGAGACCTCTTCTTTCTGCTAGGGACTTCCAATATGTCAACGCTCTGTCATAGGGAAAGTTACCCACCTCGTACGATGACACATACATTCTCAAACAATTTTCCAAATTTTTGTCCAACCTATTACGAACTTTTGATTTAACAAAAGTTAATGCACTGAAAACCCTTTCATCTTCAACAGATCCCAAAATCATTGTCTGACATAATTCATATAAAACAAAGTATTCACTCATAGTATCTTGCAAGACACTACTTCGATACAATTTTTTCCAGAAACGCGTGATTGAACCAGTCTCATGTGGATTTTTGAATTGTGCAATTTGATTATCCATTGTTATTCCAAAATTGGTTGACTGATGTCTCAAAAGATCTTTGTTTAGAATACCATTGATTTCAATGCCATTTATTTCCACACTTTTAGAGAAATGTTTCATAAGATTACCCATATATTTTACAAACAACTCACTTCTACTACTTTGGTCACCACAAGGATTCCAAAAATTAGGATTAACAACAGCCATGGCCTCAAGTGTCTCATCTCTCTTAAAACGATCTCTTATTTCACTTGTTAATGCATTTGCAATTCTTTTCAATTTATTCTTAGTGTTATCCAAAACCTCATCGAATCCGGAATGGGTAACGGGCACTTGTTCAACATCATCTGTCAGAGTATTTAATCACTTTTCAAAATGATATACAAGAATCAACTTTCCATGGATAGCAATACAAATATTATCGTTGATGTTGAACTTTAAAAAGTTGTTCGGTTCATTGACATTAATTAACGTATTCCAACTATCAAACTTGGGATCCTCAAAATGTTTTTCGGATAAATAAATCTTGTCAATAACCATACATATTTGTTTTCTCATCCTCATGAAATCGACAATATAAATTGCCCTTTCCTGTGCAAGTTTAATCATAGTATTCATTTCTTGTAACATTGGTAGAATACCACATAATGTGAGAAGAGTTTCCAAGTCAGTCATACGAAAAAGCAAATATTTTGCCTTGTCAACATCTCTACGATGTGCATACATAAACCCAACCAAGGATTGATATTCTAAAAATACCCTTTTTGTAGGAAGAAACAGTGAAATCCACCTGGTTTCCACATCTTTTAACATTTTTCTGCCTTCCGTTACACCTAGAGAAAACTGTTGAAACTCTGCAAACCTTTTTGGACTGCATGAAAAGTATGAGTGTATATCACGGACGAGTTCTTCCACTATAGCTACATTATCAAAATTGCTCACAATTTTGTATGCAAGATTCATTCGATGAGCCATGCAATGAATAGGAATCACATATGGGGCAATGGAAGTCTGAAGCCTAACACAAAGACCATTCCTTTGTCCTTGCATTGTAGCCGCACCATCAGCTCCAACACAAATTAACTTTGTGGCAATTTCCTTTTCATCCATTCTAGCAATATCCTTTAAACTGGTTACAACAACATTATAAATGTTTTTCGTATTACAATTTTCAATCATCTTATGTAGTGCTAGTAAATGAGGTTGTCTCAAATGATTTTTGAATGTGTAAACATGTATGCAAATCCAAGATGTGTTGTCAACAGTATGTTACCTCATCAATGGAAAGTGAAATAAATTTGGCTTGTTTCACATTCTCTCTCAGGTCTTCCTTCTCAACCAATGATAGACATTTTGCCATTTCCCAACCACTTCGATCTGACCAATGTGAACTGGTAAGGTTTTGTACATTGGCTAGTTGAAGTATTTCCTTAAAATCAGCAAAATCAGACATGGGTCGACCTTTTTTTAGAATATTGTATACAATAGCAAACTGCAATTTCTTTGAGGCTAATAAAGTATTATTAACTTTTTGAAATTGTGCCTCGATTGTTCCACCCTTCTCAATGAGAGTTTGTTTTTGTTTCATTGCTTTATCATATTCAAGAGCATATCTCACATGCACACATTCTGTTGCATCCTTCCACCTATGAATTCTGTTAATTGTTCCATCACTTCGTATTTCTTTGATGTAAACTTTCCCACAATGTTTTTCTATTGTGTCTTTCTTATTTTGTAATAAATGATCCTTTCCCAGCTTCCATGTACAAATAATACATTTACACACATTCAGTTTCTCATCTCGCTCAATAAAGGGGTATAATCATGCCCATTCATTTTTAAAATCCCTTCCAATAGTCCATTCGCTTATCTTTTGACGTTTAGATTTTTGACTAGAAGATTCCCCAGAGGTCTGAATTTTAATTGTACTATCATTTTCTTTTTCGGTTGATGTGTCTGAATTTAAAATCTCCTGAAGTGGTTGTTGAATGTCATTATTAGGAAAATTATCATGTGGTCCCATCTCATATTCTAGAATATCTTCGAGTGAACGCACATCAAGGTCGACAATGTTAACTGCATTCAATGTTTGGTGTTCTCTATCATTTTTTGTTGTAAAAAAGGCACTATTTTAAAGAATTAACAGAATACAATTTTACAAAGCATTTAAAAAGAGGTAGATAAGCAGAAAACCATTTATCTATTAATAGAGAAAGGTTTTACATTTAAGAAGAACAAAAATTTTAGAAAACTGATGGTAAAAGGTGTCTGTACCTGCAATTTGTGTAGAATCTATAGAGATTGATGTCTCATTGCATTTTGGTGTAAAATATTTTAGAATTATCTTTTTACAAGAATATTGGCCTCCCTTCTTTCCATATTCAGTAGGTGACATTGTATCTGTAAAGAAAAACCTTTAGATGTTAGGAAATGTATATGAATTTGAAGGAAAATAGCAAACATCCCTCAAGACGAACATATGATCCTAACACACAACATGATAGGGAATACTTATCGACCAGAGTTGCAGATAGTGCTTCTACACTACGTATGAAACATACTCTAAGAGACAAGAAGTAGTCTCTAACAAAAGAAATGCTCTTGACACACAACCAGATGACATTGATAGTTGTCTACCACTATTGCGTATAGTTCACCTACAGTGCCTATGAAACTATAGAAAAAGATATTTGGACAAAAGAACAATGGAATAAGAATACTCTACCAATTTTTAGTCATGAATCCTCTACAACCGATACGCTTTTATCGATAAACACTTCCCTACAACCGATCAGCTTATACCGATCGATAGTCACTACAAGCAACAGAATGTCGACCACACATCCCTACAACCGATAGAGTTATACCGACAACACTACAACCAACAACCTAACATCGATCGACATGACCCTACAACCGATAGACTAATGTCGATCGACACATCTACAACCGACCTACCAAGGCCGATCGACACCTCTACAATCGATAGACGAATGTCGATCGACACCTCTACAATCGATCGACTAAATATGATCGAGATGGTTCTACAATCGATAGACCAATGTCGATCGACACCTCTACAACCGATAGGCAAATGCCAATCAACAAACTCTACAACCGATCGGCTTATCGATAGACACGACTCTACAACCGATCAACTTATCGATAGACATGACTCTACAATCGATCAACTTATGATAACACACTCTAACCGATCACTTATACCAATAACATGACTCTACAACCGATCAACTTATACTACAACCAATCAACTTCTATCGATAGACACAACTCTACAACCGATCGACTTATATCGATCGACATGACTCTACAACCGATCGACTTATGTCGACAGACATGACTCTACAACTGATCGACTTATACTGATAGACACGACTCTACAACCGATCATCTTGCATCGATCGACACTCGTCTGCAATCGATCGGTTTATTTTGATAGTCATGGCTCTGCAACCGATCGTCTTGCGTCGATCGACACTCCTCTGCAACCTTCTCAAGTTTTTCGTTGTTTTAGAGCTATTTTTGAGTTAGAGTATTTTTGATGTATGTTTATCGGTACCCAGTATAGTATATATACGCGTAGTATATGAGGCGATTTGGGCGGGAAAAATAAAATCATTTATAATTTGAAGGCGATTTGGGTGGAAAATATAAAATCATTTATAATTTGAAGGCGAATTGGGCGGGAAAATCAAAATCATATGTAATTTGAGGTCGGCGAATTAAAATAAAGTTAGGTTCCTGATTATCAACGATGGGCGAATTTACCCCCAAAAAAATTTCATCCCGTAAATTTCGGGCGAATGGGCCCCAATGAAATGATCCAAAATTAGCCTTTTCAAAATTTTAAAAATCCTAAATAGAGCCAATTTACGATATTTCGTGCTTGTGCATAACCTTGGCTATAATGCATTTTGGGTAGGACAAATTAGGGACTATTTCAACTTACTTTGGATGGGTTGAATTCAGTGTTAGAATGTGAATTTGGATGTAACTCATTGAATGAATTATTTAAAGACTAAAAAATTTCAATTATAAAATAAAATTTAACCTACAAGCCTACTTGCCTTTTTATTTAAAACTCCTTAGAATATTTCAATTGCATTAGGTTTCTTAAAAACTTGCATACAACATCAACTCAACACAAGCTTCTTGTGACTCACTTCTAGTGGATTTGATACCATTGTTAGAAAATAAGCTATATTCATTAATCAAATATTAATACAATATGCAAGGATAATATGATTCTCACATAGGGTTATAAACAATCTCCATTTGTGAAATTTCATGAATTTTCAACGATGCCATGACAGAGATCTACAAGTTTGCTCATGGATTGTACATGAATTGGGAGCGAAAGTATGAGTGTCGGACTAGTTGAACAAGAGATCTGGACCTGAGATGAGAGAATATGAGATTCTGCATCAAAGAGATTTGAAGTTTTATTAGGGTTTACGATGGAAATTTAGGGTTTCCCACAACTTAATTTTTTGAATTTTGGGATGGAGGGTTTCCACAAATATGCATGCATTGAGCTAAAAATGAATTTTAAAGAAGCAATCCATGGAGGACCACCTCTAATAGGAGGGGAACACAATCAACGATTGCCAAGGAAACCATTGAGGATGCCAAAGATCGATTCAAGGAAAACAGAGATGGGTTGCATGAAAGCAACTAATGGATCCCCAGTAGTGAAGTTGGAAAAATGGATTTCTAGGAAGGAATAGATGAGATTGAGAGGAAGAGCCTAATTTGTTGATTCATGGGATTCCAATCAACTCTTGCTACCTTCAAGCAATGGGCTACCAAAAAATGGAGCAATAAATGTAAGTTCCAAATTTTTATTTACCCTAATGACTACTTTCTTATTTTTTTTGATAATGAAGAAGATAGGGAGAACATTTTTCAAGGGCAACCATGGTTTGTTGGTAGGGCAGGGCTCTTCATGAATCTTTGGCATGCCAAGTTCAAATCTGAGGAAGAGATGCCATCAATTGCTATTTGGGTCCGTTTATTTGGTCTTTTGATAGAATACTGGCATCCAAAGATATTCACAAAAATTGGAAATTCTTTAGGAGTTTACATGATGACTTCTGATAGCACCCAAAACTTAGAGCATATGATTTATGCAAGGATTTATGTTTTGATTGATTTTGACAAACCACTTCTAGCAAAGATTACTTTACAATATGGGCAAGAAATATGGGAGCAAGTAGTAGTTTATGAAAATATTCCATTTTGATGTAGAATTTATCATGAATATGGCCATCTAGCCAAGGATTGTCCACATAAGCTCCCTAAAAAAGAGAAAGAGGATGGGGACTTGGTAGGGTTTCAAATACCTACACAAAAAAACACAAAGAAAAAAATAGCAACAAAAGAGAAAAGAGTAATTTCACCTAACACCTTTAAAATTCTCTCCATGGATGAGCAAGCAGATGATGAGGATGGTCAAATAGAATCACTTATTATGGAGACACTTTTTGATGAAGAGAGGGAACAAGAAGGATTGCATGATGAGAAATCATTAAAAGAGTTTGCCTTGATGCTGAGAAATAACATAAAAGGAAAAAAAGTACAATGTAGAAAACCAACCCAAGTGCTATTGGACATTTTGAGTCTATAAAGTTGTCATTGATGTCAAGGAATGAAGTTGTCATTGATGTCAAAAGGTCAAAAGGAGCAATGCAAGAGATTGATGATAGATGAGCTCCATAATGTTTATTTTTAAATATTATGTGGAGCATGATTTTAAAGGTTTTTCTTTAAAACCAATGGTGGGCAAGTTATAAGGTTTTTGTAAAAACCAAGGAGGCCTTTAGTTTGGTTTAAAAGGCCCAAAGTTTATTTAATTATTAAATTATAATATTTAAATTCTAAAAGAATTTAAATTATTATATTTAATAATTATAAGGCCAAAGTCTAAGTTTGGCACCAAAATTTTTGCATGTGAAGACGACGTACTCCCTTCGCCGACATAGGAGATTATTGGAAGGTGTATGGTATTTAAACCATAGCCTTTCCAAAGGCCAAAGTATCCATCCTCATTTGCTAATGTTAACACCTAAGACTCGTGCCCATATTTTTTAGTGACAGTTCATGCAATGCGTGGTTTCCAAAAAGCAAGGGTGAAGGAGCCTTTTGGCTTGTGGGTGCTAAGGAGGTCAAAGCACGGTAGGTGCTTGGTGGCTCCAAGAGGAGCACGTGGCTCACATGGCGTGGAAGCCACGACCAAGGCGCTCATTGGAGAGAAGTGCCAAGTTCAACTCTTGTGCATGCTAAAGTGGTAACGTTTTGGTTTATGATTTAATTTTTGCATGGGCTAAAGTTAAAGTTAGGAGAAATAATATGATAGTTTTATTTTGGAGGATTAGATAAAATTCATAAGGGAAATATTATTAAGTTTGTGAAAGGTTATTTTGCTAAGATAGATTTGAGGGTAAATTTTTTTTTATCTTAGAAAAAGGGAAAATTATTTTATTGTATTGTTTTACAAGTGAGTTATTTAATAAATGTAATATTAAAGTAGGGAGTCATAAGTAGAGATTGGTTTATTCTTTGAAGATAATTTTCTGAAGTGAGTTATGTTAAATCTGAATGGTTGAGATGATCTTGTGATGAGTTAGGATTTTGAAGAAGTGATTAATTAAATATTGTGGTGTTGGATATTATTTTAAGAATGGAGCAATAAGGTGTATTTGAGATTTAATTTATCTTTGTGATTAAGGTAAATTGTGAAAAGTGTTAGAGTGATAATTCTTGTCATCTAACTCTTTGTACTTGGCAAAGAAGTGTTTATGATTGTGGCAGATTTGTATGGTCTGGTTATCGTTAAGCAAAAATGTATCGGCACATTCTTCCCTGATTGAGTTGATTGGTTGATTTTTTGGAAAACAACTTTGGAGTGAAAAGGATTTGATTAGGTATCCTTATTAAGTTGTTGAGCTATTGTGAAGTGAATGCTATGCACCTTGTTTTATAAGCATTGTTTTTGAAGTGAGTAATTGAGTGAAGAACTTGAACTAGGGTTTGCAAAGAACATGAGTATCATTGTTATGTGAAGATTGTTTTATAAGCATTATTGTTGAAGTGAGTAATTGAGTGAAGAACTTGAACTAGGATTTGTAAAGAACATGAGTATCATTGTTATGTGAGATTGGTTGATAAGTATTATTGGAAACATTTGAGTGAGTGTTCATATGCTTGGACTAGGGTTTGTAAGCAAGGATTATTTCATTAAGTGATTGGTTGAGTAGAGTTGGTTGAGCCTAGTCAAGTGGATGTGTGAAGTGATAGTTCAAGTTCTATGAAACAAATTGTTCTATATTTTGAATTGATTTGAGAAAGTTATTGAGAGTTTGTGAGTGTGAAGCATATTGAGTCTCTAAAAATTCTCTATATGTTTCTAAAAGAGTGAGTGAAAGTGTTTGAGCATTGAGGTGAATGTGAAGCATATTGAGTCTCTAACAATTCTCTGTATGTTTCTAAAAGAGTGATTAAAAGTGATTGAGCATTGAGGTGAATGTGAAGCATATTGAGTCTCTAACAATTCTCTATATGTTTCTAAAAGAGTGATTGAAAGTGATTGAGCATTGTGATGAATGTGAAGCATATTGAATCTCTAACAATTCTCTTTATGTTTCTATGAGATTGGACAAGTTCTAGTGTGGACTTGTTGAGCAGATTTGAGGTAAGTCTTTGAGAGGACTTGTGGAAAGATTAGTGTGAGCTTTTATGGTAGCTTACAAGGTATATTTGAGATAAGTCTTTGAGTAGACTTATGAGTAGAGTTGATTGATTAATTTTTTCAAACCTTAGGTTAAGGTTTGGGGTAGATATAGCAAATTTGATTTGAGGTTAAGAAAAGCTTTGTGTTAAGGCTTGAGAACAGAGATTGAGGACAAATTTGTGCTAGACCGAAGGACTGTGTTTAGTACAAATCAGAGGATAGAGATTGAGGATATATTTGTGCTAGACCGAAGGAATATGTTTAGTACAAATTTGAGGATAAATTTTGATGTAGATTTAAGGACAGATTTGTGCCAAACCAAAGATAGATATTGAGCAGATTTGTGCTAGATCGAAGGATTGTGTTTAGTGCATATTTGAGACAAAGCTTTGAAGGTGACAGAGTATAGAGGATGATAGTCTCCAATGGATAGAGATCCATTAGCTAGGGAAGTGAGGATAGGTGTCTTCAGTGGATAGAGATCCATTAGCTAGAGTAGTGGGGGCAATAGTTCTTCTAGAAGATCACCAATCAGAGCTAAGGAGAAAGGAGTTCTCCTATGGATAGAGATCCACAAACTTGATTAGGGGATTAGTGTCTCCTTTGGACAGATATCCATAAATATTATAATAGGAAAATTATTACCAAGATATTGATTGAGAAAATTTTAGTGAAATATTTTCTCCATGGAGTAGCCCACATTGAGTGAACCACGTAAAATTGGTGTCTCTATTGTGTGTGGTGATTTGTGCATTTCTTTGATTACTACTATTAATATTACTATCTTTACATTGCATAATATTGATTGAGAAATAAAAGTAAAAAGTGGTCTCATACTGTTCATCCTCCCTCTCAGTATAAGCTTGTGTTCTTCAAGTGCAAAACAAAAGGGTAGATTCAAACTACAAACAAAATGGATCCTCAAAAAAACCATACAAATTCCAATAGTAATGTCGGGGTAACAAGTAACCAGCCTATGGTCCCAACTGAAATGAAGCAAGATATGAATAAAAGGATAATAGTCAGTCTCTTTATGGCAATGTTGGAAGCTTTGGCTAATTTGCTAAGTAATTTTTGATATTTTTGGTAATTTGCTAAGATTTAGTTTATTTTTAGTGTTATCATATTTTGTTTGTTTTGTCTATAGCTCCTTTGTGCTTAGTTTTTGTTGTATTTGTTTTTCTTGATTTTTTTGTGGTGTATTTGATTTATTTTGTTGTTTCTATTTTGGATTTGTTTTGTTATGTTGTTTTTGGGGTTTTTTCTATGTGTTTCATGTTCTGTGGTGTATTTGTTTCTTTTTGTCATTTTGTTATTATAGTGTTTTGTTATGCTGTGTTTGTGGGTTTTCTGTGTGTTTCATGTTTTGGTGTTGTTTATTTTTGTCATTTTTTAATTTTTAATTTTTAATTTTTATTTTAATTTATTTATTATTATTATTTATTTATTTATTTTGTTATTTTTTGTGTGTTTTTTTTTTTGGTAAGTTGGAATTATATTACAAGCGGGTTTTGAAAGGATCCCAAAAACCTTCTTACAACAGGTCAAAAGACCAAACCGAGGGTTAAAACCCAAATGACACATCCCACCCAGTGGGAGACTCATTACAAGGATGAAGATAAAATCCCGACACATCCCACCCAGTGGGAGACTCATTACAAGGATGAAGATAAAATCCCATCTAGCGGGAATCATCTGAAGACCACCACAAAGGAAATCTCGCCCAACGAGAAAAACCAACAGTCAAAAAGGGAAAATCCTGCCTAGCGGGGACCCTAGAAAATTTAAAAACCTTCCCAACAGGGAAAAAAATAGAAAAAATTACAATCCCGCCTCATGGGGAAAAAACCACACAATCTGGAAATCCTGCCACATGGAGAAAACAAGCATGTTTAGGAATCCCGCCAAGTAAGAAAGGCACACAAACCCTAAACCAGTATGTTTGAGAAATCCTGCCTAGCGGGAAAACCAGCAAAATTGGAAGATCCCGCCTGCGAGAAAACCACCAAACCAACCCTAAACCGGGTGTGAAGGGTCCCGCCCAGTGGGGACAAAAAACTAGCAGCAAGGGAAGGTCCCGCCCCGCAGGAAACCCAACAACAACAGGAAATCCCGCCTTGCAGGAAAAAATAGCAGCATGCCCATAATCCCGTCGTCAGAGAAACCAACAATAGAAGGCGAACCCGCCCAACGGGAAAAACCAACAGTACACCCAAGACCTGCAGACAAACCCACGACCCCCCATCGGGGAAAACCAACACGCCCTGAACCTGCAAAAAATCCCATGAACTCGTAGATCCCGCCCAGCGGGAAAACCAGCAGCATGCCCAGAATAACACAACCCCTGCCTAACAGGAACCCCGATCTGGGAAGCAAGCTGCAAAGGAGAGACAGGGAAGCTGTCCCTTGAGCGTCCATGACTGAGAAGGATTTTTATGGGTAGAAAAAATAGCGGAAGCCATTGCATTGTAAGAACTTGAGCCCCCATCCCAAGATCAAACCCTGCAAGGAAACAAGCCATTAAAACCACCATCAAGAAAACTTCTAGCCCCACCATTGTCTGTCAGGGAATGGATCCAAGGAGAGATGTAGCTGCATGCATGGGCACCCCCCTAGGACCCAAACAACAAACTACAGAAATATCCCTGAGATCCATCCACAAGAACAAACAAACCCCGGATCTATAAGGAGATCCCGAAGATAAGGGTTTCATGGGGCGACTGGGAAAACCATCTACGGGAAAAGGCCCCCCGAAGCCAAAAGAATGCAGATGAAGATCCCGAGCAGCAACCAAAAAACTAGAGCCAACCCTCTTCCAACAGCCCCGAAAGCACACTAGAAACCCGTCGAACCAGGAAACTCAGGGCAAGAAACCACCAAACCCTCCTTGCAGACCAGCAACCCCGTCAAGAGGGAAACCTGAGAAAATAGGGGAACCTAGAAACTAGGCCTGAGAGCCGACCTAGGGAGGGGGCAGGAAAAGGAGAAGTGGGACTGGTCAGTCCAAGGGAACCTGGTGCTGGAGCCATCCCTCCCATGCCCCCCTCCATTTTTTGTGTGTTTTATTTGATTGTGTTTTGCTATTTTTTTTGTGTGTGTGTTTGATTGTGCTTTTTCTTGTCGACACACTCAAGGAGTATGTTTTATTTGTTTTAGCTTTTTGTGTGTTTGTATTTGTGTGTTCTTTTTTTGTGTTATTTCAGGCATGCTCCTTGCATGTGTCAAAGGTTGTAGGCTAGGTGTGAGCCTTGGGCATTTTTTGTGGAAGAGATACCCCTGCATCCTTGGGTCTTAACCAAATATGGCATCCCTTCTGGGATGTTTTACACAAACAAAAACAAATATAGGGTTATAAACAATATACCACAATGCATCACACATATATTCATTCCATGACTCAAAGTAAATAAACACTTTGTATTTGGGTGGATGATAAATAAGTTATAGTACAAAATGATACACTACAATTCGATACATGCAATCTCACTTGCAATCCCTACATATAGCCTTTACATGGAGTCTCTTGATATTTCATCTCCAACTATCTCTTCATCTCCTCTCAAACTCATGGGAGATATGACTCTTCATATTTCTCATAGGAGAAATATTTTATTAACCTTCTAATAATGACAAAACCTAATGATTACATAAAACCAAATATTGACAAGATATTTACAAAGTATTTACAAGGTACTCACAAGGTAACAAAAAATGTAATGTTCTCTAATAGCCCCATGGTTTGTTGTGATCCTTGGACAAGAGGAGTTGTAGTAGTAGATATTTGTAGGACTCTTTGTATGTTATTCAAGAACTTGGAAATGAAAATAATTATATGGTCTTGATTATCCAAGGACTTGACAATGAAAGTAATAATTTATTTTTGATTCAAAAAACATGCATGTAGATTAGGATCAATAGTACTAGGAAGAGGATAACCAATTGGATAAGTAGTGAGAGGAGTGACTTGAGGAGGGTTACTAGGAGGAGAGGAATAACCTGAGCTATTGGAAGGAGGCAACCATGGTGTTTAAGAAAGAAAGAAGACATCAGTCAAAACTATTTTTATCTTGGAAAAGTGTTATGATGTTTACTAGGATTTTTAGGTTAGCACTTCTTTCTACTCATACATATCCTTTGAATGAATAGTATGCTACAATCGACCATTAACTTACACCAATCCAATAGTGGTAGTAGGTTAATTTATACACTAGGGGAAATTGAAAAACCCAAAATGTAATTGGAATGCTACTAAAAAAGTTTTGTTAAAAATACATCTTACTTTGATCAAATTTAATAGACGATTGCAAAGAGATAGGTCTCCCACAAGGGTCTTGAGACACTCACCTTTCAAAAAAAGTGTTGTTCTAGATACCCTTTGTTTTAACTACCTTGAAGAGACAATTGCAATAGTATAGGTCTCTCACAAGGGTGAACTCACAATATTCTAGAAGGTAATTACTCTAGAAGATGGATTGAAATATTTATAAAAAAACCTAAGAAATAGGTAGCAATAATTTTTGTAAGAGGTTCTAGAATGGTTGGCATGCTCTTTTGATATAAATTCACACCCCATAAGGATTCAAGATCAAAGCTCTTATACCACTTGTTATGAAACAACTTTGAGAATTATAACAATAGTAGTATCAATCCAACAATGCACAAATAACACTATCCAAATGATAATAATAATTTAATTTCAATTGCTAGAAAATCAAATATGGATTAATCAAATTCTAGATTCAAATCAATGCAAATCCTTATCCACTTAGAGAGGGTAAAGTCTCATATCTACTTGGAGAGGGTAAAGTATCATATGCATAGTAGACACGATTAGGATTCAAATATGAAAGATGATCTCAATTACCACCTAGCTCTTCCTATTTATAGATTAAACCAGTCATTAGCCATAACCTTAATGCTCAAGAGATGACTATATAAACCTAGGACCTAAGCCAATAAAAATAAATATAACCAATGTAGCTATATTAGAGTTGTTACACCTTTACATCCTATTTAACAAAGTAAAATAGTCAAAGGTTTTATTTTGGATGTTTAAATATTGATTACATTATTAAAAAAAATTCCCATGATAAGGGGTTTATAGACCTAATCATTTAATACGTTGGCATCTTGTTACTAAGGGTGTTGTAATATCAATAACCTAAATTTATTGTCCAAGGCTAATAGTCGTGATGTAAGTCTATAGGAACTCTTAACATAATCCTAGGGGCATGTGTGATGTACCCTTTATGTAATCCTTTGGTTATGATTTTGTGTATTTATCCCTAGTAGTATCAATTAAACCATTCATTTGCTTAAGCTTGTAAGGTTGTAATTAAAATTGTAACTTAACCTTTAATCCATTAATTTATGTCAACATGGGTTAATATAATATGTAATTTTATTGGGAATTAGGTATCTGTTATAAACACCCCCTAATTTCTAATCCATTATGTCAATGCAAGACATTAATTTTACATATAGTTGAGTGCCTATGGGCATCCACTTTTTTATTTTATTTATCAATATTCTTCTTTTATTTATTGCTCTCTTATTTCACTCCATTCTTTTGTATATGATCTTAAGGTGAATGCTATGTTTTTGAATGTTTCTAGAAATAATTATAAAATTTGACATGGTACTAGAGAAAGAATAGAACAACATCACTCACTTACATAGAAGGATTATCTTTATTTGAGAACTTAAGGAGACAATTAAAGAAAACATCTCCTTCTCTATTTTAGAGGAAAGATTTAAAAACTTGAGTTAAAAAATTCAAAATTTTGATGCCAAAATCCATATGCCAAACTTTTAATGCTACAAAATAATCCAACATTTGATTAGAAGGGACATTTATCTAAGGATAACACCTACTCATATCCCAATTTGTACTCTAGATATCTTGGATAGAGGACAAAAATATTTTTTTTACTACTCATAGGTCACGAGTTTGAAATCAACTAAAATCTCCTTTGTTGGCCTCTTGTGCACCTAATTGTTCAAAGATGATAGTGTTAATCCAGGGTTCAACAACCCCTATACTTTAATCCAAAATTACTTATTTTTTGGCCTCCCAACATGGATGGTTGAGGATTGAATCCTAATTATAAATTTATAATGTCATTTCATGTCTAACAAAAAATAAATTCTAAACTACAGATTGTAGGATTTATTTTTCTATGGGATATGATCATGCTGCTATCGACCAACATGTTCTACAACATGAAAAGTTAATCATCCTTGAGGATTTTAAAAAATAAGAGATCATGGATTTAAAATTCCCTGGCATTTATTATTATTTTCTCTACAACACCTCATTATTCAAGGAGGATAAAAAGCAAGAGGATAATAATTACATCTAATAACTTTTTTTGAAAAAGAATTTGAAAAAATTATACTAAAACAAAGATCATTTACAAGTTGGCATGAGACTCCTCCTAGCCTTAGCTGACAAGAACACCTGTTTACAACAATAAAAGGAGATTTGCATTGGAGTCAAATATCCTAAATCATATATCTGTAATGGCTGTTCAGATTAGCTAAACACTAGATTTTCTCACTAACCTACCTAATCCTCTCATCCTCAATAGCCATGCCATTGTACCACTGAACCTCTACCTCCTTCTCGATACCTAAATTATTACCTACTAACTTGGCCAACATATTGTTTTAAAATCATCTTGATCAACAAGGATATAAAATCAAGTCCCATTCCTTGAATATTTTTATAGAACTTAAGAGAAGAATGTAATATCTTCAAGGAATACCCAATGCATTTCTTCGAATAATCAGGTTGGCATATCAGCTGGTAAATTAATTTACTTATATGAGGTTTAAGGTTCTATTCTCCCTTGTGCTCCATCCTAAAAAAGGTTGGAAGCAATTTTTAATATTTGTATGAGTTTGATGCCTTGGTTAAATTATTGGCATTCCATTCTCAGCTATGTTGAATGCTCTTTTAGTTAGCACATATCTTTTGGTACTACTTTGGGACCTAGTTCATGGGTTCAAGTTCATTACATCATCGTGGCATATAACTTCATATATTTTGGTAACACATTTTCAATTTTTTTTTCATTCTTGTCATCACTATGATGGATGATGGATAATAGTATAATATTTTGTCTAGTTTATCACTAGTTTAATTATGACAAGTAATACTCCTTTTTCGGTGTACCTTTCCCTTAGATGCACCTTTTTACCATGATTAAAATATGGTGTTTTTCTCCCATTATGATGCATTGACACATTGGTTAGTAGAGGATCTTTATTTTCTTTTTGCTATGATGATAATTGGTTCAAGCCCGATTACTTTCCAAGTGCTCATTATATGATCACAAGCACTTTATCTATCTAGAGCTCTATTCACCTTCCTACCAACATTAAGAGTTATTGAACAATGTAGTAGGAGTTTGAACTTTTTACAAAAGGAGTTCTTGATTCAATTTCCATCCATGTCACTGATGAATAGATTGTTCACATATTTTCACTAAATATTTTTATAAGTTTCAAATGGTCATTATGTTATTTTTAAAGAGGATTTATATTCTACAACCCAAGGAGGATTCTAAGCATTCTAGATAGGAAGCTTGTTAAGAATAGAGTTTGAATCACATAGTTTGGTTGAAAAAAAATTGTATACAAGCTTGATTTATCCACATATAAAGGGATGGGCATGTCTATATATTATGAAGTCATCATGGGGATGACTTACTTGCCTAGTCAACCTAACTACTCTCCATGCTAAGGTTATCGATTCAAAACCAACCTTTACAAACTACTTGTTCCCTTTATATTGATTAATATGACAATCAACATGGCACACAAATATATATATATATATATATATATATATATATATATATATATATATATATATATATATATATATATATATTTGTGTGCCATGTTGATTGTCATATTAATCAATATAAAGGGAACAAGTAGTTTGTAAAGGTTGGTTTTGAATCGATAACCTTAGCATGGAGAGTAGTTATATATATATATATATATATATATATATATATATATATATATATATATATATATATGCATTGTGACTAATCAAAGTTAGACACATGCCATTATACCCATTCAACCAAGATACATGATTGTAGATAGGTGGAAAAAGACATTGTATCATTCAACAACTAGTGGCCTTAATTTGCGAATTTTCCTTCTAAGATGTAAAAGTTTATTTTTTTAAATTTTATTTACTAGTAAGATCAAAATTTAGAGGCCATAACTTTTATAAACAAAAGCATTTGAGGTCCTTGTTTTTAGATTGTATGTTTCCAGGTCTATGCATTGGTAACATCATCTGAAGGATCTCTTACAGTGCAATAGAATATTGTTGGTTATGAGTATACATCTTAAGGTCAACATAAGGTACATCTTGTTCCTCTAGGTTCCTCTTAGATGATAAGGGTTGACTATTTGGAGACTTGGTTTTATTTCTTGGATAGTTCAAGAGAAGCTCTCTATATAATAACTATGTGCTTTTGAGATTGGTGAATATCTTATGATCAATATAATGTATGTTCATGATATTCTCATAAAAATCTCAACATTTTTGATCCAATAGATGAAGTTGTGACTTATGACCATGAGAGGGTTGATACAATATTTGCACGTAGAGTAGATAATAGATTCCATGTTCTCTTCTTCTTCCCATTCAAGCATCTATTATCTTGAGGGGTAAGGGAGGGGGAAGCTACCATCTCTAATGTATTTATCTCCTAGACACATCTCAAAATTATTTGGGGGTGTTGGAATACTGATAACCTACCTTGACTTTATTGGACAAGACAAATAGTGGTGATGTAAACCTTTAGGCATGTGTGATGTGCCATTTATGTAAGTCTATAAACATAGCCTTTGAAATATTTGATTTTTAAATTTATAGCATGAATACATGCTTGAAAGCATCTTTAACCATATTTTTATAAAAATTATTTATTTGTTCGAAAAATATTTATAAATTAATTACAGAATATATATATTTTAAATATATATTACAACACAATCATTACATTAAATAACATTTTACACCATATAATAAAATTATATTATTTAACAAAATTTAAACCTTAATCTTTTATAAAACCCTGAAATTAATACATCATAAAATAAAATTACTTTCTTACACCATTTCAAGGTGGGTGAAAAGCAACCTATTGTGAAAGGCACCACACAAATTGAATGGGGTGGTGGTCCTAAGACAAGCATTGAAAAAGACATGCTTTCATGTAATTATTAACTGTTCCTGTCAGGAAATATTATCTTTGGAGATGTAAATATTTTATAGTCTCTGTCCAAAACAAAAGGAGAGAAAAACCGAGTGCAGTTGATGGATTTCATTTGGATGTACATGAATTCTGTTACATCACAGACCTGCAAAAAAAAATGAGAATGACATTGGGTTGGTGGGCACTCCTTCATGCTAACTAAATTCCAACTATCGAGTCGAGAGAATTCAGTTTGAAAATGTGAAAGCAAAATAGACAGTTTAATATTATAAGAAATATTATTGTTAAGCGTCGAGAAAAAGATTTATTTTTTTTATGACAAATTCTCCTCATCATTCTAGATCATATTATCTTCATACCGACCATTGGGTTGAATATTGTGTCCAAACATTAATTTTTGACTTTGAAGGCATCTTCGTACCAACCATTGGTTTGAAAATAATGTCCAACTCCAAGTACCTCTCAATGTCAAATCCAAGCTGTTGTATATATATAATTGTTAAGCTACTAAAAACACCTTTGTGATATAATATTTATAGTTGCATTTTAATCTTATATAATAAATTAAAAAAATATTTATTAAAAAGTATTTAAATTATTAAATGACATGCGATCAATTGGACTATATATATGGATAAGACAAAAAAAAAAATAAAAGATTTAAATAAAAAAAAATAATATTTATAACATGTAAATTATTTAATAATAATTTATTAAGTAATATGAGATTCTAACATTGGGTTCTTATAATAAAAACAGGCTTTAAGATATTATTATAAGATATGAATATATGGTTTGTGTTTATTGACGTTGTAATACCAATATATGATTATGATGTAATACAAGTCTGTGCATTTCAAACCCATATAACTAATTAAAAATAAATACTTACAGCAAATAAATATCTAAATTATTAAAATAAATGATCAAGTTTTAATGAAATGAATCGAATCAATTAAATTTTTTCACTTTTAAAGAGGATATCTAAGTTCATATCTTATCTACATGCAGAATTGTCAAGTTGTTATTGAAATATTGTTGTCTTCTTATCTACATGCAGAATTGTCGAGTTGTTATTATAATATTGTTGTCTTGTCAATATGGTTTGTTGCGATACCCATATATTGTTCATTGCTATTATAATACCATTATACGGTCATAATGTAATAGGTGGAGTTATTTCAATTGAGTTAAAAAACAAATGCTTATAGCAAATAAATATCTAAATTATTAAACTGAATAATCAAGTATCAATGATATGAATTGAATCCATTAAATTCTTTCTCTTTTAAAGAAGATATTCAAGTTCAATTCTTATCCAACAATACATGCGGAATTGCCAAGCTGTTGTAATATTCAATATGGTTTGTTGTAATGCCCACATTGTTCATTGCTATTATAATACCATTATATGGTAATGATGTAATAGGTGGGGTCATTTCAGTCTATTTAAATTCTTTCACTTTTAAAGAATACATTCAAGTTCAAATCTTATCCAACAATACATGTGGAATTGTCAAGCTGTTGTAGTATTCTTTTTTTTTTTAGAATTGTTGTAATATTCAATAGGGTTTGTTTTAATGCCCACATTGTTCATTGTTATTATAATACCATTATATAATGATGTAATAGGTGGGGTCATTTCATTTAAAAAAACATTTATGTCAAATAAATATTTAAATTATTAAAATAAATTATCACGTATCAATGGCATGAATTGAATTGATTAAATTCTTTTTTCACTTTTAAAGAGGATATTCAAGTTCAAATCTTATCAAACAATACATGTGGAATTGTCAAGCTGTTGTTGTAATATCATTATCTTGTCAATATGGTTTGTTGTAATATCCATATATTTTTCATTGCTACTATGATACCGTTATATGGTCATGATGATGTAATAGGTTGGGTCATTTCAATCAATATAAAAAATACTTAAAAAAATATTTAGAAATGGAAATAAACCATGGTATATAATTGTTAGTATAAATTATATCATGATGTAATAGTTGGGGTCATTTCAATCAATATAAAAAATACTTAGAGAAAATAAATATTATTAATTATTTATAAATGGGGTATATGTTTATGTTATAAATATGGTTTCCTTTTTAAATCTATGATTCAAAATTAGGTTTGTGGATGAAAATTTAATGATATACCAATGAAATATTTATTTTTGAGTCACATACGACTTTGATGTTATTTATTGGAATTTAGGATGACATCATATTCTAAGACTTTAAAGGTCATCTTACTACCAAGGTCATGATAACTAATTAGACTAGAAAATAATCCAATCTTCATCCAAAAGGCTTATAGTCTCAATCATATAGATATACAATTGGAAATGCTAAATTTTATTCGATTATATCTAAATTTACATAATGTTTAGTTATCCTAATTATATGAACCATCATATATATCCTAAGAAGAAATGAAAATAAACCATGATATATAATTATTAGTATAAATTATATCATGATGTAATAGGTGGAGTCATTTCAATCAATATAAAATAAATACTTAGAGCTGATGGCTCTTGCATAGAGGATAAACTATGCTGGAAGGAGACCATAAGTAACTCTTGTGTGGCTGGAAGTCATGTTGGAGGGAGTTGTTATCATTGTGACAGGTTGTTCGTGCTTGATTCCTAAGTTTTATGAGGGAGCCCAAGGATGTTCTTGCTCTTGTGCGATGACATGTTGTATCATCGGGGCAGTGAACATGATGGTGTAGAGTGCCTGTGTTAAGGTGCAGAGTGCCTGTGAACATGTTGGGGTCATTTCAATCAATATAAGAATCAAGAGGTCACTGGGGAAGAACAAAAGAAGTTGGGATAGTGAGTGAAAATATGCTTTATAGGCAAATAGATTATCAATAAAAAGGGCCACAGGTAGATCACCATATGAATTGGTTTATGGGGAAAGTGCACTTTTGCCACCTCAACTGGAGTGAACAACCCTCTCTTTACTCCTTCAAGATCACAAAAGGCCTGATGCCCTGCAAATGAGGATGGATCATATTATTAAATTGGAAGAAGACATAAGAGAGGTAGTTACAAAGATGATTTCTCAAACAAAAATGCTTCTATTCCACCAACTATTAATTATCTTCCACAACAAGATACCACATATCATAACCCATACCATAACAGTGTCAATACCTCCAACATGAGACAAAATCCCTTTCAGTAGCCTGCCTATACCCCTCCCTTAAGCAACCTAGGGGCATTGCACAACAATAATCCCAATATGCAAATTTTAATTTATGTGGTGAAAATTTTCATTTTTAGAGTGGATAGGATTCAGCCACCTAGTTTCACCTACAACTATAGAGAGATGTGAAGTCAATCCTTAGACTCTATGGTTACCTCTAGGTCGTACCCTAAGAATTTTCAAATACTGGTTTTGCCTATCTATAAGGAAACAAAAGATCCAATTGAGAATTTAAGAATATTTAGAGTCATTATAAGGAAAATCCGAGTCATTTCAATCAATATAATCCTTGCATCGGTTTCCTCCTTATACTCATCGCAAGGCCACCCATGGTGGAGTCCATTGCCAGCCCCATTCCAATCCCTTCGTGTTTTGCTCACCCTTCTTAACATCTTAGATTGGGCATCGTTTACGCCATCCCGTTCAAGCTATCAATGGTATGAATTGAATCAATTAAATTCTTTCACTTTTAAAGAGATAGTCACATTCAAATCATATCCAACAATACATGTAGAATTGTGAATTTGTTATTGTAATATTGTTGTCTTGTCAATGTGGTTTGTTGTGATACCCATACATTATTCATTGCTATTGTAATACCATTATAGAACCATAATATAATAGGTGGGGTTAATTTAAAAAAACAAATGCTTATAGCAAATAATATCTAAATTATTAAAATGAATTATCAAGTATCAATGACATGAATTGAATCGATTAAATTCTTTCACTTTTAAAGAGAATATTCAAGTTCAAATATTATCAAGCAAGTTGTAATATTCAATATGGTTCATTTCTATTATAATACCATTATATGGTTATGATGTAATAGGTGGGGTCATTTCAATTGATTTAAAAACAAATATTTATGACAAATAAATATCTAAATTATTAAAATGAATTATCAATTATCAATGGCATGAATTGAATTGGTTAAATTCTTGATATTTATGTTCAAATATTTGCCAACAATACATGTGAAATTGTCAAGATGTTTTTGTAATATCATTATCTTGTCAATATGGTTTGTTGTAATACCCATATATTGTTCATTGTTATTATAATATACCATTATATGGTCATAACATAATAGGTGGGGTTATTTCAATTGATTTAAAACACAAAAACTTATAGCAAATAAATATCTAAATTATTAAAAGGAATTATCAAGTATCAATGGGCATGAATTGAATTGATTAAATTCTTTCAAGAATATTCAAGTTCAAATCTTATCCAACAATACATGTTATCAAGTTGTTGTTGCAATATCCAATATGGTTTGTTGTAATACCCATATTGTTCGTTGTTATTATAATACCATTATATGGGTCTTTAAGGGCTAGGTGGATTGATAATTGTTTGTTTTTCTAGGTACTTACCAAGAAGAGACTTAGGTTTAAACCTTGGGGGTATACCTATTACAAAGGTAGTAGTATGATCTAAATCCTCTGAGTGCACGCTATACTGATGATGGTACGAATCTTGAGTGATTTGGGTCATCAACAACAAGGTGGTATAGGCTTGTTGGGAGTAGCCCATGTGATTTGAACTCTACACTTAAAAATAATGTGGATGTAACTAACTTCCCTATGTTTAATATATATATATGATTATATGATCATGATGTAATATCTAAATTATCAAAATAAATTATCAAGTATCAATAATATGAATTGAATCGATTAAATTATTTCACTTTAAAGAGGATATTCAAGTTCAAATCTTATTGGACAAGCTATTGTGATGTAATATATAGATTATTAAAATGAATTATCAAGTATCAATGACATGACTTGGATCGATTAAATTCGTTCACTTTTAAAGAGGATATTCAAGTTCAAATATTATTTTTTTGAATTGAAAATCGTTAACTTATATTAATAATGACCAGAGTTTACAAAGACAAGCCCGAGGGCGAGATACAAACACAACTACAAAAGACTAAAAGATACAACTGCCACTAAGGACAAAACGTGGCCATAAGACAACAACAAATATAGAATACAAAATATTATAGCCTTTTTCTACATGATATGTGATAACATCTGATAAAGAAGACCGTGCCATGATAAAAATATCCCCAAAATCTGCAACATCTACCATCAATAGAGAGAAGCATCTGCAAAACATAGTATTAGGCATGTGATATAATCATATTATATATTTAAATAAACCAATTTAAATAGTATTGGAGCATAAGCACCTGCTAGTAACCATCCATATTGTGGTGATGTTCTTGCAGCTGAGGAAAGAAGACATCATCCTTGGATTTGAATTTGGATTTGAAACCAATAAGCACATGAGCCACGTGAAGCAACACCTTAAATTTTGTGAGTCTCCTCAGAGAATCATTAAGGACCCTCTGAACCTTCTGAAATAATTCCTCATTTCTAGCTAACCATATAAACCATAAAATCTTCGTAGAAATGAGCAGCCAAAACATGTTATAACAGTGATGCATTTGAGGAATAAAACTAGAAATAATAAGTTGTTTAAAGCATGCATTTTTATCATTCCACCCATGCATATCAGATAAGAAAAGACCCCATATTTCCTTAGCTTATAAGCAGTCAAAAAAGACATGATCAAACATGTCAGGAACTTGACATAGATAGCAAGTAATAAATGTTTTAGGATTTTTTTTAAGACATAATTTTTGCAGCAAAAACAACCAATGAAAACATGCCTTCTTAGGCTCTAAAATGCTGGACCAAATGTGCTAAAAGATAATCTGCCCCTGTTTATCAGAAAGATCCAACTGCAAACAACCATTAACATGTTTTACTATATTAGAAGTATCACAAAGAAGATTATATAATATTTTGGGTTTAATGTCTCTAAAATTAGAACCATGTGTCCATTTGCACGAATCATAAAACTGATTATCATCATCAATAAGAATATGATTCTGAAATGCCATAAATGAATTTCTCAATAAGGAATACGTCCTCCAGTGTGACTGAGAAAGATCGTATTTCATATGGAGAAACTCCCATGACACCAAAGAATCATTATCCACAATATGTTCAAAAGTATTTATACCTCTTAGAAGCCCACTTTTTAGTAGAAAAACCTTGAATAAGAGCCAAAGGCTTCCCATTATGCATAAGGTTCCACAAAATAGAACCTTTAAGAGAAAGTAAATTAGTAACATTACCAACAACTTTACCAATTATTACTTTACCTCTAACCAATTCCTAGGCTTTCCATATACTACGGAAAATGACTGAACCAACAGGTATAATAGGAAAATTACCAAAAATAATGTCTGTAATATGAAGCCTCTTCCAAAATTTTACCTTTTTCGAAACAACATTAGAAATATTATGCCGAACAAGAACCTTCCATGGTTCATCTCCTTCAAGACAATTAATAACCTATTTTATTTACAAAGTAATACCTTGTATTTTAAAATTTTTGAGACCCAACCCACCTTTCTTTTTATTCATAGTACACCATGCCCAATTCAGTGCATGTCTCTTTTTAACCTCCTGACCATCAGACCAAAGAAATTGACGAATATACCTTTGAACAATATCAACTTGATAGGCAGAAAAAAACCAAGCAAAAGCAAAGTAAATTGTGTAAGCAGACATAATTTTTTGACAAATTTGTATACACCCAACCATATTCAGATGGAATTTGCTCCATTTGCTAAGATTTCCAATGATCTTATTCTTAATCCAATTCCACATATCAGGAAGACAAGGATCCACAACAAAAGGTATACCAAGATAACACACTTGTTTAGTAGGACCACCCATTGGATATTAAATTTATTAAGCCAATATGGAGACTCAAGATTACAGCTAAGCATAATAGACTTTGGTAGGAAAATTTTGGCACCAGAAGCACTGCCAAAGATATCAAGTATATGAAACAAATTGGCTATATTATCTTCTTCAAGATTAAAAAGGATATTAGTATCATCCACAAATTGCACATTTAAAAGCTCATCACCATTAGGGAGGATGACACCATTCACCTTAGTATAATAAAAAAAATGCCTTAACATATAATATAAAGCATCACTAGCAATGACAAAAAGAGCAGGGGCCAAAGGTTAACCTTGCCGAATAGATCTCTGCAAATATATAGGTTTAGATAAAGAACCATTAACATCTATATATGTCACTACATCAGTCAATAAAACCCTGATCATTTTACAAAAATAAGGAGGAAAGCTAAACACTTCAAGGACCATAAATATATAGCCCCACTCAATTCTGTCATAAGCTTTTTCAAAATCTAATAGCAATATGCCAGCATTTTGACCAGACCTCTTAGCCCAGCTCATGGCTTCCCAACATGTTAATAAATTTTCCAAAATATATCTTCCTTTAATAAAACCCGTTTGGGTAGGGCTTATAAATCTCTGAAGAACCTTAGTAAGATGCAATACCAAAGCTTTAGCAAGTATTTTATAAGAAACATTCAATAGAGTTATGGGTCACCAATTTTTAATCAAAGACTTATCACCACCTTTAGGCAGCAATCTAACAATACTCGTAATAATTAACTGTCCCAAAGATCCCTTTTGGATAGCTTCATAATAAACCTCTAAGAGGTCATCACATATACAATCTATATTTTTTTATAGAATTCTATCAGGATACCATCCTATCCAGGAACTTTGTCATTATTAATCACAAGAATAACTTTATATATTTCCTCTTTAGTAAGAGGTAGATCTAAAATATCAACCTCCTGAACAATAATATTCTTAGGGAGAATTTTTTGATAAAATTCTCTATCAATTTGCCTCTGAGGGTTGTCTTCTGAAGAGAAAAATTCCTTATAGTACTGAAACAACAGATTTTTAATAAGACCAAGATCACAAATCAGATTATCCCCATGCCAAAGACTATGAATATTTTCCAATAGACCTTTTTATTTGATATATTTAAAGAAAAATTTGGAACCTCTATCACCATTCTGAAGCCAATTTAACCTGGCTTGAGCCCTCAGCCCTAGCAGATTTTTAGTTTGGATTCATTTAATATTATTTTTTAGAGTAACAACATATTTTTGCCATTCAACACTATTAGGATATAACTGTAATTGGCTTTCAGCACTAACAAGTTTATATTGTAATTCTTTTTCCAACCTCCTAGAGTCTAAAGCGTATTTTTTTCCAATGATTTGGAAAATACTTCTCCAACTTTGAATATTCTTGTTCCATTTGGAAATAGCACTGTCGTGCTTGAAAGTCCATTTATTAATTTCATAGAGAGTAAACATGACATCACAACAGTCACTATTATTCAATAATGAAGTATTAAGGACAAATATTCTATTTTGATGGAAAATATTCCTTAATTCATCAAAAAGAAGCATCTTAACACAAATAGGATAATGATCCAAAATAGTAGTAGGAGTAACCAAAACTCAGGAGGCTGGAACAAAATTGTCAAAAGTGAAGAAAGACTTACTAGCATAGAATCTATCGAGACGAGAATAGATTCTATAATTTCCTTGTTGAAGATTACTCCATGTAAACCAAATATTAGATAACTGATTTTGAGAACCAGCAATAGGATCAAAGAGATAAAATTTTAACTTATATCTAAACCAAAACTCATCCTCATTACCTTTCTAGGTAACAGGTAAACCACCAGATTTATCATCTTGAGATTCAACCATATTGAAATCACCACCAAATATCCAAGGAATATCCTGGAGGTGGATTAACCATTGCCAAATTTCTCTGGTCCTTTTTACCACAGCTAGTTGCTCCATTTGGCAAAGATCTTAATATAGAAGATAAAAATCTATTTTACCCTAGCTGGATGGTAGGATTCTAGTTTCATTGCTTCCTGGGGTTGATTTACTGGAGGAAATTGAGGTTGAACTAGATGATTGTAATGTTACCTGCAAAATTGAAAAGTTCAAATATTATTGAGCAAGTTGTAATATTCGATATGTTTTTTTTTGATGAAAAAGCCATTATATTAATAAAATAATGTTTAATCATACAAAAAAGGGTGGGTGGGATTAGCACACCCCATAAACCAATACATTAACCATTGTGGTTAAGAGTATACAAGAGTGTCAAAAATAGCCCACAAACTGCCAATAACAACTGCCAAAACAGTATTAAATATGCATTCGAAAAGAAAGAAGCCGAGAAATTACTGCCACCTGGAAGGGGAAGGAAGATGCACATGACTCATAATGTAGGGTGCATTCCCCCAATGATCCATGAGGGTACACAAGTACTACAGCTCCACCTATAATTTTTTAACCTGTACTTGAATCTGGAAGGGGAAGGAAGATGCACATGACTCATAATGTAGGGTGCATTCCCCCAATGATCCATGAGGGTATGTAAGTACTACAGTTCCACCTATACTTTTTTAACCTGTACTTGAATCTGTAACTAGAAATCAAAGAATATATCATATTTATCAGCAACAGATAAGACATGTCCGACATTTTGCTGAGAAAAAATAGCTCTATTCCAGGACTTCCATAGATAAAACAAGGTACCAATTCTAAAAATATTCCAAACAACATCCAATTTGAAGGAAAAAGCAATAGGGTCACCCAAAATAGCATGCACCCAAGTAAAATCCTCCTGCATAAAAGGTCTAAAAAATTCAAGAAGCCACTCCCAAGCTGACTGAGCCCAATCACAAGACCAAAAAACATGCAATAAATCTTTCGCTTGTCCACAAACCAGGCAAATGAGATTATGAACACCCAGATGCTTGAGCCTACTGCCAATAAGTAACCCTTGATGTAAGAGACTCCAAGCAAAAAAACTTTGTTTAGGTTCAATATAAGTAGCCCAAGCAATCCGAAACCTCTTATTCCATTGGGATGGAAGAGAGACTAAATTCCATCTCAAAGTGAGCTTATCAACCATTGGAACTTGTGGGGTGAGCCATTTGTAACCAAGATGAGCTTTATATTGCAAAATAGGAAGCTCCCTGGCCAACACCAATCCGACCACCAGGGTTTTTAAAAATGCTTATGTAGTTTGCTCCAAATAGAAAATGGAATACTATCAATAACCACCTCATAAGTGTCTCTATCACCAGGATTTAAATTGTGAATTTGACGAAAAATTTCCCAAGGTATCCAACACCTGGCATGTCGGTAGAAGAAATAAAAAATGAAAGCAATACCACACTTATAGGACTTCTGCGCTCTGACCCACTGCACCAGAGCTAAGGGAGAACCTTGCCAAGTGATAACAGGAGACCACCAAATATTCATGGAAGACAAAGAGGCACCTACTTTGTGAAAACTCCCTTTCCAACTAAGCCAGGGTTTGAAGGCCTCCCAGGCTTTCCAAATACTCTGAATGACAAAAGAACCTTTAAATTTAATAGGGACAGGGGTAGTAAGAATGGATTGCAATGCCACCCCTTTCCAAATTTTCTTCCCCTGAAGCAAACTAGAAGAAATGCAATGCCTGACCAACACTTTACAAGATTCATCCCCAATTAAAGATCGGGTGATCCATTTAGCACAAAGGGCAAGAAATTGTCGGTGACAATCAAATAAACCCATGCCTCCACAATCCTTGGGCAAACAATAAATTTCCCAGGCTACCCGATGAAAACCTTGCTTGAAAGAGTCTTTGGCCCACAAGAAGTCTCTCAGAAGCTTATCCAGTTTTTTATAACAAGATTTGGATGGAACCCAACAAGATGAATAATAGACATGGGTAGTGGCTAAAACCTTAGAAAAAATCTGAAATTTTCCTGCCATAGAAAGTTTCTTACTACTCCAATAAGAAAGTTTCTTTCCACTTTATCAATAACATATTGCCATAATTGAGCAGAGAAACCATAAAATGCAAAAGGAATTCCAAGAAATTTAAACACCTCACCTGGATGAATCCAAGTCCATTGGAATTGATGTAACCAGTGTGGAAGTTGATATTGAGATTGCCGAAAACAAGATGTTTTTTTCCATTGTATCAAAGAACCAGAGGCTAAACAGAACACCTCTAAGCAACTAATAGCCGAGGAAAGGGATTTCTCATCTTCTTGAAGCGTTAAGAAGGAATCATTTGCAAAATGACCATTGACCAACTGACGATCAGAATTAGGGAGAGCAATACCCTTGATTAATCCTTGATCCATATTATGGGCCAACAAATAGCCAAAAGCCTCTATAGCAAGAATGAAAAGATATGGAGCAAGAGGGCACCCCTGTCTCATAGAGTGACCAAGAGAAATTGACTGAGATTGACTATTATTCAAGGTAAGAACAGTTGAAGCATCTTGAAATAACATAAGAATGGTGCTCACAAATACTAGCCCAAAACCTAGAGCCTGAAGCATGGTAGTTATGAAGTACCACTCCATATTATCATAGGCTTTCTCAAAGTCTATCTTAATGAATAAAGCATCTTGTTCAGAATTTCTTGCCCACTCCATACCTTCCCAAACAGCAAGAACATTATGAATAATGTATCTTCCCTTAACAAAGCTAGTTTGTTCAGGTCTGACAATCAAAGGCAAAATAGATTTAAGCTTAAGCGCAAGGGCTTTAGCAATAATATTGTAGCTCACATTAAGCAGGGTGATAGGCCTCCAATTGGTGATGAGCTCAGGATATCCAAACTTAGGAATAAATTTAACATTGCCTTTGTTAATAATGGAACCCAATGAACCACATTGCAGGGCTTCAAGATAAACTTTGTGGAGATCAGAACCAAGCATATCCCAAAATTCTTTATAGAATTCACATGGAAAGCCATCAAGCCTAGGTGCCTTATCATTGGCCATAAGTGACAAGGCAGTTTTCAGATCTTCTAGAGAAAGAGGAGTGTCACAAAATAACATTTTCTCAGGAGAAATCTTGTTGGGGACAACATTGGTACAATCAGCAAGAGCTTGCATTCTAGCATCATCAAGGGGTTGAGAAGCAAAAACACCTTGATAATGTGAAACAAATACTTTGACAATGTCTGAAAGATTTGTAAATCTCTGCCCATCAACTTGAATGGCTTGAAACTGAGAATGTTGAGTAGGAAGTCTGAGGTGCTGGAAAAATTCTTTGGTCACTTTGTCCCCCACTTTGAGCCAATGCATTCGAGCACGTAATTGAGCCCACTTGGCTTCATAAAAATCAACCTTTTTAAGCTCATGCCGAACGAAATAAACTTGGGATTGAGCAACAGATTTGAAAGGAGAGGCTTCAAGCCTGAGAGAAGCTTTGGATAGCTCACTTTGCAAGGCAGACTTAGCCTGTTTTTGTCGTTTTGCAACTTCAACACCTAGAGTTCACAACACCTTAGTGGTTCATTGAATGGCAGCATTCCACCATTCAATCCTTCCAAAAATACCATCAGGTCTAGGAATAAAATTCCAAATGTGGCATATATGAGCTTTCATGCTAAAGCTATGCAAAAAAGAAACATTTAGGTAAAACTATGAAGAATGCACTCTAGGTTGAAATTTTAACATTGCCACCGAGAATAAAATAGGTGAATGATTAGACAGTGTAGTACCAGGCAAAGTCAACACATACGATGAATAAGGAAAAATACGGGAGAACTAAAAGTTGTCACACTCAGAAATCATGGCTCTGTCCAATATTACCAAAACCCTAGAAGAAGCAGCCTAAAAATTGGACCAGGTGTACCAAAGAGCCTGCGGGAAGTCAGAAGGTGAGAAGCAAAAATTAGGGTCATAAAGGCGAAGCTTGTTTTTCATAAAAAACCAAGCTTATCTTTCACCTAAACACCACCGCATCGGGACTTGACTGACCTTATCAGAAGATTTCTCCACCATATTAAAATATCCACATAGCACCCAAGTGGCAAATGGCAGATTCATGGCAATCCATCTCCACAAATTGCATTTGTCATAAGCGACATTTGAGGCATACACATTAACCACCCCAAGCGGTTTTCCACATATCTCGAGCAAAATCCAGACAACTTGATTGGATGGGTCAACACCCCAAGTCACAACATTCTTTTGTAATCGAGGCCCAAGGATAGTGACGAATCCTCCTTTTCCTGGGGAATTCTTTGTGGCAAAAGAGGTACTTCGTGGCCACAAAAAATCATATGTACACTGCAGATTGAAATCAAAAATCTTAACTTCTTGTAGACATAAAATATCAAGGCTTCCATGTATTCGAGAAACATTTGACATCTCATTTCAGACCAAATATTTTTTGACCAGGTCCATTAGTCCTTGAACATTCCATGATAAAAAAATCATTGGGATTTGTTAGGATGCATGATCTCCATGACATCCTCTGCATCACCCAAACCTGTAAGTGAGCTAAAATAGTTGGAGGTCGCATGGAAAGCATCACTGTTTAGTTTTCAACTTTTATCATTCTGAATAGGGCTACGAGAGCGATGGACCTTCAAGGCTTGAACCTCCTCCACTAAAGAATTATCTGGAGCTGCCACCACTGAGGCCAAAGAAGGGCTCGACCAAATAAGTTGAGACATTGGTGGAACAAGGGGTTGCATGTCAACAACTGGAGGGGCCATATCAACAGGATTCTAAAAAACTTTAACATAATCTTGCATGTCTTGAGAAGGAGAAGGGGTAGGTTGTGCAGTAGAAATCAAAGCTTCTTGTTACTTAGTACCATGATATTTCTTGCTAGAGACAATAGTCCATTCTTCAATGTTTCCCCATGAGCCATTAGAAGGAGCTGCAGGAGTGGGTGAGGGATTTACCTTATATTTCCATTCCATCAAAGGACACTCCCAAATTTTGTGAGCTGCATATTAACACCGATAACAGGTATTGGGTAAATTGATATAGGCAACTCTTTGCCTTATGGATTGGTCCCCGATTTTAATATCAATAAACTCCTACAAATCCTTAGTAAGGTCAACTTTGATACAAACCCTTCTAGTGGGTTTGTAATACTCATATTTTTCATTACTATTATAATACCATTATATGATCATGATGTAATAGGTGGGGTCATTTCAATATTTTTAAAAAACAAATGTTTATGGCAAATAAATATCTAAATTATTAAAATTAATTATCAAGTATCAATGGTATAAATTGATTATAATATTTTACTTTTAAAGATGATATTAATGTTCAATATCATTACCAAGTTGTTATAATATCATTGTCTTGTCAATATGGTTTGTTGTAATACCCATATATTTTTCATTGTTATTATAATACCATTATATGGTCATAATACTGTGGACACCTAAAACGTGTCATGCTTAGGGGAGCTACTCACATAGACACATTCATAAGATCAGATGACACAATCTTGGACTTTCCAAGCATCAATAGTGGTTCTCACCACTCATTTGGGGCCTTTCCAATACATCCAATCCTAGTCGCTCAAGACAAGAGTGACCAGATCTTAGCTGCTCAAGCCTAGAGCGGCCAGACCTTAGCTGCTACAAACAATAGCGGCCAAATATTAGTCGATACAGATGACATCGTCTAAACCATAAAAGCAATTTTTGCCAACAAACAGGTCTAATCATGGGAGGAAGTGGCAGTCTACATGTAATAAAGGTGAGCGGGAGTAATTTTGCATTCCTTTTCATAACTGGTTCACATAGGAGACTTGAATTTGCATTTAGACTTTAGTTAACTGGCCTCCAAACATAGACAAAGGACAAAAGCTTCTCATGCTAACAACCAATTTGCATAGGAGACTTAAGTTGGCAGTTAGATTTCAGTTAACTGGCCTCCAAAAATAGAAAAGACAAAACACTTCTCATGCTAACTCTAACTTCGCATGAGAAATTCATTCCTAGGGCTTGGACATAGACCTAGGGTTTCACATTATAAAAGGTGCAGGCCTAAGAGCACCAAGGGAGATCTTGATCCAAAAAATTTATCCTGAATTTATTAGGACAGGTCATTGAGGAGAGCTTTCGATACTTGGAGAGTTCCCTTGGAGATCACGTGTATGACGAAGCCCTAACAAATTGGAGAGCATAGCAACCATTATTTCAACATTGGATACAAGCTTTGATCCATAGCTTTGGAGCAAAGAGTATGAGAGTCACTTTAGCGATCATTGTCTTGGATAGTGGCCCACAAGCTTAGCTTAGGGTTTTAGACATTAGATTCATTATTTTAGCATATCATTAGCATAACATCATTTCATTTTTTCACATTCATAACATTAGTCTAATTTGCACTTTCTTTCATTTGTTATATTCATTGCTAACAACCTCATTCGGGTAGATATTCTTGAACATGTAAGTGTGTGTTGTTGTTTCATTACTTACATGGCCACAGGTTCATCAGACGGAATCTAAAACATACGAGAGCAAAAGGGATCCCTCTAGGAAATAGGCCTAGAGAAGGAAGCATTTGTAAGCCCTCATACATTTTCGTGTGCGAAATCGGGAAGCTTTTGAAAGTGTACCACCTCTTTGCGAAAGGGACATTCTTTACCTATTTGTAACCTTATTGTATTGAAATGGGTATCCCTAAGAGGGACCGACATGCAACCGGGTTTCAATACAAATAGAGAGATCCATATTTGTTATTTCCATGTTATATGCTTTTCATTGTTTTCCATTTTGCTTTTGGGTTTTAATATATTGCAAGTAGTGTAAAAAGAGTGGTGTGTGCGTCTCGGGGTCGCTACAAATGGCTATCACAGTGGGACCTCCATTGATTTTTCATTTTTTTCCTAAATACTAACTTAGTTTTGTGCACAGGTCTATCCACTCTAAGCTACGGTGGCCATAAATCAGTTGCCTTGAGCTACAATGGCCAATAGAGCCTTAGCCTCTCCCACTAACGACAGCTAAGAACCAACTACTCTGGTCAACAATGGCTAGAACTGGAGAGCATCAAAGGATAGAAACAAGGTTATCTAAGATGGATTAGAGGTTGGTACAACCTCTCTAATATTTTACAGCTTTCTGTTTGCTTTCGTGTGTCTAAAATAGTGAACTTAAAGCACATTTATGTTTGGAAATTGAAAGAACAAAAGGAGAAAGAATCAAGTATTTTGCATATCTTAGATCTTCTTTTAGATTTCCACTAGGCATTGCTAGGAACAACGTCTTATGTCTGAAAATTTTGCCCTAGAATCCAATGTGCTAGAAATTGTATATTTTTTGCTTGCTTTGAGGTCTGGCCTTGCAAAAGGCCATATTTGCACGAAATAAAGTGTGCTCATACAAATCATAGTAGTTTATGCATATTTCTGAATATTGAAATGTATTTTTGCACTTAGGCATATAGGAAAGACTCATTGCTACTATATGATGCACTTTATGTTACACAAGCTTAAAATGAACACCACACATGCACATATCATTTAAACATTGGGGAGTTGGATTTCATCACCAACCCTCAATTTAGTCCAGTGACGTTGGAATTCATCTTCTTCCACTAGTTTACCCCTTAGAGCTTCCTAGAAAAGGATTAAGAAACTTACTTATAGTGATACTAAGTTACTTGTGCTGAAATTGTCTCCCACTGTTGGAATAATCATTGGTTTAGAGTGGAAGAGGTAGGGGAACCCCCCACTGGGACTTCAGTGGTGTACCCTAGCTTTTTTTAATAAAATCATGTTTGGCATGGGTGTACTTGATTGTCACTATAGATGAGTCCTCTCATTCTTAATCTGAGAACAAAAGCAAGAAATCAAAAGAACAACACATCAAAACACACCAAATAGTTTAGGGCACACTTAAATCGATAATCAAGATAAATATTTATTTGGTATTGTGTGGCTAGTCCTAAATTGCAACTCAAACAATCAATTCATACACAAAATGGTCAAAACAAGAAGTAAACACCCTCGGTATTATACCGAGGGAGAGACTGAAGCAACTCATACCCATAAGCAGAGTCGTAGTAACATTGAACGACCTATCTATAAGACCGTGGGACGTAGATCCACAAGCCTAAGGGGTGATAACTCAACCCTTGGGAGATCTCCTTGAGAAATCCCAAGTAGGGAACCACATCATGGAACAAAGTCACATAGACAAAAAGAGGCTTCATAGCCATCCTCATTAAGGAGACATGAGGAGACCTCAAGGGCCTCCTCTAAACACACAGAAACATCTCAAAGACATGAGGAAGCTTCAAGGGCTTCTTCCTCACATGGACATAAAGAATGTTCTAAAACTCATTCTTCATGTAGGGATGACGAAACTGCTACATCTCCATCCACATGGAGAAAATATGTCACCACAAAGCCCTCTTCATCAAGAAGGCAATCAAGAGTTGCAACACCTCAAGATTCGTAAGAAACATATGAAACATGTCTTCCCACTAAAGGGCATGAAACTAGAGCTACATCTAGTAATGGGAATTAGATATAAGAAACCCTTTACATAAAATGAAATATTCTCGTAGACTATAACCTCATAGGAGTGAATGGCACCCCATGGGATCAACCATGGAAAACAAGACAACTAGATGAGTTGGATCGGTTTCCTACATGACCAACTCAAAGAACTATAGCTATTGAGAACTCTACATCTCAAAGTCACAAACTATGACTTCTAAACACATATATTAGTCTGTGGGTACCTCAAAGTAACCCTATAGTAGACGTACGAAGTCTGATCGTAGGGATACTCAACAGTACACTGAACAAGTCACATTAGCTAGCAAGAGTATAGGTACATCAAAAACCTCCTTGAGGAATTTACGAGTCAGGACAACAAGAATAGGGTCAGATAAACATGAGTCTTTTGTGATAGTGCAAACTGACTGTGTGAGGTGGTTAGAAAATGCATTACGTAAGGAGCGAGAGCTAGTGAAAGCTCTCGAATAGGATAAAAAAGAGAAATTCTCTTGTGCCAACATGAGCAATGCTTAAGAGAGCAATCTGAATGTCTAGATCTTAGCAATTTACAGATAAATGATGATAACCACCAAAGAACTAGATGTACTGACTCACCTAAGGAGAGACGCACTAGACAAGATAGCCCATAATGAAATCACCCACTAAAACATGAACATAATTCAACTAGTGGGGAAAGGGTGAACATAACAAACCAGGATCATAATCCTGATTCCCCTCATAAGAGGGAGGAAAATAGAACAAATAAAATGGATAGAGAGTTACCTCCATTTCCACTGTGAGTAGGCCTACAAGAGAGAAATTTGTGCATCAAAGGCATTTCAAGAAATTGCTAAAAAGATAAAAGCCTTTGAGAAACAAGAGGCAGCTAGGAACTCATCAACATTGAGTAAAATACACAACCAACCATTGTACCCATCAATATCTAGCCCTCCATATCCTAAGCACTTTGATATGCCTAGGTTAGAAAAATTTAAGGGTGAAGAGGATGCACAAGAGCACGTCACCAATTTCATCCATACCTATTTTCATATTGAATACAATGATGCTCTCATGCTAAGAATATTCATAATGACATTTTTAGGTGCTGCCACTCAATGGTTCAACCAAATACCTAAGCATAGCATAACCAACTTTGAAAAACTAGTAAACGCATTCCTAAAACATTTCTCCTTTGGTTATAAGAAGAAGGTGAACCTTTCAGACCTGGCCAACTTGAAACAGTATGATGATGAGCTAGTAATGGATTATGGGAATAGATGGAGAAAAGTCATGGCGAAGTTATCATTCTCCGTTCCCACAGAAGAAATCATTCGCATGTTCACCAAAAGTTGTTCTAAACACATCTCCCTCCTGCTACAACTTCAGCAGTATCCTTCATTTAAGGAAGCTTTGGTACAGGCCAAACTCATTGAAGACATAAAAGTAGATGAGGGAACCATTAAACTCCAAAACAAAAAGAAGTGGAACAAGAATGGTAAGAATGACAAGTACAAGCAGAAGTAGGGCAACCCTGCTCTAGTCAATCAAGTCGTATTGGCTACACCCAAGGATGGGGTGCACAAAAACCCTAGAACTATCAAGCACATCCCCCGCTAGCCAATTACGACCAAAGGAACAATCAGGGGTGAAACAAAGAACACAACCCACCTCGCTAATTCACGCCTCTAATAGAATAAATGCAATAAATATTTAATAAGGTGAGTGAGGCTAGGAGGATCAAATTTCTTGATATATCTCTTATATATCCCAACCATCCTAAGACAAAAGGATATAATGAAGATCAATTTTACCTTTATCACAAGATATCGGGGCATGACATTGAGGCTTGTTTTGGTTTTAAGCATCAAGTGCAAAACATGATTGATGCGGGAGAACTCAAAGTTGACAACCCACTAGCTCCTAATAATAGAGACATGGGCATATATAGAAACTCATTGCCCAATCATGAGACTCCTAGAAAGCAAGGGACCCAAGTCAATTAGGTTCAAGCTGATATACCTACCCATGGATGTGTTGGGATGGTTGAGATTGTTAACATAGCAACAATGACTAGGTGGTATGGTCAACCACAACCTCTTGCAGCTCCCATGAATGTCCTAGCCACACCTAGGAAGAGGCAAGACAACCTTCCAGGTCCACCAACACGACCTGTGGTAACTATCCAGAGTAGATTGGAGCAAAACCTACAGACGACTCCAGCTAAGTTATCCATCTATGAGCTCATAAAATAGTCCCCAAAGCATAGGGAGACTCTAATGGAAATTTTAAGGAAAATTGAGCTCCAACCACAAGATGTGAATGCATTCACTCACTTTGTGGGACAAGTACAAGAATTCCAGGAACTTGTAATTTGATTCTATGATTATGAGATTAAGACAGTACTTATTGCATTACTAGACCCTCCACTAAACATTGTGGTAGAAATCAACAACTTACCTTTCAAGAGGGTCTTGGTCGATATAGGTTCATCAATAAACATCATTACAACAATAGCAATAGAGCACCTCAATATCCCCAAGTCCAATATCATTCCAGGAGCTTACACATTAAGAGCTTTTAATGATGCTTTATGCAATACTGTGGGAACGATAGTCCTACCCATCAAGGTGGGGTACAAGACCATCCCTATGATGTGTCATATCTTGGAAGGAGCTATGCAGTACAAAATCCTCCTAGGGCATCCTTGGATAAGGGCCATGAAGTGTGTTCCTCCGATCTTGCACCAGTGTGTCAAGTATATGCATGAAAACAAAGCCTATGTGGTTCTGGATGATGAAGAGCCTTTTAAATATGTCCATCAGGTGGACATTTCGAGAGAATTTGTAATTCCTTCTACCCACTTGTATGTAGCGCCTTCATATCCAACCACACAAATGGATAACAAAGACAAAAGGGTAAGAAAAGACCCATGCACATCAACACCTCATGGTGCACTCAAAATAGTCAATGCTTCTAAAGTACCATCAACGTCAAAAAAAAGGACAATCAAAAGCTAAAGATAGCCTTAGTCAAGGAAGAAAGGCCCAAGGAAGTGTCAAATATAGCCATTGTGAAAATGCCAAGTCCTATGGAATAATAAGATCTTCAATATCAAGATGAAGATAGTGATTACCATCCCGCTTCGCCAATGCCATCCATAGGATCATCCACGTTGCATGCATTAATACACTTGGCAAGCATAGGCATAGGGTAGTACCTTGTGCAAAAAATTAGCTTTACGCCTATCATTGAGTTTGCACAAGACATGGGAAGACCTAAGGACTTGAGACCACCAGTGGGAATAGTGGTTCCACTTGTAATCCCTCCCAACCAAACTAATTTTTTCTATGTCGACTTGGACTGTGCCCATAAGTCTTCAAACGTAGAAGAGGATTATGATGAATTATTCATGGTTAATGTTTATTATATCTCTAATCTTGAGTTTTCTCTAAGCTACTTTGAGCATTTCCATTGGTATGATTATGGCTTTGGTATATATGAGCAGGGGCGCAGGCAGCCATACGAGCCACAATATCAGCTTTACTTCGATAGGTTTGGGTTAGGCTATTATATTGGAGGTCAAGATGACTCTCTTGTAGTAGCATTGGATAGATCAAGCTTAGGGTTATGAGAAGACACCGATTTCATTCCTTATCACTACCTAAGAATAGGAAATTTGAGAAACAGATAAGTGGCCACGGTGAACGTATCACCACCAAAAATTTATCATCCAAACATCTCAATTGATTCCACCCCAAAAGGATACAACTCATGGGATGAGGAGAATGGATATGAATCAAGTGATGATGAGGCACAAATTGACTTAGCCTACCATGGGCCTTGCTATTTATAAATATTCACATGGTCCATCCATAATGAGAGTGGGTACATATCGGATGAAAGTGACTATGAATCAGAAGACTCAATAGAAAGAGCCAACTTAGGCCTGAGCCATCAACCCCTGACTTTGGGGTAAGAGAAAAATGCCAATGTATTCTTCATAAGTGATGAATAATATGAATATGAAATGAATATGGCCTACTTGGGGCTAAGACATGAGCCTTTTGTTCTAGGGCCACATACCAATGCTAATAGTTTTTGGATAAGTGATGATGACTTTGAGGATGAGACCGATATGGCTTATCTTGGGCCTCGCAACTTGTGGCAATTCTACATGTTGGTAGAGAGAGAGGTGTTACTCCATGCCATAGACCCTCATCTATAATTTTTGGGGAGACCTGTTGACCTAGTTGCCATTCACCAAATGGTCAATCCCCCTCCACCTACATTCAGAGAGCGATTAGAGCCCAATGATCCTATTATCTGCCCTGCTCATGGACTAGATCCAAAAATTCCCATTCCTCTAGAGCCTCATCACAAGTATGGAATGGAAACCCTTGAGATAAGGTTGCACCCATGTGGTCCTAAAGATTTCATCCCATCCATCAACATGATATCCATTAATTTGACCACTCCACTTCATAACCCAACAGATCCTACCAAATAATTGCATCTTGATATAGAGGCTATTGATTTGAATCATGCTAATTCACCCATAGAGCCTGAAGACCTCTTCCCAAATGAAGAGATATTACAACCATTCCATTTTGCACTAGGCTATGTGTATGACATATTCCATGTTGATTTGGAACTTGAGTCAGTAGGTCCTGTAAATCCTGTCGATGATATTCATTTGATACCCATGCCTCATCAACTATAGGATGGGTCACATATGGCTATAGAAGCAACTTTTGAGGTGGACATCAGCGATGATCCTACCCAACCAAGAAAATTCAAGTTTGAAGAAAGTCTATCTCCAGAGGAACAAGCCATCCTAATTCCTCTCCTCAAAGAGAGACCAAATATTTTTGCTTGGACTTACAAAGACATGCCAGGGATATATCCAAAGTTAGTCATTCACAACCTTTCATTGGATCCCATGAAGAAGCCAGTCAAGCAAAAGCTAAGTAAAATGCATCCAACCGTTGCTTTGATGGTGAAGAATGAATTGCAAAAACTACTTGATGTAGTATTCATAGTTCCTATAGACTAACCTGAGTGGGTATCGAACATGGTACCCATGGGGAAACCCGATGGAAGAGTCTGTATCTGCACAAACTTTAGGGATTTAAATAGGGCAACACCAAAGGATTCATTCATGTTGCCAAACATAGATGCTCTTGTAGACACAACCGCAGGTCATGAGATGCTCTCCCTAATGGATGGTTTTTTTGGATACAACCAAATTTGGATTAAGCCTGAAGATCAACATAAAACTACTTTCATTAATTTGTGGGGAACATTTTGTTACAAAGTGATACCATTTGGTCTCAAGAATTTTGGTGCCACATATCAATGGGCCATGACATACATATTCCATGACTATATGCATAAGATCTTAGAGGATTACATGGATGACTTATTGGCCAAGTCCCTATTGTAGCAAGAGCACGCTGAAGTCCTTAGACAAGTCTTTGATCACCTCATAGAACACTATGCCCGATTGAATCCTAAGAAGTGCGTATTTGGTGTAACTTTTGGTAAGCTTTTGGGATTCATCGTATCCAATAGGGGTATTGAAGTCGATCCTACAAAGGTAAAGGCTATATTGGAAATGGCCACCCCTACCAACATTAGGGAGCTAAGGAGCCTACAAGGCAAGATAACATCCATCAAAATATTCATAGCTTAATTATCAAACAAATGCCGACCTATGAATTGGTTGCTACATAAGAATATCCCCTTTCATTGGAATGAATAATGCCATCAAGCATTTGCAGAGATCAAAACTTATCTGGCAACACCACCAGTATTGGCTCCACCAAGGCCAGACATACCATTTTTACTATATATATCAGCTATTGATTTCACATTGGGCACCATGTTAGCCCAAAAGAATGCACAAGACAAAGATCAAGCCATATATTACATTAGTCGCACCTTGGTGAGTTATGAGCTAGGATATGCGTATGTCAAAAAGTTGTGTTTAGCAGTGGTCTTTGCAACTCAAAATTTGCAACACTACATGTTGAGCCATATGACCTACATCATATCAAAACAAAATCCTTTGTAGTACATGATGATAAAGACATATCACAATACGCATACCACAAAGTGGATCATGCTATTGATAAAATTTGATCTAGAGTTCATAAGCCAAAAATCCATCAAGGGACAAGTCATAGCAGATCAATTAGCAGAGGCACCTCTTAAGGATAATAAGCCTCTCACCATAGAATTTCCTTATGATGTGGTCTTTGCATTATCAGATCCACCAAAACTCGAAGAAACTAATAAAGAAAGAGACATGTCATTGTTCTTTGATGGTTCAAAGTGTGAACAAGGGGGAGAATCAGGGATTGTCTTTATCACACCACAAGGCGCTCCATTGTCCTTATCATTCAAACTAGACTTCCCATGCACAAAAAACAACACGGAATATGAGGCATTGATCTTGGGACTCCAAACAACTATATCAATGGGCATTAAAAGATCGAATATCTTTGGTGACTCCTTGCTCATAGTAAACCAAGTCAAAGGACTATTTCAATGCAAATACCCACTCATGAAGACTTACAAAGAACTTGTTGACACCTACCTATCCCGGCTAGAATGGTACGACATCGAGGCAATCCCTCATACATCAAATAGATTTGCAGACACCATGGCCTATTTGGGATATTTAATCCCTCAAAATACATCTACCGATTTTACAACCATTCATGTGAAAGTGCTTTCACACTCATCAATGCGCCATGAAGATTTTAACAATAAAGAATTAGTCAACATGATCAACATTGAACCAAATCAGGATTGGTCCTTCGTAGCCAAATATTTCTTGCAAACGGTACCTTGGGGGTATTTTATATCCCAAGGACCTGTGGAGTGTGGTGCAAGCATACACCATAGAGTTGTTCCTCAATATGTGTTCCCCAGATCGGGAATGCAGGAAAAGCAAAGTCATTTTTTCTATACAAGTCGTGGCTTATCAGGATTGGCTTTCCCAACTACGAGACTTCTTGAAACTTGGAATAGTACCTCAAGGTTTGTCGCATACTGAAAGGTGAACATTCAAACATAAAGCAACAAGATACATCTTTCTAGGAGAAATCCTCTATAGATGAGGATATGATGGAGTATTACTCCGTTGTCTTGAGCCCCAGGAAGCATCCTGGGCAATTTTGCAAGCTCACGATGACACATGTGGAGGGAATTTCAGTGGCATGGCCATCATTAAGCGCATCTTGAGAATGGGTTACTATTGGCCCACCATGGAAAAGGACTGCTATGAGTATATCAAGAAATGCATTAAGTGCCAGCATTATGCAAATCTAACGCACTTCCCATCGCAAGCCTTGCAACCCATCTAGGTAGCCTGGCCATTCTCACAACGGGGACTAGACTTGATTGGAAATATCTCACCCCCATCCTTAGGTCGACATACATTCATCATATCGACCACTTAATACTTCACTAAATGGATTGAAGTGATCCCATTAACATCAAAAATTGGACCGAGGATTGCGGAGTTTATACTCCATAATATCATAAGTCATTTTGGGGTCCCTTAAAAGATAATATCGAATAATGGGCCATATTTCAAGAACAAAAATGTGCGTGCTTTAATGAACAAATACCATATTCAACATAGTTTTTCAACGCCTTATTATCCATAAGCAAACGGGCAAGTAGAAGCCTCAAACAAGATAATAGTATCCATCTTGAGGAAGATTGTGCAAGACAATCACAAGGATTGGCACATGTAGTTGCCTCTTGCACTATGGGCATACAGGACTAGTATACGGATGCCCACTGGGGTAACATCATTTTCACTAGTGTATGGCACTTAGGCCATAATTCCACTAGAGTTGGAAATTCCAACTCTATGCATAACATTAAAGGACTTCATAGATGATGATGTCGCACGGCAAGGCCGCCTTGATCAGTTGACACTTCTTGATGAACGTTGAGTCAATGCTTTAGATCATATTCATGTTTACCAATATCACCTTGCATGAGCTTACAATAGTAAAGTCCACTTAAGGTAATTCAAGGTTGGAGATCTAGTGCTCAAAGAAAACCAACAGAATTTGAATCTACCGCCACATCTACGAGACAAGTTCATGGTAAACTGGATAGGTCCATACATGATTTCACAAAGAGTTGGGCCTAGATCATATCACCTTATATCATTATATGGTGTTGAGGATCCTGAACCTCTCAATATCATTCACTTAAAGGTATTCTACACATAAAATACAAAAACATTCAAATTTATCAAAAATACAAAAACATTCAAATATGTCAAAATTACAAAAACTACAAATATGTCATAAAATACAAAAACATTTAAATATGTCAAAAATACAAAAACATTCAAATATGTCATAAAATACAAAAACATTCAAATATGTCATAAAATACAAAAAAATTCAAATATGTCAAAAACACAAACAAATCATAAAAACATAAAATTTAAAAATACAATCAAAGGCTCCAAGGACATTCAAGCCGCTTGGTCAAAATCAATTCAAAATTCTCCAAGGACATTCAATCCGCTTGGTCAAAATCAATTCAAAATGCTCCAAGGGTATACAAACCACTTGGTCAACTCCAATCAAAGGATCCAAGGGTATTCAAACCGCTTGGTCAAATACAATCAAAGGCTCCAAGGACATTCAAGTCGCTTGGTCAAAATCAAATCAAAGGCTCCAAGGACATTCAAGTCACTTGGTCAAAATCAATTCAAAATGCTCCAAGGGTATACAAACCACTTGGTCAACTCCAATCAAAGGCTCCAAGGGTATTCAAATCGTTTGGTCAACTATAATAAAAAAGCTCCAAGGGTAATTCATCCCACTTGGTCAAAATAAAAAAGCTCCAAGGGTACTTCATGCTACTTGGTCAAAAACCAAAAATCCCCAAAGGTACAATAAGCCCTTTGGTAAATCAAACAAACATACAAAAACAAAATAAAAATCAAAAATACAAAAACAATTGCATCTCACATCTTGCATCCACACAATTGCATTGCATTTTCAAAATAATTACAATTGCATATGACATGAGAGCCTTAAAAGTGATACCAAAGTTTGTCGCACAAATCGTTCAAATCCATACCTCCACCAATACGTGTGTAATTGTGTTTTTCAACACAACCGTTATTTGTTTCTATACATAATATACTAAGGTTTTTCGGTTAATCAACCACACCTAGTGATCTTATCAACTTTTGTGGAAAACAATCTTGGTTAGTAGAAGGTAAGGTCTAGTCATGATAATGCCTTGGATATTCAAGATCCCGTCACTAATTGAAACACTAAAATCCTAGCTGGTACAAGGAAAATATTAAAGCTACAAAGCGGTCTAGGTTACCTTAAGTGAAAAGGATCTTCCTTGCTTATCCCCCTGTTCGACCGGTTTAAAGGTGCTGAGAATTGGCAAAAGGACAAGCTTTGCCCTATCCACATCCCTTGCTTAAATAAAAATGAGCAAAAACCCAAAGCAAAGTACACATTAAAAAATCTAAGAATACATTCTAGATTTCAAAGCAATGATCTGATACACAAATCAGAGATTCCAATAAACCTCACTCAAAGAAAAATCAATAAAAAATAAACAGTGATTTTCATCACTACATATGAGCAAAATATACAGTGATTATCACCACTACAAGAATCCTCGTTCAAATAAAAATCAATAAAAAATAAGCAGTGATTTTCGTCACTAATATAATCAAATATCCAAAGACAAATGGTAGAAAATAAGGGAATGAAGCTTGAATCCCTAGAATTCTCAACATCGTACAAAACCGAAAGAAGAGATCCTTATGCATGACGATATGTCTACCACAATTACTTCATGCATTTGTGTAGACCAATGTTTTAATGTGGATGAGCTACTTTAGCTAACCCAATATTGCCTAGTGGTATAGTCCAACTAAGTCCAACTTAGGATGAGATGAACACTTGAGAATCCTTGATCTTAGCAATGGGATGAAAGAATCCTGCCTAAAATCAAAGTAAATGCTTGAGTTATATCTCAAAATATACAATCACTTGCACACACAGAGATCATAAATATCAAGGTCGATGGTAAAAGCCTTACTTTTCAAAAGTCTAGAGTGGTCAGTAGACAATTGTTGATAGGGTAACTAGAGTGTTTGAATCTCTAGAAAGCCCCAAAAATTCTTACATAGCAACAAATCATATCATCATTCACACAATCATGGTCTTTATAAGATTCTATAAATTAGGGGGTATCAACATAGTAGGATAGATACTGTATATATATTAGAAATAGTATATAGACGACCACTGACTACTTTATATATTTTAATTTATAGAAACTTATGAAGAAAATACATCTCACACCATTACATCTCATATATGAATACTTAATCAATTCTTATGATAAGAGTGATTATTTAAATTCATGATTATTTTTTTACTTCCTATGGTATCACCCATTAAGATTGTTGTAGCACCCTAAAATTGGCGCAGTAAAACCTTAATAATTACACTTACTCTAGTAAATAATTCAAATTCAAATTTTAACCTCTAAAACTGCTCTCAAACTGCCGCTTAATCCGTTTCCTCATTTCCCATGCAATTTTTAGATTTTGTTTTGACCGTTTGACGATATCTTCGTCGATCAGACGATATCGCCTCAAATTAGATGATTTAGTCTGGGCTAGGTCATCCAGACGATCTTGTCCCAAAATTGATCTTTCACAATTAGTCTCTATTCCAACGACGTCTCTAATCTAGGCAGAAGCATGTCTGCACCGTTAGAGACCCTCCCCATTGGAGATATCCCAAATAGGGATGATCTCCAACCTCCTAACCTCCCTCCTAAGCCTATTTAATCCTAGGCCCTCCCCTTAGCATCCCCCTGGCTAAAATTTCCTGTAACTCAAATTCTACACACACTAGACATCCTAAATTACTATTTGCACTTGTTCTATCCAAATTTTGTTGTAGGTATCTTAGTATTTTTCAGCCGAAGCAAGCTTACATCGTCACAGACGATCCTATTCAGATCAGAGGCGATCCTATTGAATCAGAAATGATTTCGACTGCAGTCCACATTGGGGGCAATCAGTGCCCAGAGTTTGCATTTCTTCATCCTTTTTCTACTGTATTATTCTGCATTTAGTTAATATTATGATTATTTCTTATTATTTTGCATCTTGGAGTTCACCCATCTAGATCAAATGCATAATTAAGTTATAATTGTCATTAAATCAGTATAATGAATTCATGTTTCTATTTATAATTCTCAGTTGGATATTGTTATTGTTATTTTACACTATTTCTCTCTATTATCATAGTTGCATTTTCTATATTTTGCACCTATTTCTCTGTTTCTAGGTCTCTAACAAATTCGTCAGATCTCAGATGATCCTGTCAGATAGGATATGATCCTATCAAATTCCAGATGATCCTGACTGCTTCAAGAATCAAAATCTTCATCAGACATCCGGATCAGGTATGACTTTTTAATCTTGCTTACTTTCTCTGTTTTCTGTCCTAATTTGTTCTTCTATATTCATTTAATCTGCATCTTCATATAGAGCAATTTAGATTCATTTGGCAAAACCTAGGACTTGAATGTTTAAGGATAAAACTGAACACATCAAACACATTCCCAACCTAGGCGTGGAAACTGCCACTAAACGTTTCTTGGTGAACCCACCATCCGTCAAAAAATCACCATAATACACCTCACCCGAGAGGCGGGACCTTTGCAAGGCCTCTCAGTTCGAGGTACCGTGCCATCCTTTTCACATCCCCCTTCGGGCATGGATCCTATAGCCTGAAGGTAAGGGTGTGAAAAATTTGGAGCGATACATTTTGGTGAACCCGACGTGAATGCATTTAAAACCTTTTGAAAATAGAAAAAAAAAAAATAAAACAACCAAAATGTAGATGCATTTCAAATCATTTAAAATTAATAAGTTGCATATCATGTTTAGATGGTAGCTCCTAAGAAAATATTAGCAGTTACTATAAATGTTGAAAACCTGTTGGCAGCCATAGAAATCAATTCTGTGCTTAGTGTGCCTGAAACAGATAGAAATCAACTCTTGTGGGATGAACTTGATAGAAGACTAAGTGTCATTTCATCTAGGTCAACAAAACTTAAACAAGTCAAGAGGCTTGTCCTAGATAGAATCCTGGATCCTCATCAACTCGTCTTTTATCATGAACTTCAGAGAGCCTGCCATAGATGGTTAGCTTATAGGAGAGCTCTTGTGTCTTCAAAATTGTTCACCTTCGAGGAATACCTCGAGAAAACAGCCATTATACACCAGTTCCTAGGTCGTGTAGAAGACCGAGAGGTTGTTCTTACGGATAGGGAAATATGGAATAGAGTTCCTCGAGCTATGTTATATCGAGAGTATTGCCACGAGCTTTACTTCTATCAACCAAAATCTGAGATAGATAATATCACTATAGCTCTTTTCATTAAATTTTTGAAAGAAAATTTTCAATTTGAAGAAGAACACTTCATGACTCCTGAAGAACTCGAGCCCATTAATGATATTTATAAATTGTTTATAGAAAACTAGATCATTACTTTCAGTATTAGTTCTTGCATTTATTGTGTTGTTTGTTATCTTTGCAATATTATTACAAAAACAAGAAAAACTAAAAAACATAACAAAAACCAAAGCATTTCATTTTAAATATTGTAGTAGGTATATAATTAATATATACCTCTTAAGCTTGTTGCTATATATATATATATATATATATATATATATATATATATATATATTTGCTGAAATCTAAATTAAGCACAATGCCTAAACTTAGGAATGGTAAACAAACTGAAGGAGAAGAAGAATATTGGTTAGAAGATAAAACTAGAAACCCAAATCTCCTTCCCGAAGATCCAATTCCAGAAGGAGAAACTCTAGATCAACCAGAATATGACTTAGGTGAAGACAATGAACAAGAAGAAAATGTTAAAGAGGATGGATCCTCATCCCCTAGAGTAGCTCTAGATGGAACTATTGCTTTTGACAACTTAGATCATTTCTAAAAAAATTTCAATAATAACATTGACGCTCTTAATATGGCAGTTCGTATTGATAAAGGGCAAATTAGTGACACTCAAGCAGCCATGGAACATATGTTTGATGTGCACACTAATCCCTTGTCTTTCATTGATCAAGAAAGTGATAAGGCTAGACCATCCAATAGAGATATGGTCACTATGATTCAGAACATGCCAAAAAAATAGGTTACCCAACCTCCTAAGGAACCTGTTATTGAGCCTAAAATCATTCCCACACAAAAGAAAACTTCCTTCACTGCTTTACTTCGCCAAACTATTGATCAATATGCTTCAAGTAAACAAAAACCTAAAATGAAGCCAAACACCAATTTTCAACAATCCGGAATACAACATAATACAACTTCAAAATTCCTTCATAAAACCTTTCCTACCAAAAATTTACACAATAGCAACATAGCATCTAATCTTCATGTCCCTCCATCATATGCTCACAAATCCCATATCAATACCCTACCGAACCAATATGGTGGGCAAACTAGTAATCTGGAAGCCATGGTGAAACAGTTAGCTTCGCGTATGGACCAGATAGATCCTTATATTCCCTCGTACAATTATCGAGAGATATGTAGTCAACCTTTGGATCCCATAGTTGTAGCACAACCTTACCCTAAGCATTTTCCCATGCCCATCCTACCTATATATAAAGGAACCGAAGATCCCATAGAGCATCTTCGCATGTTTAGGATAACATGTCATGATATATCACATGATGACTTGCTATTACTAAAAATGTTCCCGAAAAGTTTAGGTGGAATGGCATTAGAGTGGTACTATCAATTGCCCACTCATTCTTTGAGAAACTTTGAAGAAACAGATGAATATTTTGTCCATAAATTTAGTGCCTACATCGATAGGCATGTAACCATTAAATATTTATACAACTTAAAACAAGCCAAGGATGAATGTTTTGCCAATTTCTTAGCTAGATGGAGGTAGTTGACAGGAAAACTGCACTTTGTGCTACCTTATAGGAAAATGTTGGACATTTTTATCAATAATTTGCAAGAACAAATATCTTATGAGCTATCAACTGCTCCTTTAACTACCTTCAATCAGGCTATAGATTTAGCTCAAAGAGTAGAAGATGCCCTCATTAGGAGAGGCCAACTTAGGAAGAAGGATGATGAGAAAACATCCAAAAATCAGTATAAAAACAAACAAGTTGTAGGTGATGGAGTCACTGACAGCAAAAATGTTGCTAATATCAATGCAACGAAAACAATAGAAAAATTTATATTGAAACCTCTTGATAAGCCTCCTCGAGAATTTACTAGATTGAATCAACCATTATCAACTATTTTACCTCAATTACTTGAAAGAGGTTTGATCCAATTACCAACTATCCAGGGAACCCGATCCAACTATACCCGGATACAAAGCCGACTTACACTTGTGATTTCCATAGAGGGCCTGGACACTCTACCAACGCTTGTAAAAGGTTGAAACATAAAATACGGGATCTGATTGATAATAATGAAATGGAGGTGCAAGCCTTCCAACCTAAAAAAAATGCTCCTAATAATCCTCAAAAGAACATTCCCCAAAATCAAAATCAAAATGCTAATCAATCATTAGACATATTTCAACACCCTTTACCAAGACATGGTAAAGAGGTGGCCAATCAAATCGAACATCATAATGTTCCTCCTCCTACCCGATATGTAGGAACTATTAGTGGACATTTACTTAATCATGATCCTCAAATATTTGACACAACTTTATCCATGGTCACAACCAGGCCCCTACATAATATTCAAACTCCAGATCCTAGTGATATAGAATTAGATACTAAAAGTGAAATAGACATCACTTCAAACCAATCGAATAGTTCTAAAAATGAATCAGATCCTATTCAACCCATCACAGATGCTATGGTTCCAGAAGAACCATTTCCTAGAAGAGTTACTACTCGACCCTCTTCTAATCAATTCCTCCCAAATGAACAAGCCATAAATGCTCGATCGAGACCAGTTCAGTGTCTTCAATATAACATTGTAGGTACCATTGGAGTTGTTACCCGACAACAGGCTCAAAATTCTCAACAAGAACCAAACCAGAATGATGGATCAGCTCCATTTGTTTTGAAAAATCCCAATAAAGGGAATCATGCTTCCAATGTTCAACTTAAACCCCCTTACAATATTAATGAGCAATTATCCAATACTATAGCCAGAATTTCCCTTTTGGATTTGTTAAGATCTTCTCCTACCCATAGGGATGAGTTGATGCTTACATTAAGCCAAATGATGGTACCTCAAAATATTCAACCTGAAGCCATGGACAATACTATCATCACTCGAGAAGTTTATTGTATTGACTTACGAGATAAAGATATCCCACAACACAGTTCACATAAGGATAATCCCTTATATATTACTGCTCTAATTGGAGATGTAGCTGTTAAAAGAGTCCTGATTGATAATGGTTCATCTCTAAACATTTGTACTTTTGAATTCTACCAATGATTTGGCTTTAGAAGTGATGAAATGAAGAAAACTGACATGATTATCAAAGCTTTCAATGACGAAACACAAGAAACATGTGGAGTTATTACCATCCCATTGCAAGTTGGTCCTCAAACTCTAGATACCACCATGTTTATTGTACATTGCCCCGCATCATACAATATACTCTTGGGTCATCCTTGGATCAATGCAATGCGGGCTGTCCCATCAACTTTACACCAATGTGTTAAATTCAAATTTAAAAATCAATTGGTCACTATCCACGGTGATCCTAGACCCTTTGATATGTGTGCTTTGGCAGAACGTGTTGGAGTGCAATTTTGCCTCGCTCTGTCATCCACACATCCTAATTCTTATTTTTCATCTAAAACTGTGAAACACACACCCATAGCTTCATCTATTTCCCCTCCATTAATTTCATCCTCATATATAGATCAACAATCTTCTAAACAACCCACTCTAGAACCTCAAAAAGATCTTCAATCTACAACCAATCTTTCATGTTCTATCCCTATAATTTCAAAACCTATAGACCCATCTCTTAACACTTCCACATTATCAACATCTATCATACCTTCCACATCTAAAGATATAGGGAATGATCCTTCTACATCTTATGCTCTTTTTGATGAAATTTTACCAGATTTATCCACAATCTTAATATAAGAAAAAACAAATGCTTTCATGCAAGATTAAATTCTTTTAAATAACTTGCCGCCATCTCCTCGTACTTTGGGCCTCCCACAACCTATGGGAAGTACTTACCAATTCAGGAGTTGTGCCCTCATTTATAAAGGATATGACTGGGGAAGAATACCTCGAAATATCAAACCTCATCATGAGGGATACGCTCGATGTTATTTTACCAATGAATATATTAAAGCTAAACCCATAATTCTTAAAATGGGATATAAAGGGAAAGGCTTGGGACCTTTCCAAAATGGCATGAAAGAACCTTTCAAGGTAGAACCATGGCCTGCCCGCTGTGGTGTGGGCCTATTTCCTAGTAAGGATCAACCCTTTCCTTTTGAAGATGATGATCAAATCATATGTTATCAAGATTATTTGGATAGGCATGATGATTTGCCTCTAAAAAATCAGCCATTTACATGTAACATGCTATCCATAGCTTACCCTGAAACGATTGTTGACTCCGATGAGGAGTTGGAAGGAGATATCTTCCACGATGTCTCCGTTGAAGAGATGTTACACAATGGATTTTATTTTGATGGTTCTATACCAACTATAGCCCAACTTGAGACCACTAATCCTCAAGATGAATTATCCAACTTAACCTTACAAGAATTACAAGAATTGGGCATTTCACCCGCCCCACCTAACTTTGAAAGAGATCTACACATGGAGGTAGAAAACGTCATTAAAATTAATATTGGAACTGAGGATAGTCCTCACATAATAAATATTGGATCAAAATTAAGTCAAGAAAAACAAGAGCAATACATTGCATTCCTTAAAGAATATGAAGATGTCTTCGCTTGGACATATGAAGATATGCCAGGTCTAGAACCTTCTGTAGTCATGCATCACCTAGTGGTCCATCCGGATGCTAAACCTGTTAAACAAAAACTTAGAAAAATGCATCCCAAAGTGGATTTGCTAGTCAAAGGGGAGTTAGAAAAAATATTGAATATTGTTTTTATACAAGCTATTGATTATGCTGAATGGATCTCAAATGTAGTTCCAGTCACCAAGAAAGAAGCCACCAAAGTTAGGGTTTGCATAGATTTTAGAGATATTAACGATGCATGCCCTAAAGATGATTTTCCTCTTCCAAACATGGATCAAATCATTGACTTTACTGTCGGGAGTGAGATGATGTCCTTAATGGATGGATTCTCCGGTTATAATCAAATCGAGATAGCTCCTAAAGATCAGGCTAAAACAACCTTTATTACCCCCTGGGGTACCTTTTGTTGGAAAGTGATGCCATTTGGCTTAAAGAATGCAGGTGCAACCTATCAACGAGCTATGACTTATATTTTTCATGATATGATGCATGATATCCTACATGATTATGTAGATGATATTATAGCTCGCTCTATTAATGAAGATAATCATTTAGATGATTTGAGAAAAGTTTTTAATCGATTATGAGAATATCTTATTCGATTAAATCTAGCCAAATGCATATTCGGAGTTAAGTCCAGTAAACTATTAGGGGTTATAGTTCCTTTACGTGGTATCAAAATCGACCCTCTCAAGATTGCGACTATCACTGATATGCCCGCACCTACTAATATATCTGAGTTACAAAGTTTACAAGGTAAGATTCAAGTCATTCGTCGCTTCATCGATAAGCTGGCGGACAAAACCGATCCCTTTCTTAAAATTCTTAAGAAGGATGTCCCTTTTAATTGGGACGACGAATGTAAAGAAGCTTTTGAACTTCTCAAACAATACCTCCTTAACCCACCTATGCTTTCATCGCCTAGACCTGATCGCCCATTTCTCCTGTATATTTTAGCTTCAGATTCTGCCTTAGGAGCTATGTTAGCTTAGCTTGATGATGCAAAGAAAGAACGTGCTAATTATTATATTAGCCAAACCTTCGTCAGTTATGAAACCCGCTACACAACATTAGAAAAACTATGTCTAGCAGTCGTGTTTGCTACGCAAAAATTATGCCATTATATGCTTAGTCAAAAAACTTATGTCATTGCTAAATATGATCCCTTCAGGTATCTCATGAGTCAACCTTATTTATTGGGTCGCACGACCAAGTGGGTTCTTGCTCTAAGCGAGTTTGACCTCACGTTCATAGGACAAAAGTCTATTAAGGGTCAAATCATAGTAGATCAATTAGCTGTTGCACCCTTAGAGTCTACCCATCCCATCATCATTGAGTTTCTTGATGAATGCCTTCAATTAGAGGCAGTCCATATTGAACAATGGTCCTTATACTTTGATGGATCCCGATGCATGAGTGGGGCTGGTGCGGGTATTATTTTAATATCCCCCCAAAAACATCTTATTCCTCTGTCCTTAAAATTAACATTTGCTTGCACCAACAATACTGCTGAATATGAAGCTCTAATCCTTGGATTATGAGCTGCCTTGGCGCTAAAAATTAAACATCTGTTAGTTTTTGGTGATTCTCAACTTGTTATAAACCAAATTAATGAAGTTTATCAGACCAGAGATGATAAAATGCACCCATATAAAGCCTATGTTTTATAATTAATGTCTCTATTTGATCAAGTTACCTTGGAAGCTATTCCTCGAACTTGCAACCGTGCAGCTGATGCTATGGCCGCAGCTGCATCTCTCCTAACCTTAGAGTTAGATGATGAATATACCACTATCATTATTCGTCGACTCCAGGAACCCGCTTCAAATAAGTCATGCTTAGAACCTTTGGATGTGTTTCTAATCAATGAAACTACTCCTGAACCTTGGTATACGAATATATTTGATTTTCTCCAAAATGGGACTTTCCTTGCCAATTCTAATAGAAACTAGCATCGGTTATTACGTATATGAGCAAGTCAATTTGTAATAATTGGCAATACTTTATATAGGAGATCTTTTGAAGGTATCCTATTAAGATGTTTGAATTTAGAAGAATCCAAATCAGCCTTGAGTGAAGCCCATGATGGATCTTGTGGAGGACACTTCAGTGGTAGTGTCATTGCTAAAAAGCTCCTTAGGATAGGATACTTTTGGCCTACCATGGAGAATGACACACATGATTATGTGCGCCATTGTGACAAGTGCTAGAAACATGCTGACCTTGTCCATGCGCCTACACAAGAACTACAGGCTATTTCATCTCCTTGGCCCTTTTCAAAAATGGGGTTTAGATATTATTGGCAAAATCAATCTTGTGTCATCTGATGGACACAAATTCATCATAACCGCCACTGAGTATTTCACGAAGTGGGTTGAAGCTATGCCTTTAGCTTCCTGCACTGCACACAAGACTCTAAATTTATTTTTAATCAAATCATTTGTATGTTCGAAATTCTTGCAAATCTCATCTCTGATAATGGAACTTGTTTCAAAAATAAAGATGTTAAAAAATTATGCCAAAAATATAAGATTCAACATCGCTGGTCCACTCCCTATTATCCTCAGGGTAATGGTCAAGCAGAAGCATCTAAAAAAACCTTAATCAAAATTCTCAAAAGATTGGTCAATAAAATTGGCCGCAACTGGCACATTCAGTTATATCCAGCCTTGTGGGTCTATCGAACTAGTGTTCGAACCCCCACTGGAACTTCACCTTTTGTTTTGGTTTATGGTGTTGAAGCCATTTTTCCATTTGAATTAGAAGTTCCTTATTTGGCTCTACTACTTCAAGATACCAAAGTAGGAGATGAATATCGAGTTGGTAGACTCAGTCAGCTGGAACTCCTAGATGAAAAATGCATCAATGCTTTGGAGCATCTCCGTGTCTACCAAAACAAGCTTAAAAGATCATATGCTAAAAAAGTTCGTCATCGATCCTTTGAGATCGGCGACCTTGTTTTAAAGGAAAATAAAAAAAAATACTAATGCAACTAAGGACCTTAAAGGTAAATTTGAGCCCAACTGGCTTGGACCATATATTATCACTGCTAAATTTGAATCGGAAGCATACAAATTATCTACCTTAGATGGTAAAGAACTTAAAGAACCCATGAATATTTTGCATCTTAAACGTTACTATGTATAAATTTGGTCACTTCATCCTTGTATATATTTGTTTAAAATATTTCAAAATCACTATTTTGTATTTCTTTCAAATTCAAAAACACCAAAAACATTCATAATCATCAAAATATTCAAAACTATTTGTTGTATTTATTTATGGCACTTGTTAATTCTTTCAAAAACATATATTATTATATATATATATATATAAAAAAAAAATAATAAAAAAATAAAAAAACAGCAATATTCTTGACTCTTTCGAAACCAAAACAACATAAAGAAGAAATAAAGAGTCAACATTCTCAAAAATTCTCAAAAAGTATTTATATATATCTTCTTACAAATGTTGCAGTTATATGTTTCAAATTATTTTTGATAAATTAGCATTTATTTGGAATCCCTTACTTTCACACTCACAAAAATAAATATCTTGAATTTTATCTGACATGATTACTAATCTCTCTTATATCAAAGTCCACAAAATTCAATTAAATAAAGTTTGAGCATAGAGAATTGATCTTGTTATTTACTTAAACCAAGCACATCCTTTCACAATAAAATGATTATATTTGTAATTTCCATGCTTTGCTACATAGTAGAAGTGGTTTCTTGAGCGAAAAGTTTCCCTTGCTATCCTATCATGCACATGGTCTAGAATCTTTGAGAATTGGAAAAAGGACAAGCTCACCCCTACCCAGAATAAAAATCCCTTGCTCTACAGCTAATCCGAGCAAGTATCCCTAGCATCGAACAAAAATAAAAAGCAAAGTTCAAGAAAAAGAGAAAAAGAAAAAATGTTATTTTATATCATTATAGCAATGTTCCAAGCATTATCAAGAAAAAATACAAAAAGAAAGCAAAAGAAAGCAAAAGCAAAAGCAATAAAATCCCTTTCCCTACCCTTTGAAAAGAAAAGAAGGGTTGATGAGCTTGAATCCCTGGAATTCTCAATTATTCGAAAAGCATGAGGTAAGCCCCATAACAGGTGGTTTGTGCCCAACCTGCTTGGCCTTGGGTAACTCCTAGCATGGCGATATGTCTGTCACATTAGCGACCTTCTTTAGTACAGACCTATGTCTTCTTATGGATTAGCTAGCTCTTGATAATTCGACTTACATAGTAGTCTGGTATGGTTATATGCATCTAAATCATAGTTAATGAACACTTATTTGGTTCATTCAAATCACTTGTATCATAGTACCTTGCTCAAACTGGTAAATGAACAATGCAATTGCACACACATTTGTATTTGAGAGATTTTGTGTATCATTATGATAAATCAAGATTGGCAATGAACTCACATATGCACATGGGATTCCTTATAAATCTAACTTTTGTCTTTAAGATACTTTGAAATATTTTTTTGCAAATTGTCTAGAATAATTCATTTTCTTCTTTAAAGTATAGTTGTTTAGTCTAAATACAACTACATGCATAATAGAAAAATCAAAATTTCTTTCAAACCATACAATCAAAACACACACACACACACACACACACACACACACACACACACACACACACATATATATATATATATATATATTATCGACTTTCGCGACGATGGTATAGTTCTAAAACCAAAATTGGAATTTTATGCCTAGCGCAAGTCCTCATCTTCATATTTTCTATTTATTAAAAATCAACCATGCACTCAAACTATTCCTTCCTTGATTTTTGTGATGATGGTATAAGTTTATACCTACATATTCTATGCCTAGCGCAAACCATTATACCAATTTTATTCCCCATTCATTTAAAAATCAATTCATCAAAACCATATGACTTAAATCATTATGTTATACAATTATGCTTTCAAACAAACAAACACCTATCACTATTTCATGTCATTATGTCAATATGCAAATTTGCAACCATGGTATAATTTCTAAGGAATTATTCAACATTTTATCACACTTAGGAATTTATGCCTAGAAAAAGTCATTTTAAAATATTTCATGCATAATATTTTCATGAAAAGTCTGAAAACAAAATCATCATCATCATCATTTGCATCATCACACCAAGGTCTTAAGACAATCTCTTAAGTACTCTTTTACTTTTAACAATATTTCTATACTGGGATTAGCTTGACGACCGAGTGAGTGGCGACTCCATGAAATGGTCTATAATAGCAACAATGTCCTTTGAAATTATTGTTAAAAGTCCCTTTTATTTTTTTATCAAATTATCATCACAACAACCAATTTGTTACATCAGATTATTTCATTTAAATTTTTAAAAAAGTATGACATTTCAACCATAATATTTCCAATGACGTAATTACATGAATAATCAAATCAATCAATCAAAACATTAAAAAGCATCATAAAAATACATAAGACAAGTCATATGATCAAAAAAATATCTCATCTATATATATATCAAATATATGTACATCATATCAAAAATAGATTGGTATGCCACAATCTACATCTTGGCATACTCAATCCTCTCAATCATATATCCTCTGTGCAGTGTCTCGAGAACCCCTCGAGCTCTCGACCTCATCTCCTCCCCCGCCCTGAGGTGGAGGAGGTGGCCCCATCGTAGTCCGTGTGGTGCCATGAGTCCTGGATGCCGATCGTGATGATGTCCTAGACGACCCCATCACGACAGGCTCTACAATATGAGCTAGTAATGGCACTCTCTAATCTACTAGCACTACCTAGTAGTATAGAGCCTGATAGAATGTAACCTGGGCAATAGCGCGTGATAAATACTGAGTGCTTGCTCCTTCGCCCTGAGCTCTAAGCCATGTAGCCTCATCTTGCAATGTCTGCACCTAAGCTCACAGGTGGGCAACCTCAGCTTGGAGAGTCATCTCACTGCTCTCCCTAGTGTCAACACCCTTGCCCTTATCGAGCGATAGTGGCCTCTCTCTCTGTGGAGAAGGGGGTCTCTCCTCCCTCCTCTCCCACTGTCATGGCATCTACTGAGCCTGTGGCCTCCTCTACTCTCTCTCGTCATGACCTTGTGCTACCTCAATGGCCACCTAGTGCTGCCTCCCCATTCGACACACAACTACGTGAATTGAACCCTGAGCCCTTGTCATCCGAGGAGGGCGGATGCCTGCATACTAGGCATCGTAGCCATCGTCTACCCCAGTGTCGTCCCCATCCATTGGCTGAATGGGGGCATCATCTACATCCTGACTCCAGAAGTGTTGCATATCTAGAGCCCCGCTAACTGTAGTGTTATCCCAGACAGTTCAAGAAAACTCATAATCCCTGAGAGATGGGATCCCCTACTGTAGACCGAACTATCACAAAACTTGGTCATACCGATGGAGCTCCACATCTCCCCTCTTCATCCTTAGCCAATCGACTCACCTGATGTGAGCCAGCTCCTATCCGTCCTTGACCCACCCTGGATGATTCCTCCAAGGCCTCCAGGTGATCTGGTCCAGGACAAGGTCATCCAGCAGTCTCCGGGACATTGGCAGATCAATCCACCGCTGTGCCCCTCTCCAAAGCCACTAGTAGAAAACTTGAGGCCTCTCCCCGTCAATCCCTATCAAAGGAAGCCATATCGGCCTTCACACTGCAATGTGCTCCCAACACCAAACCTGTAGTAACGATGTCATAACCAAACATCGGTCGCCCTTATACACGACCCCGTGTAGGATCCTGTACAGTCGGCATAGAAAAAAATTGCCCCAAGAAAATCTGTAACCATGGTCATGCATGTTGTAGATCACATATGCTAGCACCCATGGTACCATGCACCTGTTCTGGTGGCACAACAAAAGTACACCTACCACTCTGGCCAAAACTTGTGTGAGTCTGGATGCCCCAGGCATCTGACGCAACGCCTCAATGTTCACTCTGCCCTTCTCCAGGGCGAAGCTCGGATCACCACACAATTGCATCATAGCGTGGCCCTAATTGGCCGCAAGAGTGATCAACCATCCTTGTATGGGGATCCTCAAAATCCTCCATACATCCTCCAATGTGGGAGTCATCTCCCCTGTGGGTAACCGAAAACAGGAAGAACCCGGATACCACCTCTCTGCTAGGGCTGTCAGTAGCCCCATGTCTATAGAAACCTGTGGCATATCTACCACATGCTGTAAGTCGGCTTGAGCCAGTTGATCCTGCTTTGCCTGTGATAGAGCGGCCAAGTCATCTCTCAACCTGTCGTATTTCCATTCTCTGCTCTTTAGTAAACCTCTCTACAACATAAGCAACACAACAAAAAATCATTAATAAAAACTCAAGTGATTAATAATGCAAGTAAAATTAGGTTCAATTTCATACAAATGATGATATCGTCCACTATTGGACGACATCATCCCAAATTTGAACAGAATCGTCTCTGATTTTGCAAGCCGAAATCGTCCCTTATTTGACAAAATCGTCCCCCTTTCATCGATTTCGCCCTTCGACGAAATCGGATAACTTGAGACGATTTCGTCGAAATTGGGATGATTTTGTCCTGACGATGTCGATGGCCCAAAAATGGCCATGATGCTCAAAATTTATTTAAAATAAATCTAAAAAGCATGTAAATTCAACTTAAAGCATTCTAAACTAAGTTTAGACTCTTACCCATAGCCCGCGTCGGACCTCTGTCGATCTGTGCGTTGTCTCCACCATTTTTTCTTACAGAGCTCCAAAAACCAAAAAAATGAACAGTAAAAATGAATTAGGGTTTTACCCTATTTTTCTTAATTTTATTCAAAACACAATTTAAAACATTTTAAAATTTTGCTTTTTCGCGCTTTTACCTCAAACGTTCGATTTGGGTAAAAACACGAAGGGGGCACCATAGTAAGCTGTCGTACGATTCGACCAAGAATCATCGCCTAAAAATGGGAATAATTTTTGCTTTCTCATAGATCGAGAAGAACTCATCTTTAATGCATTTTCTTCAAAAAATTTGCTAAAGAGGGGGCAAAATGTAGCACCCTAAAATTGGTGCAGTAAAACCTTAATAATTACACTTACTCTAGTAAATAATTCAAATTCAAATTTTAACCTCCAAAACTACTCCCAAATTGCCGCTTAATCCGTTTCCTCGTTTCTCGTGCAATTTTTAGAGTTTTTTTTGACCGTTTGACGATATCGTCGCTGATCAAATGATATCGCCTCAGATCAGACAATTTCATCTGGGCTAGGACGTCCAGACGATCTTGTCCCAAAACTAATTTTTCACAATTAGTCTCTATTCCAACGGTGTCTCTAATCCGAGCAGAAGCATGTCTGCACCGTTAGAGACCCTCATAGAAAAGACAAAAAGCTTCTCATGCTAACTCTCACTACACATGAGAAATTCATTCCTAGGGCTTGGACATAGACCTAGGGTTTTACATTATAAAAGGTGTAGGCCTAAGAGCACCAAGGGAGATCTTGATCCAGATAATTTATCCAGAATTTATTAGGACAAGTTATTGAGGAGAGCTTTCGAGACTTGGAGATTCCCCTTTGGAGATCACGTGTATGGCGAAGCCCTAAAAAATTGGAGAGCATAGCAACCATTATTTCAACATCGGATACAATATTTGATCCATAGCTTTGGAGCAAAGAGTACAGGAGTCACTTTAGCGGTCGTTATCTTGGATAGTTGCCCACGGGCTTAGCTTAGGGTTTTAGACATTAGATTCATTATTTTAGCATATCATTAGCATAGCATCATTTTATTTGTTCACATTCATAGCATTAGTCTAATTTGCACTTGCTTTCATTTGTTATATTCATTACTAACAACCTCATCCAGGGAGGTATTCTCGGACATCTAAGTTTATGTTGTTGTTTCATTGCTTACAGGGCCACAGGTTCATCAGACGGAATCTACAACATACGAGAGAAAAAGGGATCCCTCTAGGAAATAGGCCTAGAGAAGGAGGCATCTGTAAGCCCTCATACATTTTTGTGTGCGAAACATAGAAGATTTTGAAAGCGCACCACCTCTTTACGAAAGGGGCACTTTTTACCTATTTGTAACCTTATTGTATCGAAATGGGTATCCCTAAGAGGGACCGACATGTAATCGGGTTTCAATACAAATAGAGAGATCCATATTTGTTATTTTTATGTTATATTCTTTTCATTGTTTTCCATTTTGCTTTTGGGTTTTAATACATTGCAAGTAGCATAAAAATAGCAGTGCATGCGTTTAGGGGTTGCTAAAAATACAATAGGTGGGGTTATTTCAATTGATTTAAAACACACATGCTTATAGCAAATAAATATCTAAATTATTAAAATGAATTATCAAGTATCAATGGAAGGAATTGAATCAATTTAATTCTTTCAAGGATATTCAAGTTTAAATCTTATCCAATAATACATGTGGAATTGCCAAGTTATTGTTGTAATATTCAATATTGTTTGTTGTAATACCCAAAAATCTGGGATGTTTGTAGACTCATCCTAAAGTGCAGATGCAAGAAGGTGTTTAGTAGATCTGCTCCTCCATGGGACATAGTTTTAGCATACTTGACCTTTGATTTTTTGTTACATGTGGGATGCACTCATTGCCAAGTCTATGGAAATTCCAACACACCTTAATATGTTAATGATAGATTTCATTAGCTTTCTCATATGGTTCAATATCTTCAAAAGGTCCAACAAGAAACTAAAAATAAAGCAGTTAACAATGATGAGCAAGTTCAGGTTTTGATTACTTCTATTTATTCTTTGAAGACTTCAAAAGATATCACAGAAGACACCCAAAATATCTCCATATAACAGGCTCTCCCATAGATGAGTGTTGATATCTGGTGTATTTCGACAAGATATAGCTATAGTCTTTTTGTTGTTATTAGCTTCTATTCTTATGTATATTCAGTTATGTAGGATTTAATCCTTATCCACCTCATTTTATCTTTTAGCTGGTGGACAATGCTAGCACCATAATATTGTAATGTTTCGGTTAATGAATTAATATAATATAGCTTTTTATAAAAATATGAAATCACTTAGTTATGTTGGTAGATTAAAATTCTTAGGATGAAATGAAATATTTTTGAAGGAGGAAGTTACAAGTTGAAGACTACGGTTTTTGCAGGATTTCATTTACGGGTTTAAGACTAGGGTTTCTATAGGATTTTAGAGTGAATAACATTTACATGCTGAAGACTAAGGTTTTGCAAGGAGGAAGTTGCAGTTTAAATTTTTGGATAAGGATTTTACAGTGAACAACAAGAAGAAGTTGCAGATTAAAGTTCCCAGGATGAAATATAAGGTTTTTACAAGAGGAAGTTATAGGTTGAAGACTATGGTTTTTGCAAGATTTCATTTACGGGTTGAAGACTAGGGTTTTTGTAGGATTTTAGAGTGAACAACATTTACAGGCTGAAGACTAGGATTTTGCAAGGAGGAAGTTGCAGTTTAAATTATTGGATAAGGGTTTTACAGTGAACAACAGGAGGAAGTTGCAGATTAAAATTCTTAGGATGAAATGGAAGGTTTTTGCAGGAGGAAGTTACAGGTTGAAGACTACGGTTTTTGCAGGATTTCATTTACGGGTTGAAGACTAGGGTTTCTGTAGGATTTCAGAGTGAACAACATTTACAGGCTAAAGACTAGGGTTTTGCAAGGTTTTACAGTGAACAATAGGAGGAAGTTGCAGGCTGAAGAATAGGGCTTTTGCAGGATTTCATTTTTGGGTTGAAGACTAGGGTTTTTGCAGGATTTCATTTACGGGTTGAAGACTAAGGTTTTTGCAGGAGGAAGTTATAGGTTGAAGACTAGGGTTTTCATTTACGGGTTGAAGACTAGGGTTTCTGCAAGATTTCATAGCGAACATGAAAATTATAAACACTTTCAATATACTTTGTTGAACATATAAAACCTGAGGGTTTTGAACATGAGTGCGGGTGGGAAGGTGAGTGTGCAGGGTGGTCGGGTGTTTGAGAGCAAGGTGGAGGGTGGCCTGCAGAATCCGATTTGTGATGGTACCGATCAGGGTGGCAGTCTTGATGGTGGTCTCATTGGTGGTCTCAGTGTTGGTTCACAAGCGGATGGGGTGCTTGGGAAGGTTGGCAGTCAAGATGATGATTTTGGTGGCAATTACGGGGGTGATTTGCAAGCGGGTGGTGAGCTCGGGAAAGTTGGTGATCATTTAGAGCAAGTGGTCCTTGGGGGGCCCTCCCATGGGATTTTTGGAGCTATGGAGTCAGTGGGTCTGGCAGTGTCCTGTGGTGAACCCATGAAGGGGTCCCCGAGAAGCGGTCATCCATTTGACCTAGGTGAGTCTTCTTTCACTACGGTTACTACTAGGAGTTTATTTTCTTGGGCCTCGAAACCTCTTTTCGACCTTTCTTCGATCAGCAACAAACTTGTCATTCCGGATGAGTTGGTGGATGCTACCATGGTTGAAGGCTCGTGGAACCTGGTTGGGAAGTTTCAGGGAACCTGACCAGACCTCGATTCCATTCGATGGTGGGCTCTATTTAAATGGAAACCCTTGGGCTCCCTTGATATTGTGGCTCTATCCAATGCTTTCTTCCTTATCAAGTTGAGTTGTGAGGAGGACTCAAAATGGATTCTTGGGGGAGGCCCATGGTTTTTTGGTAAACGAGGGATTTTTTTGTGGAAATGGGGTCCGAACTTCAACCCCAAGACTCAAAATATTAATCTGGCACCCCTTTGGGTTTGCCTACCTAATTTGTCATTTCATTTATGGCACAAAGATATCCTAAGGGGTATAGCCAAAGCCATTGGGGAACTGGTTCTTATTGACTCGACCACCAGATCCAAGTCTAGGATGATATTTTCTAGGATGTGCGTAATGGTAGACCTAGAGGCTGAGCTACCGGGCCACATTGAACTTATCTCCAAGCAGGGTCCCTGGCTGTAGTAGATAGTCTATGAGAATCGACCCATTAGGTGTTCTTCATGTCAGAGATTTGGGCATGCGATGGGGTCTTGCCCTCGTAAAGCTTTTGGTAGTGGAGCTCCACAGAAGAACAAGCCAAAAAAGCTAGTCGAAAAGACCCAAGAACAAATGGTTCCTTCTGGAATAGGACAATCTAAGTCGAGCTTGAATGAGCTGGAAATGGGAGATAAGATTGTGGATCAAATCATCCCAGTTAATGTGTCTAAGTCTGGTGAGGTGGTGGTCCAGGCCCTGGAGGGTAGCCCTATCAAGTTGATGGCCCTAGAAATTGAGACCTGTATTCCATCAAAACTTATTCACAATTCCTACCAATGTTTGGCTTCTCAAGATCCGGTTTTGGAGGAACTTAGTTCTCCCCATAAGGCTACTGAACTTGCGGTCCAGGAGGAACTCAGTTCTCCTCGGAAGGCTTCTGAACTTGTGGTCTAGGAATCGGAGTCTCCAACTCTGCTTGACTTGAAAAAATCCTTATGTACGGGAGCAGGATCTTTGAGAACTTCAAAGTCCAAGCCAAAAACCAGAAGTTCAAAAAAAATTCAAATGGATGTGGGGACTAGTCAAAAGCCTGGTAAACCCTCAAACAAGATGGTAAGGTTCAAAGGAGCAGAATCAGATATCGCTGATGGAATTCAAACTCAACTTAAATTTGAGAAAGAGAAGGAGAATAAAAATAAACAACTCAAGCTGGAATCATTTTGTGGACCCCCCAATCCTCGAACGGGGGAAAATCTCCCAAACCATACAAATGAAGATGCTCTCTTGGAATATAAGAGGCCTAAATGGGCCTGCAAAGAAGAGGATTTTGGCATCTATCAGAATAGAAGTTCATCCAGACATTATATTTATCCAAGAAACCAAAATGGATAGGACCAATGTAGAAATTACCAAGGACATCATCTGGAAGGAAGCTGAGTTCGTAGTAAATTCTACTATTGGGGCTTTGGGAGGTCTTCTATGCCTTTGGGATCCCATGAAATTGGATGGTTCTGTACTTCTTATATCTAAAGGGTGATAAATATTCTTTTTTGCTGCAAAAATTCAGGATTTAAGTGGATCTCCTCTAACATTTATGCTCCTAACACTAGTCCGAATAGGGTGATTCTCTGGGATTCACTGAGCGCCATGAGGGGCTTGTTCAAGGATGAGGCCTGGGTTCTTGCAGGGGATTTTAATACCCCACTCTATCCCTCTGATAAGAAAGGGGGCTCTAATGTAAATTCTAGAAGCATGGAAGAGTTTGCTTCTTTCATGAACAACCAGGAGTTGATGGACATAGAGTTGAAAGGATCCAAATTTACCTGGACTAACAGGTGGGTGGGAAGCTAGAACATTCAAATCAAACTAGATAGAGTTCTGGTTTCGAAGGAAGGTCTCCCATTTTTTGGTGATGCTCTCCTTTGCTCCTTGCCTAAAATCGGGTCTGATCACAACCCATTAGTCTTGGAAAAAGTTCAAAATCAAATTATTTTCCCTAGGCCATTCAGATTTGAGGCGATGTGGCTACAACACTCGGATCTAGAGGCCAGAATTAAATCCTGGTGGCCACGGAATTTCTCCGGTCCTTTGATTTCCCAAGTGGCATCTAAGTTAAGATTTGTCAAGGCTAATCTTAAAACTTGGAATAAATTTATCTTTGGAGACATATTTCGAAGGAAAAAGGAGATATCCGAGCAATTAAAGGAGTTCGAAGTTGATGTAGCATCAAGGGAAGTAGAGGAAAGGGACCAAATCAGAGAAAATGAACTATTATCAAAATATCATAACTCGTTGGTCGAGGAGGAAATGCTATGGTGGCAAAAATCCAGATCTCTCTAGCTTTGGGAAGGAGATAGAAACACAAATTTTTTCATGCCTCTACCTTGAGGCATAGAAGCAATAACAGGATTAGAGAAATTCATTGTGCCAATGGGATGGTATTCACAGATATTGAGGATATTAGGAATGAAGCAGTTAGGTATTTTAGAGATCTCTTGTGTGTCATTGAAGACAGGGACCCACTCACAAAAGAGAGACTTCTCCAAAATATACCTGCTTCGGTTTTGGTAGAAATAAACTCTGCTTTGTGTGCCCCATTCAATGATGAGGAAATTAGGGAGGCGGTGTTCTCGATGGGGGGCCTCAAAGCTCTAGGTCCAGATGGATTCCCACCCATTTTTTTCCAGAGGTTTTGGCACATTTTGGGAGAAGATATTTGTAATGCCATGAAGGAAATCCAGGCATCGAATTTTATTCCACCTGACATCAACTCTACTTTCCTTGTCCTTATTCCTAAGATGAAAGGTGCTAAGGAATTCAAGGATTTTAGGCCCATCAGCCTCTGCAACATGCTACTAAAAATTCTCACAAAAACTTTAGCAAATAGATTGAAAGTCCACCTTCCAGGTATTATTGATTTACCCCAAAGTGGGTTTGTGGTCGGAAGACAAATTCTTGATGGCATCATTGAAATTCATGAACTGATACACTCTCTGGATAAGAGTGGCAGACCAGGTACCCTTCTGAAACTTGACATGGATAAGGCCTATGATCGGGTTTCTTGGGAATTTCTGTTAAAAGTTATGGAGAAATTTGGATTTAATCAGGAATGGTTGAGTTTGATTAAAGCCTGCATTTCATCAATGAAGTTTTCTATCATTGTTAATGGATCCCCGATAGGTTATTTTGGTAGTTGTAGGGGTCTCCAGCAAGGGGATCCCTTATCTCCTTATTTATTCATCCTGTTGGCAGAATCCTTGGGAAGAGCTATCAAAGTTGAACCTTCTATAGTAGGCATCAACCCTGCAAGTGATTCTGATCCAATTTCACACCGTTAGTTCATGGATGATACATTGCTATCCTTCTTGGCTTCGATTCTACAAGCTCGGGTGATTAAAGCCATTCTTTCTGACTATGAGCAGGTCGTTGGGCAGAAGATTAGCTTTAAAAAAAGTAAGATTTATTTTTTCAACACACCAGTTAGAAGGTAAAGAAATCATTGCTGAAATCTTGGGGTGTGCGATTGATTCCCTTCCATCTGTTTACCTGGGAATGCTGCTCTTCAAAGGTGGAGTCAAAGCTTCTTTGTGGGAATCGATGGTGGAGAGAGTCCAGAGGAAGCTAGCAGGGTGGAAAGGGGTGCTCTTGAGCCAAGATGGTAAGGCCCTTCTAGTTAAAACTACTTTACAAAGCATTCCTATTTATTTCCTTTCTCTGTTCAAGGTGCCAGGGACAATTCTTAGAAAATTAGAGCAGATTCAATGCTCCTTTCTTTGGTCCAGATCTCAGGACAAAAAGAAGTTTTCCTTAGTAGCTTGGGATCAAGTTTGCAGTTGTAAGGATATGGGAGGACTTGGTCTGAGGAAAATGAGTTTAATGAACAGGGCCCTTATAGCTAAGCAAGGGTGGAAGTTGGCCCAAAATGCTAATACAAACTGGGTAAAAATTTTAAAATCCAAATACTTGGGGAACGGGGATTTTATTTTTTTTGATCCCAGCCCATACCAAGGATCTGCATTCTGGAAAAGCGTGGTTAAAATTCGAGCAGATGTTTTGAAGGGTGGTTGTTGGCTTCTGGGTAATGGTTAGAGGATCAATTTTTGGAGAGATAGGTGGGTAGCAGATAGACCTTTAAACTCCATTCCTACCTTCTCTCAGGCCAAATTTATCACAACACAGGCTTTTGGATCAAGGGTCTATGATTACTTTGAGATGGTGAATGACAAAAAATATTGGAAACCTCTTTCCTTCCCCAACTGGTCTCAAGATGAGGAATCCACTTGTAAAGCCCTTTCAGAATTGCTAAAATACATTGTTATAGTCTCTGAAGATAAACAAGATAAGCTGGTTTGGGGAGCTAAAAATAATGGATGTTTCTCGATCAAATCGGCGTATGCACTCCTTGACGATCATGAAGAGCCTTGGTTCCTAGCTAAGAAAATTTGGCGCAAAGGTCTCACGCCCAAAGTGAATATATTTTTTTGGTTGGCTATGCAGGGAAAGTGCTTAACGCTGGATAATTTATAGAAGAGAGGTCTTAGTTTACCCAATAGATGTTATCTGTGTGGGCTAGCGGAAGAATCTCCCGAGCATCTATTCTCCCTGTGTTCCTATTCTAAAGAAATTTTTGGGATGTTGCTTCATCTAGTGGGAATGGATTGGGTTCCCCCTAAAGAGCTAAATGCCCATGTGGAGCAATGGAGCACTCCCTATTTGTCGCCTCAGATTCGATCATTCACATCCTTTGTCCTCCCTCATCTGTGGTGGCGGATATGGAAGGAAAGAAATTCCAGAGCTTTTAAGAACACTTCTCATCACCTAGAGTTAGTTTTCGTTAAGACTATCCTTGCCATGGTGGAGAATGTTGATCTCCTATCCTTGGATGTGAGGAATATTGGTACGAAAGTTGGGATAGAAAATAATTTGGGTTTTAAATCTTCTCTTGCTTCGGTCCCGAGAATCCATCACCCAGTAAGAGCAGACACTGTTTGGGAACTACCCCCTCTTGGGTGGATAAAATTAAACTTTGATGCGGGGGGGGGGGGGTATTTTTTTTTGGACAATCTCAAACCTATTGGAGGAAGTGCATAAATTGGCCCAAACATTTGAAATTGTCCAGTACCAACATGTGTTTAGGGAGGGTAACAATTCGGCCGATTTTTTGGCTAACCTAGGCACCTCTCAAAATGACATCACAATTTGGAACAGGGAGTTTTCGGAAGGCTTAATCCAACTAGCTAATGATGTCAAAAGAAGGTAATTTGCTTGCTGCTTATTTGGTGGCCAGAGTTCGGCTCTATTCAAGGGGGATTTCGCGGTACTTTTTAAATTTTAGGAACCATATTTTTTTAATTCAAACAAGAGGAGATCCTAGCCCTGATGGGGTGGGAAGAGTGGGAACCAAAGGATGAAGAGCTGGGGAAGGAAGCTGGACCCAGCGGAACCAAGAACTAGGTTTCGATTCTGGGTGGTTTGTTGGGAATGTTTTTTGTCCTGTCCTTTTTGTTTTGTTAGTCTAGTTAGCTCGGCCAGGGTGTTTGCTCTCCCTTGCGTGGGATTGAGCTGCCTTAGGCTATCTCAGAATTTTAGGAGTATGTATGGAATTATTTTGGTAGCTTTGTTTGGGTTTGATCTTATTGGATCTCTGGATCCTGGTTTCTCTTTTGGTGGCCTATGGGCCTCCCTTAATCTCTCGAAGTTGTGTGGATCCATTTTGTAAAAGGTTTGGGGTTCCTTTCAAAACCCCTTCTTCCACCAAATAAAAAAAATATCAATGGCATGAATTGAATTGATTAAATTCTTTCACATTTTTAGAGGATATTAAATTTCAAATATTATCAAACAATACATGTGGAATTGCCAAGCTGTTGTAATATCATTGTCAATATAGTTTATTGTAATACCCATATATTGTTCATTGCTATTATAATACCATTATATGGTCATGATGTAATAGGCGGGGTCATTTAAATCAATTTAAAAAACAAATGCTTAGAGCAAATAAATATCTAAATTATTAAAATGAATTATCAAGTATCAATGGTATGAATTGAATCAATTAAATTCTCACTTTTAAAGAGGATATTCAAGTTTAAATCTTATCAAGCAATAAATGTGGAATTGCCAAGTTGTCATCGTAATATCATTGTCTTGTCAATATGGTTTGTTGTAATACCCATATATTGTTCATTGCTATTATAATACCAATATATGGTCATAATGTAATATGTGAATTCATTTCAATCCATTTAAAAAATAAATATCTAAATTATTAAAATAAATTATCAAGTATCAATGGCATGAATTGAATCGATTAAATTCTTTCTCTTTTAAAGAGGATATTAAAGTTCAAATATTATCCAACAATACATGTGGTATTTCCAAGCTATTGTTGTAATATTCAATATGGTTTATTGTAATACCCACATTTTTCATTGTTATTATAATACGATTATATGATCATGATGTAATAGGTGGGCTAATTTCAATATTTAAAAACAAATGTTTATGGTAAATAAATGTTTAAATTATTAAAATGAATTATCAAGTATTAATGGTATGAAATTAAATTAAATTATATATATATATTGAGGTTAGGGTGAGAAACCCCTTATATATATATATATATATATATATATATATTTTGATTGAGGTTAGTGTGAGAAACCCCTACGACCAACACTCAGGGCTGGGCATCCCCATCCCAACCATGATCTCTCATAAGGGTGAGATTTGAGCTTATCAATAGGGGCCATACACACATCCACCCCCTCACACACTTGCCCATGCTACGGTTTGAACCTTGGACATCCCAAAGAAAAGCCAAAGATCGAACCATTGCACTGTCCCCCAAAACATTGACATTACATATTTATTGATGTGAAAATGTAGATTTAAATCTTTAAATAATTATAATAGTGCATGATAATAAAAATTAATTCAAGCAATTAATTAAGATATAATTTATATGCAAAAAAATTTATTAAACGAATTAGGATTATTAATATTACATGTAAATGTAATATTAACATGTAATATTAAGAGACCTCTTAATCCAATAGGAAAGAAATTTAAGTAGAAAATTCTCAATGAATTATGGTCCTTTATCCCATTGCACATATGTTGGGTTGTATGGAAGGAGAGGAACCAATGCATCTTCCAAAACCGTAGCAATATCGAAGTTGAGGTATACCAGATTGTTAAACTCTATGTTAGTGAGAATTATTCTCTTTGTAGGCCACTAGATGATGGAAAGGATGGTGAAATGATTAAGGTGCTTCAACTTCTCTCCCATGAGGAAAGCAACAGAGGGAGTAGCAAGCCTGAAGTATGAGGTGCTACCACCCAACCCAACTATCGAGGAGAAAATATAGTGTGTGGTTTTCAAAACCTTCTTTAAAAAGAAGTAATTTTGCTAATTTTTAGGTTTCTTTTTGTATTGTTCTAACTGGGTATGCTTTATTTTTGTTAGGATTTCATTGGGGTTTTGTTACTATATGATAAATGTATATAAATTATTATGCTTCGATGTTGCTAAAGTATCACTGGGGCTTTGTTGATTTTATGTAGATGTATGAAACTTTTTTGTAAAAATATTTTGGGGACCTTGTTCAAAAACCCACCCTTTATTTACCTAACCATAAAACAATATTACATTTAAATATAGTGCCTCAATGCTACCTTGGGATTAGTAATTTTGAATGAGAATGAAATAGTGAAATCAAGTTGTAGATGCCTCACAAAATCCTCTAAAGTTTGTCTAAGTCTAGCATAGGTGTCGATTGGCTTAGGAACAATTTTCTTGTAGAAGGTTTTTATTGGCTTTGAAGTGATTCATTTGCAAAGTGGCCCAATTGGCTCTAGGGTGTCAATTTGTCATGACTAGCTAGTGATTTTCTTGTAAAAATAAGTGTTTTTCTTGATAACTAGAGTGAATCAATAGATGAGTCGTATGCAGGTATAAATGAAGACATGGATCTTGAGGCAAATTTTTTAAGAGAAATATTCTGGGATATAGTGGCACACTACGTAATTGTAGGAGCTTTCTAAGAATGTTAGAGGTATAAAAGACTTGGCGGTGCATAATTTTGCTAAATATACCCCAAGCATTTACTTTTATTAGGAGTGATTATTTCTCAACCTAGGTAACTTAGGGGTAAAATCCAAAAATAAATAGGAGCCTAATGCTCCATTATATTCATATTTTGACCATGAGAATTCAAAGCTACACTCTATGAAACCCACATTGTGCTTTGAACTCATGAGATTATAAGAAATTGGCAAGTCCTTATGCATTCCATTAGTGGTACTATCCTCCTAGTTTTTGTAGTGTGCAACAATTTTTGCATTGCCCTTTTAGCCCATATTTTTATTTTCTTATAACTTTTATATCTAATGAACAAGAGAACATTGATGTTATTTGAATTCTCATGTATTGATTGATCATATACACTTTTCTCATTATAGTTAAAACTTGTATTTTACTTTAATCCTCGTATCGTTAATATTTCATGCATGTTTATTTTTTATACTTTACTTTTGATGCCAATAACATAAGTTAGTTGTAAGATTATTCCACAAGGACAATGGGAAGCTAGCCTAAATTTAACAGTTTCGAGAAGCCATTGGCACTCCCTTCTAACTTTATTGAAACTCAAATTGGAATGCAAATATTAAATTAGTAGCTAGGGCTATTTCATAGTTCAACATATTTTCTGGTACACCCTATAGGATAAACCTTTAATTTCCTTATATTTTGCTTAATTTGGCAAAAATTCCTCAAATTTTGCATCAAATTAGTATTGATCCTAGATGAAGTGATTGGCTAAAATTGAGTGAATTTTTGCTAAGTCCACTCAAAGGAAGCAATTCACTCTAAATTTAGAGTGATTCATTTTGTTTGAGCTATTCACTTGAAAAATTATCTAAGTCAAGTTTTGCAAGTGATTCGCTTTGAATTGCAATCAATTCACTATGAATTTCTTGCAATTACACAAGTTGAATCCATAACAATTTGATAAGGCCAAGGATTTGATTTATCAAGCCGATTCTCAAATTGACTTTAGAAATTCATCATTTTTATTATTTATGCTCAATATTTGTGGATACTTTGTGAATGGTAAATCTAATATAAATTCCAAAATATAAAATATTTTTGCAAAGAAAATTACATGAATAACATCAAAGCATTATCAAACCTCAATATTGACCTTATATATAAATATATCATGGAAAAAAAACTTTAAGGCATATTTTGAGCCATTTTCACAAATCTGTTAGTGATTCACTCAATTTAGTAAGTGATTTGCTTTGAAATAGTAAAATTTTACCAAGTTAGATCTAATGAGTGATTTGCTCCAAATCTAAAAAGCAACTTGCTAAGAAATATATGATTCTTCCTCTCCCTCTCATGATAAGATTCACTCTAGTTTCAAAGTGATTCACCTGAACCATTTTCATCTAAAAGTTTTATAAATTCATAATTTGTGAGAAAATTGCTTGAAATTATAAGTGAATCATTTGATTTTGTACACAAATCACTCTAGTTTGTGGGAAAAGCACTCCATCAACAATATTTTACTAAGTTAAGTTTTACTAGCAAATTAACTGAAATTACAATCAAATTGCTTGACTTTGCAAATGAATTGATCTAGTTTGTATGCAAATCACTCCGTAGAAAATGTTTTGAAATTTTATAAATTTTAACCTCAAAACTCTATCCATGTAAGATTATGAATACACACTTGAAGATTCAAAAATGAGGAAAGAACATTAATCAATAAACCTTTTTGCATACCATCAAAGAAACATGAAAAGGAAAAGAAAATAACAAAGAACCATGTGGGTGCATCCATAAAATGAATTCGAGGATATTGTAGTGTCTAATCTCATTTCCTCAAAGGAAAAAAGCCCTACAATTAACCCTATTAGTCAAATTTTCATACCATTAGAAATATATTTCTTATGCCAACAAAGGAGTTACTTTTTTGCTTTAGCAAAACTTGGTTCAATACGAGTCTGACCTTAACACATACAAATATCCTTTATGGTAAAACCACTAATATAAGTAACTTCATGAAAAACCCACTATTTGAAAGATAAAATTATAATGCTAGCATGAATTCACCCCTACCTATAATACCCCAAACATCCTTTCTATAAGCATTTATTTAACACAAAGGTAACCTAGATATAATTTGTTAAATACATCCAACATTCCACATGCTCAAAATATAACTCTAAATGTAGGATCTTTGGAAAAAATATAAAATAAAAGCCTTGATCGTAAAGCTTAGTTGTCAGTTAGATAAATGAGGTCATAGGTATCTTAGAGAATCACCCATAGGCTAACATGGCCTCTAGCTAGTTAGGCACAACAAAATTTACAATGCCCATATCCTCTTAATCAACAAGTCCCACAAAAAGGTATAAATTACCCTCCTCCACATCCAAATATGCAACCTCCTCCAAATTAGTAGTGGGTGTAGATACCCAAAATAAGACTACCTTACCAAACCAAAATCATCATTGATCCACCAAGAAATCAAGTTAATCATGTCTTACTGTAGACATGGAAAATTGTCCCATAAAAATGAGTCACTTTTCCTCTTAGATCCCTAAGAAGTCCCTCAAGCTTGCTAAGGGTAAGTTTGGGCTTCTTTTCTCTCTTTTGCTTGCTTTTTCCCTTGGCCTTACCAAATTCATGGTCATCTAGGATAGGGCACAAATTCAACAAAAAGTTTTTCTCTTGAAAATCCTAAAATTTGGGCCAACCTCTATGGCATCGACTCTTGGCCAAGGTTATTTTTTATTTTCTTTCCTTAACCCCTCCAAACCTCCTATAAATAGAAGGATTGGATCCCCTTTTTCTCCTAGTTCTATTCAGATTCTACCTAGCTAACAAGATTTCAAGATCTAACTTTTTTGGAAAATGACACTATTTCATGTTAATAAAACATTAACCAAGATTATGATATTATGCATTGAAACATAACATCAAGATAAGATCACACATGAAATGTACATAGAAATATTGAGATAGAAATTGCACAAAAGAGATATGTCACTATATTATGCTTCCATATTTAAGGTATGATACGACAATGGAGAGTTATCTCCAATATAAGACAATACATGACTTTTCAGTCCTCAAATTTTTTCTCTCCTCTACATGTCCGAGAAATGAAACCTTTCACATTATTGTCATTAAGACAAGCTCTCAAAATGCCACATGTCAATGTGACTCTTCATACTCCTCTCTCTTTTGATACATTGCATTTTCACAAAGTGACACATAAATTAGACCAAATAATGTAATACTCACAACACCCCCCTTTTGGTAAAAAACCTTTTATAAATTTTGATGATTACATATTTCCCCTTCATCAAAATTGTCTTCATTCTCTATGTGCCACTATCTCTATATCTTATCAACTTTTGATCATACTTGGTTTCCTTTTGAAGAAACTATACAACATGCCTTTTAGCTTATCCCAATCATTTATATCAATCCATCCACAATTCATTTTTAATCTATATTATTTTCTTTATTTTTGTAGAAAAAACATGTGTGAATGGTTATATCCTCCAAAAAATTTACAAGAATAGAGATTCCAACATTTCTCTATCCTATGACCATATTTACCACAATGCTCACATTTGTTTTCTGTCACCAATTTGCTATCATTATTACCTATTACAAATTTTATGCTTGAATCATTTTGATTCACCTATCCTGTGTACCCAAGACCTTCACATTTTGGTCTTATTATTGGTACAAATGGTTCTTTCATGCCTTGTTCATGCTTTCCCAAACCTTTATGTTTTTAGCCAATTTTTTTATAGAAATTTGAAACCAATTCCCTTAGTTTCTTCTCAAAATGGCCAAAATCATCATTACATTGCTCAACATAAATTTGAGCATCACTATTTCTATCATAATTTGAGTCTATGTCCTCATCAATTACAATGGCATAGGCTCTCTCTGAACAATTAGGAACCATGTGCAAGTCACTTTCATTTGGAAAGGGATCACAACATGCATATTTTTTCTACTCACAAAGATCATTAGTATCACAACATTCATCCACCATTATAGGCTTCAAATCATTAGTGTCATAAACAACATCCTTCATCAATGACTTGTTTCCTTGTGCTTTGATTTTGGAAACATTAAGAGTAATTATCCCCTTATATATTGCTTTCCATAAAACAATAGGTATAGTGAAAAAATTTTCATTACTATCATTAGCATCATTAAGGATTCCTTGCATGCATTTTTGAAGTAGTAAACATTCTCCTATTTTGGCTTCTTCAATAATGGAATGTAAATATAAATCTAGACAAGGTTATAAAACCGGGCTCTGGCGATTTGGCTTTTGGCGGGAAATTTTCTGTGACGGCGCCTGGTGTTGCTCGAGGGACTCTGGCCCGAAGATTTTGCCTAGGGCTTAGGGGGGTTGTCTCTGCTTTTGCCTGAAGATTCTGTAGTGGTTCCGGGAGGGCCCGATGGGGTCTCCTCCTTGTTTCTCCTGCTGGGAGAAAGATATCATATGCTGAGAAATTGAAAGATTTCCCCTCGCCTTCCACGGACGGAGCTCGCCGGAATGCTTTTCAATCGATACTCAAGACTGCTGCCAATGGCCCACATGCTCACCGCGTTAATGGTTGCCTCCCACAATCTTCCTCCAGGCCCAAGATTGTAATAGAACCAATGCTGGTCGAAGATACAGTCGTCTACCGCGCTAATCACGACTTGATCTGCAAATTCATGGGCATCCGGCCCACTCTGAATTTTCTGCACACCTGGGTTCGTCAGAACTGGGAGCCACACGGTGAGTACTCTCTATGGCCTATAAGCAATGGGTATTTCATCATAAGTTTCTCTTCTTTAGCAGATAGAAACAGAGCATTTGAATCGTAGAAGAGAAACCATGGACCAAACAGGGTTATTTATCCAACCCCGGAGAGTGGGTTTCGACCCCCGCATCGAACCCACGGCTGTCCCGGTCCTGGATCCGCCGTACGCTCTCCCGATGGAGTTTTGGGGTGAGCAGTGTTTTGGAATTAATAGGTAATTCCCTAGGCAGATTTCTGGGAGTCTCCAAAGATACCATAGAGGTAAATACTATTGTCTTTGCTAGAATATGTGTAGAGATGGACATTAGTCAGCCTCTACCACCGAGGTGGAACTTGAGCTAGCAGGAGTACCCTGGATCCAGCAGCTAGACTATGAGGCCCTACCTTTCAGGTGCCGTGTATGCCATAAGCATGGACATTTGGCAAGGTTCTGCCCAAACGCAGTGAGCACAAAAACGGAGGCTCCGAGTGGAATGGCAAACCGCCCTAGAGAGGGTAAGTCTAGTCCGGTCAATGAACCCTCTAGCAATTCTCCGAGTCCCGATGCTCAACAGATGGCTTTGAACAGTGAAACGAAAGAGAAACAAAAAGAAAAATGGCAAGGAACAGTGCACAGCTCAAGCCAAACAATCGGTATGAAATTTTCAAGTCATTAGTGGATCTGGAGGACCATTCTATGGAAGGAGTGGTTGGGAATGGTGAGAATGTCAACACTCCACCTCTTGTTTCTCCTTCCTTCACTCCCGTAGTAGAACAGGTGACTGTGCCAGCTGAGTACCTGCAGTCAGAGAATCCAGGGGCCTTGGTTATTCACTCCCCAACACAGCCGGCTATAAAAGATGTTACCATGGGAAATGCAGAGAAAAACAGAGAGAGGCCTACTTTAGGGATTTCCTAGGTGGAAAATAGATCAAGAAACAATAACTCTCAAGGAGCGGGAAGAAAATCCAATAAGGAATTACTAATAGCCCAAGGAGATAAGTTAATCAATGAAGGATTGGTGAGGTCCATTGATTCTTACTGCTCACAAGGTTTTCAATGATTATTCAATCTTGGAATATTAGGGGTTTAAACAGTAGAACCCATCAATATCCTATTCAAAGACTCTTAGAAAACCGAAAAACAGATTTTTTGCTTCTCCAGGAGACCAAAATGTCTTTAGATATCATGAGTAAAACCGCTACTAAAATCTGGCGGGGAGCTGGGTATATGGACGTGGCTGCCCAAGGAGCTTCAGGGGGAATTGTTACCCTTTGGAACCCTCTGGTCTGGACTGCTTTAGATCATGTAGCTTGTAGGGGTGTTCTTTCTTCTCTTTTCAGAAATAACTTCAATTCTGAACTGATCCTTATTACCAACTTTTATGGGGCCCAAGATCTTGAAGGCCAGAGGCTCCAATGGGACGCTGTTCACAATATGAGAGCAAACAGGGAGTGTTTTGACTGGATTATTGCAGGGGATTTTAATGCAAAATTATCTGTCCGGGACCAGGAAGGTGGCTCCCCTACTTTAGACCCAGGGGATCGGCTTTTGATTGCCCAAGTTCAGGCCTTTAATCTAGTGGACGTTCAAGGCCCTAGTGTTTTTTTCACTTGGACAAACAAGAGAAAGGAGCCACATAGCAGGAAGGTCAAGTTAGATCGCTTTTTGGTCTCGGAGGAGGCTTTTGTTAAATGGACTTTAAAGTTCCAGATTTTGGAGGGCCCTATTTCGGATCATTTTCCCATCTTGCTTGAGGGAGGGACTTCGAGAGGACAAGCACTTTAGGCCTTTTAAATTTGAGAATTTTTGGTTACAAAAGGAGGACCTTCGACAAAAAATTTCTCAATGGTGGACAGAAGGCCGCCCACCTTTTGGGACAGCAATGTTCAAATTTCATAAACAGCTTCAATTTGTCAAATTTCAATTGAAACAGTGGAGGAAAGGAAATAAGTCGGATTTCCAGTCCCAAAGGGCTCCCTTGGTGGCTAGATGGGAGGAGGTTCAGAAACTTTTTAGGGAAGGGTCAATTACTGAGCAACTCAAATCTGAAGATGACGAACTGCGTAAAGCGGTTGAGGACATTGACAACCAAGAGGAGTTATACTGGAAACAGAGGGCTAGAAATACTTGGTTATTAGAAGGGGACAGAAATACCAAATTTTTTCATCGGTCAGCTTGTGCTAGGAGACAGATGAACAATATGGAAGTTCTCAAAGATGAACAGGGAAATGTCTTCGATACTATTCCTCGGTATGCACTCCCATGCTATCGATTACTTTTCTAAACTTTTTAAGGAAAGTATGCAAGAAGATATTGAGGCTCGTAACGAAGTTCTTAATGTTATTCCTCCTATTATCTCTCGAAGAGGACAACCAGCACTCGCTTAGACCCATTGAAAGGGATGAACAGAGAAATGTGGTCTTTGGTATGAGTTCTGGAAAATCTCCCGGTCCAGTATGGCTTTCCTATTGAATTTTTTCAAGCTTTCCGGGATACCTTGGAGGAGGATGTTCGGTCAGCATCGAGGAATCCAGATCCAATCGCAGAATGCTCAGGGCGATCAATCACACCTTCATTGCTTTAATTCCGAAAGGGGAAGTGGGGACTCATATCTCTGATTTCAGGCCTATTGCTTTATGCAATGTGATTTACAAAATCATCTCTAAGATAATGGCTGAGAGGCTTAAACCCCTTCTTCATAGCATCATTTCTCCTGAACAGGGGGGCTTTGTTGAGGGAAGACAAATATTGGATGGGGTGATTTTGGCCCAGGAGGCCATCCATTCAATGCAAACTTCGGGCAACAAAGGCATGTTCATTAAACTGGATATGTCCAAGGCTTATGACCGGGTGGAGTGGTGCTTCTTGTCGAAAATTCTGGCTGCCTTTGGCTTCTCTCAGGAATGGATTGCTTGGGTTATGAGTTGTGTTTCTTCTCCCTCCTTTTCTCGTTCTCATTAAGGGCCTTCCCTCGCTTCCTTTCGGCGCCTCCCGTGGGCTCCGCCAGGGAGACCCTTGTTCTCCCTATCTCTTCCTTCTCTTGGCTGAGGGTTTGGGAAGACTGTTTTTGAGGAGAAGGCAACAAGGTCGGCTTTCTGGTATCAAGGTTGGGGAGGAGACTCTGACTCACTTGCAATTTGTGGATGATACGGGTCTGGTTGGTGCGGCCACTCTTCGGGAAGCTAGAGGAATCAGAGACACTTTGAATGTCTACCTAAGGGCTTCAAATCAGGTTCTTAATGACAGGAAGTCCAAAGTGGTCTTTTTCAATCTCGACCAACGGCTTCAGGAGCGTGTTATTGACATCCTGGGATTCACTAGGTCCTCTCTTCCAATTGTTTACCTGGGGGTTCCCCTTCATTTCAAAAAGTTAAATGCTGATATTTGGAAGAACCTGTTAGCAGGCATCAAAGACAGAATGAATCATTGGGCCCATAAATGGCTAAGCTACGGGGGTAGATTAACCTTCTTGAAATCAGTTATTCAGGCTTTGCCGATCTATAAATTCTCAATACTGACTGCCCCTCATACCATCTGGAAAAAGTTGGACAAAATGGCTAGAAGATTTTTGTGGGAAGGCGCAAAAGGGAAGAAAAAATGGGCCTTGGTTGGGTGGGATAAAGTTACCCAGCCTAAGGATAAAGGAGGGTTGGGCTTGAGATGCTCTATGCTTAATAACAGGGCTTTGGCTGGAAAACTGTATTGGCGGTGGGTTTCTCAGCCATCCTCTCTCTTCAAGAGAATTCTTTCCAAGAAATATTTGGGGCATGTCCATCCCAATGAGGTGGGTCGCTTTCCCTTGGAAGGTCCTGGTTCTTTAGTGTGGCAGACTCTCAAGCTTGGGTCCCAGATTATCAAAGATCAATTATTCTGGAAAGTGGGGAAAGGAGACAAGGCTCGCTTCTGGACAGACTCTTGGGACCAGCATCCGCCCATTATTGTTTTGTTCCCCGAGCTTCATCCTATCATGACCGCCTTAGAAGCCTAGGGTTGGATCCTTATTGATAAGTATCTTCTTACCAGTCATTTGGGGGGGTATACTTTTAAAAAGTTTAAGCGATGGGAGGAGTGGCCAACCACCGTCTCTCCGGAGTTGGTGCCTATCCCGCAAAAAATATTGTCGTAAAGGTTCCTCACGGGGAAGGATGAGGAAGATGAATTAGCCTCGGGGCCATGGAAGCCTTGGGGTCTACCTCGCTTAAGGCCGGATATGAAGAGATCCTCCCTGAGCCTCCCCCACACTCTTTTCCGGTTCAGCATTGGAAAAGGATTTGGCATTTAAAGGGTTGGCCGAAAGTGAACTTCTTCGCTTGGCAACTTATGCATAATGGTCTTCTCACCTTTGACAATCTCAGACGTAGGGGTTTCAATGGCCCCTCTCAATGTGCTTTATGCCTCCATCATGAGGAAACTGCAGACCATTTGTTTTTTGAGTGTCCTTTTACTCATCGATTTGGGAACGCCCGGTTCTTGCAATTTAAACTCCGGGCTAATGGTGTTCTCAATCGTACCAATATTTGGGAAAAATGGAAAAGGGGCAGGTTCAATTCTATAGCTCTCCGAACTGGTTGGCAGTTAGGCTTTCTCTTCATATGGTGGCAAGTTTGGTTGGAGAGAAACGCACGGATATTTAGAAACACTTTCTCCTCGATTGACGGTGTTTGGCGAGTCATCCGGAGCAAAGTCACGTAAACCGTTGCTACTCTTGCCAATGAAAAGAATCAAAGCTACTCTTGGGCATCCCGAAGAGAGGGTTGAGGGTCTTGAGAGGCAAGATAGATCATGCTCGGAAACCCCCCCGAAGGCCGGATCAAGATCAATACCGATGGGGCCGCAAAAGGCAACCGGGCAACGCAGGAATTGGTGTTGTTTGTCGGGATCACTTGAGTGCGGTTCTTTACTGGGAACTGCAGGGATTGGGCAGAGCCACGAACAATGAAGCCGAAGCCTTGGCCATTAAGTCCGCGTCTATCTGGGCTGTTAAGCAGGGTCACCGGAGAATAATTCTTGAATCTGATTCTCAAGTCCTGATCGGCGCTCTAGATTGCTTGCGGAATTTCTCTTTAAAAGCCTGGAGACTGCGGATGTTGATATCTCAAATCAAGGAGTTATGGAGGGAGTTAGATGATGTCATCCCTGTGTATGTGAGTAGAAATCGAACACGGTAGCTGACTTCCTTGCGAAGATGGGTGCTGAGAAAGAGGTAGGTGTCCAGCTGCACAGTGATATGCCTATGATAGATGAAGAGATTCGGAGTGGCCTGGAACGATCTCTACATCCATGAGCTCAAAAATGACTAAGGTTCGTTTCTGTCGCGATATCGCGACATATTGCGTCGTCTTGACCCGGTTTGGTTTTCTGTCGCGATTTCGCGACATGTTGCTCTGTCGCGACATGTCGCTCTATCGCGACATGTTGCTCGTCGCGACATGTCGCTCTGTCGCGACCTGTTGCTCTGTCGCGACTTGTCTCTATGTCGCGACCTATCCTGGAAAACTGTAGCGATTTCGCTACCCTTCTGGTTGCTGTGGCCTTGGGAGGATTTTTGTAGCGATTTCGCGACATGTTGCGTCGTCGTGGTCGTTGATGAGAAGGTGTCGCGATGTCGCGACCTTTTTGGTAGGTTTTGCTGCTGGAGGAAAAGTGTCGCGATATCGCGACGCTTTGAGAAAAACTGCATGAAAGGGAAAAACCGTCGCGATATCGCGACAATCTGTGTGAAAAGCTACTATAAGGAAAATCTGTCGCGACTTCGTGCTTTTTTTGAGGAAGGGACTCATAGGGGCATCCTTGTTGTGATTTTGAGATGTGTTGAGCAAAATTTAGTAAAGGGGGAAAAACCGACGCGTTATCGCGACCTTTTTGAGAAAAGCCTCCCAATGGATAACCTGTCGCGATTTCGCGACATGTTTATGGAAAGGAAGCACAGGGGCAAACCTCGTAGCGATTTCGCTACGCTTCGGAGAAAAACAATCGGCAGGAAAAACGTCGCGATATCGCGACTTGTTATGGTAATGGGCACCTCGGGCTGAACATGTCGCGATTTCGCGACACTTTTACCGGATGGGGCGCCCTTTGGTTTTCTTGTCGCGATTTCGCTACACTTCCGGCCAAGTGGGACTCCAAGGAAAATTCGTCGCGATGTCGCGACACTTTCTCAAAGTTGCTGATCAAAGGGGTCCTCGTCGCGATTTCGCAACAGTTTCGGGGAGCAGATGCTTTAAGGCTTTCTCATCGCGATTTCGTGACACTTTTGGCGTTTGGGTGATTTGGTGCTGTGGCTGTAGCGATTTCGCGACCTTTTTCGGGTGTTGTGGTTCCGGCGCTTTTTGTCGCGATATCGCGACATGTCGCGATTTCGCGACTTGTCGCGTTATCGCGACTGGGTGTTGTGGCGCGGCGGTTGTTTGGTTTTGTGTCGCGATTTCGCGACATGTCGCGTTTTCGCGACATGTCGCGTTTTCGCGCCCTTTGTACTTCTGGTCTCTCTGCGCTTGGTTGGGATGCCCTTTCTCCCTCTTGTAACTGTCTTTTGTGTTAATTCAAGGTTTTTTCATTTTTTTCAAAAAAAAAATAATGGAATGTAAATATTTCCACACTTTGTCCGACACATATTTTTCATCTTCTTTGGCTTCTTGAAAAAATATTTTTAAAATTTTTTGTTTCTTGCCTTTTGTCATTTTTTTTTGTTGTTTTTTCCCCCCTTTGATTTTATTTTTCCTTTTACCTCCCAAAAAATTAAAGCAATTCAAGAAAAAAAATTGAAATTCCTTTTTAATTTTTCCTCTACCTTTGAAGTGGAAAACCTTTTATCTCCCTACTTAGAAGTTTTCAAATAAAAAAAAAAACTTATACCTCCTATAAAAAACTTATTTCTCCTTTTCTTTTATATTTTTATCCAAATATAAAAAAAATATTTATTTATTTTTAATACCTTATATCTCCTTTTATTATTAGCTCCCTTTATATCTCCTTTATGAGGTTCACTCAGAATTTCTTCCTCCCAATAGACGTTACGGTCCCCAATTTGTAACCGGTGTTCGTTATATGCATTTATTTCAAAGAACGATACTTGTTGCTAGTGCTAGATGTTGTCAAAATTGTAACGTTCGGTCACCCTCCACAAGGTAACGATTATCCTCCACATGGCAAGGTAATGTTGGTCAATGGGGTGGTTTCACCTTATATCAATGGTAGGAAATTCAATTTTCAAATGGACCTATATCCTTCGAAAGCTGTGCATGTGTATTAATATTTATGACAGGCTTTGTCACTTGAGCATTTTACTTTCCAATTTGGACCTACAGATTTTACATCTTACCTAGGTAGCATGCGGTTGAGGAAACCCTAATGGTGCACATGAAAAGAGAAATATTTTTTTGGTTGTTTTGTAATGAGTGTGCATTGTTACAAGTTGCAATGGTTGTATGGATTCTATTGCAAAGGGCAATGATCAGTTATTTGAAACTGATATGAAAGATGTTGAGCCTGAGCACTACTGAAACTGCAGACCAGTGGTGATGGTGAACAACAAGGTAAATGGTGCATAGCCAATAAAATATTAGCAGGTTTGAATTTCAAAATAACAATAGCAGTTGTGGTTTTAAAAAATATCAGCATTAATAGATGAACAGGCCTAAAATTTCACATCTTGGTTTTTGATCTTGCCATTCCTCACAAACCAAAAGAAAACGAGAGGCTGATTCGAACTATAGAGATATCTATCATGTTTGTGCATGTAAAGGAAAATGATGCGATGTTATCAAAAATAGAGTAGGTTCATCATACATAGGTTTAAAATAATAATAGGTTATTTGAGCATCAAACCAAAAAGTTGCTTCTGAGATAAACAATTACCCTTCCTTTTCTTCAAAACCTCAAATGGGCATGTCATCGGATGGTGACGATTGTCCCAAAAGAGCTTCTCCTACTTGCACTTTCCTATCACAAACTTTATTCAACTCTCCTTCAATGGTCACTCCTTCAACTCTACAACAAGGCTTTCTATAACATTCTTCAAATTCTTCAAATTCTCTATAATGGAGATATCCTCTCTTCTATAAAACTCCCTTGTGGCTCTTTTTTTCCTTTTGATCTACCATGGCTTTGATACAATGTTGGAACATGACACTATTTCATGTTAACAAAACATTAACCAGGATCATAATATTATGCATTAAAACATAACAACATCAAGATAAGATCACACATGAAATGTACATATAAATATTGAGATAGAAATTGCACAAAAGAGAGATCTCACTATATTATGCTTCCATATTCAAGGTATGATACAACAATGGAGAGTTATATTCAATATAATACAATACATGATTTTTCTGTCCTCAAACTGTTGCTCTCCTCTACAAATCCAAGAAATACAACCTTTCACATTCTTGTCATTAAGACAAGCTCTCAACATGCCACATGTCAATGTGACTCTTCATACTCCTCTATCTTTTGACACATTACACATTCACAAAGTGACATATATATTAGACCAAATAATGTAATACTCATAATAACTTTATGGTAATTACAAGTGATTTGATGCTTTTTGAATGCTCTAGTGCTCTACCTTTTGTTTGTTATGGAAAACAAGTGGAGAAGCTTTGTTGACATAATGTGTACACCATTTGTCTTCTAGATAAGGAGAGGTATTCCTTTCTAGTTGCTACCTTTAATTTTGCTTCCTTCATAGGATTATTAGGTTTCATCTATGTTATTAGCTCTTAGATCATTAAATGTTAGTTGTTTATTGTAATATTTTATCCACAATTTAGATATTTAATCTTCTTTCATGAATTCATGCCTCACCCTTATGGGGAATAAATTTGATAAAATATTTGGTTTCGTCATTTCTTCTCTGTTACCAAATTTACACTCTCTAATTATAGGGCATGAATTCTATCACAATAGCTTGGGGTAATTTTCTTGCTCCCCAAATCCTAGTTTTTGCTTGTTCATCTATTCTATCATTGCATCCATTCTATTTACATTATTTTTTACTAGTTCATGCTATCATATTTTGTCTTACCTATTTCCAAAGGTCAAAAATTATTTTTATTTTTGAATGATCAGCTAAAAGGATCAAGGGGACTTGACCACTATGCCTACCAACTTAGTCACATAGTAGCCTAAGTAGGTCCCCAAACACTGATTGATTTTCCAAGAGTTTTGAAGTTGTTTTGTAGGTTCTAATCGAATTCATAGTCAGGATTTTTAGGTCATTGAAGTAAGTGCTCTATTATATCTATTAGGTTATTTTTTTTATGTCTATGTCCATTTTTGTTCATTTTTAGATTTAAAACATAAGAAAAGAAGATATTTTGATTTTGTTTCTAGGCATAAAAAAATTAGAAAAGCAAATAGTTTGCATCTAGGCTAATTATATTTGTGCATTGTCTTGAACCTTTTATTGAAAAGAAAATATTTAATTTATTACAAATTTAGAGATAGTACTCATTCAATCAAAGAATTATTTTAGGAATAGTCCTTTGTTTGCTTGCATCATTGCTTGTCCTACATTGTTCTTTAGTTTTCATAGCTTAGATCTTAGTGAGACTAAGCATAGGTGATTTTTCAAATAAACACATCAAATATTCCATCCTAGACTTGGAGTGAGTTCTTAAACCATTCCTGGTGAACCCTTCGATCCCCAAGCTATCACAACCCTCGCTCAGCAGGTTCCATTATTGATTTAGATCATCATGTTTTGTATATGCAAATATAATTAGTAGTTATTTTCCATTGATATTTTGAATATGGTATTACTGATAATTTTCTAATTTGTAGATTTGGATACTATTGAAGGTGGCAAGGAAAAAAACCACTAGATCAAAATGCTTGATAAAGATAAATCTTGCAAAAGATAAAAAAAAATAAAGAAGAATGCCAATATTAACAATTGACATTGTTTATTTTTTTAAATTATCTTTAGTACCTAACTGGTAATTTATCTAATCATTTTGTTGTTAAAAAAAAGACAAAAATAAATATAAAATAAAATTAAGTGAGAGGACTTCTATAAGAAGAAGAAAAATGGAGCCAAGTCCTAGAAAGGAATAAAAAAGAAGCCAAGTTCTAGAAGAAGAAAGAAAAAATGAACCAAGGACATTTTAGTCTTCCTATGGTTGAATTATCCCATCTTAGATTCTTCCTCTTGTTTTCCTAGCTTGATTATTGAATGGAGAGATTGCCAAAATTTTATAAATACCTTCATATGTTCAACTAAGGTAGGAAGTATTGGAGTAAATGGAGGGAGAATAGCTCAATGAGGTTGACGGTAAGCAAGGACAGGCAAGCATGAGGGCTAGGCCTAATATTTCACTGAAGTCAAATATATCAAATTTATCTAGGTTGCATCATGCCTTTATAGTTCTACTTAATGTATGTGTATTTTTTTAATAAGGTTGTACATTTATTTTATTAGATTACTACCAAAACCTTTGGGTTTGGCATCAATTGAGGTTTCTATTTTAAAGTCTAAAATTTTCTTGTAGTAATAATTGTTAAGACCTTATTATGTCTTGTTGATTGCTATGTTTAAAAAGGATATTTTGGCCTATGTTATAACAAGCTCCTAATAAACTAGGAACCATCCTAATTCATCATACCACCACCACCACCACTGGCGAAGCCTTTGCAACCGCTGCTTGGTGGTTATTCCATTTAGAGCGTGAAACTCTTTTATACCCTATTAACTCCATAGTGTAGCATATGTGGGATATATGCATCGATAATGGAATGGGCATAACATAGATTAAATCATGCTAAAGATCTTCTGATTGCTACGTATTACTGGAAATGCCTAAGTTGGCCCTTACCTAGTTTTTTTGGCCTTTATGGTAGCTTGATAATACTTAGTTCAATACTTATGATCTATGATGACCTTAGGTAAATAATTATGAGCATACATATGATTAGTTTTTAGGCCATAATAATAGTAATCGACCTCTCTTGGCTTTGGATTTAGTTTGGGAATGGAAATAATAAATGCTTATTAAACTTCTAATTTATTTAATAGTTTAATAGATTTCAATTATCGATCTTTGTGTGAATTGACTAATTTGTCTTTGATTTTATTATCCTACAATATATTGTGTTATAAGAAGATCAAAATCTATATTACATTTAGTTCTCTATTCTAATTTAAATTGGTTTATGTGCATCCCTCATTGAGAGTTGTTTAATACCTAGACTAGGTCATGATAAGGTGATCATTTTATGCCTAATTATGAATGTAATCGATGTTGTAACTTCCTACAAAAGCCTTGATTGACATATGTTTTACCTTTCAAATTGATTATGGTATTCGACTGTGTTTGGATGTCTCAATTTGCCTTGACCAGCAAATGAGTTAAAAAAAATTATCTCTGGTTTGGCATCATAGTTTCTATTTATGTTAATTAAAAATTTTACTGTCATCTATGTGTGCATCAATTTAGACATGCTTCAAAACTGAACCCTATCTATTTCCATAGGCATATTCTCCTTGTATTGCATGCATTATATCTGACCTATCAGTCTTGTATTTCACCAAAGAAGGATCTAATTCATCATTTTGAAATCTATGAGGCTCCATTATGAGGTCTACGATCTCAAGGGATTGATCCTTGGGTGATTGAAGTGCCAAATCATGCTCGGTTCCACTTAGGTGGAAGGTTTATAAGAAATATTTTGTGAGAATTATCCCACATGGGACATGCTCAGGCCTGTATAATATTTAAATGAAGCTTGGTTTCCTAAGGCTAATCGACCACCAAGTGGTGGTCAAGGGCCACCCCACTTGGTGGTTGGATAGTCCATGCCAGTTGGGGCACACATGGATAGTATTAACCTTTAGCATGTGTCATAAAAGAGTTTCTATTGTTATACATTTGAGGTTAGTTTAAGCCCTCGATTTGTGCATCGGTTATGCGTGGTAGTTTTGATTAAGAATTTTAAGAAAATCACATGTTTTATTGTCCCACATGCTCCCCACAGGAGCATGTGGAATTGTTTTTTAATGGAACTTCACCATTATAAAAATGACCACAGATGGTGGTCAAGTTAACTATGATAGCTAACTACCTAGCCACATATATTAAGGTGGGTAGTATGTCAATGACCAAGTTTTGCTAACATAGTTTGACTAAGGTTGAATTGAATTTGATTAGTTTGACTCTTAGTTGGTTGATTACGATAGCCACCGTTTTGGCTATAAGTTATACTAGCTGTAAGGATATGATATGGGTATAACTAATAATGTGTTTACTTAATTGACCTTTAGTTATTGGTAAATAAGTCTTTATCATAATATGTTTGAGTAAAGGTTTATATCCAACTCGTGAGATGAAAACCTTGTGAAACCAATGAATGAGTTCAAGATCAAATTAGGGGATAATTTGATATTTAGGAGCTAATAAATTGGTGGATTTGATTTGAAAGGATTTTCATTATTAAATTTAAATACATTCTATCTATTTTGCAAAACCACTCTTGGAATTACACCAAACTATAGAGGTAATAATTGAAAAATCAATTGATGTATTCTTGGAACAAATTTTAGGAGAATTTGATAATCCAATTAGTAGAACAATTGATGGCATTCTTGGATCAAATTTTGGGGTAATTTGATATGAAATAATAAAATGTGGCCTTGAATCAAACTTCCAAAAAAAATTGATAATCAAATTTGGGAAAACAAATGAATGCATCCTTGATCAAATTTTGGGGGAAATTTGTAAGAACTACAATGTAATATTGGGTAAATATTATAGTACAAATTTATGGTAAGTTTATAGGAATTGTAGAAAAATAATTAACACCAAAGCAAATACATGAAAATGAACACTTGCAATAAAAATAATGCCTCTTTGTATTAAAACAAGGGAGCCTTAGTCTCCCAATTTTACAATGCTTGATGCCCCAATGTTTGGGGATAGATGTTACAATGCTTTTCTTTTTATGGAGTACAAATGTTCAAATGATAATTTTAGGCTCTCCTAACAAATCAACTGTTGTTCTTCATTATTCCTTACAGCTTCCAAGGGGTGAGTGGGCTTTGAAATATCCAGTGAGGGGACCACTCCAACTTTAGTAGCTTTCCAAATATCTATTTCCTACACACATAAAATGGCAAACAGGGGTTTAGTAGTGTAGAAACCTAAAATACATCATGTTGAGGAGGCTAATCATATGGAAACCTCTTTAGGCCATGTGACTCATCTTAGACCTTTCCAAGATCCAACATTGGTTTTAACCACTCAATTAGGGTAGTTTAGTCCTATTTAGTCATAGTTGTTGATGTCATCAATGGTGGCTACCATAATTGTTGATGATCAAAGTGGCTATGTCCATAGCCATACCTATTGATAACGGCCGAGCCTGTAAAAAAATCATGCTAACATAGTTAATTAATTCTATTAGAATCTAACGAATTATTAAATGGTTGGAAAAATTGAAGCATCTAGAAGCTTCCTCTCAATGGACCCAACCTAACTAAATTAGTTTCTTAGATTTCTGGAGAAGCTAGGAGGATAATTTAGGAGTATATTTAAGGCCCCAAATTTACAAGAGAAGTTTGGAATATTTGATGTGAAATCGCCATAGCAGAGCTCTATCAAACTAACAAGTGAATTAACATCCCTTTGAGGTGCAATGAAGTCCTGCCCAATTATGCAATAACACATGCCTATTCATAAATTGAGACCATTGAAGCTTGAGAAGAATAACAACTACCTATTCAATCACCAAATTCACTGTATATTGAACCAATTTTCCATCCTAAGTCATTCTGCAATAACTCACTAAGAACATCAATTCATCTAGCATCAAAATTGATCATTATTAGGTCCAAGAACATAGAGAATAAAGTCTCTATCCCATGGACACTATTTTTAATAGTGGACCGTAGGTTCTGCCACTAATTTCGACAATGGATAATAGAGCCCATCACTCATTTTGATAGTGACTATGATCTAAGTGATCTTTTCCCTTGTCTTAGTCCATAGATTTTATATTTTTTGTATTTCATTCATTTTTTGACCTAGATTAGAAGCATTTATCTTTAGTTTTATGCATTTTTTCTACTTTATTTTTAGTATTTCATGCATCTTGTCATTTATTTATGTATTTCCTTCATATTTTACAATAATCATGAAATGTCCTCATCTTGAGAGGCTTGACTCTTGCTATTTATTGCTTTGTAATTTTCCTTATGTGCAGGTTCAAGCCTTATCAAGAGCATATCATCTTCAAGATCATCTTCAATAGCATCACAAAGCAAAGGAAACCAAATAATCCCTCCTATAATTAGTTTGTGGGGATTCTAAAGATCTATTGAAGACACCTATCATTTTGAATGATTGATTGTAATATGTATCAAAATGGTTAATACCTTAGAGGGATATTTTGTAACCTTGATGTAAAGAAGAATCTACAAATATGAATAAATATGGGCACCATTTATTTCATTTATTTATCTTTGCATTGATTACATGATGTATTTTGTCATTTTGATTACATATTTCTTTAGGTGTTAGATTTTTAGCTATCTTTCAGTTGCGATCACGTGTGATACTATCCCAATTCTACTGCTAACTAATGTTTTTTGTTTGTTTTTTCATTGCAGGTACAACCACTCTAAGTGATAGTAGCAAATAGTCACTACCACCATTGGCTTTAGCAGCTAAATCCACCACCACCCTAATCATCAATGGCTATAAGAAAAACATAGAGATCAGAGTGCAACAACATATTCAAACTTAGGCTACACTTGTAAGTAGCACTAAAACCTTTATTCTATTGTGTGTGATTGAAAATATTTCAATATACCATTAATTAGTGAACATAGAAAATATTAAGGTAATTTTTTTAAGGTTTTTCTTTGTTTGTTGTTAGTCATTGCTATTTTTGCTGTTAGCTACCCAAAAATCTAGTGACTAATATTTTGGTTGCATAGCGGCCATGACTATGCACCACTTTTCATAGAGGCAACCATTGTCAAAACTATGTGTAGGTTTTGCATGCTTGGAGCCTACTCAAAGGTTGTGTCATTCTAGTTTGCATCTACATTTTCTAAATCTGAAATGTTATTTATATGCATTATGTATAAAATTTAAATGTCATTTTCATGCACATAGGTGAAATATCATGGCATGCTTTTTGATGCATCGTACTTTTTCTTAAAGTAAAACAAACACTACACACCTCACGTTTCAAAGATAAAACATCAGTTGCATTGGGCTCTCATATCAAAATAATTGATCAATACCAATGATGGATGTCATTACCACTTTGTTGGCTTGCTTATTAAAAGTTTTTCATTACCCAACCATGGCCAAGGTCGATCCAAGAACCATCGAAGCCATGGAAAATAGCATGCACTTATCTTTTGAGAGTGTATCACTACCCATGGTGGATTGGATGAGGATCGGTAGGACCTGTGCTCCATGATTGGATATGGATTTCATATCCATATTTTAGTGGGTATGACAGACCGAAATTCATCATCGAATTAGTTTTTGTAAGTATATAGGTGAAATACTTTAACAATTTGAGAGTATCATCAACAATTTTCAAATAAAATAAGAGCAAAATAATATTTCCAACAGATCATAACATACAAGACAAGTTTCTAGGACACAAATAATTCTTAAAAGAGAAATATTTGTATACTTTATTTTTTCCTAAAACACATATGAGATAATTTCAAAATAAATTGTCAACACACGGAGTTGTGCTCAGTCTATGACTGAGGTGGTGACCAATGCACAAGAGGGCACATATCACTCTAGAAGTAATACACTTGCCCAAAATATACCTGAATGATATTTGGGTAGTCTTAGAGGATACAACACTACTCACGAGGGATCTCATCAAGAAACCCCACCTAGAAGAACTAATGCTAGATCTTCTCGTGATCTAGATGAGGGTATTTCTAGACCTCCTTCATCTCATCATACTGAGAGAAAAAATCCACCCAATAAGGGGTAAGGTAGAGGGATTGCATCCATTCACATACCCATCATAGTGCCAAATCCTTTTGAGCATGGAGGGTGTCATCTATCATACCGTAATATTGGTGAAAGAGGTACACCTCTCGACCAACCATGGAAAATCCATCAACTTGATTTTCTAGATCAAGGTGCTAGAAGATCATACCATAGGGCCTCTTATGCCACCCATTCTTGTTTAAAGAGTGTGCATAGTGAAGATGTAGTGTGGCATACCTATGCCAAAGGTGAGTACTCCAAGCACCCACAGAATACAACCGCTCCATCCACATGTGATTGTATAGAGAATAGGGTTGACCATTGTGTCAATGCAAAATTGATTGATCAAGGTATGAGGGTCACCAAACTTGTTGAAAATTTTTAGGTAAATAAAATCCCTCACATAGAGTTACTTAGTCAAAGACCCTCTACAATAGATTGATCAGATCGGTTACCTAGGTCTCACGTAGTTTAGAGAGAAAAACTATTCCAAGATCAATTGGAGGACCTAAACAATGAGCGTGATAACCTTGAGCAAGAAAATATGGAGTGAAAAAGACTACATCACCAGTGTTTGTATGAACACCACCTCAAAAAATATTGAATACTTGAGCAAAAGGAACAAGACGAGTTTCAAACAGATTAGCTCAAGTAGAACTACCCCCATCTAGTGAGTATAGGCAATAGCACAATGAAATATATGCTACATCTAATACTAAGATACATACTAGGAAAACATACAATCATCCTCATCGCACATCAAAAAATGCTTCTAGGTAACAATAGCACCAAGTACCTGTTGAGAAGCAACACACCCCCACTGAAAAATGAGATTCCATCCTTAGAAAGCCCTAAACTTCCATTTTTGCAGCAGGGACCCTCTTGATAATTTTCAGGTTTTAAATCCAAATTTGCTTGCCTCCTTTTTAAAGTTGTGCTTTTTCTTGCATTCCAGCTGTGTTATCCAAGAATTCACTTTTACATGCTAGAAATCATTCATGCTTAAGCCAAATCCTGCACCGGTACCGAGAAAAATGCTGAAAACAGTTGCATAAATTCATGAAAAATCAAACTTTCCATTTTTGGTAGTGTCGCGATATCGTGACACTTCCATTTTCGAAAATGTCGTGATATCGCGACAGGAAAATAGAAAAGCAGCTAAGTCATTTTTGTGTAGCGAAATCGCGACACTTTCCATTTTTGGAAGTGTCGCGATATCGCGACATTTCCATTTTTGGAAAGCGTCGCGAAATCGCTGCAGGATGAGGAGAGAGAAATCCGGGGAGAAAAATGTCGCGAAATCGTGACATGTCGCATTTTCGCGGTAGGAGAGAGAAAATGCATGAAAATCGGCTAAGTGCCAGAAAGGGCGCGATTTCGTGACATGTCACGAAATCGCGACAGCTTTTGGAGAGAGAAGATGAACTGTACGGAAGGGCGCGATTTTGCGACATGTCGCGAAATCGCGACATGTCGCATTTTTGCGGCAGGAGAGAGAAAGTGGGCTGCAGGATGAAAATCGGCTAAGTCGCAAATGTGTCGCAAAATCGCGATCAATGCGGTCAACGCATGCAGGTATGGAACTGTCGCGATATCGCGACGTGTTCTAGAATCACGACTAAAAATCAAGAAGTTGTACGACCGCTAGCAGGAGGCGCGATTTCGTGACATGTCGCGAAATCGCGACATGTCGCATTTTTGCGATCGACAGGGGGAGAAGCAGCACAGCACTGGGAACGTCACGATTTCGCGACATGTCACGAAATCGTGACATGTCGCAGAATCGCGGTAGGAGAGAGAAAGTCCTCAGTTGACTAGAAGTGCATTCCAGCGGGAAACAGAAGGCATCCTGAGGTAGCGACACATGTCAAAGTATGAGGCAGACAAACAGAAGCCGACATGCAAGCTTGCTTTAGCATTTTTAGCCTGATTTAATCTGTTTTAACCTTTAAAGCTTCTGATTTAATGATTTTAAAGTACTAATATAATCTTTTTGTCTTTCATGCAGGATTCCATCTGGCACTTGTGGGACAACCGAGAAAGGCCATAAAGTCAAAGTTAAAGTGCAGATTTGATCGAGGACCGCCATGCTAGAGGAAAAGAAGCCGGTAAAAGCATTCAATAGCAAATTTATGATAGAATTGATAGCATGAAGACAATTTCAACACAGGGATGGCTTTACGGAGATCAGATCTGAGAGAAGTGGTGACTCATCCGGCTCACCACAAAAATTAATGGAGGCATTTATTTGCAGCTGCGGATGAATGCAAGTGGATTTAGATTTTATCTTCTCCATTTATGGCAGCTGACTCCCCTGATTTGCTGAAGGGTTAAGTTCTATCTGGACTTTGATTTTAAATCAATTTTTATTGTAAAACCCGGGTCCTAGGGTTTAGATGTGATAATATTTGCAGTTATGAGAAGAAGATATTTCTGAAAAGATCAGGGTCTGTCCTGAATCTATAAATACTTCTTCTCAATGTAATTGCGGGAGGCGGAGACTTAGAAATAAAAGTCTTATAAGCAATTTCTTGCAAATCTTGTGAAATCCTTTGTTTCTGGACTTGGAGTTGATGTGCTTTAGCTTTTCTATGATAGCATGGCCAGGAGCCTAATCTTTTGCAGGGTGTGATAAGTGTATCTTCTTTTGTTATCCGTTCCATTTAAATTTTGTTAGATATATGCTGTAAATCTGAGTTATCAAGTTTAAATATGCTGTTAGGCTTCAGTTGTTCTCTTGTCTGCTAGGGGAAATTACAGATTTTAGGTGTAAGTTTGTTCTAATTGCTCTGTCTTCACTGTGTGAGCTAGGCTGCCGGTGAAAGATACCAGTTTTAACTAGATGCCCTTGGATTTATAATTTTCTGCTAGATCTATTTCACTCTGCCTTGTGCTCTTAGTTGAAAGTGATCTTAGACTTACTGGACACTTTCTTCTTTGATTTGTTCTGTTGTGAAGCTAGTAGCATAGATAAAATTGACAGTTTGGGTTTTACAGTTGATGTTTGATAAACTTCTCTTTTCTGCCCTACCCTACCCTCTCTTTGCTTACGATGAATGATCCATTTTTATTTACTTTGTTTGTCTTTTATTTAAATCTGCTGACCCATGAGAGCTAGATCAAGAATTCAAGTTAAATCTGATTGTTAACAACTTCTGCAACTACTGAACAAGTTCAAGAACCCCCTGTAAGGTAACAGAGCAGTCCATATTGAAATCTATTGTAGAAGTGGAAAAGAGTGAATAGCCATTTGACCCAACTCTGTAACTCACACCTTGGATAACCAGCTAGATCCTAAAGATGAGTGGGATCCATCCCGTGGGTGTCTCCGGAGCTTCCTTGCTTCTTCCTTTCCCGGGGTGTGCATGAAAGCCGGACCAACAACCTAATTGGCGCTAGGAGGGCCACATAACATCTGTTCTTAGTGCACTTGAGTTGAGAAATTTGACTGTATGTGGAACTATAAAGCTGTATTTTATCCAAAGTTTGGTAGTCAATTTTCCCCTCCTCCTCAGCCAACAACCTAATTGGCGCTAGAAGGAGGGCTGAACTCAGTTCAAGTATTGTAAGGGCATAACAACAACATTTGAAGGACCCACAGTGAACTCCGGATAATTTTGTAAATTGTCAGTATAGTTTTGTAAGTTGTCAGTACAGTTTTTAAAATTGCCAGAGAAGACCTCAAGTTAAGAACAGTTTTATCTCCACTGGCAGTTATCCAATCACAACTCAGAACATCACTGTCAGCCAAGTAATAATGGCAAATTGGTTGGGCCCCACTGCTTTGAACATTCCGGGTATAGCCCATGACTTTCCCAGAAATCCAGAAAGATATCTCCCTAGATATAAACATGATGGGACAAGAACTGCAGAAGAACATCTGCTAGCTTTTAAAAATGCTTTAAAATTGTTGAATATACAACATGAAGATGTTGCCTACAGATTGTTTCCGTTCACTCTCCAGGAGGGAGCTTATGACTGGTTTTTAAACCTCACCAGCAATTCCATTACTAGCTGGGATGATCTAGAGAAAGCTTTTATATCATAGTTCGGTGAAGTGATAGATCCCAGCATTTTATATCAGCAATTTTCCAACATCAAGAAAGAGTCGGGAGAAACTGTCAGGTCTTTCAATATGAGGTTCCAAAGAGCTTACGGTAGAATGACTGGCAATTACATCCCAAATGCAAATCTGGCCTTAGAAATCTACAAGAATGCATTGGATTCAGTGACCTCTATTTTCCTCAAGAGAGACATCAATATCATAACCCTGGCAGGGGCTTATAAAGAAGCCTTAATTCTTGAAAGACAGTTAGGGCCTCAAATTACGAAGCGATCCTTTGATATCCTATGTTACACAGAACATGCCTGTTCCAGACCCCATTCCACATCATGAGTTAGTGCCAACATGTCATGCTCTACCCAAGGAGACTCCGTTAACTGTGACATCCACTCAGCATGTGCAAAATATAGAGAAAAGTTCTGACAAGCTCAAAGTGCAAGTGCTTGAACTGAACAGTTGTGATCTGGCACCACCCAAATCTGAAGTTTTTCCTGGTGAGTTAAATTTTCCTAGAGATCAAAGAAATATTGATATTTCTAGTTCACCCCAAAACAGTACAACCAGGGTTTCAGATTCTTTCACTTTTCTTGAAGAGACAGAAAGTCTTGTAGAGACTCCTGTGGATGAAATGCAAGATTTTCAACAGTTCAAAATGGACAGTTATGACTTGAAATGTGAGACTCCAAAACTTAATAATGATCCTTCCTCATCAGAGGATGATGAAAGTGAGATTCAATATCACTATGCAGAAGTAACTGAGGAGGATAACATCATTGAGGATATGAGGGAACTTAAAGTTGACATCACCCTCTATGAACTGCCTCAGATTTTTGAACAGAAGGTTAACTTGATTGAGGCTTACTCTGGACCACCTGTTGGATTTCAAGAAAAGGAGGAAAAGATAGTAAAAATGAATGTGGTCAGCCAACTTGGAATTGATGAACTTTCTCAACATAAGCCTGCAACTTCTGAACATAATGTCAAAGAAAAGGCTGTAAACTGTGTTGATGCAGATATTGGAGTTTATAAGTTGGCAACTGAAGAGGTGGGAACAGTTACAGCCCTAATCAATCACAACCATGATGTTTGTACATTGCACATTGATGAGGTTAAATCTAAGCAAGGCTCAGGTGAAAAAGAAAATTGTAAACATTCTACTAGAGGGATAAAAATTGAAGTCCTGGATATTGAAGCAGTGCAGCAACCACAAAATGTTCAAGTTGTTAAGAACTAGGGCATACAGATAAAACACGATTTCTTTCAGTTGTCACATAATTTTGAAGATGTGGTGGTCTGGGTCTGTCAAGATTTTAAGGTATTTGATCCTGGGGGTTTTTTATATTTGGTCCTTTTGAAAGAACTCTGCAAACCCTTCAATTAGAAACATAAACATGTTATCATATGATTTGTTATTATATGATTTGTTTAATTTGAAGGAGTTGCAGATTTGTTTTTCAAATGGGACAGGGAAGACAGTAAACCCAAGTCTTTCCCAGATAGAAAATTTTTGAAGCACAGTCTGGAGTGCATTTCGTCAACAGGACCTGAAAGGTAATTTTTTTTAAATTACTTGCGTGGTCCAATTTTTTTTAAGGCACCATTTCTCTGTTTTCCCAATTGCTGCATTTTTTGAGTATGAAGGGAAGTTGTAACATGTGTATGCATTGTAAATAACTTTGCAGTTTATTTTGCTTCTTTTTCCTTTGCTGCCTGTATAGTTCTTTGTAGTTTATCTGCTTTAGCTTAGATTTCTGTACAGTTGCTTTAGTTGTTTATTTCAGTTTTTTCAATTTTCTTTAATTGTCTGTGCTGTTGCAGTTTCCCTTTGTCAGTCTTTGGTTGCTGTGTTTTTAGTTAATCCTTGCTGTCTGTATAGTGTCTTTTATTTTAGCTTGCTTTTATTTTAGTCTGTACAGTATTTTCTTCCTTGCAGTTCTTTTTCTTTGCTGTCTTTTCAGTTGCTTTAGTTTATTTCAATTGCTTTAGTTTATTTCAGTGCTGTTGCAGTTTAGCTTTTGTTGCCTATGCAGTTTTATTTTATTTGTCTGTGCAGTTCAGTGCTTTAGTCTGTACAGTTTTATTTTGTTTTGCTTTAAAGCCTGTTTCTGTCTTTGAAAGCCCGTGCAAAGTCCTTCAGCTTTTGATATTCTATTCTTTAACCTTTGCCTGAGCAATCAATGAAAAGTCAGCCTGCTGAGAATTGTTTTATTCCTAGCTGATAAATCCTCAATCCAGTGTTCATGCTATTCACCATTCCAATTGAGATAGTCTACTTACTCTGAACAATAGAACTATTTTGTTATTCAGGACAAAGGTAGAGAGATGATTGGATCTTGTGTCTTACTTGCCACAGTTGTTTTAATGATAAAAAAATTGCTATGCTGTTTAGTTGGAGGAACTCCCGGGGAATCCAAGAAAAGCTGGTTATGAGAGGGGACTATGCCATGTAATTATTTGGGTATCCACAAAGGCTATCAGTGCCTAGACTGAGACAGTTCCAGATTGATCAAATGATAAAATAAGATTGTGATTTCCCTAAAAGCATCTCAGATATTGATATATTTCAGAGGGAGAGATATAAAAAAAAAAAAAAGAAGAAGAAGAGAAAATAATTACACAATTAAAAGACGCAGCCAATATTAGATTCTGCCCTACAGTTGTAAATTTGGGTCGTGTAAATCTAAAGGGTAACTCTGTCTAGGCTGTAAAAGGCTAAACTAGTAAACAAAGCTCTACTCGGTTTCCCCTTTTACAATCTAGAAAAGTTGATTAATCCAAGTTTATCATTCAATTCAGTCATCCTGAAGAAAGTTTTATACCCTTTGAAATTGCACATCAGAAATCTTCCTTGAAGTAATCCAGCCTAGTATGTCCTTGGAAAATTTTAACAGTTGGCAGTTAGCAGTCAATTTATTGTGAAGAATGTCTATGGCAAGACATGATGCATGGTCTTTTTGTTTTGAAACCAGAGTCTTGGGTTCTAAAATAGTGCTACTATTTTACCCGTAGATATCGCCATTTTTTGAGAAGCAACACACCCCCACTGAAAAATGAGATTCCATCCTTAGAAAGCCCTAAACTTCCATTTTTGCAGCAGGGACCCTCTTGATAATTTTTAGGTTTTAAATCTAAATTTGCTTGCCTTCTTTTTAAAGTTGTGCTTTTTCTTTCATTCCAGTTGTGTTATCCAAGAATTCACTTTTACATGCTATAAATCATTCATGCTTAAGCCAAATCCTGCATCGGTACCGAGAAAAATGCTGAAAATAGTTGCATAAATTCATGAAAAATCAAACTTTCCATTTTTGGTAGTGTCGCGATATCGCGACACTTCCATTTTCGAAAATGTCGCGATATCACGACAGGAAAATAGAAAAGCAGCTAAGTCATTTTTGGAAGTGTCGCGATATCGCGACATTTCCATTTTTGGAAAGCGTCACGAAATTGCTGCAGGATGAGGAGAGAGAAAGCCGGGGAGAAAAATGTCGCGAAATCGTGACATGTCACATTTTCGCGACAGGAGAGAGAAAATGCATGAAAATCGGCTAAGTTCCAGAAAGGGCGCGATTTCGCGACATGTCGTAAAATCGCGACAAATTTTGGAGAGAGAATATGAACTGTACGGAAGGGCACGATTTTGCGACATGTCGCAAAATCGTAACATGTCGCATTTTTGCGGTAGGAGAGAGAAAGTGGGCTGCAGGATGAAAATCGGCTAAGTCGTAAATGTGTCACAAAATCATGGTCAACGCGGTCAACGCATGCAGGTACGAAACTGTCGCGATATCGCGACGTGTTCTAGAATTGTGGCTGAAAATCAAGAAGTTGTACGGCCGCTAGCAGGAGGCACGATTTCGTGACATGTCGTGAAATCGTGACATGTCGCATTTTCGTGGCCGACAGGGGGAGAAGCAGCGCAGCGCTGGGAACGTCGCAATTTCGCGACATGTCACGAAATCGTGACATGTCGCAGAATCACGATAGGAGAGAGAAAGTCCTCAGTTGACCAGAAGTGCATTCCAACGGGAAACAGAAGGCATCCTGAGGTAGCGACACGTGTCAAAGCGTGAGGCAGACAAACAGAAGCCGACATGCAAGCTTGCTTTAGCATTTTTAGCCTGATTTAATCTGTTTTAACCTTTAAAGCTTTTGATTTAATGATTTTAAAGTACTAATATAATCTTTTTGTCTTTCATGCAGGATTCCATCTGGCACTTGCGGGACAACCGGGAAAGGCCATAAAGTCAAAGTTAAAGTGCAGATTTGATCGAGGACCGCCATGCTAGAGGAAAAGAAGCCGGTAAAAGCATTCAATAGCAAATTTATGACAAAATTGATAGCATGAAGACAATTTCAACACAGGGATGGCTTTACGGAGATCAGATCTGAGAGAAGTGGTGACTCATCCGGCTCACCAACGGAATTAATGGAGGCATTTATTTGCAGCTGCAGATGAATGCAAGTGGCTTTAGATTTTATCTTCTCCATTTATGGCAGCTGACTCCCCTGATTTGTCGAAGGGTTAAGTTCTATCTGGACTTTGATTTTAAATCGATTTTTATTGTAAAACCCGGGTCCTAGGGTTTAGATGTGATAATATTTGCAGTTATGAGAAGAAGATATTTCTGAAAAGATCAGGGTCTGTCCTGAATCTATAAATACTTCTTCTCAATGTAATTGCGGAAGGCGGAGACTTAGAAATAAAAGGCTTATAAGCAATTTCTTGCAAATCTTGTGAAATCCTTTGTTTCTGGACTTGGAGTTGATGTGCTTTAGCTTTTCTGTGATAGCATGGCCGGGAGCCTAATCTTTTGCAGGGTGTGATAAGTGTATCTTCTTTTGTTATCCATTCCATTTAAATTTTGTTAGATATATGCTGTAAATCTGAGTTATCAAGTTTAAATATGTTGTTAGGCTTCAGTTGTTCTCTTGTCTGCTAGGGGAAATTACAGATTTCAGGTGTAAGTTTTTTCTAATTTCTCTGTCTTCACTGTGTGAGCTAGGCTGTCGGTGAAAGATACCAGTTTTAACCAGCTGCCCTTGGATTTATAATTTTTTGCTAGATCTGTTTCACTCTGCCTTGTGCTCTTAGTTGAAAGTGATCTTAGACTGACTGGACACTTTCTTCTTTGATTTGTTCTATTGTGAAGCTAGTAGCATAGATAAAATTGACAGTTTGGGTTTTACAGTTGATGTTTGATAAACTTCTCTTTTTTGCCCTACCCTACCCTCTCTTTGCTTACGGTGAATGATCCATTTTTATTTTCTTTGTTTGTCTTTTATTTAAATCTGCTGACCCATGAGAGCTAGATCAAGAATTCAAGTTAAATCTGATTGTTAACAACTTCTGCAACTACTGAACAAGTTCAAGAACCCCCTGTAAGGTAACACAGCAGTCCATATTGAAATCTATTTCAGAAGTGGAAAAGAGTGAATAGCCATTCGACCCAACTCTGTAACTCGCACCTTAGATAACCAGCTAGATCCTAAAGATGAGTGGGATCCGTCCCGTGGGTGTCTCCGGAGCTTCCTTGCTTCATCCTTTCCCGGGGTGTGTCCTAAAATAATAAAAATATCAAAAGCACAAAAACATTTACATTTCTAATTATTATATGCATTCAATTAATTGCATTCCATTAGGCATTTTCATCCATTGCATTTGCATTAGGATAGGTTGTGTTTACAATCTTACAAACAATAGCATTTTTGTATGCTAATCATGCATCCTTAAATCATCATCATTCATCATTCCTTGTGAGTAATTGTATTTTTCAACACAACCTTGTGAGTTTCTATCAGGTATATACTAGAGTTTTTGATCATTTAGCCATACCTAGTTGTCTTCTCAGATTTTGTAGAAAGTTATATTGGTTTTTAAATATGAGGTCTAGTTTTGATAGTACCTTGTATATTTCAAAATCCCATTACAATTTTAAACATTAATAATCCTAGTTTGAACAGGAAAGGATGACACTACAAAGTGATCCTAGTCACCTTAAGCGAAAGGTTTTACTTGCTCATATTATTATGTGCATGGTCTAGAGTGTTGATTATTGGCAAAAGGACAAGCTCCCCCCTACCCAAGAAATCCCTTGCTTTCATACAAAACAATCAAAATTTCCAAAGTAAAGCAAAGTGAAATAAACAATGATTTTCATCACGAGGAAAATCCCTTTCTCCACAAGAAAAAAAAAAAGGAAAATAAACAATGATTTTCATCACTAGGCATGAACAAGTATCCCAAGCAATTAAAATAAAATAAGGGGTAATGAGCTTGAATCCTTGGAATAATAAGTATTTGACCACCATGGGGTGATCTTCATTACAACAATGGGTTGAATGAAACCCACCTATCAATGGAGTATCCTTATGCATGGCGATATTTCTATGACATTAGTGACCTTATTTTGTACAGACTAATATTAGCTTATGGATGAGCTAGCTTTTAGGTGGCTTGTATTTATCTAGTAGTCTAGTCCAATTGCATTCAAACTTAAGATTATGATGACCATATGGTGATCCTCATTACAGCAATGGGTTGAATGAAAACCACCTAGCAATCAGGTAGTCTTATGCCTCATCTAATATATTCAATTGCACACACAGGGATAGTGAATATCATGGTCTTCTTAACAGGCTTATATATTTCAAGAGTCTTGTGTAGTCATTATACAACTTTTGATTAATCAACTAGGGTGTTTGAGTCTCATGGAAAACCTCAATAATACCCCTATAGCAACAAATCATCTCATCAATCATGCACAATTTTTCTTATGATTTTTTTTTTATTAATAGGTGTTCATAGAATAGGATAGATGTCGGATGGACATCAACAATGATATTTAGATGACCACTGACTATTTTATCCATATATTTTAGTTTAAAGAAGTTTATAGGGAAAACCCGTACACCTCAAATCATCTCATCTCACATATGGATGTTGGTAGGGTACCTAGGAATAGATATTTGAGGATATATTATTATATTGTGTAAGGGTTGGCATGGGCCACACATAACCCAAGGTTGATTATATTATAATATTATATTAGTAGTAGGCTCCCAAAAGTAGAATAAGAATATGGATATATAAAGAAGAAATATTTGTCATTGTAATCATATTGAAGAAGAATCTTATGTAAGCGTCTATACCCATGAAGTGGCCTCTCACCTTGGGAGATCTTGTGGAGTTATTCCATTCTTAAGGATTATTATTGGTGTTTCCCTACCTTAAGGGTATTATCTATCTCTCTCTCATTTGTGGATTATTATTGTGGATAAATACTTGTGGATGAATGATTTGATATTTCTACATATTGGTGAATGATTTTTGTTAATAATAATAAAGTATTGCAACATGTTCATCAACAGCCCTAGGCTGATTTTTATAAAAGGTTTTGGGTCAACTTGTAAAACCTGGTATTAATGCTATAGTATCTTATCTACAAAAAAAAAAATATTGCAACAAGTGGTATCAGAGCAACAATTTTTGCAAAGTGGGGATTTTTGTGTGAAATTGTGAATTAGGGTAATTTTTTTTGGAAAAAATGTCTCATCTTTCAGGAGCCATATCTTTGTGCAAGTTTATCCAATTCAGGAAATTCTTGGATTAGATTGTGCAAAATTTAAAGAGATTTAAAATGAGTGGTCATATGAAGGAATCCGAGTAGTATTAAGGGATATATGAACTTTTGAAGTTAGTCATCCGAAACAAGAATAGTGATGAATTTTATAGATTTTTTTTCTGGAAAAACATCTCATCTTTCAAAAGCCATATCTCTGTGAAAGTTTATTTGTTTTAGGCGATTCTTGGATTAGATTGTGTAACATTTGAAGAGATTTAAAATGAGTGGTCATAGGAAGGAATCTGATCAGTATTGAGTGAGATATGACCTTCCAAAGTTAGTCATCAGAAATAAGGATAGTGACGAATTTCACATATTTTTTCTAGAAAAACATCTCATCTTTCAGAAGCCATATCTCTATGAAGGTTTATCTGATTCAGGTGATTATTAGATCATTTTGTGCATAATTTGAAGAGATTTAAAATGAGTGTTCATAAAAAGGAATCTGAGTAGTATTATGGGAGCTATGACCTTCTTACTTCAGCCATCTGGAACAAGGGTAGTGACGAATTTTCAAGTTGTGAATTTTTTGAAATATGAAATTTGTTTAGTTCAGGTAAGAAAATCAGTTCCACTTTATTTTGTTTGGAAGAAAAATTGCATATCTAGTTGTCTATGTAGATTTTTAGCTTCAAATCAGTAGAAAGATATCTAATTCTATAAAACCCTAGTTTGCATTAGGGCATGATATATATTTCTATGAAACCCTAGTTGTAGTATTGGGGTGTGCACTTATGGAGGTACAAGATTTTTTTGGGACGAATGATATTTATGCTAGAGAATGGTGGAATTTTTTTTGTTTTGTATATCGTAATAATCCTTCTTGAAAATCCTTCCTTAATTTATCTTTTCAAGGGAAATATTGGTCTTGGTGGATGAATTTTTGTAATGAAAGGAATCATGAATACACTTGGGATGAAATAGAGCATGAATTATTGAGTAAATAGAATCCATATTTTATAGATAGCCGAATGGATATCATAAAAGACCTTGAAAAGAAACTACAGGGAATTCAAAATGAGTGGAATGAAATAAAAGGAGATTGGGAAGTTTTCAGGAAACGAAATGAAGACTATGAAAAAGAAATAAAATTACTCAAGGAGAAAGAAGAAAAGGTCAGGGAAGATAATGAGAGGAATATAGAAGGCACAAAATTGGATTTACAAAAGCAAGAATAGAATAAAAAATATTTAAATTCAATTAAAAGTTATATTTTGCAGGTTCATGGAAGCATTCAAAAGGAACATGTTATTATTTACATTGATCCCAGTAGCATATATAATTTTATTAATATTACTTTGGCTAAGAAGTTGCAAGTTCAAGCAACAAGAATAAAGGACATACAGCTAGAGGGTGAGCATGTTCAAATTTTTGAATATTTGAATATCACCATGGATAAATATGTTTTACATTCAGATTTTCATGCTATTCAGATGGAGGATGAGGATATTGTTTTTGGTTATCCTTGGTTAGATTCTTTGGGTACTGTTAACATTAATGTGCAAAATAAGTTTATGAATTTATGGTACAATAAAAATAAGATAACATTGCAAGATATTTCTCAGATTAAGGAGCAAGGATCCAAGGAAAATCAAGAAGTGGTTGTAGAGAAACAAATTGAAGAACCTAAAACAGAATCCAAGAATGCAGTAGCAGTAACAGAGTCCATGGAAGAAGTAGCAGTGATTGATTCCATGGAAACAATAATAACAAAGTCCAAGGTAGCTTTGATAGAAGAGCACAAGGACACACCAAAAAAAGAGAACATGAAAGAATAATGTGTAGAAGAATTCAAAACAATGGAGCCAAATGTTGGAAAGTCAAAGAAGGTAGAACATCAAGTTAAGGTTGCACCATATTGCCATCCACATCATAATGAGTGACAACATTCTTGTAGTCATGGCTCAAGGAAACATTATTATGGTTCCACATGGAATCATAATGGCACCAACTATGGTAGAGTTTGATAGAGAAAGCATAGTGATCCTAGTTTTCAGAGCTGTTCATCAGCATCAAGGAACAAGTGGACCCATCATTCAGTTTATCAAAATGCAATAGCAGAAGCGTAGAGCCAACAAAGCATATTTAGATACTCAAATAACAAAATGGCATACTAGCATCAACATGTTTCACTTGGATGGATGGATGATCGATATTGGTACCAGTTGCTAACTTTGCTTAGCAAATCATATTATCATGTTTCTTCATATGTTTCAAGGACGAAACATTTGTAAGGAGGGTGGGATGGTAGGGTACCTAGGAATAGATATTTGGGGTTATATTATTATATTGTGTAAGGGTTGGCATGGGCTACACATAACCCAAGGTTGATTATATTATAATATTATACTATATTATAATATAATATTATATTAGTAGTAGGCTCCCCAAAGTAGAATACGAATTTGGATATATAAAGAAGAGATATTTGTCATTGTAATCATATTGAAGAAGAATCTTATGTAATTGTCTATACCCATGAAGTGGTTTCTCTCCTTGGGAGATCTTGTAGAGTTATTCCTTCCTTAAGGATTATTATTGGTGTTTTCCTACCTTAAGGGTATTATCTATCTCTCTCTCATTTGTGGATTGTTATTGTGGATAATTACTTGTGGATGAATGATTTGATATTTCTGCATATTGGTGAATGATTTTTGTTAATAATAATAAAGTATTAAAATAGATATCTAAATTATTAATTATAATGATAAGAGTTACCATTTGCATTCATGATTTTCATACATTCTGTGGTGTCTGCCATTAGTTTGTTAAATACACATTAAATTCATTTCTTATGTTTTAAGTGATTAAAGCATACATGTTTATTTGCATTAAACCATCCTCATGTAATTAATGCATTTCATATACATACATATCATCTACCATATCACATTACATATATTAAATACATAAAAAAATGAAATAAATTGAACATGCATTTGACATTCACCATTGCATCCATATAAGCATATATAGTAGTGCATATACATATCTAGATCATAGAATCTAATCATACATCTATCATCTAGCTAGTGCATGTCATTAATACATCACATAACATATAGCATAATCATATCATAATCTAAGAATTGCATCTATAAATGCATCTCATGAGCATAAAAGTCAAGATATAATACACATAATGAGTCATAAGAGATGATATCATATATATGTGTGTGTGTCAAAGTACATAGAGATACAAAAATATCCACAGGTAATAACTGTGTAGGTCCTTAGACCTTACACTTAAAAATTATTAAGTCATAATGACATATCAAATGGGTCCTACACCCCTTAAGTCACCTCCACCCTCGACTCCATGTCTATGTGACTGTTTGGAGCTAGTACCTATCGATATCTCATATCATGCACCTGATCTATGACTGGACTGCACTGATGACTATCTGGACTCACTCCACCTACTTCGCTAGAAGCCCCCTACTGTAGACCTAGTTGGCACAGTGTCGTCACATATCCTGATCTTAGTCTGAAGAGTAGCAATGTATGTTGTGTCTACTAGGAGACCCCATAGACACATAATATCTGCATCACTACTTGAAGTTTCTTACCCTTGAGTGGCTGGAGTAGATGGTGTGACCTAAACCATAGGAGCAACCCCTAGTTGTGTACTAAGAGCACCACTCAGTATTTTGGTGTCTACTTCAACTATCTTGGCTACCAGTTGCATTTGTAGTATAGCTATAGTAGTATGAGTTGATTCTACCTTAACCTAGAGAGTGGTCCTCTCCTCCTCATATCCTTGCCACTATGAGCACCCTACATTTAGCTAACTCTATGCAATAGCGCAAGATGTATCTCGCTCTAGTACCTATCTCTAGGATATTTATAGCTATGACTATAAGTCATGCACATGGGACTATAGTTGTGATACCTCATCATCTGGGCATCATCGTCATCCTCCTCCTCCTGGAGATTGTCAATGGTCACTACAACCTATCCCCACTCATCCCAAATCATTCAACGCACTCATTGCCCATCATCATCACTTTCCTCAACTACCACATCATCCCTAGATATGCCTAGGCTGCCACTACCCTACCATAGTTGAGATATCCACCAGGTGTCATAATCTACTATGGTTCCAATATACTCTACACTTGTATCATCTATCATAGAATTTGCCTCCCCAGATAATGTTGTCATCTATGGCAGTGTAAGCTGTGTCTCTACCTTGCGATGATGATAGAGATATGGGTTCTATGGCACATCTTGTGCAACTCCAAACTATCTATTAACCTGATAGTAGTGGAAGTACTCCCTCACCCTCCCATGGTGCCCCATGAGCCATCTATTGTGCCTCACTCAAGCAAAATATCCCTTGCCTCATCCTACATAAGATAACCTAGGTAGGGCCTCCATACGATTTGACTTGGTTGTAGTTCTATTAGTGACCCAGTGTAGTATGTCAGATCTCCAACATGCATCTAACTTCGGCTAGCCTGTACCTACCATGGCCACCTCATAGCATAGCACTGATCCACCACTGCCAATATAGTTATACAACCTTCTAGGTCGATCTATATGGATGTGCTCCCATTCCTATATCTATAGAAGTAGGTTTCATCCTACTACTGCTTACCCCCATTGCATAATCTAATATAGATTGTCATAGAATACCAAAAGTGTGCTCCCCCATGCCATAATCAAGGTATGCTCTAGGTTGCACTCTAGCAGGTCCTAAACCATGACTAGGAGGTTCCAAGGGAACCTCACACTTGACACATCTGGTAGTAACACATTTGAGATGATGTGCATAAGAACTACTTTTCATCAAGAGAATACATCTTGTATGAATCAACAATCTATAGGAACCCCACCATGCTCTGTCTCCCAATTCTAGAATAGCTCTATCTCGAAAAACCCAAGAAAAAATTGTATCCCTTGCCACCATAGGAGAAGAAACAATAGTCCATCCATAGATGGGAATCCTAAAGATACGATAGACATCCTCCAATATCATCATCATCTATCTAGTGGGGAGATGAAAAGTGTTAGTCCTGCTATCCCATCGATGGGCCAGGGCTATGATATATGATTGGTCCAGCATCACTATCAGTAATCGAACAACATAGTTAGGACCAATCATCCCAAACCACTTCCAATCATCATTTTCTAATAGATATCGTACCTTAAGAAGCATATTGGGCTCTTGTCCCCGAGCTATCAAAGTCTAAAATGAAATAAAAATGATAAATTTATTCCACCAACACTTATCCCAAAATAAAAAATAATATCATGCAAAAAAATAACTCCTAAGTTTCTCAATCGCCCACATCATCGATAGTTGCCATGGCTATCGTCGATGTCATCAGTGGCCACTGCCAATAGTCAAATTTTTTATCGTTGGGGTTTGAAGCTCATTGTCCTTGGTGATGATAGCCCCCATTTGAAAAATTATGCATCACCATCATCGATAGCTGTCACAGGAACAACCCCATGTGAGGTCATTTTTCCACCCAAAAATATAAAATTTAAAAACCCGAACCCCCTTAAGCTAACCTAAGCTACACCTAAACTAAGGGGTGAGGTTCATTACTTATAGTTTAGTGAGGTTCACTTAAATAATTACTTAATGAGGTTCATTTTAAATGTATAAATCATGAGTATGAGATGGAGAGGTACCTTAGGAGCTCCAACTCCATCGCTCGTTGACACCTCGATTTGATTTGCCATGGTGGTTTGTTTGAATTCAATAGCATTATGTAGCAGTTTTTACCTCTCTTCTCTTAGAGCTCACTCTTCCTCAAATACCAACTAGAAATGATGAATTTGTAAAACCCTAAAAATACCATATATATTTTTCAATTTCATTCACCACCCACCTTGAGAGCGATCACAGATCTGATCAGCCCCATCCATCGACGTTGATAACGGCTATAAGATTTGCAAATCTCCATCACTGAATTTGATGGTGGCCAAGAAATAGTCATAAATGCACTCATTTTCTCACCATAATGAGTTTCATATTGGACATTAATGCATATCTACCTATCCATAATCCTCATAATTCATAAAAATTACAAAAAAAATCAAATAACAAAATGCATGTGTGTCTTGTATCCAATTATTTACCCTATACACTTGGTGGATGCAATGACTTGTGCTCCATGTAATCTAGCAAGATGAGTAAATCACCATAAGGCCATTTGAATCAAAATATTTATCGATGAATCGAAATGTCTTCACTTCAATCCCCATGAAGACCATTGAAACTGAACTACCCCATGGGAATGAGGTGTTCATTTGCTTTCTTCTATGATATTTTCATCATATCATCGAACATAGTGATTCATAAAATGCTTAATTGAATTGTTATCATCTTGAATACTTAAGAAGACCATTATGGTTGGACTCCCCCACGGGATAGAGATGTACAATTACTATTAATGGTTGAAATCACATCTATAATAGGACCTTCCCTACAACAATAGTAATTATATTGAACTATTAAAATCAGTCATCTTGGTCAAGTGAATCATCGCTTTCATCACTTATAATTTTTCTCATTGACTCATCGCTTGAGGGGTTAGTCATAATCAAAGAATTCATAATCAAAATTAACAATTAAATACTTAATCATGTAAATTGTGTTTGTCTAGAGAATCATTTCTAAAGACAATTATACCCCTACTTGGGGCAAAAAACAAGAAAAAATAATTAAATAAATGCTTGGCATTTTTGAAGCATGAATGAAGGGCTAGACCTTTTCATGGTTGAATAATTTTCAAGATCAAGTAATTCTAAAGCTAAAGGTGGTACTTGAATCAAGTTATTTAACTTGTTAGAGGTAATTATTTCGATATGTACATCCTTTCCATGATTGGGGAATATAAATTTGACCAGATCAATGAACATCAATCAACCTACAATATGGTGTTATGTTGTCTATTTTTGCTCAGTGTTGTGTTTTCCCACAACGCATCTCAAAAATGGGCATATGTAGACACCTAAAATACATCATGTTGAGGAGGCTACTCATATGGACACCTCTTTAGACCATGTGACTCATCTTGGACCTTTCTAAGACCTAAAAGTGGTTTTAACCACTCAATTAGGGTAGTCTAGTCCTAGTCATTCATAGTCATTGATGTCATCAACGACGACCACCATCACCACTGATGATCAGAGTGGCTATGTCCATAGCCATACTTGTCAATAATGATTGAGCCTATAACAAACACGTACTAACAAAGTTGAGTAATTCCATTGGAATCTAACAAATTCTTGAATGGTTAGAAAAATTGAAGCATCTAGAAGGTTCCTCTCAATGGCCCCAGCCTAACTAAATTAGGTTTTTGGCTTCCTATAGAATCTAGGAAGAGAATTTGGGATTCTATTTAAGGCCCCAAATTTATAAGAGAAGTTTGGAATATTTGATGTGAAATTTCCATAGTGGATCTCTTTCGAACTAACGAGTGAATTGACATCCCTTTGAGGTGCAATGATGTGTTTCCCAATTATGCAATGACACCTGCCTATTCATCAATTGAGACCATTGAATCTTGAGGAGAAGAAAAACTACCTATTCAAGCACCAAATTCATTGTGGATTGAATAAATTTCCCACCCTAAGTTTTTCTACAAGAATGCACCAAGAACATCAATTCATCTAGCATCGTAATTGATTATTATAAGGACTAAGAACATAGAGAATAAAGTCTCTATTCCATGACCACTATTTTTAATAGCAGCTTTTAGGTGCTACCATCAATTTTGATAGTGTCTAACAAATCCCACTGCTTATTTTGATAGTGGTTATTATCTGAGTGAGAGTTTTCCTTGTCTTAGTTTGTAGATTTTACATTTTCTGTATTTCATCCATTATTTGATCTAGATTAGAAGAATTTACCTTCAGTTTTATGCATTCTTTTTGCTTTATTTTTAGTATTTTCATGCATCTTGTCATTTATTTAGGTATTTCCTTCATATTTTGTAATAATCATGAAATGGCCTCATCTTGAGAGTCTTGAATCTTGTTATTGATTGTTTTGTAAGTTTCCTTGTGTGCAGGTTTAGGCCTTATCAGGAGCATATCATCTTCAATATCATCTTCAATAGCATCACAAATTGGAGGACACCAAACAATTCCTCCTATAATAAGTTTGTGGGGATTCTAAAGATCTATTGAAGACACCTATCATTTTGAATGATTGATTGTAATATGTATCAAAATGGTTAATCCCTTAGAGGGATATTTTGTAACCTTGATGTAAAGAAGAATCTACAAATATGAATAAATATGGGCACCATTTATTTCATTTCTTTCTCTTTACATTGATTATATGATGTATTTTATAATTTTGATTACATATTGCTTTAGGTGTTAGATTTTTAGCTATATTTCAAGTAGAACCTATATAAATGCAGACAAGAACCCTTGAAATAATATTACAAAAAATAGAGAAAAAAAACTAAATGTCATGCTGAAATAAAACTTGTTGATTAGATCTATCTTGTTTTTTTAGCTCTAAGAAACCACAGATGCACGGTGTGGAGTGGTAAACCGTGGATGGGTGGTGGAGAAACTATGCAAGGGTGGTTTTGACTGTGTAACTGTAGATGGGTGGTTTAAGCTGAATGGTAGAAGGATCTAAAAGTGGGCTCCGAGGCTTCATATCTTTAGTCTCCTCGAGATGCATGTAAACTCAAGGTGCTATTTTGGTAGCCTGATAGTATATGTGCTCAACTTCTCTTGGTTTGTGGGGTAAAGGTGCCTTTATAGGCTCCTTAGAGTTTTGGAGGGAAATGGGAGGTGGTAAGCTAGGATTACCAAGTGGTAATACAGGGCTACCAAATGGAGGGGGCAGTTAGAGTGAGTCACCCAGGATGTCTCACTTAACTAGGGTGATGTGGCTACAAATGGAGTGAGGTGTAAGGGTTGTCTCATATGAAGGGAAAAAGAGGACATGGTTGTGTGAGATGTGGTAAGGGATTTTGGTGAGGTGGTTAGGACACATGTCTAGTGGGTAGATAGGGTATCCTAAGTTAATTTTCTAGATTTAATAAATCTAAAAAATAGATTAATGTGCAGTATTTTATATGCCTAATTTCAGACTTAGGTATATAACTTATTATGCAGGATTTGTGATGTGGGGTGAAAATGAGGTTTGTGGATGACTAGGTTTTGGTGTCTACAGATACCCCTTTTTGTACTGCATTGTGTTAAACACGATGCTATGCAAAAACCAATGATACCTATCTTTATTGGATGACTAGACTCAAATCTTCTCAATGCACAAGAATGAATGATTTTTTAAATTTTTAAAAAAATTTGATTTTTTTGCTTACCCCCTCAATTGGTGAATGGGTAAAGGATGAAACCCATGAGCCAATTGACCAAATGTGGATGATGAAAGGAGGTGGATGATTGAATTATGTGAATTGTGTATGCAAATGTATGACATTTTGATCAACTTGATACCCCAAGTTTGGGATTGTTTGTGTTGTTGTGAATTTGCCTTTGGTTTTGATGATGCACAAAATGTTGTGGTAAAACCACCAACCATGTTTGTGAGTTTGGGGGTCCCACTACTATTAGTTTCTCCTGTGTGTCAGAACTAGTACACCAGGAATTCGATAATTGAGTGATTGTGGTTGTTACCAAATTGTGATTGATTTGTTTCTGCTTATGTACCCAATAGAAAGGGTTTAAGGATAACCTTATGCATATCAGGTTTAACACAACCATACTCAAAGATTGAGGTTTCTAGTTGATTTAATACCACATTTGATGATGTTGAATGTTTGAATGAGTGTCCTTATGGTGAGCTACCCATTCGAGTGGATTGCATGGATTTCTAGTTGCTGCAACCACCTAGTGTGTAGGGTAAGTCACTAAGTACGAGGTGCACTTAATGATGATGATGATGATGATGTGTATGTTTTATGTGGTGGACATGATTGATTTGGTTTTTGTGAGAGAGTTTTATTTTATAACTGTATTAGCACAATTTTATCTCTCCTTAATCATGCATCCACAATTAGCACTATCAACTATGGGTGCACGATTTCATGCGCTTCATGAAACATGGGTGTGTGGTTTCCACTGCAAAATGTGGTTATAAATAGGGGAGCTACAAATTTTATTTTTCATTATTATGGTTTATTTATCTAGAATTTTGAGAAGTGAGAGTGAGGTGAAGGTGGATGGTGAGACTAAAAAAGTGGGTTCGGGCATGTAGGCTGGAGGCTCGACTGGAGAAAAATCCAGAGTTCACTACACCGAGGTAGGTGGCCTATACTCTTAGTTTAGTTTTATTTATTTTATTTTGTTTTCTTGTTTTTTTTTTGTTTGATTTAATTTTTTTTTATACACTAAGTGGGAGTGGTAAACAATTATTATTTTTTGAAAATGAATGAAGGAGGAAGGTGAAAGTTTTTTTTTTGTATTTGAAAATGAGATGAATGCATAAAATATTTTTGTGTTTTTATTGTTTTTTTTTGTTTTTTTTTTGAAAATTGAGAAGAAATGCATGAAATATTTTTATGTTTTTTTTAATATTGATAAGAAATGTTTAATGAGTTTTTGTGTTTTTTTGAAAATGCACTAATGTGAAATTTTTGTGTGCTTTTAGGTAAAATTTACTACCGCTCAACACCAATGGCCCTGCACTATATCCAAGGTATAAAAATCCCTCATAGATGATGATTGGAAATTGTTGGATACTGTGGGGTTGGTAGGCTATGATCGGTTGGAGACAGTCAGGACAAATGAGGAGTAATTATCTACTTTAGTTGAGAGATGGGACCCTAATAGGGGTTATTTTTAGCTTTTTATTGGGGAATTGACTATTACCCTGGAGGATGTATACCACATATTCCATGTTCCTATCAAGGGTTACCTACTCAAGGTGGGCTACGACAAGGAGGAGGTACTGAGGCCTATCTATGGAGATGATTGGGATGCAGATTACAACAAGGGTGGAATACCTTATCTTCAACTATATAATGATAGTAAATTTGGTGCATTATAGACCTTCATCGTGTACATAGTAGAAAACATGTTGTTGCCTAACAGTATGGGTTTAAGGTTTCCTTGGAATCAGGTTTGGCTTGTGTTGCACTTGGTAGCTGAGCCTCAAGCTTATGCATGGGCTCCCACTCTTCTATGTTAGTTGTACATGGAGCTTTATGAGGTAAAGATGTGGGAGTGAAATAGGCTTGGACGCAGTTTGGTGCTTCATTTGTGGGCATGAGAGCACATTAGAGTTGCTCAGCCAAAGGGTCTACCCTATAAGTGCAATCACTTATTTTCTTGTGCTCTTAATTGGTGGACTAACGAGGAGACTTACTTGACTCATATTTTTCATAGTGCATAGGAGTATCAAGATAGGCTGGGTGGATTGAATGGCAATGATATATTTTTGTGATCTTGGTGAGGTCTAGCTTGGGATGATGATGCTACACAACTTTGATGGGTGAGGTAAATGCACTGGGTGGTTGGTCATCATGGGTAAGAGATGGATTTTATCCAATTATCATAGGTTTTGAGATATTTTAGGATGATATAGGGAGTTCTAGATACTCCCAAGATGTACAAGAATTAGGGTGATGACCTCAGTCTTCCAGTCACTCCATATTTTTGGATAGTAGATGATGCAACAGATGATACAACAATTGATGTCCTTAATGCAGACAATGCAAGAATAACTACGAGCTATAACACTTGGTTTGTGGTGCAAACTCCATGGAAATCAAGCTAGGTTATGGATGATGTGGCTAGTGGGGATGATCATGATGCTAGTGAGCATGTTCCTCAGTGGTAGAAGCACTATCGAGGTACCGGGGGTAGGGGTGATTTGAGGTGGATACTCAACTAACAAATGTTGGTTCTAGGGTTGGAGTAGGTGGGGGTGGAGATGGAGGTAGTGATAGAGGTGGTAGGGGTGATGGAGGGTAGGATCCTCCTACACATTGTACTAAGGAGTAGGGGATTCTCTAGGCTAAGCAAGACAACTTTAATGAGAGTATAAAGTCTCATGTTGCTAATATTTCTAGACTATAAAGTGAGATTGCTCAACTTTAGTAGGAGAATTATGGTTTTTAGAGGGAGAATTATATGCTATGGATTGGTCCTAGAAGAGGTGGGGATGTTGCTATGGTTGTGGTTATGTTGATCGAGATAGCCCAATGAGAGGTACATGAGGATTAAGATTTTGTTGCTATGTGGGGATAGGCTAGGTATGTGGAGATGCTTGAGGATAGTCTATACTAGCATCACATTCCACTACCTTTACAACCTTCACCATCAATACCAGTCTCAAGCAGGCAGAGTGAGTCTATACCTGGTAGTTCATAGTCTCGGGTTCTTAGCTTCCATGCTCTATATAGATCATAGGGATCAACCCAAGGACCTCATAGGAGTTATGGTGGCACTAGCTAGTAGCACTTTATTATCTCTTTTTGTATTTTTCTATTTTTTCTTAAGAGCCTCAGTGCTCTAGTTTATATAGCCTTTGGGTATTTTTTACTATGCAACCCACATATATACATGGCTTTTATTGTGTTTATTTATGTGTTTGCACTTTTTTCTTTATTGTATGTATGGATGCATATGATATGGCATAGTGATAGATGGAATGAATAATGAATTATTTTGTTCTAATGATCATTTATGCTATTTATATTTATGATTGATCAACTTTATTATTATCACTTAATCAGGGACATTAACATACAATAATAATAAATGGAATTTTTAATGAGATGTAATGATGTAAATGATTGTGTATGGTTTGGATAGATGATTGTGATTATTTTCAAAGACTCAATCATCCTAGTGACTTTGATCAAAATCATTTATAATATCATAAATATTATGATGCTAAGATTGTCCTAGTATTTTCAAATTTCTCAAGGACCAACTATGTGTGCAATGATTGTTCATTTCTCATCATGAGTTAGGTCAAACTAAGAAATTGTAATTTATGCCAATAAGCTAGCTCATCCATGAGTGACCATAGGTTTGTACAAAATAAGGTCGCTAATGTGATAGACATGGCACCATGTGTAAGGATACCCCATTGCCAGGTGGGTTTCATTCAACCCATTACTGTAATGAGGATCACCCCACAATTTTTGAGACACTAAGAGTTCCAGGGATTCAAGCTTATTTTCCTTCTTTTATTGCATTGGATTTTGGGGATTTTTTTGAGTTTTCTCATTTTTGTAATGGAGCAACATGCATTTTTATTTCTTTTTGGAAACTTGCTCATTTTGAGAGAGAGCAAGGGAAATTTTATTACTTTGGGGTGCTTTTCGGGATACTTTCTCATTTTGAGGAATATCAAGGGATTTGTTTTTGGATGCTTTTGGGATACTTGCTTGATTTGAGGAGTAAGGGATTTGTTTTTGGAATGAATGTGGAGTTTGTGGTTTTGTCAACTTTGTAGCATTCTAGACCATGCACATAATTGGATGAATAGGGGAAACCTTTCACTTATGGTAATAGCAAATTTTGACTTTGTTATTCCCAATATTCACAATGTTTTAATATGTTTTGATGTGTGTGGTCCAAGAGAAAACTTGATTGACCAGGAACAACTTATTGCTTCTAAAGATTGTTTGATTTTGAATTGAGGTTTTTCAAAACACTAGGAGTGGCTGAGTGATTGAAAAAAATTGGAATTTTCTTATGGATTGATGTGGTATGTGAGGTTTTGTGATACTTTCATTGCAAGATTTTAAAAATTAGAAGGTGCACACAAAATAGTTAGTGGATGCATAATCATTATTGCTAACAATTATATGGTATCTATCCTACTTTATGTGAACCCCTTAATGATAAAAATATTATAAGGAAAGCTACAATTTTATTGCATTTGATGGATGGGTGAGTGATATTTTATGTAAGGTTCCCCTGATTAAGGCAATGGGACGTGAGTAAACCAATGATCATCCAAATTAACCAAATGATCCCTAACATGATAATTTACAAATGTCTAAAATGCATCTATGTAATGTAGGTGGAATGCATGGATGGATGTATGAAATGCAATCTAATTTATTTTTTGTCTTAGCCATGTATATGTACATATATATAGACTACATTATGTATAAAATGCCTTTAAGTGTATTATGTTTAATGGCTTAGGTTCCAATGTTCCTTCTAAATTAGAAATTTTGTATGTTCTTGGACCCAAATTTTGCTTAACAATGTATGGACCTAACCAATTAGGCATGCAATTATCTCTCAAGTACGATAATGCATTGGTATTCTATTTATTCTCTTTAAGTAAAATATCTCCCACTTAGAATTCATGAGGATGGAATTTTGCATTGTAGGTATGCTTGATGCGATCTTGATATACTCATAGATGTTCTAAGGTATTGATTCACCTTTCATCAAGGAGTGTAATTTGGTCAAGATGTGCTTGTCTAGTTGTGTCATCATCCATGAATTATTGTAATGCAACTTGTAAAGAAGTGATATCAAGCTCAAGAGGTATGATTTCTTCAATGCAATAGACCAATGAAAAAGGTTTGTACCGATTGGCATTCGAATGCTTGTTCGATAAGCCCTTAATTCCAAAGGGATTTGAGTGTGCTAATATCTATGATTTTATTTGACAAGTTTCTTAAGGATGGCTATCAAGGTCTTATTGTTCGCTTCAACTTATCCATTTGCTTTTGGATAATAAGGAGTTGATAAACTGTGTTGGATATTGTACTTGTTACATAATGCTTGAACATACTTGTTTTTAAAATACTTGTCATTGTCATAAATGATATTAGAAGGAATCCCAAAATGATAGACAATGTATTGAAGTATAAACTTCACAATTTGAGGTCCAGTAGTAGTGGTTATTGGAATTGCTTTGACCCATTTGGTGAGGTATTATGTGGTAGTTATGATGGACTTATGTTGTCCCAAAGAGGCAGGTGAAATTTTGCAAATCAAATCTAAGCCCCATTGTGAAAAGGGCAAAAGGCTTTGAATGGGTTGTAATGCTTGCGATGGTACATCAGTCAAATTGGTGTGATGTTGATATTTTTGATATTTCTTGACATATTGACAACAATAATTTTCCATGGTGGGCCAGTAATTAACCCATGCGCAAGATGTGCTTTGTAATGGCCATTCCACTAAAGTGGCCACCATAAGTACCATCATGGGCTTTATTTATTGCTCTTTGTACCTCTACGAGATCTAAGCATCGAAGTAAGACTCCATTATAACCACATATATACAACATGTCCCCCAAGAGAGTGTAACGAGCTACTTTTTGTTTGAACATTCTCTTTACAGTTTGCATCAATTCTGATGGGAGAGCCCCAAACTTGAGAAATTCTTTTATCTGATCAATGTAAGAATTGCATGGCTCTGTGTGGGTTAAACAAACACTCTTCTCACCTTCATATTATGCTCGTGCTATTACAAACTTGGAAACTATTGTGATAATAAGAAGTTGGACTTCTCCATGTTCATTCTTAGGAATAAAAGATCCTAAATAAGCCATTGCATCCACAAATCTATTAGTCAAATGAGGCAAGTTGTCAATATCGTACCAGTTGAATTTTACTAGCAACTTCATTGCTACTTCATGATATTGTTTCAAGACTGGTTCTTTACATTGGTAAGTTCCTTTTACTTGAAAAATGACAAGCTAGGAATCACCAAAGATGCTTATACATTTAATGCCCATAGCTAGTGTTGATTAAAGCCCCAAGATTAAGGCTTCATAATCTACATTGTTATTTTTGCATGGAAAGTCTAGTTTGAATGATAAAGGAATTGGTATTCCTTTGGGTGTATAAAATATGACTCCAGCACCTTGTTATTTTTTACACTTTGATTCGTAAAAGAAGAGAGTGATGTCAATATCATCCTCAGAGGGACTAGTTCTTCTTGTTCAGTGATGGAAAATACTAAATCATCTGGAAGCTCTATAAGAAGTGGTTGATCATTTGGAAGTGGATCTTCTTCTAGTTGATTGGCTATCACTTAAATTTTTATGGATTTTTGTCTAATAAATTTGATATCGAATTTCATTAAGAGCATTATCCATTTTGCGGTCTGGGTATTGTTGTATGTGCGAGTCATCATGTAACATAGAGTATTTTATCTAGCTATGACATAGGTAGTGTTAGCATATAATGTATGAGTTTATTAGTGGTAAAAACCATTGCTAAGCACAAATTCTCAATGTAAGCATATCTCATTTCATAACTCACCAACATTTGACTAATGTAATAAATTACTTGCTCTTTATGATTTTTATTTTTTTGTGCAAGCATTGTCCCTAGTGCAAAATATGTTGTAGAGATGTAAAGGTGAAAAGGGACTTTTGGATGAGGTAGCATGAGTATTGGTGGTAAAGCAAAATATTTTTTTATGTCATCAAAAGCCTCTTGATATTTGTTTTTCCAAGAAAAAGTCACCCCCTTCTGTAGCAAGTGATTAAAAGGATTGTATTTGTCTAAGATTTGTACAATGAATCATCAGATAGATTAGATATTCCCTTGCAAATTGTGCAACTCTTTTAGATTTATTGGAGATGGCATCTCAATGATGGTCTTGAACTTATAAATTCCACTTCAATACCTTGCTTGAAGATAATGAATCCTAGAATTTTTCCTGATGTGACTCCAAATATGCACTTCTTAGGATTTAACCTCACTTTATGTTCAACAAATCAATCAAAAACTTTTTATAGAAACTCAATGTGCTCAAGATATATTTTAGATTTTGTAATTAGATCATACACATAATCTTCAATGATTTTATTTATATAGTCATGGAAGATGTACATCATGGAATGTTGATAAGTAGCTCCTACATTCTTAAGACAAAATGGCATCACTTTGTAGCAAAAAGTCCCCAAGGTGTGGTAAATGTTGTTTTGTGCTGGTCCTCAGGATTAATTCGAATATGATTGTATCCTAAAAAATTGTCCATTAAAGAAAGCATTTCATGGCCTACACAGGAGTCTACAAATTGATCTATGTTTGGTAGCAAAAAATCATCCTTAGGGTACACTTTATTTAAATCTTGAAAGTTTGTACATATGTGTACCTCCCATTCAACTTGTGAATGGGTACCATGTTGGAGAGCCATTCAGGATAATCAATGGGTAGTATGAAACCTACATATAATAATTTTTTAATCTCTTCCTTTACAATGAGTGTAACAGTAGGATGAATTTTCCTTAGTTTCTACTTGAATGGCTTAGCTTTAGGAGCAAAGGTAAGGTTGTGGACCACCAAACTAGGATCAAGACCAAGAATTTTCTTGTATGACCATGCAAGTCTCTTTCTTCCTTGTTAAAACATCAATCATATGCTATCTCTTGGATGGATAAATATTTTATAATTTTCATGATTTGTGGATTATCCACATCTTGACTAAGGTTCACATCAATGGATTCTTTGATAAGCATATGAGAACCTTATTTCAATTGATGTGGAGTTGGGATGAGATGAATATCATCCTCCACATGCTCAAAGGACTTGGGTTTCTCCTCATCTATTTTGTCTTAAAAAATACAAGCAGGCAAAGGTGAAGGTTTTTGTGGGATGTAAGTGTTTGAAGCTCTTAGAAACTCTTCAGATAAGATAGATTTGGTGATGGATGGTGAGGATAAAATCTTGTCCATGGTGATAAGATTGGCATCAATCTGAATCAACTTCACCAAATAATACGGGTTATGGAGTGGCATGAACAAGTCAACAGAAATCATGTTAACTTGGTGGAAATGATGTGGCTACAATTTGAGGAGTGATTGATTACTCTCTCTAGACTACAACTAATATAAGGTGGGTGAATAGTGACTTTACGAGTGCAACCAAGGTGGTGGTGGTGGATCTATATCAGGGTGCTCACACTCTTTGTTGATGCAAAATATGGAGTGATCTATGTGAAACATTATGGTGTAGCACTCATCTCTCTCGATGGGATTTATAGGGGCCACATATTCTTGAGGACCATAAAAAATGTGAATGATCCAGTCTAGGTTTGCTCCCATTTCATTAAAATCCTCAAAATCCTCATCGAATATGTAATCATAAAAAATGTATTTAACCATGGCCGTTTGCAATGTAATCTTTGAAAAATCCTTATTTAGATAAGGTACAAAGTCAGGGTCCATATATTCATCATCTGATATAGATATTATATGATAGGCATAGTTTAAGTTCCTAGGTTTAATAAAACCTTAGGTTAGGACTTAGTCATAACCTAAGGTTTTATTAAACCTAGGAACTTAAACTATGTCTATCATATAATATCTATATCATCCACCTTCACAAACCCCAATATCATTATAAGGACAAGTGGTTTCATCCCCACCAGCTCATTCCATAAAATTTACTTCCATACCCATGTCTCTCCTAAGTGCAACTCCAAAAATAAGCGCAAATTCAACTGTTGTCACTACTACTCTGCTACCATTAGTTTTTGATTCTGTCCTTCCATATCTCATAGCTTTCCCTCTTCCTACAAGTCATCCCATGTTGGCTTCCTTGCAAAAGGGAAAATATGTTTCTCAAAAGATTCAAGATTTTTGGGTAGAGAAACTATCCAAACCTTCCAAGAGAATGGCTACTAAGAGGAAGACAATGAATATTGATCCAATCACAAGGTAAATAACATCTAGGTCTATCACTCCTCTGGTAAAAAAACTTGAAGAAGAGATGATTTTTCAATATTACCAACTCGAGGAGTATATAGAATACATTGAGCAACTACATGTAGAGGATGAATTGGTCATAGAAAAAGCTCATCTAGAGACTTTCTATGTCAAAATTGATATCTATAGGAAGAAAGTTGGAAAGTTGGAGGAGAAAATAGAGAAGCTGGAGAAGACAGTCAACAATCAAAAGCAGGTAGAAAAGGCTATTAGAAATGAAGTTAAGAGCTAGAAAAAATATCAAGAGGTCATCAAACTTAAATACCAAGTTGAGGAGCAGAAAAAGAAGAATGAATATTAGGCCAAGGAAATACAAGATTTGAAGCACCAGCTTCAGATTGAGAAAGCCAAGTCTTTAGGCTTTTCAAAAGGAGTGAAGAAGGTAAGAAAAGAGCTTTGGTTTGAAGTCTTGGAAAAATACTCTGAAATACAACCCATAATATATTATATGGATGATGCTAGCCATCTACTCCAAAACATCAAAGAAGACCTAGATAAGTTCACTCAGGAGCTGCAACCTATGGTGATTCCAACATAACAAATTTATAAGTTGTCTGATAACAATTTAAATGAGGCTACTAAGTCGATCCCCAATAAGGCATGGAATGTTTCTAAATTGGTTTCTAGAGTGGTAGTCAAGAAGAAAAAATTGTTACAAAATGATTGGTTGTTATATGACAAAGTGGAAACCATGATCCAAGATGTAGTTGATATCAACCAAGATATGAATCAGTATGGTTTTGAAGGGCTCTGGGTTGAAATCAATACTTTATTATTTGAGAAAGAGAAAAAATAATGTAGCTATAATAATCTAGGATGAATCTAAGGTAGATGCTTGGGATGAGCCAATTTATCAAGAATAGGTCTCTCAGATGATAAAATATTTAACCAGGCTCAAGGATTTGATGGAGGGCCTGATGAACAAAGGAAGATTTGTAACTTATGAGGATATAAGTTGGATTTCATTCATAAACAACTTAAGGAGACTTCCAAACCTTCTAAGGCAATTTGGAGTCAAGCTTTGTAGAATCTAAAACTGATGATTCAACTTTTTGGGACTAATGCAGAGCCTAATGATCGGCAAGAAGTTTCACCAAAAGAAGAAGCTGATCAAGAAGAAGAAGCTTCCCAAGAAAAAGAAGCTAACCAGGAGTAGGAAGGCAATGATGAAGAAGCAACTCAGTAGGAAGAAGAACAGTCAGATAAGGTTGCCAAAGACTCTAAGGAAACACAGAAAGAATAGCTCAATGGTCAAAATTCAATGAAGGAATAACTGAAGTTGAAAGCCCTATAACATAGTCACTTTTTTGTATTCGTGTAAAGTGTTGTATATATTTTTTGGTTTTGACATTGTTAAAAAAATAATTGAAAAAACATAAAGCAAAAGAGCAGGAAATGAAAACTTCATGAAGACATTTTTATCATGTCACTAGGGCTTATAAGAGAAAGCATACCTCGGTTTTGCTTGACATGGAGCAGTTTTCCATCGAAAGGAGTGGTGAATATCATTGTTTCCAGTATGATCTCCATTAGAGTCATTACCCTTTGAATGTATTTACAAATATTCTAGAGGGTAATGATCATATAGAAATTACTCTATGAAGCATTACTCATGGACTTAATATTTTGACTCTTGATGCCCAATGGATAAGATTCTGAGTTTGTTGGCTTTGCAAGAAAATCCACCCGGGAGGCACCAGAATGTAGGCCCAAAATGGTCACATCCTTAGAAAAAATTGAAAATATTTTCTAAGGCATGAATATGTTCCCAACCGCTCAACACATAGTGTATTTTGTAGCAACATAGCGTAGGATGTTCCACACCGCTAGAAAAATAGTCAAACTTGCATTGCAATCACTTCAGTAGAGTAGAATACGATATTTTTTCTAAGGTGAGAAGAAATTTTATCAATCGATCAACACTTAGTGTATTTTATAGCGGTACAACAACATGTTCCACACCATTGTCAACTATGGTCAAATCTGACATCATCGTTCTCTAATTAGTGGTCCAACGCACATTTCCCTAGCCTGCACAATAAAACAACTAACTTTTTGATGTGTTCTATGCCATTGAGATTCATGTTCATTTTAGAGCGGATCAGAACACATGTTCCATGCCACTAGTCAAAGAGGTCAAGATGCCCAAAATTAAGTACAAACCAGCAGTGCAGGGAAAAATATCATGAAATGTTATTTTACATTGTTTCTTGAGTGGCCTAGTGACATGCTCTATTTCGTGATCAACTTTGGTTAAAACTTTAAGGAATGAATTTCAAGTAGCAGGCTACGAATAAATTGTTCTATGCCATGAACGCAAAAGTGAATTAATAATTTTTAAGAACTAAAGGGAGCAACCTATTTATATGCTCTATTCTGCTTATGTTGTAGTGTATTTTGTGATATGCTCCACACCGCTAGTTAAAATGGTCAAATAAAGTGATAAGCTTCTCTAAAGAGTGGCCTAATGACATGTTCTACATCACTCATCTCCAGGCATTACTGATATTTAATCCTAGCCATTCATGAGTGAATCAACTATCAAGCTTATGCTGAAATTTTCTTAGGCATAAAAAAGTGAAGTCTTTGTACATGAGAACTAGTCGACTCAATCAGGTAGATGAAGCATCCATGGAGCCAAGAAACAAGAACTCAAGTAGTTATAGATCTAGGGCTAGATGAAGTATCCAAGAAAGATAGATGACTTAGATTTGGAATCTAATGGCCTGGAACCTAACTGTCATTGTAGAGCGAGCAAGTTGTAGAGCTGAGCTGCTATGGTATGCAGCATCGTACAAATTTTTTGGGCAACAAAGGTAAATGAAATGATGCCACCTCAACATTTTGTCGATCTAGCATGGTTTTCTCCTTGTAATGTTCCATATTCTTATTTCATTGTAAAACTATTAATAGATGTCAAACCCTCAATTTTTAGGATCAACTCTAGAGTGTTTGCTTGCCCTATTGTGTAACATCTTCTGCAAATCAATAGAAGGAGCATTACTTGGATTTTTGACTCATACATTAGTGTCTTAAATATTTATTTTGAGATATTAAAGCTATGAATTGCTTTTATATTAATTATACTATGATTAGTTTACTCTATTGATATTTAATTACTAGCTTTAAGAGCAATTGAAACTTTTTCATAATTAAATCTATGCTCACAAGAAGTTTATTTTTTTTAAATCTAGATACTGATATTATTCTGCTAAATTGGATTTATTAGTATCGTGGATGTTAAAATAGCTTCTTGGAGTATGTCTATGTTTTGCATTTCTTTATGAAGGTTTTTTTATTTTTTGGGTGTTGTTAATATTGAGTGTGGGACACTAGAAATGATTTATTGAGAGGTTTTCCCCATGGATGCCTATGTTGTTAGCCCTATCTGACCACTATTTTAGTTATAATTCCTTATACCTAAACTATATCTTAAACAATTACTAAAATTAATTGATTCAACATCCTATCAGTTAGGTTCGAGGTGTAGACCAATTGGTTCATCCAAACCCCATAAGGGGGGCAGAGGTCCAAGGTTCAAATCTCGGGCCTCACCGTAATGAACGCTTTTCCATTTCCTGGTGCTTTCAGTGACGTAAAAGGTTTAAAATGATTGTGGCATGGTGGTTATAGGGGCAGACTGCACGAAGATCTATGTGGCGGCTTCCAAGACGGACAATGTAGAATACTATGGCATCCATAAAAGCTGGATAGCCTACCTGGATTCGTGGTGGCTACCGATTCCACCATGTAAATAATAATAAAAAAAAACATCCTATCAGTTGACAAGGAACTAGCCTACTCTAGAGGTTGGATTAGAGTAATCATTAGCCCATCCAATGTTGAGTTCGGAGCTATGACTAGCAGGTGCAAGCCTAATTAGAAATCCAGAAGATAGTCACAGTATTAAGTTTTTCTTAATGTCAAATTGGATCCCAACAATAAGGTTGTAATTAAATGAGTTTAATTATTTGAAATCAATTTATCAGAGAGTAAACTTTATCATATAAAAACAATATTTGCAATATAAATCCTAGGAGCTATAAGGACTTCTACAGGAATAAATAATAATTATTTACAATTATTATTGTGATCTAATTTATCCAAATATTAGGGAGTCATAAGGGCTACTACATAAAATTGTTTTTTTTGGAAAATTAGATACACTAAACCTAATTCCCAATAGGTTATTTATAAATAGAGGTTTATCAAAAAAAATTCAAAGGTTGGATATACATATTAATATTGTAATAAGGGAGACAAGTCCAACATTATTACCTATTTAAAATTTGGGATAAGTGCTTAGTTCAATAGGAGTAATAAGGGCTAATAAGAGTTGATTTTGGCATCTACAAAAAATTTACAAAGTCAATCAAATTTTAAACTATAATTTACAAACAAAACTATATATTATACATAGCAAACTAGGGAGTCATAGGGAATTATACAGAATATAAGAATTGATATTAGGGAAATTAAATGGCTTCAAATAAATTCTTCCTAGTCGAATCACAATTACTCAAGGGTCCTAATTATTTTTCCTAGAAGAATAAGGTGAAAGCTATCTTGGTATATGAAAAACTGTGGGATATTGTCAAAGAAAAAATTCAAATACCTACCACAAATGATATTGAAATCCAAAATTTTACATAAAATGATTCAAAGGATTTAATGATAATAACCTTTGCTATCATAGATGAAATACAACCCTATATCAGTTCTACAAAAACATCTTTAGATGCATGGAAAAACCTAGAGAAAATATTTGAAGAAAAGAATAAGATAACTATTCTCCATTTTCAGACTCAAATTCATTCATTAAAAATGAATAATGGAGAAAGAATAGAACTATTCCTAAGGAAGGTAGAAGATATCAAAGGGATATTATTTACCTTAGGGTAAATATTCAAAGATGAAATTCTTACTAAAATAACTATGAGAGCACTTCTAGATAGCTATAAGCAGTAACATCTTTACAAGTTTTAAGTAAAGATACTTCTTTTGATGAGTTAGTCAATATTTTACAAGAATATGAAGTGGAAAATATAGGTAAATATGAAATGTCTAACAATGCACTGACATCTAAAGAAAATCCATAGGAAAACATTGCTACTTCATCAAAAGGATGAAAAGCATGGTACAACAGGTATTTTTAGATATGTAGGAAAAAAGGCCATAGCACCAGCTACTGCAAGTTCAATCCCAAAAATTAGAATCAAGAAAATCAGATGAACAATAGGAACCAATTTTAGACATGACAGTATCAATATCCTCATCAACAAGTTCAACATCCAAGTAATTATCCATAGTTGGAGTATTCAAAATGAATAAAAAAGGGCATCTAGCTCATAGGATAGATAAAATTGAAGAACTAAAAAAATCGATATGTGATTATGAAATCAAATATCTCTCAACAAGAATGACAGACTATGAAGACATCAATCACTTGCTTGAACAGGTTGCAGAAGATAGAGAAGAACATTCAAAATCTCAAGGAATCTATGAAGATCCACATTGAAGACTGAAGTCTTCAATATCCAAATAATATAATACAGGGAGGTTTTAGAAATCGAGTCTATTTTATCATTTGGATCATGTAAATGTACCTTTACCTTGGTACATACTTAGGACATTATATTAATTTAGGGGGAAGTTATCTAGTTACTTCTTGCATTGTAATAACTGCACAAGTGTCAAAATGCAAGTTGTATATGTGCAAGTTGTTCCTTGCACATCTAGGTAGAGTTTTGGCCAATGAACCTATTTCCTATATAAAGGGCCATAAATATAGATCAGATATAGAGTGATACAGAGCAACATATATAGAGAACATACAGTTGCATATAGATTCAGAGTGATATGATGTAGCATTGTAGTGTGATGGGATGTAATATGCTCAATGCCCATTCTTGAGTAGTAGATCTATTCATGGAGTGTTCATTTCCTCTAGAGCTATTTTGTAAACATATCCATCATTTATATATATATATATATATATATATATATATATATATATATATATATATATATATATATATATATATATATATATATTATTTTTAGTCATCTTACAAATTTACTTTGTCATTTTATTCTACATCTTGTGTTTGTTATCTCCTATTACATGCTGCATCAAAAGCTAACAAGACTACTATCTTCGTAGTACACCCCGATGTTGGCTCAACTATATTACATGGTTAATTAGGAGATAAGAAGAATATATGGATATATAAGATACAAGAGCTTGATATTTATATCAAACCTACTAAATAATCATGGTAAGACTTTATGCAAAATATTAGCAAGGATAATGTTTGGAGAATATATGTTTCTAATTGAAAAAAAGGATATCAATTGGGGCATTATATGTATTAGCAATATGTATAGATATATGGTTATAGGAAAATCCCCTAGGGATTATCCACCAAAGAAAGAGATAGGTTCAAATAAAAGGTAATATAATACCAATGGGTAGACAACACCTTATTCAAAAAATTCTACAATGGTGTTCTACTTTGATGCATGGAGAAAGAAAAATGACCTAACTAAGTAGTACCATGGTGAAAGAGGACACATATACATACCTAACATATCTCACAAAATCTTGAGTTTGGATACTATTGACCGAAAGTGTTTACTAATTGCTATCGATGGGTCAAGGATTGCAAATATTATTTCATGTTCTAGGGAAAGAAGAAGAGAGACCTAATTCCATTACAACTAGTTGTCAAAAATTAACCCTTTAAATAGTGGGACCTTTATTTCATAGGCAAGATCAATCTATTGTCAAGAATTACTCATGGATGGATCCTCACTACCATTAATTATTTCACCATATGGGTTGAGGTAGTTCCATCCAAAGTGGCTAATCAAGAGACAATGGTGTAAGTACTTGAAGATATTATCACTAGGTTGGGGACTTCTAATACCATTGTGACTAAAAATGCTACCTATTTAAATTGATCTAAGGTGATGAGATTCACCCTTGAACATGGGTTCCTACTAAAAATATCATGTAATTACCATCGCTAAGGAAATATATTAGTTGAATAAAAAAAAAATAATATCATAAGGATATTTATAAATACCATTTTGGAATCATAGAGATATCACAAGAAGATATACAAAGCATCATTGGTAGATAGGGTAATACTAAAATCATCCATAGGATCATCTCCCTACAACTTGGTAAATTGGAAGGAGGTTGTGTTATTGATTAACCTCAAGCTCCCTTCCATCCAAATGTTGCAATAGCCTGATATAGAATACACACACATTAAATTCATGCAAGCAATATATAATGAATTAATTTCCCTAGAAGAGGATTAAAAAGGCCTTTGAAAATATTGCTCAATGATAAAATGCTATCAAAAAATGGTTCAAAAAAGGAGTAATGAAAGTGGAATATAGGTAAGGAGACCTTATCATCAAATGGGATTAAGATCATACAAAGCTAGGTGCTCATCAAAATTTTTATTCTTTATTGAGTAGACACTAATAGATTATCAAAATTTTAGGTTTCAATGTGTATAGACTCACCTTCATGTAAGGAGTTATGCTACCTATTTTTGTAAATAGGCATCACTTTATATGGTGTAACAAAGAATCTTAGTCAGTAGAGAACATATGTATATAGTACTAGCTATTGATGTGGAAATTATTTTTATTTCTACTACTCTATATTTCTTCCTAAAATTTTCCTCTTTTTTTGCTTTTCCTTTTCAAATTTTAATTTTTTCCCCTTAGAAACAATGTTCCAGTAGGTGGGATAAAGATACAAGTTTGATAAACAAATTATGCTTCACTTGTAACATGCTTGCCTTTGACATAGGGAGGATTCCAACTACAAATAAGGTCTAATCACCCCACTTAGGTACACCCTAACATAAAAAAAGTGCACTAAAGCATGGGAAGGGTGCACCTTGTCTAAGGTCTTTGAATACTCTAGGTAGGTCCCAAAGGGGCCCTAATGTATGCATTTTAGGTTGAATCCAATCATAGCCTAGCCATAGAAAACCGCATGACTAACCAATGAGAAAACAACATGGGTGTTAAAAATCAAGGGATTCATAGCCTCGTTGAAGCTTCCTGCTAGTATATGAGTGAAACACTAAAAGCCCAAACAACTAAAAGTAGAAATTTTACCAAGTTCCTAGAAACAAGCGAGTCACTCCCAAATATAAATAAATTGCATAGTCTACTAGTGAGTCACTCACCCCTCAAAACCAAGTGAATTACTCCTCTTTCAAAGTGAATCACTCAATTTTTTGATCAAATCACTTCCCAAGGAAATCACACCTAACTACTTTTAGCAAGTGAATTGCTCACATTTTTTAGTAGATCACTCTAGGCACAAAAAGCCTAAAATTTCCCATTTTTAGCCTATTTTTTGTCTTTTCACCTTAAATTTTCCCCTTTTTCACCATGGATACTTCATCTACCTTTTCTACCCCTTCATTACTAGAAGCATAAATAACATCACCATATTCCATATTTGTGATCTCATCTATAATTGTTGTATTGTTCCCCATGGTAGTCACCATAGTAGAAGCTAGGTCACCATTAGAATAAGGTAGGAATAAGAAGAGAGGAAAGTTAAAGAGGTAAATCTCCATACTATATGAAAGTATAAAGGAATATTTAAATGATCCTTTAAAAAAAATAGAGGGCACCTATATACATCCCAAAGGGTTGGTTAGGAAAAATCCTTGAAGAGATCAAACGTAAGCCCTCAAATTGTCTCATGGAGTATAAGCTAGAGATAGACATCTATCCTAGCCATGAACTTAGTTCCATAAGTGTGGATTTTCCTTTAGTTGAATGAAATTATGGTAGAAAGATATGATTCCACCTTTAGGAGTTTTATACTTCCCTAGTGATTAAAAATGCTTTTGAATTACAATTATAAGAGATGATTAAAACCACTAATGATCCATCCATGTGTATCTCTTATAGCTCCAAAACTCAAAAGGATTTCTATTATAGACACAACAATGATTTTTAGATAAAATTCCTCATTTCTCATTTGAAGAAGCTCAATCTTCCATCTAATTTTAGTATTACCCTAGATTTGGACCAATTTAAAGAAGATATTTAGATGGTGATGTTAGGAATACATGTAGTCCTTAGTAGAGGAGAAAAAAAGGATCATTTGGAAACAATGTTCCACTACTCTTCAACTAGATAATTTGGAAAACATGGAAAAACTCTGAGCATCATAGAGTGCACCAATGTACCCTACTTATAAGTGGAAAGTTCTTGATACCACTTCTACAATGAGGTATAAGAGTTGATCATGGAGAGGTTCAAGGGAAAAGTACTAGGAGTACCTGATGAGGGATAAAAACTACTGATAGATGAAAATGGCCTTGGGGAGGACAAAATATTCTATCTAACTCTATGGATTTCTAACCATACCTTTTTATTTTCTCATAAATGTCCCTAATTACATATTCAATATTGAGTATGTTTCGAAACTTGACTATATGAACTTAAAATACTATAAAGGGCAAAGAAAGACCACTTTTTATCCACTCAAACAATAAATCATGAAGATTACTCATAATATACAAGGTTGCAACATATTGGTGGAGGTAAGATTAGGGTAAATGAGTCTTGAACAACTCAAAGACTGATGGTCTTATGACCCAAAAGAGATTTTCAAGAATATCCTTAGGGACAAAAAACTATATACCTTATTTAAACATGAGAAGTGGTAAAACATTCATTAGTAGGATAACCTAGATGAGGAAACATCTCTTGCCACTTTAGGAAGTAAAAGGGGTTACAAATACAAAATTCAAAGTTCGTACAATAACCCTCGAGAGTGGCATACCTTTTATCTAAAGTAAAGTATGACTTTAACCTTGAAATCAAGCCAAATCATTAGATATTAGTGGCCCTTCAAAAATTATAGTATACAACCAATAAAATTCTAGTATAGAAAATAATGAGACATAAAATAAATAATATGACCTGAAGAACACAAGCTTATACTGAGAGGGGGGGTGAACAGTATAAGACTTAACCAATTAATAATTTTAACTTTAGATAGCAGTGGCATCAACACAACATTAATCAAGATAGAAAGCATCACACATTGAAGACCCATTTTTAATGTGGTTCACCCAAAATAATTGGGCTACATCCACAAAAAAATTTCTCTAAAAGTTATCTCAAGGTTCTTTGGGAATCCTTCCCAATTACAATGTTTATGAGCCTCGGCTCAAAGGAGATACCTTCTCCCAATCAGAATTTATGAGCCTCTGCTCAAAGGAGATACCTTCCCCTCTGCTCTGGAAATGATCCCTCAGAAGATCAACTGCCTCTACCTCTTGCCAGCATGTGGAACTCCTTTCCATCGAAGACCTCCTGTCCTCAATGCTTAGCCTAAGAGACCTCTGCCTTCTATGATCATGTCCATAGTAGCTCAAAAAAAAAATCTGTCCTCAGGTTCTTCTCATAGAACCAATACATCTCTGTCCTCAAGTTTTCTAATAGAACTATCAAACTCAGCTCATAAGTCCTCTGCTCTCTCTGTGCAATCACAACCGCATTTTGGTCGAACTTCAACCTTTGCACTGTCTGTGCAAACACAGCAGTACTTAGAAAAATTCACCATGACTCTTCGCTCACTCTGCACACTTCGATCAAATTTTACACTCTGCTCTCATCGATCAAACTTCTCACTCTGTGCTCTATCAGCGAACGTCACAACACACACCCACAATTTTTTAACTCTTCAAAATAGCCTGCCTTTTATAATAACATTTTCAAGATCAAAACCTTGATCTTAGTCGGCTGTAACAACCCTAAAATTTGTCGGCTGCAAACCCTAATCTTTGTCGGCTCACATTTAACTTTTTTAGCTTCAAATGCCTCTGTAACTCTTTTGTAGCTTTTGCCGCGAAACTACAACATGTCACGATATCATGACACCTTTGCAACCATACACTTTCTTTTGGCTTTTGTCACAATATCATGACACTTCAGCCTTTTTCGACTTCAACTAAGCTCTTGTCGTGATATCGTGACACTTTTGTCTTTGTCAGCATCAACTTTGCTTTTGTCATGATATCGCGACACTTCTCCCTTCGTCGACCTCCTTTCTGATTTTGTCATGAAATCACAACACTTCTCTTATAGAAGACCTGCTTTCAATTTCTATCATGAAATCGTAACACTTTCGCTTCCTTGCACTCTTCTCTGCTTGCACTAGTGAAAACATGACATGTCACAAAATTGTGACACCTTTCGCTTCCGTACACTCTTCTCTACAGGCACTAGCGAAAATGGAACATGTCACAAAATCGTGACACTTTCATTGCCTTGTGCTTTTCTCTGCCTTACGCCCATGAAAATGGAACATGTCACAAAATCGTGACACTTTCTGCATCCGTACACTTTTTCTTCAATATGTCATGAAATCGTGACACTTTCTACATCCGAACGCTTTCTCTTCAATATGTCACGAAATCATGACACTTTCTGCATCCGAACGCTTTCTCTTCAACATGTTGTGAAATCATGACATTTCTTACTTCGAAACCTTTCCTTTGCTTCATGTCGTGAAATCGTGACAGTTCTTACTTGGAACATTTTCATCTGCAGCATGTCACAAAATTGCGACACTTTTCGAGTTACTTTCTCTCCTGCAACATGTCGCGAAATCACGACACTTTTTCGTTCGAACGACCTTCCTTGCAATATGTCACAAAATCATGACATTTTTGACTCCGTACATTCTCTCTCCTCTTTGAGTTGCAAAATCGCGACATGTCGCGATATCGCGACATTTTTCCAACTTTCTTTCAAACCTGTCAAGCCGTAACCTTCATCAAAACAAATTATTTTACATCAAATCAAGTTCCTTCAAAAGCTTCTTGACATCAATGACAACTTATATACTTGAGCAAAGGCAATGTACCCAAAGTACCCAAAATTTCCAACAATCTCCCCCTTTGTCATTGATGGCAAACCTTTACTGAAAACACGTCTCAAGAGCCAAAAATGAAACCAACTATGCTAACAACTAAGAAACTGTGCCCACAACTAAGAATATTCCTTTGAAGTTTTGCTCCCCCTGACTTGAAGCTTTCCTCTTCACTTGAAGATCTCCCCCTTACTCATATCTCTCCCCCTTTGTCATCAATGGCAAAGGGTCACCTTTGGGGCTCGGGACTAAGAATGAGCCACTTAGCTTAGTCCCTCCCCCACCTCTAGATGATGTGATTAATTCTGGTGTGGGAGTACAACTCCCAATTTCTCCCTTAGATACTCAAACGTATCTCTTGGAAGAGTTTTGGTGAAGATATCTGCAATCTGCTCTTTAGTAGACACATACTCTAGCTTGACCTACTTGTCTTGCACTTTCTCCATTAGAAAGTGATACTTGATGGAAATTTGCTTTGTCCTTGAGTGCATTACTAGATTTTTGGAAATACTTATGGCACTTGTATTATCACAAAGTATGGAGATGGGTTGTTCATGCTTGAATTTGAAATCCTTAAAGGTGGTTTTCATCCATAAAATCTGTGTACACCTAGCCACTGCTGCTATGTATTCAGCCTCTGCTGTAGCTAAGGAAACTGAAGGTTGTTTCTTACTTAGCCAAGAAACCAAACTCTTTCCCAGAAAGAATGTTCCACCACTAGTGCTTTTCCTGTCATCAGTACTGCCTGCCCAATCTGCATCTATATAGGTCGTGAGGGTGAAATCATCACCTTTGGGATACCAAAGCCCAAGGTCCATAGTGCCATTTAGATATCTGAATATCCTTTTAACTGCTATAACATGAGAATATTTTGGAGCTGCCTGAAATCTTACTACTAACCCAACTGCCTGCATGATATCTAGTCTGGTAGCTGTAACATATAATAAACTGCCAATAATTGATCTATACAACTTTTGATCTGTCGTTGGAGATTCATCATCCTTACTCATCTTGCACCCTATAATCATTGGAGTACATACTAGTTTGCTGTCCATCATCCCAAATTTCTTCAACATTTCTTTGATATACTTCCCTTAAGAGAGAAATACACCATATTTTGATTGAGCAATTTGAAGACCTAAAAAGAATGACAACTCTCAAATCATAGACATCTCAAATTCCTTCTGCATGGTGTTAGAAAAATCTTTGCACATCTGAGTCTTATTTCCCCCAAAAATAATATCAACATAGACAACCATAATCAACATATCATCATATTCATTCTTAATATAAAAATTGCTATCTACCACGCCTTTCCTGAAGCCTTGCTCATGAAGATAACTGTCAAGCCTTGAGTACCAAGCCCTCGGCGCTTGCTTTAACCCATACAAGGCCTTTTTTAGTTTACACACATAGTTTGACTATTTTGAGAGAGACACTCCTTCTGGCTGTTCTATGTAGACTTCTTCTACCAACACGCCATTTAGAAAAGCTGACTTTACATCCATTTGATATACCTTGAATGATTTGAAGCTTGAAAGTTCCAAAAACATTTTGATAGCTTCAAGACGAGCAACAGGAGCAAACATATCTTCGAAATCAACACCTTCTACTTGTGCATAACCTTTGCAGACTAACCTTGCTTTGTTTTTGACAATTTTTCCATCCTCATTGAGTTTATTTTTAAATATCCATTTTGTGCCAATGACATTCTTGTCCTTAGGTCTTGGAACCAAATCCCAAGTTTTACTTTTCTCTATTTGATTTAGCTCTTCATCCATTGCTTTTACCCAAAACTTATCTGCACATGCTTCACTAAAATATTTTGGCTCAATCTGAGATAATAATGAAACATTTGTAGAATCATGTGAAGGAATGACTCTTCTTCTTGTTTGCCTTCTGTTTGGATCACCAATGATCAAATATTTGGGATGATGTTTCTGAACATATCGTGAAGGAGTTTTGGGAAGCAGTTGTTGTCTTTCCTCTTCTTCATCTGAAACCTCTCTAAATTCTTCTTGACAAATTTCATCACTGAGTTCCTTGACTGGTTCTCTTATCCTTGTCTTTTCATCAACTGTTACATTTATGCTCTCTACAACTGTATCAGTTCTTTTGTTGAAGCATCTGTAGGCCTTGCTTTTGCTATAATATCCAAGAAAGATTCCCTCCTCACACCTAGGATCAAACTTACCCAAATTTTGATCTTCCCTTCTGATGAAGCACTTACTCCCAAACACTTTGAAGTATTTTATTGTATCTTCCTTTCCACAACTCATAAGGAGTTTTATGATGATTGACTCTAAGTTGGGCCCTGGTGATAATGTAGACTGTTGTACTGACTGCCTCTTTCCAAAAGCCATCTGAAAGTTTTGATTCATTTAACATAACTCTAGCCATATTTTCAATAGTTCTATTTTTCCTTTCAACTACTCCATTTTGTTGAGGAGTTTTTGCTGTTGAATATTCTCTTTTGATTCCTTGTTGCTCACAGTACTCCACAAATTCATTTGAAGTGAACTCTCCTCCTCTATCTGATCTTAAGCATTTGATTCTCTTGTCAGTCTCATTTTCAATCATTTCTTTGAAAGCTTTAAATTTTTCAAAAGCTTCAGATTTTTCTTTGAGAAAAGTAACCCAAGTCATTCTAGAATAATCATCTATAAACAACATGAAGTAGCTTTCTCCCCGAATGCTCTAAGTTCGGTAGGGCCACATAAATCAGTATGAATAAGATCCAATGGTTTTGAAGAAGTATACCCTTTTGATTTGAAACTGGTTCTGGTCTATTTTCCATGTTGACATGGACCACAAATGATGTTATGGGGACTTTTTATTTTGGGCAAGTCTCTAACTGCTTCCTTGTTACTAATATTTGCAAGATTATCAAAGCTCAAATGCCTCAATCTTTTATGCCATAGCCAACTCTCATCTTCTTGAGTTAGAAAACACTTTTCCTTTTTTATCTCACTTAGCATGTAAAGATTGTTTGGAGTCCTTGTAGCACTAGCAATGAGTTTTCCATTTTTTTCTTTACTTATCTCACATCTATCTGAAAAGAAAGATACTATGTGTCCTTGATCACAAATTTGACTCACATTTAGAAAATTATGTCTTAGGCATTCTACATAAAGCACATTTTCTATTTTGGATTTCCCATCCAAACTAAGAGTCCCTTTACCACAGATTTTAGTTGACCTGTTATCTCCAAAACTGACTGTTCCTATGTTTGTTTTTTTTAAGACCAAAAACTTTTCCTTTTCACCAATCATATGTTTTGAACAACCACTATCAAGATACCATTTTTTTACTTTGTCTTGAGCATGAAAAGTAGTTTGAACTATCATTGACTTAGATTTGATCTCATTTCTCTTTTTAGTGAACTCAAGGCTAGATCTATCCAAACTACACATCCTTGCTATATGCCCAAAATTCTTGCACTTGTAACACATGATATTTTTATTCATAAGAGGTGCAAAAGAGTTAACATTTTCCTTACTATGGCTATTCAAAGACTTATTGCAATGCATAGCTTCATGACAAAATTTCTTGCAAGAAAAACAATAGCCATGGAAAGTATTATGTAACCTTTTTTGATGCCTTGGATGGTTGTTCTTCTTGTGACCAATTGGAATCCATCGCTCTTCAGGATGAAGATTGATCTTGCTTGAAGACCCTATTTCATAAATGGTGATACCATCCTTCTTTTGCTTTTCACACGGAGTATTCTATCTCAGAGTCAACTGTTCCAACTTCACTCTAAGAGACATAACCTCTTCTTCTAGTTTCTCGCAATCAACTTCCTTTCCTTTTAGAGCCTCTATCAAAAAATTTTCAATCTTCTTCCCTTCTTCAGCTATAATTTTGAAGTCTATAACACTTTGAGACAATTCTGATCTTGCTATCTCTTCTTCCTAAAATTGATACTTGAGAACAAAATTCTCTTCCCTGAATTTCTCAAGCTTTCTTAGAGCCAAGAAGAATTCACCTTTGAGATTGAACTCAACCTCTTCATATCTTTTTGAATCTGTATGTTCCTCTGATAGATCCTTCTCCAAGCTGTTAGGCTCTTTCTGGAGAGACCCGCTCTGATACCAATTGAAGAACACAAGCTTATACTAAGAGGGGGGGTGAACAGTATAAGACTTAACCAATTAATAATTTTAACTTTAGATAGCAGTGGCATCAACACAACATTAATCAAGACAGAAAGCATCACACATTGAAGACCCATTTTTAATGTGGTTCACCCAAAATGATTGGGCTACATCCACAAAAACTTTTCTCTAAAAGTTATCTCAAGGTTCTTTGGGAATCCTTGACAACTACAATGTTTATGAGCCTCGACTCAAAGGAGATACCTTCTCCCAATCAGAACTTATGAGCCTCTACTCAAAGGAGATACCTTCCCCTCTGCTCTAGAAACGATCCCTCAGAATATCAACTACCTCTACCTCTTGCCAGCACATGGAACTCCTTTCCACCGAATACCTCCTGTCCTTAATGCTTAGCCTAAGAGACCTCTGCATTCTATGATCACGTCCATAGTAGCTCAGCAACCAAATTTGTCCTCAGGTTCTCATAGAACCAATACATCTCTATCCTCAAGTTTTCTAATAGAACTATCAAACTCATCTCACAAGTCCTCTTCTCTCTCTGCACAATCACAACTACATTTTGGTCAAACTTCAACCTTTGCACTATCTACGCAAACACAGCGGTACTTGGAAAAATTCACCATGACCTTCGCTCACTCTGCACACTTTGATCGAATTTTGCACTCTGCTCTCATCGATCGAACTTCTCACTCTGCGCTTTATCAGCGAACGTCGCAACACACACCCATAATTTTTTAACTCTTCGAAATAGCCTACCTTTTATAATAACATTTTCAAGATCAAAACCTTGATCTTAGTCGACTGTAACAACCCTAAACTTCGTCAACTGCAAACCCTAATCTTCGTCGGCTCACATTTAACTTTGTCGGCTTCAACTGCCTCTGTAACTCTTTTGTAGCTTTTGTCACGAAACTACAACATGTCACGATATCATGACACCTTTGCAACCGTACACTTTCTTTTGGCTTTTGTCATGATATTGCGACACTTCAGCCTTTGTCAACTTCAACTAATCTCTTGTCGCGATATCGTGACACTTTTGTCTTTGTCAGCATCAACTTTGCTTTTGTCGTGATATCGCAACACTTCTCCCTTCGTCGACCTCCTTTCTGATTTTGTCATGAAATCATGAAACTTCTCTTATAGAAGACCTGATTTCAATTTTTGTCGCAAAATCATGACACTTTTGATTCCTTGCACTCTTCTTTGCTTGCACTAGCGAAAACATGACATGTCACGAAATCGCGACACCTTTCGCTTCTGTACACTCTTCTCTGCAGGCACTAGCGAAAATGAAACATGTCGCGAAATCGCGACACTTTTGCTACCTTATGCTTTTCTCTGCCTTACACCCACAAAAATGGAACATGTCATGAAATCGTGACACTTTCTGCATTCGTACGCTTTTTCTTCAATATGTCGCAAAATCGTGACACTTTCTGCATCCGAACGTTTTCTCTTCAATATATCACAAAATCGTGACACTTTCTGCATCCGAACGCTTTCTCTTCAACATGTCACAAAATCGTGATATTTCTTACTTTGAAACCTTGCCTTTGCTGCATGTCACGAAATCATGACAGTTCTTACTTGGAACATTTTCATCTGCAGCATGTCACGAAATCGTGACACTTTTTGAGTTACTTTCTCTCCTGCAACATGTCACGAAATCGCAACACTTTTTTATTCGAATGACCTTCCTTGCAATATGTCATGAAATCATGACATTTTTGACTCCGTACATTCTCTCTCCTCTTTGAGTCGCGAAACTGTGGCATGTCGCGATATCGTGACATTTTTCCAACTTACTTTCTTTCGAACCTGTCAAGCCATAACCTTCATCAAAACAAATTATTTTACATCAAATCAAATTCCTTCAAAATATTCTTGACATCAATGACAACTTATATACTTGAGCAAAGGCGATGTATCCAAAGTACCCAAAATTGCCAACATGACCAAATCTACAACATATGGTTCATTCAGTGCCAAATTCTTAGTCACCTAGGACAAACAACACCCTAAAAGGGTGAAAATATGTATAGAAGTAGTAATAATATCATGTACCATAGCCCCATATAAATTAAAGACCAAGAAATAGATAGCACCAAAAATCATGATCTTAGCTATTCCAAAAACTCTAGTACTAGTCAAAGTAATAGTCAAACAAATGATGATCAAAAGGGATTTAAAAGATATGGGTCAATGTTTAGCGAGGTCACTAGGGCAACAATGTAGTAACAAAAAGAGTTTGAAACCTAGGTTGAAGAGGGTAAAATCCCATAAGGGATACCTCCTCCAAATTAGGGATCAACTAGTCCAATGGCCATGATTGCATTCATCGCCCCTTTTATATATCTAACATCTATCATTCCACCTTCTCATTCTACTATGTTTACTTCTCTTTCTCTTCTAATTCTTATTTCTTCTTATCCTATTCTCACTCCTCTTTTCCTTTCTTCCATTATGCTTCTTCCATCATCCACTATTGTAGCCCATGTTTCTCCATGTACTACATACTCCATGGTTTTCCAAGAGGAACCCCACCTTATATAATCACTATCATAATACAGATTTGCTCCTATCAGTTCCTTCTCTTATCAACTTATTCAACTCTATTTTGGCAACCAATCATCCCTCAAACCATGATGCCTCTTTTGAATACCATGGTTAGATTAGTGTTACAATCCATTTCCCTTACTTCCACTTTATTTCCTACTATCACCACTCAGTTCACACCACTTTCTAGACCCGCCAACTCCACTTTCCCTCCATATCATATGAGGAAAATTCTCCTATAAATGATGATAACCACTATCCCTACTCAAAGAGCTAAGTTTGTAGGAGCTCCTCTGATTGGTGATACATCAAAAATATCATGACCAAGATATGCATACAGGGCTAGATATTTCAAGGTTCCCAAGGCATTTGATCTCATATTTGATGAAGAGAAGGGATGGAAGAAATAATACAAGCACCTTAGTATAACAACATCCAAGGCATCAATACTCTTCCACTCACAAATATCTAAGAAGGGGATGATGTTTTATTTTTAAATATGATTAAGATTAATCCTTCCAAGATAGCATCAACACGCATTGACTTGACTACTATAATGTTACAAACATATCTAGAAAAACTAGATTCATATCAAATGGTTTAGTTTGTAAACTACCTCACACTAGGCATGACCATGAAGTATGGTTGACTAGCAGTCGAGGATGAAGGAATCCAACTCTAAAATAGAAGGTTAGAGGTAGAATTGACAAAATTTAAGATAGAGAGGGACCAATTCCAATAAAATAACAAGGGTATTAATAAATAGGTGGTGAACAAATATCAACTAATAAAGCAAGTGGAAGACCTCAAAGCCCAACTTACCAAGTCTAAACAACTTATGCAAGAGATGACCAAGGAACGTGGTAGATTGCTAGAAGACCTAGAAACACAAGAGCAATAAATCAAGGATTTAGAGGTCTTGAAACCCACAAAAAATGAGGTTGATCTAAAAGTGGCATAATAAATATATATGAATAAGGACATATTATGAATAAGGACATATTGGACTAGATTAAATGGGAGGCATAGAATTCCATTGAGTACTTTAGGATAACATCCTCTATAGGAGAAATCTTAGAACTAGTTGAGAATATTGTAAAACAAGTAGAAGAGTAACTTTATAGAAGAGATGAATTTTTAAAAGTAATAAATATCCTTGCCTCAATGACTCCAACATAGGCACAATAACATGGGATATATCAAAAATATGTTTTGAAGAAAATCATAAAAGTCCCAAATACCTAGAGAAACTTTAACACAATCTAGCATCTCTAAAGACCCAAGTCCATGAAATAGAAAAATAAATTCAAGGATTAATTATTGCTAGAATTCCAAACATCTTCAATGATAGGAAAATTTTCCTAAATGATGATGTCATCCACACCATGATAAAATATGAAAATTATCAAGTTAATAAAGGGAATGCATTGAAATTATGTGAGGAAATAAATCCAATCCTTGCCAAACTAAAGGAGCTAGCAACCAAAGGGGCATTGATAGAAAATCCTCTTGAATAATTAGTGGGGGAGCTTGAGGATATTGGGATAGTTTAAGTGTCCAATGATAGTGAAAGACAATAAGTATTGTAGTTATTGACATCTAAGGCTAGCTAGGTAAGAACAAAAGCACCATGGAGAAACAAGTTCTATTAATTTTGTAGCAAGGATCCCAATTTTATAATCTTTGTACCCAAGGATAAAGGTAAGATTTAGGATTCTACATCAATTGAACTTGGCATCCTATGAAGTCACCATAAATGTAGTGTCTTGGCACTACCTTTGCTAAATATTGAATATTGTTTAAGCATAAATAGCAACAAGAAACCAAATGTTGGGAAGTTTTTTTTTTTTGAAAAAAGTGAAAAACTTGAATTAATACAAAGAAAAATTACAAGCGGGAGAGAACACATCCCAACTAAGAACAGCAAGCAACACAACAAGAGGAGAGCACAAAGGCAACCCAACACAACACAGAGCAAAGAAGTCAACTGGGCACGAAAAAACATGTCGTGAAATCGCGACATGTCGCGATATCGCGACAGTCAACCCCGGCTCCCCCACTGCGGTGCCAACAGTCACAAAAACGTGACATGTCGCGAAATCGCGACATGTCGCAAAGTCGCGATGACAGCACCCACCTGCAACCCTTCGACAACAGTGTCACGAAATCGCGACGAATTCACCAAATGGCAACCAGAACGCAAAAGCGTCGTGAAATCATGACAGTTTTCGCCAACCCGCTGAAAAGCCAAAATTGTCGCGATTTCGTGACGGGTTTTCCTTATGACCCCAGACCACCAAAAGTGTCGCGATATCGCGACGGTTTTTCCTTTCGGCTCCCAGCTCTCAAAACTGTCACGAAATCGCGACGAAATATCCTCTCGGCACCCAGTTCTCAAAACTGTCGCGATATCGCGACGGATTTTCCACTTAGCACTCCATCTGCAAAAGTGTCGCGATATCGCGACAATTTTACCAGTTAGCACCAAATTGCCAAAACTGTCGTGAAATCGTGACCACTTAACCAGGCGCCTTCCCCAAGGGCCGCGATGGCGCGACATGTCGCAAAATCATGACAAAAACCCGTCAAAGGCCGAGAAGGCGCAACCTGTCATGATATCGCGACAAAAACCTGGAAGAGGCCGAAGGGGCGCAACCTGTCACGATATTGCGACATGTCGCGATATCACGATAGAAACCTTCCTTAGCAAAAAAACACTGCACATCATTTCAGAAAACGTTCAAGGCCTTGTCGAATCTCTGCATCCTCCACAGGCATGTCACTGTGCAGCTGCATCCCAACCTCCCTTTCAGCACCCATCTTAGCCAGGAAATCGGCCGCCTTATTGAGATCTCGATTCACATAGACAGGTATCACATCATCTAATTCTCTCCAGAGCTCTTTGATTTGGGAAACTAAGATCCGCAACCTCCAAGCTTTCGAGACAAAGTTTCTCATACAATCAAGAGCACCCACCAAAATTTGGGAGTCAGACTCAATAATAATCTTCCTGTGTCCTTTTTTGGCAGCCCAGAAGGAAGCAGATTTAATGGCAAAGGCCTCGGCTTCATTGTTTGTGGCACATCCCAGACCCTGCAGTTCCCAATAGAGCAAAGACCCAGCATGATCACGGCACACAACTCCAATTCCAGCACTTCTCGGATTGCCTTTAGCCGCTCCATCAGTATTGATTTTGATCCATCCTTCAGGAGGAGGTTTCCAACTACCACTCACCTGCCTTTGTTGAAAAACAACTCCCTCGTCCAAAGGCTCAGAAGCAGACTGAATTTCCCCCTCGGTATGAATGGCAACCGTTTCCGCCACTTTGCTCCAAATGACTTGCCATATTCCTTCTAGAGAGGAGAAGGTTTCACAAAAAATACGGGCATTTCTCTCCAACCAAACCTGCCACCAGATAAAAAATAAACCAAGCTCCCAGCCAATTCGAAGAGCATTGGATTTAAATCTACCTTTCTTCCAGCTTTCCCAAATGTTGTTTCGAGACAAGACCCCATTAGCCTGAAGTTTAAAGTGGGAGAACCAGCGCTTCCAGATCTGTCGTGTGAAAGAACATTCAAACATTAGATGATCCACCGTTTCCTCCTGCTTATGGCATAACACACATTAATAAGGGCCAATGATGCCTCTGAGTCTGAGATTGTCATAGGTGAGAATTCCATTATGCAAAAACTGCCAGGCGAAGAAGTTCACTTTCGGCCAGCCCTGGGGATGCCATATCTTTCTCCGATCGAGAACCAAAAAAAAGGGTGGAGGGGGCTCTGGGAGGATCTCACCATATCCTTATTTCACAGTATAAACCCCAAGGCTTCCATAGCCCCAGGCCAGTTGGGAATTTTTTTTAAATCCTAAAATTTTGGTCATTTTTTGTAAAGTTGTGATTCACTTTTAAAACCTACCAATTGTCATAGAGTAGCGATTTTCTCAATAAAGGCACCAATTTTCTCAATGAGAGATTTTCTTGACTTGTAAAATCAAGTATATTACTTGCAAAAGCAAGCAAATCACTTAATATAACAAGAAAATTGCTCAACTAGGGTGGAAAAGTAAATATTCAAGTAGATGTTAAGGAAATTTTCACTAAAATTGATATTTTTGGTATTTTATGATGCACTAAGTAGTTTTGGAGCCTTCTAAGTCTGTTATAGGTATAATAGAGGTATGTAACATTTGGAGGAGCAACTTGCTAAAGTTGTCCCCCAAACATTTACTTTTACTAGAAGTAATTATATTTCACCCTAGGTAATTGAGGGGTAAACATGTACTATAAATAGGGGCCTATGGCCCTCATTGTAATCATATTTTTACCATGAGAATTTAGAGCTTATACTCAGTGAAACCCATATTGTGATTTGTACTCATAAGGTTGTAATAAATTAGCAAGTCCTTGAGCATCCTATTAGAGGCACCATCCTCATGGTTTGTCAAGTGCATGGTAGTTAGGTACAACGATTCTAGCCCATATTATTATTCACTTATCAATTTTATAATCAAATGAATGGGTGGAAATTGATGTTATTAAGATTCTCATATGTTGTTTGATCACATGATATTCTTGCTATGGTATAAAATAGCATTTGATTTTTGTCTCTCATACTCTAAACTTCATGCATTTACTTATGTGTGTGCATTTTATTGTAAATTATTTAGTTTATATTAGAGATCCAAATGAGGAAATTAGGGAGCTAGCCTAAATTCAAAGGTCAAGGGAAGCCCATGTCAAACATGTCCAACATTTTTTAGACTTATATTTGGGGTTACAACAACTGAAATAGAATTCATTTGAATTCCTTGAATCAACATGGTCATCATCCTTGATCCAAATTTGATTGTAGCCTAAGAAACCATTGAATATTGATAACATTTGTGACCTTGTAACATTTTGTAATATTTGGTCAATAGATGGAAGTGGGTAGTGATGTTTAATAGATACTCTATTGAGTATTATAACACCAATGCACAACAAAATACCATCATTATTTCTCTAAACCAATATCAGATTAACCACATATATTGAATTTTTGTGGGGAAATTAATTTACACTTACAAGAACTTGAGAAACTTTTTCTTCATAGCTACTTCTATTTTTGGTTAACTAGCCTCTAGTTCTACCAAAATGGTGTAGCCGTAGGCTTAAGGTTAATGATATATTCAATTATGTTCTTATCATATATATTGAGGTGTTCATTCTATGTACAATAACATCATTGTTTTTGGCACACAAATCCTTGAACAAATGAACTATGATCTCTATATAATCCTTATACATTAAATGTTTTTATCTTTATTAATATTTATGAATTGGAAGGATGAGGGTTTTTTTTTAATGTTAGTCTTCCTATCACTGTTATTAGGATTAAATAAACTCTCCAATGTGATTGGGCCTCTAGATAATTGATTTATTCTTAATTTAATGGCTCCATCTTTGATATCATCCCTATACTTATTCTTCCTTTCTATATATTGAGATTCCTAGACCAAGAAATCAATAATTTTTTTGATCTTTTTTAAATATTTTCCAATGATTAGACTTATGTATAATATTTAAAGACTAACTCCAACTCTTTGGTGTTTTTCACATATCTATAGTTGGATCAAACCTTGAATTTAAATATGCTAGATCATTTGGTTTTGCATTTATATCCCTTGTTATTAATATAATTTCATAGGTGCTGAATATTTCAACCAAGTACCATAGCTATTAATTTTAGAATTTCAAATATTTATGTGTAGTAGCATATATAGATTTAACCTAATTTATTAACAATATAGTCACCAAATGTTTTTTAATTTTTGACCCTCATTTGTTTTGCTTTTCTTAGTCCAATGCTTAATGCTTTATACTTTACTATATTATATCTTTAATTTAATAGTAGCTTGCAAGCATAATGCATATGTACACAACATGGGTCTATTAGTTGTATATCGAAACATGCTCCATTTCTTATTTATGCTCTATCAAAATATAATATCTAAGTGTCTTCTAATTCTTGAGCTTGTCTACTTACACTTAATTTACACTTACAAGAACTTGAGAAACTTTTTCTTCATAGCTACTTCTATTTTTGGTTAACTAGCCTCTAGTTCTACCAAAATGGTGTAGTCGTAGGCTTAAGGTTAATGATATATTCAATTATGTTCTTATCATATATCTTGAGGTGTTCATTCTATGTACAATAACATCATTGTATTTGGCACACAAATCCTTTAACAAATGAACTATGTTCTCTATATAATCCTTATACATTAAATGTTTTTATCTTTATTAATATTTATGAATTGGAAGGATGAGGGTTTTTTTTTAATGTTAGTCTTCCTATCACTGTTATTATAAATTTTTGTGGGGAAATTAATTTACACTTACAAGAACTTGAGAAACTTTTTCTTCATAGCTACTTCTATTTTTGGTTAACTAGCCTCTAGTTCTACCAAAATGGTGTAGCCGTAGGCTTAAGGTTAATGATATATTCAATTATGTTCTTATCATATATCTTGAGGTGTTCATTCTATGTACAATAAAATCATTGTTTTTGGCACACAAATCCTTGAACAAATGAACTATGTTCTCTATATAATCCTTATACATTAAATGTTTTTATCTTTATTAATATTTATGAATTGGAAGGATGAGGGTTTTTTTTTAATGTTAGTCTTCCTATCACTGTTATTAGGATTAAACAAACTCTCCAATGTGATTGGGCCTCTAGATAATTGATTTATTCTTAATTTAATGGCTCCATATTTGATATCATCGCTATACTTATTCTTCCTTTCTATATATTGAGATTCCTAGACCAAGAAATCAATAATTTTTTTGATCTTTTTTAAATATTTTCCAATGATTAGACTTATGTATAATATGTAAAGACTAACTCCAACTCCTTTGGTGTTTTTCACATATCTATAGTTGGATCAAACCTTGAATTTAAATATGCTAGATCATTTGGTTTTGCATTTATATCCCTTGTTATTAATATAATTTCATAGGTGCTGAATATTTCAACCAAGTACCATAGCTATTAATTTTAGAATTTCAAATATTTATGTGTAGTGGCATATATAGATTTAACCTAATTTATTAACAATATAGTCACCAAAGGTTTTTTAATTTTTGACCCTCATTTGTTTTGCTTTTCTTAGTCCAATGCTTAATGCTTTATACTTTACTATATTATATCTTTAATTTAATAGTAGCTTGCAAGCATAATGCATATGTACACAACATGGGTCTATTAGTTGTATATCGAAACATGCTCCTTTTCTTATTTATGCTCTATCAAAATACAATATCTAAGTGTCTTCTAATTCTTGAGCTTGTCTACTTGTTCAAGTTGGAATCTCAATTGGTTCTTTTGATATTAAGGAGTTTCCAAGCTCAATTTCTTGATATATTCCTTCCAAATCCTTACCTTTATCCTTGTGTAGAACCCTAATGATCATATCAAATTTAGAGATGAGATCGTACTCATTTAACCTTTTATCTATATACTTAAGAATATGTTTCCATCTAACCATTCCATCATCACCTAGCTTGTTGATATGTAAATGCATGGAGGTTAATTTTTTATTTTTATAATATTTCCATTTCTAAGGACCTTCATGTGATTGTAATTCATGGACACAATTCCATTTCCTAATTAATTTCATAGTCTATTCTCTTGAAAACAACATTTTAAAATATGGGAAAAGATCAAACACAATCACCTCTTGAAATATGACTAGTGTAGACACCTAAAACACATCATGTTGAGGAGAATACCTATATGGTCACCTTTTAAGGTCATATGACCCACCTTAGGTAGCCCTAGGGCTTAAAAATGGTTCTCACCACTCAAATAGGGAGGAATTTCCCTTTATAGCAGAGATTATCTTACCTTGAGATGACCCCTAACTATGACCATCTCACCCTGAGATGGCCCACAATCACGACCATCTCATCCTGATATGACTACACTAGAAGCAAGTTCCCATGCTACAATTCAAATGGTTAAACACCAACCAAGCACAATGGTTTCTTGATAATGGTTTCTTGAATTCAACCATTTCTTGGCTTCTCTAGCAAGCCTTGGAATCCCATTGGGAAGTCTATTTAAAGGCACCTAGCCTTCATTGAAGATATCCAAGTTTTATGCATCGAAGTTTTGTCAAATTGAGTAACCAAATAGATATCACTTTTGAAAGCAACGAAGTGCTGCCAAAATTTAACTATGGAGCTTCTAAGCATGACAATGGACCATTTCAAAGGTTGAAGATAAAATTTATACTTCTTGCACCATCCATCACTCTTTCTTCATTTCAAATCCCATCATTAAGTCATTCTTCATGAGCACACCCTTGAACATCAAACCCACAGAAAAAACTTGATGTCACCTCACATCGACCACAAGGAATTCTCTCATATTTTAGTGGTTGTCTCACCCAAAGATGACCCACAGGCACAACCGTATCACCCTAAGAAAACTAGCAGGAAAGAGCATCCCGCACAGAGATGGCCTCTTAGTAGAGATCTCATTTCCCTATTTTCTTAATTTCATTGATTTTAGCAGTATTTTAATTACTTCCTAGCATAATTAGATTTCAATTTTCATGTATTTATCAGTTGTATTTCAACTTATTTATCATGGATATGGGTCTTATCTTGCAAGGCTCTTCATATGCTATTAATACCTTTTAAATTTATTTGTGTGTAGATTACAGGTTTGCATATGGAGCAAATGGTATAAAGACTCACACCTCATCATCCTACATTACGACAGTTACGAAAAACCTATCAACAATTAGTTTGTGAGGATGCAAAGGAGATCCTATGAAGTACATCCAAAATGGCTATAATTGTATTTCATTGTATCAAGATTGGTAGCAATCCCTAAGAGGGATTTTCTTGTAATATTTTTGAAAAGAGCAAAGCATTTTTAATAAAAGGCAGGGTTATGCATAAGAGGTAGAACCCCAAAGGTACTTATAAAAAAATGATAAAACTATTTTGAAATGACGATAAAACCTGTCGAACTGCATGTATGATGGCATGGCGAATGACTTTAAATTTTCTCAAAAAATTGGCAAAAAAGGGTGAATTTCAAAGTTTTTTTGGACCAGGCCAAAAAGATACCGGCTATGTTTAAAATCTTGGCAAAAGCTTGGATGCGAATTTTGGCCCAGTAATGGAATGAATGCATAATATGATCCGGCCTTGGAACGAATGCATTATATGGTCTGAACCCGAACCAGATGCATAATATAGTCTGACATCGAACGGGTTGTAAAATATGAAACAGTCTCGAGCTGGGTGCATAATAAGTACTGGTCTTGGATCGGATGCATTTTTATGATTGACAACATTCAAAATTTGAGTATTCGAGTAAGATATATGATATGGTGTCTAGTAAAGATAAGGATTGTAGCACGACGCAGCTTATCGCTATTGGCGTTGTTAGGGGAAAACCAATGCAATATTGGCAAAGTTGATCCCACATAACTATATATCCCACATAACTATTTATCTCACATGATTTAGTGCACTCTAATTTCAAAGCTTAAATATGAAACTTTCTTCATAGTAAAATAGGCAAATATTTAAGACAAGAAGGGTGGCCTCTTTCTGATGGATGTAGTAGGCAAGAAATCAACTACACTTGTCAGGAAGAAGACCAACGTGTCTTGTCTTGGATCTTGGATTTTTACGACCACAAATTGGATGCATATAATATTTTGGGTAACGGATGGATGCATTTAATGTTACGATGGTAACATTCTCCTCGACAATCATCAACATGATGTGTTCCATGATGACCGACTGCATATTATGTGTCGGATAATGGTTAGATGCACAATATAAGACAGGCGTTACCTCAGATGCATATTATATTTTGGGCAATGTTCGGATGCATAATATGCATCCGAGATAATGTTAGATCATATTATGCATCAGGGCGTTACCCGAAGCATAATATGCATTTGATATAGTGTCCAAATTAGATTCTACATCTGAGTAGTGTCTGGAGGTATATTATGTTTCAAAATTATCTCGGATACATATTATGCATTCAACCATTGCTCAGATGCATAATATGCTCTGGTGTTAACCCAAGTGCATATTATGCATGCAACCATTGCCCAGAACATAATATGCATCCAGGATAATGCCCAGATGCATAATATGCTTCGATGTTATCTCGGATGGATATTATGCATACATCTATTGCTTAGATGCATAATATGCTCCAGTGTTAACCTGGGTGCATATTATGCATCCGACCATTGCCCAGAACATAATATGCATCCGAGATAACACTCGGCTCATGTTTTGCATTTGAGTGCTATCCAAATACATAATATGTTTTGGGTAATGGTCGGATGCATATTGTGTATCCGGTATATTGCCAAAACATATTATGCATCCGTCCATTGGATGGATGCATACTTTGTTCTGGATGCATTGTTTGGGCCTAACCGGTTGCATAAAATGCTCCTGTCTCAAATCAAAAGCATAGTTTAGTCCGACCGCCACCATACTACCATGTGTCTAATACTGCATGTCCTGTCCTACATGTCTAATATGATGTTTTCATATGTCAAATATGTTTTAAGTCTATAAATGGCATAAAAAATTATTTTTCCATTTTGTTTCTACGATTGCTACAACCAGAGCTAACCTTTATGATCTACATTTAAGTTTTGATTCCCAATCCTTTTTCTTCCACTTCCAACTAATTCCAATGGATATCCCTTCCACAATCATACCAAAATTCAATTATTTTGCATGCACTTTGATATCAGATCTCATGACAACACCAAGGATGAACTTTTAGTGGCTCCATAACATAGGTTTATCAACCCTAGTTTCCATGCCATATTTTAGAACAGACAAAGTGCTCTTGCAAAATATTATCTCTGGTTATGACCATGACAAGGGTACTGTAAGAATTAATCTATGAACTAAAAATGTTGTTTTCAACATCACCCCTGCAGATATTCACATATTGATAGGTCTTCCATTTATTGGTTTTAATCAAGTGTCACCGAGGTCTTCCATTTATTTTTATTTTAAGAAGAATTGTAACAAAATATTTTTTACTGTTTTCAATTGATTCTCATGTTCAAGTAGTAACATCACAATTTAGAGGGCATATGCCGCCACCACCTCCTCCACAAGCATCACACTCATCGGTTACACGCAATCAGCAATAGGGACAGTCACAACCTCAGCCTATGCGAGGGCAAGTCGGTGTTGGAAAACGTTTATTTTCATAAGCCACTTCACGAAGTTCTGGGTATGGGATTTCAAAACCATAGAGATCACAAAGACCAACAACAAGTTTGGGGGGCATGGATTCTCTTAGTTTACATTTTCTTCAAATTCATAGGTACCTAAATGTTCTGGACAAGGATTGGACAATATTCCACTTGATGAGGATTACATGATGTAGGGCGAGATTGAAGGCTTTAGGGCAACATATGTGCTTAAAGATCTAGCATGAGAAGAAGTCCCTACAACTCAGTAGACATTAGAACCACCCACCCAAGGAGACAACCCTCATACTCAAGGTCCTCAAATTGAGGATGATGTTGTCAATTTTAATAAAAATATTTCATTGGCAACAAGTACCAAGTCAACAATTCAGGAGTTTGTTTTGAAATATTTGCAGGATTTGAAAGAATGGGAAAATTAGGCAAAGGTCCTTATTAGGGAAATTAATGCCCGATATAAAAATTATGAAAAAAGGGATTCTATTTATTCCTTAGTCAAATATAAACTTGAAAATTTTTATGGCTTGCTAAAATAGGCTACTTCAAGAATAGTTAAATCTGATTTTATTTATGAAGATAATGTCTTAAATGTTGTTGTTGGTAGATTGGAGAATGTTAATGCTAAAGCCCAAGCATTTTACAACTTATGGGCTTCTGATAAGGATAGGGTTGCAGTTGCTGAGGCTATAAAAGAATTGGCTGAGGTAAAAAAGTTATATATATTCCAATTTTCTATTGCATTTAAATTTTTATATTTCTTGAAAATTTGTAATAGTTTCAATATATACCTTTTGAATTAAGTTTTCAATTTTTTTTGTAGTAAAATTTTGAAAACTTGAAAACATAGGTTAAGAGCTTGGATGTCAATATTCTTACAAAAAAATCATGTTTGATGAAATCAATGGAAATGAAAAAGAAAATGCAGTCAAAGATTTCAGAAAACAATCATTTAAAATAATACATCAGATAGAAGCTGCATGAAGATCCGAAAAAGGTGCTTGATAAAATGAAAGAAACACTTCCAACAATACTTGAAGATCCAAACAAAGAAGAAGTTACATGTGTGTCAAGTATTGTGAAAGCACGTGAAAACCTTGTTAGAGTTGGAGCACTGCCAGAAGAAACATAAGTTATTAAAAGAAAAGAAACGACAACTCCAAACACTAGTGAAGCATCCAAGCACCAATCAAAAGATTGAAATTTGAAAATGTTGACAATGTTTTAAAAAGACTAAAATATGTTATTTCTATTTGAAATTGGTATGTAATATTTGAGACTTGAGTTTGAAAATGTTTTCAAAATACTGCAATATATTAATTTTTGTTTGAAAATTTTATGTTATATTTGAGTTTACAAATGTTTGAACGATGTAAAATATTTTTTTTGAACTAGTTAATATGAAATTTTATGTTTGAAAATGTCATGTAATTTCTGTTTGATAATGTTTTAAAAATACTGGAATATTTATTTTCGGTTTGAAAATGTTATGTAGTATTTGAGTTAGAAAATGGTATGAATATTTGGGTTTAAAGTGTTTGAAAGATGTAATATATGTATTTTTGAAATAGTTAATTTGTAGTTATGATGCACAAAATTTGGGTTTGAAAATGTTATGTAATATTTGAGTTTGAAAATGTTATCTAATATTTGGGAATTTCTGTTTGAAATTGGTATGTAATATTTGAGATATGAGTTGGAAAATGTTTAAAAAAATATTGCAATATATTAATTTCTATTTGAAAATGTTATGTTATATTTATGTTTACAAATGTTTGAATGATGTAATATGTTTCTTTTTGAACTAGTTAATATGAAATATTCTGTTTGAAAATGTCATGTAATTTCTGTTTGATAATGTTTTAAAAAGATTGTAATATCTAATTTCGGTTTGAAAGTGTAATGTAATATTTGAGTTTGAAAATGTTATGTAATTTTTGGGTTTCAAAATGTTTGAACGATGTAATATAAATCTTTTTGAACTAGTTAATTTGAATTTTTTTGTTTGAAAATGTTTTAAAAAATACTGCAATATCTAATTTCGGTTTGAAAAAGATATGATGCACATAATTTGGGTTTGAAAAATATTGCAATATCTAATATCTAATTTGTGGTTATGATGCAATATCTATTTTTATTTGAAAATGTTTTAAAAATACTGCAATAGCTTATTTCGGTTTGAAAAAGTTATGATGCACATGAAAATTATGAAAAAAATAATTCATTGAAATAATATAAATCTAGAAAAATATTAAGAAATATGCTATCAAATCAATTTGTGTTTATCATTGTCAATGAAATGAGAGTTCAGACACTAAGACCCAAACATAAAATTTTACAATCTATAAAAATGATTTAAGCCATGTAATTTTAAAGCAATAACATGATTTAAAAAAAACATTTCTTTGAAATAATATAAATTTGGAACAATATTCATAAATCTGCTATCAAATCAATTCATTATTATCATTGTCCATGAAATGAGAGTTGAGACACTAAGACCCAAACATACAATTTCAATTTGTTTGAAAACATTTTAAAAAGACTGCAATAGCTTATTTTGGTTTGAAAAAAGTTATGATGCACATGAAAGTTATGAAAAAAATAATTCATTGAAATAATATAAATCTGGAACAATATTCAGAAATTTGCTATCAAACCAATTTGTGTTTATCATTGTCAATGAAATGAGAGTTCAGACACTAAGACCCAAACATAAAATTTTACAATCTACAAAAATGATTTAAGCCATGTAATTTTAAAACAATAATATGATTTAAAACAACAATTCATTGAAATCATATAAATATAGAAAAATATTGAGAAATTTGCTATCAAATCAGTTTGTATTTATTATTGTCAATGAAATCGTGGAAAATTATCACTATGGAAGCTCAAACATATTAGATTATCTAGAAACATTATGAAGCATAGCAGAAATCTATGTCTCCACCATTTGATCACTGAAAGCATCATCATCGTCGTTATCAATCGTATTCAATGTTCCTCTTCTATCTACCAAGGAAATCCAATATTCCAATGCCCTGTCATACAAAAATGTATCCAACTGATATGAGGACACATAAATTCTTAAACAATTTTCTAAATTCTTGTCAAGTCTGTTACGGATTTTAGATTTAACAAAAGCAAGTGCACTAAAAACTCTTTCATCTTCGACTAACCCCAAAATCATTGTTTCACATAATTCATATAAACAAAAGTATTCACTTATAATATCTTTTAATATTGTGCTTGGATACAATTTTTTCCACAAACGTGTAGTGGAACCAATCTCATGGAAATTTGACATAAGTGATGTTTGCAAAACCATTGTTATTCCAAAATGCGATGACTATTCTTTCAAAATTTCACTGTTGAGTATACCATTAATTGCTACACCATTGACTTCAACACTCTTACTAAAATGGTCAATGAGATTACCCATATATTTAATAAACAAATCATTTGCAGAACTGTATTCAGTACAAGACCCCTAAAACATGGGGTTAACCACACCCATGGACTCAAGCAACTCATCTCTTTGAAACCGTTTTCTTATCTCACATATCAAATTTTTTGCTATATTTGACAAATTACTCTTTATTTTTTGTATTACAACATGAAATCTATTATGTGTTATAGGAACTTCTTCAAAATATTCCACAACAACACTTGATTGCCTTTCAAAACAATAAACATGTATCATCTTCATGAACATTAATACAGAGATGATCATTGATGTCAAACTTCAAAAAGCTTTTTGGATTGTTCACATTTATCAATGTATTCCAACTATCAAATACAGGTTTTGTATGTAACCACCAGAAAGGGTCACACCCGATTGCGGCTCCTATTGTGATAAATGGTAAAGATATAACATGCATACAAGTAAACAAAATTGACAACAAATGAAATAAGAAATAAAACACTTTATTCCATTATATTTGAAGTCAAAACCCAATTACAAGTACGTCCCTCTTAGGGATATTCATTTTGATATAATATTACAATAGGAGTGCTCAATTGTTTTCCCTCTTAAGGGTATGTGTGATTTACAAATGCCTCTCAGAATGTCACGAACTGCTCTAGGGTGGAGGTGCCCTCTTCTTTGTAATGGGGAAGGAACTTTATGGTTTTCTCTCCTTTGAAACTATTCCTTGTGGTCAAGAAACAACAAGAATGTCAAAAAGATATGCAGCCTCTCATGATGAGGCCCTTTTAGGTAAAATGCATAATGACACCATTAAAATGCATAATCAAGAAAGTATAAAAGATGCTTCTAAACTATGCAAATCGAATCAATATTTATACAATAGCGTAAAGAAAGACATAAACTACTCTATGCATGGATCAGATATATGAAATAAGGCATGAAAGTGCATAAAGAACTTATTAATGTCCTAATTGAAGCATAAACATAAAGAAGCTAAACTAACCTAAATATATGATCAAAAGTCTGCTAAAATGTATTTTAACCATGAAAACAACTAATCTAATCTAATTAACTGGACAAAAATGAAATTAGGAAGGCGGTTATACCTCTACTGCAAACTGTGGCTCTGGTGCACGGTCTGCACTGTAAACCATGACTGACAGCCATGGTTAGCACTCTGATAGGCTTACCCTCAATTCCAAGGGTAGTGGGCTTCACCTCCTTGTCTAATTGATGTTCAAGGGTTGCCTTCGATGTCCTTCTAATAGGTTTGGTGATCAAATTACTATGATGGGCCTTAGTTTGCTTGGATTTGTGTTTATTGGCTCTCCTAGACTCCTACGGTATCCATAATGCAATTCATCATGAATATTGGCAAGTAGGTGGGGTATAAGTGCAATAGATCTCTCTTAGTATACTCGGTTGAGTGTACAATTTTACAGGGCTCCGCTGCTCAAATCTCTAATGCTCTCTCTTTTCTTTTGCCCTAATTTTGAGGGGTACTTATAGGACTACCCAAGGGCTAGGGGTGGCTTCCTGGAGAAGCCAAGATCAAGAAGGGGTGGTTAAGATAGTTGGAATGGAAGCTTCCACTCTTTAACCACCTTCTTCTAGATCCAATGGTTGTTTCAACCGATTTTGCTAGGATTGAAGGCCAACTAAACTTCAGTTAAGACCACAGGTCTAGACTATAAATCACATGTCTCAACCATGGTTTAGCTATAAACCACAGGTCTGGGCTGCAGTTTAGACTAATTAGGCTAAGGAGCCAAAATTGAGTGGTTAGAACCACTACTCTATCTTGGAGTTTGTCCAAGATCTTCCAAATGGTTTTGTAGCATGTCCATATGAGTAGTCCTCCTCGACATGATGCATTTTAGGTGTCTACAGATGCCCCTTTTGAGATGCGTTGTGAGATCGAACAACGCTGAGAAAAAATAAACCTCCTAAAATAATGTTGAAGGTTCTATGATGATCATTAGTCAGATCAAAATTAGATTAAAGAGTTTAGAGTATGCAAAGTATATGAAATGCTCAGCAATTGTATTGATAATAAGTGATGAATAAATACAAATGAGAAGTGGTTCGAATTCAGTTGAACCACCCGAATTTGTTGGCTAACTACCCAAAACTTGGAGAGCACATTGGAGGCCCTAATTTTAATTAACCTAATAATAAAATATGCTAACATCCCCCCTTATTACATTATTGGCAAATCCCAAGGATATTAAGAAATAATTTAAATTTGATGCATCCAAGTGCTTTGGTGAAGATATATGTAACTTGAGCATCAGTGGGAATGTATTGGAGATGTATTTTGTGCTTTGGAACTTCATCATGAATAAAATGACACCGAGTGTCAATGTGTTTGGTGTGATCATAAAAATTTGGATTCTTGATAAGATTCAAAACACCTTGATTATCGTAAAACAAATGTAGTGGAAGATTCACTGGAAGACCCATGTTTGTAAGAATGCGACGTAACCATATTAACTCATAGACTGCTCCACTAGCTGCTCGATATTCTGCATTTATAGATTAGATAGCAACCACTTGCTGCTTCTTGCTATGCCACGAGACTAGACCAGACCCAATATGAAATATGTATCCAAAAGTTGATTTTTTATCATCAATAGATCCAGCATAGTCAGAGTCTGTGTATCCTTGTAGATAGAACTTATTATTTTTGTATTCCAAGACAAAATTTGTTGTACCACGAATATAATGTAGAACTCTTTTTGCTACTTTCCAATGACTTACTTTGGGTTCCTACATGAACCATGAAAGATAACCCACAACAAAACTGAGATCAGGCCTGGTATTGGTTAGATATAGGAGACTCCCAATCAATTGTCGATAGAGAGTACCATCTACCTGAGGTGATTTATCATATTGTGATAACTTAAGTCCTTATTCCATTGGAGTTGTTTTAGACTTACAGTTAGTCATTCGATATTTTTCAACTAATGTCTTGGCATACTTATTTTGTGTAACTATGATATGGTGTTCTTTCTGATTTACTTCCAAACCAAGACAATAGTGAAGAAGTCTTACATCTATTATTTCAAAGGATTGTTTCAAATCATATTTTATTGCATCAATCATCTTCTTTGAACTTCTCGTTATGATCAGATAATCTACATATAACACTAGAATCACTATATCAGAATCATTTTTCTTGATATAAATATTCACATCTAAAGGACTTATTTTGAATCCATGCTGCAATAGGTGACTATCTATCTTGAAGTACCAAGCTCGAGGAGCTTGTTTGAGACCATACAAGGATTTGGTTAATTTGCAAACTTTATGTTCTTGCCATTCAACTACAAATCCTTCTGGTTGAGTCATGCATACTTCTTGTAAGTCACCATTTAGGAAGGCACTTTTCACATCCATATGATGTAGCTTCCACCCAAAATGAGCTGCTATGGCACAAAGTACTCTAATGGTAGTCATCTTTGCAATAGAGGCAAAAGTCTCTTCATAATATATACCTTCTTTCTGAGCATAGCCCTTTGCAACAAGACAAGCATTATGCTTATCAATAGTACCATCTGCTTTATACTTTATTTTGAACACCCATTTACAACCAATGGGTTTCTTTCCTATAGGCAGATTGACTAGCTTCCAGGTTTTATTTTTTATGAGAGATTTATGTTCTACTTCCATAGCAACCTTCCACTGAGGCTCACTAAGTGCATCTTGAACTATTACAGGCTCATTTTCATCCAATGTTGTCATATAGATTTGTTCATTATCTATATTTGTATCTTTGTCTTCATCTGCATCTACAGATAGATCATCAAACTATTGGTAGAGCTCATCAACCTCTAAAGATGATGCCTCTACTATTCTCTGATGTGTCATACATCGAGTGCATGGATGATCTTGAGTTAGATCTAGAAGTGTATTTAGTTTAGAATCTCTCAATGTACTAGTATACCACTTTGGAACCTTCTTCTTTGGAGTTGAGCTTTCTTTCTTAGGTTCTTCTTCTTCTTCAAGGTATACATTTTTAGATGTGATAGCTGATGTGGAAGCTTCATAAAATACTACATATCTACTTATATGTGTTTTCTTGGTTATAGGATCTATCAAGCGATATCCTTTTACAAAATCATCATAACTAAGAAAAATACATCGTAGTGTCTTCTCATCTAAATTCTTTCTTTTTTATTTTGGAATGTGCATGAATGCTTTACATCCAAAAACCCTTAGATAAGAAATGGAGGGTTTCTTACCACTCCAAGATTCTTATGGTGTTTTTCCTTGTAGATATCTGGTGGGTGCTCTATTTAGAAGGTATGAGGTTGTGTTTACTACTTTTTCCCAATACTGATCCTCAAGATGTGCTCCTTTTAGCATACATCAAACCATTTCCATAATGGAACGATTTCTTCTCTCTGCAACTCCATTCTGTTGAGGTGTATAGGCTGTAGTCAGTTGTCTCTTAATCCCATGTTCTTTCAAAAATTCTTCAGAGGTGTATTCCCCACCCAATCTAAGCGGAGGGTTTTGATGAAACATATCGACTCCTCAACAAGTTTCTTGAATTGTTGAAAGTATATAAAAGCCTATGATTTCAACGAAAGGAAGAAAACCCACATATTTCATGAGTAATCATCAACAAACAATTGAAAATACTTCTTTCCACCATAGCTGGTTGGCATAGGACCACATAGATCGGTGTGTACCAACTATAGAGTTTTTGTAGCTCTGGAGGAGCTAGCTTCAAAAGTTACTCGATGTTGCTTTCCTGCTAAGCAATCCGAGCAAACTGGTAAGACATAGGAGAGGTGAGGAAGTCCTTTCACCATCCCATATTTGCACAATTCAATCAAATATCCTGAGCTTAGATGTCCATAACTTCTATGCAAGAGTGAAGTGGCTTCCTTTTTAGTTGCTTCCAAAGCAACATGTGGTGTTGAAAGGGCATCTTGTATGAACAATCCATGCTTGTAGGATCTAGTTGTGACATGTTTACCTCTGTGAGTTATAAAACATCTCTTCTTACCTTTCACAACTCGAAACACAACCTCCATATTTCTATCCAAAATTTTTGGAATAGACAATAAATTATTGGCTAATCTAGGAACATAGAGGACCTTTTCTATCTGACATTTACCATCTGGAAGAGATACAGAAACATCCCCTTCACCCTTCACTTGGTAGACTTGATTGTTAGCAATAGTGACTAGTTTACCTTCTTTCTCCTCAAAGGTGTCAAACCATGATTTGTCCCCAGTCATGTGCTTACTAGCTCCTGAGTCAATGTACCATACAACATCTATCTGGGAAGATGAAGTATGGGTCATGAGAACCTTGTATGCTATTTCAAAGTCAAAATCTGAATCGGACCCAGGAGAATCTGAGTCTAAGTTGGAGTCAGCATAAGCAACATGGCCCTTAGGTTGCTTATGTTTCTTTTTGTATTTTTGTTTCTATTTGCCTTTCTTCTTAGGCGGCTGGTCATTTTGTTGCTTGTTTTTGAACCAACACCTGTTGGTGTCATGGTTATTCATATCATAAATCTTGCAATATTGTTTATCTTTTTGCTGATTTTTCTTCCCTTTTCCTTTGGAAGAAGAGCCCCCTTTTTGAAACTGACCTTGTTTCTTACCCTTTTGTTGGGTTGAGAGGGCATTATCTGGCACCTCATATTTCTGAACCTGATTTACCTCCTCAGTATGAAGCAAATTTACCAGCTCTACAAATGTTACTTGTCTACCAAAAATATTGAGAGAAGTGATCAACATTTTGTAGGAATCTGGCAGTGCTCTCAAGATGACTAAATTCAAGATATCATCATCTACTGGTTTTCTCATGGCATTCAATTTGGCTTTCAAATTTGCCACTCTACAAAGGAATAGATCAACTGTCTCCCCATAATTCATACTAAGAGTATGTAGTAGAGTTTGAAGATGAAGAATAGTGGACTGATTTTTTCCTTCATACACAGTGATCAAAGCATCCCAAGCTTCCTTACTGTTTTTTGCATCACAAATATGAGGCTACACCTCATCTGTAGTAGCAAGAAATATAAACATGAGATCTCTTTTGTTCTTCTTATCCCAAGCATCTTGATCTGTTCCTGCTGTCTGAGGGTGTTTTGTAGTGCCAGTCACTATATCCCATAAATATTCCATCTGAAGAATGGTTCTCATATTTGTTTTCCATGGAACAAAGTTTGGACTTTTCAGCAAATGTGAATCTGAGAGATACTTGTGAACAGTGACCATTATGAAGGTTCCTTATATCACCAATTGGTCCCCCTTTCTTTATACCTACCAAATCTATATATCATAACCACTCAATATATACCTGCCCTTACGTGAGGGAGACTGTAGGTATATATGAATAGTATACCACTCAATATGTACCCGCCCTTACGTGAGGGAGACTATAAGCACATCTGAGAAGCACAACATATTGAATTTTGGTGATACTAAAAGGGCATCATGTTTTTTATGACACCTACCATAAAAAGTTTATTCCACATGCGTGGGGCGTAACTTCCTCTAAACACTTTGGAAAAACCTTCGTAAGGATTTATGCCTAACAACAATCACGATGTGGGTATGAAATGAAGTGAACAATAGAACTGGTTTGCCTTATTTCTCCTCGATGATTGATAGAGAACAAGCTTAGACATCGTTGTTGCAACTATATTAGGCGACGGATATAGTAGTCCAAAGCATGATAGCATTACCTGTAAGTGTGGACTAGAGGTATCACATATACCCAACGCTGTTGTGCAATAAATTGCACAAATAGGTGTATTAATTTGGGGTCTTTTGCCTTCTTTTTTATATGTGATATTTATTTTCAAGAAAGCACCAAAGTTAAGTGCAAAATAAAATCACAAATGCCCATAAATTTTTGAACCTATATGAGGTGTCGGTTTCCACCGAAAATGCATCTATTTACAATACCAATTTTTTTTATTGTTTTAGAATTTTATTCCCCCCTTTGTCTTAGATTTTTGCAAAAGGAAAGTGTTGTAATTCCCCCCTATTTGTTGCAAAAAAAATAAGTAGGAAAAAAATGGGAATAATGCCAATTATTTAGAAAGCACAACTTATCATTCCAAAAAATGAGGGAGAAAATCAAAGTATTTGGAAAAATACCTCAACAAATAGCCCCTCCTTGTGGTGTGGTGGAAAAAAATTGGTCAAAAATACCCCTCCTGAAGCAATGTGAACACCTAGAGCAACTTTTAGAGCAAAAAAAAATTATAGCAAAAAAAAAACTTAGCAATTTAGCAAGTTTTAGCAAAAAAAATCAATTTTTGCTTTCAAAAAAAATGTCGCAAGCAATGTGGGCAGCCATGGTAGGGTGCGGGCAGCATGAAAAGTTCAAAAAAGAAGCAAATATCCATGGCAGGATTCAACCCATGGACCTTGTCCACGCAAGGCAATCCCAGCACCAACTGTGCTAGAGGGCATGTTGGACAAAGAAAGCACGATCTGTGCTTTGAAAGGCAGCGGGCGTGGAGAGTTGAGAAAAGGGGTAAGCTTATGATAGTTGTTTACAATGATTCGCAAGGACGAACACAATTTTGACAAGATCAAGGGATCTACGATCTCTGGGATGTTTTGTTTATTTTTATTATGATTTGATAGTATGACTAACCCATCAAGTGATGAGTTGATGAGGGTAATGACAATGAATAAAGTGACGATGTCGCTTGAACACCATGAATGATATGAACAAATTTAGATTTGATAAAATTAATGCCTTGGCTAGGCCTAGTTCAGCTTTTGATTCCAACTATTAGTAGTATTTGCACGCTTCTATCCCATGGATCAATCGGGCTACAATAGTCGTATTAGAAAATTAAATTGATACAAATCCAATCAGATTTGTGTTGAATCAAATTGTTGATGATTTGTTGAAGAAGACGTCATAGAGGAAAATGACATGCAACGCCTCGTTCCCATGGAGTAGTCCGACTGCAAAGGCCTTCTTAGAGATTGGAAAGAAGCATATCAGATCAACGATAAAATTTTTTGCCCCAAATGTCCTTATGGTAATTTACTCATCTTGTCGGATTATATAAGTTGCAAGTCACTGCAACCGCCAAGTATATAGGGTAAATTACTGAATACAAGGTGCATTTGGTGTTTTACTTGTTTGATTTTTTTGTGAATGTTTTGAATTATGCATTGAGCTTATTTACTTGGTTGGTAGGTGTGTCTTTCCATTAAAGGATTATCATAGCGATGACCTCGGTTGTAATTTATAATCTCAGCCAAATTTTTAATTTTTGATTGAATCCTGGTGCTTGATTATCACCAAATTTCCAAATTAACTTACTTTTATTGCATTCTGACCCAAAGGGAGGCATAAATTGATCTTTTTGGCCCTTCCCATGGTGGGATTTTCTAAAATTGTCTACCAATTGCGAACCATGACTAGGGTCTACGGTTCCCATTTGCAAAATTGGGAACTGCGGCTAGGGCCTGTAGTCTGCACTGAATATGAGAAGTCTATAAAAATTCCAAATTTAAAATATCTCTCATTATTCCTTGATAGTGACCTACAAACTGGAGCTCTGACAGTGACATCTAATAAAAATAACCTGCAACCTACCACACCTTACCCGCACACTGACTTACAACATGATGGCAGGGTGCGGGCAAGCGTCTTCTAGCCGCGGGGATGAGGCGATGTCAAGGTAACTCAAAAACAAAAACCTCACATCCATTATTTAATAAAATGTTCCCAATTAAGTAATCAGTAAATCAATTTCACTAAACTGCTAGCGATGAACCTCATTTTAGGCTAGGATAGATTAGTTTATTAATTTTTTTGTATTTTTGGTCGTGGTATCGCACTCGACCGGACTTTGATCAGAGACCACAGGTACCAGTTGTGGTTTCCAATTAGTCAATTGGGGACTGAAATTACCAATTGTGGTCAGCATTCAAACTTCCAATGATCAAATTTTGACTGCATGCGAATCGCAGGGTTGACTCGCGGTTCGCCAATTTAAAAAAAAAATTGTAAATTTTTTATTTTTTTGAATTTTTAGAGGCAATAAATATCATTTAATGCATTTTTGACCTGTATGATTGATAAATTTGATTTTTAGGCCTACATGATGACATGTTTTTACACTTTTATTATTTTTTACTATTTTTGATGATTTTTAGATCAATTTTTAAATGTTTTTGCTTATTTTAGTTAGCTTTTTCCTTATTTTATGCTATTTATTCCAGAGATTGACCTCTAGAGTGTGAGAGCCTGACATTCTAAAGACTCTCTATGGAGAGCTCACTAATGGTGAGCGAGAGTGGTTCAGAGCTGTCAGCTTCAGCTACGTTCTGAATCTACCCACCATTAGGGTAGATCAATCCTATCTGACTACGTTGGCCCGTTGCCAAAATATGTAGACCAACACATTTCACCTACCTACAGGTGAAATTATAGTCACACTAGAGGACGTCTACAAGATCTTCAGGATCCCAATTTATAGCAAGGACATCATATGCTCCACCTCTAGGGCTAAGGAGTCCATATTTGATGTTATCTTTGATGCTTAGAATGAGGAGGATCAGGCTGCCATCAACCATGGAGGGGTCCACATCAGCTACTGGTAGGGGAATAATGTCTTCTCCATGTGCGAGGCCATATTCATGCATTTGGTGGTGGAATATGTGCTTCCAGACTCCTCAAGCACAAGGATTCCTTGAAACATTCTAGCTACTGTATGCAGACTAGTACAGAGATCTATCCATCGACCACTACTCCTAGCTTAGGAGAGCACACTACTAGCTCAGCTCTATCGAGAGCTATATCATATTATTGAGCGTATCCATAAGGGCATCAGCTACAATCTACTTTTATAGATCTAGGGCTGGTAGCATATCAGAGTAGAGCATCCTGGGGAGCTACCCTTACCCATTACAAACATTGATGATGAGCATCAGTGCTATGCTACCTACTGGCCTCAGGAGGAGGAAGGCTTTTAGAGTAGGACTCATGTTGGTGATACCCAACATTACATCACCCAATTTGCAGCACTTGGGTCGAATGATATCCAGTGGTGGCCCTACATGGATTGTCTTGACTGGCCTGAGGCTAGTGAGAAGCTTTGACGAGCTCACCGGGACAGATGGTTGATTTGTTGAAAGACTGAGATATAGGAGTTTCAGTTCTTCTCTCACATCTTGCGATAGTTCAGCATGGTGTAGGACATCTTGGAGATCCCGTTCACCTATAGGAACCTGGCCTTGGAGAGGGATCTATCATGGATCCAGCCTCCAGCACTAAGTGATGCTCCATATGACTTTTAGGATACTGGGGTTGACGTAGCGGTGACCACTCCAGAGTATGATGGATGGTGATCTATGTTCTGCTGGTATGGGATAGGGCCTTTGGGTTGCGCTATAGATTAGGTAGGAGCAGAGGTGGATCCTGATGGATGTAGGGTATGCCAATAGATAGAGGGTGGCTTGGGCATAGAGGCTTCCATTGAGGAGGCTCCAAATATTGATCTCAAGGAGGAAGCTCTAGAGGAGGGTGAGGTCCCTCTTAACAGTGTAGAGGGGCTACTACTAGCATAAGTGGCTGACTTGTAGAGTTAGCTTGATAAATTCCAGATGCAACAGAGGAATCGTGATACTACTATCACTACTCTACAGGCACAGCTGATAGAGAGAGATCACCGACTAAAATAGGAAGACCAAAATATTGCTAGCCTGACCTCCCAAGCTACTATAGTAGAGACCTAGGTTGGCAAGCTCACCCATGCTCGTGACTTAGCAGAGGCACAGAGGGATGCAGTCGTAGTAGAGTGGGATCTACTTAGGGCATAAAGAGGGGTTCCTCCACCCTCTCAATTGATTATGGGGCCTTTGACGACACCAGCAATAGTACTACTAGGTGTTCAGGATCCTATGGCAAAGATACAGTGCCTACAGGGTTTACTTATGAGTGCCAATGAGAGGAACACATCCAAGTTTGCTTCGATAGACTAGTTGGTGGGCTACATTTAGATGCTAGATGTAGAGGTTCTTGAGGATCCATATGCTGTAGAGTCCCAACATACTAGGTCTCGTACTATAGGACATTCCACCTCTAGATCGAGCCATCGCACCCATCAGAGTGAGAGGACACACAGGTCCTCCAATACGCATGGTGATAGCAGTCATACCAGGACCAGAGAGGTAGGATAGTCTATTGCAATGTCCAATCATAGGTCTTGATAGACAGATGTGTCCATTGCTCAAGGGGCAATTGGATGAGTGCTAGGCCTCTTTGGGTTAGGTGGTACTTAGGGCTCGTAGTAGGATCCATAGTAGTCAGCAGGGTAGCAGGTAGAGTAGGCTCCTAAGCATAGTACTAAAGGAGGAGGCGAGAGATCTGGTACAGGGGTAGCTGATCAAAGCTAGAGCTCTACTACTAAAGGACATATTTTTAATGTATCTCATTTTTTTGGCAATTTTGGGTACCTTGGGTACATTGCCTTTGCTCAAGTGTTGATGTTGTCATTGATGTCAAGAAGCTTTTTAAGGAATTTGATCTGAGGTCAAAAGGATCTAAATTCAAGGAAGGGTTTTTGTGAAAACCAAGGCAGATAAAATATAAAGTTTTATTTAAAACCATGGACAACATATTTGAAATGGGTTTTTCTTAAAACCCAAGTTGGCTCTTCATTTTGTTGAAAAAGGTGCCCTAGTGATGAAGATATTTAATTTTAAATATTTAGTTTAAATTTTATTTATTTAAAATTTAAATTAAAATTTTAAATTAAATTAAAAGGGCTGACGTGTTTGATATGCATCAAAGTGCATATAAAATAAGGTAATTAAATTCATTAAGTTGGAAGAATGTTTTTTTCGACATTAAGCGCAATCAATTCGATTTCGGAAGGAGTAGAGAAGAGTGTAGAGAAGAGTGTTAAGCATTTCGTTCGATCAACGAAGGAAGGGAATAAATAAAAGCAGCGGTGGAAGACTTTCCACGTGGGTGGCTAGCCCAACCGGTCATGAGGCTAGTGCTAGAGCGTTGGTGGAAGGGAGATCTCGTGTTCGAATCTCGCGGATGCTTTTTGCAGAGCAAGATAAAGTGAAACACGTTTTCGACGGAGAGAAGGTATAAGAAAAGTGTGGGAAAGATTCTTTCCAAGCGGGTGGCTAGCCTAGCTGGTCGCCAGGCTAGCACTAAGGCATTGGCAGGAAGAGAATCATGGGTTCAAACCTCACAATCGCTGTTTTTCTAGATAGAAAGGACAGGTTGTTCGTGTGAGCACGTTTGCAAGCGGAGAAGGAATTTTTCCAAGGTATGAGGTACATTATATAAACCTTAAGTTTGACGAGGGTTCACAGCGCTTGGAAATTATAAGGTATGTTTCGTCAATTCTTATGCTTGGTATGCAAGTCGGGAGATATAAGGATTGTGTAAAATTGGTTTTTAATTAATTGTATTGTGGTGTTAGGAGATATAAGGGCTAGCAATTTAATTTAAATATTTGTTTTGAAAATATGGGTAATAGTTTTTTATGGAGTAGATAAGGTGAATATAAGAAATATGTTATGTATGATTTGTTGAATGAGGTTGAAAGAAGAAGACATAGAACCTTGATTATATTTGGACCAAGGAATATTCTTGAGGAAATATTAAAGAAATATGTTGTCTACTAACCTTCTTGAGTTTGGCAAAAAGGTGGTTATGGTTATGACAAATTTGTGAGATCTTCTTCATCTTCAATAAGGTATGGGCACATTCTTCTTATGAGTATGATTGGTGTATGTTTTCCTGAAATAAGATTGGAGTGAAAAGGTATTCAACTAGGTTTCCTTTGGTTGGGTGTAAATCCTATTTTCTGGTTTGTTGAAGACTACTTATGTATTGTTATCATTGATGAGAGTTTTGGTGAATGCATAATTCAGGTTTGAGGTAGTGGAAGCATTGTGCACTAGGGTTTATGTTTGTGAGTCTTGCTACTTGCTTTGAGTTGGTGAAACCCTTGGTTGGCTGTTTTGAGGTTGATGGTTGAGTTGCTTCCATAGAGGTTGTTTGATCAAGTTATTGCTTTTACTTGATTCATGATATTGGGCTTACTCCATTGAGTTGATTTGAACAAGTCATTCTTTGCATTTGGTGATATTGTGTGGGTGGATGTTTTGTTCAAATATCTTTGGAGGGAAAAGGATTTCTACTTGTTTCCTTTTCTTGTGATGATTGGTTGAATGCTTCAAGGTTAATGTTGAGTTGAATGATGTTGGTTAAACCTTGTCTTTGAGCATTGTTGTTGAAGACCTAATTGGTTGAGAAAAGATATTGGTTGTTGGAAAGAACATAAGTATCATTGTTAAATGAGATATTGGATGGTTGGCAATTGTTGGGTTGTGTTTCATGTTCTTGAGAAAAGCATATTACATCTATCTTATTTCTATGAGATTTGAGATTGAGATTGGGAGTTAAGTATAGAACATATTGAGTCTCTAAAAATTCTCTTTATGCTTCTATGAGGTTGATGAATCACATTGGGTCTCTAACAATTCTCTTTGTGGGTTCATGCCAAGCAAGTTTTCTTGATGAACTTGTGAGCAGGTTTTGGACAGGTTCCATTGGGAACTTGTGAGCAAGTTTTGGATAGGTTTCGTTGGGGACTTGTGAGCAGATTTGGACAGGTCCTAGCAGAGGACTTGTGAAGCTGAGTTTGATAGTTCTATCAGAGAACTTGAGGACAGAGGTGCATTGGTTCTATCAAAGAACTTGAGGACAGAGGTGCATTGGTTCTATGAGAAGAACCCAAGGAAATTTTTGCTAGATTGAAGGACTGTGTTTAGTGCAAATTCGAGGACCAGCTTTGAGGTGATAGAGTTGAGGACAGAGGTCTCCAGCCCGAGTAGGGAAGACGGGTGTCTTCTATGGATAGAGTTCCATTTTCTAAGGGCAGCGGAGGCGAGAGGTCTTCTAGAGGATCACCAGCCAGAGCAGAGGTAGGGGAAGGTATCTCCTTTGAGTAGAGGCTCATAAATTCAGATTGGGGGAAGGTATCTCCTTTGAGCCGAGGCTCATAAACATTATAATTGGGAAGGTTTCCCAAAGAACTTTGAGATAACTTTTAGAGAAAATTTTTGTGGATGAACCACGTTGAAATTGTTGTGTCACTTTGTGGATGATCTTGTGCATTGTTTTGATATTGCTTTGGATATGTTGCTTTACTATTTTGAAGTATAAAGGAAAAGTAAAAAGTGGTCTTATACTATTCACCCCCCCTCTCAGTATAAGCTTGTGTTCTTCACATTTTTGGTGCAAGGTCAAGGACCTACATGTTTGTAGCCTACGGATATTTTTGTACTCCCCATGTATTCTGATACACACATATTTATATGATATGATCATTATTATGGCTCATTTATTGTGCTCTCATTTATTTTTAATTTTATGTTTATATGATGCACATGGATGCAATGCTTATGTTATGCTGATGCCATATGATGTGATGTATGAATGACATGCAATAGATAGTTATTTGATTTATGATGATGATATGCAGTGATCTTAGATGCTTAGATGTACTTTTTGATGGATGCATATGGATGTGATGTTTTTCTCTTAATGCATATTTGATATTGCTTTCTTTTTATGCATTAATATATGTAATGCTTTATTTACACGATGCTAATCTAATGTAAATGAACTTGTATGCTTTAATCACTTAAAACATAAGGAATGAATGCAATTATGTTTATCAATATAATGGATGATGCCACATAATGTATAAAAATCATGAATATAATTGAAAATCCTTAAGATAAGAATGTAATCAATTAATAACCCATATATGAAATGCAATAGTATGCAATGTTTTATGATGCGAATGATATAATGTGCCATTTGATTTTCCTTTACAATTTTGACAAATGTGCATGATATAGTTAGTGGTCGTCTAAATATTATTGCTAATATTCATTCGGTATCTATCCTATATGTTGATTGTACTTTTTATAATGATGTATCATGGGTTTAATACTTTGCAACTTCATGATTTATATGGTTGTCATTTTTGACACTTTGTTGCTATGGGAAATTTTTTTGAGGTTTTCCATGAGACTCAAACACCCTAATAAACTCATAAAAAGTTTCATACTAACCACACTAGACTTCTGAGATAAAAGGCTTTTGCTAGGATAGACCCTAACTGTTCATTATTCCTGTGTGTGCAAATGATTATTTAAGATAAGACACGAGCGTTCCCTGATGTCAGGTGGTATTCTTTTAGCCCATTGCTAAGATAGGGATTCCACAAATTTCTTATTCAATCTCAAGTTTAGATTTTAGTTGGACTAAGCCACTAGGCAATGCAGACACATGAAGCTATCTCTTCCATATTCAAACATTGGTCTTGTTCATAAGCGAGATGCTAATATGTCAGACATATCATCATGCATAAGGTATAGTAGTGCTGACAATTCTAGGGATTTGGGCTCATTCCTTTCTATCCTTCAATTTTTGGGATACTTGCTCATATGTAGTGAAGCAAGGGAGTCGATTCCATATTATTTTTTGAACTGTCTTTGGATCTTCATTTGATCTCTCTTTGAACTAGATTTTGGATCTTAATTTGATCTTCGCTCGAAATTTTGATTTATTATCTTCATTTGATCTTCACTTTGAACTTTGATTTAAGCCTGTTTTTTGATCTTCATTTGATCTTCACTTTTTGGCATTTACATTTAATAATCTTCTTCAAAAACTTTTCTTTGGGAATATTTACTTGGAAAAATTGTTTCTGGTATATCAATTGAGAATATTGATCTTATGATATTAATATGGGATATCACTCTGGGGAGTCGATCTATGATATCGATATAGGGTATCAATAATGAGAATTGATATGGGATTTCTCTTTAGGATATGCTCATTTTATCGTAAGCAAGGGATTATGAATAGGAAACTAACCTGTCCTTTTTCCAACTGCCAATATTTCCCATACCATCCGTACAAAGGGATAAGCAAGAATAACTCTTTTCGCTTTAGGATACCCGGTCCTGCTTCATGGCTTTCATCTTACCCTATTCCTTGTTATGATTGTTTAAATTTGTTGATTAGTGATAGGCTTTTGATATGCTAAGGGCTATACTAACTGAACCTTAGCTACAAAAGCAAAGCAAGATTTCTACCAACTCTTGATAAGACTACTAGGTACGACTAAGTGACCGAAAAACCCTAATATATCTCCATAGCAACATTATAGGTTGTGTTGAAAAACACAATTACTCACATGAATGATGGATCATGATAAATGTAGAGATGCATGATTTAAACACAAACGTGGCATCATTTGTAAGACTTGCAAACACAAATGCCATCTATTACAAAATGCAATAGATGACGAATACCTATATGTAATGCAATAATGCAGTGAATGCATGAGTGAATGCAAAATAAAAATGCAAAATTCAAATACAAATGTAAATATTTTTGGATTTTATGCTTTACCATTTTTTTTTGAATTTTATTAATTTTATAATTTTTATGGGTTTTGAGCCTCATAATTGACCAAATGGCAAGTACATGCCTCTGGAGCCTTTATATTGACCAAGTAATTTTTAGGAATCCTTGGAGCTTTTGGGATTGACCAAAAGGATTATGGGTACCTTTAGGGCATTTTGGTATGACCAAGCAATTTTGAGAATCCTTGGAGCCTTTGGGGTTGACCAAGCAATTTTTTAGAAACTCTTGGTGACTTTTGCACTTGACCAAAGGGCTTACAAATGCCTTTGTTGCTTTTGGGTTGACCAAGAAGTTTTTCATAAACTCTTAGTGTCTTTTGAGTTTGACCAAAGGGCTTACAAATGCCTTTGGTGCTTTTTAGGATGACCGAGCGATTATGCAAATCCTCGGGGCTTTTAACTAACATGACCAAGCATTTTTAGGGACCCTTGGAGCCTTTTGGGATGACCGAGTGATTTTGCAAACCCTCAAAGCTTTTGAGGTTGACCAAAGGGCTTACAGATGTCTTTGGAGCTTTTTACTTGACCAAACCACTAATAAAAGTGTTTGGAGCCTTTTAGGATGATCGAGCAGTTACCAACAACTCTCAGAGCCTTTTACTATGCTCTTTAAGCATAAAAAACCTTAAGATGGATGATGTTGAGAGGTTTAGGCTCTTCAACACCCCCTAGTGACGTTAGGTGATAGGTACTTGGACCAATATTTTTAGATATGATGTAGGGTCCTAGCCAATTAGCCGTGAATTTGTCTCGCATGTTTGGTGGCAAATTAGAGTTTTGTTGGTTTTCTTTCATGATAAGATCTCCAAATTCAAAGTCACTCTAGTGGAATTTGAAATTGTAAGCTCATTTTAGTCGCTCTTGATAAATATGGAGATGCTCCAGGGCATTCATGCGACGTTCATAAAGTAGCATCAGTTGATCCAGTCAAGCTTGTCGCGTAGTGTCATCATTGATGAACTCCTTCAATGCGATGTGCAGTGTTGGAATTTCTAATTCTAGGGGCATAATAGCCTCAACTCCATATACTAGTGAGAATGGTGTTGCCCTAGTAAGCATCCAAATGCTAGTCCGGTAAGCCCAAAGTGCAAGGGATAGCTGGATGTGCCAGTATTTGTGGTTTTCTTGTACCGTATTTTTAAATATGGCTACCACTGTCTTATTTGAAGCTTTAGCCTACCCGTTTGCTTGCAGACAGTATGGAGTCACAAAATTGTGTTTGATTATATATTTAGATGTCAATGCTCTCACAGTTTTATTCTTGAAAGACGTTCCATTATCCGATATTATTTTGGATGGAATCCCAAAATGACTTATGATATGCTCCAGTATAAACTCTGCTATACGAGCTCCAGTTGTTGTTAAGGGTATTGCTTCCACCCACTTTGTAAAATACTCTATAGTCATGATTATGAATGTATGTCGACCCGATGATAGATGATATATCTTGCCTATAAGATCCAATCCCCACTGAGAAAATGGCCAAGCCGCTTGGATGGGCTATAAGGCATGCGATGGCAAGTGCATAAGATTAGCATGATGTTGGCATTTAACGTATTTATTGACATACACATTGCACTCCTTCTCCATAGTGGGCCAATAGTAACCCATTAAAAGGATGCACTTGATGATGGCCTTGCCACTAAAATGGCCATCGCACGTACCATCATGGGCCAACAAAATTGCCCATGATGCCTCGTAGGGCTCTAAGCAATGAACGAGAACTCTATCATAGCTTCTTCGATACAAGATGTCTCCTATTAAGACATATTTTGCCACTTTCTATTTAAATGTGTGCTTCAAGGAATGCGACAATCCCTCTGGGATTTTATTAAGCTTTAGTAAGTCTTTAATTTGTGACATCTAATTTTGATAAATCTCAGCTTCGACTGCCAAGACAACTTGCTCCCCTTGCGTATTTACTTTTTCAAATGCAGACTCAAAAAAAACCTTGTGGTGAATGGTAGTACCACTCCCCATGAGACTTTGAGAGGTTAATGACCCCCAGGGTACCTTCTTAAGAAAATATTCAACTCTACAAAATCATTCAGCTTATGGTTCTACACTGATCATGTTTACTAATTCTTTGTTATCATAGGCTGCAAGCTCTGCTACTGGATGAGAGAGCGTCTTGATATGGATGGTAGTGAAATTAGCAGATGGATTCTGAGGGATTAAGGATCCCAAAGAAGCCATGGTATCTATAAATCTATTCGATGATCGAGGGATTGCCTCGATGTCATACCCTTCTAGTTTGGCCAAATATGTATCAACTAGATCTTTATAGGCTTTTAGTACAGGACACCAACACTAAAAAATCCCCTTGACTTGATTTACTATGAGCAATAAATCACCAAAGATGTTCAACATCTTAGTATTCATGGTGACATCTGTGTGGAGGCCCAACAATAGGGCTTCATACTTAGCATTGTTATTGGTGCACAAAAAATCCAACTTGAATGACAAGGGCATTGGAGCTCCTTGCAGCGTGAATAACACTATTCTAGCACCACCCCCTTGTTCACACTTCAAACCATCAAAGAACAAAGTTATATTAGCATTTTTCTCTGGTTCTTTGGGTTCAGGAGCTTCAGATATGACAAAGATTACATTGTTCGAAAGCTCAATTGTTAGAGGCCTACTATTTGACAATGGCACCTCAGCTAATTGATCTGCTATGACCTGTCCCTTAATGGACTTCTGGATTATGAGTTCTAGATCGAATTATGTCAAAAGCATGATCCACTTTGTAGTACGTGTATTATGATAAGTCTTACTCATCACGTAGTGCAAAGGATTTTGTTTGGATATAACATACGTCGTATGACTTAACATATAGTGTCGCAATTTATTTGTAGCTAATACTACTGCTAAACACAACTTTTCCACATATGCATACCCGAGCTCTTAGCTCACCAAAGTTTGACTAACATAATATATTGTCTATTCTTTGCCTTGCATGTTCTTTTGGGCCAACATGGTTCCTAGTGCAAAGTTAGTTGTCGATATATATAGTAGAAAAGGCACCTCTGGCCTTGGTGGAGCTAGCATTGGCGGCGTCACTAGGTATTGCTTTATCTCAGCAAAGGTTGCCTTGCAGTCCTCATCCCAACTGAATGGGACACCCTTATGTAGCAGTCAATAGTTGGGCAATAAATCACTTTATCGAGGCTACCTTGCCTTGAAGTCTCCTTAATTCCTTGATATTGGTGGGAGGACGCATTTCCAAAATGGCCTTGATATTCACTAGGTCTACTTCGATGCCTCTCTTCGAGATGATGAACCCTAGTAATTTTCTAGAAGTTATGTCAAATACGCACTTCTTAGGATTCAACCTAACATTGTGCTCTATCAGGTGATCAAAGACCTTCTTTAAGACCTCTGGATGCTCTTCTCGTAGCAATGACTTGGCTAGCAAATAATCGATATAATATTCAAGGATTTTGTGCATTTAGTCATGAAAAATGTATGTCATGGCCCACTGGTATGTGGCACCAGTATTTTTGAGGTCGAATGGCATAAATTTATAGCAAAATGTTCCCCATGGCATTATAAATGTGGTTTTGTGCTGGTCTTCAGGTTTAATCCAAATTTGATTGTAACCAGAAAAACCATCCATTAAGGAGAGAATTTCATGACCTACAGTTGCATCTATGATAGCATAAATATTGGGCAACGAAAATGAATCTTTGGGTGTTGCCTTATTTAGGTCTTTGAAATCCATGCAAATATGGATTCTTCCATCGGGTTTTCCCACGGGTACCATATTGGACACCCATTTTGGATAATCTATGGAAATCACAAATTCCACATCCAACAGCTTCTACAGCTCATATTTCACCATCAAGGCTACTTTTGGGTGCATTTTCCTAATATTTTGCTTGATCAACTTCTTTGTCAAATCTAGCAAAAGGTTATGAGTAACCAATTTTGGGTCTAGACTTGACATATCCTTATATGACCAAGCAAACAAATTTGGTCTCTCTTTTAGTAGAGGGATGAGGGTGGCCTGCTCATCTAGAGTGAGACTCTCTCCAAATATAACTTTCTTTAGACTGATGGGATCATCACTGATATCCACCTCAAAGGTTTCCTCTACCAATATATGCGATCCCTCCTCAAGCTAGTGAGGCATAGGAATAAGATGAATGTCATCAGTCGGGTTGAGTGGTTTCGCATTGGAAGAATTTTTGACATGATAAATATCATATGCATAGCCTAGTGCAAAATGGAAAGGTTGTAGCATTTCTTCATTGGGGAAGAAATCCTCAGGCTCAACAGGTGAATCAGCATGATCCTAGTTGATAGCATCTTTGTTAAGATACAATGGTTTATATAGATCTATTGGATTGTGGAGTGGAGTGGTAAAATCAATGGAGATCATGTTTATGGAATGGAATTGATCTCTAGGACCACACGGACTGACCTCTACAAAATCTACATAGTCCTCATACCCAAGATCTAGCTCTAATGGCATAGGCACAAAAGGGTCTTCCCTATGAGGACTACAAATAACTGGATCCTCCCTATGCACTAAATGTAAAATAGGATCATTCGGCTCATGGTGCTGCATGTAGGTCGATGGAAGAGGATTAACCAATCGATGGATTTGATCTAGGTTTAACTGTTTGCTCTTAGACATAGACCAACATGTAGCTACCTATATACCTCATCAATATTCATGGGTTGATGGTGGTGACACAAGTAAGGTGGACCAAGGTAGGTGATGAGGCCTAGATAAGCCTCATTTATAGCATGTTTTAAATAGTTAAAACTGCCTAAAAATCTTGTGAATTATCTTATATGCTAGTTAAGTTGATTTAATATGTTGTGTATTAATTGTTTGCATGATTGAACTGTTAAGGACATTATATTCTGATTTTTAATAGTTCTTGTATAGTTTTATGTTATCTTGTCACACTTAGGTTGAAAACAAAACTTCAGTAGTCTTATTTTGATGATCATTAAGCATGAGTTTCTCTAAATTCAGCAAATAATACAAAGATTTATTACTGTGCAACAAAAAACTGGTTTTTCCATATAAATTCCAGCAAGCTACCAATGAATGGCAAGGCATGGAATTCACATCCAAGGAAGAATGAATACTATTGCAATCTGATCCTGAGGGCTAATCCACATGAGAAATGCAGAAAAAACCATTTGGAGTCAACACAGTTGGTAATTCTAAAGATCTTCAGAATGAACACAGTGTCTTCGGAATGAACACAATGTCTTCGGAATGAACATATATCTTTGAAATGAGAAAACACAGTGTCTTCGAAATGAGAAAATATTCAAAATGAAAATTGTAGTATCTTTGAAATGAGTGGATCTTCGAAATGAGAACTGCAGTATCTTTGAAATGAGCGGATCTTCGAAATGAGAATTGTAGTATCTTCGAAATGAGCCACTTATCTTCGAAATGAAAACAAAATGTACTTTTTGACTTGTTGACTGAATTTTGGTGGTGGAAAAGGGGATAAGAAGGTTGATAAAGTTAAGGGAAAATATCTCCCATCTAAATTTTCCGTCCTTGCCGTCCAAAGCCACCATTTATGGAAAAGATCAAATTGATCCTCTTCTAGGATAAACCCAGGAAATTCTGTAGGATATCAGGAAAAACATATTTTATGTTTGTAATTAGATTTTAGGCATCTATAAAAGATAGCTCCTTTTCAGGTTGAGATAATATATTAGATTAGATTAGATGATATTAGATTAGATAGAGGATATAGAAAATAAATAGGGAGATCATAGAATAGTAATTTTAGACCTGTAACAGATTTTAGGAGAATTGTAATTATGTTTCTAAAGCAATAAAAATACAGTTTCATTCCATTTATTTTGTTATGTCTGAGTGTGAGTAAGAATTAAAGAAGAATTCAAACCTTCTTTTGAGAAAGGAGGCTGGCCACTTCTAGATCTAGGAGGAGGACTGATAGATAGGTATTATTCTGATTTTGCTGCAATAGAATAAGTTGTGAACTTGTCATTTTCATTCTTTTGCACAGCTAACATTCCTAGTTGTTTAATTATTGTTCATAATGTTTTTGTGATATGATTAGTGGTATATCTGGTTATTATTTTCATTCCTAGCAACTTTCCAATTCATTGCAAATTTCCATTTCCAGCAATTTACAAGTTTTTTGTAATTTCCTTGCATTCTTGTTTTTCTTTGTCAAAACCCTGCACAGAAGATTGACGACCTTCTATTATAAAGAATTGATAGGATCTAGTTTTTATGCTTTATTTCAATTATTGCAAGATTAAATAGACTTTCAATTCTGCAACTATAACTAGATTTTCAATTCTGTAATTTAATTAGATTTCATTCTTGCAATTGTAACTAGGGTTTCATTTATGCAATTAGCAATTAGTTTTCATTCTTGCAAATAGATTAAAGTTCAATTTATGCAATTTAGGGGTAGAAGTGACACAAAACCCCCATACAATCAATTCCACCAATAAGACCTGCTACTTCTAAATGAACTGAACTACAACCCTGCTTGAACTTTCTCTCGTAAATAGCCTTGGACACCACCCTGGATTGACAAATTCATTGAGAATTAATGATGTGCTTAACGATAGCCCATCATTTTGGCATCGTTTTCGAGGAACACGGTGTTGTTAGAAGGTGAAAAGCAGTCCAATAATTATTAAATATGCTAAGTTGTGAATTTTAGAGTAAAATCTGAATGTAATGACTGGTATAAGTAATTGTTATTGGTAAATTGTATTTTAGTCCATTTAGGAAATAAGCAAGAAACCACAAGAAGAAAAATTTCACAAGAGGTTGAAATTATGTCAAAAATGTCTAAATTTTTTATTTCCAAAAATGTTGAAATTTTCAAAGAATCCCAATCATCCACTTCCAGCACTACAAGATCCTTTGAGAAATAATTACAAGGAGGAAAATTAAGTAGTTCAACACCATTTTCTCTTGACAAATCCATACAATAAAGAAAATTTGACAAGATTTATAATTGTTTTTGGGAACCTACAATGGAAGGCTCACAAGAGAATCAAGGTAGAGCCAACAATGTGCTCCACCCTAGTGCAACTAGTGCACTCGCCAAAACTTTTCAAAATTCCATCCAACTAGATCTTAATCAAAATGCTCCCATGAAGGTCATTTCACCTGCAGTATTACCAACTTTCAAGGGAATTACATCCAAAGATCCTGATATGTTTTTGTTTGAGTTTAAAATTGTATGTCAAGCTCATGATTACACTAATGATAATAAAAACCTCAAACTATTTCCTTCCACTCTTAAAGAGTTAGCTCTATGATGGTTTATCACCTTAGCACCTGACTCAATTAGAACTTGGGATGATATGGAAAACATATTCTTGGAGAGATACCAAGAATATTGTCAAATCAAGAATCAAAATGATGAAATTCTTACAATGAAACAAGAGGAAAATGAAATCTTAGAAGATTATCTAGACATATTTTCTTTTGTTCATAAGAGATGTGGAAGTGTTAAACCTAAAATTTGCAAAGTCATATTCTTAAGGGGACTACAAGATGAATATAGGGATACATTGGATATCTTTGGAAGAGGAGATACAAATGCACTTAAATTTTAGGAAATTATTAAACTCTGTAAAAATTACTCTCATTCAAGGCATAGAAAACATAGAATTTGTAATGAAAAACATGATTTGAAAGAATACATAAAAGAGGCTGATGTTTTAGTACATGATAGAACATTAGATGAAAAAAATAAATCTACTGAATCTTTAGCCATCTATTGTTCAGAATGTAAAACGCAACACTCTCTTCATGATTGTCCTTTGAACAAAATATTTATACCTGCTACATGTAGCATTTGTCAATTAGGACACCCCACAGATCAGTGTAGTTTATTGCCAAAACTTAAAAGTGTCTTTGAAAAACAGTCTCAACCTATGAAAAAAATCAATTTTGTAGTACAAGGACAAGGGAATAATTTTCATAAATTTCCATGTCAGAATGCTTCTCAATTTCCTGCATATTGGGGAAATAATCCTTGGTATATGTCATGGTCTGCTTTAGGTCCACTTCAATAATGTTGGAGTCAACCACCATGGGCATACTCCCAAGCATGGTCCAACATGGATGGATGCAACAACAATGGAATCAACAACATCCACCATGGTTGCAGCCAAAATTACAAGGATATCAATGGGTACAACATCAAAATCTGTACAAAGGTTAGCAACATTGTCAAAAATAAAAATCAAATTTGTTGCCTAATTATATCCATAATTTCTATCATGGAAAACAACAACAAAAATAAAAACAACCTTTGTTTTCAACTCAACCTGTGGTCAGTCCAAATCATGTTAAACAGGTAACCCCTGTCTCTGTGGTTGAATAAAAAAATACAACCCTAATAAATGTTAGTAACTATGTTAAAACTCAGTTGTGTTCAGGTGAAACACTGCTTGAACCTATTCCACTTATTAGTGTAGAAAGTGAAGTTAAAAAGAATGAACATGAAAACAAATCCACACTAAAACAACATCAAGAAGAACAAGATACCTCATCAAATAAAGTATCATATTTTGAATAGTATAAGATATCAAAAATAACATCTTCACAATCATATTTGATAAAGGAATTAGAACATTTAACTGTTACAATCCCTTTATCTCAATTTGTACCAATCATTAATAGGATTGTTTAAGAAATGTGTTTTAGCAAACCAAGAAAAAAGAAGAAAGTATATCCTAAAACCATACAAAAAGGTGGAAAATTAGTTAACTTGCTTTCAGGTAAATATTATTACACCTAAGTATGATTGTACATAAAGCCCACAATTTATTAGAACACATAAGGAAAATGAAAAGAATACTTTAGTTTTGGCCTCCATTGTTGTAAATAAAAATGTTTCTCCAAGAACCAATTTAAATCAGCCTAGTACAAAACAAACTGAAATACAACCAAAACAACCTTTGAACAACAATAGTTGGTCGACTAAAAACTAGGGAGCAAATTTGTTTGATATATTGGTGCAACATCCTAATACTTTACTAACATTTTATGCATATTTAGAAGTTGGCATTAAGTTGTTGCAGGTACAGAAAAAACAAATTTTGCAGTTGAATGCATTTGATGAACTTTGGTTGGAAGCACTTCACCAAATAGAGTTCACTCAACAAAAATGGAAAATGTGGCATGATGATCACATTAAGAGCAGCAAGGATGAACCGGGGGAGTTTGAGAATGAAGTTGTTCAACTTTCTTTAGTTGATGATGTAAGGAGGATATTAGTGGTGAATGGACATCTTTTACGAGTTGTACCATAAACCACTAACAAAAGTGGAATTTGCTCGGTATTTCACACAGTTACATTTGATAGAAGAGGCTTCTTCTTCTGATGAATATTCCAAATGATCATATCTTTGAATCTTAAAAGAAAAAGAAAAAAAATTAGAAAAAGTAGAAAAGAAAAAGATGAATAAATTCTGATTATGAATTCCTTCATGGGCATGATTTCAAGGAAATCATGAAATCCTTCATGGGCATAATCAGAATCAAGAAAAAAGAGAGAAAAGGAGAGAAAAAAAAAACAGAGAAAAATGAATAACTCAGCAATGAAAACCTTTTCTAAGGCACTACTGGGTTGGTATGCATGAAAACCAGTTTTCTGGCATGCATAACCTTGAAATTTCTGAGTCACCATTGTACAAATTCACCAACTGCACTTGTTTTTGAAGTGTTGCAGGCAGCCTCAGCAGAATATCAACAGAAAAAATCATCTTTCAAAAAATTGCATTAACTTGTTTTAACCAGGTATATATGTTTCTTGCACTTTTCTCATTGTAAATATTTGATATATAGTATATGACAATTAACAATTAGTATAAAAGTGTTCATAAGAGTTGGCATAAACAAAACATGCTTGGAGAAAGAGAAAAATGTTGGTTTCTGCTATGTCTTCAGAATAACTGTTGTATCTTCAATAACCATGGTGTCTTTAGAATGAAGGTTTGTCTTTGAAATGAAGGTGTGTCTTTGGAATGAAGGTTTATCTTCAAAATGAAGGTTTGTCTTCGAAATGAAGGTTTGTCTTCGGAATGAAGGTTTGTCTTCGGAATGAAGGTGTGTCTTCGAAATGAAGGTTTATCTTCGGAATGAAGGTTTGTCTTCGGAATGAAGGTTTATCTTTGAAATGAGGTTATCTTTGAATTAAATTCCCAGCTTAGTTTTAAGAATGAAACATAATATTTAGAATGAATATTTAATAGTTTGTTTCCACGTGGCATCCAAGGAGGGAGAAAAAGACATAGTCAACAAAATTGTTTTTACTCCATGTGATCATTGACACATGTCAACTGGCTTGCGGTTAGATTCATATCATCTTTTGCACCCATCAAGGAAGTACAAGAATCATAGGGAAAATAACCAACAAACATGCCACCACCATTCATTGCTAATAACCAGTTATGTGGGAAAATTTGCATGCAGAATGGACGAGCTAAACATAGTAAAGAAAATTTGATGGCAAGGATGTCCAATGATTGATGGCCAGGTGTTCAGAGCACAGAATAAGAAAGTGTGCCATATTTTCTTTCTGAAGACATATTTGCTAATTATTACAAGGAAAAGTAAAAAAAAAAATTTAAAAGTTCTTTCTAGAGAAGAACAAGAGCAAACCCTGTAATTCTATAGAAACCAGAAATCAATGACCTAGCAGATGACTGTAGTAGAAGAAGAGAGCTGATGAGGCCTAGATAAGCCTCTCAAGAGCAATCTTCTTAGCATCAAAACAAAGAAATGAAGTGAAAAATGAAAAAGGGACAGCCTACAAGAACCCTAGAATAACGTAACCACATGGGTTACCAGATTTTTCAACCTGTGAAGGGTAGTATGTAATTTTGTCAGGGCATCATTTCAAAATTTTAAACCACCTCAGGCATGGTAGGCAACAGCCTAAATTTATAGTGAATTTTCCAGCATACCTGCACTGAGAACTAAAGAGCATGGCAAAACATTATCAAGAGAAAAAAAGGAGGCCTCATCATCATGGTCTTATTAAACTGGTGTGCCAACATCATTTTATGGGAAACCTTCGAAGCTTTAATAGGTTTTATTCTACCCTGACTAATGTAGTTTTTGAAGAAGAAGATGAAGGATAAGAGGATACAAATGTTGCTATAAAAAATATGATACTGAGGAAGAAGAAAAGGCTAAAAAAAATGCTATTGCAGAGAAGGAAACACACCAAGCAAAAGCAACAAAGCATTTTTATCTAGAACCATCAACCTCACAACTAAGAAGAGAAGGACTAAAACTGACAGCAGTAAAATAAAATAGAAGAGGGTTCATTTTTCTAAATATGTTATTTATCTATCAGAATAGGAGAGTGAAGTTCCCAGTGAAGAGCCTGAAGCTATCCCTACAACCCTTGTTATCACAATAAAATAGGGCAAGAAGAGAAAATATACATTAAGGACTAGGAGGTCTGCAAGACTCCAACAAAAAGAGATAAAAGAACAAATGATTGAAGATAGGACCAGATAGGATAGCCCTGATGTCATAGAAGTGCAACAAGCCCCTAAGAATTTGGATGTAATCATATATAATTTCATGGAACCTCCTGTACAGGAGTAGGGGTCAGAAGCAGAGAATGAGATCGTTGTTGAGCAGCAAAATGCAGTTGATTTATCAGTATTAGGTTCCGAGTCAAAAGAAGAAGAGGATCTGGACATCACAAAACAACTGAGAGCAGCCAAGAGTGTTATAAAAATACAAATGAGATGGATTAAGGAAAGAGAATATGTTATTGAAAAAAACATGAAAAGAAAATTAGAGAATTATAGCAGGAAGTGGAGAAACTAAAAAGCAGGTTGTCACAAGTTGACGAACAATCAACTACATCAGATAAAGAGGAGGATTTGGTTCAGTTACTACTTGGATTATCTAGGGAATATGAAGACACAGGTGCTCATTCTGAAGTAGTGCCCCTCCACTTTGAAGTAGTGCCCTTCCATTCTAAGGCATTACCTTCTTAATCCAGAGAAATACCTTTATGCAACATCATTGGGTAGGTCTCAGATTCAGGCCTCCAACCATCATTACTCTGGTTTCCTCCTATTTTGAAGAGGATTCCCAACCAGATGATTAGTTTGAATAATGACTCGGAAACCTTCATAAGAAATTACACGGGCACTAAATTGTTCTATGAAACATGGAATATGAGTATGGACATTTGTGACTCCATAGCCCACTGCAATGCATGAGGGCATGCATTAATATAAGTTGGGGGGGAATGATGAGGCCTAGATAAGCCTCATTTATAGCATGTTTTAAATAGTTAAAACTGCCTAAAACTCTTGTGAATTATCTTATATGCTAGTTAAGTTGATTTAATATGTTGTGTATTAACTATTTGCATGATTGAACTGTTAAGGACATTATATTCTAATTTTGAACAGTTCTTGTATAGTTTTATGTTATCTTGTCATGCTTAGGTTGATAGAAACACTTTAGTAGTCTTATTTTGATGATCATTAAGCATTAGTTTCTCTAAATTCAGCAAATAGTACAAAGACTTATTACTGTGCAACAAAAAACTGGTTTTTCCATATAAATTCCAGCAAGCTGCCAATGAATGGCAAGGCATGGAATTCACATCCAAGGAAGAATGAAGACTATTGCAATCTGATCCTGAGGGCTAATCCACCTGAGAAATGTAGCCAAAAAAATTTGGAGCCAACATAGTTGGTCATTCTAAAGATCTTCGAAATGAACACAGTATCTTCGAAATGAACACAGTGTCTTCGGAATGAACATATATCTTTAGAATGAGAAAACATAGTGTCTTCGGAATGAACATATATCTTTAGAATGAGAAAACATAGTGTCTTCAGAATGAGCGGATCTTCAGAATGAAAATTGTAGTATCTTCAGAATGAGTGGATCTTTGAAATGAGAACTACAGTATCTTTAGAATGAGTGGATCTTTGGAATGAGAATTGCAGTATCTTCGAAATGAGCCACTTATCTTTGGAATGAAAACAGAATGTACTTGTTGACTTGTTGACTGAATTTTGGCGATGGAAAAGGGGATAAGAAGGTTGATAAATTTAAGGGAAAATATCTCCCATATAACTTTGCCGTCCTTGCCATCCAAAGCCACCATTTATGGAAAATATCAAATTGATCCTCTTCTAGGATAAACCCAGGAAATTCTGCAGGATATCAGGAATAGCATATTTTTTGTTTGTAATTAGATTTTAGGCATCTATAAAATATAGCTCCCATTCAGGTTGAGCTAATATATTATATTAGATTAGATGATATTAGATTAGATAGAGGAGATAGAAAATAAATAGGGAGATCATAGAATAGTAATTTTAGACCTGTAACAGATTTTAGGAGAATTGTAATTATGTTTCTAAAGCAATAAAAATACAGTTTCATTCCATTTATTTTGTTATGTCTGAGTGTGAGTAATACTTAAAGAAGAATTCAAACCTTATTTTGAGGAAGGAGGTTGGCCACTTCCAGATCTAGGAGGAGGACTGACAGACAGGTCTTATTTTGATTTTGCTGCAATAGAATAAGTTGTGAACTTGTCATTTTCATTCTTTTGCACAGCGAACATTCCTAGTTGTTTAATTATTGTTCATAATGTTTTTGTGATATGATTAGTGGTAGATCTAGTTATTCTTTTCATTCCAAACAACTTTCCAATTCACTGCAAATTTCCATTTCTAGCAATTTACAAGTTTTCTGTAATTTCCCTGCATTCTTGTTTTTGCTGTCAAAACCCTACATAGAAGATTGACGACCTTCTATTACAGAGAATTGATAGGATCTAGTTTTTATGCTTTATTTCAATTATTGCAATATTAAATAGACTTTCAATTCTGCAACTATAACTAGATTTTCAATTCTACAATTTAATTAGATTTCATTCTTGCAACTGTAACTAGGGTTTCATTTATGCAATTAGCAATTAGTTTTCATTCTTGCAAATATATTAAAGTTCAATTTATGTAATTTAGGGGTAGAAGTGACACAAAACCCCCATACAATCAATTCCACCAATAAGACCTACTACTTCTAAATGAACTGAACTACAACCTTGCTTGAACTTTCTCTCATAAATAGCCTTGGACACCACCCTGGATTGACAAATTCATTGAGAATTAATGATGTGCTTAGTGACAGCCCATCAGTAGGCCTTCTCTAGCTCATCTTCTTCATCAATTTCATAATATAATCCTTCATTTTCTCCCACTCTTGGAGGGTGCTCCTCTAAGTGAGGCCCCATGAATCTCACTTCTTGCATACTATAGTCGCTATCCAAGAAATTTGTATAATTATCCTCATGTACGATGCTACCAAGAAAACTAGCTTAGTCTCTTACCCTGGATGATCAACATTGGAAAGGATCTCTTTGGTATCCTGTACCGATTCCATAGGCAATAGTGATGTGATAGCAAACACAAATCTTATTGATTCAATTTTTTAAATATTACAATTGACACCTTAGAATAGTTCCTATGAAGACGGAACTAACTAGGTGGAAATAGATGTTATAACAATATAACAACAATCTAAATAATGAAATAGAAGTATATAATTACGCTAACATCCCCCCTTATTACATTATTTGGGTAATAAGATAACTACTAGCTATAATAACACCCCCCTTGATTACATCATTTTACAATACATAGAGAGCTACAAAAAAATTCAAATTTAGCACGTGCAAGTGCCTTAGTGAAAATATATGCAACTTGAGCATTGGTGGGAATGTACTGAAGCTGAATTCGATGTCGAGGAACTTTTTCTTGAATGAAGTGGCATTGTGTGTCAATGTGCTTGGTGCTTTCATGATGCATTGGATTCTTAACAAGGTTCAAAACACCCTGGTTGTTGCAGAACAAGTGTATTGGAGATTTGGATGGAAGACCCATACTTGTCAAAATGTGATGCAACCATATCACTTCGCACATAGTTTCATGTGCGATGCAATACTCTACCTTTGTAGATGAAACAAAAACCACCTGTTGCTTCTTGCTATACCAAGAGATAGGACTGGATCCAATATGAAAAATATATCTTGAAGTTGACTTACGATCATCAGTCATCTTGGCATAGTCGGAGTCCGTGTATCCTTGCAAGAAGAATTTACCATTCCTCTTGTATTCTAGGCCATATTCCATAGTACCACGGACATAATGAAGAACACATTTTGTTCCTTTCTAATGAGTGGTCTTAGGCTCCTACATGAACCTCAAAATATAGTTGACAGCAAACACGAGATCTTGCCTAGTGTTTGTCAGATATATGAGACTCACAATTAGTTGTCGATAGAGAGTACCATCTACCTGAGGTGAATCATCATATCACAATAACTGAAGTCCTAATTCCATCAGTGTTGCCATTGGCTTGGAATAAGTCATGCGATATTTTTCTAACAATGTCTTGGCATATTTTGTCTGAGACACTTTGATGTAGTGCTCCTTCTGGCTCACTTCCAGACCAAGATAGTAATGGAGAAGTCTGAGATCTATCATCTCAAAATATTTACATAAGTCCATTTTGACTGTAGAGATCGTAGTTTTTGAACTCCTTGTAATGAGAAAATCATCAACATAGAGTACAAGCAACACTATATCATAACCTTGTTTCTTGAAATATAGGTTTGCATTTGACGGATATCTCTTAAATCCATGTTGCAGGAGGTGATTATCCATTTTTATATACCAAGCTCGAGGAGCTTTTTTTAAGCTATATAAGGATTTGACCAACTTGTAGACTTTTTGCTCTTGGCCTTCCACTTCAAATCCTTTAGGTTGTGTCATGTAGACTTCCTCTTGGATATCACCATTCAAAAAAGCACTCTTGACATCCATTTGATGAAATTTCCACCCATACTGTGTTGCCATAGCACAAAGAACTTGAATAGTGGTCATCCGAGTAGTAGGTGCAAAAGTTTCTTCATAGTCAATGCCTTCCTTTTGAGCATAGCCCTTTGCAACAAGATGAGCCTTATGCTTATCAATTGTCCCATCTGCTTTCTACTTGACTTTGTATACCCATTTGTAGCCTATGGGCTTCTTTTTGTATGGCAGATCAACAAGCTTCCATGTTTTGTTCTTTTTCAGAGACATGTACTCCGCATCCATAGAAGCCTTCCATTATGGCTCACTAGGGGCATCTTGTATAGAAGCAGGTTCATGTTCATTCACTGAAGATATAAACACCCTAGCATCATCTATATCCAAATCCTCTATTTGACTCTCTAGATCAACAAAAATTTCCTCAAAATATTGACAAAGATCATCAACCTCAGTAGTCTCTACTAATGCTCTCTCCTGTCGAGCCATGCTGCAAGTACGAGGTCTATCCAAAGTCAAATCTGGTGGAGTGGATAATTTCAAGTCTCTAATTGTATTTGTATACCATTTTGGATTCTTCTTCTATGGTGGTGAAGAAGATGAAGAAGTAGATGGTCCTCTAGTCTTTGATAACGAAGGAGACTTCTCAACTTTAGATTCCACAAGATCTAGGTATACATCTGATGTGCTTTGTGATGTGAAAGCTTCATCAAAAATGATATCTCTACTAAAATGAATCTTCTTGGTCAAAGGATCAATCAAATGATAACCATTAGAGTTCTCATCATAGCCAAGAAGAATACATTTCAATGTCTTCTCATCTATCTTCTTCCTTTTTTCTTTTGGTATGTGCATGAAAGCTTTACATCCAAAAATGCGTATATGAGAAATGGAGGATTTCCTACCGCTCCATGCTTCCTGTGGAGTCATTCCTTGTAGGGCCTTTGTGGGTGCCCTATTCAACAGATATATTATTGTGGTGACAACTTCTGCCCAATATTGTTGCCCAAGTCTAGCTCCTATGAGCATACAACAAACCATCTCCATGATGGAATGGTTCCTCCTTTCAGCAACTCCATTTTGCTGAGGAGTATAAGCAGTAGTTAACTTTCTCGTGATCCCTTGTGTATTCAAGAATGCAAAAAATTATTTAGAGGTAAAATTCCCCCTCGATCTGAGTGAAGGGTCTTTAGAGAAGTTCCTGACTCCTTCTCAACAGATTTCTTGAATTGCTGAAAGAAATCAAAAGCTTCAAATTTTTGTTTAAGAAATAACACCCACATGTTTCATGAGTAATCGTCCACAAACAACTAAAAATACCTCTTCCCCCCAAAAATAATGGGTGTGAATGGACTGCACATATCAATGTGAATCAACTCCAAAGGTTGCTTTGCTCTTGTAGAGCTCTTTTCAAAAGGTACTCTATGCTACTTTCCTACCAAGCAGTCAGAGCACACTAGAAATGTGGAAGAAAGGGGAGGAAGACTCTTTACCATATCATACTTACTTAGCTCAAGTAAGTAGTAAGAACTAAGATGCCCATATCTCTTGTGCCATAGGGAAGTGGCCTCCTTTGTAGAGACTGTCATGGCAACATGAGGAGTAGAGATAGCATATAAGGCAAATAATCCATGCTTATATGAAGTTGTGGCAATGTTCTTACCCCTTCTGGTAATAGAACAACACTTCTTTCCACCCTCAACACTAAATATCACAACCATATCTTTGTCCAAAATCTATGTAACTGACAATAAATTGTTTTCTAATCCTAGAACATAGAGGACTTTGTCAATCTGACACTTGCCATCAGGAAGAGTGACTAAAATTGTACCTTCTCCCTAAACCCTATAGGTTTTGTCATCAGCAATAGTGACAGGTTTACCCTCCTTGGCCTCATATGTTTCAAAACATGATTTGTAACCAGTCATGTATTTACTAGCACCAGAATCGACATACCAGATATGATCCTTCTGCTTGGAGGATGTGGTATTCATGAGCACCTTGTGTGCCCGTTCAGAATCCAAGTCAAATTCTTCAAAAACAACATTCACCTGGGGTTGCTTATTTTTGTTTGGTGGTTTGTTTGGACGCTTGTTCTTAGGTTGCTTGTTCTTTCTCCAACACCTATTTGTTTCATGGTTGTCTTTGTGACAAATTTTGCAATATCTCTTCATTTTTTGAGGTTGTTTGCCTTTGGAATCCTTGTGAGAATTACTTCCTTTCTAAAAATTACCCTTCTTCTTAGAACCCTGCCTATTGGTGTATAGGGCTGAATTAGAAGAATCATCTCTTTGAAGTTGGCATGCCTCCTCTTCCTGAAGCAGATTGACCAACTCAACAAAGGTAACTTTTCTCTATGACACTTGAAGTGAGGTGATCAAAACCTTGTAAGAATCAGGTAAATCTCTCAATACCACTGAAGTAAGGAGCTTATCATCAACAGTTTCTCCCAAAGAACTCAATTTGGCTTTCAACTCAGACACTCTGCAAAGAAAGAGTTCAACTATATCGCCCTACTTCATGCTTAGACTGTGCATTTTAGTTTGAAGAAATAGAATAGCGGAATCATTATTTCCCTCATAAATAGTTTTAAGGGCATCCCATGCCTCTTTACTATGTTCGTAGTCAGCAATATGGGTTTGAACTTCATCAGAAACAACAAGCAACATGAGCACTTTTGTTGTGATGTCTTTCTTATCAAAAGCATTCTAATCAACAGAGGGAGCTGTAGCTCTAGTAGTAGATGAAGGTCTTGTGGTTGCTCCAGACACAACATCCCATAAGGAATCCATCTCTATAATTGCATTCATTTTGTTTTTCCATGGTGTATAATTAGGACCTTTCAACAACTGATGAGATCAGTCATTAATTTTGTAGACATTGTGAAGGTTCCTTATATCACCAAATGGTCCCCCTTTATTTATACCTTAATGGCAGGTTGTTATACCATACAAAATACCTGCCCTTACATGAGGAAGACTATAGGTATTTTGAAAAAATCAGAAACAATTGCCCACCTTTACGTAAGGGAGACTATAGGTAATTTTAATAAGTATACGATACGTGGTACTTAGGTGGTACTGAAAGGGAATCACCTCGTTGATGACACCTACCTTCGATAGTCATCAATCCTCATGCATGGGGTGTAACTTCCCCTAAACACTTTGGATTTCAGGACTTTCGTCAAGATTTACGCCTAAATACGAGAGCGACTAGGGTAGTGGATGGAGTAAAAAAATGCAAAATGGAGTACTTATTCCTCCCCGATTATTGATAGAGAAAAAGCAAAGATGTAATTTTTAGTAGCTATATTAGGTGGTGGATACAGTAGTGCAATCACGACAACATTACCTGTAAGTGTTGGCCAGAGGTATCACAAATACCGAACGCTGCAGTGCAATAAATTGCATAGATGGGGTTAATTATTTTGTGGGCACTTTTATGTTTTATGTCGCATTTTAATTCTTTGCACAAAATAATTTAATGAAGAAAAAATAATTAAATGTAACTTTAATTAAACTAAATAAACAAAAAATTAAAAAAAAAACTTTAAAGGAAAAAAATTAACAAAACCTAAAGGTATGTTGTGAATATACCTTACCAAAAGGTACGTCGGGGGGAGGGGGTTGGCAGGAATTGACCCCATGACCTCGGATGCCTTACAACTTCCTTGTGACCAAAATAAGGCCCCTTGAGCCTCTTCGATAGGTGGGTCGCCTCTCCTCACCTCGACGGCAGTGGCAGCTCCCTTGGTGGTGGAAGCTTCTAGTGGCATCAAAGGTGTGTAGCTGAGGGAGGTCAAACTTTTGCAGTGTCGATTTGATGGTACTCAATCCTCCTAATTGAGTTTATCTACAAAAATATGGTGTAATTTGGAGTTCCCACAACAAATCGTAGCACTGTGACCTTCGACGATCATGGATAATGCACTACAATTGCTGAGTGTTAAAAAAATACAGTGACTGCAGATCAAAATGGAGTGAAAATGTTTTTGTTTTCTGTCAAAAACAAACTATGAAGGAGGAGATCAAAATAGTGACTGCTACACAATAGTATTGTCTGAGTGCATTTGTAATCTATAGATCATGCTCCCAATGAAAATAGTTGACATACTGATGCAATGTCGAACCCTTGAACTAGCTAATGTGGGCATTTTGACTTATGTGGCATCGAGATCGGAGGTCTCCTATAGATGCAATGCCTCCTCTTGTCTATAATTGTGACATCAAAGGATTTCTGTGATAATATCCCACATTCATGACTCTACGGGGATTAGAGATGTTTAAAAAGAAAGACACACATAGTGTATTTTGATTGCCTTCAGGCAATCACACCTTCTTTCCCTTGCTGGATCTCACACGTCCCCACAAAATTTTGATCTAGTCTTCTCTCACCCCTTGGCCATGTCATGTTAGATCCATCATTAGTCACTTAGGTGTCCGCCACAAACTTCATCTCCTTGTCTGATCGTCACTCCAACTCAACCCTCTATCAGGTTCCACGTAGCTAGTCTGACTGACACCTTAGATCTCGATGTAGAAACTATTTGTCATACTGTTAAGCATACACGTTGAGTTACAGTCTCCCTATTTGTAGTCCATTACACTTCATACTACGGGTCCTCCAATCAATGTCTGCTTGTTGTGGAAGCCATCCCGGAGGGGATGTTAGACCTCTCTAGTAGATCTGGACTCACGTCTTTGGAATCTGCGTTCAACAAGATTGCGGCCTCCAGTCCAAGGTCCCCTTACTCCAGATCCCACCACTTAGATCTCAGGCTAAGATCGAGATCGAGCCCTGAGCAATATGCTCTGATACCATGATGTGATAGCGAACACAAATCTTATTGATTCAATTGTTTAAATATTACAATTGACACCTTAGAATAGTTCCTGTGAAAACAAAACTTACTAGGTGGAAATAGATGTTGTTATAACAATATAACAACAATATAAATGATGAAATAGAAGTATATAATTATGCTAACAAATAGATGATGCGCATACAAAGGCCTTACATAAGCATCTTCGACTTCATCCTCAGATCCATCATCGTTCGAGGAATCCTCATTTGCATCATAGCCTGGTCCACTCATATCGGAGGTGGACTCCGCTCCATCTTCATTACAAATATCTCCTAACTTGAGATCGCTTACAATAATGGGGTTGCACCCCTGCATTTCTGTGTCATTGACTGCATCATGGGTTTTGTGTCCTAATTGATCTCTGGGGTTCATTTTTTCCTCAGTCTACTCAAGAAGCCCTTCACGATGATCTTCGAGTGGCTCAATGGTTATGAGATATATCATAGGGTGATTCCTCAAAAATGTAGAATTGTGCAACGAACAGTTCTTATTATTCAGCATCAAGTTATATAATGTTTACAGTAGCCGGGAATAGTCACCGGCGGAACGGATCTGTTACGAAGTTGTAACAGTCTGCCAAATAATGTAATATGTACAAAAGACTAACAGTCCTAAACAGTACGCTAACATCCCCCTTTATTACATTATTTGGGTAATGTAATAACTAATAGCTATACTTGACTACTAACATCCCCTTACATTATTTTGCAATACAAAGTGAGCTGCGAAACAATTCAAAAATGACACGTCCAAGTGCCTTAGTGAAAATGTATGCAACTTGAGCATCGGTGGGAATGTGCTGAAGCTGAATTCGGTGCTTTGGAACTTCCTCTCGAATGAAATGACATTGTGTGTCAATGTGCTTTGTTTTTTCATGATGGACTGGATTCTTGACGAGGTTCAGAACACCCTAATTGTCGTAGAACAAGTGTATTGGAGATTTTTATGGATGGCCCATACTTGTCAGAATGTGACGTAACCATATCACTTCGCACACAGCTTCACGTGCGGCACAATATTCTGCCTCTGTTGAAGAAATAGCAACCACCTGTTGCTTCTTGTCGTGCCAAGAGACAGGACCGGATCCCGGATGAAAAATATATCCGGAAGTTGACTTGCGATCATCAAATGATCCGGCATAGTCGGAGTCCGTGTATCCTTGCAAGAAGAATTTGTTGTTCCTCTTGTATTCTAGGCCATATTCTATAGTACCACGGACATAGTGAAGAACACGTTTCTTTGCTTTCCAATGAGTAATCTTAGGCTCCTGCATGAACCTCAAAAGATAGTTTACGACAAATACGAGATCCGGCCTAGTATTGGTCAGATATATGAGACTCCCAATCAACTGTCGATAGAGAGTGCCATCTACCTGAGGTGAGTCATCATATCGTGATAACTGAAGTCCATTCTCCATTGGAGTTGCCATTGGCTTGCAGTCAATCATGCGATATTTATCGAGCAATGTCTTGGCATACTTTTTCTGAGACACTTTGATGGAGTGCTCCTTCTGGCTGAATTCCAGACCAAGACAATAATGGAGAAGTCCGAGATCTGTCATCTCAAAAGATTTGCACAAGTTTCTTTTGATAGTAGAGATCATATCTTCTGAACTCCCTGTAATGAGCAGATCATCCACATAGAGTACAAGCAACACTATCTCAGAACCCTGTTTCTTGAAATAGAGGTTTGCATCTGACGGACATATCTTAAATCCATGCTGCATAAGGTGATTGTCCATTTTTATATACCAAGCTCGAGGAGCTTGTTTCAGACCATACAAGGATTTGACCAATTTGCAAAATTTCTCACTGTTGGCCTTCCACTTCAAATCCTTTAGGCTGAGTCATATAGACTTCTTCTTGGAGATCACCATTAAGAAAGGCACTTTTGACATCCATTTGGTGAACTTTCCACCCATATTGTGCTGCCATAGCACACATAACCCGAATTGTGGTCATTCGAGCAGTAGGTGCAAAAGTTTCTTCATAGTCGATGCCTTCCTTTTGAGCATAGCCCTTTGCAACAAGATGGGCCTTATGCTTATCAATTGTTCCATATGCATTGTACTTGACTTTGTATACCCATTTGCAGCCAATAGGTTTCTTTCCATGCGGCAGATCAACAAGCTTCCAAGTTTTATTTTTCATCAGAGACTCATACTCTGTATCCATAGCGGCCTTCCACTGAGGCTCACTAAGAGCATCTTGCACTGATGCGAGGTTCAAGACTATCTATGGTAGACATGAATGCCCTGTCATCATCAATATCCATATCCTCAACTTCTCTACTTGGAGTCACGGAAAGTTCCTCAAAATATTGACAAAGATCATCAACCTCACCAGTTTCTCTGGCTTCTCTTTCCTTTTGAGCCATACTGCGTGTACGAGGTCTATCCAAATTCAAATTGGGAGGAGTGGACAAATTTGCATCTCTGATTGTATTTGTACACCATTTAGGATTCGCTCGGTGGTGGTGAAGAAGATGTAGAAGGACCTCCTGTCTGTGTTGATGAAGGAATCTCCTCTTCCTTTGGTTCCACAATATCCTGGTGTACTGTAGATGTGCTCTATGATGTGAAAGCTTCATCAAAGACATCTCTGCTGATATCAATTTTCTTGGTCAAAGGATCTATCAACTGATATCCTTTAGAGTGCTCAGAATATCCAAGAAAAATACATCTCAGTGTTTTCTCATCTAGCTTCTTCCTTTTTTCTTTTGGTATGTGCATGAAAGCTTGACATCCGAAAATACGTAGATGAGATATGGAGGGTTTTCGACCACTCCATGCTTCCTGTGGAGTCATTCCTTTTAGGGCCTTTGTGGGTGCCCTATTCAAAAGATACACTGCAGTGGTGACAGCTTATGCCCAATATTGTTGCCCAAGAGTAGCTCCCGTGAGCATACAACGAACCATTTCCATGATAGAACGGTTCCTTCTCTCAGCAACTCCATTTTGCTGAGGAGTATAGGCAGTTGTTAACTGTCTCTTGATCCCATTCTTATCTAGGAATGCAAAAAATTCATTAGAGGTAAACTCTCCCCCTCGATCTGATCGGAGGGGCACATGTGCGTAGATCGCGCGTCGCACGGGGGGTGGGGGGGAGAACATTGGGCCTGGCGGCGCTGTCGCGTAGGGGGGGCGGTGCTGTCGCATTCGCTCCCTCCAATGGGACGTCTGCGTCCCTGGGCTCTGTGCCCTGTGTGCAGACGGGACGTCTGCATCCCTGGTCATGCGTCAGGCTCGCACGCAGTGGCTGGACCGGTGATGCAGCACACCGACCACGGGCTCGCGTCTTCACGGTCTGGCCTGGGCGCGATGTTCCCCGTCCTGCGCCGGGCTGCGGAAATTATTTTTTTTTTATTTTTTTTTAATCTCGCGACAGGGAATAACACGTCGCGGACAAAAAATAAAAAAAAATTTCCTCTGCTCGTCCGCCTCCAGCCTCCTCTCGCTTCTCACGCCCCTGGATCTCTGCGTAGCGTAGCTGGCTCTGATGCCATGTAGAATTGTGCAACGAACAGTTCTTATTATTCAGCATCAAGTTATATAATGTTTACAGTAGCCGGGAATAGTCACCGATGGAACGGATCTGTTACGAAGTTGTAACAGTCTGCCAAATAATGTAATATGTACAAAAGACTAACAGTCCTAAACAAGTACGCTAACAAAAAATTTGGAAGGATTCGGAAGATATGGATTAAAATCCACCTCATCCACCATGCTGAGGTACAGACGATCTAGGGATGTTGTGAGCAAATCATCCTGCCCATGTATCTATAACTCTAAATCGAATATATTAGTGACTAACTAATAATGATATTCCAACGGAGTCCTCCATCCTTGTTCAAATAGACCAAGGCCGTATCCATGCCAGTGATATAGCTCAAAAATATGCATGGCATACTCTGAATTAGACAAATAACAAACATTTAATGCAAAAGGTTCCTCATCATCTTCATCCATGGGATCTCACGTTGGAAGCTGATCTAGCCTCACATAGATGAAGTTAGTATGGTTAGGCGGTTCTCCTAGTGGAACCACCGATCCAACCAGATATCGATGGGCGGATGGTCTGCCCATCTCTTGCGTAGTCTTTAGAATTGGTTAAAAGGTAACATTTTGCACAAGGTACTCACCTAATATAATATTAGTGATATGTACTGTCACTCATGGTGCGGATGACCCTACTAAATATGTAGACAAAGTAGGTTGAGGTGCCTCCTCGAATTTGTCTTGGGGTTCCTTGAATTCCATGGGAATGGGAACGTCCTCGATGATTGGCTCAGGCTAAATATATTTCTCTTTTTCGCCCATCTTCACCTTTAATTTCCTATCATCTCGATGCATGAATGATGCTGATGGCTTTAAGTGGCAGTGGTATGCTCTAATCTATGTGACATAGATGGCATCGAGTGAGCATGCATTGTCGATTTACCTCCTGGTTTCTTTATTGGTGACGACGACCGAACATCTAGGTGCGTTGATGGGAGTATGAAACCCCAAGGCAAATTTGCTAGGCTCACAAACTTAAATGGCTCCTCATCCGAAGCCACCACGTGAACTAGTCCCTCATGAATATATTTCACACATTGATGCAGTATTGAGGGGACACAACACATTTCATGAATCCAAGGCCTACCGAGTAAAATATTGTACTGCATGGCCCCTTCTATCATGTGACACATTACCAAAATGGTCTTCAGACCTACCTGTACGAGTAGGATAATTATGCCGACAATCAAACATAGTGTATCGTTAAATGTTCTCAATGTGAATGTAGTTGGCACAATGTGTGATTTAGATAGTTTCAAATGACTTAGTGCCTTGGTCATTATTATGTTGATCAATGAGCCAGTATCAATCAAGACCCTTTTGAATGACATGTATTTCATACACATGATTATATGCAATGATGGATCATCTGTAGTTGTAGAAACCATCCTTATCTCATGATCATAAAATTGGATCATCAGTTCCTGACACTGCTGTACATGTCCCACAAAATTTGTGAATGTCTGCGCATCCTGGGACTTTACTTCAATGGACCTTAAAATATCCATAAGAGTCTCCCTGTGCCTCGGGGACTACTGAATTAATTCATATATTGACAACTTTGCAGGAGTTGTCTGCAGGTTTTGGACCAACCTGCTCCTTAGGGTCACCACCGGTCTTGTTGGTGGGCTTGGAATATTCTGTGTCGACCGTTGATTCGGTGTGGCTTGTATTTGGATAGGAGCATGAGGTTGATTTTTCTATTCGTATCTCCTATACCTAGTAACAACATTGACCATACCTATGAACCCTTGGGTAGGTGGTTCGACTCGTACCTGGTTAACTTGATCAACATTTTTTTGAGGTGCCTCATGATTCAGTAAGGGGTTCTTGTAAATCCTTATATTTTTATTGTCTGGCACCTACGGGTTGTGAGGCACTAAAAGCTCACCCTTGTCGATCATATTTTGCACTAGGTGTTTGAAATACCAACACACCTTGATGTCATGTCCTTTCATTCTATGAAAGATGTAAAATAAATCATCTTGAAACCCCTTTGGTTTGGGTTTATTGGGGTCTATCATATTGACTTTGGGCAATCTGATTGCCTTGGCCTCACATAACTGATGAAAAATCACCGTCAGTGATTTCGTCAATGGTGTGAACTAGCGAGGCGGACATTGCTCTTTGTTTTTGCCCTTGTAGTTATTGCACTTATCATACTACACAGGTGGAGGCTGGGCCTGATAGTTCTACTTTTACTACCCCTTGTCCTCCCGTTGGAGATTTAATACCACTTGATTTACATGGGCCTACTTGCCCTGATGCTTCATGGTACTCTTCTTCTGTCCCTCTTTCCTATTTTTGAGCTTCAAGTTGCCCTCTTGCAACTTGATATCCTCAATCACCTTGGCTTGCACCAAAGCCTCTTCAAATGTAGTGTACTATTGCAGCTGCAACAATAATGAGATGTTCTTGGCATAACTCTTCGTGAACATCTAAGTTAATTCTATGGTAGGAATGGGGAATGGCAACTTCACCATTAATCTTCTCCACCTCTTTTTGTATTGTTCTATGGGCTCATCATCACGCTGAGCTAGCACAACCAAATAAAAAATATTAGCCTATTTCATGATGCCAATGGAATAGATTTCAAGAAAGGCATTAGCTAATTGCTTGAATCTTGTTATACTATGCTTCTTTAGATGGTTAAACCACTCTCGAGAAAGCCCTGAAAGTGTCATGATGAACGTAAGCAAAAATAAGGCCTCGATGCTTGCTATCTAAAAGCAAGCATCCAAAAATCTCATCACATGTTCTTGTGCATCTTCATAACCCTTGAACTTATCTAAATTGGGCATGTCAAAATGCTCAGGGTAGGCTAGAGTAGGCACTGAAGGATCCAAAGGCTCGTTATAGATTTTCCTTAGAGTCAGCTTTTGAATAGTCGTGCCTTATCTCTCAATGGCTTTAATTTTCTCGACCAAGGACTTATAGGCCTCTGAAGATAGAAAGTCCCTCTCCCTAAGTTGATGTGTAGGTGGCTTAGGAGGTATTATCTTCCTTGTGTGATATGGAGGTCTTTGCTCTTCCTCCTCTTTACCTCGAGAGCTTTCAGGATATTCCTATTCGTATCCATATCCCGCTCCTACTTCATTCTATCTCTGCATTTGAATATTAAGCGGTGGTAGCTACTCCCTTTGTTTGACAGTAACATGATTACAAGCATATCTATGCTCTTGATGCATCTCAGCTTGTGAGAAATCCTTCATATGCATGTGCTCTCGATGCTCATCTTGAGGATATAAGTCAGTACTAGCTAGCCGATCCTCCTGTTCTACACATTCCTTTTGAGCAAAGATACGCTCCTCGTGCATGTGCTACTCATATAACATCTATCTTATGAGCCTTTGCACTTGAATATTTTCATCTTTGATACGCTGCCTCTCTAGGCGAGCATCCTCCAATTTGTCTTGGAGGAGTTGGCATTTTTGCTCTGATTATAGTCAATGTGATATATCGATCTGGTCAGTCGTGGGAGGCCTTTGATACCCCTGCTCTGTATGAGCAACTTTGTGGGTTATGTACCCATCAGATTGATATGTTGTGCCTTTGCATTTTTCAATAAATATGGCATTGGCCTCTTTTTGTGTCCTATATTGTGACCCACCATGCATAGGTAGCGGGTGTGTGACATGCGGGCGCTTTAAAGCCTTCCCATGTTCTCTAGTAGTGCGGACAACCTCCCACTATGCTCACTCAGGGCTTGAGTGGGTGGAGTAGAAGGTTTGTAGCCTAGTTGCTCTAGAACACTACCTAGACCTTCTAACAGCCTAGACTTCTATCGCTCATTCAGTGGTGTACCATTATCTCCCACATTTGATATGTCAATGGTGATTTTGCATGTTGGACCACGCATGGGAGTATGACTAGTTTTATGCTTAGTAGCAAGTCTATCTACCTATGCCTGAATGGGTAGGTCTCTAGTCCTTCTATACTCAAAATATGTAGCCATAGATCCTTCAATATACTTAGTACGTAGGGGCACCAATCTGGTCCCCTGCATAATAAACTCTTCAGTCGACCCCATGGATGCACGTACATTATGGTCTCGGTAATGGCTTTCAAGTGGAACACCCTCATACTAGAAGGTTTTATGTTCTACTCTGTGCCTAGGGGAGTGTACTGAAGCTCCTCTATTTGGGATTTGCTTTGTTGGTTCCCAAGTATCAATTTGTCTCCTCGAATGCTAGCCGAACAACATTCGGTTTGCTCATGTGGTTGAGGATTCAACACGTATTGTTGTAAACTAGTTAGGGGTTGGTCATCGACATTGGCCTTGGACCGTTGCCAACCACTTCGTGTATCCACCATTGTGTACCTAGAGTCTAAATGTATTATTATTAAGCAAACAAGGTATACAACAATGATTATCTTGTTTTAAGTTTTAAAAGTGAGTCATAAATTGATTGATGAGTTTTCACTATGTGTTGTATCATTTGTAGAAACTCTTATCATGTTTTTGTAAAAGTTAATGTTATACTCAAATTGTTCAAATGTTTTCACCTATATACTTGCACAAACCGAATATGGTAGTGAAGTCCATACTCAATGAGGTAGCATAGGTACTATCAACCCTCATCCAGTACACCGTGTGTAGCGATACACTCTTTCGAAGATGAGTGTGTGCTATTTTGCATGGATAGGACAGTTCTTGGGTCAGCCTTGGCCACGAACGGGTATCGATAATACAATGTCAAATGATCCAACCAAGTGGTAATGACATCCATTGTTGGTCTCAATAAAATGGGTTGGATGTGAGAGCCCAACACCACTGATGTTTAAATGAAACATGGTGTGTGTGGTTCCTTTTAATGTACATAAAAAAATGCATCATATAGCACACATGCTCATTTTCTAAATGCTATGCAAATGAAATATGTTTCATATTTAGAAAATGCAAGCTACTCTAGATGCTCTTTAAGACTATGCACATTATGATGCTAAATGGCCACTAATCGGGCCTCACACATGCAAACCATCAACACATATTTATCAAGCACATTGTAGCCTAGGGCAGACTATAATCAGAGGTTTGATGTTCCTAGCAGTGCCTTTCTAGTGAAAGCAAAAATATGAAAAGCAAACTAGGACAATTGATTTACCATTTTCTTTTAGTTGCTTTCCTAATTTGTATTCGAAATTGACCTACTGTAAAAATCTAGAAAACAAAAAAGTGAAAGAGGGCTGGAAAAAGGGCCTACCTCATGTCCTATACTATCTGGAATTCTGGAATTGGTTGTCTATGCTATCAGCAAGAAACCACAGTTTTGACCTACGGTTCTAACTATGAACCGTGCCTTGTACCTACAGTTTAGTTTTTGGGCTGCAACTGATAGTTATGTTCTGTACCTACAACTACAAAAGCCAAAAAAAAACATTCAGATCCTAAAAATGTGGGGTGCTGCCATGATCACCTCTATAACCACCAGGAAGGGTCACACCTGATTGTGGCTCCTATTGTGATAAATGGTAAAGATATAACATGCATACAAGTAAACAAAATTGACAACAAATGAAACAAGAAATAAAATGCTTTATTCCATTATATTTGAAGTCAAAACCCAATTACAAGTACATCCCTCTTAGGGATATTCATTTTGATACAATATTACAATAGGAGTGCTCAATTGTTTTCCCTCTTAAGGGTAGGTGTGATTTCCAAATGCCTCTCAGAATGGCACGAAATGCTCTAGGGTGGAGTTGGCCTCTTCTTCGCAATGGGGAAGGAACTTGATGGTTTTATCTCCTTTGAAACTATTCCCTATGGTCAAGAAACAACAAGAATGTCAAAAATATAGGCAACCTCTCATGATGAGGCCCTTTTAGGTAAAATGCATAATGACACCATTAACATGCATAATAAATAAAGTATAAAAGGTGCTTCTAAACTATGCAAATCGAATCAAGATTCATACAATAGCGTAAAGAAAGACAAAAACTACTCTATGCATGGATTAGATATATGAAATAAGGCATGAAAGTGCATAAAGAACTTATTAATGTCCTAATTGAAGCATAAACATAAAGAAGCTAAACTAACCTAAATCTACAATTAGAAGTCTGCTAAAATGTATTTTAACCATGAAAACAACTAATGTAACCTAATTAACCAGATATAAATGAAATTAGGAAGGCGGTTATACCTCTACTACAAACCGCAGCTCTAGTGCGCGGTCTACACTATAAACCGTGGTTAACAGCCATGGTTAGCACTATGATAGGCTTACCCTCAATTCCAAGGGTATTGGGCTTCACCTCCTTTTCCAATTGATGTTCAAGGGTTGCCTTCGATGTCCTTCTGACAGGTTTGGTGGTCAAATCACTGTGATGGGTCTTCGTTTATCCATATTTGTGTTTCTTGGCTCTGCTAGACTCCTAGGGCATCCATAATGCAACTCATAATGAATCTTGGCAAGTAGGTGGGGGATAAGTGCAATAGCTCTCTCTTAGTATACTCGGTTGATTGTACAATTTGATAGGGCTTCGTTTCTCAAATATCCAGTGCTCTCTATTTTTTTTGTCCTAATTCTAAGGTGTACTTATACGACTACCCAAGGGCTAGGGGTGGCTTCCTAGAGAATCCAAGATCAAGAAGGGGTGGTTAGAACAGTTGGAATGGAAGCTCCCTCCCTCTAACCACCTTCTTCTAGATCCAATGATTGTTTCAACCGATTTGGCTTAGATTGAAGGCCAAATGAACTTCAGTTAAGACCGTAGGTCACAACTACGGTCTAGACTACAAACCATAGGTCTCAGGTGTAGTTCAACTATAAACCACAGGTCTGGGCTATGGTTCATATTGATTAGGCCAAGGATCCCAAATTGAGTGGTTAGAACCATTGCTCTATCTTGGAGTCTGTCCAAGATATTCCATATGGTTTTGTAGCATGTCCATATGATTAGTTGCCCTCGACATGATGCATTTTAGGTGTCTACACTGTAAAATCTGCATTAGACACATATAATGAATCAAGAAGCACACATATTTGTTTTCTCATCCTCATAAAATAAACGATATAGATAGATCTCTATTGTGCAAGATTAATTAATCTATTCATTTCTTTTAACATTGGAATAATACCACATAATGTCAAAAGTGTTTCCAAGTTAGTAAAATAGAACAACATATATTTTGCCTTATCAACTATTATGCGATTTGCATGCATAAACCCTGTCAGTGATTGATATTCTACCAAAAAATTTTGAGCAGGTTGTAACAGTGAAATCTTTATTGTGTCCACATATTTTAACAAATTTTCCCTTCTGTAACTCCTAGTGCAAATTTCTAAAACTCTACAAATATTTTTGGGCTTAATGATAAATAAGAATGAATATCACGAACAAGGTTTTCAACTTTAGCAACATTTGAAAATGTTCACAATTTTATATGCAATATTTACTGTATAAGCCATATAGTGAATGGGGATCATATATGGTGCAACAGTGGTTTGGAGTCAAACACACAGACCAGACCCGTGACCTTGCATAATAGCAGCTCCAACACAAATTAACTTTGTTACAATGTCTATATCATTCATTCCCACAATATTCTTTAAACTTTTAACAACATTATAAATATTTTTTGCATTTGAAATTTCCAAAATCTTATGTATTCCCAACAAAATAGGCCTTCTAACATGATTTTGAAATCTGTACACATGCATGCAAATCCACGAAGTGTTATCCACAGCTATTACCTCATCAATAGAAAGTGAAATGAATTTGGCAAGTTTTACTTACTGCCTTAGGTCTTCTTTCTCAACCAAAGATAAAAATTTTGCCATTTCCCAACCACTTCGGTCTAACCAATGAGAACTAGGAATATTTTACACATTAAAAAGGCACTATAGCTACTTATAATCAATAAAATTAGATATTGGTCTACCTTTCTTAAGAATATTGTAAACAATGGCAAACTGCTTACTTTTTGAAGCTAAAACAGTCTTCTGTAATTTGTCAAATTGGGCTCCAATTGTTCCACCTTTCTCAACAAGAGATTGTTGTTGCTTTAAGTGATTGTCATATTATATAGCATATCTTAAAGGCATATATTCTGATGCATCCTTCCACTTAACTTCTTTACTAACTTCACTATTACTTTTTATAACTTTAACATAACATTTGCCAACATGTTTTTCAATTGTATCAATCTTGTTTTGAAGCCTAGGATCCTTACCAAGTCTCCGACTACAAATTTTGCATCTACATTCTTTTTCATCAATTTGGTTATCCTCATTCATGACAGGCTCAAGACAGGGATATACTTCTGCCCATTCTTTCTTAAATCCCCTTCCAAGTATCCAAAGAGATGCTTTTATTTTTTTGGAATTTTTGGTTGAAGATTCAATTGATGCTTGTAATGATTCTTATTTATCCCTTTCTTTTCTTTTTTTTTGTGGAAAACATCCCAAAAGGGATGCCACTTTCGGGTAAGACCCAAGGAGGCAGGGGTGTCCCTCACTTTTATTTTCAATTGTGATGTCATTTTGTGTGTTGTCATCAGGTGTTTGTTGGATGTCATTTCTAAGGGGAAAGCCATATCTTCTTGGGGAATATCTTCAAGTGGAGGCATATCAAGATTGACAAGGTATTCTGCATAGTAGGATATCATAATATTTTTTATCATTATTGGATGAAAAAAATTACAAACAAATATACAAATCGTCAATCAAACACATATTGGGATGTACAAAATCATTTGTACCTTGAATTTGCACAAATGTTGTTGTCTCGTCGCATTTCGAAGTTTGGCTAAAATATTTGAGGATACTCTTTTTAGTAGAATATTTGGTGTCCTTATTTCCATCACTGGGTGACAATTTACTAGTGACAAAAAAAAGTTTAAAAGGGTGTTTATTCTGGAGGTCTTTAGATATTATTGTAAATAGAATAAACAATTGTTGGGTAGTAAATTATACATACTTTTTTCCAGCCATTCTTTATTGTGATTTTTTCAGTTTATGCCACTAGTTATTATTCTGGTGAAAGCACTCTAACAGAGAAAAAGAGCATCAATATGCCAATATAGAACCAAAGCATTTACTTATGTATAATCTTAGCAATAAAAAAATATCTTAATTAAAACTAAGAATCAAAGAAAAATAGAGAAAACAAGGGAACAGACTCTACAAAGCAATGATAAAATAGATAAAAATAAGGGAACAAACTCAACAGAGCAATGACATTCAAAACCTAGAAAAATAACAAGCAGAACATGGCAATATAAAGAAAAGCAGAGAAGTGACAGAGAACCTGGTGCTAAAAGATATTTTGTTCATATGTAGAGATACTGGTTCTGGTCGCACACAGACAATGATCCTAGTAAACATAGGTTTGCTTGGTTGCACAGAAGTGTTTGTATTCAGAAATGGTTATGTCTGGTTGCACAAAAGTGTCTGGATTTAGAAATGGTTCCATTCGATTGTACATAAGTGTCTAGATTTAGAAATGGTTTCGTTCGATTGCACATAAGTGTTCAAATTCAAAAATGGTTCTGTTCAATTCCAAGGATCTAGCAGATCAAAAGCCCTTTTGGCCAGGTAATCAGCAACCACATTCCATTCTATTGGAATGTGCACAAAGGATATAAATTTGAACTCTTCACTAATTATGAGAATATAAAAGGCTACAGAGGCCAACTGCTAATTAACTTCCTCCACCATTTTACTGTTTAAAATATTAACCACAATTTGAGAGTCAGACTCGCAGATAATCCTATGCCATCCAAGAGAAAACCCCCTTCGCAAGGCCTCAAGAATTGCAAGAGCTTCCATAAAATTGTTGGAGTGAACACCTTTATAAATGGAAAAGAAAAAACTGACACCACTAGTAGAATCTCTCCCAACACCACCAATTCTAGCATGTCCAGGATTACCCCTGGACGATTCATTGGTATTAATTTTTAAAACTCCTCTCGGGCACCTCCACCTACCATCTCTCCTAACCTTCTTGTTGATCTGAGGAACCCTACTAGGGCTAGAAGAGTTCACACCATCCCCAAAGAGACCAAGGGCTTGTTGTACCTTCTCCTCCCTAGGATCCAAAAAGGGTCCACATCACATTTTCTATGGATGGTTTCTTGAACCATATACATGATCCTTTGCTAGATTTGTTGAACATCCAAATAACTACCCTAAAATATGCGTCGGTTCTATTTGAGCTAAATTTTCTAGATGATGCAAGAAGGGCCCAAATTCCAAGCCACCCCAAGGAAAGAGGCCTTGGCTAGAGGTCTTCCCAGACTACTCCAAAACTCCACCAGGGACAACACATGAAAACATGGATGGTTCCAGGCGCTCCACCAATGGTGCCAAATATCTCCAGCAAAGGAGCATTGGAAAAATAAATGAGAAGAGTCATCCTCATTCTTACTGCAAAGGACACAAAAAGAGGGACCCTGAAATACCCTCTTCCTCACCTTATCCCAAGTGAGGCATTTATTACGAGATACCAACCAGAGAAAGAAGTTACATTTTGGCCAGGAAAATTATTTCCACACCTTTCTCCACCAAGTGAGAGGAAGACTCCCATACTTTTGCTTATCAAGAACCTGATAACCATAGGCCACCGAGTAGGTTCCCTTAGGATCAGGGTTCCAAGCCATAATATATTTACCCCTCAATTAATAATAAGGCCTCCCTATAAGAATAAGAGCAAGCACCTCTCTGTCCTTGGCCAATCCCCCTTGGGGCCATTCTTATAGATATTTCCACCTATACATACCCATATTTCCAAAAGACTAGATTTTTTAAAGTCCTCCACATGAGACCAGCCTGCTTCCAAGAAAAAAATGCTTAGGGAACGTAACCTAGGATATTGATTCAATATAGGAGGGTTGCCATCCCAATAATCCTCCCAAAAAAGAGCATTTGATCCCTGATTGCAAATCCAAAACAAACCCTGCTTGATTAAATTAGCTCCTCTTTTCAGAGTGTCCTAGATAACTGAACCTTTCCCAACCAAGCTGACTCTAGGGATTTCAGTCTCAAAAACACCTCTCAAGTATTTACAAGATAATATTGTAGCCCAATATGATCTTGAGAGGTACACCATCTCCAATAAAGTTTTACAGCCAAAGCCTGCCCAAAAAGAGTTATTTGTCGCAACCCAAGGCCTCCCTCTTGCACCGGCCTACATATAGAATCCCACCTAACAAAACTCTATTTAGATTGATCAAGTTTTCCAGACCATAAAAACTATCTTGACAAAGCATCCATGTCCTTGATGAAGTGAGAGGGAGCTATTTGTACAAAACATCTATAAATAGGTAAATCTTGAACAACATATTTTAAAAGCAACACTCTACCTGTAGTGGATAGCCATCTGAAAGTCCAGTGATTCACCTTCCTTCTAAACCTATCAAGAATAGAATTCCAAGAATATCTAGGTAGAGGGTGAGATGAAATTGGAATACCAAGATAAATGAAGGGGGGAGTCCCAACTTGAAATCTTAGAATGCAAGCAATCCTATCTTGAATAAGAGGAGGGGTATTGAAGAAGAAAATAGAAGACTTGTCCTCATTAATCAACTATCTAGAAGCACCAAGATATATGTCAAGATATTGTCTAATATTGCTAGCTTCCCTGATAGTGGTAACTCCCAACAAAGTAGTATCATCAACAAATTGAAGGTGGGAAAGAGGTGGCAAACTACTATCCCACTTCCACCCTTGAATGAGACCCTGCATGACTTGAGACTTGAGAAATATTCCCAACCCTTCTGCCATAATGATAAATAAATAAGTAGATAAAGTATCTCCTTGCCTCAATCCCCTTGAGGCCTCAAATAGATCTAATGGTTCATTATTAACAATAATAGATAATTAGGAAGAAGAAACACAACTCATCACCCATCTAGTCCATTCCTCCTCAAATCCAAAAGCAGAAAGAACTTTCTGAAGAAAGGACCATCTGACCCGATCATAGGCTTTGGCCATGTCCAACTTAAAGAACATAGTTTTCTACTTAGAATTTTCCATCGAGTGAATAGCTTTTGTAGCAATAAAAACCCCATATAATATTTGTCAGCCAACAATAAACCCTCCTTGCTCCTCAGAGATGATTTTGCTCAACCATATCTTCAGCCTCTCAACAATAATTTTTGTGATGATCTTATACACAACATTGCAGAGAGAAATAGGCCTAAACATATCCAAGGAATTTGTTCATTATTTTTTGGGTATAAGAACCAAAAATATAGCATTTAGGGCCCTTAGCATCTCTTTGTTCTTTTGGGACTCATGGAACACCTCCAAAAGATCAAATTTGATTAAATCCAAAAAATCCTAATAAAAATCAATCGGGAATCCATCTGGGCCTAGGGATTTTCATTTTTTCATCTTGAATACAATATTTTCCAACTCCTCAATGGAAATTGGACCCATAAAGTGCTCATTCATCTCTCTAGAAATAATCACTGGAATACAATTTAGAATAAGCTTTTCATTCTCATCATCTGATAGGGAGTCCTCCTTGAAGAGAGAGGAAAAATACCTCTTAGTCTCTTCTAAAATATCCCTGAAAGAAGAGAGAAGGGCACCCTAAGAATTCATAAGAGAGGTAATAAGGTTACCATTACGATGAGCCTTAACTGAGTTATAAAAGAAGGTTGTGTTCCTATCCCCTTCCTGAAGCTAATCTACTCGAGATTTTTGTTTCCAAAAAATTTCTTCCCTCAGTTCCCATTCAACAAGGTCTTTCGTAGCCTCAGATTCCTCAACAAGAAGCTCCTTCGTGAATCCCTAATCTCTAATCTTCCTTGAAGTTTCTTCCATCCTCCTAAGAGCTACCAACTTAGCCAAGGAAAGGTTCCCAAAATTTAGTCTATTCCATCTCTTCAATTTATGTTTTACAAATTGTAGTCGCTTCATAAAGGAATACATAGCGGTGCCATGAGGAGGTTTGCCAATGGTCCACCAGCCTCGCATGAAATCATGAAGCCACATAAGTTGAAACTTAAAGGAGGGATTATTTTTTAGCCCTAACTCCAAAGCAAAGAGTTAGATAGGCCAATTATCAGATTCCCTACCCTACAGAATCACAGAACTAGCACCTATGTTATTACCCATCCAAAAACTAGATATCAAAAACCTATTCAGTCTCTCTGAGATGGAAGCTTACCCACACCTTCTATTGTGCCAAGTAAATATCCTATTAGCTGGATTTATGTAAACCAAGTTTAGGGCCTGGATATGAACACTGAAGACAGAAGAAAAAGGCTTGAGATGGTCCACCCCACCATGTTTCTCCTCTAGACAAGTGATAGAGTTGAAGTCTCCAACCAAAATCCATGGGTACAGGGGAACCAAACTTCTCACAAAGAAAATGTGCTTCCACAAATTCACTTTACCATTATAATCAATAGGAGCATACACATTTGTAAGTAGGATGATTTCACTAGATTCATTATCATGCCCAACCATTGAAATAGACCATCTGTTGGAAATCCAAGTAAGAGGGGATATCTTAATCGGATCCCATAAACAAGCGATGCCACTAGCATATCCACATGCACCAATACACTAGAATTGCCCCCTTCTCCAAAAATTAGGAGCAATATTGAACATACTATCAATAGCCAATTTAGTCTCCTAAATAAACACCACATCCGAAGAATGCACACGAACCAAATCATGAAAAACTTTTTATCTGGGGATGCTATTCAACCCCCTTACATTCCATGAGAGGATAATCATTTTTTGGGGTTATAAAAATGGGAGTCCAATGTTCTCACCAAGCCTGAATCCACCAAAGTCTCCCCCATTAACTTAATTTTATCCTAGTCCTTCTTTTGACCCACCTTCATATTCTTATTCAAAAAACTTTTTTTAATTATTTTTTGCTGCAATCCCAACACCGTAGGAGTTTTGTAGTCCAAGGATGACTGCATCAGTGCCTGAGTAGGATAGGGCATAACTAAATCTATACCACTTTCCAAAATAGTTTCCCTTATAGGGCTTGACCCAACCATGTCCCCTATACTTAGATCTAAAGCCCTTTGTTCTTCATTTAAACCCCCTAGATCTGATTACTTAAGTTCTCCCTCAAGAAAAAATATTTGATTCAGCCTTGTTATATTTGCATCAAGTAGCGACATTTTAGGTATCTCCATGCACTAATTAAGATCATCTAATATTTCAAAACGGTTGAGTAGAGCATATGTTTGGCTATCCTTAAGGTCTTTGTTTGCCCTTCGTCCTCTGTTTTGTACTTTTACCAAAACAAAACCTTCCTTATCTCGTTCCCCATCCTTTATCAAGGCTTTTCAGTTATCCATACTTTGTCTAGAATGAGAGCACCCAGGATTTGATGCCACATGCAAGACAAAATTAGAGCATTTTCTTTGTAGGTGGCCATATTCATGACAAATCCAGCAACGAAATGGAAGAGCTTCATAGTCAAGTTTTTGAACCCATGTAGTTGATCCAAATTGTATTTCAATAGAATATGGAATAGGATTATTTAAGTCAATTTCAACATAAATACGAGAAACAAAGATTACTTTTTTATCCATTATTTGTTGTGATGGTCCAACCGGCTTCCCAAGAAGAATGGCAATCTTATGCAAGATATCAGTTCTTCAGAATTCCAATGGAAGCCATGGAAGTCACACCCATACTGGAACCCATGACGGACACTCCTTTGATGGGTTGAAACCCATATTCCAGGGTTTAAGAAAGAGTCCCACTTGGTTATAGAAATAAGGACCCCCTTCAAATGCTTTTTTACAATCTACAATACAAGAGAAAACCACCATAAAATAGTTGTTCGCACTCAACATCACCTCCACATCGCCTTTAGGATTCCAAGTCTTCCTGACCCAAGCCTCCACAAAGGGGAGAGAAATTCGGATGCCCATAAATTTACCAATAAGGGCACGTTTGGTTAGATACTCCACATCTTCCGCCATCGGGTCTGGTTGAACCACTAGAACTAGCCTGGATTCACATCGTTCCAAACATCCATTGTTATTTAACAAGCGGTTCTTGACATGCACTAGAAAATATTATTCCTTCTAGTCATTTTCAGATGAAAAAATATCATGAGCATGCACTCTCTCTTCCGGACCCGATGCCATCATGACATTCTTCCAAATTTTCAGACCTCCTCCAAAAGTTGTTGCCATCCCTACAGAGCATTTTTTCTTCATCAAACCCTAGCAGAGTAGTTTTTCCTCCATGGTTACATTTAGATTTACTGCAATTTAATAGTATATTTTATTTTAGGGGTGTACGATATTTTTAGCATACTTCAGTGGTGATCATTACTAGACTTTATCTACATTTTACAAATTTATTGCTAATTGTTGTATTTCTTGGTGTTTTTGAATTGCAAATACCATGATTCCTAACAAATATGGTCAGCAGGTGCAACCATATCACCCCGAGATGGCCATCAGGTGCCACCATCCCTCCCAGATATGGCCTCAAATTTTAAGTAAAAAAAAAGTTAGAAACAACATCTATAATAGAATTAGGCTACACCTGTGAGTTATTCTACCATTCCTTTCCTGTTTCTTGTAAATAAAGTTAAAGTTTTCATGCTTAAATAGAGGAATTATAGAAGATATTTTAATTTTAAAATATCCTATCTATGATCATCCCTAGGTTAGATGGCATTTGTCTGTGGTCTTGCCTATCCTAGATGGCCCCTATTTCTAACCATCCCTATGTCAGATGGCCTCTGCTATAGACCGTATCTCACAAATATGGCCTCTGTTTGATTATTTTTGTACTTGATTGCTTATTGTCTACTTAAAGGCTATTCATGTAGGGTTTTGCATCTAATATATTTCCTAAAATTAAAATGTTCATTATTTAGAAATTTGAATTTGAAATGTTATTTTTATGCATTAGTGAAATATCATGGAATGCTTCTTGCTTTTACTTTCTTTTGCATAAAATAAAAATAACCCCACACACAATGTACTAATTTAACATTAATGAGTTGGAATTCATCCCCAATCATTAATCGAGACTAGCAACCGTGGGCTTCATCTCCATCTATTGGCTCGCACTCTAGACACCTAGTTGTCCAAAGCGAGTGGCTTTTCTATACTTCATCACCAAAATATCCTCTACTCTTGGGTGCACCTAAAGTAGAAAGGATTAGTAGTGCCATTTTACCACAGGGTGAAATAATCAATGGAATGTAGCTATCATTTTTATACAAGATACGCTTGAATGTTGAAGTGAACTCCTTAGGACCCTGATATAACATCCAATAGGAAACCACTCTTTGTCATTTTGGTACATTCTCCATCAAGGGGGTGTGCTTGAATTACCTTCTAGTGTTTTCTATTTTGTTTACCCTTAGTTTTATAGAAATAGAGGATTTTCAACATCAAAATGCACAAAAAAGTATAGGGATTCACAAAGAAAAATTAAAAGAGATAATCACATTGTATACTTTATTCATTTTTTATTGTTCATGTAATCAATATCATGGTAAGTACACATAGCTAAGCTCAGTCATGAGCCAGCGATGAAAAAAATTTACAAAGAGGTCCAAAATGTCTTTGATTCAATCTCAAGGACTCAGTCATTCCTATATGGCATACCGATATTCATCACAATGTTAACATCGCCTATAAGGAATCAAACCTTCAGGATATCCCAATATAGGAGGCACCTTTAGACCTCTGAGATGATTGAGAAGATGAAATTCTTTGTTGAAGCCGATCTCATACCACTACTAGATATAACCTACCCATCAAGGGGCCGAGTAGGGTAGTGTCATGGATTCACATCCTAACCTAAACCATACACCATTATGAGTATGAGTGAGACTATATGCTAGCTCTTGGACTATATGAGTAGGATACTCCACCTGATAAGCCATGGATGAGCCAAATTTTTTCTCATTTAGATAGATACAACCCTTATCATCAAGATAGGAACATAACCTCATCTAATCACCTTTGTCTTGAATATGATGAATAGGAAGGCACAATATGTCCTACTTTTCACCATGGGTGTTATTCCATGCAAACACATTATGCCTCTACGCCATCTCAGTATGAAGATTTAACCTTCAAACCTGAACACTAGGTTAACGCAACCTCCCTCGATCGAGGAAATGGGTAGCCAACCCCATTGGGACCAAATAATAAGCAAAGTCCCTTTGCATTGATGCAAGGGCTAATAGGCCTCACATAGATGACCCACTACCTAGGCCAAAAACAAACCAACTATGACTAGATAGGTTGCAAAAGAATCAAGAATACCTAGATTATGCCAAATTAGAACAACATAGGGTACATCAACAATGATTGTGCTAGCAACATTTGCACCAAGAAAGAGTGCAACAAGAGGCTCATGAGTAATTTCTCACACTTAGCACCTACAGGAAGGAAATCTACCAAAGTCATGTTGCATAACACCATGACCTTCCACCTAGACCTAATCACCCTCCTTGTGTACCCACATAAGCTCATCGATCTCAACAATGTCAAAATAATTAACATGAGTACGAGGTCTATGAAGATCCAAAACCAAAATATCAGGACCTAGGGTATCTTGAGATGCTATGTGAGGGAATATATGATGATTATATTTAAACATACCATCCCAACAGAAAAATTCTACTCCCCCTCCATGGACACTAATACAAAAAAATAAGATAATCTCATCTCAAGCCTATAAGGTGCTCATAGAGTGCATAAAATTGCTGGAAAAATAAGGGATGGGTTATCAAAATCCCACGTTATGTCAGTTGTGCAACCAACCACTCCATGCTTCAATACCATGTTCTCCATATCCTAAGAATTTTGAAATGTTAATATTGGATAAATTTAAAGGATATGAGGATGTACAAGAACACAAGAATAGCTTCATGAACGTTTTTTTCTAGATTCAAGATGATGATGCCTTGTTGTTGTAGACACCTAAAATACATCATGTTTAGGAGACTACTCATATGGGCACATCCATAGACCATATGACTGATCTTGGACCTCTCCAAGAGTTAGCAGTGGTTTTAGCCACTCACTAGAGGTAGTTATGTCATGTTCAGATGTAGTTGCTATCAACCAAAATGACTGCCATCCCAGGATGCTATCGCTCAAAGCAGCCACAACTAGCCATTACTATGGACAACAACTAGCACTAAAACAAAATTAGGCCATAAATGTAGGCTTTAATCATGCATGTTAACTAAGCTTGCATTAGATTTGAGCAATTTTGGATATGAATATTCCAAAGTTTCTCCTAACTACCAATCCCATGCAAATTTGGAACTGGGCCTTTCCCCCTAATGTTCAGTTTCATGCAGATCTAGATCTTGGCTTTTCCAAGAAACCAAGATCTAGAATTTAGGAGGCCTACATATACATCCTCCTAGAAACAAGTAAGGATCCAATATTTTATGCAGTGAAGCTCTATCTGAGTGAGCAACAAGTTGACAACCCTTGAGGATACATCCTCCTAGAAACAAGTAAGGATCCAATATTTTATGCAGTGAAGCTCTATCTGAGTGAGCAACAATTTGACAACCCTTGAGGAGAGTTGAAATGCTACCCATTTGCAGATTGCCAATCCTATGACCAATCATTGATATTTCGAAGGACTAAGAAGTATACATCACAAATTCACATCGATCTAATATGAATCCCTATGATTTTCACCACCAATCCATATCTAAACATGAATGCAACCATTGAACATCAATTTAAATGAATAATTGAGCATCATAACCCCTGGTTTTTGAGGTAAAATATCACAATTAGTGGTTGCTATCTTCGGTAGTGGCCTATAGGAACAACCGCTCTAAGTGACAGTTACTAAGGTTTGAGTCATCATTTCTTTAGTTTTAGCATATATTTCTTATTGCTTCTACTTTTTTAGCTTATATTAGAGTATACCTATCCTTTCCATTGCATTTGTACGATGATTTCCTAGTTACTCATGCATCTTTTCTTATCTTTGCATATTTTCATGCTTTATTGAAAGCTTTGTCATACTATAAGTGAATCTTCAAAAATAGCCTCATCATGAGAGGCCTCATATGATACTAATAATTTTATGTTGTTTCTTGGACACAGATCATAGGTTCTTAACAAATTCAAAGCATCTTTGGCATCAAATCCCTCCAAGCAAGTGAGAAGAAGGCATCTATAAGCCCTTGAGAAAGTTCATGTTAAATATAAGAAGCTTATGGATTACACCATCCTCGCTTAGGGGCTTTTCATATTTGTAATAATTGTATCAATCATATGGTATCCCTAAGGACCTATTTGTAATTGGATTTCAGTGTGAATTAATAAGAAGAGACCTTATGTTTTGTTAATTCATTGTATTTTGTGCTTTCATTATTTTATGCTTGATATAATTATGAGAATAGCTTAGGTGTATGATTTTTAGGATCATATATATGGTGATCATGATGGGACACCCACATTTTATGTTGTTTTGATTATTTACTTAGTGTTTTTTGTATGTTGGCACGACTACTCTGGTCGACAACGGCTAGCAGATCTTAGCTTATTTTGAAGACAATGACCTATCACAACCACCCTAAGTGACAGCAACCGGCAGGAAACATACAATATTAGATAGCTCAAGCAACAACAGACTTGGATTTTAGGTTGGTGGGATTATCTATAATTTTTTATATCTGTCTGTGTTTAATTTTTAGAATATAGTAGAGTAATTTATTTTAATTAGAAAACATATAGAAAGTTAAATGAGAAATGATTAAATTTTTTTAGGTTTTCTACTAGCCATTGCTAGGAACAATGGAATTCTGATTTCAATCTGCCTTAGTCTCTAGCGGTATAGATTGTTTGTAGGGATTGCATGCTTGGGACCCAACCAAAAGCCATTGCTTCATAAGTAAGATTGCATTATTTGAAAATCATGTAGTTGTTTAGACGTGTATTTTCTTAAAGTGAAACATTTCTTTTTAGGCATATAATAAAAAGCATGAGTGCTTCATGATGCATTTATTTCTTTATGCAGATTTAAAAAGAACAATATTAAACCATGTTTCATTTAAATTCTAGTGAGTTGGATTTCATCACCAACCACTAGTAGATTTCAATGATGATGGGTTTCATCTTCATTCGTTGGCTGAAATCCCATGAAACCATTCTATTTGGCCAATACCGGATCCAAGAACTGATGTAGCCTAGAAATTTCCATGTACTTATCTTTAGAGGGTATGACACTAACCAAGTGAAACTGGGTGAGGATCTGGCAGGACCTGTGCTCCCTGATCGGGTATGGATTTCATCTCCACACTTTTATTGGTTTATGTGACCATGAATTTCATTACTGGTTGTTGAGTTGTGAGCATACCGGTAAAAATCATTAAACTATGCAAGCATTACATCAAACAAATTTCAAAACATGATGAGAAATAGTTAAAGTTTTCAACACATCTAAAATACACAACCAATTTTAGGAACACCAAGAACATTTAAAAGAGATAAAAAAAAATCTACTTTGTTTGCATATCTTAAAATTTGCACTAAATATAATTTCACATTGTCATGGTCTTCATGCGGAGCAATCACCCTCGGTCCAACATCGAGGCATGAATTATCACTCCACCTAACCATGATCATAATAATAATAATGTTGAGCCACCCACATAGAATGCCACTAAAAAAAGTTTAGTGAGCCTCAAGGGGGATAACTCAACCCATGGGGGTACTCCTTGAGAAACCCCAGTTAGAGAACCATATCTAGGTTCTTATCATGATAGACATGAGGGAGCTTTAAGGCTCCAATATTCACATGATAGGCATAGGCTAGATCAGCCCACTGAGGGGTAGAACACAAGAGTTGCATCCAATCACTGACCTACCAATATGAAGTTGGTAGGAGAGCAATAAACCTCAGTCTCATTAGTGCTAATGGAACTCCATGAGATCAACCATGGAAATCCAGATAGCTTGATGATTTAGATCGAGTTTTCTCAAGACCAAATTAGAGAAGCAATGCTACTACACATTCTATTTATGGGAGTTTGCATAGCCATCAAACAATTAGGCACACTAATGAGTTAGGGTAAACTTCAAAGCATCCCCATAGCATGCACATTACTTCCTATCATGGGGGTATTGAACATAGGTCACTGTACACTAACCATTTTGCCCTGATAGGCAAGGGCAAAAGCATAGTAGGAGCTTCTACAAGGGGCCTCTCCATAAGGACTCCTTGTATAGAGTTATAGAGCCATAGATATTTAGTGATAGATCAATTTGACTGCGTATGTAGGTTATATGAAGATGCATAATATCAAAAAAAATTACTCCAAGACAAGGAGGAGGCACTGCATGTAGAACAAGAGCACTTAGACATTGTTGAATATGAAGAAGCATGAAGGAAAAGGTATTTATGCCTAAATGAGCAACACTTGAGAGAGGAACAAATAGAGCACAAAAAACAAGCAAATAGGTTGGCTCGATCCAGCTTACACATGAGCAGTGAGTATTACCAATCCGATAGACATGCCATTTCTCAATATGAGAGACACACTAAATAAGGAGATAAGTGTACTCAATGCACATAACATCATGCTATAAAATACCAACAACACCTAGATCTAGAATAGGTACAACATGAACAAGAACAAGAAGAAATAGAGGATCATGAGCAAACATATCCTGAACCCTCATTCGTAGTCATGGGAGATGAATATAGATGCCCAGATTAGGAAAATATAGAGTTACCTCCCTGACTACATTTATTAAACGTTCAATAACAAGATATCATCTCTTTTAAGGCAAATAGGATACTCGTCGAGAGATTCAAGTCTCTTGAGAAATAGGACATGGTTGGGTAGAAGCTAACCCTGAACAAAATACACAATCATACTTTGTACCCTTCGGTACCAAGTCTTGCTTATCCTAGGCACTTTGAGATGCCTAGGTTAGATAAATTCAAGGGAGATTTAGACACGCAAGATCATGTGATCAATTTCATGAATGTGTGCTTCTAGATAGAACACAATGATGCCTTGATGTTAATAATATTTATCATGACATTATTAGGCATAGCAACTGAGTGGTTTAATCAACTACCCAAGCATAACATAATCTATTTTGAGAAGCTGGTGAACACATTCCTTGAATGCTTTTATTTTTGCATCAAGAAGAAAGCAAACTTGTCTGACTTGAATAATCTAAAGTAATACGATGACGAGCTGATCATGGACTATAGGAATAGATGGAGAAAATAATGGTAAAACTACTATTTTTTGTTCCCACTATTGAGCTCACCCAAATTTTCACTAGGAGCTACGCTAAACACATCTTGTTGCTCTTGTAGCTACAATAGTACAAAATATTCAAGGAATACTTGGCACAAGCCAAGTTGATAGAGTACATAAAGGTTGAAGAAGAAGGTCTTAAGCTCCACAATAAGAAATATTGGAACAACAACAACCACAACAATCAAAATCAGCAAAAGTAGGCCAAGCCTACTCTAGTCAATTAGGTTGTCCTAAATATACCAAAGGGAGAAAATAACCAGCAACCATAGAATTACCAGGCTTAGCCTCCCTCGACCAACTACAATCAAAATAATAACCAAGGTTGAAACAATAAAATTTGGTTGCCTCACTACTTCATGCATTTATCAGAATCAATGCAATCTATATTCAATCAATTGAGCAAGGCAACAAAGACTCATATTACATTAGGTACAACTTATTGACCCTAACCATCTGAAGCCCAAGGGATATAGGGATGATCATTATTTCCCATACCATAGACAATAGGGGCATGATATCGAGGAATGCATTAGTTTAAAGAACATTGTACAAAATATGATAGATAAGGGTGAGCTAAAATTTGATAATCCACTAGCGCTCGACAAAAAATATATGGGCATATTTAGAAACTCGTTGCCAAACCATGAAGCCCCTAGATATCAGGTCACTCAAGTAAATCAAATTTGAGTCGAACCTCCCACCTAGGGGTTCGTTGGAATGGTAAAAATAGTCAATGTGTTAACAAGAAACTAGTGATACAACCAACCAGAGCCTCCAACAGCTCCTATTCATGTCTTGGCTACACCTCAATAGAGACCAGTGCAACATCATCCTCCAAGTCTGCCAGAAAGACTTGTGATAACTATATGAAACATACTTGTGTAGAATATTTAAATAATGTTGGCCAAGTTATCAATATATGAGCTCATTCAATAGTCTCACAGACATAGGGAGACCCTAATGTAAATCTTGAGATCAATTGAGCTATAGCCCCAGAACCCTGATGCATTTACAAACTTTGTGGGGTAAGTACAATAGTTTCAAGAGCCTATGATTCATTTTATGATCATGAAATAAAGGTAGTCCCTACTACCATTGCATAGCCACCTCTACACATCATCACATGTATCAATGATATACCTTTTAAGTAGGTTTTAATCAACATAGGCTCATTTATTAACATAATCACAACCAAGGCTATAGGGCACCTGAAGATTCCTAGGTCAAACATCATCCCTACCTCCTACACATTGATAGCCTTCAATGATGCACTATGCTCCATAGTGGGAATAATAATCTGACCTATGTAGGTTGGGTATAATACCATCCCTGTGATGTGTCATGTATTGGAGGGGGTAATGGAGTATAATATACTCCTAGGGCATACCTAAATAAGGGACATGCAGTGCATTCCCTCGATATTGCATCTATGTATTAAATATGTGTATGAGGGGTAGGTACATGTGGTACCATTGGATGAAGAGCCATTCAAATATGTTCATCAGGTTGACTTACTAAGGGATTTTATCCTTTCATACATGCACCTGTACATTAGGCCATCATCCCCTACCACACAACCAAGAAGCAAATCCAAATCAGTGTGAGGTGACCCGTCCACATCGGCACCACCTCCAACTTCTAAAGCTACTAACACTTATGAGAAACCAACAACATCGAAGACAAAAGACTCTAAAAAACTAAAGGCACCCTTGGTGGAGGAAAGGCCTAAGGAAGTCCCAACCATAGCAAAAACAAAAAATTCAAATCCCATATAAGAGGAAGATCCCCAAGATATAGTCGAGGAGGTGCCTCAACCTGCATCACTTGCATCATCATCTGCATCATCTGTACCGCAGGTGATAGTTCACCTTGGTAATATAGGACTAGGTGAATATCTTGTGCAAAAAGTTACTTTCACTCCAATAATTGAGTTTGCACAAGCGATGGGATGACCAAGAGTACCAAACTTACCCATAGGAATAGTAGTACCATTGGGGATCTCCCTAACCAGACTAATTTCATTTATGTAGGGTTCGATTGTGCTCATGATGCATTAGATATTGAAGATGACGAGGATGAGTCGTTCACCACAAAATTTCAATACTTATCCAATCTTGAGTTTGCTCTGTGATACTTCGAATGCAACCATTGGCATGGCTATGGTTTAGGTCTATATGATCAAGTGTGACAAAACCTAGTTAAACCATGATATCAATTATCTACTGATAGGTTTGACCTCAGATATCATATCTAAAGCTATGATGATTTGTTAGTAGCATCGCTAGATAGGCTGAGTTTAGGGTTTGGGGAAGACATTGAATGAATCCCTATCACCCAAACATAAGATACATGGATGATAGGTTGGTGACCATGGTCACAATAGAACCACTTGCTATGTATCATCCAGATTTATCTCTCGAGGCAAGTCCATCAGAACATATCCTTTGGGAGGATGAACCAAGCTATGGTTATGAGCGAGAAGAGAATGGATACATCATTGATCATAGTGAGTTTGAGGATGAGACTGAATTGGTCTACCTTGGGCCTCGACATTTACATCACCTCATAGAGCCAATTAACATGGAGAGTGAATACATCATAGATGGCAATGACTATGAGTCAAAATATTCAACTGAGGTAGCTACCTTGGACCCTAGAATTCACGTCACATCATAGCACCATTGGGTATGAATGATGGATTCTTCATAGATGACATTGATTATGAAGATGAAACTAATAGGGCTTACCTTAGACCTCACTACTTGCACCATTGAAATGAACCATTTAACTTAGATGAGATGTATCATAGAGTATATTTGGCCCTTGCATTAGGAGAAGACTAGCCAATTCAGATGTGATCCATCATATGGTTTTCCCTGATCCTCCTAAATTTAGAGAGCTGCTTCAACCAAATGATCCCATATTCCTATCTATTCATAGACTGTATCCTAAGATCTCCATACCTCCAAAGCCACATATTATGTATGGAAAGCAAGTCAACAATGTAGAGTTACACCTACGTGGTCTTGGAGATTCCATCCCGTCCATCAACATGATATCCATTGATTTGACCACTTCACTTTACAACCCAACCAATCCTTCTAAACCATTGTCTTAATTTAGACATTATTTATTGGGATTATGCTAATTCACCCTTAGAGCCTAAGGATTTCTTCCCCAATGAAGAAATGCTACAACCATTTCATTTTACACCAGGCTATGCACATGATGTTTATCACATTGGTTTTGACCCTAATTTAGTTGAACCTTTAAACCCAGTGGATGACATCCACTTGATCCCCACTCCTCACCAGCTTGAGGAGGGGTCACACATGTCAATAGAGGAAAATTTTGAAGTGGACATTAGCAAGGATCCTTTTGATCCAAATAAAGTTAATTTCAAAGAAATATTATCTCTAGAAGAACAGGCCACCATCATACCTCTATTAAAATAGAGACCTAATCTCTTTGCTTGGACCTACAAGGATATTCCAAGTTTAGATCCAAAATTGGTTGACCACAACCTTTTGCTAGATCTTGCAAATAAACTGGACAAGCAGAAACTTAGGAAGATGTATCCAACCATCACCTTGATGGTAAATAATGAGCTATAGAAGCTATTGGATGTGGTTTTTATTATCCCCATCGACTATCTAAAATTGATATCAAACATAATGCCTGTAGGAAAAATTGATGGAAGAATATGTATTTGCATAGATTTAAAAAATCTAAATAAGGCAACATCAAAGAATACATTCTCGTTGCCCAACATAGATGTTCTTATAGATGCAACTGCAGGTCATGAGATGCTCTTCCTCATGGATGGTTTTTCTAGTTACAATTAGATTCAGATTAAGCCTGAAGACTAGCATAAAACTATGTTCACCACTCCATGGGGGACATTTTGTTACAAAGTAATGCCATTTGGTATTAAAAATTATGGTGCCACATACCAACGGGCCATGACATATATTTTCCATGACTACCTGCACAAGATCCCAGAATATTATATTGATGACTTACTAGCCAAGTCATTGTTGCATGAAGAGCACACTAAGATCCTGAGAAAGGTCTTCGATCACCTGATAGAGCACAATGTCATGTTGAATCCCAATAAATTCATCTTTAGCATAACTTCAAGAAAAATCTTGGGATTCATCATTTCTAGATAAGGGATTGAATTCAACCCATTTTAGGTAAAGGCTATCCTAGAAATGGCCCTACACATTAACATAAAAGAGCTGAGAAGCCTACAAGGTAAAGTAAAGTCCATAAAGTGTTTCATCACACAACTTTCAGACAAATGTCAACCCATGAATTGATTGCTACACAAGGGAGTCCCATTCCACTGGGACGAAGAATGTCAGAAAGCCTTTGTTGAGATCAAGAAGTACCTGGTAACGCCACCAATACTAGCTCCACCAAGGCCAGATGTACCATTTCTATTGTATATATCTGCTACCAATTTTAATTTGGGCACCATGTTGGATCAAAATAATGTGCAATATAAAGAACAAGCAATATACAATGTCAATCACACCTTAGTGAGTTATGAGCTAGGGTGCACATACGTAGAAAAGCTATGCTTAGCAGTGATATTTGTGACTAAGAAATTGTGCCACTATATGCTGAGCAATACAACGTATGTGATATTAAAACAAAATCCTTTGTAGTATATGATGAGCAAGACATATCATAATACATGTACTGCAAAATAGATCATGCTACTGACAAAATTTTATTTGGAATTTATAAGCTAAAATTCCATCAAGGGATAAGTCATAGTTGATAAACTAGTAGATGTGCCTCTTTAGGATACTAGGTCTTTCATCATAGAAATTCCCAAGCACCCAAACCCAAAGAAACTGATAATAAAGCTGACATGACTTTTTTCTTCGATGGTTCAAAGTGTGAGCAAGGGGGTGGTGTAGGGATTGTTTTTTCACACTGCAAGGTACTCCAATGCCCTTGTCATTTAAGCTAGACTTCCCTTGCATAAATAACAATGCTGAATATGAGGCCCTAATATTGGGCTTCCAAATAGTAATCATTATGAAGATTAAAAAGCTAAATATCTTTGGTGACTCCTTCTCATCGTTAACCAAATTAAAGGATTATTTCAATGCAGGTGTCCAATCCTGAAAGCTTACAAAGAGCTTGTTGATACTTATCTAGCCCAACTAGAATGGTATGACATCAAGGAAATCCCTTGCACATCCAACCAATTTGCAGATACTATGGCATATTTATAATTCTTGATCCCTTAGAATCCATCTATTAATTTCACTACCATTCATATGAGGATGTTCTCACAATCAACGATGGATAGTGAGGCTTTTAACAATAAAGAATCAGTTAATATGATTCATATAGAACCAAACCATGAGTGGTTCTATAAAGCCAAAGACTTTCTAAAGAAGGTGCCTTGGGGATCTTTGATCTCACAGGGTCCTATAGATAATGGTATCACCATTCACCACAATGTTGTCTCTCAATATGCATTTGTGCATATCAAATCGCAAGGAGAACAAGTCATCTTGTCTATTGAGGTTGTAGCTTATCAGGATTGGTTACACCAACTACAAGATTTATTTAAGCTTGGAATCATCCTACAGGGATTATCATAGGATGTAAAATGAGCATTTAAACAAAAAGTAAATAGATATGTGTTACTAGAAGATATATTGTATCATCAAAATTATGATGGAATCCTCCTTCATTGTCTTAAGCCATAAGAATCAGCTTGGGTGATTTCACAAGCTCATGATGGTACCTGCGATGGTATTTCAGTGGCATGGCCATCATCAAGCGCATCCTTAGAATAGGTTATTATTTTCCCAACATGGAAAAGGATTTCTACGAGTATGTTAGGAAGTGTGTTAAGTGTCAGCATCATGTGAATCTAATGCACCTACCATCATAGGTCTTACAACCTATTCATGTGGCTTGGCCATTTTCTTAGTGGGGTTTTGATTTAATTGGAAAGATCTCTCCCCCGTATTTAAGCTGACACATTTATTTTAATGGCCACTGAGTACTTCACAAAATGGGTGGAAGTGGTCCCCTTAACATCAATGATAGGACCATGAATTACGGAGTTCATACTTCATAATATCATTTGTCGCTATGGGATCCCATTCAAGATAATTTTGGATAATGGTCCTTCATTTAAGAATAAAAATGTTTGGGCTTTAACATCCAATATAACATCCAACATAATTTTGTGACATCGTATTATCTGCAAGAAAATGGACAAGCAGAAGCCTAAAAAAAAACAATCACAACAATCTTAAAGAAGATGATGAAATAAAATCATAAGGATTGGCATTTGCAGTTGCCTCTTGCATTATGGGCTTATAGAACTAGCATGCATATGCCCACTGGGGCAACACCATTTTCACTCGTATATGGTGTTGAGGCCATTATACCCTTGGAGTTATAAATTCCAATTTGCGCATCACATAGAAAGAGTTTTTCGGTGATAACACTACATGATAAGCTTGTCTTAATCAATTGGCCCTTCTTGATGAATGTCACATCAATGCTCTTGAACATCTTCACATTTACCAAGATCATCTAATACAAGCTTATAAAAATAAATTCCACATGAAATACTTTAAGGTTAGGGATACTGTACTTAAAGAGAACCAACAAAATTCAAACCTGCCGCACCTATGAGACAAATTTGTGGCCAACTGGATAGGTCCTTATATTATCTCAAAAAAACTGGACCTAGAACATATCACCTAAAATTTTTAAAAGGATTTGAAGAGCCTAAGCCTCTCAACATTATTAACTTAAAAGCATTTTATACATAAAACCAAAAAAATACAAAAACAATACATAAGAATCATAAATTCAAAAACATTTGAAAATCATAAAATTCCAAAAAAATAAAAAAACATCAAAATCAAAAGGCTCCAAAGGCATCATAAGCCCTTTGGTCAACTCAAAAAATTCCCCAAATGAAATCATAAGCCCTTTGGTCAACTCACAAAATCTCCCAAAGGTATCATAAGCCCTTTGGTCAATTCTTAAAAAGCCCCAAAGGCATCATAAGCCCTTTGGTCAATTTACAAAAAGTTCCAAAGGTATCATAATCCCTTTGGTCAACTCAAAAAATGCCCCAAAGGCATCATAAGCCCTTTGGTCAACTCAAAAAAGGCTCCAAAGGCATTTAAGCCCTTTGGTAAAAAATAAAGCACAAAAAATACAAAAAAAAATTAAAAACATTAAAACATCAAAAACATTTGCATCTTACATTTTACACTTGCATTCATATAATTGCATTGCATTAGGCATGTTCATCCATCGCACTTGAATTATAATAGACTTGTTTTCAATATTAAAAATGACACCACATTTGTATACCAATCATGCTTCTTTCCAAATAATCATTCATCCATAACCCATGTGAGTAACTGTATTTTTCAACACAACCCCTTCCTATGGCTATGAGGAATATAACAAGGTTTTTCGGTCATTTAGCCATACCTAGTGATCTCAGATTTTGTAGAAAGCTATCATTACTTTTGTAGATAAGGTCTAGTTTTGATAGCACCTGGCATATATCAAAATCCTATCATGAATCAAAGCACTAAAATCCTAGTTGGAACAAGGGAAATATGAACACTACAAAGTGGTACTAAGCATCCTAAGCAAAATGTTTTTACTCATTTATCTTGTGATGTGCATGGTCTAGAGTATTGATCATTGACAAAAGTACAAGCTTACCCCTACCCAAATAAACCCCTTGCTTTATCAAAATAAGCAAAATCCCAAAAATAAAATCAAATACCTTGCTCAAAACAAAAATAGAAAACAAAAATACAAAATAAACAGTGATTTTTATCACTAAACATGAGCAAGTATGTGTTAGTCTAAAAATACTACCTCTAGTAGATAGCATATTTTTTGTATAGAAAGACTAGCATTTCATTTTTGAGACATGAGGCAAAGAATTTGCTAAGGCATGAAGAAGGTCGTGATTTCGTGACATGTCGGGTTTTCATTAGCATGTGGCTCAAAGAGGTCAGAAAACAGGAAAGCATCACAATTTCACCCATAAAACCGATCAAAGGAGAAAAGAGGAAAGGAGTGTCGCAATTTCGTGACAGGGCAAGTTTTCGCCAACATGTTGCTCCAAAATTATGAAGTACAAGAATATGTCATGATTTTGCGACTTGATATATTTTCACCCACAACGCAGCCTGAAGGAGCCCAAAAGGAGAAGGTGTCGCGATTTCACGACATGGCAAGTTTTTGCTCATGAAGTAGTCTGAAAGGGCCATAAAGGAAAAAATGTTGCAATTTCGTGACATGACTAGCTTTTGCTGACATAAATATATTTAGTAATAAATAAGATGCCTTCAAGAGCTCGTGTCAGTAACTAGAAGTAGATAGTAGAGTAAATCAATTCCTAGATTCTTGCTATTAGAGTTTGTTTGTTGGAAGCCATGCAAAGGATATGGAAGCATGATTATATTTTGATTGCTTGTAATTGATTATAGGTCAAAATGTACTAATTATAGAGATTCCCCATAGGGTATTGTTGTGGTTGATCCACAACACACCCCAAAATTGGGGACCCACCTTTTTGTAGGCTTGCAGAGAAGAATCTCGGTGACCCAGATGCTAAAATTGAAGAAAAGAGGAAAAAATGCCTAAGTGTTGAAAAGTGTCGCGAAATCGCGACATGTATCGCGACATTCGCGACCTGTCGCGCCATCGGCTCGGAAACAGGAAAGTTGTCGCGAAATCGCGACATGTAGCTCCATCGCTGCCGAAGAGGAGAGAAAAGAAAATTGAAAGTTGTCGCGAAATCGTGACATGTCGCTGAGGAGAAAAGAAAAGGTGTCACGAAATCGCGACATGCCGTTGAGAAGAAAAGAAATGGTGTCGCGAAATCGTGACATGCCGTTGGAAAAGAATGAAAATGGTCACGATTTCGTGACGTGTTTTGTCGAAGCGTACGGATGATGAAAAGTGTCACGATTTCGCGACGTGTTTTGGAAAGGTGTACGGAAGTGGAAAAACGTCGCGATATCGTGACAGGAAACAGCTAAAGGACTCGAAGAGGAAAGACGTCGCGATTTCGTGACCGATTGCAGCAAAGGTGTACGGAACAGGAAATGGTAGCGAAATCGTGACATGTTTCGGAGAAGTGGCCCGACGGAGAAAATGGTCACGATTTCGTGACGTGTTTTGGCAAACTGTACGAACGGAGAAAATGGTCGTGATATCGCGACTCGAGAGGGTAGTGATATCGAGGTTTTGCCAAGGCGTACGGAATAGAAAAATGGTCACGATTTCGTGACGTGTTTCGGGGAGGCGTACGGAAAGAGAAAGCGGTAGCGATATCGCGACAGAAAGCGGCATGAAGGTCCGAGGGTGAAAGACGTCGCGATATCGCGATAGGTTTTGCCAAGGCGTACGAAAGAGAAGGCGGTAGCGATATCGTGACGGTTTGTCGAAAGAAGGCAAGAGAGTGATAATGGTCGCGATGTCGCGACGTAAAGTTGCCAAGGAAGCCCGACGGAGAGATGGTAGCGATTTCGCTACAGCTTGGTGAGAAGGAAGCCCGACGGAGAGATGGTAGCGATATCGCTACAAATTGTGGAAGGAAGGCTCAGAATAGAAATGGTCGCGATATCGTGACAAGATGCTGCCAAGGATGTACGGCCGGGAAGAGTGTAGCGATATCGCGACATGTCACGATTTCGTGACATGTCACATTTTCGCGGCCGAGAAGGTGAGCAGGCGGCATGCAATTTTTGTCGGGTTTTTCATAGAGTGGCGTTACAGAAGGCGCAGAGAGCGTGTGACACGTGGCATGCAGGTGTCAGGTCTGCAGGAGCGTTACATGCAACGAAGGATTTTAGGCATTTTGGCATTAAACATGGAATAAAGACAAGGAAAAGGTGAGAATTCGAAGGGTCACATGCAGGAAGGTGAAACAAAGCGACCAGGGAGAATCGAAGAGCCACGCTAGATAGGATAAATCCAGAAGCGCAGATTGAAGGAAGGGTTGGAAATTGTCGATTGCAGAGTTGCAGAGACAAGAGCTTCGTGCTATTCTCGGGCCTGCACTTGGGCAATTTCCTTCTTTTTTGTTCTGGAATATTTATGCCTGGAACATTCTTTGAATGTAATTGACATATCATTTAATACAAAATACAGAGTATTGGCATCTCATTGATGAGAAAGAAGGAGTCATTTTGTGCATGCATGATTTAATGCTTTATCTTTCATTCCAGATTTTTGAGGCTTTTAGGTGAAGTTTAATGCAAGTGTGCTTGGTTGCTTCATGCGAATGCCTAAGTCTGGAATTACAGTAGAAACCCTAGAGACCAGCACCTAATTTATTTGGATTGTGCGAGTTTGCAAGTTCATTAGATTAGGTTGCATGCATAAAACCTCAGTATCTTCGGTTTCATCAAATCGATGGCAGCATTCTGACTGTAGTTTAGTTTCTCTGCATTTACTTTTCTTTATTTTTCAAACCCTTGCTTTATTTTCTGCAATTTAATTACCGTATCCAAATTAATAACTGAAAATCCTTCAAAAATCCAAGATCAATGTATATTCATTCACTTTGAGTCCACTCGTAAATTCAAATTAAATAAACCATCAGTGCCCCTTGTTAACATCCACTTGCAAACCCTAAGATATTCCTAGCATTTCATTTGAACAACATTATTTAAGCATAACAGGAACCTTGGAGAAAGTTATTTTCTTTGCAAGCAGAGGATTTTTGGACTCAGATCCTATCGGAGAGTGTGCTTTCACAATCGGGTGAAAACACCACTCAACAGATTGGCGCTAGAAGGAGGGCCCGAATCGGTTTATCTATTTTGATTTTCATATCTGAATATTTTGTTTTTGATTTAATTCTGAAATTATTTACGGCTAAACTGCAACACTGTTTTTTGTTTTTGTTGCAGGTTTTCTTCGAAATAGCCGAGGGTTTCCTCAGGCAGGCTGGACCCACCACGTCGTATTGCGACCAGGTCTCAAACAACCGGAGAAACCATTTTTCATGACCTTACTGGTACTCCCAAGGGTAAAGCCAAGCAAGTCGTAAGCACACCAGTCGCAAAAGACCTGTTTTCTCCAGGAACGTCGAGTGGACCTACGCCAGTAATATCCGTTGCCCCTAGTGTGCCTATAGTTAGTAATATTTCTACTGCTATTGTAGGTCTGTCTACATCAATTCTGAGTCAAATGGCTCAAGCTCCAGTAGCTCCTTGGTATGGAGCTAACAATACTCCTTTGAATATTGCTGGGGATATCCATGAAATCCCCAAGAACATTGAAATATTTTTGCCTAAATACAAGCCAGATGGCCTAAGAACAGCAGAAGAACATATCCAAGCCTATAGGGATGTTTTAATTAGGCTGCAAGTTCAGCATGAAGATGTAGCCTGTAGACTTTTCCCCATGAGCTTGGATCCAATAGCATATGAATGGTATATATGCTTGCCAACCGGTTCAATCACCTCTTGGACACAAATGGAAAATGCCTTTGTCAATCAATTTAGGTCACCCTTAGATCCCGCAACTATTTACAATCAGTTTATTACATGCAAACGGGGCCAAGGGGAACCAATCCGAATGTTTAATCAGAGATTCCAAAAGAACTATAACAGAGCAATTAGACATTTTGCCATCGATCCCGTAGTGGCTTTGCAGATATATTTTGGGGCATTGGACCCCATGACAGCCATGTTTGCAAGGCGTAATCCTCAGGTCACCACGCTGGCTTTGGCCTATAATGAAGCCATGACTATTGAGCAGCAATTGACACCGCAAGGCTACGGGTTTACCCGGATGCCTATGTTGGGACAAGGGTGCTCCATATGGTCAAGCTCCCCAGGAAAATCAACTCATGGCACCACAAATGCCAAGTATGAACGCCTTCCCATATCAGCAGACCGTATCCACCAAAGACCCGCATATGCACCCATTCCAATCCAACCAATCACAGCCATTCCACCTGCTCCTGCATTTTTGCGTAACAGTCAATCAACTACGCAAGAAACTAGTCAAGTCAATCCTCAAGCCATAGTTCCTGTCCTGAATCCAATCTCGATTCAAGGTATCAATCCATATGGGAATCAAATTCCTCAGAACCCGACCCAAATGTGGAATCAAGACCCCATTAATTATGCGAATCCAACGGGGGTTAACAACAATATGGTTCCACCGAAGGATGTTTTTTCGAAAGTCGAAGAGCTCAAGAAACTAGTGCATAAACTAAGTAATGACAGGGTTCAACAGCAGAAGCATGAGTCCCATGCCCCTCACCCAAATCGGAATTTTAACAATAGAGGGAGGCACTGGAACACCAAGCCAAACAATGGGGGAGTTCCTGCTCCCATTGCTAATCAATTAGATGCTTCTGCAGGCCCTAGCCAATCCAATTCTCTTTTGAATCTTTCAGATTTGGCGTGGGAAAGGGGGTGCAGATTACATAACACAAAAGAACACAATGAGAGGAATTGTCCCGAGATTGCTAGATACACTCATTGTCTTCAGTGCACAAGTTGATGATTTGGAACTCGTATCAAATGAGGATCCATCGTATCATCAAGATGAAAATATTATGGTGATGGAAACAACATATCACCAAGAGGGTGAGAGCGAGGAGGAAGAAGACGAAGTTTTGGAACAGGAGGTGCAAGCTTTTCGAGATTTCAGAAAGGGGACTCATGGGTACCATTTGAGGAGTAAATCTAAAGCCCCTAAAACCTCATCAACACCTCCAAACAATTCTATTCTTCCTCCGGATACAAAGGCAAGTAACAACCCTCCCCCTCCACTCAGAAGAGAAATGTCTAATGACGTCCATAAGACAGTCAAATTCAAAAACCAAATTATGACGTAGTGGAGGATATGAAGAAGTCCAAATCTAGCCTTTAATTCCTGGATGCAGCTAAATTTCCCGATCAAAAGGAGGCATTGATAAGAGCTTTGAACTCACCTTATCCGATGTGGAAGGAAAAAAGAGCTGAATCCCATCCGATTTTGCGAAAGGAGAGAAGGGATGTCCCACCATTCTTATTGACTCGAGAATTGCGGGTAAGAACTTGCATAACTGTTTGGTGGACACAGGAGCCACGAGCAACCTCATGCCTACGGAGATATGTCAAATGTTGGGTCTACAACCGGTTTCATCCAAATGCACGGTCTTGCAATTGGACCGTTCAGAGGTAAATGTAGTAGGGACCTTATATGATGTCAAGATTCAATTAAATTCTGAACCCAGGGTCCAAGAAAGTTGTAGACATTTTGGTGGTTAACATCCCAAGTAGGTATGGAATGTTACTTGCGAGAGATTGGATGAAAACGCTGAATGGCTATTTTGCAACAGATTGCTCGCATATGTGGCTGCCATGGAAGGGCATTGCTAACCAAATCAGAGTGGAAAACGAACCGAGGCTTAAGGAGATTATAACGGATTTTAACAAGCCGAATGAGGTTCAGTTTTTTGAGCCGCACCTAGGGGTCTATGCTCTTGATGTTGAGGAAGCCGTTGACGAGCTTAAATAAGAAGTGTGTCATGGTGGTTCTTCTCGAGGAAAAGGATTACACGTGGTTGCTCAAGTTTGATGGATCAAAGTCTAGACAGGGAGCAGGAGCTGGAGTCAAGCTCACTGGTCCAGGAGGTAAACCATTATTGGCTGCCTACGGACTGCAATTTTCTTGCACAAACAATGTGGCGTAATACGAAGCATTGATCTATGGTTTACGTCTAGCATTGAGCAAACATGTTAAATGCTTGAAGGTTTTGGGAGATTCTCGAGTTGGTTGTCAAGCAAATCAAAGGACAAGATACATGCCGCGACAAAAGACCGAGCCTTTATAGGACTAGGGTTATGGACCTCATGGAGGAGTTTGATGCATTCAACATAGCCCTTATTTCTAGGAGAGGAAATCGAATAGCAGACTCTCTTGCAGTCGTCGCGGGCATGTTAAACCCGGTGGATATAAAAAGATGTAAAAAGTTTTCCATTGAGCTGGTTCCTTGTCCATCAATACCTGATAATGTGAAGAATTTCCAGGTTTTTGAAAGTGACAGCACATCTTCAAGTTTGTCACAAACTCGGGTATTTTTGAAAATCAGGTGATTGATGAGGAACAAAGGTGGCAGGATGAAACAGAAGAAAGTGAAACTGCGTATCAATCCAACAAAATTCCTAAAGACGTGGTTTCATTAGAAAAGATGTTCGACATGGAATGCAAGAACAAGAAAAGAAAAAGAGTCCCACTCCCCAAAGATGCATGCGATTCAATTAATCTAGGGAGTGCAGACAATCCAAAGGAGGTGTACATAGCAAAGGCATGTACAGAGGAAGAAAGGAGCAATATAATACAGGCATTGAAGCATTACATAGATTGTATTGCTTGGAACTACAATGAGCTCAAGACTTACAACCTGTAACATTATCACACATACCATCCCTTTGAAGCCAGACTCCAAGCCTTTTAGGCAAAGACAACGAGTTGTTAACCCGCTATTGGAGCCTTTGATCGAAAAGGAGGTTAAAATATTATTGGAAGCGAAAATCATTTTTCCCGTTAGGCACTCAACCTGGGTGGCCAACCTCGTTCCAGTAAGAAAAAAGAGTGGAGAGATTAGGCTGTGCATAGATTTTCGAAATCTTAATAAAGCCTCTCAAAAAGATAATTATCCATTACCATCAATCGATGAAATCTTGCAAATGGTAAATGGATCTGAAATGATGTCCTTTCTCGATGGATATTCTGGGTACAACCAAGTTCTTATACATCCAGATGACAGGATGAAAACAGCCTTCACTACCAAGTGGGGGACATTTGCATATAAGAGAATGTCGTTCGGATTGTTAAATGTCGGTGCAACTTTTCAACGTGCCATGGATTACGCATTCAAAGGGCTAATAGGCAAATGCATCATCGTGTATGTGGATGATATCCCAGCTTTTCTCGAAGAAGAGAGAGGATCATGTTAAAGATTTGAAGAAAGTGCTTCAAAGATGCAGAGAACATGGAATTTCCTTAAATCCCAAAAAGTGCATTTTCGGAGTAACAGAAGGGAAATTGTTGGGTCACATCATTTCAAAAGAGGGCATATCCATCGACCCATAAAGGATACAAGCTATCCAAAACCTACCTCTCCCGAGCAATAAAAAGAACCGAGATCTTTCTTTGGGCAAGTCAATTTTGTGAGGAAGTTTATCTCTAGCTTTGCCGAGATAGCCAAACCTCCGAACCGGATGCTCAAGAAAGATGTGGATGTAAAATGGAACGAGGAAAGTAGAGTGGCTTTCCGTAATATCAAAGATGCCATTTCCGGAGCCCCCGTCCTTATAAGCCCAGATTACTCCAAGCCTTTTTATATTTACGCTTTTGCATCGTAACACTCCTTTGCGAGTGTCTTAACCCAAAAAGGTGAGGATAGTGCCGAAAAACCCATTGCATTTTTAAGTGCCCCTCTGAAAGACGCTCAATTAAGGTATTCAATCCTTGATAAGCAAATGTACGCACTTTTTAAAACTATGAAAAAATTTAGGCACTACATCGTGCACAGTAGAATTATCGCCATCGTGCCCGATTCTGCTGTCAAGACCATGTTTTTATATAATGAACTAGGTGAGAAGAGAGGAAAATGGATTTCAACCATCCAAGAATTTGATCTCGAAATCCAACCAATGAAACTAGTTCGAGGACAGGGACTGGCGAAGGCGATCGCAGAAAATAATCCGCAAATAACAAGTCAATGCTCAAATACAGAATACATGGCTAAGGACGACTGGTATGTTGATATTGTGCAATTTTTATTGACTGGTAAGTGTCCTTCTAATCTGAATTCAACACAGAGAAGAGCCTTAAGGCTTAAATCTGTCAACTATCTAATAAAATCTGGTGTGCTTTACAGGAAGAATCATGAAGGCATCTACCTGAGGTGCTTGAACAAAGAAGAAGCTGCCAGGGTGTTGCAGGAATTTCACGGGAAACATGGAACTGGTCATGGTGCAGCCAATGCTACAGCACATCAAATCCTGAGAGCAGGATACTACTGGCCACATATTTTCAAGGATGCGCATACCCATGTACGATCTTGTCACATCCGTCAAGTGGCCGCAAATAGAGAAAGAAATGCAGCCATGCCGTTGCAGCTTGTAGTCGAAATGAGACCGTTTGCACAATGGGGACTAGATTTCATCGGGGTTATTAACCCAAATTCTTTTGATTCTCACAAATTCATTTTGATAGCTACGGACTATTGTACAAGGTGGACAGAAGCGATTCCTACTAAACATGCCACCACAGATGTTGTGATTAAATTTCTTGAGGATCAAATTATAACAAGATTTGGAATGCCCCGACTCTATTGTCAATGACAATGGTAAAGCTTTTATTTCTACACAATTTGCAGATTGGGCATATGATAACAAAGTGAGCTTAAAGTTTGCATCCAATTACTATCCTCAAGGAAATGGGTTGGCCGAGTCTTCAAATAAGAATTTGTTGAATACTATTAAGAAGTTGCTAGGAAAAGAACCCTCGGGATCGGCACAACCAACTAAAGTTTGCCCTTTGGGCAGATAGGACCAGAGTGAAAGAGTCCATAGGGAATACTCCCTATCATTTGGTCTATGGGCAAGACCCGATATTTCCAGCAAATTTGAAGTTGCAGACCTTACATTTCATACAAGAGTACTTGGGGACAGATGATCAAGTTGAAGCCAGGTTGAGCCAGTTGTTGCACCTTGATGAAAAGAGAGAAGAGGCCATGAATCACATGAATAAACACCAGGCAGTTGTCAAAAGGTGGTTTGATAGAAGGGCCAAAGTTAAATCATTCAGAATTTCAGATTTGGTATTACTATGGGACAAAAGACATGAGGAAAAAGGGAATCATCAAAAGTTTGATTGTCTTTGGTTGGGCCCATATCAGATTTCAGAGATTCTTGGGAAGAATACCTTCAAGCTAAAAACATTAGAAGGGGAAGATTTCATGCTACCGGTTAATGGGCAGATTTTAAAGCATTATTTTAGCCCTTAGGTTGTGAGACTTTGATATTATTCTTTTGGTTTTGGTGGGGGATTTTCAGATTTTGTTTTTATTGTTTAGGATTGTTAGTCTAGCTAGGATTTTGATTATGGATTTGATTTCAATTGACATGTGTGTTAATTTTGATAAAATATATATATATATATAAAATAAAGAATAAAAAAATTGAGATGTCAACTTATGCTTAAGGATTAGGAGAATATGAAATATTGGAATTGTCTTGTAAAAGCTCCACAAATAGCATAAAACATTTTTAAGTTATATTGTTTGATTTTGTGATACATGAAAGAGTCAGTTTTGCATGACAAATCATTTCATTTGCAATTCAAGAAATAATGCATTCATGTTCCATCTCACCTTACATACATCTCACCTTAGTTACATATGCATCTTAGGTACAAGCCATTAAAGTATGTCAAATCCTCTTAGGGTTGTGTTATAACATATATGTAAGTAGCTCCTAAGGTTGGAAACTGAGTCTTGAGATATCTAGAACCAAGCACGTCTCATACATTAAAAAGGATCTTGAGCAAAATGATCAAAACCTAACTTGGAGGAAAAGGTTGGGCGAAAGAAGTTATTCATGTCTATCCTATTATGCAACATGATCCTTAAAACAGTGGTTTTGACCACTTCCATTAAGCTTAAAGCCTAAAATCAGAGTAGTAAGGATAGGGTTAAATCCTCATCGAACTTAGGTTGAGGATCCAATTCCCCAAAGCTTTGATTTGACCCACATGGAGTAGTAAGGATAGGGTATAAATTCTCATCTCGGTTGGTTGAGAATCCGATTCCCCAAAGCTCTTATGTCTCATTTCATAATCAGTCTTGGATTGTAAGGATCGTACTATTTGTCCTCTCGCAAAGGATGGGTAGTCATCCCCAAGGTCTAAGTAACAAAATTAATATTTTCCATTTACATCTAAAGTTTGGATTGTAAGGATCGTACTACATGTCCCTAACCAGGATGGGTAGTCATCCCCAAGGTCCAAGAATTAAAAAAAAAAAAATAATAAATAAATTTTTCCCATCTCATCTTTATTTTGGATTGTAAGGATCGTACTACTTGTCCTCTGCAAGGGATGGGTAGTCATCCCCAAGGTCCAAAGAAATGGAGATAAGTTTTGGATTGTGGGGTTAGATATGCCCATGCATGGCATCATGTCTTGCCTAAAAAACAAGACCACTGATTGTCTAGAGGGTTAGACTAGCATGACCATTTCTTCCATAACCGGTTTAATTATTTTGCTTAAAGTGAGGTAATGAACTCTAAATCAGAATAGTAAGGATAAGGTTAAACTCTCATCTCGGTTGGTTGGGAGTCTGATTCCCCAAAGTTCTGATTTCACATTCACTTGCACATGGGTTCTAGATAGTAGGGACTCATAACCAACTTTGGGATACAATAAGGTAATGAATTAGTGGATCCTAAGAGGGTTTGGCAATCTTGAATGCTTGTACATAGTAATAGAAGAAGTACCATGCCTTTTATGGAAGCAAATCTCCTTGCACATTCATTAGGGTACACAAATCATTCACCATCCCACATATGCATTCATGCAAAACTGATAATGGAATGTTGATCAATTTCAAACAATAGGGAATGAAAACACATTGCACACACTGAGCTAATACTTGATAGTTCTGATGATTCATGTACTTCTGATCTTTGGGCATTTGTTATTTGGCTTATGTGCTAATATATGTTTGCGAGTTTGTGATATGTTTCAGGTTGGGTTCTTACTAAAATGCTCAAGAGCATTTGACAGCAGAGTCGCCATTTGTTGTGGTTGATCCACAACACACCCCAAAATTGGGGACCCACCTTTTTGCAGGCTTGCAGAGAAGAATCTCGGTGACCCAGATGCTAAAATTGAAGAAAAGAGGAAAAAATGCCTAAGTGTTGAAAAGTGTCACGAAATCGTGACATGTCACGAAATCGCGACCTGTCGCGCCATCGCTGCCGAAAATAGGAAAGTTGTCACGAAATCGCGACATGTAGCTCCATCGCTGCCGAAGAGGAGAGAAAAGAAAATTGAAAGTTGTCACGAAATCGCGACATGTCGCTGAGAAGAAAAGAAAAGGTGTCGTGAAATCGTGACATGCCGTTGAGAAGAAAAGAAATGGTGTCGCGAAATCGTGACATGCCGTTGGAAAAGAATGAAAATGGTCACGATTTCGTGACGTGTTTTGCCGAAGCGTACGGATGATGAAAAGTGTCACGATTTCACGACGTGTTTTGGCAAGGTGTACGAAAGCGGAAAAACGTCGTGATATCGCGACAGGAAACAGCTAAAGGACTCGAAGAGGAAAGACGTCGCGATTTCACGACCGATTGCAGCAAAGGTGTACGAACAAGAAATGGTAGCGAAATCGCGACATGTTTCGTAGAAGTGGCCCGAAGGAGAAAATGGTCACGATTTCATGACGTGTTTTGGCAAATTGTACATGGAGATGCCGATCGCGAGACCAGGAGAAATGGTCGCGATATCGCGACAGGTTTTGCCAAGGCGTACGGAACAAAAAAATGGTCATGATTTCGCGACGTGTTTCGGGGAGGCGTACGGAAAGAGAAAGCGGTAGCGATATCGCGACAGAAAGCGGCATGAAGGTCCGAGGGGAAAACGTCGCGATATCGCGACAGGTTTTGCCAAGGCGTACGAAAAGAAAGCGGTAGCGATATCACGACGGTTTGTCGAAAGAAGGCAAGAGAGTGATAATGGTCGCGATGTCGCGACGTAAAGTTGCCAAGGAAGCCCGACGGAGAGATGGTAGCGATTTCGCTACAGCTTGGTGAGAAGGAAGCCCGACGGAGAAATGGTAGCGATATCGCTACAAATTGTGGAAGGAAGGCTCAGAATAGAAACGGTCGCGATATCGCGACAAGATGCTGCCAAGGATGTACGACCGGGAAGAGTGTAGCGATATCGCGACATGTCGCGATTTCGTGACATGTCGCGTTTTTACGGCCGAGAAGGTGAGCAGGCGGCATGCAATTTTTGTCGGGTTTTTCGTAGAGTGGCATTACAGAAGGCGCAGAGAGCGTGTGACACGTGGCATGCAAGTGTCAGGTTTGTAGGAGCGTTACATGCAACGAAGGATTTTAGGCGTTTTGGCATTAAACATGGAATAAAGACAAGGAAAAGGCGAGAATTCGAAGGGTCACATGCAGGAAGGTGAAACGAAGCGACCAGGGAGAATCGAAGAGCCACGCTAGACAGGATAAATCCAGAAGCGCAGATTGAAGGAAGGGTTGGAAATTGTCGATTGCAGAGTTGCAGAGACAAGAGCTTCGTGCTATTCTGGGCCTGCACTTGGGCAATTTCCTTCTTTTTTGTTCTGGAATATTTATGCCTGGAACATTCTTTGAATGTAATTGACATATCATTTAATACAAAATACAGAGTATTGGCATCTCATTGATGAGAAAGAAGGAGTCATTTTGTGCATGCATGATTTAATGCTTTATCTTTCATTCCAGATTTCTGAGGCTTTTAGGTGAAGTTTAATGCAAGTGTGCTTGGTTGCTTCATGCGAATGCCTAAGTCTGGAATTACAATAGAAACCCTAGAGACCAAGTAACTAATTTATTTGGATTGTGCGAGTTTGCAGGTTCATTGGATTAGGTTGCATGCATAAAACCTCAGTATCTTCGGTTTCATCAAATTGATGGCAGCATTCTGACTATAGTTTAGTTTCTCTGCATTTACTTTTCTTTATTTTTCAAACCCTTGCTTTATTTTTTTGCAATTTAATTACTGTATCCAAATTAATAACTGAAAATCCTTCAAAAATCCAAGATCAATGTATATTCATTCACTTTGAGTCCACTGTAAATTCAAATTAAATAAACCATCAGTGCCCCTTGTTAACATCCACTTGCAAACCCTAAGATATTCCCTGGCATTTCATTTGAACAGCATTATTTAAGCATAACAGAACCTTGGAGAAAGTTATTTTCTTTGCAAGCAGAGGATTTTTGGACTTAGATCCTACCGGAGAGTGTGCTTTCACAACTGGGTGAAAACACCACTCAATAGGTATATATAACGTAAACGCACTCTGAAAAGAGGTCGGCTCTTAGACATTTACAAGACTAAATGTATGTACTTTGAATACAAGCAATATAATTACACTTCTATTTGGCTTTTGGTTCACAATGTGCAAATGTATGTGTTAACATTTCTCACTTCTATTCACATTATTGAAATATAGATTATGTTTTTTCTAAAATTTGGACTTACGTAAAACATAAATCATATTGCTGGAGTTGAAATTTGATATATACATGTGTTAGATGGAGATCTAAATCACATTGGGAAATTCATGATTTTTGCATGGAGATAATATTAAATGCTTTAACAAGTAAATTATATGTGTTCATATTAGTTGTTGTTTAATATGTACCATATTCAAGCTCTAGCCTCGGCTATATTTCCCCTTCTTTCAGTTCCATTTTCCCATAAAAACCATTAAGGAACTAGCCTCCTCTGGATATTAGATGAAAGATCTAACGACTAGTTTCATATATTCAATGTCGATAAAATCAAGGCGTAAATAACAACCACAGGAATATTTTGTTCCAACAGTTTTTGGCACACCTGGTGGGACCCTAAATCCCATAATATTCTATAAGGTTTGGTTTTTGCCTTTGATATTTAAAATCCAAATCAAATCACCTGGTGACTCTGTCCGAAGGTATAGACCTAAGAAATACCTTATCTATTTATCTGGTTAAAAAATCATGATTATTTACTTATATGATAACCAGATCTAAAGCATGAAACTTAGAAGAACCCATTGAGTTCTTTGAGTTACATCTTAGTAGCCTAAAGGTGCATCCAATCTGCTAGATCCAATACACCTGCTACTAGTATTACCACCCTTGTACCCTCTGTTTTGTCTATTTCTAGTATTAATCCATTTTTAGTGACTACCAGTAGTTCTATAATATAGGCAAGTAAAGTTGCTACAATGGTTGCTCCTCCACCAGCTTATCTCACATGGAACCACATGGGTCCACTAAATTTAGTGGCTCAAAATCTAATTCCTACAGCAACATTGAAGGCATTGCCTTCATATGATGAAACAGGTAAAACAACATATGAACATTGTTTAGATGTTGCAATTTTGGTAGCAACTTATAACATCACTCAGGAAGACGTAATGATCAGATTGCTAGTGATTTCCTTAAAAGGAAAAATGCTCTATTGGTACAAAGCACTTCCTCCTCAAATAATCATGACCTGGGCAGAGCTCCCTGGTAAACTTGTTTATGAGTTCAATCAACATGGAGATTTGTTCTCCTTACTCAGCTAGTTCACCATTATAAAGAAACATCCTTAGGAGGAGATTGTTGATTTTAATATTCAATTCAGTCGCACCTAGGAGAGATTTCCCACGGGATTGAAACCAACCATTGAGAAAGTAGTATATTATTACTTAAGAGCTTTTGATACAGATATTAGTATGATAATACGAATGTCATGAATATTCACTTTCCTTGTCATTTATCAAAAAACTTCTATAGTAGAAAGATATCTTATTGCCATAGGAATATATCTGCCTAAAGCAATAATGCCTATTTTTCCCAATATTTCCCAAGCTCTCAATGCTAATTCTTCCAGTGCTTCTCATTTTCCAAACACATCTCTCCCAAAATAGAATGGGCCACATTCCATTCCTACCATACATATGCCTCATAACTCTCCAGCATTACCTCCTATTCCTACAATCCCTGCATTACCTGCTCCACCGCCTCAGTCAGTCCCTGATAATAAGATCACTCTTATACTGGATACAATGAAGAATATAGCAAATGATATGACTTCAATGAAAAAGAGAGAAGCTGAGAGGAATTTTCAACCAAAAATGTTTCCTCAGATAATAAGAGATGTAGCACAGTCAAGTAACAAGGAACAGGAAAGATCAAATGTCATTTATACAAATGAAACAAAAGAAGTTTTTGAGCCTTCTACAAATTCTAATTACTGGTGCACCACGTGTAATGATCCACATGGAGAGAGTTTGTGTATGATCCATCAACATTATGTACAAAGTATAGTTGTTGATAAAGTAGAGAAAATCATGAAAGGTCATGTAAATATGATTAGAGAAAACGACCACAACTTCATGATGCCCATGGCAGAAAAAGTTGTAGTTCTAATCAGAATGGGTAAAAAACCTCTGCAGGTAGATCCTAAGGAACTTCAACCTTTAAGTTTTCCTCTAGCTCCCAAAATGGCTCCCAAAGGGAATTTTCCTTATGAGAAATCTTAGATTCTAGCCAAAAGCCAAGGGCAAGAAATACATAAAGAATTTACTCCATGAAAATAAATTGAAACTCAAGACCAAGCTAAGGAGAGGTTCATATTCCCTTCATTAACAAAAATGCAAAGGACCAAAGCTACCCAGGGATACATAAATAGGTATGATACCTTCATCAAGGAAAGAGAAAGAATTATCGAATCTCCTACATTCAACATAGTTGAACAAATGAATAAGACTCCCTCAAAGGCGAGTATGTATGATGATCTTCAATTCCCTGGTCAAATTGATCTCCTACAAGAATCTCTAAAGACAATGAAAGGTAAAGGTAAAAATATTTCCCCTTAAAATACAGTCCAGGAAAATCTAACATCTGCTACTGGAAAGAATAGACCTCCTCCTTTTTATTTATCTCTTCAAATGGAAGGATGGATGGTTCACAACTACATGATAGATTCAGGTGCTGCTACTATAGTAATTCCCAAAGCAGTATGTGACATTATGGGAATGGAATACACTAGGAGTAATCCAGGTGTCCTACAGTTGGATGGCACTCTAGTAAAAAATGTAGGGGTAATTAAAGACATTTCCATACAACTTCACAGGATGCCCCAAATGGTGGTTATATAAGAAGTAGTCGTGGTAGATTTGGCACCATACTTTGGTATGTGCTTATCTAGAGAGTTCACTGCAAAAATAGGATACCTATATCTGGATTACTCACATTTCGAAATAACTTTCAAAGGTAGGAGGATTAAGATATTTAATGAGAAACCATCTACTTTTCATGTAGAAAAAATAGGGGACACTAACACCATGAATATAATGATGAAAGAAATTAAAGAAGTGGATCTAATGGAAGAGACATTAGAATATATTCAAGCAGAAGATCAATTTTCTCTATAGGATTTAAATTCCATGGTAGAGACAGAAATAGGAAGTTATTCCATTGAAAAACCAAAAAAATAATCGACACTTACTATCAAAGAAAATAACTCTACTAATCAGATGTGGAAGATTTTCTTTGATGGAGCTAGGTGTAAGAATGGAGCTGGTGCTGGAAAAGTTTTGATTTCTCTCACAGGAAAAGAAAGAGTTTTCTCTTACATGTTGACTTGGAGCTGCACCAATAATGCAACAGAGTACAAGGCACTTTGTTTAGGATTGAAGAAAGCTAAAAAAATTGGAAGTAAAACATCTACTCATTTATGGAGACTCAAAACTTATTGTGAATCAAGTCACAAATAATTGTATCAATAAAAAACATTATTTAAAAGCTTATAGAAATAAAGTATGGGATCTCTTAGAAGACTTTGAAGCTCTAAATATGAAGTCTATTCCTAGAGAACATAATACCCATGCAGATTTATTGGCATCAGTGGGAGCTAATTTTTGTCTTGTCAGTAATGTTATTCAGAAATCCAAGACGTTTAGACTCATATATAGACCTTTAGTTCCAGATAAGAATGTTTTTTGTCAATTTTTTGAAAATTATGAGCAAATATTAGATTTTTTAATCTATGAAATGAATTTTTTGAGTGACAGGAATCTGCAAGATGAAGAAGAAGAAGATATGATTCAGTTAAAAAATAATCATATCCCTAAGGGACTTATCACCCTTGAGAGTTTGTTTGATAACAATGATAGGGCTATAGGCCATAAAATAAAATTTGATAAACACCGATATAAATAAGTGGAGTTAGAACCGAGAAATATGATTAAAGGAGGGGTTAGTTGTATAGAAGAATAATTGAACCAAATTAGGGAATTATGCAAGAAAATTCATGATATCATAGCTTGGATGTATAGTCATATAAAGGTTTACAGAAAAGATATTATCCAACACACTATTAAATTAGAAGAAGGAGCCAAGCCTTTTAGGCAAAATTAGAGACCGATAAACCCAAAGATAGAGTCTTTGATGAAGTAGGAATTGCTAAAACTTCTTCAAGCTAAAATAGTGTATCCTATTAAATATTCTACCTGGGTAGCAAACTTGGTACTAGTCAGGAAGAAAAATGGGAACATTAGATTGTGTGTAGACTTCAGTAATTTAAACAGAGCATCACTCAAATACCATTACCATCTTCCTCAGATTGATCAAATTTTACACACAGTTGCAGGGGTAGAAAGGTTTTCTTTACTAGATGGTTTTTCAGGGTATAACCAGGTATGGGTCAGATATGAAGATCAATTCAAGACCACTTTTACCACAAAATTGGGTACATTTTCCTATCAGAGAATACCTTTTGGTTTATCTAATGTCGGAGAAAATTTCCAAAGAGCAATGGATGTAGCCTTTGGTGAAATTACTAGCAAAATTATAGTTATTTATTTAGATGATATGACTATCTTTTCTCATCATGAACGAGATCATATAACACACATTGAACAAGTATTTGATAAATGCAGAGAATTTGGAATATCTTTGAACCCAAATAGATCCATATTTGTTGTAGAAAAAGGTATCTTACTTGGTCATGTCATATCTAAAGCTGGATTAGAAATTGACCCTGATAGAGTGAAAGCACTTCTAGAACTGTCTCTACCAATTAATAAGAAAGGCTTGCAATATTTCTTTGGACAAATAAACTTTGTGCAAAAAAAATTTGTAGATTTTGCACAGATTGTTAAACCAATGACTAAATTATTGAAAAAATATGCACCTTTCAAATGGACTGATACAAGGAAGAATGCTTTCAGGAAAATCCTAGAAGAGATAGCACAAGCACCTGTACTGGTTAATCTTGATTACTCACAAGATTTTATTCTATATGTTGTTGGTGAACAAGAAAGTTATGCTGCAGTTATTACAAAGAAAGGGATAGATAATGAAGAGAGACCCATAGCTTTTATGAGCTCCACCATGCACGATCACGAGAAGATATATAATTTTATTGAAAAACAAGTGTATGCTATATGTTGAGTGGTATTTTCACCCAATTGTGAAAGTACACTCTCCCTTAGGATTTGGGTTCCAAATACCCTCTTGCAAATAAATTAAATAAACAACTTCTCCAAGGTCTCCGTTGTATTAGCATTTGCATATGTGTATTAGTAATCTCAAATAAAGATATTCAATTTAAATGCTTGGAACACCTTAGTGATTGCAAGTAAATGTAAACAAAGGGCAATGTTGGTTTATTTCACCATGAAACTTTAGTGATTGTTCATTGTTTTTTGGATTTTGAAAATTTTTAAATGTTTATTTTAATGCCTAAAAATTTAAAATAAGTTAAAAATTTTGGAAAAATAAAATACAGAAAAATGAAAATGAAATGCAGAAAATTGAAAAATAAAATGCATTGAGTATGATGCTATCCTATTTTGACAAAACCGAAGATGTGAGGTCTCCATGCATGCAACCTAACCTATTGGACTTGCAAAACAAGCACAATCCCCATAGACTAAGTGTTGGTTCCTAGGGTTTAAAATAAATTTCAGGTTCAAGCATTCACATGAAGCAACCAAGCAAACTTACATTAACTCCATCTACAAACTTGAAATCTGAAAAAGAGAAAAGAAATAGACATTAAATCCATAGCATGCGAAGAGAATCTCCTTCTTTCTTGCCCTCAAGATGCAAATTTTTAAAAACTTCTACATTAAAAATGTGTCATTTTATAATAGAAGAATTTTTGGTTTTCCCAAACCAGTCAATGGAAGAAAAACGACTCAAACATGTCCATAATGGCCCTCTCGCCTTCAAATCTACAACTCTGCTCGCAACAATTTCCAACCCCTCAAAACATCCTTGCCTGGCGTATTTAAAACTTTTTAGGAAGCTTTTCATTTCATTTTCCAATGGTTGTTCATTTCACCTTCCCTTGTGCATGCGTGCATTTTGGTTTCCAAAAAACTTTTCGTTTCTATTTTGTGGCCCTTCGTTTCATTTTCTCCACATGGGCTTGCGTCCGTTTCCTTTCATGTGTAATGACCATATTAAATTATTTCAAATCATTAAAGATTCCTTATGTAACATTTTGTCTTATTTACTAGATTTTTTCCTTATGTCCACGTCACTATGCAGGTCTGTTCCCTTGGCAAAAATTGGACATGTCGCGAAATCATGACACTTCTTGTTTCTCTGCTTGCCTGCCCCTTTTGAATCGTGAAAATGCAACATGTCATGATATCGTGACACTTTTGCCTCCTCGCTCTCTTTTGTTGATTTTAGCCATGAAAATGCAACATGTCGCAATATCGTGACACTTTTTCTCTTTTGGCCACGACGATGCAACATGTCACGATATCACGACACTTTTTCTTTTTTGGCCGCGACGATGCAACATGTCGCGATATCGCGACACTTTTTCTCTTTTGGCCGCGACGATGCAACATTTCGCGATATCGCGACACTTTTTCTCTTTTGGCCGCGATGATGCAACATGTCGTGATATCATGACACTTTTTCTCTCTTGGCCGTGATAGTGCAACATGTTGCAATATCATGACACTTTTTCTCTTTTGGCCGTGAAAATGCAACATATCGCGATATCGCGACACTTTTTCTCTTTTGGCCGTGACAATGCAACATGTCGCGATATCGTGACACTTTTTCTCTTTTGGCCACGACAATGCAACATGTCATGATATTGCGACACTTTTTCTCTTTTGGCCGCGATGATGCAACATGTCGCGATATTGCGACACTTTTTCCTCCTTTGGCCGCGATGATGCAACATGTCACAATATCATGATACTTTTTCTCTTTTGGCCGCGACGATGCAACATGTCACGATATCGTGACACTTTTTCTCTTTTGGCCGCGACGATGCAACATGTCACAATATCGTGACACTTTTTCCTCCTTTGGTCGTGACGATGCAACATGTCACGATATCGCAACACTTTTTCTCTTTTTGTTCTCTCCCTTTGCTTTGGACCATGAAAATGCAACATGTCACGATATCGCGACACTTTTTTCTCCTTGCTCTCTCCCTTTGCTTTGGACCACGAAAATGCAACATGTCGCGATATCGCGACACTTTTTTCTCCTTGTGGTGTTTTTCTTTTTCTTTGATCTTTAGCATATGGGCCACTTCGGTCTTCTTGGAAAACATGCAAAAAAATGTGGGTCCCCAATTTTGGGGTACGTTGTGGAGCAGCCACAACAAATGATGACTCTGCTGGGAAATGCTCTTGAGCATTTCGATGAGAACTCAACCTGAAAACACACGGACTCAAATACAAGCATCAAGAAATATCCCAAGAATGAAACTAGATGAGAAATACATGAAGCATTAGAATTATTAAGCATCAGCTCGGTGTGTGCAATGTGCTTCATTCCCTATCGTTTGAAACTCGTTCAACTTTCCATTGTCAGTTTCAATTATGATTCGTATGCAAGGCTATGAATGATTTGTGCAGGATTTGACGTATGACAACTATGTTAGAGATATAACAACTTGCTTTGCAAAGGCTCAGAATTTCTAGTATCATGAACAAACATATTAAAACTGTCAAACCCTCTTAGGACCAAATATAAATATACTGAATTAATTTACTAAATCCCAAAGTTGGTTATGTGTCACTACCATCTTGAACCCATGTGCAAGCGTAGGTGAAATCAGATCTTTGGGTAATAGGATTCCCAACCTAAGCGAGATGGGAATTTAACCCTATCATTACTACTCTAATCTGGATTTCATTATGTCATCTTGAACAAAATGATTTAACCTATTATGGATGAAACTATCAGGCTAGCCTATCCATTTGAGCAGTCAGTGGTCTTGCTTTTAGACAAGACGTGTTGCCACGCATGAGCATACTCCACTGCCAGTCAGGCGTCTATAGACCCGATGGAGATTAACCCCATAATCCATGATTTGGCTCTACTTTTTATTTCTTGGACCTTGGGGATGACTACCCATCCTTACAAGGGACATGTAGTATGATCCTTCCAATCCAATATTAATAAAGAAATGAAAAATAGAATGAAAAATATTTTCTTTGGAATTTCAAGTTCTTGAGTGGGCAAAATAGAAGCTTTGGAGAATCGGATTCTCAACCTAAGCAAGATGAGAATTAGACCCTATCCTTACTACTCCATGAAGGTCAAATCAGAGCTTTGGGGAGTTGGATCCTCAACCTAAGTTCGATGGGGATTTAACCCTATCCTTACTACTCTGATTTTAGGCTTTAAGCACTATGGGAGTAGTAAAAACCACTATTTTAAGGATTATGTTGCATAATAGGACAAACACGACATACTCCTTTTGCCTCACCTTTTCTTCCAAGTATGGTTTTTACCATTTTTCTCAAGATCCTCTTTAATATGTGTAGAACCTGCTTGGTTCAAGATAGTTCGGGCATCAGTTCCCAACCTTAGGATCCTTTTAATATATGTTATGTAATAACCCTAAGAGGATTCAACACCTTTTCAATGATTGTATATGAAATGAAGATGCAACTGAGATGAAATGTATATGCAATGTGGAATGTAACATGAGATGTGAATGCATTGCTCCTTTTGAAATGCGGATGGAGTATACCACCTACTTTGCCATAATTTATAAAACTGACAACTTCATGCATCACAAGTTCTAAACGATATTCTTTAATGTGTTTGCGATATTCATGGAGCTTTCTGCAATACAATTATGATGTTTCATATTCTCCTAGTCTTAGTCAACATTCATAAGGACCTAAGTTGACATCTTGTTTTTTTTTTTTAAAACAAACCAAAAGTGTCCAAAGGACCAACACACAACTTGAAACCAAAAAAAAAATGCAAAACCAACATCAAAACCAAAAAATCATATACAAATGTACAATATAATGCAAGATGGTGCAAAATTTTGGATTATCATTTTCCCGAATCCCAAACTTGATTGGAATTCTTTAAAAGATGTATGATGTGATACGCATACCAAGTTTTGTAGGAATCCAACAAAAACAAGATCAAACCAAACAAATAAACAAACTTCCACTTGCCCCTCTCACCATACCAATTTGGTTTAGTTTCATTAATAATCCTATGGTGGAGTTTCAATTTTTCATATTGATTAGACAATCATTGATATTCAATTCCTTTATGTCTATTCTTTAAGATGTCCATTCCGAACTTTGATTCATGGTGTAGAAATAATCTTTCATTTTCATTCAATAAAGCCATAACATTAATAATATTTGAATCAAACCATTCATTAGGCAAATCTTCATTCGAATTTTGCATGGTGAAACCAAAAAGGTGAGATTTTACCTTTGGCATGTTTTCATTTGACTTTACTTGAAGAGTATTTGAAAATTCCTCTTTTCTCTCATGACATTCATCATCATGTAGCACTTGTTCTTTCTCCATGACTCATTTATCAAAGGCACCAAACTTAGGTACCCAATTGAAAATATGTCCATCCCTTTCAAACCATAAGTCTTGTCTATCTAGGGGTGGGTTAACTAACACATTTCCGTGATCAATCACTTGGGTTGTTTTGGGTAACATGAGATTTTCAATTGGATCATCAATGATATCAAACCCAAATGATTTAGGTTTTGTAGTTTTCTCATTTTGAAATGGCATAATCATTGTAGCACAAGTAAGTGGATCAAGATTTTCAATTTCTTTTCCTCCAAAGGAATCTAAAGCAAATGACTCTCTTTCTTGATTCATGGTTGTAGAATCCTTATCATGTTCCAAAATTTGATGAGATTTGAATTCCTCTTCCAAAACTTTCTCAAATTGTATAGGATTTATAGTATCCTCATGTGAGGAAGCAATTGAGTTATCCTGCATATTAATTGACACAACAAGTTTATTAGAAGATTTAGATTGATAATATTCTTCCCATTTCTTCCACGAATCATAGTAATCATCCTCCAAGTTCAAGTTGTGATGCTCAAGTACTTATTCTTCATATTCTGATTCATCAACATGTTTCTCACCCCATTCATCTTCACCTTCCTCATTCCCACTCTCTTGATGATATAGAGTTTCCACCACCAAAATGTTGTCCTCACCTTGTTGATTTTGGGATGGACCCTTATTTGGCACAAGTTCCAAATCATCCACTTGAGCTTGGAGACAATGGGTATACCTAGCAATTTCGGGACAATTCCTTTCATTACGTTCCTTTGTATTATGCAATCTACACCCCTTTTCCCATGCAAAATCAGAAATATTAATAATGGAACTAGAGTGACTTGGTCCTACAAAAGTATCTATCTGATTAGAAATAGGGGAAGGCACACCCCCATTGTTTGGCTTCGTATTCCACTGTCTCCCTCTATTGTTGGATTTTTTATTTGGGTGAGGGGCATGGGATTCATACTTCTATTTTTGAACCAAATCATTACTCAATTTGTGAACTATATTTTTGAGCTCTTTAACCTCTAAATAAATCTCTTTTGGTTGAGCTATGTTATTGCTAGTCCCAGTAGGATTTGCGTAATTGGTGAGATCTTGACTTAACATTTGAGTTGGATTTTGAGCCACTTGATTTGCGTAGGGATTCACACTTTGAATCAAAATTGGATTGGGTGTGTAAGCGGGTGTTGATGAATATAGTTGTTGATAAGGCAAAGCATTTATGCCTGATATTTGTGGTGCCATGATCTGATTCATCATAGGAGCTTGACCATATGGACCATATTGTCCTACCATAGGCATCTGGGATAACCCATAACCTTGTGGTGTCATTTGTTGTTCAATGGTCATAGCTTAATTGTAGGCTAGAGCAAGCATGGTAACTTGAGTATTTTGCCTTGCAAATATTTCTGTCATATGATCCAATGCCCCAAAATATATTTGCAAAGCTATTGCGGGATCAATGGCAAAATGTCGAATTGCTCTATTATAGCACTTCTGAAATCTCTGATTAAAAGTTCAGATTGGCTCACCCTGGCCTCTTTTGCATGTAATAAATTTATTATAGATGATTGTGGGATCTAATGGTGACCTGAATGAAGAACACACGCTTATACTGAGATGGGGGGGTGAACAGTATAAGACATATTTTTACTTTTTTCTTTATACTTCAAAATAGTAAAGCAATATACCCAAAGTAATATCAAAGCAATGCACAATATCATCCACAAAGTGACACCAATTTTAACATGGTTCACCCAGAATGGCTGGGCTACGTCCATAAAATTTTTCTCTAAAAGTTATCTCAAAATTCTTTGGGAATCCTTCCCAATTACAATGTTTATGATCCTCATCCCAAAGGAGATACCTTCCCCAATCTAAATTTATGAGCCTCTGCTCAAAGGAGATACCTTCCCCCAATCTAAATTTATGATCCTCTGCTCAAAGGAGATACCTTCCCCTCTGCTCTGGAAATGATCCCTCAAAAGATCAATTGCCTCTACCTCTTGCCGACACGTGGAACTCCTTTCCACCGAAGACCTCCTGTCCTCAATGCTTAGCCTAAGAGACCTCTACCTTCTATGATCATGTCCATAGTAGCTCAGCAACCTTTACCAAACACAGTCAGTCGGTCTAGTACAAGTCTTCCTCTATCTATAATATCTGTCCAACTCTTGAACAAATCAATCCTCTGTCCACAAGCCTTCTCAAAGACTTGCCAAATCTATCCTCAAGTTCTCTAATAGAACCAATGTACCTCTGTCCTCAAGTTCTCTGATAGAACTATCAATCTCAGCTCACAAGTCCTCTGCTAGGACCTGTCCAAATCTGCTCACAAGTCCCCATCGAAACCTGTCCAAAACTGCTCATAAGTCCCCACTGGAACCTGTCCAAAACCACAGCAAGCTCACCAAGAAAAACTTGCTTAGCATGAACCCACAAAGAAAATTGTTAGAGACTCAATGTGATTCATCAACCTCATAGAAGCATAAAGAGAATTGTTAGAGACTCAATATGTTCTATACTTAAATCCCAATCTCAATCTCAACTCAATCTCAATCTCAAAAGAATAAGATAGATGTAGTATGCTTTTCTCAAGAATATGAAACACAACCCAATAATTGCCAACCATGCAATATCTCATATAACAATGATACTCATGTTCTTTCCACAACCAATATATTTTCTCAACCAATTAGTGCTTTAACAACAATGCTTATAGACAAGGTTTAACCAACATCATTCAACTCAAAATTAACCTTGAAGCATTCAACCAATCATCACAAGAAAAGGAAACAAGTATAAATCCTTTTCCCTCCAAAGATATTTGAACAAAACAGCCACCAACACAATATCACCAAATGCAAAGAATAACTTGTTCAAATCAACTCAATGGAGTAAGCCCAATATCATGAATAAAGTAAAGCAATAACTTGATCAAACAACCTCTATGGAAGCAACTCAAACATCAAACTCAAAACAGCCAACCAAGGGTTCCACCAACTCAATGCAAGTAGCTAGACTCACAAATATAAACCCTAGTGCACAAATATTCCACTATCTCAAACAAAAAATTATGCATTCACCAAAAAATCTCCTTAAGGATAACAATGCATAAGTAGTCTTCAACAAACCAAAAAATAGGATTTACACCTAGCCAAAGGATACCTAGTAGAATACATTTTCACTCCAACCTTATTTCGGAAAACATACACCAATCATACTCATAAGAAGAATGTGCCCATACCTTATTGGAGTAGAAGATAATTGAACCTTCAAGCTGTCACCACACACAACTCTCAAACTTCCAACCAAGTTAGGGTTAGAATAAAAAGAAATGAGCAATAATATAAACTTCCTTTATTACACCTTTTAGCTCCACTTCTTTAAACATCAATAAAATAATGTCAAAGCAAAATATGACAACTTAACCTTATACCTCCATCAATTATATTTGCCAAGTCAACTCAAAATACTCCAAGAAAATAATAAAAGATATACCTTGGCCAACCTTAGTTCTCCATCCTTTGGAGAAAATGAATAACACCACCACAAATGCTAAAGCGCTTTCATTGCTGTTATCCTCGTGCATCACGACCAAGACGAAATTGCCCACAACATGGGTCAAACTTGGCACCTCTGCCCAATGCTTCTTCACTCAACACACCACCACCATTGGAGCACAAGTGCCCAATGAAAAATATAATGTAATCCTATGTGTTGTCTTCCTTCAATCGCCAAGGATTTGAAAACGTAAACATTTTCCTCAAGCCACCACCATCATCATGAGCGCTGTCCAAAAACGTAACTCCCAAAAAACATAGTTCGTAGTCTTATCAAATGTCAGAGAAACGCAATCTTCCAGACGTCAAGCGCAAGAAAATCTTAGGCAATTCAATATGGATGGACAACGAAATACAGCAAAAAACATCGCTTTTACGGAGGACACAGAGCTACGAAATTGCATCGATCGAAGGTGCCCTTAATTTAGAAAATCATCCCCACTTATATAGCCATTTCTCCTTAATTGTTTGATGTTGGCACTCCTCCAACGATGGCAACACGTCGGCGAATGAATTCTTTATGTGCGTCACTTAAGGGTTAAAAGACCCTTTAATAATAATTAAAATAATAATTATTATTATTTTATTAATAATAAATTAAACTTAGACCTTTGTCAAAGGTTTGAGTTAATTTAATTATTAATAATAAACATGGACCTTCAAGGTTTTTCAAGAAGTAAAAACCTTTGCATTAAGTTAAGCTTGGTTTTAATAAAAACCCTTAATGAGTCCAAATGGTTTTAAGAAAAACCTTTAACCTTGTCACCATGGTTTTAATAAAAAACCCTTTAACATTATGAAGCTTCTCAAGATATTTTTGACATCACACTCTTTTTGATATCAACACAAAAATGCCTTTTGACATCAATGACAACTTATACACTTGAGCAAAGGCAATGTACCCAAAGTACCCAAAATTGCCAACACCGAATTGATTGAAAAAAGCATCCTCCATTTGCATCCATGACGTAATGGAACCAGTAGGTAAGCAAATATACCATTCATAGGCCACTTGGTCTAGGCTCATGGGGAAGAGTCTACAAGCCACATCTTCATATTGAACTTGCAACCTTATCAAAACATCCCTATAGGCCTGAATATGTTCTTTTGTGGTCCTTGGGCCATCCGGTTTGTATTTGGGCAAAAATATCTCTATATTCTTAGGGATCTCGTGAATATCCCCTACAATATTCAAAGGAATGTTATGGGCTTCGTATCGAGGAGGTGGTGGAGGTTGGGCCATTTGATTCAAAATCGATGATGATAACCCTACAAGAACCGTGTAAATGGTACTGATAATTGGTACACTAGTGGAAAATGACACCACCGATGCAAGTCCACTAGATGCGCCTGAAACAGAAGGATCTTCTATAACAAGAATATCTGGTGGGACCACAATTTGCTTGGTTTTATTCCTTGGATTCCTATGAGTGAGTGAGAGGCTTTGGAATATGGTGTCCTCAATTGTTTTGGACCTAGCTACGATGCGATGCGGTGGGTCCAGCTTGTAAATGAAATTACCCTACAAAACCTGACAAAACTCTCAATACCTCAAAGAAAACCTATGACACACAAAAAATCTTGCAAGTAATGAAATTCAAAGAATAACTTCAAAATTAATTTGTTAGTCGTGAATGAAAGAAGGAACCATGACAAAGCAATATTCTAAAAATGTAAATTTTTGATTCACCAGATCGCATATGCACAAGTGAAGAGCATACTCCTAGTGTTGTAGGATTTTTGATTCACAAGATCACATTACACGCAAGTGAAGAGCATAATACCGAAAACAAATACATTTTAGACAAAAAATAATTCCTTACAAATAAGCATGAAATTGACTAGCAAATATCAAACATGTAACGTATTAATAATCATGTCAGCATCAACCAAGATATGTATCCATTAAAATCAAATGAAAGTAATTGCATGGAGACAACCTCGTTAGTCAAGACCAAAGTTTTTCAAAATCAAATCAAAACACATTATTCTTGTATGAACAATCAAAAGCGTTAGAACAATGCATAGTGATTCATATCCTCCTTTTAACACTACAAGGTTGTGTTGTTAAAAGAGAGCTAAAGATAATAATCAATAGGGCATGAAATATTCAAAATTTAAATCCCTATAGCATTTAAATCACTCTGAAATAAAACAATTCAGGCCCTCCTTCTAGCGCCAATATGTTGAGTGGTATTTTCACCCAATTGTGAAAGTACACTCTCCCTTAGTGTAGCACCCTAAAATTGGCACAGTAAACCTTAGCAAATAATTAAAATTACCTTAGTAATAATTCAAATTCAATTTTAACCCCGAACCGCCCGTTAACCGCCTGTTAAACAGCTTTCCCCATTTTTTGTGCCATTTTTAGGATTTGTTGTGACCGTTGGATGATATCATCTCCGATCAGACGATATCGCCTCAGATCGAACGATTTCTTCTGGAGCAGAATGCCCAGACGATCTCATCCCAAATTGATTTGTGCATAATTAGCCTCTGTTCCAACAACGTCTCTAATCTTGGCAAAAGCGTGTCTGCGTCGTTAGAGACCTCCCCTATTGGAGATCTTCCAGATTAGGATGATCTCCAACCTCCTAACCTCTCTCCTAAGCCTACTTAAACCTTAGGGACCCCCTTGACATCCCCCTGGCTAAATTTTCCTATAACTTGACCTTTGCGCGCATTAGAATACCCTAGATTACCATCTGCATTTGTGCTTTCCAAGTTTTCTTGCAGGGACCTCATTGATTTTCAGCCAGAGCAAGCTCAGATCATCGCAGACAATCCTATACAATCTTGGATGATCCCATCAAAATTTGAGATGATTTCGACTATAGTTTGCATTGGGGGCAATCAATGTCGATAGTTTGCACTTTTCCTATACTTTGCTATGATTTTATTCTGCATTTAGTCAGTTTTATTATTATTTATTGTTATTCTGCATCTTGGAGTTCACCCATGTAGTTTAATTGCATAACAAAATCATGATTAGCTATTAAAGCATCATAATTTACTTGTATTTCTATTCGAGATTATCTCATTAACATCCTTATTATTATTTCATATCATTTTCCTTTATCAGTATAGCTGCATTTTCTATATTTTGCATCTATTTCTCTATTTGTAGGTCTCTAATGAATTCATCTGACAAATTCATCAGATCTCAGACGATCTTGTCTGATTTTAGATGATCCTATCAAATCAGAGGCGATTTGGACTACTTCAAAAATTAGAATCTCCATCAGACATCCGAAATCAGGTATGGCTTTTCTCATCTAGCATATTCTCTATGTTTTATGTTTAATTCTATTTTCTGTATTTATTTAAATCTGTGTTTCATAATAGAACAACTTAGATTCATTTGGCCAAACCTAGGATTTGAATGTTTAAAGATAAAACTGAACACATTAAACTCATTCTCAACCTAGGCGTGGAGACTGCCACTAAACGTTTCCTTGTGAACCCCACCATCCGTCAAAAAATCATCTTAATACCCCTCCCCCGAGAGGCAGGACCTTCAAAGGGCCTCTTAGTTCGAGGTATTGTCCCATCCTTCCCACATCCCCCTTTCGGGCACGGATCCTTTAGCCTGAAGGTAAGGGTGTGGAAAATTTGGAACGATACATTTTGGTGAACCCAAAATGAAACTAAAACCTTTTGAAAACAAAAATAAAAAAACCAAAAACATAGATGCATTTAAAATCATTAGAAAACTACTAAATTGCACGTCATGTCTATATGGTAGCTCCTAAGAAAAGACTACCTGTCACTATAAATGTTGAAAACTAATTAGCAGCCATAGAAGTTAATTATGTGCTTAGTGTGCCTGAAACAGATAGAAACCAAATTTTGTGGAAATAACTTGATAGGAGGCTAGGTATTATTTCATCTAGATCAAAAAAACTTAGACAAATCAAGAGGTTTGCCTTAAACAGGATCCTGGATCCTCATCAACTCATTTTTTATCATGAACTTCAGAGAGCCTGCCATAGGTGGTTAGCTTATAGGAGAGCTCTTATGTCTTCAGAATTGTTCACCTTCGAGGAATACCTCGAGAATGCAGTTGTTATACACCAATTCCTAGGTCATGTAGAAGATCAAGAGGTTGTTCTTATAGATAGGGAAAGGTGGAGGAGAGTTCCTCGGGCTATATTGCCACAAACTTTATTTCTACCAACCAGAATTTGAGACAGATAATATCACTATAGCACTTTTTGTCAAATTCTTGAAAGAAAATTTTCAATTTGAAGAAGAACACTTCATGACTCCTGAAGAACTTGAGCCCATTAATGATATTTATAAATTGTTTATAGAAAACTAGATCATTGTTTTCATTATTATTATTTCTTGCATTTAGTGTGTTGTTTGTTATCTTTATAATATTGTTACAAAAACAAAAAAATAGAAAAAACAAGAAAAACCAAAATATAACAAAACCAAAACATTTTATTTTAAAATCCTATAGTAGGTATATAATTAAAATATATACCTCTTAAGATTTTTGCATATATATATATATATATATATATTTGCTGAAATCTAAGTTTAAGCACAATGCCTAGACTTAGGAATGGTAAACAAACTGAAGAAGAAGAAGAAGATTGGTTAGGAGACAAAACAAAAAACCCAAATGTCCTTCCTGAAGATTCAATTCCGGAAGGATAAACTCTAGAACAACCAGAATATGAGCTTGTTGTAGATGAACAAGAAGAAAATATTAAAGAGGAAGGATCCTCATCCCCTAGAATGGCTCCAGATGGAACTATTGCTTTTGATAACTTAGATCATTTCTAGAAATTTTTTAATAATAACATTGGTGCTCTTAATATGGCAGTTCGTATTGATAGAGGAAAAATTAGTGACACTCAAGCAGCCATGGAAGATATGTTTAACATGTTTAACATACACACTAATCCCTTGTCCTTTGTTGATCAAGAAAGTGATAAGGTTGGACCATCCAATAGAGATATGGTCACTATGATTCAGAACATGCAAAAACAATAGGTTACCCAACCCCCTAAGGAACTCGTTATTGAGCCTAAAATCATTCCCACACAAAATAAACCTTCATTCACTGCTTTATTTCGCCAAACTATTGATCAATATGCTTCAAATCCACAAAAACCTAAAATGAAGCCAAACACCAATTTTCAACAATCTGGGATACAACATAATACAACCTCAAGACTTCTTCATAACATCCTTCCTACCAACAATTTACACAATAGCAATATAGCGTATAATATTCATGTCCCTTCATCATATGTTCACACATCCCATATTAATACCCTACCGAATCAATATGGTGGGCAAACCAGTAATCTGGAAGCCATGGTGAAATAGTTAGCTTCATGCATGGACCAGATAGATCCCTACCATTCCTCGTACAATTATTGAGAGATGTGTAATCAACCTTTAGATCCCATAGTTGTAGCACAACCATACCCTAAACACTTTCCCATGCCCGTCCTGCCTATATATAAAGGAACTAAAGATCCCATAAAGCATCTTCGCATGTTTAGGATAGTATGTCATGATATATCACATGATGACTTGCTATTACTAAAAATGTTCCCAAAAAGTTTAGGAGGAATGGCATTAGAGTGGTACTATCAATTGCCCACTCATTCTTTGAGAAATTTTGAGGAAACAGCTGAATCTTTTGTCCATCAATTTAGTGCCTACATCGAGAGGCATGTGACCATTAAATATTTGTACAACTTAAAATAAGACAAATATGAATGTTTTACTGATTTCTTAGCTATATGGAGGCAATTGACAGGAAAACTGCACTTTGTGCTACCTTATAGGGAAATGTTGGATATTTTTATTAATAATTTACAAGAACAAATATCCTATGAGTTATCAACTGCTACCTTGACCACCTTCGATCAAGCTATAGACTTAGCTCGAAGGGTGGAAGATGCTCTCATTAGGATATGCCAGCTTAGGAAGAAAGATGATGAGAAAACATCCAAAAATCAGTACAAAAATAAACAAGTTGTAGGTGACGGAGTCACTGACAGCAGAAACATTGCTAATATCAATACAACGAAGACAACAAAAAAATTTATATTGAAACCTCCTGATAAACCTCCTTGAGAATTTACTAGACTTAATCAACCATGATAAAATATTCTACCCCAATTACTTGAAAGAGGTTTGATTCAATTACCAGCTATCCGGGAACCTGATCCAACTATACCCGGATACAGAGCTGATTTACATTGTGATTTTCATAGAGGACCTAGACACTCTACAAACTCTTGTAAAATATTGAAACATAAAATACAAGATATGATTGATAATAATGAAATGGAGGTGCAAGCCTTCCAACCTAAACAAAATGCTCCTAATAATGCTCAAAAGACAATTCCCCAAAATTAGAATCAAAATGCTAATCAATCATTAGATATATTTCAACATCCTTTACCAAAACATGGTAAAGAAGTGGCCAATCAAATTGAACATCATAATGTTCCCCCTCCTACCTAATATGTAGGGACTATTAGCGGACAATTATCTGTTCAAGATCCTCAAATATGTGGCACAACTTTATCCATAGTCACGACCAGGCCCCTACATAATATTCAATGTTGGCAATTTTGGATACCTTGGGTACATTGCTTTTGCTTAAGTGAATAAGTTGTCATTGATGTCAAGAAGCTTTTGAAGGAATTTGATTTGATGTAAAATAATTTGTTTTGATGAAGGTTCAGCATTACAGGTTCGAAAGAAATTAAGTTTGAAAAATGTCGCAATATCGCGACATGTCGCATTTTTGTGACTTAAGTAGGAGAGAGAAAGCTTTCTAGAAAAGTGTTGCGATATCGCGACATGTCACATTTTTGCGACTTACGCAGGTGAGAGAAATATTTTTTAGAAAAGTGTCGCGATATCGTGACATGTCGTAGTTTCACGACTCAAAGAGGAGAGAGAATGTTCGGAGTTAGAAATGTCACGATTTTGCGACATATTGCAAGGAAGGTTGAATGGATGGAAAAGTGTCACGATTTCGTGACATGTTGCAGGAGAGAGAGTCCGAAAGAAAAAATGTCATGATTTCATGACATAATGCAGGAGAGAGTCCGGGATAAAAAGTGTCACGATATCGCGACATGTCGAGTTTTTGCAACCCGAAGAAAAGAAAAGCGCTAAGGAGAAAAAGTGTCACGATTTCGCGACAAGTCAGAAGACAAAGTGGAAGCAAGATAAAGTGTCACAATTTCGCGACATGCTATAGATGAAAATGTTCCAAGTATGAACTATCATGATTTTGCGACATGCAGCAAAGGAAAGAGTCTGAAATGAGAAGCATCATGATTTTGTGACAGGTTGCAGAGAAGTTGTACGGAAGCTGAAAGCGTCGCGATTTCGTGACAGGCTGCAAAGAAAACGTACGAAAGCTAGAAGTGTCACAATTTTGTGAAAAATTTGAGGAGGAAGAGCTCAAAGGTGAAAGCGTCATGATTTTGTGACGTGTTTCATTTTCGTGGGCGTAATCCAGAGAAAAACACAAGGCAGCGAAAGTGTCATGATTTCGTGACATGTTTCGTTTTTCACTAGTGCAAGCAGACAAGAGTGCTAGGAAGAGAAAGTGTCACGATTTCACGACAGATTAATATGGTAGCATTCGGTTGGAGAAAGTGTCGTGATTTCATGACAAAAATAGAATGCAGGCCTTCTATAGGAGAAGTGTCAAGATTTCATGACAAAAGCAGAGAGGAAGGCTATGAAGATAGAAGTGTCACGATTTTGTGACAAAAATAGAAAGGAGGTCGACAAAGGGAGAAGTGTCATGATATCATGACAAAATCCAAAAGAAAGTTTACAGATGTAAAGGTGTCATGATATCACAACATGTAGTTTCATGGCAAAAGCTACAGAAGAGTTGCAGAGGCAGTGAGTCCGACAAAGTTAAATTCGAGCCGACAAAGTTTAGGGTTGTGCAGCCGACTAAGATCAAGGTTTTCATCTTGAAATTGTTAGTATAAAAGTATGGTTGTTTGGAGAGTTGTGAAGTGATTGAATGCATAGTTGAAGTGTGCAAGTTAATTCTACAGTACATAAAGAGAGAGTCATGTCGAATCAAGCTAAGTGCGAAGCAAGAATGCACAGGGAGCAAAAAAGTGCAAAGTTGTTGGGTGCATCATTTATGCGATGTTCGAAGATAGTGTGTAGGCCTTGATGGTTTTGGACAAATCATTGAGAGGGATTGTTGGATAGATTTGAGCAAGCTTTTGTTGAGCTTGTGGAGCAGTTTGGGCAGGTTCTAGTGAGAACTTGCAAAGCAGATCTGAGACAAGTCTTGGTGAAGACTTGGGTGAAGATCAAGCAAGCTTTAGTGGAAGCTTGTGAACAATTTCTATGAACAAGATTTGAGGACCAGTTGAGGACAGAGTTTGGTGTAGTTTTGAGGAAATTTGTGTTAGACCGAAGGACTATGTCTGGTGCAGATCAGAGAAAGATATTAAGGACATTTGTGCCAGACTGAAGGACTATGTTTGGTGCAGATAAGAGAAAGAGATCAAGAACATCAGTACCAGATCAAAGGACTATGTTTGGTGTAGATCAAAGAAAGAGATTGAGGACATTTGTGCCAGATCGAAGGACTATGTTTGGTGCAGATCAGAGAAAGAAATTGAGGACATTTGTGCTAGACTGAAGGATTGTGTTTAGTGCAAATTCGAGGACCAGCTTTGGAGGTGATAGAGTTGAGGACAGAGGTATCTAGCTAGAGTAGGGAGGAAAAGTGTCTTCTATGGATAGAGTTCCATTTGCTAAGGGCAACGGAGGCAGAGGTCTTCTATAGGATCACCAACCAGAGTAGAGCTAGGGGATTGGTGTCTCCTATGGGTTGGTACTCACAAACTCGAGATTAGGGGATTGGTGTCTCCTTTGAGTTGGTGCCCATAAACATTGTAATCGGGAAAGGTATTCCCAAAATTTTGATTGATAAAATTTAGTGAAAGATTTTATCCATGGATGTAGCCCAGCAATTCTGGGTGAACCACGTTAAAATTTTTGTCACTTTGTGGATGATTTTGTGCATTTCTTTGATATTTTTGTGGGTATATTGCTTTACTATTTTGTAATATAAAGGAAAAAGTAAAAATATGTCTTATACTATTCACCTCCCCTCTCAGTATAAGCTTGTGTTCTTCAATTGGTATCAGAGCGGGTGCCTTCGAAAAGTTTAATAGCTTGAAGGAAAAGCTAGCAAAGAACACAATGGATTATTCAAGTAGCAATGTAGCACCTATTCTTGATGGATCAGATTTTAGTCTGTGGAGTGCAAGAATGAAGGTTCATCTAATGGCACTTGGTAATGAGGTATGGGAAGTGATTGAAGATGAGTACACTATTCCTGCACATGGTCCTTATACTAAAGAAGACATGCTCCTACATCATAGCAATTCAAAAGCAATGAATGCAATCCTGAAAGGCTTACATAAAGTAGATCTCACCAAAGTGATTCATTGTAAGACAGCTAGTGAAATGTGGAAACAGTTGAAGGTGGTTCATAAAGGTGATGCAAATGTCCGAAAGGCCAAGTTGAGACACTTCAAAGGTATTTTTGAACAACTCTAGATGAATGATGATGAAAATATTAGTGACTACATGCTTCGTATGGATGAGGTTGTTAACTCCATGAAAGACTTAGGTCTTGAGCTTGCTGAAAATGATGTTTGTGATAAGATTTTAAGATCTCTTCCTAATAGATTTAGTGAAAATATTTCTTCTATTGAGGAAGCTAAAGATTTAGATAAGTTGAAAAAGGATGAGCTCCATAGTATACTTGTAGCATTTGAGTTGAGAACTCAGGTGAAGGTTGACATCAAGAAAGAGGCAGCTTTCAAAGCTACCAAGAAATCCAAGGGTAAACAACTTCAAGAGAGTGATTAGTCTTCTAGTGATGAAGAGGCATATTATAGCAAGAAATGCAAGTTCTCTAGAAATCACAAAAGCATAAAAAATATAAGATGTTTTAATTGCAGAAATTTTGGTCATTATGCTACTAACTATACTGTTTCCAAGAATGAAAGTGATGAAGAGAAACATGATTCTAAGAGCAAGGATTCTGAAAAGCACAAGTATCACAGAAAGAACAGAGATGAGCACAACAATCAAGGAAAGATGTATTCTCACAAGCACAAGAAGAGTTTCTACCTAGACAAAGCAAGTAAGTGTTCTAGTAGTGATAGTGAAAGTTCTTCAAGTGATAGTGAAAATGAGATGTTGTTCATATCAAAAAAAGAGAAAGAACCGAAACATAGATTCATTATCATGAAATGTCTTAGATGTGGAAATTTTGGTCACCTTGAGGATGATTGTAAAAATAATGATGTGGTTTCTAGTATGTATGAGGATGCTTTAGAAAACTATAAGGAAGATGCTTGTATGGTTTTTGAAAAAGGTAGCACCTCTAGTAATAAGAAATTTGAAAAAGGCTTTGATGATTCAGAAAGCAAACAAATAAAGGATCTTGAAAGTGAACTTACTAATGCTCTTAGTGTTTTGAAAAAGGAAAGAAAGAAGAATGCTAGACTCAAGGATAAGTTAGATGAATGTTGTATGGAGAGAGATGATCTTATAGAAAGTCTTGACTTCTCTATGGCTAAGATACAAGAACTCAAGGATGAGTTAGAGTCTAAAGTTCTTGAGTATAGTGAGTTAGAACAAAAAATGGCTTCTTTGAAAGAGGAAACTAAAGAGTACAAGGATAAGCTTTACAGGTTTCAAGATAGCTCCAAAAAGGTTAAGTCACTCATCAAAGGTCAAAGAAAGACAACGGATAAAATAGGCCTTGGTTTTGTTAAGGAACAAGCTGGAGAGTCTAGTAAGAGACTCCAAAAGGAAGAGAGTTCTGATGAGGAAAGTATTTCAGATCATGAGTCCTTGAATGATAGATGCACAAAAATAGAAAATGAAATTCAGAATGAGAAGAAGTTTTCAGGACCCAAGAGGTCGAATAAAGGAAAATTTCACGATAGATGTTTTGCGTGTCATAGGTTTGGTCACATGGCTACACATTGCATGGCTCAAGTGAGAAAGGTAAATGGCAATTTTAGAAGTGCTAGTTTATTTCAAGGGTATTGCTACTCTTGTCAACAGTTTGGGCACAAGGCTTGCAAGTTTAATTACAGGAATAGGTTTGATCAAAATAGGTTCGGCCAGAATAGGTTTGATTAGAACAGGTTTAGGCAGAACTGGCGGATTCAAAGAACAGGTATGCCTAATAGAAATAACATTGTTACTTGTTATAAGTGCAACAATGGAGGTCACACAGCTAGACAGTGTAGAGCTGAACTTCCAAGGTACAGGAATAGGAATAGTGGTATGAATAGGTCCAAGGATCAAGGCATGGATAAAAATAGGAATGATAACATGAACAGGAATAGTGACAAAAACAGGAACAAGAATATGGACAAAGAGTTCAAGAAAAGACCCGACAAGGAAGTTATACACGCTGATGATGATCAGTGCCTAATGGGAGTTTTACTCCCACCCCAAAATTAATCACCTCATCAGGAGGTGGGGGAGGGACTAATCTAAGAGGCTCATTCTTAGTCCCGAGCCCCAAAGGTGACCCTTTGCCATTGATGACAAATGGGGAGAGATATGAGTAAGGGGGAGAGCTTCAAGTGAAGAGGAAAGCTTCAAGTTAGGGGGAGCAAAACTTCAAAGGAATATTCTCAGTTGTTAGCACAGTTGGTTTCAGTTTTGGCTCATGAGATGTGTTTAGTAAAGGTTTGCCATCAATGACAAAGGGGGAGATTGTTGGCAATTTTGGGTACCTTGGGTACATTGCTTTTGCTCAAGTGAATAAGTTGTCATTGATGTCAATAAGCTTTTGAAGGAATTTGATTTGATGTAAAATAATTTGTTTTGATGAAGGTTTGGCATGACAGGTTCGAAAGAAAGTAAGTTTGAAAAATGTCACGATATCGCGACATGTCGCATTTTCACGACTTAAGCAGGAGAGAGAAAGCTTTCTAGAAAAGTGTCACGATATCGTGACATGTCGCATTTTTGCAACTTACGCAGGTGAGAGAAATCTTTTTAGAAAAGTGTCACAATATCGCGACATGTCACAGTTTCATGACTCAAAGAGGAGAGAGAATGTTCGGAGTCAGAAATGTCATGATTTCGCGACATATTGCAAGGAAAGGTTGAACGGACGAAAAAGTGTCGCAATTTTGCGACATGTTGCAGGAGAGAGAGTCCGAAAGAAAAAATGTCATGATTTCATGACATAATGCAGGAGAGAGATTCTGGGAGAAAAAGTGTCGTGATATCGTGACATGTCGGGTTTTCGTGACCCGAAGAAAAGAAAAGCACTAAGGAAAAAAAGTGTCATGATTTCACGACAAGTCAGAAGACAAAGTGGAAGCAAGATAAAGTGTCACGATTTTGCGACATGCTGCAGATGAAAATGTTCCAAGTAAGAACTGTCACGATTTTGTGACATGTAGCAAAGGGAAGAGTCTGAAATGAGAAGCATCGTGATTTCGCGACAGGTTGCAGAGAAGTCGTACGAAAGCTAAAAGCATCATGATTTCACGATAGGCTGCAAAGAAAATGTATAGAAGCTAGAAGTGTTACAATTTTGTGACAAATTTAAGGAGGAAGAGCTCAAAGGTGAAAGCATCATGATTTTGCGACATGTTCCATTTTCATGGGCGTAAGGCAGAGAAAAACATAAGGCAATGAAAGTGTCGCAATTTTGTGACATGTTTCGTTTTTCGCTAGTGCAAGCAGACAAGAGTGCTAGGAAGAGAAAGTGTCACGATTTCACGACAGATTGAGATGGCAGCATTCGGTTGGAGAAAGTGTCACGATTTCATGATAAAAATAGAATGCAGGCCTTCTATAGGAGAAGTGTCACGATTTCACGACAAAAGCAGAGAGGAAGGCTATGAAGACAGAAGTGTCACGATTTCACGACAAAAATAGAAAGGAGGTCGACAAAGGGAGAAGTGTCACGATATCATGACAAAATCCAAAAGAAAGTGTACGGATGCAAAGGTGTCATGATATCGTGACATGTTGTAGTTTTGCAATAGAAGCTACAAAAGAGTTGCAGAGGCAGTGAGGTCGATAACGTTAAATTTGGGCTGACAAAGTTTAGGGTTGTGCAGCCGACTAAGATCAAGGTTTTGATCTTGAAAGTGTTAGTATAAAAGGAGGGTTTTTTGGAGATTTGTGAAGTGATCGAATGTGTAGTTGAAGTGCACAAGTTAATTTTGTGGTAAACAAAGAGCGAGTCATGCTGAATCGAGCTACGTGCGAAGAAAGAACACATAGGGAGCAAAAAAGTGCAAAGCTGTTGGGTGCATCATTTTTGTGATGTTCAGAGATAGTGCGTAGGCCTTGATGGTTTTGGACAAATCATTGAGAGGGATTGTTGGACAGATTTGAGCAAGCTTTTGTTGAGCTTGTGGAGCAGTTTGGGCAGGTTCTAGTGAGAACTTGCAAAGAAGATCTGAGACAACTCTTGGTGAAGACTTGGGTGAAGATCAAGCAAGCTTTAGTGGAAGCTTGTGAACAACTTCTATGAACCAAATTTGAGGACCAGTTGAGGACAGAGTTTGGTGCAGTTTTGAGGACATTTGTGCTAGACTGAAGGACTATGTCTGGTGTAGATCAAAGAAAGAGATCAAGGACATTTGTGCCAGATCGAAGGACTGTGTTTGGTGTAGATCAAAAAAAGAGATCGAGGACATTTGTGCTAGATCAAAGGACTATGTTTGGTGCAGATCAGAGAAATATATCGAGGACATTTGTGCCAGACTGAAGGACTGTGTTTGGTGCAGATCAGAGAAATAAATTGAGGACATTTATGCTAGATCGAAGGACTGTGTTTAGTGCAAATTCGAGGACCAACTTTGGAGGTGATAGAGTTGAGGACAGAGGTCTCCAGCCAGAACAGGGAGGACAGGTGTCTTCTATGGATAGAGTTCCATTTGCTAAGGGCAGCGGAGGTAGAGGTCTTCTAGAGGATCACCAGCTAGAGTAGAGCTAGGGGATTGGTGTCTCCTGTGGGTTGGTACACAAACTCGAGATTAGGGGATTGGTGTCTCCTTTGGGTTGGTGCCCATAAACATTGTAATAAAGAAAGGTATTCCCAGAATTTTGATTGATAAACTTTAGTGAAATATTTTATCCGTGGATATAGCCTAGCAATTCTGGGTGAACCACGTTAAAATTGCTGTCACTTTGTGGATGATTTTGTGCATTGCTTTGATATTGCTGTGGGTATATTGCTTTACTATTTTGTAATATAAAGGAAAAATTAAAAATAGGTCTTATACTGTTCACCCCCCCCTCTCAGTATAAGCTTGTGTTCTTCATTCAAACTCCAGATCCTAGTGATGTAGAATCAGATACTGAAAGTGAAGTAGACATCACCTCAAATCAATCAAATAGTTCTAAAAATGAATCAGATCCTATTCAACCTATTACAGATGCTATGGTTTTGGAAGAACCATTTCTTAGAAGAGTTACTACTCGACCCTCTTCTAATTAGTTACTTTCTAATGAACAAGCCATAAACGCTCAACCAAGACCAGTGCAGCGTCTTCAATATAACATTGTAGGTACCATCGAAGTCGTTACCAGACAACAGGCTCAAAATTCTCAACAGGATCAAACTCAAAATGATGGATCACCTCCATTTATTTTGAAAAATCCCAATAAAGGGAATCATATGTCTAATGTTCAACCAAAACCTCCTTACAATATTAACGAACAATTATCCAATACTATAGCCAGAATTTCCCTTTTGGACTTGTTAAGATCTTCTCCTACCCATAGGGATGAATTAATGCTCACATTAAGCCAAATGATGGTACCTCAAAATATTCAACCTGAAGCCATGTCCAATACTATCATCACTCGCGAAGTCGATCGTATTGACTTTCGAGATAAAGATATACCCCAACATAGTCTACATAAGGATAACCCCTTATATATCATCGCCCTAATTGGAGATGTAGTTGTTAAATGATTCTTGATTGATAATGGTTCATCTCTAAACATATGCACTTTTGACTTTTACCAAAGATTTGGCTTTAGAAGTGATGAAATGAAAAGAACGGATATGATTATCAAAGCCTTCAATGATGAGACACAAAAAATGTGTGGAATCATTACTATACCCCTGCAAGTTGGTCCTAGAACCCTAGATTCAACCGTGTTTATTGTACATTACCCCACATCGTATAATATACTCTTGGGTCACCCTTGGATCAATGTGATGTGGGCTGTCCCATCAAATTTACACCAATGTGTTAAATTCAAATTTAAAAATCAGTTGGTCACTATTCATGGTGATCCTAGACCCTTTGATATGTGTGCCTTGGCAGAACCCGTTGGAGTTTAGTTTTGCCCTGCCCTGTCATCCACACATCCTAATTCTTATTTTTCATCTAAAAGTGTGAAACACACACCTACAAATTCATCCTCCATTAATTTCACCCCCATGTATAGCTCAACAATATTCTGAACAAACCATGCTAGAACCTCAAAAAGATCTTAGATCTACAACCAATCCTTCACGTTCCATCCCTATAATTTCAAAACCCATAGACCCATTTATTAACACCTCCACATTATCTACATCTATCATACCTTCCACATCTAAAGATATGGGAAATGATCCTTCTACATCTTATGCTCTTTTTGATGAACTCTTACCTGATTTATCTAAAATTCTTATATCAAAAAAAACAAATGCTTCTATGCAAGATTCACTTCTTTTAAATAATTTTTTGCCATATCCTCATACTTTGGGCCTCCCAAAACCTATGGAAAGTACTTACCAAGTTGGGAGTTGTGCTTTTATTTATAAATGATATGAATGGGGAAGAATACCCTGAAACATCAAGACGCATTGTGATGGATATGCTCGATGCTATTTTGCTAATGAATATATTAAAGCTAAACCTATAATGCTTAAAATGGGATATAAATGGAAAGGCTTGGGACCTTTCCAAAATGGTATGAAAGAACCTCTTGAGGTAGAACCATGGCCTGCCCGATGTGGTGTGGGCCTGTTTCCTAGTAAGGGTCAACCCTTCCCTTTTGAAGGTGATTATCAACTCATATGTTATCAAGATTATCTAGATAAACAAGGTTCTTTGTGTCCAAAGAATAATCCCTTTGCATGCAATATGCTATCCATAGCTTACCTTGAATTTATTGCTAAATCCGATGATGATTTGGAAGGAGATATTTTCCATGATGTCTCCGTTGAAGAGTTGTTACACAATGGTTTTTATTTTGATGGTTCTATACCTACTATAGCCTAACTTGAGGCCATGAATCCTCAAGATGAATTCTCCAAGTTAACCTTAAAATAATTACAACAATTTGGCGTCTCACCCGCCCCACCTAATTTTGAACGAGATCTACACATGGAAGTAGAAAGCATCATTAAAGTTAACATTGGAACTGAGGATAATCCTCACATAATCAGTATTGGATCATAATTAAGTCAAGAAAAACAAGATGAATACATTGCATTTCTTAAAGAATATGAAGATGTCTTTGCTTGGACATATGAAGACATGCCAGGTCTGGACCCTTCCGTAGTCATGCATCATCTAGTAGTCCATCCGGATGCTAAACCTGTTAAACAAAAACTTAGAAAAATGCATCCCAAAGTGGCCTTGCTAGTCAAAGGGGAGTTAGCAAAACTCCTGAATGTTGTTTTTATACAAGCTATTGATTATGCTGAATGGATCTCAAATGTAGTTCCAGTCACCAAGAAAGAAGCTACCAAAGTTAAGGTTTGCACAGACTTTAGAGATATTAACGCTGCATGCCTTAAATATGATTTTCCTCTTCCAAACATGGATCAAATCATTGAATTTACTTTTGGGAGTGGAATGATGTCCCTAATGGATAGATTTTCTGGTTACAATCAGATCAGGATAGCTCCTGAAGATCAGCCCAAAACAACCTTTATTACCCCTTGGGGTACCTTTTGTTGGAAAGTGATGCCATTTGGTTTAAAGAATGTAGGCACAACATATCAATGAGCCATGACTTATATCTTTCATGATATGATGCATGATATCCTACATGATTACGTAGATGATATTATAGCTCTCCCTATTAAAGAAGATGATCATTTAGATGATTTGAGAAAAGTATTTAATCGGTTAAGAGAATACCTTATTCGATTAAATCTAGCCAAATGCATATTCGTAGTTAAGTCCGATAAACTATTAGGGGTTTTAGTTTCTTTATGTGGTATCAAAATTGACCCTCTCAAGATTGCGGCTATCACTGATATGCCTGCACCTACCAATGTATCTGAGTTGCAAAGTTTACAAGGTAAACTTCAAGCCATCCGTCGCTTCATCGATAAGCTAGAGAAAAAAACCAGTCCCTTTCTTAAGCTCCTTAAGAAGGATGTCCCTTTTAATTGGGACTACGAATGTAAGGAAGCTTTTGAACTTCTCAAACAATACCTCCTTAACCCACCTGTTCTTTCACCGCCTAGACCTGATCGCCCATTTATCCTATATATTTTAGCTTTAGATTTTGCCTTAGGAGCTATGTTAGCTCATCTTGATGATGAGAAGAAAGAACATGCTAATTATTACATTAGCAGAACCCTCATTAGTTATGAAACTCACTACACAACATTAGAAAAACTATGTCTAGCAGTCATATTTTCTATGCAAAAATTACACCATTATATGCTCAGTCAGAAAACATATGTCATTGCTAAATATGATCCCTTGCGGTATCTTATGAGTCGACCTTATTTTTTGGGTTGCACAGCAAAGTGGGTTCTCGCTTTAAGCGAGTTTGAACTCATGTTCATAGGACATAAGTCTATTAAGGGTCAAATCATAGCAGATCAATTAGCTGCTGCACCCTTAGAGTCTACCCATCCCCTCATCATTGAGTTTCCTGATGAATTCCTTCAATTAGAGGCAGACCGTGTTGAACAATGGTCCTTATACTTTGATGGAGCCCGATGCATGAGTGGGGCTGGTGCGGGTATTATTTTAATATCCCTACAAAAACATCTTATACATTTGTCCTTTAAATTAACATTTGCTTGCACCAATAATACTGTTGAATATGAGGCTCTAATCCTTGGATTACGAGCTACCTTGGCGCTAAAAATCAAACATCTGCTAGTTTTTGGTGATTCTCAACTTGTTATAAACCAAATTAATGAAGTTTATCAGACCAGAGATGATAAATTGTGCCCATATAAAGCATATGTTTTGCAATTGTTATCCTTGTTTGATAAAGTTACTTTGGAAGCTATTCCTTGAACTAGAAACTGTGCAGCTGATGCTATGGCCACAGCTGCATCTCTTCTGCCCTTGGAGTTGATGAATATGCCACCATCATTATTCATCGACTCCAGGAACCCGCTTCAAATAAGTCATGTTTAGAACCTTTGGATGTGTTTCTAATCAATGAAACTACTCCTGAACCTTGGTATACGAATATATTTTATTTTCTTCAAAATGGGACTTTCCCTGCCAATTCTAATAGAAACCAACGTCGGTTATTACATAGACAAGCAAGTCAATTTGTAATAATTGGAAATACTTTATATAGGAGATCTTTTGAAGGTATCCTATTGAGATGTTTGAATCTAGAAGAATCCAAATCAGCTTTAAGTGAAGCCCACAATGGATCTTGTGGAGGACACTTTAGTGGTAGTGTCATTGCTAAAAAGCTCCTTAGGATAGGATACTTTTGGCCTACCATGGAAAATGATGCACATGATTATGTGCGCCATTGTGACAAGTGCCAAAAACATGCTGACCTTGTCCATGCACCTGCACAAGAGCTGCAGGCTATTTCATCTCCTTGGCCCTTCTCAAAATGGGGCTTAGACATTATTGGCAAAATTAATCCTGTGTCATCTGATAGACACAAATTCATCATAACCGCCACTGAGTATTTTACGAAGTGGGTTGAAGCTATGCCTTTAGCTTCCTGCACTGGAACACAAGTATCTAAATTTATTTTTAATCAAATTATTTGTAGGTTTGGAATTCTTGCAAATCTCATCTCAGACGATGGAACTTGTTTCAAAAGTAAATATGTTAAGAAATTATTCCAAAAATATAAGATTCAACATCGCTGGTCCACTCCCTATTATCCTTAGGGTAATGGTCAAGCAGAAGCATTTAACAAAACCTTAATCAAAATTCTTAAAATATTGGTCAATAAATCTGGTCGCGACTGGCACATTCAATTATATCCAGCTTTGTGGGCATATCGAACTAGTGTTCAAACTCCCACTGGAACTTCACCTTTTGTCTTGGTTTATGGCGCTAAAGCTGTTTTTCCCTTTGAATTAGAAGTTCCTTCTTTGGCTCTACTACTTCAAGATACCGAAGTAGGAGATGAATATCGAGTTGGCAGACTTAGTCAGCTGGAACTCCTAGATGAAAAGCGCATCAATGCTTTGGAGCATCTTCATGCCTACCAAAACAAGCTTAAAATATCATATGCTAAGAAAGTTCATCATCGATCCTTTGAGGTCGACGATCTTGTTTTAAAAGAAAATAAAAAAAATACTAATGCAACTAAAGACCTTAAAGGTAAATTTGAGCCCAACTGGCTTGGACCATATATTATCACTGCTAAATTTGAATCGAGAGCATACAAATTAGCTACCTTAGAAGGTAAAGATTTAAAATAACCTATGAATATTATGCATCTTAAGCGATATTACGCATAAAATTTAGTCATTTCATTTGTACATATTTTGCATGTTGTCTCATTTTAAAAATATATATAAAACTGTTTAAACAAAAACAAACCAACAAACAAAAAATAAAATAAAATAAAGAAGAAAGAGAGAGTCAAAATTATCAAACTCCTCAAAAATATTTGTTGTATATATTTCTTCTTAAAGTATTGCAGTTATATTTTCAAATTATTTTGGATAAATTAGCATTTATTTGGAATCCCTCACTTTCATAAACACAAAAATAAATATTTTTATTGGCATGATTACTAATCTCTCTTATATCAAAGTCCACAAAATTTAATTAAATAAAGTTTGAGCATAGAGAATTGATCTTGTTATTTACTTAAACCAAGCATATCTTTTCACAATAAAATGATTACATTTGTAATTTCCATGCTATGCTACATAGTAGAAGTGGTTTCTTGAGCGAAAAGTTTCCCCTGCTATCCTATCATGCACATGGTCTAGAATCTTTGAGAATTGAAAAAAGGACAAGCTCACCCCTACCCAGAATAAAAATCCCTTGCTCTACAGCTAATCCGAGAAAGTATCCCTAGAATAGGAAGCAAAAGAAAAAGAAAAATCAAACAAAATTATGAGCAAAAGAAGCATTATTCCAGTATCATTTTGTACTATCTCAGCACTATTTCAGCATTATCTCAAATATCAAAGCAAAGAAAAAAAAAAGCAAAAATACAAAGAGAGCAAAAAGAGAAAAGCAAAAGCAAAAGCAATAAAATCCCTTTTTCTATCCATTGAAAATAAAATAAGGGTTGATGAGCTTGAATCCTTGGAATTCTCAATTATTCAAAAACTGTGAGGTAAACCCCATAACAGGTGGTTTGTGCCCAACCCGCTTGGCCTTGGGTAACTCCTAGCATGGCAATATTTTTGTCACATTAGCGACCTTCTTTTGTAAAGACGTATGTCTGCTTATGGATTAGCTAGCTCTTGATAACCTAACTTACATAGTAGTCTAGTATGGTTATATGCATCTAAATCATGGTTAATGAATGCTCATTTGGTTAATTTAAATCACTTGTATCAAATTATCTTGCTCAAAACTGGTCAATGAACAATGCAATTGCACACACATTTGTATTTGAGAGATTTTGTGTATCATTATGATAAATCAAGATTGGTAATGAACTCACATATGCACATGGGATTCCTTATAAATCTAACTGTTTTCATTAAGATACTTTGAAACATTTTTGCAAATTGTTTGGAATAATTTCATTTTCTTCTTTAAAGAAAATTGTTTAGTATAAAGACAACTACATGCATTATCAAAAATCAAAATAATTTTCAAAAACATGCAATAAAGTTACATTTATATATATTATCGACTTTCGCGATGATGGTATAGTTCCAAAACTTAAATTGGAATTTTATGCCTAGCGCAAGTCCTCATCTTCATATTATCTATTTATTTTCAAAAATTAACAAATCAACCATGCAATAAAATTATCAATTTCTTCTTTGGATTTCGCAATGATGGTATAAGTCTATACCTAAATATTCTATGCCTAGTGCAAACCATTGTACTAATTTTATTTCCCATTTATTTAAATTCATCAAAGCATGTGACTTAAATCATTATGTTACACAATTATGCTTTAACAACAATGCACATTGTTTCTATTTTCATGTCATTATGTCAACTTCAATTTTGTAATGATGGTATAATTCCTAGGGAATTATTCAAATTTTTTATCACACTTAAGAATTTATGCCTAGCAAAAATCATCTTTAATATATTTCATGCATTATATTTTCATGGAAATCTAAAAACAAATCACCATCATCATCATCATTTGCATCATCACAACAAAGTCTTAAGACAGTCTCTTAAGCACTCATTTTCTTTTAACAATATTTCTATACTGGGATTAGCTTGATGACCGAATGAGCAGTGAATCCATGAAATGGTCTATAATAGTGAAAATGCCCTTTGAAATTATTGTTAAAAGTCCCTTTTTTTTTTATTATTATTATTATCCCGCAAACAACCACCAATTTTTTACATCAGATTATTTCATTTAAATTTTAAAAGCATGACATTCAAACCATAATATTTCCAAACGGCATAATCACATGAATCATTAAATCAATCACATCAAAATAGTAAAGCATCATACAAACACATAAGACAAGTCATATGATCAAAATATATATATATATATATATATATATATATATATCTCAAAAATATATGTACATCACATCAAAACTAGATTGGTATGCCACAATCTACATCTTGGCACACTCAATCCTCTCAATCATATATTCAGTCTGTGCATTATAGTAGCCTAGCCTCAAGAACCCCTCGAGCTCTTAGCCTCATCTCCTCCCCCACCCTGAGGTGGACGAGGTGGCCCCATTGTAGTATGTGTGGTACTGTGAGTCCTAGTCGTCGATCGAGATGAAGTCCTCGATGACCCAACCTTGATCGGATCCACAATGTCGGTTGGTAGCTATACCCTCTGGACCTCTAGCACCAGCTGGAAGTAAATACCCTGATAGAACATGGTCTGAGCAATCTACCGCATAGGCTTCTGAGTGCTCGCTCCTCCGCTCCATGCTCTGAGGCGTGCAACCTCATCTCTGAGCTGTGTTGAAGAACACAAGCTTATACTGGGAGGAGGGGGTGAACAGTATAAGACTTAACCAATTAATAATTTTAACTTTAGATAGCAGTGGCATCAACACAACATTAATCAAGACAGAAAGCATCACACATTGAAGACCCATTTTTAACATGGTTCACCCAAAATGGTTGGGCTACATCCATAAACTTTTCTCTAAAAGTTATCTCAAAGTTCTTTGGGAATCCTTCCCAAATACAATGTTTATGAGCCTCAGCCCAAAGGAGATACCTTCCCCTAATCAAAATTTATGAGCCTCTGCTCAAAGGAGATACCTTCCCCTCTGCTCTGGAAATGATCCCTCAGAAGATCAACTGCCTCTACCTCTTGCCAGCATGTGGAACTCCTTTCCATCGAAGACCTCTTGTCTTCAATGCTTAGCCTAAGAGACCTCTGCCTTCTATGATCACGTCCATAGTAGCTCAACAACTAAATCTATCCTTAGGTTCTTCTGATAGAACCAATGCACCTCTATCCTCAAGTTCTCTGATAGAACTATCAAACTCAGCTCACAAGTCCTCTACTAGGACCTATCTAAATCTGCTCAAGAAACATACACATCTTCTGTGTTCTTACAGCTACACTTTGTCTTCTCTCAGTTGTCTCTCTACACACTCTCTGCACTATCTTTGCACACTTTGTGCACTTCGATCAAATTTTGCACTCTGCTCTCGACGATCGAACTTCTCACTCTGCGCTCTATCTGCAAACGTTGCAACTAACAACTACTCCAACTCTTCAAAACAACTTGCCTTTTATAACAACACTTTCAAGATCAAAACCTTAATCTTAGTCAGTTGTAACCCTGATCTTTAGTTGGTTGCACAACCCTAAACTTTGTCGACTACAAACCCTAATCTTTGTCGGCTCACATTTAACTTTGTCGGCTTCAACTACCTCTGTAACTCTTCTGTAGCTTTTTCTCTGAAACTACAACATGTCATGATATCACGACACCTTTACAATCATACACTTTCTTTTGGCTTTTGTCATGATATCGTGACACTTTAGCCTTTGTCGACTTCAACTAAGCTCTTGTCGTGATATCGCGACACTTTTATCTTTGTCAGCATCAACTTTGCTTTTGTCGTGATATCACGACACTTCTCCCTTTGTCGACCTCCTTTCTACTTTTGTCGTGAAATCATGACACTTCTACCTCTGTAGACTTTGTCTTCACTTCTGTCATGATATCATGACACTTCTGTCTTCATAACCTTCCTCTCTGCTTTTGTCATGAAATCGTGACACTTCTCCTATAGAAGACCTACTTTTAGTTTTTGTCATGAAATCATGACACTTCTGCTTTCGTCTTCTTTCTTTTCTGCCTGTCGTGAAATCATGACACTTTCTGCATCTATACGCATTCTTTGCAACCCATTGTGAAATCACAATGCTTTCAGCTTCCATATGCTTTCCTTGTAACCCATCGCAAAATCGTGATGCTATCAACTTTCTGTATGTTTTCTTTGCAACTTGTTGCAAAATCGTGACGCTTTTAGCTTTCGTACGTTTTATTTGCTCTTTGAGTCATGAAATTGCGACATGTCGTGATATCATGAAACTTTTCTAACTTGCTTTCTCTCTCCTGCTTAAGTCACAAAAATTTGACATCTCGCGATATCGTGACACTTTTCTAACTTTCTTTCTCTCTCCTGCTTAAGTCGCAAAAATGTGACATGTTGTGATATCGCGACACTTTTCCTCAGCTATTTTCTATTCTTCGGGTCGAAAAAACTCGACATGTCATAATATCGCGACACTTTTTCTCCTTAGCGCTTTTATTTTCTTCGGGTCACGAAAACCTGACATGTCACAATATTGCGACAATTTTTCACTGCGAGCTCTTTCTCTCAAACCTGTCAGCTTGGGGTTTGCAAAAGACTTTTGAAACTGTCATGTCGTAACCTTCATCAAAACAAATTATTTTACATCAAATCAAATTCCTTAAAAATCTTCTTGACATCAATGACAACTTATATGCTTGAGCAAAGGCAATGTACCCAAAGTACCCAAAATTGCCAACAATCTACCCCTTTGTCATTGATGGCACACCTTTACTGAAAACACTTCTCAAGAGCCAAAACTGAAACCAACTGTGCTAACAACTCGACCAACTTCCTTTGAAGTTTTGCTCCCCCTGACTTGAAGCTTTCCTCTTCACTTTGAAGCTCTCCTCCTTACTCATATCTCTCCCCCTTTGTCATCAATGGCAAAGGGTCACCTTTGGGGCTCGAGACTAAGAATGAGCCTCTTAGCTTGGTCCCTCCCCCACCTCCTAATGAGGTGATTAATTTTGGGGTGGGAGTACAACTCCCAATTTCTCCCTTAGATACTCAAACATATCTCTTGGAAGAGGTTTGGTGAAGATATCTGCAATCTGCACTTTAGTAGACACATACTCTAGCTTGACCTGCTTGTCTTGCACTTTCTCCCTTAGAAAGTGATACTTGATGGAAATATGCTTTGTCCTTGACTGCATTACCAAATTTTTGGAAATACTTATGGCACTTGTATTATCACAAAGTATGGAGATGGGTTGTTCATGCTTGACTTTGAAATCCTCCAAGGTAGTTTTCATCCATAAAATCTATGTACACCCAGCCACTGCTGCTATGTATTCAGCCTCTGTTGTAGATAAGGAAACTGAAGATTGTTTCTTACTTAGCCAAGAAACCAAACTCTTTTCCAGAAAGAATGCTCCACCACTAGTGCTTTTCCTGTCATCAATACTGCTTGCCCAATCTACATCTGTATAAGTTGTGAGGGTGAAATCATTACCTTTGGGATACCAAAGCCCAAATTCCATAGTGCCCTTAAGATATCTGAATATCCTCTTAACTTCTATAACATGAGAATATTTTGGAGCTGCCTGAAATATTGCTACTAACCCAACTATCTACATGATATCTGGTCTAGTAGCTATAACATATAATAAACTGCCAATCATTGATCTGTACAACTTTTGATCTGTCGTTGGAGATTCATCATCTTTACTCATCTTGCACCTTGTAATCATTGGAGTACATACTAGTTTGTTGTCCATCATCCCAAATTTCTTCAACATTTCTTTGATATACTTCCCTTGAGAGAGAAATACACCATCTTTTGATTGAGCAATATGAAGACCTAAAAATAATGACAGCTCTCCAATCAAAAACATCTCAAATTCCTTCTGCATGGTGTTAGCAAAATATTTGCACATCTGAGTATTATTTCCCCAAAAAATAATATCATCAACATAGACAACCATAATCAACATATCATCACCTTCATCCATAATATACAAATTGCTATCTTCCACACCTTTCCTGAAACCTTACTCCTGAAGATACCTGTCAAGTCTTGAGTACCAAGCCCTAGGTGCTTGCTTTAACCCATACAAGGCCCTTTTCAGTTTACACACATAGTGTGACTGTTCTGAGAGAGACACTCCTTCTGGCTGTTCTATGTAGACTTCTTCTACCAACACACCATTTAGAAAAGTTGACTTTACATCCATTTGATATAACTTGAAAGATTTGAAGCTTGAAAGGGCCAAAAACATTCTGATTGCTTCAAGACGAGAAATAGGAGCAAACGTCTCTTCGAAATCAACACCTTCTACTTGAGCATAACCTTTGCAGACTAACCTAGCTTTGTTTTTGACAATCTTTCCATCCTCATTGAGTTTATTTTTGAATATCCATTTTGTGCCAATGACATTCTTGTCCTTAGGTCTTGGAACCAATTCCCAAGTTTCACTTTTCTCTATTTGATTTATCTCTTCAACCATTGCTTTTACCCAAAACTTATCTGCACATGCTTCACTAAAATATTTTGGCTCAATCTAAGATAATAATGAAACATTTGTAGAATCATGTGAAGGAATGACTCTTCTTCTTGTTTGTCTGCTATTTGGATCACCAATGATCAAATCTTTGGGATGATGTTTTTGAACATATCGTGAAGGATTTTTGGGAAGCAATTGTTGTCTTTCCTCTTCTTCATCTGAAACCTCTCTAAATTCTTCTTGACAAATTTCATCACTGAGTTCCTTGACTGGTTCTCTTATTCCTGTCTTTTCATCAACTGTTAAATTTATGCTCTCTACAATTGTATGAGTTCTTTTGTTGAAGCATCTATAGGCCTTGCTTCTACTGGAATATCCAAGAAATATTCCCTCATCACACCTAGGATCAAACTTACCCAAATTCTAATCTTCCCTTCTAATGAAGCACTTACTCCCAAACACTTTGAAATATTTTACTGTAGCTGGTCTTCCTTTCCACAACTCATAAGGATTTTTATGATGATTGACTCTAAGTTGGGCCCTGGTGATAATGTAGACTCGTTGTACTTGATCGCCTCTTTCCAAAAACCATCCGAAAGTTTTGACTCATTTAACATAGCTCTAGCCATATTTTCAATAGTTCTGTTTTTCCTTTCAACTACTCCATTTTGTTGAGGAGTTCTTGCTACTGAATATTCTCTTTTGATTCCTTGTTGCTCATAGTATTCCACAAATTCATTTGAAGTGAACTCTCCTCCTCTATCTGATCTTAAGCATTTGATTCTCTTGTCGGTCTCATTTTCAATCATTTCTTTGAAAGCTTTAAATTTTTCAAAAGCTTCGGATTTTTCTTTGAGAAAAGTAACCCAAGTCATTCTAGAATAATCATCTATAAACAACATGAAGTAGCTTTCTCCCTGAATGCTTTGAGTTCTGGTAGGGCCACATAAATCAGTATGAATAAGATCCAATGGTTTTGAAGAAGTATACCCTTTTGATTTGAAACTAGTTCTGGTCTGTTTTCCATGTTGACAAAGACCGCAAATGATGTTATGGGGCTTTTTTATTTTGGGCAAGTCTCTAACTGCTTCCTTGTTACTAATATTGACAATATTATCAAAGCTCAAATGCCCCAATATTTTATGCCATAGCCAACTCTCATCTTCTTGAGTTAGAAAACACTTTTCCCTTTTTATCTCACTTAGCATGTAAAGATTGTTTGGAGTCCTTGTAGCACTTGCAATGAGTTTTCCATTTTTTTTCTTTACTTATCTCACATCTATCTGAAAAGAAAGATATTATGTTCCCTTGATCACAAATTTGACTCACAATTAGAAGATTATGTCTTAGGCCTTCTACATAAAGCACATTTTTTGTTTTGGATTTCCCATCCAAACTAAGAGTCCCTTTACCACAAATTTTAGCTAACCTGTTATCTCCAAAACTGACTGTTCCTCTGTTTGTTTCTTTTAAGACCAAATTTTTTTTCTTTTCACCAGTCATATGTTTTGAACAACCACTATCAAGATACCATTTTTCTATTTTGTCTTGAGCATGAAAAGCAGTTTGAACTATCATTGACTTAGATTTGATCTCATTTCTCTTTTTAGTGAACTCAAGGCTAGATCTATCCAAACTGCACATCCTTGCTATATGTCCAAAATTCTTGCACTTGTAACACATGACATTTTTATTCATAAGAGGTGCAAAAGAGTTAACATTTTCCTTACGAAGACTTATTGCAATGCATAGCTTTGTGACCAAATTTCTTGTAGGAAAAACAATAGCCATGGAAAGTATTATGTAACCTGTTTTGATGCCTTGGATGATTGTTCTTCTTGTGACCAACTGGAATCCATCGCTCTTCAGGATGAAGATTGATCTTGCTTGAAGACCCTATTTCATGAATGGTGATACCATCCTTCTTTTGCTTTTCACACGGAGTATTCTATCTGAGAGCCAACTGTTCCAACTTCACTCTAAGAGACATAACCTCTTCTTCTAGTTTCTCACAATCAGCTTCCTTTCCTTTTAGAGCCTCTGTCAAAACCTGTTCAACCTTCTTTCCTTCTTCAGCTAGAATTTTGAAGTCTATAACACTTTGAGACAATTCTGATCTTGCTATCTCTTCTTCCTGACATTGATGCTTGAGAACATAATTCTCTTCCTTGAATTTCTCAAGCTTTCTTAAAGCCAAGAAGAATTCACCTTTGAGATCGAACTCAACCTCTTCATCTCTTTTTGAATCTATATGTTCCTCTGATAGATCCTTATCCAAGCTGTTAGGCTCTTTCTGGAGAGACCCGCTCTAATACCAATTGAAGAACATAAGCTTATACTGGGAGGGGGGGTTGAACAGTATAAGACTTAACCAATTAATAATTTTAACTTTAGATAGCAGTGGCATCAACACAACATTAATCAAGAAAAAAAGCATCACACATTGAAGACCCATTTTTAACGTGGTTCACCCAAAATGGTTGGGCTATGTCCACAAAAACTTTTCTCTAAAAGTTATCTTAAAGTTCTTTGGGAATCCTTCCCAAATACAATGTTTATGAGCCTCGGACCAAAGGAGATACCTTCCCCCAATCAGAATTTGGGAATTTTTGCTTTTGTCACAATATCACGACACTTCAGCCTTTGTTGACTTCAACTAAGCTCTTGTCATGATACCGTGACACTTTTGTCTTTGTCAGCATCAACTTTGTTTTTGTCGCGATATCGCGACACTTCTTCCTTCGTCGACCTCCTTACTACTTTTTTCATGAAATCACGACACTTATGCCTCTGCAAACTTCATCTTCACTTCTGTCATGATATCACGACACTTCTATCTTCATAACCTTCCTCTCTGCTTTTGTCACGAAATCATGACACTTCTCCTATAGAAGACCTACTTTCAATTTCTATCACAAAATCGTGACACTTCTGCTTTCGTCTGCTTTCTTTTCTTCCTGTCGCAAAATCGTGACACTTTCTACATTCGTACACATTCTTTACAACCCATCATGAAATCGTGATGCTTTCAGCTTTCGTACGCTTTCCTTGTAACCCGTCACAAAATTGCGATGCTATCAACTTTTCGTATGTTTTCTTTGCAACCTGTCGCGAAATCATGACGCTTTCAGCTTCCATACGTTTTCTTTGCTCTTTGAGTCACAAAATTGTGACATGTCATGATATCGTGACACTTTTCTAACTTGCTTTCTCTCTCCTGCTTAAGTCATAAAAATGTGACATGTCGCGATATCGTGACACTTTTCTAACTTGCTTTCTCTCTCCTGCTTAAGTCACGAAAATGCGACATGTCGCGATATCACGACACTTTTCCTCCTTAGCTATTTTCTGTTCTTCGGGTCATGAAAACCCGACATGTCGCAATATCGTGACACTTTTTCTCCTTAGCACTTTTCTTTTCTTCGGGTCACAAAAACCCGACATGTCGCGATATCGTGACACTTTTTCACTACGAGCTCTTTCTCTCAAACCTATCAGCTTGGGGTTTGCAAAAGACTTTTGAAACTGTCATGCTGTAACCTTCATCAAAACAAATTATTTGACATCAAATAAAATTCCTTCAAAAGCTTCTTGACATCAATGACAACTTATATGCTTGAGCAAAGTCAATGTACCCAAAGTACCCAAAATTGCCAACATGTGTAGCCTCAGCTCGGTGGCATGTAGCCTCATCCTATAAATTCTACACCTATTCCTGGAGACAGATAGTCTCCACCCGAAGAGTATCCATATCACTACTCTCTCTTGTGTCCACACCCTTTACCCTTATCAGGCAATGGTGGCCTCTCTCTTCATGGAGAAGGGGGTCTATCCTCCCTCCTCTCCTGCTATAGTGGCCTCTACTGAGCTTGTGGCCTCCTCTGCTCTCTCCTGTCATGACCCTATGTCACCTCAATGGCTGCCTGGTGTCGCCTCCTTGTTCGATGCACAATTGCATGAATCAGACCCTGAGACCTCGTCATCCGAGGAGGGCAGATGCCTATGTACCAGGCATCATAGTCGTCGGTTACCCCAATGTCATCCCCATCAACTGGCTAGATCAAGGCATAATTTGCATCCTAAATCCAAAAGCGCTACATATCTGGTGCCTCGCTACTGTAGTATTATCCCAGACGATCCAAGAAAACTTATAGTCCTTGAGAGATGGGATCCCCTACTGTAGACTGAACTACCTCAAAACTCGATCATAGCGATGGAGCTCCACCTCTCCCCTCTCCATCCTTAGCCAACAGGTTTTCCTAACATGAGCTAGCTCTTGTTTGTCCTCGGCCCACCCTGGATGATCTCTCCAAGGCCTCCAGCTGATCTGGTCAAAGATAAGGTCATAAAGTAGTCTCTGGGACATTGGCAGATCTATCCGTTGCTGTGACCCTCTTTGAAGCCACCAGTAGAAAGCTCAGGGCCTCTCCCTATCAATCCCTATTAGTGGGAGCCCTACCGGCCTTTGCACCATGATGTGCTCCTAGCACCAAACCTGTAGTAGTGATGTCATGACCAGACATCGATCGCCCTTGTATTAGACCCCATGCAGGATCCTATACAATCGATATAGTACATAGCTCCCCTAAGAAAACCTATACCTGTGGTCTCTCATGTCATAGACCACATCTATCAGTAGCCATGGTACTCTACATCCACTTTGATGGCATAGCAGCAGACCACCTACCACCCTAGCCAAAACCTGTGTTAGTCTAGATGCCCTAGGCATCTGGCATAGCGACTCGATGTTCACTCCGCCCTTCTCCAGGGCGAAGCTTGAATCTCTGCATAGTCACATCATCATGTGGCCTTGATTGGCCATGGGAGTTATTAGCCATCCTTGTATGGGGATCCTCAAAATCCTCCATACATCCTCCAATGTGGGAGTCATCTCCCCTGTCGATAATCGAAAACAAGAAGAACCTGGATACCACCTCTCTGCTAGGGCTGTCAATAGCCCCATATCTGTAGAAACCTGTGGCATATCTACCACATGCTGAAAGCTGACTTGAGCCAATTGATCTTGCTCTACCTGAGATAGAGCGGCCAATTCAACCCTCAGCCTGTCGTATTTCCATTCTCTACCCTTTAGTAATCCTCTCTGCAACATAAACAACAAAACAATAAAAATCATTAATAAAATAGTGATTAAAAATGCAAGTAACACAAGTTCAATTTGAGCAAATTCGTCTCCGATTTTGCAAGTCGAAATCATCCCTTATTTGAAGAAATCATCCCCATTTCGTCGATTTCGCCTCCGGACAAAATTAGCGATATCGAGACGATTTCGATGAAATTAAGACGATTTCGTCCTGATGACGTCGACGGCCCAAAAATGGCCACGATGCTCAAAAATCATTCAAAATTAATCTACAAAGCATAGAAAATCAAAATTAAAGCATTCTAAACTAATTTTAGACTCTTACCCATAGCCCGCGCCGAACCTCTGTCGATCTATGCGCTGTCTAGACCATTTTGTTTGTAGAGCTCCAAAAACCAGAAAATAAAAATGAATTAGGGTTTTTCTCTATTTTTCTTAATTTTATTCAAAAACAATTAAAAAAATTTTAAATTTTGTTTTTTCGTGTTTTTACCTCAAACGTTCGATTTGGGTAAAAACATAGAGGGGGCACCATAGTAAGCTGTCGTACGATTCAACCTAGAATCGTCGCCTAAAATGGGAATAAATTTTTTTCTTTCTCGTAGATCGAGAAGAACTCGTCTTTAACGCATTTTCCTCAAAAAATTTGCTAAAGAGGGGGAAAAATGTAGCACCCTAAAATTGGTGCAGTAAACCTTAGCAAATAATTAAAATTACCTTAGTAATAATTCAAATTCAATTTTAACCCCGAATTGCCCGTTAACCGCCTGTTAAACAGCTTTCCTCATTTTTTGTGCCATTTTTAGGATTTGTTGTGACCGTTGGATGATATCGTCTCTAATTAGACGATATCGCCTTAGATCAGATGATATCGCCTTAGATCAGACAATTTCATCTGGAGTAGAACGTTCAAACAATCTCATCCCAAACTCATTTGTGCATAATTAGCCTCTGTTCCAACGACATCCCTAATCTAGGTAGAAGCATGTCTGCACCATTAGAGACCTCCCTCGTTGGAGGTCTTCCAGATTAGGATGATCTTCAACCTCCTAACCTCCCTCCTAAGCCTACTTAAACCTTAGGACCCCCCTTGACATCCCCCTGGCTGAATTTTCCTATAACTTGACCTTTGCGCACATTAGAATACCTGGATTACCATCTGCATTTGTGCTTTCCAAGTTTTCTTGCAGGGACCTCATTGATTTTCAACCGGAGCAAGCTCAGATCGTCACAGACGATCTTGTACAATCTTGGACGATCCCATCAAAATTCAAGATAATTTCGACTGTAGTCTGCATTGGGGGCAATCAGTGCCCAGAGTTTGCACTTTTCCTATACTTTGCTGCTATTTTATTCTACATTTAGTCAGTTTTATTATTATTTCTTGTTATTCTGCATCTTGGAGTTCACCCATGTAGTTTAATTGCATAATAAAATCATGATTAGCTATTAAAGCATCGTAATTTACTTGTATTTCTATTCAGGATTATCTCATTAACATCCATATTATTATTTCATATCATTTTCCTTTATCAATATAGCTGCATTTTCTGTATTTTGTATCTATTTCTCTATTTGCAGGTCTCTGACGAATTCGTCTGACAAATTCGTCAGATCTCAGATGATCTTGTCTGATTTCAGACGATCCTGTCAAATCAGAGGCAATCTAGACTGCTTCAAAAATTAGAATCTCCATCAGACATCCGAAATTAGGTATGGCTTTTCTCATCTAGCATATTCTCTATTTTGTATCTTTAATTCTATTTTTTGTATTTATTTAAATCTGTGTTTCATAATAGAACAACTTAGATTCATTTGGCCAAACCTAGGATTTGAATGTTTAAAGATAAAACTAAACACATTAAACTCATTCTCAACCTAGGCGTGGAGACTACCACTAAACGTTTCCTGGTGAACCCCACCATCCATCGAAAAATCACCTTAATACCCCTCCCTCGAGAGGCGGGACCTTCAAAGGGCCTCTCAGTCCGAGGTATTGTCCCATCCTTCCCACATCCCCCTTTCGGGTGTGGATCCTTTAGCCTGAAGGTAAGGGTGTGGAAAATTTGGAGCGATACACTTAGGATTTTGGTTCCAAATCCCCTCTTGCAAAGAAATTAAATAAACAACTTCTCCAAGGTCTCCGTTGTATTAGCATTTGCATATTTGTATTAGTAATCTCAAATAAAGATATTCAATTTAAATGCTTGGAACACCTTAGTGATTGCAAGTAACTATAAACAAGGGGCAATGTTGGTTTATTTCACCATGAAAATTTAGTGATTGTTTATTGTTTTTTGGATTTTGAAAATTTTTAAATGTTTATTTTAATGCCTGAAAATTTAAAATAAGTTAAAATTTTTGGAAAAATAAAATGCAGAAAAATGAAAATGAAATGCAGAAAACTGAAAATAAAATGCATTCAGTATGATGCTATCCTATTTTGACAAAACCAAAGATGTGAGGTCTCCATGCATGCAACCTAACCTATTGGACTTGCAAAACAAGCACAATATCCATAGACTAAGTGCTGGTCCCTAGGGTTTAAAATAAATTTCAAGTTCAAGCATTCACATGAAGCAACCAAGCAAACTTGCATTAACTCCATCTACAAACTCAAAATCTGAAAAAGAGAAAAGAAATAGACATTAAATCCATAGCATGCAAAGATAATATCCTTCTTTCTTGCCCTCAAGATGCAAATTTCTAAAAACTTCTACATTAAAAATATGTCATTTTACAATAGCAAAATTTTTGGTTTTCCCAAACCAGTCCATGGAAGAAAAATGACTCAAACAGGTCCAGAATGGCCCTCTCACCTTCAAATCTGCAACTCTGCTCGTAGCAATTTCCAACCCCTCAAAACATCCTTGCCTGGTATATTTAAAACTTTTTAGGAAGCTTTTCATTTCATTTTCCAATGCTATTCGTTTCACCTTCCCTTGTGCATGCATATGTTTTGGTTTCCAAAAAACTTTTCATTTCTATTTTGTGGCCCTTCGTTTCATTTTCTCCACATGGGCTTGCATCCATTTCCTTCCATGTGTAACGACCATCTTAAATGATTTCAAATCATTAAATATTCCTTATGTAACATTTTGTCTTATTTACTAGATTTTGTCCTTATGTCCACGTCACTATGCAGGTCTGTTCCCTTGGCAAAAATCGAACATGTCGCAAAATCGTGATACTTCTTGTTTATCTGCTTGCCTGCCCCTTTTGAATCGTGAAAATGCAACATGTCAAAATATCGCTACACTTTTACCTCCTCGCTCTCTTATGTTGCTTTTAGCAACAAAAATGCAACATATCGTGATATCGTGACACTTTTTCTCTTTTGGTCACGACGATGCAACATGTCGCGATATCGCGACACTTTTCTATTTTGGCTACGAAAATGCAACATGTCACGATATCGTGACACTTTTTCTCTTTTAGCTGTGATGATGCAACATGTCACGATATCGCGACACTTTTTCTCTTTTGGCCGCGATGATGCAACATGTTGCGATATTGCGACACTTTTTCTCCTTTGGCTGCGATGATGCAACATGTCATGATATCACGACACTTTTTCTCTTTTTGCTCTCTCCCTTTGCTGTGGACCACAAAAATACAACATGTTGCGATATCGCGACACTTTTTTCTCCTTGCTCTCTCCCTTTGCTTTGGACCGCGAAAATGCAACATGTCGCGATATCGCGACACTTTTTTCTCCTTGTGGTGTTTTGCTTTTTCTTTGATCTTTAGTATATGGGCCACTTCGGTCTTCTTGGAAAAAATGCAAAAAAATGTGGGTCCCCAATTTTGGGGTACGTTGTGGAGCAGCCACAACACTATCTTTAAATCCTTGAAAAAATCTAAGCATTTTATATCACAGAGAAAAATCATTGTTTATGTGATTCATCCTGATGTCAGAAACTTTATAATACAAGGAGAACTTGGTAAAAAATGAGTTGGATGAGTGACTAAGATACAAGAATATGATGTAGAGATACATCCAAAAAATATAGTAAGAGGTAGAGCCCTATGTCAAGAATTGGCCAAACAGGCTATAAATGAGCATGTGAAACCCCAAGGTGTGATGGCTAATACATAATCAGATCCAAGTTCGAGAAAAACTGATTGGATTGATGACCTTGTGGAGTATTTTTAGACTGGGATGTGTCCTTAAAGTTTGAATGCTTCAAAAAGAAGAAGATTTAGAACATAATATTTGAAGTACACCCTTCAATCAGAAGGGTTGTACAAAATAAAAATACATGGTGTACTTTTGAAATGTATAAGGGAATATGGGAAACAAAAGGTTTTAAATATTTCCATGGAGGTCTCTCAAGAGGACATTATTTAGGAAGATCCACTTCTTTGAAGATACTCTGAGTAGGTTGTTATTGGCCTTCCATTTTTTTAGACACTTACAAGGTTACCAAAAGTTGCGAGCAATGTCAGAGATATGTAGGGAGAAATAGAAATGCTCCTATGCCCTTAAAACCTATCCAAGTTGAAGAACGTTTCTAGCAGTTGAGGTTAGACTTTATTGGGATAATAGAACCCAATTCATTAGTTGGCCATAAATATATACTTACTGCCACAAATTATTTTACTAAGTGGGTTGAAGCTATCCCTACTAAAAAAGTTGATCAGGAGGTGGTGATTGAATTTATGGAAAGCTTGATTACAATGTTTGGTGTACCATATTCACTAATTACAGATAATGGATCAACCTTCATCAGGGTAAAAATGATTGAGTATACTAGCAGATATGGCATATATTTGAAGACTTCCTCCAATTATTACCCATAAGGTAATGGTTTAGTTGAGTCTACAAATAAAAATATCCTTAGAATTCTGAAAAGAACGATAGAATATAATAAGAGGAACTTGCATTATTTGATTAATTAAGCACTATGGGCTGACAGGATTTCAATAAAAAAGTCTATTAATACATCACCTTATTATTTAGTCTATGGTAAGGAAGCTATGTTGCCTATACATATGGAGACACCAATACTAAAGTTGCTAAATCAGATAAATGAAGGAGGAGGTCAACCTATGGATGCCCGATTAATGCAGCTTCTACAATTAGAAGAACAAAGATAACATGCATATAATCATCACCAGAAATATATGGTAGACACAGAAGGATGGTTTAACAAAAGGACAACCTACAAAAAATTTAAAGTGGGAGATCTGGTTTTGAAATGGAATGTGAAAAAAGCAAAGCCAGGTAATCATGACAAATTTGATGCTTTCTAGGAAGGCCCTTTCGAGATAATTTCTAAAAGGTAATTTAATTATTTCCAGTTACAGGATCAGCAGGGTATGGTCCTACCCATCACAGTGAATGCTTTTCACTTAAAGCTCTATTTCAAATAAGAAAATGGATAAAACTTATGTATATAATGTATATTATAGTAAGTTTGTAAATATTTCTAAAAACTTATTTCCTATTTAGAGAAGTTTTGTCAGCATCCTGCGACCAATAAAAAGTCTCCTATAAAAGAAGAGACGAAATTAGAAAAGGTGATATTGTCAGATATAATGGTTCAAATTCAAAATTACCACATTGTTTTCTAACTGTTGGTGGGAGAAAACCATTTTCAAAGAACTTCGATATGTGCTCCTTTTATTAAAAATGGTGAATGATCGTTTGTCGACAGGAATTTAAAATTTGCCACATGGCCTTTCAGTAATTGCATAAAGGAACCGCCTTTGTAAATGGGAAAGCTTCGATAAGTGTAACCTTAATTTGCACAACAAATAATCATTGGTCAGGTTTTTGAAACATTCGAAAGGGTGGCAAAAACAATGCACAAGGAGATCTGAGAAAATCTAGCCTACCAATCATAATTAATGCACACCATGCATATGTTTCTAATTGATGTAAAAACCTTAATTTACTCCTGAGTAAAATCTTTTGCGTCACTTTCTATTCCTTCTTCTCCTAGTTCAAGTTTAGTTCAGAAAGAAAGGTTTAGTGTGACAAAATATCATGGCTCCAAAAAAGAACACTAAAAAAATAACAATGATGGATCCGTATGCTTCTCCTTCAACAACAAGATGTGGAGAAGAAGTGAACGAAATTTTTTTTGATAGAGATGCTAGAATTGGAGATATAGTGGTAACATGGAAGGACCCAATCAAAATTTGGAAATATATTGAATATAGAATGGCGACTAGAGTTTATTCATCTTCTCCTGCTACTTTTTCTTTTCATTCGTTGCTATACTGGTATGTGTATATTCTTGTGCACCCTTGCCTCGAACTAGTTAAAGCAATTACAAATTTCTACGATGAAAATAAAAGGGTGGTTACAAATAATAATGAGAGAATGCTTTTTGCTCTAAAACCAGATGCTTTTATTTTTTCTTTTATCGCTAGGTATGTACCTTCTCTTGAGCCCAAATATTTTGACCTGGTAGACCAGGAAAAATATTTCGTTCCTTCTGAAAAATCAAGATTTTTCTTTATACACATTTGAGAAATCCACCTAATGGAGGAAGGATGCCTGAAACTCCTATTCCCATAGCTGAATTCAAGAACCCAAAATTATTTTCCATATTGGCTATGGTGGCAGGGTTGAAGACTAATGAAAATGTTCATGGGTGGCAAATTGCTTTGGTCAATTACCTATCTAACCCATAAAATTATGACTCTGCAGTTATGGATAAGAGTATTCGACCTATATTTTTTTACTAGCCAGGGTATTTGTTTAAATAACTACATGAAGGGTTGTCTACTATCAAAAGGGGTTCTTAGTACTCTTTATGTTTTTCTTCCTATTTAGTATGGTTGTTATTTTTCTTTATGGCTAAAGATCTAGCATTCATTTCTATTAATGATAAATATCATAAAGGGAGGACTTTACCTGTGTATGATTGGACCAATGTGTTGTACAAAACCGAGTCATATTATGATTTCAATAGGGAGTTTCTAGGTCCCACTTTGAAAATAATGTATGGGGAAGTCATAATATTAACCTTCGGAGCTGAGAATATTTTATAGAATAAACATGTTGAGGAAGGAGATTGGTTTATTCTCACCCAGGTAATTGTTATTAGGTTGTATGGTTTTATAGGAAAACCTTTCTTACTCCCACATTATGTTACTGATAGATTGTTTGCATTAGAATATGTAAGGCAAACTGAATATATTAATATGAAATATGGCATGGGTATAGGTAAAATTGGTACTTGTACCATGCCTTTCCAGCTTGAAGGTATTGTGGTTTCTAAACGAGGTCAAAATGAGCAAATTGCTCAGGATCTAAGAGATTTGGGGTTAATAGAAATCCCTCAAAGATGGAAATATGACCCTCTAGATAGATTTGTAGAAAGATAGGCTATTCTGAATAGGATTCCATTGAAGGTATACCATGCCTCTGTTAGGTCAGATATCGAAGCCTATAGAAATAATGATGAAGATGCTCCATTAGAATGGCATGTTGAGCAAATGCAGCCATTGCCTCCTTGGCATGAATTTTATGAACATGTATTGCATTTTGACCCAGGGAATAATGAGGGGCATGTGTTAACTGAAAACACTATTGCTAGGATGTAGAAAAAAGGTGCAGATTGGACGATAGGAAATATTCATGAGTGGTGGACTATGAGAGTGCAAACATACATGATTGAATCGAGATATCCCATAAAAATGACCTTGAATTCTCAGTAAGATATGACCATTATCAGAAATCCTAGTTAGGAATTTTCCCTGTGAAGATACCTCGTAGTGTTGGTGGTAGCAAAGGGACAAGTCTTGAAGCTGCTAAAAAATAAAATATTGAACAAGGAAAGGGTAAGAAGGTTGTAGTTGAACAACCATTGGCTCAAGCACAGACCAGGTTGAGGAGTTCCAAGAAAAGGTCTACTGTAGAAGTCTTCACAAAGGAGCAAGGAAAAACATATGGGAAAGCCACTCAAATGATGTTAAAAATAGGATATGAAGGTAAAGGTCTAGGAAAATAAGGACAAGGGATCACTGAACCCTTGCAGGCTGAAAGAAGAGGAAAACACATAAAATTGGGATCTGATTCATCTAGAAGTAAAGCTCCAATTTCTAAAACTGTTAAGTTTGTTCCCCCATCAAGTTCAACTACAAAATCTGATGAAGAACCTCTTTGTATTAAGAGGAAGAGGCTAAAGTCTGTAATAGAAGTTAAAAGAAAAAAGGATAAAATTGTTGAAGGAAACCTAGTTCTGGAGAAAATTGCTTCAAATAATGATACTGATAAAATAGAAATGGTTCCAGATAATGAGAAAATTTTTTAGGATAATGAGGTTAACGTTCTAAATCCATAGGTTATTGAACAGGAAAATGTCCAGATTGGAACTATGGATGATTCAAATGACTTTGCTCAGGAGGATCAAAATGTAAATATTTCTAAGGAAATTACTGTAAAGCAAGAAAATGTGGAACGTAAGAAAAAACAACCTAGGGGAATTCCTCCAAATATTGAAATTATAAATCTTGAAGGAATTATTGATGGTGAAGACAAGAATTGATAATAGCAAACATTTTGAAGTCCCTACACAAAGTGAAAATATAGATCAGATGATGAGTGAAAGGGACCAAGACCATGGATAAGGAGATCAATGTCAACAAGTGCTTCAAATAGACAAAGGTATGATTTTCATTTTCCTTCAATATTTTCTCTCTACTTATTCCTATGGTAATTTTCCTTCCATTTCTTGTTCAAAGAAAGATATAATGTTCCCCTTGGATTCATGTTTTCTTCCCTAGAACCAGCATTATTTTCTCAACTTCAATCTGAAGTTAATTTTGAGTTGATCCCCAATCCATTCCTCTCTAGAGCAAGTATTCCAACTATTAAGTCAATATCTTCTCCAAGTGATAAAAATCATCCCACTCTTTCAAAATTGAAATATTTGAGAAAAGCAAACAAGAATGCTTTAGATTGGTGGGCATCTCATTCTACTGAATATTATAAAGCCCCAACTTGTATTCAAGAGATAATCTCCCTAGATCCCACCACAATGCAGAGGAAAAAGGTAAAGTTAACACCAGTTTCCCAAAAATCAAAGAGGGATATGACCATTGAGGATTATCAAGTAGAAGACACAACTAAAGATATTACTCAACTACATATGTTAGATGAGTGGGGAAAATCTCAGGCCCATTTTGGGACTATTTACTTACATGGAGAATTTTTCAAAGAAAATTTTGTCAAGGAGCAAGAAGCCAGATGAGAGTTAGAGTCTGTCCTGCAAGAGCAGAAACTAAGCAAAAAGGCTCTAAAGCTCGAAGCTAAGAAGTGGGTGGATAGATTTGTTGAAGTTGATAATGAATCAACTACATTTAAATAAAATTTGAAAGAGGATGATGAACAGATTCACTCTCTAACTCTATAGGTTCAGCACCTCTAGGAGTAGTTGGTTGAGAAGTAGAAAACTCCATATGGTTTTTCCAAAGAAAAGGCCAAGGCGGTAAGAAGAGAAATGCTCGAAGGCATATTGCCATTGAGCCTTAAATAAAGGCCCATGTTATTGTACCTAGCCAAAGTGAAAGAAATAATTGAATTAGTCAGTGAAGAATTGAGATATTTAGTAACGTTTCTTCAATAAAGATCAAATACGACCACAAAAATTCAAGTTTTATTAGAAAATATGCCCGAGAGTGTTGCTGCTAAAATTCGTAGTGAAGCATGGTCTCAAGTAAAATTTGCAGCAAAAAGTTTCTTTAGGAGACTTAAATTAGTGACTTAGGGTGATAAACTACTTCAATAATTGGAGGTTGAAGCAAAAGGATTAGTGAAGCATTTAAATTTGGCTAATAAATGTGGACTTCCCTATTTATGGGATGATAATTCAAAAGTTTTGAATGAAGATGTGCTAACACTATCCCTTAAAGCTTTCACATAAGATGAGTCAAAGTTAGAAAATTAGGAAGAGCCTATAGAGGAAATGTTGATATTCACCATGGTGCAGAACCTTACACAAATTAAGTCTTGCTTACAAGAATTAAATCTGAGAAACAAGATAGTGTCCCATGATAAAGTGGAAGAGTTGCAGTATATATATCAGATGTTTATGGATTATTCAGATATTGAGGATGAAGACTGGAAGTAAGTTTGACTTACCTATAATAAGGTGGTTAATACAATAGAAAAATTGAAGAAATCCAAATAGGATAGTCAAAAGCAGCTAACATAAGGAGGGACTAGCAGCCAGCCATGAGATTTGTTTCAAATTATCTTAAGTTGTTAATGTATTTTTAGTAAAAAATCCATAAGCTACAAAAGATATCCTGTAAAGGTAATACTTTATTTTGCATTTCTTCTTGAATATTATTTCCCAAAAAATATTCTCTCCTATATTAGTTTATATTTTAACTTTGTTTCCCAATGGATGAAGGTCTTGGATTCTAATATTTTTTCCAGCAAAATTTCCCTGGAAGGCACCAAGAATGTTAGTCTAAAAATACTACCTCTAGTAGATAGCAGATTTTTTGCATAGAAAGACCAATATTTCATTTTTGAGACATGAGGTAAAGAATTGCCTAAGGCATGAAGAAGGTCACGATTTCATGACATGTTGGTTTTTCATTAGCATGTGGCTCAAAGAGGTCAGAAAGTAGGAAAGCATCACAATTTCATGATATGACGGGTTTTCACCCATAAATCTGATCGAAGGAGAAAAGAGGAAAGAAGTGTCACGATTTCATGATAGGGCAAGTTTTCGCCAACATGTTGCTCGAAAAATATGAAGTATAAGAAGATGTCATGATTTTGTGACTTGATAGATTTTCACCCACAACGCAGCCCGAAGGAGCCCAAAAGGAGAAGGTGTTCCGATTTCACGACATGGCAAGTTTTCGCTCATGAAGTAGTCTGAAAGGGCCATAAAGGAAAAAGTGTCATGATTTCACGACATGACTAGCTTTTGTCGACATAAATATATTTAGTAATAAATAAGATGCCTTCAAGAGCCCGTGTCAGTAACTGGAAGTAGATAGTAGAGTAAATCAATTCCTAGATTCTTGCTATTAGAGTTTGTTTGTTGGAAGCCATGCAAAGGATATGGAAGCATGATTATATTATGATTGCTTGTAATTGATTATAGGTCAAAATTTACTAATTATAGATATTCCCCATAGGGTATATATAAGGGTAAACATACTCTGAAAAGAGGTCGGCTCTTAGACATTTACAAGACTGAATGTATGTACTTTGAATACAAGCAATACAATTACGCTTCTATTTGGCTTCTGGTTCACAATGTGCAAATGTATGTGTTAATATTTCTCACTTCTATTCACATTATTGAAATATAGATTATGTTTGTTCTAAAATCTAGACTTACGTAAAACATAAATCATATTTCTAGAGTTGAAATATGATATATACATGTGTTATATGGAGATCTAAATCACATTGGGAAATTCATGATTTCTGCATGGAGATAATATTAAATGCTTTAACAAGTAAAGTATATGTGTTCATCTTAGTTGTTGTTTAATATGTACCATATTCAAGCTCTAGCCTCGACTATATTTCCCCTTATTTCAGTTCCCTTTTCCCATAAAAACCATTATGGAACCAGCCTCCTCTGGAGATTAGATGAAAGATATAATGATCAATTTTTTCTATTCAATGTTGAAAAAATCAAGGCATAAATAACAACCACAGGCTCACCTCCATCCTCGGCTCCATCCCTATGAGTATATCTAGAGCTAATCCCTAAAGTCCTCTCATAGCATGCACCTAACCTCTGGCTAGGCCTCACAGATGACTACCCTAACTCATTATGCCTACTTCAGTGAGAACCCCTTGTAGTAGACCTCTCTATGGAAATACCACCTAGCATCCTGATATGGAGCTGTAGAGAAAAATTATACCCAGCATATGACATCATTTGAGCCTCATCCTCATATTGTAGCCCCTGTAAGCATATGATATCTACACCTGGATCTAAACCTTCTGGTCCCTGAGTAGTCGAAGTGGTCGGTACAACTTGTGATCATGCAATATCTCTCTCTACAGTAAGTTTCTCTATCCTAAGCTACACTGAGTCAACATGTACCTAAAGTATGGACCTCTCCTCCTCAAATCCCCTCCACCTAGTTTGGCTTATCAAAATTTGGGCTTACAACATGCTAACCTAAGACTAGAGCATAACTATAGAAGTATCTCATTGCAAGGTCTGTATATGAGCCGTCTATAGCTCAGCATTGATGCGATGTAATTCTTCCTGGAGAGGATACTCCTGATCCTTTGGGGCAACATCCTCCTCCTCCTCAAGAATGACCTACTCCTCTATAGCCTAAACCTACTCTACTATCTAGGCCCACACTCAATGCCCCTATGGATCCTCTACAACAACCTCATCCAAAGAGTGTCCAAGATTACCGCCACCATGCCATAATCATGTAACCCACCACTGGGTATACACCTTTGTAACCCCAACATATACTATACTAGCATTGACTATAGGAGGATCCACCTCCTTTAAAATTGCTACAACCTAAGGCAGTGGAAGATACCTCTCTATGGAGATCCACCTATATAAAACTGGCTCAAAGGGGACATCCTACTGGATCCTAAACTATCAGAGCACCAGGGAGTACTGAAAGAACTCTCTAATACTTCCCTTATGACCAATAATCCATCGATCATGCCTAGTCCAATCCCAATACCTATCCACCTCTGGCCATGCAGGGCACTCAAAATAGGGTCTCCATATAACATCCCTTGCCTGTAGACCAGTCAAATAAGTTGCATAATGTGCCAAATCCCCTGTATGATGATGACTCTAGTGTTCCTAGGGCCACCTACATCTATAGCACTAGGGCCATGCCACTATGGTAGTGATACCTTGAGGAAATCCTTCTAGGCAGCCCATCTTGAAGTGTTCCTAGCCACAGATATGAAGAAGTAGGTTGCAAGCAACACTAGCTCATTCACATCATTGAATCCACTAGAGCTCATCATAAGACTGGGCTAGCAATGCACTCCCCCAAGCCATAATTATTAGATCATAGCTATCCACAAGATCCTAAACCATAGCTAGGAGGTTCCATGGGAACCTCACTCCTGAAGTGTCTAATAAAAGTATGTTATAGATAACATGCATCAGGATAGCCTACCATCGCAAGAAAACTTGCTCCTAATACCACTGAGTCATAGGAACTTCGCCATGTTGAATGTCACCCAATGCCATAGCCACATAATCCCCAAAGACTCTCTCAAAGACTCTATCTCTAGCATAAGTGGGGAAGGACACAATAGCCTTTCCATCAAAAGGGATCCTGAAGATCCTATATACATCCTTTTGAGTGATGGTCATATCACCAATTGAGAGATGAAAAGTATTCGTCCAATAGTCCCACCTATGGGCCAAAGTAGTGAGGTAGACCTGGTCCAACATAATCATCAATAGCCTCATCATATAGATAATCCCTCGAGCATAAAACCAGTACCAATATGCATTTTCCATCAAGATTAGGAGCTCCACGAGCAAAATAGGATCTCGAGCCTGTGCAAACAAGCTAAAAGTGCAAAATACATGCCTAATTAAACACTTAAACTAAAAAACATAATAGAAATTCAAAAATGGTGTAAAAAAAATCCTAATAAAGCAAGGGTACAAAAACAATAATAGAACGCACTAAAACATGCAAAAAAAACAAAATTTACACTCAAAAAATCCAAAACAATCAATTAAATTTATCAAAAATAAAAAAATCAAATATTTTTTCTAAAGTTTTGTGACCGCTCAAGCCGATAGTGGCTAGCCACCAATGATAAAAAATTTGACCATTGGGATTTAAACTAGCCGTTGTCAGTGGTAGAAGCCCCTCTTTGACAAATTTAGGGTCGCCCTGAGTGACAACTACTACAAGGCAGCATGCCAATGACATCAACCCTACCCAAAAATACAAAAAAAATTGATAGAAACAAAAATCTAAAGCAAACCCATATAAATTAACCTAAATCTAAACCTAGCTATGGGTGTGGTTCATTACCAATGGGTCTAATGTGGTTTATATACAAATTTATTAATTTGATTCATTTTATCGATTAAATAACAAGTTAGGGTTTGGAGAAATACCCATGAAGCTTCAGCTCCTCCGCTCATGGATGCCTCACCCTGCTCTGCCATGGTGTTCGGTAATCATGCAGTATTCTAGGTCGCTATCTCTCTTTCACATTAGAGATCAAATTGCAAAATGATAGCTAGTAAATAATGAAATTCAAAACCCTAATTTTTTTAATATTTTTTAGTTGTGATGTAGCCACTACTGACATCGACAACCCACACTTTCTAGTCGCTGACATTGACAGTGGCCACAAAATTGCAAAACAAGGCTACTGCTATTGATAGTGGTTAGCAAAAAACAATAAATACATCAAATTTATCACCATGAGGAGTATCAAAATGGACAATTAAGCATACCTAACAATCCAAAATCATCAAAAATGACAAATAACTATAAAAATCACAAAGAAAAAATTCAAAAACAATATAAAATTCAAAATAACAAAAAAAATCAAATAACATCAAAATTTCAAATGCACCTCATACCTAGTTATTTACCCTACATACTTGATGGTTGCAACGACTTGTGCTCCATGAAATTCAACAAGATGAGTAAATTACCATAAGTTCATTGGAGCCAAATTATTCATAGTTGAAATGCAATGCTTCACTAAAATCCTGAAGAAGGCCATGGTGGCTGGACTGTACCATGGAAATGAGGTGTTAGTTGCATTTCTTCCATGATGTTTCAGCAGATCATCGAGTGATTCATCATAAGCTAAACTGAATTATTGTCATTTTAATTTCGTAATAAGGCCATTGCGATTGGACTGCTCTGTAGGATAGGATATACAATTACTTTTAATGGTTGAAATCACACCTATAATGGGGCCTTCCATATAACAACAGATGCAAAAATCTTAAATCATCCAAATCAATCAGCTTGGTCAAGTGACTCATCGCTTTATTTATCGTCCCTCCCTTATCGACTCGTCGCTTGAGGGGGTAGTCATAATATCAACAATCCTAATCAAAATAAATAAAGGATCACTTGATCATGTAAACTATGTTCATCTTATGAATCATTGCCAACAACTATCATAATCTTACCCTTTGCTAGGGAAAAAATCAAATATGATAGTTAATCTTGAAGCTCTCCTCCTATCGGACCAATTGTAGCATAGATGCTACCCAATCACTGTTGGACTTGTAAAAGCTTTTGTAAATTTAAGCCTTCTATCCCATTGTAAGCAATGATTCTAATATGTGCACCTTTCTCATGATTGGGGAATCTAATATTGGTTAGATCAATGATCATCACACACCCTAAAATATGGCCCTAGGTGGTCTATTTTTGCTTAGCATTGTATTTTCCCACAATGCATCCCAAAAAGGGTATCTATAGACACCTAAAATATGTCATGTTTAGGAGACTACTCATATGGGTACATCCATAGACCATATGACTAATATTGGACCTCTCCAAGAGCTAGTAGTGGTTTTAACCACTCACTAGGGGTAGTTATATCCTGTTCAGGTGTAGCCTCTATCAACCAGAGCGATTGCCATCCCAGGCCGCTATCACTCAGAGCGACCATGGCTAGCCACTGTTGTGGACAACAACTAGCATTGAAATAAAATTAGGCTATAAATGTGGGCCTAAATCATGCATGTTAACTAATCTTGCATTGGATTAGATTAGTTTTGGGCATGAATCTCCTAGAGTTCCTGCTAACTACCACTCCCATGCAAGTTTTGAACTGGGCCTTTGCCCCTAATGGCCAATTTCATGCAAATCTAGATCTTGACTTTTCCAAGAAGCCAAGATCTAGAATTTGGGAGGCCTACATATGCATCCTCCCAAAAACAAGTAAGGATCTAAGATTTTATGTATCAAAGCCTTGTCTGAGTGAGTAGTGAGTTGACAACCCTTGAGGAGAGTCGAAGTGTTGCCTATTTGCATATTGTTGAGCCTACGATCAACCATGGATATTTCAAAGGACTAAGAAGCATACATCACAAATTCACATTTATCTAATGTGAATCCCTATGATTTTCATTGCTAATCCATCTCTGGACATGAAGGTGACCCTTGAACATCAATTTTGACAAAGAATTGAGCATCATAATCCCTAGTTTTTGAGGCAAAATATCTTCGACAATGGCTTGCAGACACGACTACTCTAAGAAAAAGTAGCTAGGGTTTGAGTCATCATTTCTTTAGTTTTAGCATAGATTTATTATTGCTTCTACTTTGTCAGCTTAGATTAGAGTAGATATATCCTTTCCCTTGTATTTATATGGTGATTTCCTAGTTATTCATGCACCTTTGCTTATCTTTGCATATTTTCATGCTTTATTGCAATATTTATCATACTATAAGTGAATCTTTGAAAAGAGCCTCATCATGAGAGGCCTCATATGCTACTAATAATTCTATGTTGTTTCTTGAATACAAATCATAGGTTCTTGATAAATTTAAAGTATCTTTGGTATCAAATCCCTCCAAGAAAGTGAGAAGAAGGCATCTATAATCCCTTGAGCAAGTTCGTGTCGAATCTAAGAAGCCTGTGGATTACACCATCCCTGCTTAAGGGTTTTTCATATTTTTAATCATTGTATCAATCATTTGGTATCCCTAAGAGGGACCTATTTGTAATTGGATTTTAGTATGAATTAATAAGAAGAGACCTTATGTTTTGTTAATTCATTTTATTTCATGCTTTCATGATTTTATGCTTGATATAATGATGAGAATAGCTCAGGTGTATGCTTTTTAGGATCATACAGTTGTTAAGGATTTTTTGATAACACTCTCTGGCCTATACTTAGAGTGGTACAATCATTTACCAAGGCATAACATCTGTAGTTTTTAGCAACTTGCAAATGCCTTCCTATAATGATTTTCATTCAATGTTAAGAAGAAATCCAATCTAACTAACTTGTCTAACCTTAGATAATTTGACGATGAGCCAGTCATAGACTATGGCAATAGGTGGAGAAAGGTGATGTTCAAATTGCCTTTCACTCTACCTATAATAGAATTAACTCGAATGTTCACAAGAAGTTGTTCAAAGAAAATTTCTTTTCTCCTACAACTACAACAATATTAGACATTCGAGGAGGATTTGGAATAGGATAAATTCATAGAAAATATTAAAGTCCAAGAGGGGGATATTAAACTCCAAAAGGAGTGGAAAAAAAACTCTAGAGGCAAAAATACGTAGCAAATATTAGCTTTAGTCAACCACATTATCTTAAGTGTTCCTAGGCATGAAAAACAAGCAACACCTCAACAACCTAATTATTAGGCTCAACCCACTCCCACACAATATAACAACCAACAACAATGAACTCAAGCACAAAATTGACAATTCCACCCATCTCACACTTATACGCCTTTGCCTAAATATTTGGTGATGCTCTTTAACTGATTGTACAAAGCAAAGAGTATCATATTTCTAGAGATTTACCTCCTAGATCCTAATTGCCCAAAATCTAAGGAGCATAGAGAGAACTTGTACTATGTATATCATCAATAGAATTTCCATGATATCTAGGCTTGTTATGTATTCAAAAACATAGTGTAAGACATGTTTGATAAAAATCAATTATAGATTGATAATCCTCTTGCCCCTGATAACCAAAAAATGGGCATCTTTAATGACCCCTTACCTAATCATGAGGTTAAGAAGGATCAAATAATATAGATAAAAAAATTCCATATGACCCCACCTGATCAAGGATTTTTTGAAATTATTAATACTATGACAAGGAATAGGAGATATCATGACTAAGATACACCACCTGTATCATAAGTAATGTTCCTCATACGTCACAACCCTTACAACATTCAAATCCTATCAAACACTACCAAGATCATGTAATAACCTTTCATGATCATGAGATCTAGTCAGCTCCCACTGATAAACCTGATCCTCCACTACACATTATCGCTAGTGTGAATCAGATTCCATATAAGGAAGATTTGATTGATATAGGTTCATATATTAGTATCATCACTATGACTACACTACAACATCTCAACCTTCTACCTTCATACATCATAGCATCCATATTCACCCTACAAGCATTTAATAACACTTTGTGCTCCAATGTTGGTACGATAGTCCTCCCTATTTAGGTTGGGCTAAATACTTTGCTTACATTGTGCCACATCTTAGAGGGTGTAAGGTAGTACAATATACTACTTGGAAGACCTTGGATGGGAGACATGAAGTTCATCCCATCCATAGTCCATTAGTGCCTCAAGTACATACATGAATATCAAGTCCATGTAGTCCATGCAGATCCTCAACCCTTTAAATATTGCAAGATGATTGATTATCCACAACAATCTATCTTGCCATATACTCATATAGACATCCAACTAAATGAAAATTTCAAAATTCTAGCTCCACCATTACAATCATCCACTAAATCATCACCATATCTTCCATCTTCACTATCACCAATGGTTTCTTATGACATCACTACTTCATCATCAAGACTTAAGAGCGAAGAAAAATTGAAAGCACCTATGGAGGAAACCCTACCATCCATTTCCATCATTTCTATAATAGAAATATCAAATCTCATGGAGGAAGGAGAATCATCTACTATGATGGATGAACCACCTCAAATCACACCTCCATCATCCCTATTATCCCCATCGTAGGTCATGGTTCATTAGATCAATCCTAGACTTGGTGAGTATATAGCATAAAATATTATGTTTATATCATCGAGTCAATCAAAGATCTAGATCACCCTCCTATCAAGTCTCTACCCATCAACATCATTCATGATTCATTACATGAACATGGGGGACAAGTAGAGCACCCTAGGAAGGTTAATGAGACCCACATACCTTGTCCATATGAGAGTTTAATTGGAATGATCAATGTAGTCACAGAAGGTCAAAATTCTAATGTTTCATCTAGAATTCCTCCAACATTACAACCACTTATTCAATCTCTTCAATCATCTAATGATAGCTACCAGCCACCCCCACTAGTTTTACAATATATTTTAGATCAACTAGAAAAAATTGAGATACAAATAGGTCACCAAAATGATGCTTTACAATAAATCATGAATCAACTCAGGAACATTGTGCTATAGTAGAAAAATACATCTAAGGTCAAACCACATCCCTCTCAACCACAAAACAAATCCCAATAAAACTAGGAGCAAAAGTGACCACACTGTTTGCCTCACAACTCTATGCCATTGCTTGAATATTTGGCATCAATTTTCAATAGTGTAAAGCAAAGGCCATCACCTTGCCTTAGATCCATACCCTAGATCCAAATCACCCAAAATATAAGGGGCATAAAGTAGACTTGTACTATTTATATCATTGATAAAATGGTCATAATATCCATAATTTCTATGCATTTAAAAATATGGTCCAAGATATTATCGATAAGGAGGTCCTTCCCATATATGGCCTGCTTACCCCACCTTAGCAAGCCACAATGCATACCACATCACCTCTGTTGCAACCTCAAGGTTAGTCACAATATGGTAAGCCCAACAATCCAAATTTCCATTGCACAAAAATTCCAATGCCCTCCTTAACCCTATTTCAAATATTGTACGAGGCACACACAATCCTATTACCAGAAGTAAATCCAAATAGACCTAAACCTGGGTCTCGTAATAAAAACATGTATTGTCCCTATCATTGGTAGAATAGGCATGACATCCAAACCTGTTACTCATTCAAGAATCTTGTGCAAGACATTATAGAATGAAATGAGCTCTACACATATGGTTCACTCACCTCATCCCTTTAGTACATTGGCATTGCATAGAATTCATTACCACAATAAGGAAGGTCAATTTTTATCACTCCTTCTAACAAAGCCAATCACACTGCATCAACCATAGTGCATACTAGGGGTGCTCAAGGTGTCACACCTCTACCTTCCACATTACAACTAGTGAAGTAATTTTAGGATTCTGAAGGCATCACGCCTTCCCCACATTCACAAATCACCACACATTTTGGGGGTGCCTAAGGTATCACACCTTCCCCCACACAAAAAAAATTAGAAAACAATCACAAAATTACAAAAATAATACAAAACATAAAAAATATAAAAAAATAGTTGTATTATATCATCATGCATTTCGTTGCATTTCATTGATTAATTACATTAGGCATATCCATCCATTACACTTGTATTAGGACAAGTTGTGTTTGCATTATTATGAATGACACCATGTTTGTATGCTAGTCATGAGTCTTAAATAAACCTTATACATCATCATCATTTGTAGTTTTCCTTATGATCTTTTGCTTATTAAGAGGTCCTTGTAATATAGGTTAGATACGGGATGAATATCAAAAATTATGTTTAGATGACCACTAACTATTTTACACACACCTTATAGTTTAAAAAAGATCATAGGAAAAAACCCCACATAACACATACTATTACCATCCATATTCCCCTTTATGAGTAACTGTATTTTTCAACACAACCAATAAGTTGCTATAGGGTGTTCACTAAGGTTTTTTAGCCATTCATCCATCCCTAGTTCTCTTTTTAGATTTTATAGAAAGTTATCCTGGCTTTTATAACATAAGGTCTTGCTTTGATAGTACCTTGCATATGTCAAAATCCCAACATAATTTTACACATTTAAATTCGAGTCTGAACAAGGAAGGATGATACTACAACGTAGTTGTAACAACCCAGGTCTAACTCTCCTGGTTATCAAAATACAAATTCTAAATTTCAATTTAATTAAACATAATTATCACAAATTGACGTATGCACACCTAACTTTGAATTAGTACTTATGCATAGTATTGGTGAAGAAGCGATTGATATATTATTGATAGTGAGTGAAATATATACAAATGATTAAGGCTAATAATAGCACTAACCAACGAGATATTAGCACTAACAACTAACCAAATAATATCCTAACAAATAATATCTGCTGACAAAAGAAATATTGGTAAAGTAAACTACTAACCTAGGATAGAAACAAACTAACCTAGGTAAATGTAAATAAACTAACCTACCTAGGAGATATTACCAAATAAGGTAATACTACTCTAACATCCCCCCTTATTACATTATTTGGATAATAATATAACTGTCCCAATACAGTGAAGAAGAAGAGAAATGAAAGAATGTTGGCTCTTACTTTGTCTTTGGCTCTGACTCTGGCTCTAAGCGTACCTCTACAACTTTTACGTTCTCAAAAATGGCAAGGCATAATATGTAGCGGTTGTCAAAATTTCCAATGGTAATGACTGTCAACCAAGCCTAGGTGTTGCACAATGGCTATAACACATCTAGAATGCACACAAAAATTATGTGATTGTACATATCTATGTCTCCCAACAAAATTGAAACTACTAGGTTACTTTTCTCTGTTGGTTCCTTCTCTAAGGAATTTAATAGGTTGTAGTGCAATGCCAACTTGCAACCTAAACTACGATGTCCTTTGGTGCCTTCATATTGGCCCTCAATGAAGAACACAAGCTTATACTGAGAGGGGGGGTGAATAGTATAAGACCTCTTTTTACTTTTTCCTTTATACTTCAAAACAGTAAAGCAATATACCCAAATGAATATCAAAGCAATGCACAAAATCATCCACAAAGTGACACCAATTTTAACGTGGTTCACCCAGAATGCCTAGGCTACGTCCACAAAAATTTTCTCTAAAATTTATCTCAAAGTTCTTTGGGAAACCTTCCCAATTACAATGTTTATGAGCCTCGACTCAAAGGAGATACCTTCCCCCAATCTGAATTTATGAGCCTTTGCTCAAAGGAGATACCTTCCCCCAATCTAAATTTATGAGCCTCTACCCAAAGGAGAAACCTTCCCCCAATCTAAATTTATGAGCCTCTGCTCAAAGGAGATACCTTCCCCTATGCTCTGGATATGATCCCTCAGAAGATCAACTATCTCTACCTCTTTCCAGCATGTGGAACTCCTTTCCACCGAAGACCTCCTGTCCTCAATGCTTAGCCTAATAAACCTCTACCTTCTATGATCACGTACATAGCAGCTCAGCAACCTGTACCAAACATAGTCAATCGGTCTAGTACAAGTCTTCCTCTTTCTGTCAGATTTGTCCAACTCTTAAACAAATCAATCCTTTTTCCACAAGCCTTCTCAAAGACTTGCCAAATCTGTCCTCAGGTCCTCTGATAGAACCAATGTACCTCTATCCTCAAGTTCTTTGATAGAACTATCAATCTCAGCTCACAAAACCCCATCAGAACCTGTCCAAAACCTACTCACAAGTCCCCAACGGAACCTGTTCAAAACCTGCTCACAAGTCCCCAACGGAACCTGTCCAAAACAGCTCACAAGTTCACCAAGAAAAAACTTGCTTAGCATGAACCCACAAAGAGAATTTTTAGAGGCCCAATGTGATTCATCAACCTCATAGAAGCATAAAGAGAATTGTTAGAGACTCAATATGTTCTATACTTAACTACCAATCTCAATCTCAAATCTCATAGAAACATAAAGAGAATTGTTAGAGACTCAATATGTTCTATACTTAACTCTCAATCTCAATCTCAAATCTTATAGAAACATAAAGAGAATTGTTAGACTCAATATGATCTATACTTAACTCCCAATATCAATCTCAACTCAAACTCAATCTCAAAAGAATAAGATAGATGTAGTATGCTTTTCTTAAGAACATGAAACACAACCCAACAATTGTCAAACATGCAATATCTCATATAACAATGATACTCATGTTCTTTCCACAAATAATATCTTTTCTCAACCAATTAGGTCTTTAACAACAATGCTTATAGAAAAGGTTTAACCAACATCATTCAACTCAAAATTAACCTTGAAGCATTCAACCAATCATCACAAGAAAAGGAAACAAGTAGAAATCCTTTTCCCTCCAAAGATATTTGAACAAAACAGACCACCAACACAATATCACCAAATGCAAAGAATAACTTGCTCAAATCAACTCAATGGAGTAAGCCCAATATCATGAATCAAGTAAAGCAATAACTTGATCAAACAACCTCTATGGAAGCAACTCAACCATCAAACTCAAAATAGCCAACCAAGGGTTCCACCAACTCAATGCAAGTAGCTTGACTCACAAATACAAACCCTAGTGCACAAAGCTTCCACTATCTCAAACCAAAAATTATGCATTCATCAAAAACTCTCCTTAAGGATAACAATGCATAAGTAGTCTTCAACAAACCAAAAAATAGGATTTACACCCAATCAAAGAAAACCTAGTTGAAAACCTTTTCACTCCAACCTTATTTCAGAAAACATACACCAATCATACTCATAAGAAGAATGTGTCCATACCTTATTGGAGTAGAAGAAAATTGACCCTTAAAGCTATCACCACACACAACCCTCAAACTTCCAACCAAGTTAGGGTTAGAACCAAGATAAATGAGCATATATAAAAACTTTCCTTAGTACACCTTTTAGCTTCTCTTCTTTTGAAAACAACCACCAAAGAAGCCAAAAACACAACCAAAACTTACACCTTATATCTCCATTTTAAACTTTAGCATAGCAAAAGACTAATCTCAAAAATACAACCAAAGAAATATCCCCTTATTTCTCCTATGTATTTTAAACAATGCTAAACAATGCCAAAAATTATATCAAGAAATTAATCACACCTTAGAATGGCTACCCTTGAAGAATCCAAAAATCATGGAATGGTTGCCCTTGACGAATTCAAAAATCGTGGAATGGCTGCCTTTGATGAATCCGAAAAACACGACACAAAATACGTTTTAACAAAAACTTGACTTAATCCATGCATAGCTCCCTTCAAGGGAATCAAAACATAGACCTCCGCCTACGCAAAGCCCAAACGCAGCCTATGCTGCCACTAGCCCACAAGGGGCTAATGAAGTCTAAGACAGACTTCCTACCACTTCAACGAACAAGCACTTCGTAAGTTTTTCAAACACAAGATCTCTTCTTCTGCGGCGTCAACAGAGCATCGATCGCAGCCAAAAATTAATGCATTCAAAATTCTCAAGAGGAGTTAAACCTTGGGATCCTGCCCATCTTTATAGTCTAATTGTGGACTTTAGAATACGTCGGCGACAGAGAAATGTAATTTCGAATTTAATCGAAATTGCTTTCTAAAGGGTTTAAAAACCCTTAATTAATTTTAATAAATTAAGAATAAAAAAGAACCTCCATTGGTTTTAATTAATTTTAATTAAATAATTAATTAATTAAATCCTTGAAGGATTTTAAATAATAATTAAATAATAAAAAGAACCTCCATTGGTTTTAATAAAAACCATTTAACTTGGTTTTAATAAAAACCCTATCCAAAAACCTTATCCAATGGAATCTCTCCGGATTCTCTTAAAAATATTCTCTTGGAATCTTTCACCTTTGAAGCCAACACATCCTCTTAACATTAATGCCATTTCCTTTTGACATCAATGACAACTCATAGACAAGGAGCTAGGAACTCAAACCCAAAATTGCCAACAATCTCCCCCTTTGTCATTGATGGCAAACCATGCTTCTCAAAAACAAAAAAAAAACTCAACATAAACAGCTCCCCCTGTCTTGAGGCTCTCCCCCTTACTCAAATCTCTCCCCCTTTGTCATCAATGGCAAAGGGTCACCTTTGGGGCTCGAAACTAAGAATGAGCTTCTTAGCTTAGTCCCTCCCCCACCTCCTGATGAGGTGATTGATTTTGGGGTGGGAGTAAAACTCCCATTAGGCACTGATCATCATTAGCGTCTATATCTTCCTTGCCAGGCCTTCTCTTGAACTCTTTGTCCATATTCCTGTTCTTGTCATCCTTTCTTGTTCTTGTTCTCATCCCTGTTCTTGTCCATGCCTTGATCCTTGGACCTGATCATGCCACTATTCCTGTTCCTATATTCTAGAATTTCAGCTCTACACTGTCTAGCTATGTGACCTTTATTGTTGCACTTATAACAAGTAACAATGTTATTTCTCTGCGGTAAACCTAATCTTTGAATCCACCAGTTCTGACCAAACCTGTTTTGGCCAACCCTGTTCTGACCAAACTTGTTCCTGTTATTTGCCTTGCAATAAACTGCCTTGTGCCCAAACTGATGACAAGAGTAGCAATACCCTTGAAAGTAACTAGCACTTCTAAAATTGTCATTTACCTTCTTCACTTGAGCCATGCAATGTGAAGCCATGTGACCAAACCTATGACAAGCAAAACATCTGCCTTGAAACTTTCCTTTATTTGACCTCTTGGGTCCTGAAAACTTCTTCTTCTTCTTATTTTGAATTCTTTTTTTTGTTTATGTGCATCTATCATTCAAGGACTCATGATCTGAAATATTTTCCTCATCAGAAATCTCTTCCTTTTGGAGTCTCTTACTAGACTCTTCAACTTGTTCCTTGTGTGACTTAACAAAACCAAGGCCTGTTTTATCTGTTGTCTTTCTTTGACCTTTGATGAGTGACTTAACATTTTTGGAGCTATCTTGAAACACTGTAAAGCTTATCCTTGTACTCTTTAGTTTCCTATTTCAAAGAAGCCATTTTCTGTTCTAACTCACTATACTCAAGAACCTTAGACTCTAACTCATCCTTGAGTTCTTGTGTCTTAGCTATAGAGAAATAAAGATTTTCAATAAGATCATCTCTCTCCATACAACATTCATATAACTTATCCTTGAGTCTAGAATTCTTCTTTCTTTCCTTTTTCAAAGCACTAAGAGCACTAATAAGTTCACCTTTAAGATCTACTTCACCTTCCTCTATATGTTTGCTTTTTGAATCATCAAAGCCTTTTTCAGATTTCTTATCACTAGAGGTGCTACCCTTTTCAAAAACCATACATGCATATTCCTTATAGTTTTCTGAAGCATCCTCATACATACTAGAAACCAAATCATTATTTGTGCAATCATCCTCAAGGTGACCAAAATTTCCACATCTAAGACATTTCATGATAATGAATCTATGTTTTGGTTCTTCCTCTTTTTATGATATGAACAACATCTCATTTTCATTATCACTTGAAGAACTTTCACTATCACTACTAGAACACTTACTTGCCTTGTCTAGGTAGAAGCTCTTCTTGTGTTTGTGAGAGTACCTCTTTCCTTGATTGCTATGCTCATATTTGTTTTTCCTGTGATGCTTGTGCTTTTGGAATCCTTGCTCTTACGATCCTGTTTATCTTCATCACTTTCATCCTTGGCAACAGTATAGTCAGTAGCATAATGACCAAACTTTCCACAATTGAAACATCTTACATTTTTCATATTTTTGTGCTTTCTAGAGAACTTGCCTTTCTTTTTGTAATATGCCTCTTCATCACTAGAAGACTCATCACTCTCTTGAAGCTGTTTACCCTTGGATTTCTTGGTAGCCTTGAAAGCTACCTCTTTCTTGACATCAACCTTCACTTGAGTTCTCAACTCAAATGTTGCAAGTATACTATGGAGCTCATCCTTTTTCAATTTATCCAAATCTTTAGCTTCCTCAATAGTAGAAATATTTTCACTAAATCTATTAGGAAGAGATCTTAAAATATTATCACAAACATCATTTTCAGCAAGCTCAAGACCTAAGTCTTTCATGGATTTAACAACCTCATCCATACGAAGCATGTAGTCACTAATATTTTCATCATAATTCATCTTGAGTTGTTCAAACATACCTTTGAAGTGTCTCAACTTGGCCTTTACGACATTTTTATCACCTGTATGAACCACCTTCAACTGATTCCACATTTTACTAGCTGTCTTGTAGTGAATCACTTTGGTGAGATCTGCTTTCTGTAAGCCTTTAAGGATTGTATTCATTGCTTTTGAATTGCTGTGATGTAGGAGTCTTTCTTCTTTAGTATTAGGACCATGTTCAGGAATAGTGTACTCATCTTCAATCACTTCCCAAACCTCATTCCCAAGTGCCATTAGATGAACCTTCATCCTTGCACTCCAAAGACCAAAATCTGACCCATCAATAATAGGTGTTGCATTGCCACTTGAATGATCCATTGTGTTCTTTACTAGCTTTTCCTTTAAGCTGTTAAACTTTCCGAAGGCACCCGCTCTGATACTAATTGAAGAACACAAGCTTATATTGAGAGGGGGGGTTAATAGTATAAGACCTCTTTTTACTTTTTCCTTTATACTTCAAAATAGTAAAGCAATATACCCAAAGCAATATCAAAGCAATGCACAAAATCATCCTAAAAGTGACACCAATTTTAACATGGTTCATCCAAAATGCCTGGGCTACGTCCACAAAACTTTTCTCTAAAAGTTATCTCAAAGTTATTTGGGAAACCTTCCCAATTACAATGTTTATGAGCCTTGGATCAAAGGAGATACCTTCCCCCAATATGAATTTATGAGCCTCTGCTCAAAGGAGATACCTTCCCCCAATCTAAATTTATGAGCCTCTGCCCAAAGGAGAAACCTTCCCCCAATATGAATTTATGAGCCTCTGCTCAAAGGAGATACCTTCCCCTCTGCTCTGGATATGATCCCTCAGAAGATCAACTGTCTCTACCTCTTGCCAGCATGTGGAACTCCTTTCCACTGAAGACCTCCTGTCCTTAATGCTTAGCCTAAGAAACCTCTGCCTTCTATGATCACGTCCACGACGGCTCAGACAACTATGTACCAAACATAGTCAGTCGATCTAGTACAAGTCTTCCTTTGTTTGTCAGATCTGTCCAAATCTTGAACAAATCAATCCTCTATCCACAAGCCTTCTCAAAGACTTGCAAAATTTGTCCTCAGGTTCTTTGATAGAACCAATGTACCTCTGTCCTCAAGTTCTCTAATAGAACTATCAATCTCAGCTCACAAGTCCTCTGCTAGGACCTATCCAAATCTGCTCACAAGTCCCCACCGGAACCTATCCAAAACCTGCTCACAAGTCCCAAGTGGAACTCGTTCAAAACCTGCTCACAAGTCCCCAACGGAACCTGTCCAAAACAGCTCACAAGTTCACCAAGAAAAAACTTGCTTAGCATGAACCCACAAAAAGAATTTTTAGAGACCCAATGTGATTCATCAACCTCATAGAAGCATAAAGAGAATTTTTAGAGACTCAATCTGTTTTATACTTAACTCCCAATCTCAATCTCAAATCTCATAGAAACATAAAGAGAATTGTTAGAGACTCAATATGTTCTATACTTAACTCTCAATCTCAATCTTAAATCTCAATCTCAAATCTCATAGAAACATAAAGAGAATTGTTAGAATCAATATGATCTATACTTAACTCCCAATATCAATCTCAACTCAAACTCAATCTCAAAATAATAAGATAGATGTAGTATGCTTTTCTCAAGAACATGAAACACAACTCAACAATTGTCAAACATGCAATATCTCATATAACAATGATACTCATGTTCTTTCCACAACCAATATCTTTTCTCAACCAATTAGGGCTTTAACAAAAATGCTTATAGACAAGGTTTAACCAACATCATTCAACTCAACATTAACCTTGAAGCATTCAACCAATCATCACAAGAAAAGGAAACAAGTAGAAATCCTTTTCCCTCCAAATATATATGAACAAAACAGCCACCAACACAATATCACCAAATGCAAAGAATAACTTGCTCAAATCAACTCAATGGAGTAAGCCCAAAATCATGAATCAAGTAAAGCAATAACTTGATCAAACAACCTCTATGGAAGCAACTCAACCATCAAACTCAAACTAGCCAACCAAGGGTTCCACCAACTCAATGAAAGTAGCTTGACTCACAAATACAAACCCTAGTGCACAAAGCTTCCACTATCTCAAACCAAAAATTATGCATTCATAAAAAACTCTCCTTAAGGATAACAATGCATAAGTAGTCTTCAACAAACCGAGAAAATAGGATTTACACCCAATCAAAGAAAACCTAGTTGAAAACCTTTTCACTCCAACCTTATTTCAGAAAACATACACCAATCATACTCATAAGAAGAATGTGCCCATACCTTATTGGAGTAGAAGAAAATTGACCCTTAAAGCTATCACCACACACAACCCTCAAACTTCCAACCAAGTTAGGGTTAGAACCAAGATAAATGAGCATATATAAAAACTTTCCTTAGTACACCTTTTAGCTTCTCTTCTTTTGAAAACAACCACCAAAGAATCCAAAAGCACAACCAAAACTTACACATTATATCTCCATTTTAAACTTTAGCATAGCAAAAGACTAATCTCAAAAATACAACCAAAGAAATATCCCATTATTTCTCCTATGTCTTTTAAACAATGATAAACAATGCCAAAAATTATATCAAGAAATTAATCACACCTTAGAATGGCTGCCCTTGAAGAATCCAAAAATCACGGAATGGTTGCCCTTGACGAATCCAAAAATCGTGGAATGGCTGCCTTTGATGAATCCGAAAAACGTGACACAAAATACGTTTTAACAAAAACGTGACTTAATCCATGCATAGCTCCCTTCGGGGGAATCGAAACGTAGACCTCCACCTACGCAAATCCCAAATGCAGCCTATGCTGCCACTAGCCCACAAGGGGCTAACGAAGTCTAAGACAGACTTCCTACCACTTCAACGAACAAGCACTTCATAAGTTTTTCAAACACGAGCTCTCTTCTTTCACGGTGTCAACAGAGCATCGATCGCAACCAAAAATTAATGCATTCAAAATTCTCAAGAGGAGTTAAATCTTAGGATCCTTCCCATATTTATAGTCCAATAGTGGACTTTAGAACACGTCGACGACAGAGAAACGTAATTTCGAATTTAATCGAAATTGCTTTCTAAAGGGTTTAAAAACCCTTAATTAATTTTAATAAATTAAGAATAAAAAAGGTTTAAAAACCTTTAAGTATTTTTAATAAATTAAAAATAATTTCTCCCTTAATTAATTAAATAATTAATTAGTTAAAACCTTGAAGGATTTTAAATAATAATTAAATAATAAAGAGAACCTCCATTGGTTTTAATAAAAACCATTTAACTTGGTTTTAATAAAAACCCTATCCAAAAACCTTATCCAATGGAATCTCTTCGGATTCTCTTAAAAATATTCTCTTGGAATCTTTCACCTTTGAAGCCAACACATCCTCTTAACATTAATGCCATTTCCTTTTGACATCAATGACAACTCATAGACAAGGAGCTAGGAACTCAAACCCAAAATTGCCAACACTCACAACCTGTAGATCTCTCTATGTGCTACTAGATGTGGTAAAGTGTGCCTCCAGAACCTTGCAAAACATAGTGTCTACTGCTAATGGTGACTTCATCAAAGGCTCCTACAAGTTAATTCTTCAATCACCATTTACGGTTCTGCACGCGATCTGGCTTGACAGAGTTTTTAGGAATGCGCCAAATAAGTATCTCACATGTGGGATGCGTAGGATGACTATGTAGTTTAAAATAAAAAAACTCACTTCATCATATGACTACCTTCGGGTAGTCTTCCTCCCACCAGACCTTTCATGCGACCTGTCTTGGTTAGCCACATCTTTTGATGTCAAAATTCCTACCAAGATTACCTTAGCTCTGCAATTTGATGTCATCCATATTAGTTCTCCCATGTTGTGTTTGTCGAGCATTTCTAGTGTCCATGTAGTGTATAACACCAGTTCTCCTTCCACATGTCTTGGTTTTGTGTCCAATCACCCATCCATGTTAGCATGTCCAGTCCTCCTTTGGTTAGGTCACGTCCATGTCTAGGTCAGGTCCTCACAGTCTAGAGTTTGTAGTGACTTAGGTCTGATTCCAGCTAAAATTCCTAGTTTTACTGCATGTCACATCTAGGGATCCTCAAGGGCAGCACCCACCACTAGTTCTAGCTAGGATTCCATCACATAGATCGATTTAGTTTGAGTCGGTCTCAATTTTTGGTTAGGTACTATACCTATTGGTTGTTCAACTTGATGGTTGTGATGCAGGTTGTTTGCAAGTTCTCTTATTTTTGGGTCATATTAGTATAAGTTGCGGTCATCTTAGGTCCTTGCATAGGAGTCTGTATAACTAGGTCAGTTGCATCCATCTCAAGTCCTAGATTCCTAGTCAGCTAGGTCCCAAGTCCTAGTCGACTAAGATCTGGTTGCAATCTAGTCCCTCCATATTACCCTTGCAAGGGGGGTCCACCTAGGAATAGGATCAGATCTACTTCCATGACCTCACCACTCAGGTTATGGGATGATCAGACCTCGGCCTTCCTAGTGCCTCAAGAATTGGGCCATAGGTCAATCCCCGATCATCAAGCTACAAGAGCTACGACTTCAACAACTCTGATACCATATTGGTGAAGAAGCGATTGATATATTATTAATAGTGAATGAAATATATACAAATTATTAAGGCTAATAATATTTCTAACCAATGACCTATTAGCACTAACAACTAACCAAATAATATCCTAACAAATAATATCTACCGATAAAAGAAATATCGATAAAGTAAACTACTAACCTAGGATAGAAACAAACTAACCTAGGTAGATGTAAATAAATTAACCTACCTAGGATATATTACCAAATAAGGTAAACTACTCTAACACATAGATGTTCATACTTCAATATCTTATACCACTACAGATGGAATCACGAGTGCTTAGGATCAACCAACTTTCCACAATAGTCTGCCATATTTTGAGACCAACCTTCTCATTATTGAGTTCTAGGTTATCAGCAAAGGGTTATCCTTCCATGGCCCAAAACACTTGGAAGGATGGACACATATTTTCCTTGTCTCATAGCATGGAGGAAATTGGTCTATGACTTGATCTTTGTCTTGATGGTCCACTAACCTAGTTTTGATAAAGCTTTTAAGCCCATGCTAGAGTTAGCATATTTATACCTATACTTGTAAGCAGATCATATTTCTATGAATTATTACAGGGACCACCAACACCTTGGCTATTGGGACCATATTTCTCTGACCAAGAATTGATTGATGATAATGTTGTCCATACCATCTATCGTTGGACCTTCCAACCCCAAGGACTAGCTCCCTAGTCTTGAGTTGTAGTTGGCTATTCTGCAGCTAAGTTATGGATCATTAGAATCCTCATGTACTACCTCATACAATAACCTAGAACAACATCCCATACTATTTCTCATTACTCTTCATTGCAACAGGTCCACTGACCCCTTCAAAATTTTTGTCGAAGAATGGTTATTCCCGAATCACAACTTCCACTGCAAATTTTTGGAGTTGGCTGGATGTCATCCTACTTGATGGCATCAAATTTTTCATTTATATACATGTTCATACCATCCTTCTTGATGTGTTTATATATCATCCTTTTTAATTGGGTAAAAGATCAGTTTTAGTTTTTCATGATGAAATCTACATATCGTTACATTAAAAGTGTTTTCTTTAAAATCAACTATCACTTGTAGAATAATGAGTTTTAAATAAAAAGGAACATTTAAAACTTAACTAACTACAATTTAAAACATTCGGACCTAAAACTTTCAATGAAAAATACGATATCTCTATTTTTCAAAAGAAATA